>CM057455.1:985067500-986317500 GCA_016271365.2 Neoceratodus forsteri
TGGGCAGATTTAAGGTAATGCCCAAAGTCTGGAATAGACTGAAATGGAAATTACGTACCTACCGTAATTCTTGATCTTCTTGGACGAGTCTCCACCACTCATTCACACTAATGGGATCTGCGTCGGAGGCACTAGCACCCAGTGGGAGCAAACATTTTTCCTAGAGGGTCGGCGCCGGAGATTGCGCTGTGAGGAGAGGCACCGCGAGCCTCCGCTTGTGCGGTAATGACTATCCCGGCATCGACCCTCCAACCGCCTCAGTACCTTTTTTTCCAAGGAGGTGCAGCGCAACTAACCTAGAAGGATAGCCTAACAAAAACGGGACATAAGATAGTCCAGATGACCCGTATAAGAAGGGTCAACAAAGAAGTCTTCATAGCCTAAAGATTGAGGGAGTGAAGACCAATAACAGAGGTGAGCTTGGGGGATGGTGGGTGGGCATGTGAATGAGTGGTGGAGACTCGTCCAAGAAGATCAAGAATTACGGTAGGTACATAATTCCCATATCTTCCTGGACATAAAGTCTCCACCACTCATTCACACTAATGGGAGAGTACCGACCTAATAATCCCCCGAGAGGGCAGCAGGAGAGACCAAGAGCTCATAATTTTAGGACAGAGGTCCATTAAGGATGGTCCTGCCAAATGAAAGATGTCATCTGGCATGGACATCCAGGGCATAGTGTTTGATGAAAGTATGCACTGAGCTCCAGGTGGCTGCATTGCAAATATCTGCGATGGGCACGTTGCGGATTTCCACTAGGGATGCCGCGACCGCTCTAGTAGAGTGAGCGTATACTCTGCCCTCCAGCTCAACCTGCGCCATGGAATAACAGTGGCGAAGGCATGCCATCAGCCATGCTGAAATACATCTGATAGCGACAGGATGACCCAGCCGGGTCTCGCTGAGGGGAACAAACAGTTGTTGAGCTTTGCAAAAATCATTTGTTCTATCTAGATAGAAACGCAAGGCTCTTTTGACGTCCAAGGAATGAAGAGCACACTCTCCTTCATTTTGGAAGTTTGCAAAGTAAGTAGAAAGGACCAAAGGTTGGTTTAGATAGAATTCTGAAACAACCTTAGGGAGAAACTTAGGATGGGTCCTAAGAACTCCTTTGTCTTTATGAAACACAGTATACAGAGGGTCTGTAACCAAGGCATGTATTTTAGAGACCCTGCGGGCCGAGGTAATGGCCACCAGGAAGGCCGTTTTCCAAGTGAGAAATTTTAACTCACAGGTAGCTAGAGACTTAAAAGGTTTTCGAGTGAGCATGTCTAGCACAAGATTAATGTCCCAGGCTGCGACTGGACGTCTGATAGGAGGTCTGGTATGTAGAATTCCCTTAAGAAACCTCTTAACTACAGGTAACTAAGCCATTGACAAGGAAAGTACTGGCTCATGATAAGCTGAAATGGCACAAAGGTGAACTCTGACGGTAGAGTATTGCAGACCTGAATTTGAGAGGTCCAAAAGGTACTCTAGAACTGTATCTGGTGGGCAGAAAAAAGGAATCAAAGAGGATTTTGCAAACCAGAGCGAAAAACACTTCCATTTGGCTGTGTAAGTTTTCCTAGTGGCTGGCTTGCACGCAGCCATAATAATATCTGAAACTCTGCGAGAGACATTGAACCTGTTCACTTCAGTCTCTTCAGGAGCCAAGCATGAAGGTGAAGCGATCTCAGATTGGGATGGACCACAGGTCCCTGAGTCAGAAGGTTCGTCTGAAGAGGAAGCGGTTTCGGAGGGATTTCCAACATACTGTTGAGTAATGGAAACCATATCTGTCGAGGCCAGAAAGGAGCAATGAGGATCATTTTGTCCCCCTGGGACTCGAACTTGAGAAGTACTCTCTGAATTAGAGAAAGAGACGGAAAGGCGTATAGAAAGCGTTTTGTCCACTGCAGCCTGAATGCATCCTGACAGAAAATGCCAGGCCCTGGATTTCTGGAGCAGAAGAGAGGCAGTTTTTTGTTGAGTGGGGATGCAAAAAGGTCCAGGTCTGGAGTTCCCCACTCTGCGAATAGTGACTGAACTATGGCTGAGTCGAGAGACCATTCGTGAGGATCTATCTCTGTTCTGCTGAGACGGTCTGCCAGTTTGTTCTGCACTGCCGGCAGGTAGACCGCATGAATTAGAGCCTTGTGCTCCAAGCACCATTCCCACACCCTCATCGCTTCCCTGCATAAGGGGTAAGAGTGAGCACCGCCTTGCTTGTTGATGTAATACATCACTGCTTTGTTGTCCGTTTGAAGGAGAATGTTCTTGTGACAGAGAATGTCCTTCAAAGCCTGGACTGCATAAAGGACGGCTGTCATTTCTAAGATGTCTATGTGAATCTGGGACTCGTGTTGAGTCCACGTATCTTGAGTGTGGAGGGTCTGACAGTGAGATCCCCACCCCATCAGGGACGCGTCCGTGGTAATGGAAATCTGATGATCCAGAGCAGCAAAGGGATACCCTTCCAGAAGATTGTCCTCTTGCGACCACCAGGTGAGTGATCTCTTCAGAGGTTCTGTCACCTTGATGAGAAAGGACTGAGGGTGAGTGGTTGGGGACCACTGAGTATTGAGCATCCATTAAGAGGTTCTCATGTGAAGGCTTGCTAGGGGTACAGTGAACACCGGGGATGCCATGAGACCTAATATCCGTTGCGTCGAGATAGCTGGAACCGAGCTGTTCTCTCCGATGTATTGGGCCATCTGAAGGATATCGCTCCTCTTGTCCTCTGGAAGAAATGCTTTCGCACAGGAGGTGTCCAGAAGAGTTCCTATGAAAAGGAGCCTCTGGGAGGGCTGCAGCTGCGATTTTTTTAAGGTTCAGCAGGACTCCCATGCAGGTGAGAAAGTGTGAAGCCGTGGCTATGGCGTCTAGAGTTCCCTGCCTGGAAGGACTTGCTAGAAGCCAGTCGTCCAGCTATGGGAACACTTGTATTCCGATTTTTCTCAGATTCACTGCGAGAATTGCACAACACTTTGTAAAAACCCACGGCGCCGAGGATAGCCCAAAGGGCTGGACTCTGAACTGATAATGCTGTCCCAAAGCCACGAACCTTAGGTATTTGTGAAGCTTTGGGTGAATAGGAATATGCTGGTAAGCATCCTGCATGTCCAGGGAGGCTAACCAGTCGTGCTGATGAAGCAAAGGTAACAGGGTTCCTAGCGATATCATTTTGAATTTTTCTTTGGGAAGAAATCTGTTTAATTTTCTGAGGTCCAAAATGGGGCGCATGCCCCCGGTTTTCTTTGGAACCAGAAAGTAATGGGAGTAGAACCCTGTGTTTCGTTGATCCAGCGGAAGACTTCCACTGCCTGAGAAGACCTGTACTCTCGAGGCGCTGAAGTTGTGGGCCAGCAACTCAGAAGGCGACACTGGGCGCTTGGGTCCTTGCGCCTTCTGCTGCATTTTCTTTGAGGCTGAGGGCTTGGTTTTTATTAAAACCTCCTGGCCTTCGCTCGGAAAGGACTGACGGTTATGAAACTGGCGTTGTTAACACCCCTCGAGAGGGAGGGAGGAGGTCGAGCCAATTTAATGGCTGACCTAGTCTTTGTGTGGCCTCTAGATCCTGTTCTACTTGAAGGCAAGAGATACATACCATCGAAGGCAACGCCATGACCTGTTGCTGGGCATCATTCAGTGAAACCTGAAGTGCGCAGCCAGGAATGACGGCGGGTACAAATACTCGCCGCCGCCGCTCAGGAGGCAGTATCGAAGGGGTCCATAGTTGCTTTAACCTGCTGGTTGTTGGACTCGATACCCCTGGTTATGGTTTGAAGAAGTTCTGAATTAGTGTCCTACTCCAGAAGAGCTTCAACCATTTGTTTGAGCGAATGGCAAAGAATATACTCATATTGAGAGAAATAGCGCTGGTAGCTGGCAATACGCATACCTAGGGTGGAAGCAGCAAAGACTCTCTTACCTAAAGTATCTATCTTACGAGATTCTTTGTTTATAGGTCGAGCTGCAGTAGTCTGAGGAAGGACGGCCTTATCATTCTCTGCCAGGACTACAATAGGATCCGCAAAGGCTTAGGATGCCAAAATGGGTCGATCCTTGGGAGCAGCATATTTCCTATCTATGGACTTAGCCACAGAAGGAATCAGAGCAGGATTACTCCATACCATTTGAGAAAGCATCTCAAAGGAGGGTTGTACCAGGGGAGTTAAATCCATAGGGCTGTCCGGAACATGAAGCTACTGGAGTCTCAAAAGCTTCCCAGGATCGATGTCCATAGTCTGGAGAGAAAGAGTGGAATTCAAATTTTTCAGCAGAGACTTAAATGACAGATCTTCAACCACAGACTCTGCAGCAGGATCAGAACCTGCTCCTTCCACATCATCACCCAGTCTAAGATCTGGGTCAGGCTCAACATCATCTCCTGACAGTCCAGGAGGGACTGTATGGACAAGAAAGGAATGAAAATCAGCAGGAAAAGAGGAAGGAAAAGAATTCAGAGAGGAGAGGCCCTGAGGACTGGCAGGCAAAGAGCCAGGCCTCGTCGCCGAGGAACACAGCGCCGAAAAGCCACACGGTGCCAAAGATGGTGCCGAAAACCCATACGGCACTGTGGATGGCATAGATAGGCCGCACAGCGCCAGAGTCGGTGCAGGACGCTTGAAACTAACCCAGGACCCCGAAACCAGGATTTCAGGGAAAAGGATGAAGAATATCAGGAGATCGAGGCATCAGTGTGGCCCCCTGTGCCGCAGCCACGTGAGGAGGGAAAACACCTAAGCGCGGACTTGACAGCACCGAAGAAGTAGCCGAGCGACTAGGGAGGCCCAATCGCCCTGCTTGATCGCCCGACGAACCGGAGAGCCCCTGGGTGACCGGGCCAGGCAACTGGACCAACCTCAGAGCCCACTGCTCCATCAGAGCGGCCCACTGATGAAACTGCTCATCGAAAGCCCTACCAGAAGGCTGGGAAGGGCTCCAATGTCGAAGAGGTCGATGACCACAACCAGAAACCGGTGACTCTGAAAGAGGAGCCCCGCAACTGGCCCCAACGACCGACTGTCGATGCGCAAACATATCGGAGGGCGACCTCGAGTGATGCCTTCTTTTCTCAACCCACGGGTCAAGAAGTGTCTCGAGGCTGAACGTGCCGAGAATGCTGACTGCTTTTGTTTATGCTTCCGGGGGGACCACCCCTCAACCTCAGGCATTGGACCGTCCGTTGTCAGACCCCCCTTCTGGAGAAGTCGGCAAACCGGACCCAGCCCAGCTGACTCAACAGCTTTCATACGAAGTCTCCCTACCGTCACCTGACCCGTCCATGGTTGACTCTGTCAATGTAGGCTGAGACTTCTTTCTTAAGAATAAATTACTGTAGCGGTACTTAATTCGAGAAAATGTTATAAAATAATAAACTGAAAACTATGCTGCTAGTTTGAAGTTTGACTCCCGGAGGGAGAGCGACGTCATCACTGAAGCTTGTTCGATGGCGGGGAAAAAAGGAACTGAGGTGGCTGGAAGGTCCACACCGGGATAGTTATTACTGCATGAGCGGAGGCTCGTGGTGCTGCTTGTCACGGCGCCATCTCCGGCGCCTACCCTCTAGCAAGAAAGTTTGCTCCTGCTGAGTCCTAGTGCCTCCGGCGCAGATCCCATTAGTGTGAATGAGTGGTGGAGACTTTATGTCCAGGAAGATCGTCTGCTCCATCATTCTGTTCAACTGGTCTTCTGATGAAACTGTGAGAAGCCATTCATCCAGGTAAGGGTAGACAAAGTGATCCCCTCTCCTGAGGGCCACCGCTGCCAGGCACATGGTGAAAACCCTTGGTGCTGATGACAGACCGAATGGAAGCACCCTGAACTGGTAGTGTCCTCTTTGGAAGGTGAAGCAAAGGTACTTCCTGTGGGATGGCAGGGTCTTTATATGCATATAAGCATCCTGCATGTCCAGGGAGCAGAGCCAGTCTCCGTGATGGAGTATGGGCAACAGGTTCACTAAGGTCACCATTCTGAACCTTTTGTATTCCATAAAGGTGTTCAGCTGACTCAGATCCAGAATGGGACGGAGGTCTCCTATCTTCTTTGGGACTAGGAAAAAGTGAGAGTAAAATCCCTTGCCTCTTTGGGCATAGGGTACCTCCTGGATGGCTCTTTTGGCTAGCAAGGCCTGTATTTCTGCTGGCAGGAGAGCTGCGTGGGAGGGTAAGCAGTGGGAGAGGAATGGTGGATTGTCCGGTGGAATTTGGGTAATTCGAGGGAGTATCCTCTACTATCTGGAGGACCCATCGATCTGACGTGATATTGGACCATCCGGATTGGTAAAGGGAGACTCTCCCTCCTACCGCTTCCTCCTAAACTTCCTCCAGAGGAGGAGGGTTGGTAGGGAACCATGCTGTTGCGGAGGGGGTGGGCAAGGGAGGTCTAAGTGCCTTGGGATTTTTGGGGCCTTGGGCACCCTGAAGGAACAGGAGGGCCTCTCCTTTTAAAGCCTCCATTGTGCTGTGGCTGGCATCTTCCCTGCTGTCCCTGGTTCTTTCGAAAGGGACACCACCAGGTGGCCTGCGGTTCTGACCTATATATACAGCGGACCTCAGATACCGCCTTGCCAGAGTCTTGCATTCCAGTTATAAATTTCTCAGTCTCCTAGCCAAATAGGACAGGTCCCTGAAAGGGAGCGTCCAAGATGGCATCTTGTAAATCTTGATGGAAACCCAAAACTCTCAGCCAGACATGCCTCCTCATGAAGATACCTGTGGCTGCCGCCCTTGATGACGTGTCTGTGGAGTCGTAAGAGCTCCTTAGCACGTGCTTATCTACATCCATACCTGACTGGATGACAGCCAGAAGTTCTGCCTTACCTTCCCAAGTCTGGCTGGGCCTTAGCCAGGTCCACGGCATTTGCCCAAAGGGACTTCTGGTATATGACAATGTGGGCCAGAAAATTTAACAACCTGACTGTGCAGGTAGCCAATGAGTGTACCTTACGGCCCATCTGGTCCAGCTTTTTGGACTCTGGGTCTGGGCACTCATGTGTCTTAGTCCATCCCCTGCATCCATATCTTCCTCATAGTCCTCATCTTCATTGGAAGGAAGTCATCCTCCAATGAATGGTAGGAGGGAGCAGGAGAAAACTCCCTGAGAGGTGCAAAGGAAGGCTCCTGGAGAGACCTTTTATGCAGAGGATGTGAGGGAGAGGAAGAAGCTTGAGGCTGATGGGGCTGTGGTGGAGGCAGGCCTTGCGTGACCTATAGAACAGCCTGCACTGCTGTAGCAATGTCAACGGAGGAGTTCGTCGATGGGGGAGTGGGGTTTGTGGCACCCGTCTCAGCCTTGGCGTAAGCCAGAGGCCTCAAGATAGAAGGGGTAGGGGTGGGTGTGGAAACAGCTGCGCGCCCTGTCCGTGAGAGGTCCTACCTTGTAAGGCATCGGCCTAGCTTCGGTGAGTGACTGCCTGGGAAGCAGGTGGCACTTTAGGTATCACCATATCACCCCTTCTCCCGAATAACATACCCACATCTACCATATGTTTCATTGATGGAGACTGGAAAGAGGATGAGGCTGATAGTGTGAATGAATATGTCGGCGACGCAATACCATGGTCCATGCTGGAGGACCTGGTGGCCACCAACAGGTGAACCAGGGATATGGAAGGAGCAGTCATGGTCACCATAGCCAAAGCTGTAGATAGGGTGTCGATGAGAGGACCGGGAGGGTCACTGTTCAACTTAGGCTGTGGTTTGTCTGATTGAGGCTTTTCCTTGTACGAGGCAGTAGCAGAGAGACCGTCGATGGGCCGCAAGAAATGGAGGCCGTCGATAAGCGAGACTTCTTACCTTCAGAAGAGGAAGACCTGTCCTTGTCTCTATTCTTATGCTTTGAGAAATGTCTGTGTGAGGACTGGGAGGTCTGCAATGCCATCAAAAGGGTATGGGCTCCCCTCTCAAGAAGAGCAATTTTCTGATCCATCAAATGCGTTTTAAGTTTTTGCAGGCATCAATGACGGGTTGCTTGACTGAAGTCCTGGCAGATAGCACAGGCTAAAACGTTATGTGTAGCCCCAGACAACGAACATAAACTGGAAAATCATTGTATCTGTAGATTTTCTGTCCACAACAGCAGTTTCTAAATAAGGAATCTGACCCAGATATCCGGAAAGATGGTAGAAAAGAAGCAATATGAATAGAGAACCATTCCAACTCTATTTCCATGTCGATGGCGGCTTGGTACACCAGAAGTGAAAGCTACTCATGCAGCGAGCTGAGCAGCAGCAGGAAAAAGAACTGAAATCGCTTGGGGCTGCCCACCTATTTATACTAGTATACGTGATGACATCATTGTGGGCGGCCCCAGTCAACACTACTAGTGAAAGCTACCGACGACTAGAGCGCCCTCTGCCAAACTCCCAAGAGTATTACCTGCTGCAAGAGATTCCCTCGAAGAAGATAATTAGATACCGCATCTCAGCTCTATTATCTTGGGTAAATGCAGTATAAAACTGCGTAAAATCAGGACCCCATTGTAAACGACATATTACATCTCAGCTGGTCTATCTTGGGTAAATATATAGTAAAAACGTGTACAAGCAAGATTCAGAACAACAGCAATGCAAGCGGTGAACATTTGACATGGACAAATGCTTGTTTTTCCAATGTTACCATAAAAGCCCATTTCCTAAGCGCAGTATTAGGAACTTTAAGGTCTTCCACCTGTGGTGTCAAGCCTCATCACAACCAGGGCATGCAGGTGTCCCAAAGCACCCCACACTCAGTTGAGTCTTATCAATTATTTATCTTATCCAACTAGCTACAATTACAAAGTTATTAGAACAAAAAGAGCTGTATACATACAGCTACAGTGAATGTGCACACCCAAGTACAGTTATGTAAGAACTTACTGTAACAGTAGATCTTCGAGAAGAGCTCTTGCAGCAGGCGACACCAGTAGGACTAAGCCACCAGGTGCTAGGACCACATGGAAAACTTCTAGGTAGCAGTCTGCAACAGGGGACTGCCCCCAACATCGGCACACCAACGTTCACCTAAGGTATAAAAAGGGCGGTCCCCCAGCTCCACCTCATTTCTCCCGTCGGAGACCCTGGCAGACTCAGAAAAAAGAGAACCGAGGCAGTTCCTCATAACAGGGGAAAGCAGAGAATGGAGAAGCAGCGCCTGCTGAAAGAGCTCCTCTCAAAGACCTACTGTTATGGTAAGTTCTTATGTAACTGTACTATCTTGCTTCGAGGGGGCTCTTGCAGCAGGCAACACCAGTAGGAGTCAGTTCCAAGCAGTAGCTGAACTGAATCGGTCAGCAGGGAGGAGGGAAAAATAAGCACAGGCTACTAAGAAAGAAGGCCCTGAAGGACTGCAAGGCCAAAGCCAGCTCTATGCCTACAAGTAATATCCAAACTGTAATGCCTGATGGTATGGACAGAACTCCACATGCCGGCTGCACAGATATCTGCACAAGACACATTCTTGAAAGAAGCAACTGAGATGGCCATGCCTCTGATAGAATGTCCTTTGATCAGGCCCGGTAAAGGCTTGTCGTACTTGTGATAACAGTAAACAATGCAATTGGCTAGCCACTTAGAGAAACACTGTTTGGAAACGGGCTCCTTCTATCTGAGAAGCAAAATAAACAACTGATCAGACTTTCTGATAGTGCAGGTGCAATCCAAATAATACCTGAGCACCCAGTGGACATCTAAAGTATGAAGTAAGGCCTCCCCCTGATTTGAATACTCAGGAAAATACACAGGCAGGTGGGATGGATTGATTCAGTGTGAATTCAGACACCACCTTCAGAAGGAACTTAGGATCAGTTCTCAGACACCCTGTCTTTGTGAAAACCAAATAGGGCTCTTTACACATCAGAGCCTGTAGCTCAGAAATCCTCCAAGCAGAAGTAATGGCAACTAAAAATAATGCTTTGCAAGAAAGGAAGCGTAGCTCGCAACTTGCAGCAGACTCAAAAGGAAGCAACATAAGCTTTTCCAAAATGAACAAAAGATCCCATGGCGGGACAGGGTCCTTAATGGGAGGTTTCAAATGTAACATGCCTCACAAAAAGGTGCGAGAAAAGTCAAGCTGGGCAGTGGTTTTGCCCTCAACAGGTGCATGGTATGCAGAAATGGTGGAAAGGTGCATCTTAAGCGAGGAGTAACCCACAACGGAGTATGAAAGAGACAGGAGGTTCTCTAGGATAAGATCCACTGGACAGGTAAAGGGATCCAAGTGCCGAGCAACGGCCCAAATGGAGAAGCGCTTCCACTTCATGGCGTAGGTGGCTCTGGTGGAAGGTTTCCTAACAGCCACTAAGACATCAGCCAACCAGGAAGAGACTCAAGTAATACCTAAGTCTGCAGGAGCCACAACTGGAGGTACAGTGACTTGAGGTCCGGGTGAACCAGAGTGCCCGGCTCCTGGGACAGTAAGTCAGAGCACAGGAACAAGGGAACCGAAGGCTCCACTGCCAACTACTGCAACAGTGGAAACCAAATCGGATGAGGCCAGAAGGGTGCTATGATAATCATCTCCGCCCCCTCTGGCTATAGCTTAAGGAGTACCCTCTGCTGAAGTGGAATGGGAGGGAAAGCGTAAGGGAACTTCTCTGTCCTAGAGTGGGACAACACGTCTCACCAGAAAACATCAGGCCCTGGATCGAGTGAGCAGAAATTGGGCAGTTCTGTGTTGAGTGGGGACGCAAAAAGGTTCAGCTCAGGACGGTCCCTCCTGTCGAAGAGGTCCTCGACCATGGGGGTGAGTAGCTTCCATTCGAGAGCACTTGTCCTGGACCTGCTTAAACTGTTGGCCAGGACGATTTGGACACCTGGAACATATATGACCACTAGTTCTGGGTCGTGCTGAACGGCCCAGTACAAGACTCTCATGGCCTTCCAGCAAAGGAGGTAAGAGCAAGTTCCCCCTTGCTTGTTGATGTAATAAACTACTGACATGTTGTCCATCTGAACCAAAAGAGGGCTTGGACGCAGGCGAGTCAGCGTGGTTTGCATCGCATAAAGGACAACCCTCATCTCCAGGACACAGATGTGGAAATGTGTTTCGCCCTCCAATCAGATCCCCCGAGTTTGACTATGGGCCAATTGGGCACTCCAGCCCAGGCCCGAAGCGTCAGTAGTCAAAATCTGTTGTGGAGAAGACAGCTCTGAAAGGAACTCCCTTGAAAAGACTGGAAGGGTTTAGCCACCATTCCAGGGTCTGCCTCACAGGACTGGAGACCAGGACCTGCTGATCTAGGTCGTCAGTGCGCACGTCCCATTGGGTGCGAAGAGTCCACTGAGGTAATCTCATGTGCAGGCGGGCCAGGGGAACTGTGGTTATGGATGCTGCTATGTGTCTGAGGAGGTACAGGAAGAAAAAATTACTCACATTAGTAATGTTTCTTCTAATGGAGTCTTGCTATATTATGACTATTGCAGTTTGTCCCACCATTAGAACTGCTCCGGAGGTGAAAGAGTTAACTCCATTCTAAGAATGGAACTTAGAACTCGAGCTCTATTAGAGAAGCTCTGTCTTGGTTATTTCAAACTCAAACTGTCAGATCTTTACAAGCAAAAACTCACTAAGGTCTGTGTGGAAGCTGTAACCTACACCAGCCAACTGGCTACCTAAATATTAACACCCAATGCTGGTCCCAACACAAAGACTCAAGTCAAGGGACCAAAAGTAATAGTATAATATAATAATATGATAAGTCATATAAGATAAAATAAAAACACCACACCCCAAAACCCCAAGAAGGGGTGGAAAATATGTAATGGGCATAACCAGTGCCCACACTAGGCTGCCCACCCCATACCCAAGTAGAAGTTCTGAGAGGGGCAGGCTGCTGGGGAGATCATAATATAGCAAGACTCCATTAGAAGAAACAACATTACTAAGGTGAGTAATTTTTTCTTCAAACAACATGAAGTCTTGCTATATTATGACTATTGCAGACTACACAGCAGTACCTCCATGGAGGAGGGACAGAACCTACTTAGGAATAGGCTCTGAAGCAGTTGTGTTAAACCGGAAAGTCTCCTGGCCTGGACATCCAGGAGGTAATGCTGGTGAAGTGTGTACCTTTTCCAGGTAGCTGCTTGACATATTTCTAAAATAGGATGTCTCTAGCAGCAGCTATAGATGCCGCTGTACCTCTGGTAGAGTGAGCCCTCAGGCCTGAAGGGGGAACCTTCCCCAGTTTTTGATAACAAAATTGGATACAAGAGACAATCCACCTGGCAACTGATCTCTTAGTGGCAGGTCTCCCTTTTCCAACCTCACCATAAGTGAGAAAAAGTTGGAGGGATTCGAACCTGTGACCCTTGGTACGATCCATATAGTAACTTAGGGCCCTCTTAACATCTAAACTGTGCAATCTCCTCTAGCCAGAGGAGAAATGATCAGTGAAAAGACTGGAAGGGAGATAGATTGGTTAAGATGGAAATCTGAAACCACCTTAGGCAAAAACTTCCTGTTAGTCCTGAGGACTACCTTATCCTTGTGGAAAGAAATAAAGTCAGTTTCTACTGACAAGGCTTGTAACTCACTTATGCGCCTGGCAGAAGTGATAGCCACTAGGAAAACAGTTTTCCAAGTTAAGTACTTAAGCTCTGCAGAAGACAGAGGTTCAAAAGGGGGTTGCATTAACTGAGCAATGCAAACATTAAGATCCCAGGCAGGGGCCGGATCCCTAAAAGGTGGATTAGTATGAAGTAATCCTTTAAAAAACTTGGAAAATACAGGGTGAGCGGAAAGAGAGGAGGGCTTTCCTGCTGAAACAAAAATAGAGACAGCTGCCAAATGTACTTTCAGGGTAGCTGGTCTCAGGCCCAAAGAATTAAGATGGACCATATAGTCCAAAACAATGGGCAAATCAGCAGATTCCGGGGAAATAGGTTTCCCAGAACACCAGATGAAAAACTTTTCCACTTAGAATTATAAGTAGCCCTAGTGGAAGGCTTCCTAGAAGCCTTTAGGATTTCAAGAACACCTGAGAAAGGTGTAGGTCAAAGGTTCTAGCTCCTCAAGAGCCGGGCCTTGAGGTTGAGGGATTTGAGGTTCGATACCAAACTCTCCCCTGGGCACAGGTTAACAGGTTGTGATTCCTGGGAGACACAGGGAAGATGGACTGCTAGGGACAGAAGGGTGGGTACCAGGGCTGCCTGGCCCAATCTGGGGCAATCAGAATCACCCCAAGGCTGGGATCTGATTTTGACTAGCACCTTGAATAGGAGAGGGAAGGGGAAGGCGTAAAACTTCCTTCCCAATGTAGGAGAAAGGCATCCAGGGGACTAAGCCCAACACTGGAGGCCTGCAACAGAACAGTGGAAGTTGGTGATTGTCTGGGGCTGCAAAAGATCTATCTGAGGGTGCCCCATCTGGCATAAACTATCCCAGTATTTGAGGATCCAGAGACCATTCGTGATGGCCTGGGAAATCCTGCTGAGAGCATCTGCCAGGACATTGTCCTTTCCTGGAAGGTGAACTGCTATGCGGAAGTGTTCAGGAATAGGCCAGAGACCACAACTTCATTGCCTCGGTGCACAAGGCCGAAGACCGAGTGCCCCCTTGCTTGTTGATGTACCACATTGTTGTGGTGTTGTCTGTTCTGACTGTACCACTTTGTTCTGAACAGACACAGAAAACACTAAAAGTGCTAGAAAGACAGCTCTGAGCTCCAGCAAACTGATGTGGAGCAGAGATTCCTGAGGGGACCACACACCCTGAGTGGAGAGGTCACCCATGTGGGCTCCCCACCCCAGGAGGGATGCATCCGTAGTGAGGGTCAAGGAGTGAGACAGAGGAATGAAAGGACCCCAGCCTAAATTGCTCTGATCCTGCCACCACTGGAGGCCTGGATCAGGGTTCGAGTCACTGGGACCAACTTGGAAAGGGGTCTCTTCTCTGAGACCAAAAGGCTCTCAAGTGAAACTGAATGTCCCTCATCTGAAATCTTGCTCCTTGCACTACAGCTGTGGGACGCAGCCATGTGCCCCAGGAGCTGCAAGAAGTATCTTGCTGGTCGAGAGACCTGCAGAGTGAAGGAGGAGGCCAGAACCATCAGGTTCCTTACCCTCTCTAAGGGTAGGAAGGCTCTGGCCTGCTTTGTGTCCAATTCTGCACCTATGAAGGTGAGCACCTGAACAGGTTCCAGAACTGACTTTGGAAGATTGAGCAATAAGCCCAGAGAGGTGAGCAGCTGCTGGGTAACTTGCAGGTGAGATTTGACCTGTTCTGGGGACTGGCCTACAATGAGCCAGCCATCCAGGTAGGGAAAGACAGCAATCCTTTGCCTTCTTAAATGAGAAACTGCTACTGCCAGACATTTTGTGAATACCCTTGAGGCAGAGGAGAGGCCGAAGGGCATTGCTCTGAACTGGTAGTGACCTGAGGGCAGTTCGAATCTGAGGTACTTTCGGTGGGAGCTTCTGATTAGGACATGAAAAATAGGCATCCTTGCGGTCCAGGGAGGCTAGCCAGTCCCCTGGCCTAGAAAGGGTAAAATCATTGCCAGAGTTACCATTTTGAACTTTGATTTCAAAAGGTGCTTGTTCAGATATCTCAGGTCTAAAATGGGCCGCCATTCTCCTGTCTTTTTTGGGGTAAGGAAAATCTGGAGTACAGACCCTTGCCCTGATGTAGGGGAGAAACCCTTTCTACAGCTCTGAGAGCCAGGAGGGATAAGACTTCTGTTTCTAAAGAAAAGGTCTCTAAAGGGTTTGCAGGTGGGAAAGATCTGATTCTCATCTTTGGAAATTTTTTGAAGCTGAGAACCAGACCCTGACCTACTACTTCCAGGACCCACTTGTCTGAAGTTAGAGACTCCCAGTTCAGGCAAGTAAGCCAACCTGCCCTCTACAGGTAAAGGAGAATCGGCCCTGGGCACCCCAACAGGGTGCCTGTTTGGCAGGTGCTTTAGGCTGAGGGGTGGGAGAAGGCCTGCTCACACCCTGTCTGCCTCTACCTCTGAAGAACCCCCTCTGAACATAAGCAGAGGAGGCCTGGGTTTGTAAAAAGGCCTACCCCTACTCCTGGGGGTCTGCCTCTGAGGAGTGGCTTGCTGCTCCTTGGCCTGAGCACTCTTACAGGTAGTCCTATATACATCCATTTCCTTCATATAATTCTCTGTCTGCTCCCCAAACAGAGAATTCCCTACCACAGGAAAATCCATAGCCTTAGTCTGGGTATCCTGTGACAAGCCAGTGCACCTGAGCCAGGCCAACCTGCGAAAAGCTACAGATGTAGCCATGACTCTAGAGGATACGTCATTAAAATCCACAGCAGCATTGGATGCCTCAATGCCATCAGCAGCCACCTGCTCCAGCTCATTAGCAAGCTGGCCAGAGGGCCTGTTTGGCCAAAGCCATGACAGTGTCCCATCTAGATTTTGAAACCTTGCTACATAAGCCATGTAATTTGCTTGCCTGAGTCCCAAGAACGCTGCCATGTATTGTTTTTTTTTTTGCCATGGCAACAATCCTCCTGGAATCCTTGTCAGGAGGATGTGAAGCCAAGGGAATATTAGCTTTATCACAGGCTGCAGCCTGAACCACACCAACATGACTGCAATGCAGTGAAAGGAATTCTGTATCAGGACCTGACAGAGTGTACCTCCTGTCCATCTTTTGTCCACAGGAGGCACAGAATTAGGAGCTTTTAAAATTTTTTATTGTTTGTTTCCTAAATGAATTATGTCAAGGAATAGACAATCTCCTAGACTCTGGAATATCCATCCTTTCTACAAAATCAGGTTCCTCTTGCTCATCCACAGCTTCCTCCAATGGGAGCTGGAGGGATTCAGCAACCTTTTTATAAAACAAAAATGAGAAGGGGACTCAGAAAGCATAGGGGGAGATTCTAAGGGTCAGTCTGGGGAGATGTCTGGTTCAATGGACATCCAGACTCTCAAAGTCACATTCACACTGTTCATAATCCTCCTCCCCTCCTCTGGTTCATAAAAATCTCCAATATCATATTCTTGAACCGGTGGAACAACTGACCAACCTTTTACCAGACAGAGGCGTTCGGACGGAACGGAGAAAGTGACTGTACAATTTGTATAGCTTTGCTATTTCTGCAGCAGTTAGGGAAGGAATTTTGGACTCCCTATCTGCTGATTTTTAGTTTTCTTAGCTGGAACTGGCTCCTCAGAGCCAGCTTTACGTTGCCCAAGGTAGTCTCGCCCTGGTCAGAGGGCACCTCCGTTTGCTAAGGCACCGAACCGGGCTGGCCATCCGGCTGCGGAATTTTTGGCCTCGTTCCCTGAGCCTGCCCACTCTTTATCCAGGGTGGCTGCAGGAAATTTTTACCAATCTGGCAGTCTGAATTGAGGTGGTCAACCCCAGACAATAAACACGCGTAGTGTGTGGGTCAGCCTTGAAAGGCTTCCCACAGACACTACAGTGTTAAAAACCCAGTGGGCCGGTTTTCTTTTGGGTTTCTCAGACATGATGCCAGCCTAACCAAGAAACTTGCCCTTTTAACGGCAGTGCCAGGCAAGACACCCTTATCGGTTCCCAACCGTGTCACGGGTCATGGAAAAAACCGTAATGAAATCCGTTTTTTTTAGAACCGATAAGAACCGGGAACCGCACTCTAAAAGCTTTAAAATGCTTACTCTTTAAAGTTTCAACCAACCTGATCGGTTCGAACCGAACCGATAAACATTCTAAGATCCAACACAGAAATAAAACCTGTCTATTACTTACAATACCACAGACAGAGCTTGAACCCGATCGGTTTACGGTTAAAATAATAATACTTCAGCGGTTAGAATTTAACTGAAAAAATACTATTTGAACAGAGAAATGAACCGAGTAGGAGAAATCTCGAGCGACTGTTCAGTGAGGCGGAGTAAAGAATCTGACAGTTTGAGTTTGAAATAACCAGGACAGAGCTTCTCTAATAGAGCTCGAGTTCTAAGTTCCATTCTTAGAATGGAGTTAACTCTTTCACCTCCGGAGCAGTTCTAATGGTGCGACAAACTGCAATAGTCATAATATAGCAAGACTTCATGTTGTTTGAAGGACCTGGCTGGAATGTGCCAGGAAGAGGCAACCAGCCGGGCCTGCGCTACCAAATGTTCCACTCTGTCCTGAGGCAGGAAGGCTTTGCCCAGGGACGAGTCCAGGACAGTTCCTATGTACTGGAAGCACTGGCTTGGCAAGAGGCAAGACTTGGGGAGGTTGAGAGTATTCCCCAAACTCTGGAACAACCAAAAGGTGGCGTTGATCAACTGAGTCCTGGAAGGGGCTATCAACGGTCAGTTGTCCAGGTAAGAGAAGACATAATGCCCCGTCTCCTGAGAGCCGCAGCCACCACTGCCAAGCATTTGGTAAAGACATGGGGGACTGGGGAAAGACCAAAGGGGAGGGCCTGAAACTGGTAATGGTTCCCATGGAAACAAAAAGGGAGGAATCAACAGCGGGGCGGGAAAACTAGGATGAGAATGAAGGCATCCTGCATCTCCAGCGAACAGAGTCAGTCCCCCGGTGAAGAAGGGGCAGCAACCCATGAAGGGTGACCATCGTGAACCGCTTGCATTCTATTACTTGCTATTACTTGGTATGAAAGAACAGAAGAAGGCCAGAGTCCATCGAGACTGTTTCCCACACTATGTGGGACATTATTTATCTATTGTCCCTCAACCAAACATCTAATTTGTTTTTAAAGACAGTGGCACTAGTTGCCTCTACCAATGTACAAAATTCAGGTGGATGAGATCCAAGATTGGTCTCAGGTCCCCTGTGTTCTTGGGGATGAGAAAGAACTGGGAGTAGAACCCCTACCCTGTCTGTGCTGGAGGGACTGGCTCTATGGCCCCTTTTGCGCAGCAAGGCCTGAATCTACTCTTGAATGAGGAGAATGTGGGCCTGAGGGTAATGGGATTGCAAGGGGGGGCTTTCTGGATGGATCTCCAAGAACTCCAGAGTGTGTCCCCTTTCCACCATCTGAAGGACCACTGATCTGAAGTTACAGTGTGCCACCCGTCGAGGTATAGGAAAAGTGCCCCCCCCCGAAGGGTTCTGCCCGGGGGGGGTGGGCAAGGAGTCAGGCAGTAGCACTGGGGGTAGGCAGAGTGGCTGGGGACGCTCTGGGAGCCCTCGGGGGGGAGGCTCCAGCTGACTGGGTGGGAACCTTGCATTTAAAGGCGCCTCTGGGCTGTTGACCCTTGGGCTGCTCTCTAGGGGTCTGATGAAAGGACTGACGCTGGTTGGAACTGGGTTGAGAACAGCACATAAACTGTACCGAGTGCAAGACCATTCCAGATTCTTGTAGCTGAGAAATAATGTCTTGGGCATCACCGCCAAAAAGAACAGAACCCCAGAAGGGCGCATCCAGGATTTTCGCCTGTACATCTGGGACACAATATCTAGGAAATTAGAGGTGCATGAACTATTGCCAGTAGAACGATTTAGAGCATCATTAGCTAGCTTATATAATAAGTATTGTAACTGTTATAGATAATTTTATATATTATATTCCTGATCTACTTGGCTAATGATTATTGTTTATATTTGCATGTATGTATTTATTATTTTGTTTGCATAGTTTTGTTAAGTGTTGGATGCAACTGAAAATTAGATATTACTATCTCAATTTGTTATCCAATAAAGCTGAAGTTAAAGCCTGACACCCTGAGCCAGGAGTGGCGGCAGATGCAAATGCCAGTGGCTGCCACTTGACCTGCTGTGTCAACAGTGACACAGGCGGCTCAGATGGCGTGGTTACCCACATCTGAGCTTGACTTAAGAAGCTGCACCAATTGGGTCTTCTTGGGATCCTCTGGGAGGGCCTGCACGAGGTCCAAAGCCTTGTCCCACAGAGCATTCTGATACTGTACCATGTGGGCAAGATAGTTCTGGGTCCTGATAGCTAGCGTGGCTAAAGCATAGACTCGCTTGACAAATTGGTCAAGCTGGTGAGACTCCTTATTGGAAGGGTAGGTGCTAAGGTGCCTGCGCTTCTTGGTATGGTCATGAGCTGCATTCATGACCACCGAGTCCGCATTTGGCTGCTCCCCCAGATAGGCTTTGCCAATGGGGGCATGACAAAGGCGATCAGCCTTCTTGGCCAAGGCTGGGGTGGCGGCAGTACAGTTCCAGGAGGCCTTGATGACGTCTTCATATGACTCAATGAGTGGAAGCACCACCAAGGAGAGAGTCTCCTTCCTACAGAGATAGACTACCAGCTGGAGATGCTCTGGGTCTAGTTCCTCCATCTCCCAGTCCATCAAGAACTGAATATGCCTCATGACGTCCATAAATGTAGGACTGTGAGGAGGGGACCAAGGGGTTTCCTTGGGGGTTTCAGGGTTGTCAGAAGGCTCCCCAGGATCATCAATGTCCTCCACGGAGGAGGAGTAGGAATCCCTGCTGGATGGTTCACTTTCAGGTACTGGCGTCGGTGGCCGACGGTCCTCCTCACATCAGTCCGGTCGAATTGGAGAGGGTACCAGGGACTTGCTAGGTCCCGCCCGGCCCAAGTCCTTAGGAAGAGGGTCCTTAAGAGGAGGCGTAGGGGGCCACTGGGCACCTCTTTATCCTTCATAAAGACCCACCAGGCCAAAAAAAGAGCATTGTAATCCACCGGTGGAGGTGGCTGACAAGGTAGATACAGATACTGAGGAGGAGGCACCGGGTACCCTGGTGTCGCGTTACCTGGTGTCGGTCTCTGGGGCATGCGGTACCCTGGCGCATGTCCAAAAGGTGCCAGGTAACCAGCCATACGTCCCTTAGGTATCGTGTGCCCTGGTATCAGTGGGCATCCCAGTGTCGGTCCCTCAGGCACCGGCCAGGGTCCGCTCAAAGGGCTAGCCGGCGTTGGCTGAAGCAGAGGTTACAACAGTTGGGGCGTCATCAGAGTTGACACATGCAGAGCAGGCAGTCGGAGGGGCAAAGGCTGACACCGGTCTGATAGGACAAGATCCAACTGCCCTTTGGGGGAGGCGGGAACCTGCACAGGGGAGCTAGCTCCTAACAGAAGCAGAGGCGATGCCTGTGTAGAGGCGGCGAGTGCATGCTCCAGGCACTGCAAAGAGGTGCCAGTCCCAGATTCGGGAACCGATGTAGGCAATGCCAAGACCAGGGGAGCGATGGGCAAGTACCTGCCACCCACTGAAGACAGCCCAGTCAAGCCACCTGGCTCAGGACCCACTGGGTGGAAGGGCCTGAACATCATGGGCTGAGGGGGGGTCGCTGATGGAGTCTGGGGCCCCGAGGAGCCACCACCCGAGGTAGAGATTAGGGTGGGTGGCGGAGAACTAGGCAACCCCAGGGAAGTGAGGGCAGCCAAAGGAGGGGGCCAACTTTCTGCAGGAAGAAGACCTCAAGTTGGTCACCGACTTGTGCAGGGAGCGGGATGCTGACCGTGGACGGTCCCTGTGCTTGTTCCAGTGCTTATGCTTCCCAGCCAATTTCTTCTCCTTCTGGGCAGGAGAAGAAGTTGAAGCCCCGGAGACCGGGGGAAAAGGAAGAGCCTTTGCCCTGGAGCTTCCTTCTCCATCACATCCAACTTCTGCTGCAATAAGAAGGCTTGAAGGGTCTTCAAATGGCATCTCTGTGTGGCCTGGTTGAAGTCCTGGCAGTGTTGGTAGGCCTCAGTGTCGTGGTCAGGGCCTAAGCAGAGCAGGAAAGAAGAATGGCCATCCTTGGAGGGAAACTGCTTGCCGTAAGCACACTCTGTACGCCAGTCAGAAGACAACCCTGGAGAAGAAGGGATTCACAAGAAAATAAACACTTTAATTTCCAAAGTAAAATAAAGAAAAAAAAAAATCACAGAAATGCGCAAAGCACAATGGTGGTCAACTGAAGTAAATGTCTGTCGAGGTTCGACATGCGCAGACCAACAGTGGGAAAAGAACTGAGGTGCAGCTGGTGGACCACCCCTTTTATACCATAGGCAGACTTTGGTGTGCCAATGTTGGGGATGGTCCCCCGCTGTAGACTGCTAGCTAGAAGTTTTCCGTGAGATCCTAGCACCTGGTGGCTTAGCCCTACCGGTGTTGCCGGCTGCAAGAGTTCCCGCGAAGAAAGATATGTAAATTACTGTGTATGTTTTAAAAATGTTTCATTTGTAATTTATTCACTCAGAATGCCCTGAGAGGTAGCATCTCATTCTCAGATGGGTCCTGCTTAAATCCAGTTTTTACAACTGGGAAGACTGCAGTGAAGACATGTACAGTTACTTGCTCAAAGCTACACTGGGAGTCAGCACCTGGATTCAAACTTGGAATCTTCTGGTTCACATTTCAGTATTACAGGACTCTTCTTTATAAATTATAGTATTTAAAACACAGTTATGTAGAAATCGGACAATTTTTAATGGCACTAGAGATAATTCAGCAAACATACTGTGATAGCAGAAACATGTTCATTAAGTTAGTCAATTACAACAAATACAAGCTGCGGACCCCCACATCTATAACAGAACTGTACCTCAATTTGCATCTTTAGATGAGTCTTAAAATTTGAAAGCAGAGTGAGGAAGATAGAAAGAGACAGCTCAAAGACTTCTGGCACGGATGAAACTCCATTTTTCGACAGTGCAACACAAAGATACTGTTTAATAGCATTGATAAACATCTCATTAGTCCTGAAAACAGGCCCTGCATTTTGGAGAATAGAGAGAAGAAGCTGCAATGAAAGGACCTTTGATCGCAGCTCGTGGGACCTGGAAAGACAAAAATAAATGAATCAGTAAAGTAGCAGTAAAAAAAAAACTACAGTCAACAAGTTCCAGCTCTTCTAATGAATTTGCTGTGCAACAAAAAAAAAGGTCAAACTAATGTTTACTAGACCCTTTTCTGTACTTGTTTGAAAGAGTTGGAGCAGATATGACAAAATCTACTGCACCCCCAACTTGAACTTACCAAATATTTTTAAAGAATCTGTTCTACCTGACCTGCAGATCCAGGACATAACTGCGGACAACTGGTGAGGACAAACTGAACCATTTTCCTACTGGGGGAAGGGGATCACTGTGATGCATATTATTACAGTCCAAAGTTTAAAACAAATTCAAGAAGGGTCACACAGTGACCCAGAGGAAATGCACTATGCATCTCTGCAGCGGACCAGGTTCAGGAGTGGACCTGGGTCCATGTAGCCAGGCAGCCAGGAAGAAACAATAAGGATTCTATTCCCTCAGTAAATCATACTATGCATTTACTGAGCACTGTTGTCATAAATTGTTTTTATAAAATGGGCTCTGAAATCCTCCAGTCCTCATTGGCTAGAACCAGTCACCTGACTGTGCATGACTGTAGCACCACCCATGGCCATCCTGGTATTTAGCCTCATCATAAAATCACTACACATCTTAGAATTTTTAAGAAAATGTTTCTCAGCCATGTTTTTTCCTCACTGGACCACACACCCTACAACAGAAAATACAAGTGCCAAAAATCACCACTCATATCTTCTCTCTTGCTCTTCCCTGTTCCACTTCACCCCAGTAATACAGCCACACCCATAACTTCTTCACTTTTTTTTATTTATTTCTTTTGATATATATTACTAATCTGCTGACCTAAACTAAACTGCCACTGAATTGTGGACGCAACGCTCCCTCGTCTGTGGAGGAGTCACTCTGTGTTGCAGCCTTATATGACTGGACCGCTAACATAATTAGATGTACAGTAGTTTAGAACAAAATGCTGTCTGCTCTGTTTTAATAGCTCTGTGTAAGCTGGCACAGTACAAGAGGGAGAGAGTGAGGGAGGGAGGAGCGAGTGAGGCAACAGTGGCTGGCAAAAAAAGATCCTGAAGGGAAAATGTGCTGTGATGTACAGCCATCCCTTACCTCGCACACACTCAATCATTGTCCCACACAAACTCCAACCAGTCTGTTCAGCCAGTTTATACACACTCCTTCCCAAACTCAGTAGTACAGAAAAATCCTGATCAGCAGTCTCAATGTATAATTTCTACCTCCTTATGTCACATGACTCATGCTGTTCGTGCACTTGCTCTGTAAACTTGCTGCTGTACTGAGCCGGGGGGCTGTTACTTCATGTGCTCCTTGACCTGTGCTTGGTAAACGCAAGGCTGCACTGAGCCGGGGAGCTGCTGTACGACTGAGTGACCAAGCAGCAGGCAGGAAGGGGGCTTGGGGAGTCCCAAGTATAAAAACTGTACAATATGAAAATGGCACAACAGCAAGTCTAGTAAAAAAAAGAAAAAATTTTCTCACACTCTCCCTCTCTCTCTGTTGCTGCTCTCCATATAAGAAACACTTCAACATTTAAAAAAATATATACTGATTGAGCAAATGAGTGACTGAGCATGCTGGTAGGCAGGTGGGCAGCGGAGGCTGGCTAAAGAGAAATGGCAACAGCCAGCAAATTTCCCAAACTTCACGATGGCTCAAGAATTGAAGGTTGGCTCAAGAACTGAAGGCTAAAGTAAAAAGAAAGACCTTTTATAAGTCAGTAAATAAAAAGCAGGGCAAATTGTCTTCTACTCAAAGGCTTAGTATTCAAACTACATAAAGCAGAAAGACTACAAATATGGATGCCATACTGGGACATACTTCTTTATGCAAATCCAAAATGCCATGTAGTTCCAGCAGGTGGAAGAACAATTTAACAATAAATGCAAATACAGTTATCAATTTTTATATATTTTAATGTAATTTCTTAAATTCCTAAACACATTTAAATTACAGAATCCATTTTATAAGCGCAATAAGACACTCCGGGGATGTGCACTATGCTGAAATAACCACATGCCCCAGGGCGGAGTAAGGCACAAGGCATTTCCTTTGTTATATCCTGAACACATTAATGCTTTGGATAATACTGCTAGTTCATGACAATGCTCAGTTAAGTATTTCTAGCCTATGACCACTGCCTGCACCCCCACCTTTTTTTTTTTTTGAAATTGCAATTTTTATTGTTATTCCATTTTTACATTAAAAACCCAACAAGTTACAAAATAAAAAAATAATTAAACAATAAAAAAGAAAGACAGTACAGTCATCCGAACAGAGATCAACCTTTCACTCACTTCCTTCTTGTTATAAAGGTCTTAAACTTAATTGTGTTATTAACCTTGAATATCATCTCACTATCCCCTTCCATCATTGGGGGGGGGCCAAGTTGGTTCAACACCCATTTGCCCTCTCCGACTATAATCTCCCCTAATCCATCCATCCTTGTACTCCCAGCCCACAAACTATGGACCCAGCTCAAAGAGACAGCACCCAGGAAGGAGGAGAAGCAAAGAGAGGAGAAAAGCAGAGCGAAGAAAATAAAAAAAAAAAAACACCCCCACCTACCCCCCCATGAAAAACAAACCACTAGTACTAACCTAATCCTATCTTCCTCCCCCCACCCAAGTGGTGATTATATTTATCCACCGAGGTTGTATCCTCGCCCCTACGCCTCAATTTATGTCCTTTTGACCCTGACACTACCGGCCCAGGATTCTCTCAGGTCAATCCAACATTTCATTAGCCACGACTTCTATAATGTCTATCCCTTCTCTTGCTCCCCAGAACTCAAGAAAGGGAAACCAGCGAGATTTAAATTGTTCAAGCCTTAAATTTAGGCTGGCAGTAAGCCTTTCCATTATCTTAATCTGGTTACAGCTCTCCAGCCACTGTTCTTCCCCTGGAGGGACCTCATTTAACCATAACCTCGTAATTGCTTTTTGGGCAGCTGCCACGAGGATGGGGAACAAATATTGTGCCTTTGGACCCTTGAGACCAGGGGGAGGTTCCCCCAACACAAGATATTGCACCTGTTCTGGAATATCTATTTGGAATATTTGCCCCATACCTCGAGCCACCTGACTCCAGAAACTTTTAATTTTAGGACAACTCCAGAAGATATGTTCATATGTGCCCACCTGCTCACACTCCCTCCAGCACCTATCTGAAAAGGTCTGGGCAAAATGCTTAGCTATCTCTGGTGTTCTGAAGAACCTCGCCAACACTTGCCATCTGAACTCCCTCCAATAGGGTGAAACAGTGGTTCTGTGCGCCATCCTCCATATCGTCTCCCATTTCGGAGCCTCTGCCTCTCCCTCCAGCCCCAGACCCTTTTACCACTTTATTTGTAATCGCAATCTAGGTTCCAGACCCTTCGGTGCTCCTGCAGTGTATAATTTAGAAATTAGGTGATTTTGGGGTGCCGACCCACCGAAAAGTCCACCCAGCTGGTCCAGTAGAAGAGTAAGCCAAGTTGTCTTCAACACTCCTGCATCCTTCTCTACCCTTGTATATAATGTCGAATCTGTAAGTACCCATAGAAATCTGAGGAGGGAAAGCCAAATTCCTGCCGTTGTTGGGCAAAACTCTTGACCATCTCTCCCTCGAAAAGCTGTGAAAAACTCTCAAGTCCTGACCCCCGGCAGTGCTTGAAGAGCGGATTCTCTTCCAGGCAGAAAATCTACACTCTCCACAATTCTCCCTTGTTTTAGAGCCCAAGGCTGAATTTTCAACTTCCTAATGGTCTGTGCCCACAGGGCCACTGTGGTCTTAAAACCTGGGTTCCTCAGTGCTTGTATTGTCCTGGGGGTAATCCTATTAAATAAAATGGAAGTGACCGTGAATGGCTTTAGCAGCTGTATATCCATCTTGACCCAACTTTGCCCTTCCTGGGGTGAGATATATGTCCCTAAGTGTTGCAACTGAGCCGCCCTGTGGTACCACTTGAAATCTGGGACCCCCAGGGCCCCTTGTCCTTTCGGTAGCTTCATGAGAGCCCAGCTGAGTCTGGGTTTCTTCCCAGCCCAGATAAATTTGCTTACCACCTTTTGGGACTCCTGCCAAAAGCTCTTTGGGGGGGTCAGAGGGAGAGCCTCGAATAGAAAGAACAGCCTCGGAAGAATGTTCATTCTGACTGATTACACTCTTCCAGTAATTGAAAGAGAAAGAGCTGCCCATCGTTTACAGTCTTTTTTCACCTCACTCAAAAGTGTCATATAATTACTTTGAAAAAACTTGTTTAGGTTCCTTGGGATTTGTACCCCCAGGTATCTGAACTTACTAGTGCACCACTTTAAATTAGTCAGAGTTTTCACCTGTCCTGAGATTTCTGTGCCCAGTGCCATTATTTCGGATTTAGATTCATTAATTTTGAAACCCGAAATGGCCCCGAATTCTTTGAGAAGGTCCATGGCCGTCGGCAGTGAGGAGTCCGGGTTTTTTAAATAAGTAAGGTGTCATCCGCGTAGAGGGATATACGGTTATCCACCCCACCAACTTCAATACTCGAAATACTTTTGTGGTAACGAAATGCCTCTGCTACAGGCTCCATACTAAGGGCAAATAATAAAGGGGAAAGCAGGCAACCCTGTCTTGTACCTCTCCTAATTTGGAGTGAGTGAGATATTACCCCATTTATTCTCACCCTAGCCGAGGGGTTTTTACATACAGCCTTCACCCAAGCTTGAAATTTTGGTCCAAATCCCTGTTTCTGGAGGACCTCTGCTAAGTACCTCCACTCCAGGCGATCAAACGCCTTCTCAGCATCGAGGGTGACCACCAGCGGGGTTCCTCCCTGTTCCTTTACTCGGGAGTGGGCCATAACTGTGAGTAACCTCCTGACATTTTCATGGAGGTGTCTACCTGGCATGAAGCCTGTCTGGTCCAGATGAACCAGTTGGGTCACCACTGCCTGAAGCCTATTAGCTATCATTTTCGCCATAATCTTGACATCTACATTTAGTAATGAAATTAGACGGTAGTTCCCACACAGAGTAGTCTCTTTACCCTGCTTGAGGATTACCATAATCAAAGCTTGAGACCAGGTGTCTGGGGCCTCGGAGGGCAAGTGAGCTCTATCGCATACCTGAAGCAATAAAGGAGAGAGTTCCTCCTTGAACCTTTGATAGTATTCGGCTATATATCCATCCGGGCCTGGGGCTTTATTATGTTTCAGTTTTTTTAATTACCTCTACAAGTTCTGATTGAGCAAAAGGTCGGTCTAATTCTTCCTGGAGAGTGTTGAAAAGGCTTGGTAGATTTATTTTAGAAAGGAATTTGTCTATCATCTCAGCTTGGTTAATGGGTGCTTCGGACTTATACAAATCCTGGTAAAAGCTTTGGAAGCATTCGGCTATTTGAACGGGCTTTGTGACCAGCTTTCCCAACCCGTCAGGGGCAGCAATTCCGGACACATACCTGTCAGCTTCCTGTTTTCGTAATCTAAACGCCAATAACCTCCCGGCTCTATTTCCCCCCGTGTAGTACTTTTGGGCTGTGAATCTAAGAGCATTCTCGGTCTTTACCGAAAGAAGTTGGTGTAGTTGAGCTCTAGCTAGTTTTAATTCCGCCAGTATCGCAGCTTGTCCTGTTTTTTTATGGGTATCTTCTAACTCCTTAACTTTCCGTTCTAGCTCCTTTTGTTTCTGTTGCCTTACCTTCTTCTGTTGAGCTGCGTAACAGATTATTTCCCCCCTTACTACTGCTTTTAATCCATCCCACAAGAACTTCACCTTAGTTACAGAATCCGAATTTTCTTTAATATAGTTTCCTATTACTTCTTTCACCTTAGCAATAAACTTTCTATCACCCAGTAGTCCCGCATTTAGGCGCCGAAAGGATTGCTTATGTTGGGGTCCCAACTTCACCATAAGACTAATCTTGGCGTGATCCGAAAGGCAAATCGGGTATATCTGCTGGTCTACTATAGAGTTTAACCAACCTTTCTGAGTGTAAAACCTAACTATCCGGGAGTAGGAGTCCTGTGAGTTTGAATAGAAGGTAAAGTCCCTGCTAGACGGGTATCTATCCCTCCATGTGTCTACAAGCCCTGCCTCAGCGCATAGATGTGAGGACCTTCGGCCCCTTCCCAATATCTCGTCCCCTCTTCCCTGAGGACCTATCTCTGTTTACATCTTCTACACAGTTCCAGTCCCCGCTATGATTATCTGTCCTTCCGGGAGTGAAGCGATTACCCCAAAAACCTGTCTGAAGAATTCTGGATTAGTTGGGGTAGTGGCATAGACATTTACAATATGCATTACCCTCTCTCCCACTTTACCAGACAGAATCGCCCACCTACCCTCTTCATCTGCTGAGAAATCTAGTTGGGCTAAACCTAAGCCCTTCCGCACCAGAATTGCCACTCCCGCCCTCTTCGCTTTCTTGTGGGATGAGGCAAAAACCTCTCCCACCCATAGGCAACGTAATTTTTTATGTTCAGGTGCGGAGAGGTGCGTCTCTTGCAGGAGCCTCACATCGCATTGTACTCTCGCTAGATCTCTTAAGATGTTATGCCGCTTTACTGGGGACCCCAGCCCTTTTACATTAAAAGGAACTATTTTCAGGGTACCCATAATGCAATGGGGTTAGGTTTTCTTGGGGGAGATGACCCCTTTTCTACAGGTACCCATCGGGTTTTCTTCTTTTTCCCTGTTCCCTCTGGAGGATGGCGCACAGATACCTACCCTTTTGTTCATGGCCTCTTTGTTTCAATTTCACCACCGTTACTCCTCCCCCCCCCATCACAAAACAGCAATTGTTTCACTACAACAAACATAACTTTTATCCAACTACGTACATTTACGCTCATAAGGCCTTCGTTCAGAGGGAAGCTCCCTCCGTCCAGGAGCATGAGCCTCAATCAAGCTCCACACCCCTGCCCTTCCAAAGGAAGTGACCGGAAAGGTGGTCTCCTAGGGTGAAATGGCACTGTGAAGGAAATAACCCCTTCCGAGGGTCACACCGTCCAACCAACAACAACAAAAGGGACTGGGTGACCTCCGCTGGGCTGCCTTACCCCATTACTGGCTTCCGGTTCGAGTGCGAATCTCGCGTGTTGGGTGGGTGCAGGCCTTGTAAAATAAATCGAGCACCACTCCCCATTCCCCAATAACCAGATCCAGTGTTGTTGCTACCCATATTTAAATTCTAACATTTCTGTAAAGGAAGCAGCATATTAGCAACATACATTTCCACTCACTGTCTCATGCTTGGGCCCTTCACTAAAGCCTTCTACAGGGGCCTGACTGGTTGCCTGTTTGCAGCATAAATTCCTGAAATAGCCCTTTAGGTACCCCTTATTCGCACCTTATGCGAAGGGGGTGGGTGGTGGGGACCACCCTACCTTTCCTGGAAACTCTAGGGCCAGAATGGAACCAGGAGGTCGTCCCTTGCCCCCGGCCCCCTCCTTCAATACAATTCCCATCTACCAAGCATTGCGGGTTTCCCCGCTTAAGCGATGTTCATTCCCAATATGATCTGAACCTTTCCTTGATTTTAAATTTTAAAGTTCAAATTTTAATTTTAAATTTTAAATTCCGGGGACTTATTTTACAGTTTGCAGTGTCCAGTCTTTTACCTGCTCCAGAGCCGTTCCCCCACCCCCACCCATCAGGAATTGTTAAATTTCAATTATCCCCAAAGTTAGCTCAGGATGAGCGCATTAATCAGTACAGCCCTGTCTTCAGGTTCCTCGGTCCAGACTTTCCCTCCATTGATTCAAGAGCAGTCCCTTATTAAGAAACACCAGGTCCTCGCACAGTTGCTGATCGGGATACGACCCTCCACCTCTTGCTGATCCCTTCTTCACCGTGGACCATCGCAGTTGCATCAGTGTTTGTTCCGACAGGTCGGGTTGCAGATCCGGGAGAGTAATTCCTGCCTTCTGTAGCGGTTTACTGGCTTGCAAGAGGGAGTCATATAGCTTGCTACCCGTAGGCCACATTACCAGTAGTTTAGCCGGGTACCGTAGAAAAGCCTTAACCTGCTGGTCCTTTAACTGCTTAATGACCGCTAGTACTCGTTTTCTTTTTGCCATCTTTATAGGAGGAAAGTCGTGGTTGAGAAGAAAAAATTACTCACCTTAGTAATGTTGTTTCTTCTAATGGAGTCTTGCTATATTATGACAGATGCAGTTTGTCCCACCATTAGAACTGCTCTGGAGGTGAAAGAGTTAACTTCCATGCAGTGCATGGAAATTAAGACCGCGAGCTCGGTTAGAGAAGCTCTGTTAGGGTGGTTTCAAGCCGAACCGTCAGATCTTCACGAGCAAAACTCACTAAGGCTCTGTGTGGAAGCTGTAACCTACACTACCCAACTGGCTACTAAAATATTCACACATTTCCTGGTCCCAACACCAAGACTCAAGTCAGGGACCAGAAAAATAAGATAAAATAACTAAATAAAACACAACACCCAAACATAAAGGGGCATCAATAAGTGCCAACAGTGGACTGCCACCCCATACCCAGTAGAAGTTCTGAGAGGGGCAGGCTGGGGAGGTCATAATATGAAACTCCATTAGAAGAAACAACATTACTAAGGTGAGTAATTTTTCTTCAAACAACATGAAGTCTTGCTATATTATGACAGATGCAGACTACACAGCAGTACCTCCATGGAGGAGGGACAGAACCTACTTAGGGAATAGGCTCTGAAGCACGGCTGTGCCAAACCGAGCATCCCTCCTGGCCTGGATATCCAGGGAGTAATGCTTGGTGAAAGTGTGTACTGTTTTCCAAGTAGCTGCTTGACATATCTCCAAGATAGGGATGTCTCTAGCAGCAGCTAGAGATGCAGCTGTACCTCTGGTAGAGTGAGCCCTCAGGCCTGAGGGGGGAACCTTACCCAGTTTTTGATAGCAAAACTGGATACAAGAGACGATCCACCTGGCAATGGATCTCTTAGTGGCAGGTCTCCCTTTCCCAACCTCACCATAAGTGAGAAATAGTTGGAGGGAGTCAAACCTGTGACCCTTGGTACACTCTATGTAGTAACTTAGGGCCCTCTTAACATCTAAGCTATGCAGCCTCCTCTCACCAGAGGAGGAGGAATGGTCAGTGAAGAACACTGGAAGTGAAATAGATTGGTTAAGGTGGAAATCCGAAACCACCTTAGGCAAAAACTTCCTGTTAGTCCTGAGGACTACCTTATCCCTGTGAAAGGTAATAAAGTCAGTCTCCACTGATAAAGCCTGTAACTCACTTATGCGCCTGGCAGAAGTGATGGCTACTAGAAATACAGTTTTCCAAGTCAAATACTTAAGCTCTGCCGAAGACAGAGGCTCAAAGGGGGGTTGCATCAGCTGAGCAATGCAAACATTAAGATCCCAAGCAGGGGCAGGATCCCTGAATGGAGGATTGGTATGAAACAATCCCTAAAAACTTGAAAATACAGGGTGAGCAGAAAGAAGAGGGCTTCCCTGCTGAAATGAAAGCAGAGACAGCTGCCAAATGCACTTTCAGGGTAGCTGGTCTCAGTCCCAAAGAATTAAGATGGACCATATAATCCAATACAGTGGGTAAATCAGCAGATTCCGGGGAAATATGCTTCCCAGAACACCATATGGAAAACCTTTTCCACTTGGAGTTATAGGTAGCCTTGGTGGAAGGCTTCCTAGCAGCTTTCAAGATTTCGAGAACACTTTGAGAAAGTTGAAGATCAGCAAACTCTAACTGCTCAAGAGCCAGGCCTTGAGGTTGAGGGATTTGAGATTCGGATACCAAACTCTCCCCTGAGCACAGGTTAACAGATTGTGGTTCCTGGGGAGACACAGGGGAAGATGGACTGCTAAGGACAGAAGGAGTGGGTACCAGGGCTGCCTGGCCCAGTCTGGAGCAATCAGGATCATCTTGCAGGGCTGAGACTTGATTTTGACTAGCACCTTGAACAGGAGAGGGAAGGGGGGGAAAGGCATAGAGAAACTTCCCTTCCCAATCGAGGTGAAAGGCATCCAGGGGGACTGAGCCCAACACTGGAGGCCTGCAACAAAAAAGTGGAAGTTGATGATTGTCTGGGGCTGCAAAAAGATCTATCTGAGGAGTGCCCTATCTGGCAAAAACTATCCTCAGTACTGGGGATCAGTGACCTCGTGATGGCCTGGGAAATCCTGCTGAGAGCATCTGCCAGGACATTGTCCTTGCCTGGGAGGTGAACTCCGTGAGGAGATGTTCAGGAATAAGCCAGAGACCACAACTTCATTGCTTTGGTGCACAAGGCCGTGAGCCGAGTGCCCCCTTGCTTGTTGATGTACCACATTGTAGTGGTGTTGTCTGTTCTGACCTGTACCACCTTGTTCTGAACAGATGCAGAAAAACCTGAAGTGCTAGAAAAACAGCTCTGAGTTCCAACAGGTTGATGTGAGCAGCAGAGATTCCTGGGGACCATAACCCCTGGGTGGAGAGGCGCCCATGTGAGCTCCCATCCCAAGAGGGACGCATCTGTAGTAAGGGTCAAGAGTGGGACAGAGGGATGAAAGGCACCCCTTGTCTCAGATTGCTCTGATCCTGCCACCACTGAAGAGCCTGGATCAGGGTTCGAGTCACTGGGATTAACTTGGATAGGGATCTCTTCTTTGAGACCAGAAGCTCTCAAATGGAACTGAATGTCCCTCATCTGAAATCTTGCTCCTTGCACTACAGCTGTGGAAGCAGCCATGTGTCCTAGAGCTGCAGGAAATGCCTTGCTGGTCGAGAGACCTGCAGAGTGAAGGACGAGGCCAGGGCCACCAAGGTCCTTACCCTTTCCAGGGAAGGAAGGCTCTGGCCTGCTTTGTGTCCAGTTCGCGCCTATAAAGGTGAGTACCTGGACAGGTTCCAAAACTGACTTTGGAAGATTGAGAAGAAAGCCCAGAGAGGTAAGCAGCTGCTGGGTAACTAGCAGGTGTGATTTGACCTGGTCTGGAGACTGACCCACAATGAGCCAGTCGTCCAGGTAGGGAAAAATGGCAATCTTTTGCCTTCTTAGATGAGCAACTGCTACTGCCAGACATTTTGTGAACACCCTTGGGGCAGAGGTAAGGCCGAAGGGCATTGCTCTGAACTGATAATGGCCTGAGGGCAGTTCGAATCTGAGGTACTTTCAATGGGAGCTTCTGATTAGAACATGGAAGTAGGCATCCTTGAGGTCCAGGAAGCTAGCCAGTCCCTGGCCTTAGGGAGGTAAAATAATTCCCAGAGTCACCATTTGAATTTTGGTTTTAAAGGTGCTTGTTCAGATATCTTAGAACCAGGATAGGCCGCCACTTTCCTGTTTTTTTTGGGGTAAGGAAGTACCTGGAGTACAGACCCTTGCCCTGGTGTAGGGGAGAAACCCTTTCTACAGCTCCGAGAGCCAGAAGGGTTGAGACTTCTGTTTCCAAAGCAAGAGTCTCTAAAGGGTTTGCAGGTGGAAAAGATCTGGCTCTCATCTTTGGAAATTTTTTGAAGCTGAGAACCAGACCCTGGCTCACTACTTCCAGGACCCACCTGTCTGATGTTAAAAGACTCCCAGTCCTGGGCAGAAGTAAGCCAGCCTGCCTACAGGTAATGGAGAGCCGACCCTGGGCATCCCATCAGGGTGCCTGTTTGGCAGGGGCTTTAGGCTGAGGGGTGGGAGCAGGCCTGCTCGTACCCCGTCTGCCTCTCCCTCTGAAGAACCCCCTCTGAGCATAGGCTGAAGAGGAGGCCTGGGTCTGGTAAAAAGGCCTGTGAAAAGGCCTGCCCCTACCCCTGGGGGGCTGCCTCTGAGGAGTGGCTTGCCGTTCCTTGGCTTGTGCACTCCTATAAGTGGTTCTATATTCATCCATTTTCTTCATATAATTCTCTGTCTGCTCCCCAAACAGAGAATTTCCCACCACAGGAAAATCCATAGCCTTAGACTGGGTATCCTGTGACAAAGTAGTACACCTGAGCCAGGCCAATCTACGAAAAGCCACAGATGTAGCCATGACTCTAGAGGATACATCATTAGAATCCACTGCAGCATGGAATTGCACCTTAGATGCCTCAACACCATCAACAGCCACCAGCTCCAGCTCCTTTGCAAGCTGGCCAGGGACCTGTTTGGCTAAGGCCATGACAGTATCCCATCTAGATTTCTGGTATCTGCAACATAAGCCATATAGTTTGCTTGCCTGAGTCCCAAAGATGCCATGTATTGTTTTTTGGCCATGGCATCAATCTTCCTGGAGTCCTTGTCAGGAGGATGTGAAGCCAGGGAATATTAGCTTTATCACAGGCTGCAGCCTGAACTACCCCAACATGACTGCATTGCTGTGAAAGAAAATCTGTATCAGGACCTGACAAAGTGTACCTCCTGTCCATCTTTTTATCTACAGGAGGCACAGAATTAGGAGCTTTTAAAATTTGTATTGTTTGTTTCCTAAAAGATTTATGTAAAGGGATGGACAAACTCCTGGACTCTGGGATATCCATCATCTCTACATAGTCAGGCTCCTCTTGCTCATTCAAAGCCTCCTCTAAAGGAAGCTGGAGGGTCTCAGCAACTTTTTTATAAAACAAAAAATGAGAAGGGGACTCAGCAAGCCTAGGGGGAGATTCACCTAAAGGTCTGTCTGGGAGATGTCGGTTCAATGGGCACATCCAGACTTTCAAAGTCACATTCACACTGATCATAATCATCCTCCCCTCCTCTGGTTCATAAAACTCTTCTATATCATATTCTTGAACCGTGGAACTGACTGAACTGACCTTTGCCAGATAGTATGGTTCGGAGGAACCAGGGACAGTGACTGGACAATCTGTATTGCCCTGGCTATCTCTGCAGCAGTTGTAGAAGGTTTTGGACTCCACACCTGCTGACTTTCTAGTTCTCTTTGCTGGAACTGGCTCCTCAGAGTCAGCTTCGTTTGCCGAGTCTGGCCCTGGTCAGAGGCACTCCCTCCGGTTCGGCTGGCACCAAACTGGGCTGGCCATCCGGGTCAGTGGACTTTTTGGCCTCTCGTTCCCTGAGCCTACCAACTCTCTTATCTAGGGTGGCTGCAGTGAAATTCTTGCAAATATGGCAGTCTGCATTGAGGTGGTCAAACCCCAGACAACAAACACATGTGGTGTGTGGGTCAGCCTTGGCAAAGGCTTCCCCACAGACACTACAGTGTTGAAACCCAGTGGGCCCGGTTTTTCCTTTGGGTTTCTCAGACATAATGCCAGCCTAACCAAAAACTTGCCCTTTTGATGGCAGTGCCAGGCAAGACACCCTTATCGGTTCCCAACCGTGTCACGGGTCGTGGAAAAAACCGTAATGAAATCCGTTTTTTTTTAGAACCGATAAGAACCGAGAACCGCACTCTAACAAGCCTTAAAAGGCTTCAAAACAAAGTTTAAATACAATTTGATCGGTTCAAACCGAACCGATAAACATTTACAAGTTCCACACAGAAACCTATCTATTACTTACAATACCTTAGACAGAGCTTGAACCGATCGGTTTGCGGTTAAAATAAATAATATCGCGGTTGAATTTAACCGAGAAAAGATGCTTTAAACCGAGGAAATGAACCGAGCAGCAGGAGAATCTCCGGGCGACTGTTCAGTGTAGGAGTAAAGAATCTGGCCGGTTTCGGTTTGAAACCACCTAACAAACTTCTCTAACGAGCTCGCTCTAAGTTCCATGCACTGCATGGAAGCTAACTCTTTCACCTCCGGAGCAGTTCTAATGGTGGGACAAACTGCATCTGTCATAATATAGCAAGACTTCATGTTGTTTGAAATACCCGTTTCCCGTCTAGATTTAGGTCCTTCCTACTCCAAGCTTTTCATAGAACCATTTCTTTCACGGTATCGGGTGAATTTAACTAGAATAGAGTGGAGAGCATCTCCCTTTGGTTTAGGGCCTGAGGCCGGTGTACCCTTTCAAGATCTATAGGGTCTGATTCTGGGATTTCTAGCTCTTATGTAACCAAGTCTTAAACTCCACAGGGTTATCTTATTTGACCCTTAGGAAGCCAAAGATCGAACTGTTTTCTCTGACCCCTAGACTCTGCATCCTCCTCTAGCAGTTAGTTCTCTCCTTCTGGCTAGGTAGGTAACAGCTCTTGTAAGTCTAATCAAATCTTCTGGAGGCCTTCTAAACTCGATTCAAGGTCTTCTGTTCTCCTCTCTAAATGCTTTAGGTCTTGCTTAATGTCTTTACATTGGTATCAATCCTTTGTAACATCTTGAAAATATCTTGATACATGCCATCTAGGAGTTTCCCTAGAGTAGTTTCATCTTCCTCTTCCCGCCTGAGCTAGCAGCAGACTCTGAGGCCCTGGATTGGGGTATACTCGGGCTACGTTCCGGCCTCGATCTCCCTCTCGCTGGGTTTTTTTTCCACTTCTGGCCCTTGAATTTACCAACTGGCTCATTTTCCTTATCGGATTAGTCACTGAATTTCCTCTCTGCTTTCAGGAAAAACACTGGATTACAGCAGATTTTTGCACTGCCACCTCGGAGTTGAAGATTAAGCAGCCATACCGGGTGGTGACGTCACTGGAAGTCCCACCCCACCTTTTTTTTTTTTAAAACTCCAGTTCCTATGCAGTTTGCATTTATGATATCTGGCACTGCCTCGGCATTGGTCATATTTGCCGATACAAAGTTTTCACAGCCAGGAATTAAAATCTTAACTTTAATGTTATGTTACAAATAATGTTTGTATTAACTGGCCACTATTCAAATTTCTGGCATTCTAGTTTCAAGCATTGCTGCAGTTACCTTTTCCTTCCTATATTAACAAAGACACACAGAAACATAGAATTTATTGGTAGATAAGGACTGTTTGGCCCACTCAGGCTGTCCATTTTCCCTAGCTACAGTATTACTGTAGACCCCAATTGATCTCTGGCTCCTTTTCCCTAATTCCATTTCTTTTTGCTAAGATCCCATTATGCGTACCCCATGCATTCATAAACCCCATCACTGTTTTTGGCCCACCACCTCAGTAGGTAGGCTATTACACAAATCCACTACCCTTTCTGTGCTCTCCACCATGAGGAAGGGGTACAAGGACACCCTGAAATATTGGTGGGTTAGGGTGCTTTCTGTGACGCATGCAATAAAAAGAAAATATTTTTAAAATTTGAATCATTTGGTGAGTGGTCACCTGTTCCTGTAAATTCCGTGACTCATTATATGGTCCATATGGGAACTGACTACTCCCTCATTTGAGTTTTTTTTTGTGCCTAGGGAGGATCTGGAGGGTTCCCTTTCCATCAACAACACTACCCCCATTTTGTACTCTCCCCTTGTGTTTCTGTGCCTCAAGTGCATTACTTTGCACTTTTCTGCATTAAAACCCGGCTGCTATACTTGTGACCACTCCTCAAGTTTTCTCAGGTCACTGTTCATCCTTTCCACCCCCCTTGAGTATCTACCCTATTGCAGATTTCGGTGTCATCCACAAATAGAGTGAACTTCCCTACAGATCCTCTGCAATATCACATACAAAGACGTTAAAGAGGACCAGCCCCAGTACTGAATCCTAAAGCACCCCGCTGGTCACCCTTCCTCCTTGACATGATCTCCATTTACTACCACACTCTTCAACCTATCCCCTAACCAATTTCTTACTCAGTTTACCACCTTTTGACCCACTCCCAGGCTACTCAGCTTACTTAATAGTGTTCTTATATAACTGAGTCAAATGCCTTACCAAGGTCTAGGTAACCCACATCCACCTCTCCTCTATGATCTAATTCCTTGGTTACCCAATCACATATACGTTCCCAATTCACTTACAAGGTTTCTTTATCCTTTCCAAATTGATCTCAGCTTCTGTTAACTGGCAATTAGGCCTTTACTGAAAGGCATGGTAGTGTTCATAGTCCTGCCCTCTTTTGAAGAGGCGTCCAGCCCTCGAAGCGCATGGGGCTGTTTTGCTCAGCAGCATTGAGCCATTCGCCTTTTGACATAAATTATGTAAGCAATAACCCATGACAGGGTGTGTGGTTACTGGGGATTAATAAACACCCTTGGTGCATTGTGAGGCATGAGGCCGCAGGCAGTGTGTCCTCACAGCATCCGGGGTGTTGATTAATCCCCAGTAACCACACACTCTAAAGTGGGTTAGTGCGCTTATAACATAGGTTATGTTTAAACAAAAAATATCCAGAAATGTGTTTTTGTTGTTATTTAAGTAGCAACAAAGGTACTGTATCCTGCCACCTTGCAAAATAGTTCCTAACAAATAATGCAGACTGCATTGCTCTGATGCACACAGAAGAAAAAAATTACTCACCTTAGTAATGTTGTTTCTTCTAATGGAGTCTTGCTATATTATGACTATTGCAGTTTGTCCCAGCCTTAGAATTGCTCTGGAGGTGAAAGAGTTAACTTCCATGCAGAGCATGGAGCTTAGAGCGCGAGCTCGGTTCAGAAGCTCTGTTAGGCTGGTTTCAAACCGAAACCATCAGATCTTTATGAGCAAAAAATCACTAAGGTTCTGTGTGGAAGTTGTAACCTACACTAGCCAACTGGCCACTAATATATTAACACATTTTCCAGGTCCCAACACAAAGACTCAAGTCAGTGGACCAGAAAAATAAGATAAAATAACTAAATAAAACACAACACCCAAACATGAAAGAGGGCATCAATAAATGCCAACAGAGGACTACCACCCCACACCCAAAGTAGGAGTTCTGAGAGGGGCAGGCTGGGGGAGGTCATAATATAAAGACTCCATTAGAAGAAACAACATTACTACGGTGAGTAATTTTTTCTTCAAAAAACATGAAGTCTTGCTATATTATGACTATTGCAGACTACACAGCAGTACCTCCATGGAGGAGGGACAGAACCTACTTAGGGAATAGGCTCTGAGGCACGGCTGTGCCAAACCGAGCATCCCTCCTGGCCTGAATATCCAGGGAGTAATGCTTGGTGAAAGTGTGTACTGTCTTCCAAGTAGCTGCCTGACATATCTCCAAGATAGGGATGTCTCTAGCAGCAGCTAGAGATGCAGCTGTACCTCTGGTAGAGTGAGCCCTCAGGCCTGAGGGGAGAACCTTACCCAGCTTTTGATAGCAAAATTGGATACAAGAAATGATCCATCTGGCAATGGATCTCTTAGTGGCAGGTCTCCCTTTCCCAACCTCACCATAAGTGAGAAACAGTTGGAGGGAGTCAAACCTGTGACCCTTAGTACGCTCTATGTAGTAACTAGGACCCTCTTAACATCTAAGCTGTGCAGCCTCCTCTCACCAGAGGAGGAATGGTCAGTGAAGAACACTGGAAGTGAAATAGATTGGTTAAGGTGGAAATCTAAAACCACCTTAGGCAAAAACTTCCTGTTGTCCTGAGGACTACTTTATCCCTGTGAAAGGAAATAAAGTCAGTTTCTACTGATAAAGCCTGTAACTCACTTATACGCCTGGCAGAAGTGATGGCTACCAGAAATACAGTTTTCCAAGTCAAATACTTAAGCTCTGCCAAGACAGAGGCTCAAAGGGGTTGCATTAGCTGAGCAATGCAAACATTAAGATCCCAAGCTGGGGCAGGATCCCTGAATGGAGGATTGTGTGAAGCAATCCTTTAAAAACTTGGAAAATACAGGATGAGCAGAAAGAGAAGAGGGCTTCCTGCTGAAATGAAGGCAGAGACAGCAGCCAAGTGCACTTTCAGGGTGGCTGGTCTCAGTCCCAGAGAATTAAGATGGACCATGTAGTCCAATACAGTGGGTAGATCAGCAGATTCCGGAAACATGCTTCCCAGAACACCATATGGAAAACCTTTTCCACTTGGAGTTATAGGTAGCCCTGGTGGAAGGCTTCCTAGCAGCCTTCAGGATTTTGAGAACACTTTGAGAAAGTTGCAAATCAGCAAACTCTAACTGCTCAAGAGCCAAGCCTTGAGGTTGAGGGATTTGAGATTCGGATACCAAACTCTCCCGAGCACAGGTTAACAGACTGTGGTTCCTGGGGAGACACAGGGGAAGATGGACTGCTAAGGACAGAAGGAGTGGGTACCAGGGCTGCCTGGCCCAGTCTGGAGCAATCAGGATCATCCTGCAGGGCTGAGACCTGATTTTGACTAGTACTTTGAACAGGAGAGGGAAAGGGGAAAAAGCATAAAGAAACTTCCCTTACCAATCGAGGAGAAAGGCATCCAGGGGAACTGAGCCCAACACTGGGGGCCTGCAACAAAACAGTGGAAGTTGATGATTGTCTGGGGCTGCGAAAAGATCTATCTGAGGAGTGCCCCATCTGGCAAACACTATCCCCAGTACTAGGGGATCCAGTGACCATTCGTGATGGCCTGGGAAATCCTGCTGGAGAGCATCTGCCAGGACATTGTCCTTGCCTGGGAGGTGAACAGCTATGAGGGAAGTGTTCAGGAGTAAGCCAGAGACAACAACTTATCGCCTCAGTGCGCAAGGTCAAGACTGAGTGCCCCTTGTTTGTTGATGTACCACATTGTAGTGGTGTTGTCTGTTCTGACCTGTACCACCTTGTTCTGAACCAGATGCAGAGAAAACCTGAAGTGCTAGAAAACAGCTCTGAGTTCCAACAGATTGATGTGGAGCAGAGATTCCTGAGGGACCATAATCCCTGGGTGGAGAGGTCGCCCATGAGCTCCCCATCCCAAGAGGGATGCATCTGTCGTAAGGGTCAAGGAGTGGGACAGAGGGATGAAAGGCACCCCTGTTCAGATTGCTCTGATCCTGCCACCACTGAAGGGCCTGGATCAGAGTTCAAGTCACTGGATTAACTTGGATAGAGATCTCTTCTTTGAGACCAGAAAGCTCTCAAATGGAACTGAATGTCCCTCATCTGAAATCTTGCTCCTTGCACCACAGCTGTGGAGGCAGCCACGTGCCCTAGGAGCTTCAGGAAATGCCTTGCTGGTCGAGAGACCTGCAGAGTGAAGGACGAGGCCAGGGCCACTAAGGCCCTTACCCTTTCCAAGGGAAGGAAGGCTCTGGCCTGCTTTGTGTCCAGTTCTGCGCCTATAAAGGTGAGTACCTGGACAGGTTCCAGAACTGGCTTTGGAAGATTGAGAAGAAATCCCAGAGAGGTAAGCAGCTGCTGGGTAACTAGCAGGTGTGATTTGACCTGGTCTGGAGACTGACCCACAATGAGCCAGTCGTCCAGGTAGGGAAAAATGGCAATCTTTTGCCTTCTTAGGTGAGCGACTGCTACTGCCAGACATTTTGTGAACACCCTTGGGGCAGAAGTGAGGCCAAAGGGCATTGCTCTGAACTGATAATGGCTTGAGGGCAGTTCGAATCTGAGGTACTTTCGATGGGAGCTTCTGATAAGAACATGGAAGTAGGCATCTTTGAGGTCCAGGGAGGCTAGCCAGTCCCCTGGCCTTAGGGAGGGTAAAATCATTCCCAGTGTCACCATTTTGAACTTTGGCTTTAAAAGGTGCTTGTTTAGATATCTTAGATCCAGGATAGGACGCCACTCTCCTGTCTTTTTTGGGGTAAGGAAGTACCTGGAGTACAGACCCTTGCCCTGGTGAAGGAGAGAAACCCTTTCTACAGCTTTGAGAGCCAAGAGGGTTGAGACTTCTGTTTCCAAAGCAAGAGTCTCTAAAGGGTTTGCAGGTGGAAAAGATATGGCTCTCATCTTTGGAAATTTCTTGAAGCTGAGAACCAGACCCTGGCTCACTACTTCCAGGACCCACCTGTCTGAAGTTAAAGACTGCCAGTCTTGGACGAAGTGAGCCAACCTGCCCCCAACAGGTAGTGGAGAGCCGACTCTGGGCATCCCATCAGGGTGCCTGTTTGGCAGGGGCTTTAGGCTGAGGGGTGAGAGCAGGCCTGCTCGAACCCCGTCTGCCTCTCCCTCTGAAGAACCCCCTCTGTACATAGGCTGAAGAGGCGGAGGCCTGGGTCTGGTAAAAAGGCCTGTGAAAAGGCCTACCCCTACCCCTGGGGCTGCCTCTGAGGAGTGGCTTGCGTTCCTTGGCTTATGTACTCCTGTAAGTGTTCTATATTCATCCATTTTTCATATAATTCTCTGTCTGCTCCCCAAACAGAGAATTTCCCACCACAGGAAAATCCATAGCCTTAGACTGGGTATCCTGTGACAAAGTAATACACCTGAGCCAGGCCAATCTCTGAAAAGCCACAGATGTAGCCATGACTCTAGAGGATAATGCTAGAATCCACTGCAGCATGGAATTGCACCTCAGATGCCTCACTATCAACAGCCACCTGCTCCAGCTCCTTTATGAGCTGGCCAGGGACCTGTTTGGCTAAGGCCATGACAGTATCCCATCTAGATTTCTGGTATCTTGCAACATAAGCCATATAATTAGCTTGTCTGAGTCCCAAGGATGCTGCCATGTATTTGTTTTTGGCCATGGCATCAATCTTCTGGAATCCTTGTCAGGAGGATGTAAGCCAGTGGAATATTAGCTTTATCACAGGCTGCAGCCTGAACTACCCCAACATGACTGCATTGCTGTGAAAGAAAATCTGTATCAGGACCTGACAAAGTGTACCTCCTGTCCATCTTTTTATCCACAGGAGGCACAGAATTAGGAGCTTTTAAAATTTTTATTGTTTGCTTTCTAAAAGATTTATGCAAAGGGATGGACAACCTCCTGGACTCTGGGATATCCATAATCTCCACATAGTCAGGCTCCTCTTGCTCATCCAAAGCCTCCTCTAAGGGAAGCTGGAGGGTCTCAGCAACTTTTTTATAAAACAAAAAATGAGAAGGGGACTCAGAAAGCCTAGGGGGAGACTCACCTGAAGGTCTGTCTGGGGAGATGTCCGGTTCAATGGGCACACCCAGACTTTCAAAGTCACATTCACACTGATCATAATCCTAATTCCCCTCCTCTGGTTCATAGAACTTTTCTATATCATAATCCTGAACCACTGGAACCGACCGAACCGACCTTTTGCCAGACAGTGGCGGTTGGAGGAACTGAGGACAAGGACTGGACAATCTGTATTGCCCTGGCTATCTCTGCAGCAGGTTGGAGAAGGAATTTTGGACTCCAAACCTGCTGATTTTTAGATTTCTTTGCTGGAACTGGCTCCTCAGAGCCAGCTTTTCGCTTGCCCGAGGAAGTCTCGCCTGGTCAGAGGGCACTCCCTCCAGTTCGTTGGCACCAACTGGCTGGCCATCCGGGTCAGTGGACTTTTGGCCTCTCGCTCTGAGCCTGCCCACTCTCTTGTCCAGGGTGGCTGCAGGGAAATTTTACAAATCTGGCAGTCTGAATTGAGGTGGGTCAAACCCCAGACAATAGACATGTGTGTGTGAGTCAGCCTTGGCAAAGGCTTCCCACAGACACTACAGTATTGAAACCCAGTGGGCCCGGTTTTCTTTGGGTTTCTCAGACATGATGCCAGCCTAACCAACAAACTTGCTCCTTTAATGGCAGTGCGCTAGGCAAGACACCCTTATCGGTTCCAAACCGTGTCACGGTCGTGGAAAAACCGTAATGAAATCCGCTTTTTTAGAACCGTAAGAACCGAACCACACTCAAGAAGCCTTAAAAGGTTTTAAACTTATATTTTAATAATAATTCGATCGGTTCAACCGAACCGATAACACTTTTACAAGTTCCACACAGAAAAAACCCTATCTATTACTTACGATTACCATAGACAGAGCCTGAACCGATCAGTTTTGCGGTTAAAATAATTAAATCGCGGTTAAATTAAACCGAGAAATAGCACTTTAAACCAAGAAATGAACCAAGCAACAGGAGGAATCTCCGAGCAACTGTTCAGTGAGGCGGAGTAAGAATCTGACGGTTTCAGTTTGAAACCAGCCTAACAGAGCTTCTGAAACAGCTTTCCTGCAAGCTCCATGCTCTGCATGGAAGTTAACTTTTCACCTCGGAGCAGTTCTAAGGCTGGGACAAACTGCAATAGTCATAATATAGCAAGACTTCATGTTGTTTGAAATGTCACACATACACTACAGAGATGATATGTGACATTTTTGTGCATAATACTGTATACTACACTGTCTACCACCATTACAGTAGCCCCTCACCTCCACAATGTCAGCTGCACATAAGCCTTGTGGTCAAACATGTCTGTCATGCTGTCACTCTGCCCCTATAGTGCTCTCTCCCTTCCCATCACTGTATGTAGTCCACTACCATGTGGCACACTGTCACAAACATTCCCATGCAGGTAAACATGTTGTGGGACAAGGACAGCTATTGCCTTTCTCCCTGTCAGTCCCCCCCCCCCACTCTTTGTCTCCCTGTATTTCTCCATTCCATTTGTGATCTGCCACTGGGTGACTAACAATGTGCGCCACACAGAGTTGTGATCCACTCGTGCGCTCTCTCTTGCTGCCTTGCCATTCAGCTCTCTCATGGAGTGAAGCACGGTCATGAATTTGACTGAAGCACAGCAGAGAGAGAGAGATGTACACTCTCAAAATGCTGAACTCCATCTCCTCATCACGTTGTCACTGTGTGTCTGTTACTGTCTTTCTCTCAGCATTGCATTAGCCTGTGATCGTGTGTGGGCTTCTTCTGGTTGCACTTCTTTCCTTACAGGCAGGGTACAGAGAGTGGAATCAGGGTTTTTTTCCTCGGCCCCTCATCCTCTGCCTTGTGGGGTACCGCAGGGCTCGGTGCTTTCACCCATGTTGTTTGCGATGTATATGCTGCCTTTGGGAGGCATTCTTAGGCAGAACAGGCAGAGTTTTCACTGCTATGCAGATGATACTCTGATGTACATGTCCTTTGTACCCGAGCAGCATGGCTGCCGATGTGGTGGAGGATCACCTTCAAGGTCAGACTACTGACCTATAAAGCCCTACAAGGACAGGGACCGCTGTATTTGCAAGACCTCCTTGGTCCCTACCTCCCCCTTCATCCTCTCCGCCAATGAGAGATTGCTGGAGATTCCCAGGGTTTGTCTGCCTACATCTGGAGCTAGATCATTTGCTTTTGCAGCCCTGACACTGTGGACTTCTCTACCTTGCCAGATTAGTGAGTGCCTGTCCACTGAGGCCTTTACATCACATCTGTTTACTTGGCGTATGCTGATATCTGAAGTCCTGCTGTTTGCACTATCATTTTAGGAATAAGATGTATATATTTATCTATTTATAATAACTGGTCAGTAATTTCTCTCAATGTACTGACCAGGTTGATATTTTCCATAACAACCGGCTGGTTGTTATGACATTTATGAGCCATGCCAGTCAAACTATGCTGCTGCCTTATTGGCCAACATTCTGTATGTGGGTGGGGCCAAACAGTCTCACAAAATGCTGGAGAAAAATTGCTGGTCTGTTATTATAAAAAATAAAAGATGGGGAGGGTGTTTCATATGAGAATTTAATGCACACCCTCATTGTGAGATGTTTTGACAAACCTGTAGCATCCCACAACTCGGGTGTGCATTAAATTCCCCATATCAAACCCTTCCCCATCCATTATTCTATATTTATTGATGTTTTTATTTCTGCTTGTACAACACTATGGTCTGCTGGAATAGTGTTTAATAAATAAACGTTGCTTGCTTGCCCTTCAATACGGGGCCCGCCTGTGACTTGTGCTTTTGCATTACCTAGTGACAACACTACAGAAATTTTACTCTACAACTCCCAATGTCTGTGTAATGCTGTCTCTCTCTCTCTCTTCACTCTCGGAGGGGGACTGATGCTGCACATCTTACCATGCTGTGTCTCTTGGTTGTGACTGTCTCTGTCTTGGGGGGGCGGGGGGTTCCCCACGTCTCTGCACACAGAGGGCCAGCGAGCAGAAAGAAGGGCACAGAGTACTCTCTCGCCCTGACAAGATTATTCTCTCCAACACTCTGCACACAGACGACCAGTGAGCAAGAAGAAGAGACAGATTACTCTCTCTCTCTCTCTCTCTCCATGCGGAAACAAATTCATTCAGCAGGACAGGCACCGCTCCTCCCTCTGTCACTCTGCATCTCCAGCAAATGACAGTACTAGAAGTCCATGCCTTCCCGACATGTCTCTGCACCACAGTCGCTTCCGGTGAACAGTCGCTGTGTCTCTGCATGTTCTTGCTGGCACTGTCGGGGGTTGGAGGGGCGCGTCTGCAGTGCACATGGACTTGTTATAATACTATGATTACGGACAGAGAGAGAGAGAGAGAGCATGAGAGAAGGGGAGAGTACACATTGTCACTGACACACTGCCATTTACTTTCACTACCTGTGTCTGCTGCAGCAAATTGCTCTAGCTCTACCTCTCTCTCTCTCTTTCCTGTCTCTCTCCCCCCAGCGGACCGTGCTGACACTCCCTGTCCCGACCCTACTCTGTCACTCTGATAGTGCACACAGTGACAGCCAAACATACAGAAAGACAGAGAAGAGACTTCACCACCAGTCACCCCATCAAGACTGCGGTGGCTCAATCACAGATATCCAGCACTCCCGCTCACTCAGTGCAGAGTTTACATGGCTGCCACTCCAGTTCTCACTCCTCTGCACAGAAGGAGACCCAGCAGCGGATCCCTGAGTCACTCAGCGGAACCTGGATTAATGCTAACTTAATCCACAGCCCCACAAAGTGACTCACACAACTGGCTGTAATGCTTATGTCAACCCATGTTATAAAGAACTTTCTATCGCAGCAGTCCTGTGTGGAGAGTGTTGCTTTGTTTGTCTCCTCTTTCTGGTTGAAAATATTGTACAGAAGTACCCGGTATGCTGTTTATGCATGCCCCACATTTAATTCCTGACCAGGGCTGGGAAGAATGCTGCCCATAGCAGAGTATATCAGCTAAGGCAGAGTTTACCCTACTGTTCAGTGCTGGAGCAGCCCCTCAGGGTGGGCCAAGAAGCTTGCTCATTCGGGACGGACCGTTGCCTGTCTGTCACTGCATGCACGTGAGGCCCTCAAGCATATGAGTGCCACACTGCTGGAGTAGAGGGCAGGTTAAAAGTGTCAACTAAATCAGGCACTCTTACTACCGACATTCTTGCGGTGGTTCGGCTGGAGCAGTATGCCCTGGTATGCATCTTTTATGCTCATGGAGACTAGGCAGCACTGTTCCTCAAGTACATAAGGATAAAATCCCCTGCTTACACTGGACCACTGGTGCGAATTCCCTATACTGATCAAGGCCAGTGGCGAGCACAGGACCCATTTCTGTAAAGAAAATGTCTGATATAAAAAAACATGTCACCTTGTTGCTAACATATGGAACTACTGTCACTGGGACATTGTTTGCAAAGGCCCAAAGGTACACATAACAACGTCATCTGGGGCCCAGCTATTTCATGGCCTAACTGGGACAAGGAAGAAGTACACTCTGCAGTGCAGGGCAGGGTGCTAGCACAGGGAAGGCCTCCCCCCATCCCAGAAAAAACAGACACAGTACAGCACGGATGTGGTTCACTTAGAGAGTACCTGTTACGCCAAGTTACATGGGACTGTATCTAATCCAACCAATCAGTGAGGATAACGGCTGTATCCCTCATTGCACATACAGCCGTCTCCTCGCGCCACTGTCCAAAGTGCTCGATGTCAGCCAAACCACTGTGTCGTCGAGGCACAGGTCAGGAAGAACAGGAAAACCAGAAGCCGTTGAAGAATTCACCAAAAATTATTTATTTACACCAGCAGTATCATAAAATAAAATAAACTTGTTCATAATAACTATGTACAGAGGAGAAAAACAGTAAAGTTTTCTTTCAGTCTCTGTGTCCCTTGTTCTCCTAATCTTCAGTAGTTGTAACTTAGCTCTTATAAGTCTTTTTAACCCCCATTCTTAGCAAGCATCCTGTTTTAGTAAATATCGGGCAGGAGCAGTAATGCTATATATTTTCCAAACACAAGGGATCCCAATATGTTACATTTCCATACAATGATTTGCACATATTTTTATATTAGCAGAAATGCAAGGGATGAAAAGGCAGACAGCAAGGGGAAAACTGAGAGACAGTGAGAGGCAAAGAACTGCGAGCCTGTCAGGTTGATCAAGTCCGAAGTCTCACAGGAAAATTTGGTTGTACAACCAGACAGAGAAGAGACACAAAAGGAAAGATCCTTGCATTTTAAACACTTTCTCAAACAACTGGGACAGGGTCCTAATTCCACCCTGTCACATACACCCCCCCAAAGAGGGAAACAGCAGTTACACAAGAACTTAGCATAACAGTAGATCTTCAGAGAGGTTCCTGCAGTAGGTTTTCACATATAGGACTGCACCCTTGGCGCCAGGACCACACGGGCAAACTTGTAGCTAGCAATCATCAGCGGAGACCGCCCCTGATGTCAGGTGACGGACGCCAGTGTGGCTATAAAAGGGCAATCCGCCCCACCCTCCAGTTCCTTTCTACTGAAGACCTATAAAAGGGAAGCAGAAAGAGGAGTGACAGACACCTGGTACCCCTGTGCCCTGGATGAAATAGAGTCCTGGGCAGGGAAAAAGAGTAAAATGCAGGAGCTGGGGAAAGATTGGTGGAAACTAGGACCTATTACAGGACCCTCTCTCAAAGATCTACTGTTACAGAGTTCTAAGTAACTGCTATATCTTACTTCGAGGGTTCCTGCAGTAGGTATTCACATAAAGGACTGAATACCAAGCAGTCTAACACAAAAGGAGTCATCGGGAGACGAGGTTCCGGAGGAGGAAAATGTCTGCCAACTAAAGGTCTGTTCAGATCAAGACCTTGCAGGACTGCAAGGTCGGGCCAGCCCTATGCCTAGAGGCAATGTCCAGACTGTAATGTTTAGTGAAGGTATGGACGGAAGATCATGGCCACTGCACAGATGTCTGCAGTGGACATGTTCTGAAAAGGCGGTGGAAGTGGCCACACTCCTGGTGGAGTGACCCTTAACCATACTTGGAAGGGGTTTCTTCTCTGTAAATGTAATGGATACAATTAGCCAGCCACCTAGACAAAGTCTGTTTCATAAGAGCCTTGCCCTGGCACTGAGAGGCAAAGGCTACAAAGAGCTGGTTCCACTTTCAACTCCTTAGTCCAAAAGGTATAATACCTCAAAATCCTGTGCTCGTCTAGGGTGTGCAGGAGATATTCCCCATGTTGAGTGCTCTGGGAAGAACACTGGCAGTTCAACACTCTAGTTATGGGTCAGTTCCAAACCACTTTCGAATAAAAAGAAGGTTAGTCTGCAGAACCACTCAGTCTCTGTGGAAAATTAAATAAGGCTTTCACAAACTAGAGCCTGAAGCTCTGAAACTCTTCGAGCTGAAGTGACAGAACTCAAAAAGAGCATTTTCCACGCTAGAAAATGCATATCACAGCTTGCTGCCGTTCAAAGGGGGTAAAGTGTTTTCCAACATAAAGTTGAGATCCCAGGTAGGAACAGGATTCCGGACCAGAGGTTTGATATGAAGGATCCCCTTCAAGAAAGTCTTGGAAACCTCTAGCTGAGCTAAGGTTTTACCCTCCAACAGGAGGTGGTATGCCGAAATCGCAGAGAGATGGACCTTCAGGGAGGAATAGCTGAAGCCCAACTCTGACAGATGCAAGAGGTACTCTAAAACCTGGGAGGCCGAGCAAGAAAAGGGGTCTAGGCCTTTCGCTGAGGCCCAAACAGAAAATCTCTTCCACTTCACGGCATACATGGATCTAGTGTAGAGCTTCCTGGCTTCCACTGAGACTTGAGCTACCCCTGTGGATACCCTGGAGTGAGAAATCGCTAAGTCCACAGGTGCCATGCATGAAGATGGAGAGACTTTTTTTTTTTGTAAACTTTATTTAGGATATAGGAGAAACACAGACATCCATCATTTTTTCATTTACCCCACACAAAACTGGGGATGACTTAAACGTGGCAGGAAAGATCACAAACACACATTACATATTACTTAACCATTCACAGGTACTGTTATATTTAAAGGGAAAAGCTCATGGTCTGAACATGGGTTATTCAGATCCTTCGTTGCATATTATGCAAGTCTCTCCTATGAAAAACCTGATGGTCTACATAGTACCAGGAAGAAGATAAGTTTTGGAGTGTCAAGAGGGTACATACGTCTTGAAACTATAAAAAAATGTTACAATTCTGCAAGGAGCTCTCCAGACCAAGGACCGGACTCAGATGACAGGGAACAAGCTTTCACCAACTTCACATTCCAGTGGGTACCAAATTTGCTCATATTTATCCAACTGGCCTCTCACTAGGTACTGGGTGTGTTCCAACTTCATTACTTGGAAAAGTGATTTTAGCCAAGAGGCTACTGTGGGGGCATGTCCCTGCTCCCAGTGGATTGCCAGCTCTCTCTCAGCCCCACCACCAGCCCCAGACGTTTGAGCTTGTTACCCCTTGCTGGAAATGCGTCATTATATCCAAGGAGCCCAGTAAGATTTCCATTGGGTCCATTCTGATACGTGTTAAGGATTTTCATAAGTATCTGGAGAACAACACCCCGCCAAAATACCTGGACCCTGGGGCAGTCACATATCATATGGAAAAGGTCCCTACATTTGGGACAATACTAGGAAGCTGAAGAATCTATTCTGTAGGCTAGTTTAGGTGTAAAGTAGGACCTCATTAGTACACTATACTGCACTGCCCGCAATCTATTATTGACTGAGCAGTTCAACAGGTTCTTTAATATAAGTGACCAGTCCCCTCCGGTCAGCCCCTCTAGGTGAATATCCTTCTCCCATCTCTCTTTGACTGCTTCTGGCACATCCGGGAGGGCTTCAACCAGAAGTTTATAGCATTTTCTCAAGGGTTTAAAGGAGTCCAAGCTGGAAAACTTCTGAAATATCTCTTCCAGAGGGGAAAATTGCATATTCTCTGCTCTTGGACTCTCTTCCCTTCCCTGCCCAAGTTTACTTCTGATTCTTAGGTAAGCAAAGGTGTGAGCAGTGGTCAGGCCATATCTATCTCTTAGTTCTTTAAAAGGGATTATATGCCCATTATCCATTATTTGACTAATTTTAAATAAGCCTTTTTTATACCACGTGTCTAGGTGTTTTTCCATCACACTTGGTAATCGCCTCTCAGAACCTATGAGCCTTCTCAATGTAGAGTCAGAGGATAACCAACTCCCTATCCCCAGAAGTTTGTGGGCCATTTTTCAGGCTTTCCAAGTGGCTCTGGTGAATGGACTGGAGATTCCACCTTGCGGCTCACCTGCCAAGTAGTCCACCAGAACTGAGTAGTAGTGTAGAACCCCCCCTTCCAGCTCGCTCCAGGCAGGTTGTTCTCTCTCACCCTCTCTGAACATGTCATGGACATGTGCTAGCTGTGATGCAAGGTAATATAAATGGACACTTGGAAGACCCAACCCCCCTGAACCCTGGCCCTCCACAAGGACTGTTTGCTGATCCTTGGCTGCTTTCCCTGCCAAAGCAGCTGAGTAATGGCTCCCTGTAACATCTTGATGCATTTAAAAGGGAGATTTATGGGAATGGATTGAAAAAGGTATAACATCTGTGGGAGGATGGACATTTTGATAACATTAACCCTGCCTAAGAAAGTGAGAGGGAGGGCTCGCTATCTAAAACAATCTTCTTTAATCTTCCTTATTAATGGGGAACAATTGATTTGAATTATGCTGGATAGCTTGCTAGGCAGCATTATTCCTAGGTATTTAACCTGTTTCACTGGTTGTATAGTGATCCCTGCTACTGTTATATGGGATCTAAATGTCCCCAGAGGGAGCCACTCGCTCTCATCTAAGTTTATTTTATGTACTGATAAGGGGCCATATATACTAAAAATATTACTTAACTCAGGCAGAGCCACCACTGGATTGTCCAAGAATAGAAGGACATCGTCTCAAAACAATATTACATGATATACCTCACCCTCAACGCACTTCTGATTTCAGCATTATTTCTGATGTTTGCTGCCAGAGCTTCAATGCTTAACACATACACAGCAAGGGAGAAAGGGGCAACCTGCCTTTGTACCGCTTTGATAATGGAAACAATGTTGATATGGTATTGTTTGTGAGGATTTGAGCCTCTGGGAGTCATACAAAGCTCCCAGCCACCCACGAAATGTTTCTCCTAGTCCAAATTTCCAGGACTGCAAACACGAAGGACCATTCAACTCAGTCGAATGCCTTCTCTGTGTCTCAGGCAAGGAGACCCCCACCTCCCTTGCCTCTTCCTGTGACCATTTGTGAATAATATTAATTGCCCTCCTCAAATTATGCTTTGTTTGGCGTTTTACAAATCCCTTGATTTAAATGGATAAGTTCCGGGAGAACCTTCTACCCATTTGGCCATCATTTTGGGAATAACTTTATAGCCGCACTGAGGAGGGATATGGGCCGTAAGAGCCACATTTCTCTGGATTCTTGCCTGATTTAGGCAGGACTGTTATAGTTGCTAATGTTTGAGATGGACGACGCTTACCTCCCAGGGCTATTGGAATCACTTCACCCATCAGCTCCCCAATAGTATCCCAATGCCTCCCTATAAAATTCTAGAGGTATCCCATCTGGGCCGGGCGACTTTCTTTCCTCATTTGCCAAATTCCCAATTTAATTTCTTCCTTTGAGAAGGAGTTTCCAGTTGATACTGTTGGGAGACATTTAATCTAGGTAATGTCAATCCATCCAGGAAACAAGAGGGCTCAGAGTCCTTCAGGCCTGGGATGTGTAAAGGGTTTCGTAAAATTAATGACACCAAATTTAATTCAGCTTGGTCACATTCTAATCCCATCACAATTTCCATTTTCAAAATGGTACACTCAGCCCTTTTCTTTCTTATTACGTCAGCCAGCCATTTATCAGCTTTGTCACTTTCAAAATGGGTAAAGGATTTAGAGAGTAACAAGTCTCTTTCCAACGCTTTTGAAGTGAATTGATTTAACTGCCTTTAAGTAACTTAATTTCCTTGTTAAGAGAAGGGCTGGGACTCACCATAGCATCTCTCTCTAATGTTTGGATTTTTTCTGTTAGGCTTCTTCTGTCTCATTTCTCGTTTTTTTAAAGGCAGAATAAGAAATGGTTTCCTTGAATATAAGCTTTAAGAGCACCCCATACGACAGTAATATGGGTCTCCTTTCCACAATTATAGTCTATAAAAATATTTATTTTAACCTTTATAAACCAGGAGTATTCTGCATCCAAGAGCAGGGAGGGATCCAATCTCCATTGAAACGAAGGACTCTGAGGGGTGCCCTGGCTCACTATAACCTCCAGCAGAGCATGATCAAAAATGATCAAGGGACCATATTTGGCTGATAGTTTTTCACTGACCAGCCCAGAAGAGAGAATATAAAATCAAGCCTTGTGTACACTTGATGCGCATGAAAAAAAGAATACTCTCTTTCAGCAGGGTGACAGTGCTCCAGGCTTCCACAAGGGTTCGCTTTTAACCAGACCTTGCAGGGCGATACACTGCAGGAACAAGGCAGAATTTCCATTTATAATGGTCCCAATTCAAGTCTAAATATACATTAAAGTCCCCACTCATGATAAGTTTATCACTGTATGAGGCCAAAGTGACCCCCAGATGTGTAAAAAAATCTGGGGAGTCATAGTTGGGACCATACAGTAAAACCAGTGTGAACTCCTGCCCTTCCACATCCACTACAGCTAGTATGTATCTACCTTGTGGGTCTATCACGTTTGCCTTAATTCAATGGGGGAAATTTGGGCAAATCTAAATGGCTACCCTTCTAGCCTTGGAGGTGTAAGGAGCAACCATGAGCATACCCCCCCCCCCAAAGTTTTAGCCAAATCCTCAGCATACTCCCTGGTACAGTGCACTTCCTGTAGGAGCACTATATCCACTTTCATCTTCCTGATCTGAACCCATACCCTCTTTCTCTTAACAACTGTGCTCAGACCATTTACATACCATGTTAAGATTGTCAAATTATCCATCTTTCCCTGTTTGTGAAATAAATGCCCTCTTCCTCTGTGACGCCAGAATTCTTAAAAATACCATTCTCAGGACTGTCTGCCCTCTCCTAACTTTTTTTTTTAACTTTTCATAACCAACTTTAACCAACAGAACTATTTCCACACACACACACACACACACACCCCAAGTAACTCCCTTCCCCAACTGCAACTTCAGGACTACTGTAACTTCCCAAACTTGAGACAACTCCTCAAGCCTCTAAGTTTCCATCAACAAACTTGGAAACTCCATGTCCCCCTTCCCCTGTAAAAAGGAATAAGATAAAAAGAGAAAGGCTCTAACTCTGCCCCCTGTATCTCTGATCCCCAGCCTCAAAATACTCTTGAGTTACTGTTCTACCTCTATCCTCGTGGATGCACTGGGGGTGGGGGTGGGTCCACCCAGAAAAGAAACAACACACTTATAAAACTGAAATTATGCTATAACCATCCTTTATGCCGGGGGGGGGGGATTACTCCCCTCATGTCGGGGCCTTGCTGCTACCAAGTCAGGAGAGACTACCAGGTTCAGGTCCCCCACCGATGGGAGCCCTAAAGGTGGGATGTGGGGCGCAATGCCACCATGGTTGGTGCCACTACACGTCCTGAGCAAGCTCTTGTGCGAGCAGAGATTATCATACATTGCTCGCATTAAAATTATTTTATAGGACCCCCTCATTAGTAGCATTATTTAGTGAGCCAAGAAAAGAACCCCAGTGCTTTAGCCCCAACCCCCACAACACCACAATATGTAAGCTACCCAGAAAAGTGAACCTGTAACCTTGAATACTCATAAACAGGTTCCTTTGCTATGAGAAGCAAAACATATCCCCACAGGATATACTGAGCCAAAATAAAAAATAAATAAAAACATTTTATTTTGTTTTTTCCCCTAAATATAAGTTGCAAGACAAAACGATCTATAAACAAATTGTCAGACACGTCAAACGGGCAACAGTCTAAAATGAACATGCATAATTCAACCCGGAGACCCAGTGAAAGTCTGGGGGCCGGGCATATTCCAGAGTGCAGTTTGTGCCCAGGATCTCTGTGCTGGTTATTAGGCTCGGTACCCAGTGGTCTCCCCACTAACCTCATCCGTCCTTCCTGGGTCGACACTATCACGCCTGATCCTAGGGAAGCCTCACTGCCTCACGGCTGTATTTTCAGGTGATTCCCACACCCTGCCCTAATAGACCGAGGCCAAGCCCCTGTTACGAGAGTGGGATAAAGAAAAGGAAGGAACTCACCCAACCCAGCAGCACATGAATCTTTCCCCGATCTCAAGGGAAATCAGAGCCCCCCAGACCAGGAGGGCATCGGCCAACAGAAAGAACACCAGAGACAAACAAGGGGATGCCCCAGAAGGGCCTGGCCCATCACTACTAGTCTGGCATACTGGCTTCTCGCAGCTCCATCGATGATCAAACTCAGCTGCTAGCAAGCGGAGCCCATAACAGATTAAGTCCCACAACAGGCAAACAGATTTTAATATTCCCAACAGAATGTAACTTTAGTTTAACTATACATTCTCATTTTAAGCGTGGTCTACCGTTACAGTGATAGCTACTACCTACGACACTAGGAGAAAATCTCACAGAATCCTCTCAGGCCACCCTCTGTTCAAGCTGCTTCTCCATTTCGCTGTGGGACCAGCTCTGTGTAATATAGTGCAAAGCTGCCTCAGGATCTGTAAAGGATTTGCTCTTTATTTTGAGGTCAATCACCAGGCGCGTGATATACCAGCGAGAAGAAAAAATTACTCACCTTAGTAATTGCTTTTCTTCTCATGGAGTCTTGCTATATTATAACAATAGCAGTCAGCCACTGCAGCTGAACTGCCCCGAGAGGAAGGAGTTAACTCAGAAGATCTGAGTTCTACAGCGAGGGCGCCAGCCAAAGTTTCATTCTGGCAGTTTCAAATGAAACTGTCAGATCTTTACGAAGCTAACATCAAAGGACGGAAAGTCTGTGTGGAAAACTACACTAGCCCATGGCTACCTACTAGTAGTAATAACAACAATATAAAGAACAAAGAAACACTCAGAGCCATAATAACAAAAAATTGATGGTATTATGGTTCGTTTTACCACCCTTGACAAGCAATATGAACCCCCTTCCCCAAAGACTCAAGTCCAGGAAGGGCAATATAAATAACCTAAATGAAACAATCTAGATCCCAACCCAAAGGAAAAGAGGGTAAGGAAAACTACAATGGCATGACACAGTGCTTGCACTAATTCGCCACCCCTACCCAAGCAGAAGTTCTGAGAGGGGCAGGAGAGGTGGTAAGAATATAGCAAGACTCCATGAGAAGAAAAGCAATTACTAAGGTGAGTAATTTTTCTTCAAACACCATGAAGTCTTGCTATATTATAACAATAGCAGATTACACAGCAGTACCTCCATGGAGGAGGGTCAGAACTCACTTAGGAAATAGGCTCTCAGCTACAGTTGTGCCAACCACATCTCTCCTGGACTGACATCCAGGAATAATGCTTGCAAAGGTGTGAACTGTCTCCAGGTAGCAGCTTGACAAATCTCCAGAATGGGATGTCTCTAGCAGCCGCTAGAGACGCAGCTGTACCCCTGGTGGAGTGGGCCTCAATCCTGAGGGGGGTACTTCACCCAGTTTCTGATAACAGAATTGATACAAGAAACAATCCACCTTGCAATTGTTCTTTAGTGGCAGGTTTCCTGCCAGCCTCTGCCATAGGTAAGAAAGAGTTGGAGGGATTCAACCATGACCTCTGGTGCGCCTTAAATAGTAGCTTAAGGCTCTTTTGACATCCAAGCTGTGCAGTCTCCTCTCACCTGAGGAAGAATGCTCAGTGAAAAATACTGGGAGAGAGATAGATTGATTCAGGTGGAAATCAGAAACCACCTTAGGCAAAACTTTCTATTAGTCCTAAGGACTACTCTTATCTCTGTGGAAAGAGATAAAATCTTCTTCCACTGACAGGGCCTGTAGCTCACTTATGCGCCTGGCAGAGGTGATAGCTACTAGGAAAACGGTTTTCCGTTAAATACTTGAGCTCTGCAGAAGACAGAGGCTCAAAGGGGGTTGCATTAACTGAGCAATGCAAATATTCAGGTCCCAGGCGGGAGCTGGTTCCCAAAAGGAGGGTTAGTATGAAGTAACCTTTAAAAACTTGGAGAACACCGGTGAGAAGAAAGGGAGGCAGGCTTCCCTGCTGACACAAAAGCAGAGAAGCTGCCAGATGAACCTTCAGGTAGCTGGTCTAAGGCCTAGGGAATTCAGATGGACCAAACAGTCCAGTAGAATGGGAAGATCAGCAGATTCTGGGATAATCTGCCTCAGAGCACCAGATGGAAAACCTCTTCCACTTAGAATTATAAGTGGTTCTAGTGGAAGGCTTCCTTGAAGCCTTTAAAATACATGACACCTTGAGAAAGGTAAGTCAGCACCTAGCCCTCAAGAGCCAAGCCTTGAGGTGGAGGGATTTGAGGTCCGATACCACACTCTCCCTGTGCACAGGCCAGTAAGTCGTGGACTCTGGGCAGGCTCAGGGCAGGGTGGACTGCCAAGGACAGGAGCAGAGGGTACCAGGGCTGTCTGGCCCAATCTGGGCAATCAGAATCACTCTGCAAGGTTGAGATCTGATTTTACTAGTACCCTGAAAAGGAGAGGAAAGGGGGGAAAGGCATACAGGAACTTCCCTTTCCAGTCCAACAGAAAGGCGTCCAGAGGGACTGAGCCCAGAACTGGAGGCCTGCAACAGAAAAGAGGAAGTTGGTAGTTGTCTGGGGCTGCGAAAAGATCTATCTGAGGAGTGCCCCATCTGGCAAAGACAGACCCCAGCACTTGTGGATTCAGAGCCCATTCGTGATGGCCCTGAGAAATTCTGCTGAGGGCGTCCGCCAGGACATTGTCCTTCCCTGGGAGATGAACCGCTATCAGGGAGGGGTGTTCAGGAGGAAGCCAGAGACCACAACTTCATTGCTTCTGCACAAGGCTGAAGACCGAGTGCCCCTTGCTTGTTGATGTACCACATTGTGGTGGTATTGTCTGTCCTGACTTGAACCACTTTGTTCTGGACAGAATCTGAAAACACCAAGAGCTAAAAAGACAGCTCTGAGTTCCAAAAGATTGATGTGAGCAGAGACTCCTGAGGAGACCATACCCCTGAGTGGCAAGGTCGCCTAGGTGAGCCCCCACCCAACAGGGAGGCATCCGTGGTGAGGGTGAGGGAGTGAGAAATGGGAATGAAGGAACCCTGTCTTAAATTGCTCTGGACCTGCCACCAGTGGAGGGCTAGGATCAGAGTTTGAGTAACTGGGACCAACTTGGTAAGGGGTCCTTCCTTTGAGACCAATAGGCCCTCAAATAGAACTGAATGTCCCTCATCTGGAATCTTTGCTCCTGCACGACAGCTGTGGAAGCAGCCATGTGCCCGAGGAGTTGCAGAAAATGCCTTGCTGGTCGAGAGACCCGAGGGTAAAGGAGGATGCCAGGCTGAGAGTCTGTCCACCCTTTCCGAGGGAAGAAAAGCCCTGGCTAACCTTGTGTTCAATTCTGCGCCTATGAAAGTTAGGACCTGAACTGGTTCCAGAACTGACTTTGGTAAGTTTAGCAGGAATCCCAGGGAAGTGAGAAGCTGCTGGGTGATTTGCAAGTGTGATTTCACCTGACCTGGAGACTGACCCACAATGAGCCAGTCGTCCAGGTAGGGAAACACAGCAACCCCTTGCCTTCTTAAGTGAGCCACTACACAGCGAGACATTTTGTGAATACCCTTGGCGCAGAGGTAAGGTCAAGGGCATTGCCCTGAACTGGTAGTGGCCTGAGGGCAGTTCGAACCTGAGGTACTTTCTCGTGAGAAGGCCTGATCAGAACATGAAAATAGGCATCCTTGAGGTCCAGGGAAGCTAGCCAGTCCCTGGCTTAGGGAAGGCAATATCATTGCCAGAGTCAACATTTTGAACTTTGGTTTCAACAGATGCTTGTTCAAGTATCTTAAATCTAGAATGGGCCCATTCTCCTGTCTTTTGGGGTAAGAAAGTATCTTGAATAAAGCCACTTGCCCTGATGGCAAGGAGGAACCCTTTCCACTGATTTGCAGTCCAGCAGAGCAGAAACCTCTGCCCAAAGCAAGGGCTTCTGAAGGATTTGCAGGTGGAAAAATGCCTGGCTCTCATCTTTGGAAAGTGTTTGAAGCTGAGAATCACACCCTGGCTCTATTACTCCAGAACCCATCTGTCCAGAGTTAGGGGACAGCCAGTTCCGCTGAAATAGGCCAACCTGCCCCACTGGTACAGGAGAATCGGCCCTGGACACCCCATCAGGGTGCCTGCTTAGCAGCAGCCTTAGGCTGAGGGGAGGGGGACGGTCTACTTGTGCCACGTCTACCCCTGCCTCTGAAGAAACCCCTCTGCGAGACAGCAGAGGAGGCTTGAAATTGGTAAAAAGGCCTGGAAAAGGGCCTGCCCCTACCTCTGGGAGCATGCCTTTGTGGCATGGCATGCTTCTCCTTAGCCTGGGCACTTTTGTAGGTAGTTCTGTATTCATCCATCTTTTTCATATAGTTTTCTGTTTGCTCCTCAAAAGAGAATTTCCCACTACAGGAAAATCCATAGCCTTTGACTGGGTATCTTGGGACAGATTAGTGCATCTGAGCCATGCCAACCTACGGAAGCTACAGAAGTGGCCATGACCCTAGAAGAAACATCATTAACATCAACAGCAGTATGAAATTGAACTTTAGAGGCTTCAATGCCATCAGCAGCCACCTGTTCTAACTCACTAGCCAGTTGGCCATGGGCCTGCTTGGCTAACTGCAATACTGTGTCCCACCTAGATTTCTGATATCTAACTACATAAGCCATATAATTTGCCTGCCTGAGTCCCAAAGAAGTTGCCATATACTGTTTCTTTGCCATGGCATCAATCTTCCTGGAATCCTTATCAGGAGGATGTGAGGCCAGAGGAATATTAGCCTTGTCACAGGCTGCAGCTTGTACCACACCCACATGACTACACTGCTCAGTAAGGAAGTCTGTATCCGAGCCTGACAAAGTATACCTTCTGTCCATTTTTTATCTACAGGAGGGACAGAATGAGGATTTTTAAAATCTTTGTTGTTTGCTTCCTAAATGACTTATGCAAAGGAATAGACAACCTCCTAGACTCTGGAATATCCATCATTTCCACATAATCAGGCTCCTCTTGCTCATCCACAGCCTCCTCTAAAGGAAGCTGGAGGGTTTCTGCAACCTTTTGTAAAAAATAAAGAAAGAAGGGACTCAGACAGAATAGGAGGAGATTCTAAAGGTCTGTCTGGAGAAATGTCCGGGTCAATGGGCACGCCCAGACCCCCAGCCACATATATTGATCAAATTCCTCCTCCCTCCTGTGGTTCATAAAAATCCTCAACTTCAAAATCCTGAACCACTGGGACTGAACGAACCAACCTTTACCAGCTGTTGGTGGTTCTACAGATCCCTGAGACAGTGACTGGACAATCTGAATGGCTTTAGCTATCTCTGCAGCAGTTGGAGACACAATTTTGGACTCCAGACCTACTGATTTCCTTGTCTTTTTACTTGGGACTGGTTCCTCTGAACCAGCCTTCCTTTGCCGAAGTCGCCCTGGTCAGAGGCACTCCCTCTGGTCCAGTGGGTACTGGACCGGCTGGCCATCCGGGTCAGCGGACTTTTGGCCTCCTCGCCCCTGAGCCGGCCCAATCTCTTCTCCAGGGTGGCTGCAGGAAATTTTTACACACCTGGCAGTCTGACAGAGGTGGTCAGCCCTCAGACAATAAACACAGTGGTGTGTGGGTCAGCCTTGGCAAAGGCGCCCCACAGACATCACAGTGTTGAAACCCAGTGGGCCCGGTTTTTCTTTGGGTTTCAGACATAATGCCAGCCTAACCAAAACTTGCCCTTTGATGGCAGTGCCAGGCAAGACACCCTTTATCGGTTCCTAAACCGTGTCACGGTATTTGAAAAAACGTTATAATTCCGTTTTTAGAACCGATAAGAACCGGAACCGCACTCTAAAACCCACTGTACACTTTTAAAATGCAGAAAACCAACCGATCGGTTCAAAACCGAACCGATAATTAATTTTCCACACAGACTTAAATTTTAGTACTTACGGTTACCAGATAGAGCTTTAAAACCGAAATGCGGTAAAATATTAACTTTGCCGGTTCAAATGAACCGAAAAATACTCGCTTGAACCGAGAATGAACCGAGCTGAAGGAGCTGATCTCCGGAGCGACTGTTCAGTGAAGCGGAGTAAAGAATCTGACAGTTTCATTTGAAACTGCCAGACAGAGCTTTGGGCACAGCGCCCTCGCGCTGTAGAACTCCAGATCTTCTGGAGTTAACTCCTTCCTCTCCGGGGCAGTTCAGCTGCAGTGGCTGACTGCTATTGTTATAATATAGCAAGACTTCATGGTGTTTGAACTGGTAATTCAATTCAAGTAAATTTTGGCGAGCAGCTGTAAATGCCTGCCTCTCTCCCTGTAGACACCTGGAGTAGTCCAGGAATATGCTCACGATACTCCCTTTCTCTGTAAATTGGCCCGCTCGCCGGGAGGCTTCAAGGACCAACTGTCTATCTGGGAAGCACAAAAACTTGACCATGACATGCCGGGGACATTCTTCAGGCCCAGATCTGCATCCTGGAGAGCGATGAGCCCTCTGGATCTCCAAGGACGAATCCGCAGGTAAGCCCAAAACTCTTTTTAGCCAGCCAGTAATGAATGCAACACAGTCTTTGCCCTCTAGCCCCTCTGGGTGGCCCACAACCCTCACGTTACAGTGCCTTTCCCTATTTTCGTGGTCGTCAATAATGGCTTTTAAAGCATCAATTTCCCCAGGGCTTGTTGTGGGCTAGTATCTATACGATGCTGGTATCCTCGCCAACTGACCTGCTCTAATTCACCCAGACGGCCTGCATGCATTTCCACCGTGTCACTTAGGCCATTCACGGTCTGTTGCAAATGGGTCAGCTGGGCCCCGATGTTTTCAAAGCCAGATCTCAGCTGATTAGTGAGATCAAATTTTAAGGTGTGAATCAGGGCTTCTAAGTTAGTTTGCTGATTCTGACCTGCTGAATTTAGCCCTCCCTCTCTGTTCGCCAAGGGTCCTGGGCTAGATGGTGTGGCCATATTGCTTTCAGACTGTTGCTTCAGGCCTAGCTCCTCTCTTCTTTTTGCAGCCAAAAAAGGTATTTGGGCTTGTTTATGTTTTGGTTTTTATGTTGAAGCCATCTGCAGGAACTCTGATCTAGTAGGATATGGTGTTTTTCTGGAATATTATTGCTGGATGGTAGAGATAGTTGCTGTATGAACCCAGAGCAATGGAATTATGCTGCCACTTTCTTCCTCTGTCAGGCCACGCCCCCCCAAGATGGAGAGACTTGAGGCTCGGATGTACCAGGGTGCCCTGCCCTGGGACAGAAGGTCATGAGAGAGAGGAAGAGGTACTGGGGGTTCCAGTGTCAGCTACTATAGTAGCAACGGGAAACATATCTGTTAAGGCCACAGTGGGGCAATGAGGATCACATGAGCCCCCTCTGCTTGAGCTTCAACAGAACCTTCTGAAGAACAGGAAAGGGAGGGAAAGCATATAGGTATTTAAAGCATGGAGGTATTTAAAGCCCGCCTCAAGGCCTTCCTGTACAATCAGGCCTTCCCAGACTGTGCTTTATAGTCCTTGCCTATTTTCAGAATCTATGTTTAGGTTAGCCTTAGGCTTTTTAGGTAGTAGTTGTTAATGTTTATATAAATTTTGTTTAATTGTTGACATGTTGTGTGTTTGTATTTGATTGTAATGTTATGCATCTTTTACAATGTGTAGTATGTATTTTTTAATATGTTCAGCGCCCAGAGCCTCCGGGATGGGCGTCTCTTAAATAAAATTTGCCTTGCCTTGTCATATAGAAATCTCCCCGTCCAAGACAGAGACAGTGCGTCTCGCCAAAAAGCACCATGCTCGGGAACGAGCGAGCAAAAGCTGGGTAGTTTTGCATTGGATGGGGAGGCAAACAGATCTAGGTCTGGCCGACCCCACTGAAGAAACAGGTCTTCTACTACTGCCTGCTTTAGTTCCCATTCATGAGCCCTGGTGACTGACTGGCTTAGACTGTCCACCAGAATGCTGTGAACACCTGGCACGTGGACTGCCATCAAGGAAAGGACATGCTGTATCACCCAGTACCACACCCGGATCGCCTCCCTGCACAGATGGTATGACCGGGTGCCTCCCTGTTTGTTTAGATACCAGATAGTGGCCATGTTGTCTGTGTGCATAAGGAGGAGTCAGGAGTGACTGGAAGGCCTAGAGAGCATACAGCACCGCTCTCATCTCCAGAATATTGATATGAAGGTTCTCCTCCATGGGAGATCAGGAGCCTTGACTTCGGTGGTCTCCCAGGTGTGCTCCCCATCCCAAGTTCGATGCATCCGAGGTGAGGATCTGAGTGGGAGATGGCGGGTGGAAGTGAACCCCCACTGAAAGGTTGGGTGGGTTCCGCCACCAAAGGAGATCCTTTGAAGGCCCCGTTGAAACAAGCACTCTCTGGGTCCAATGCCGCCAAACGCTGGTCCCACTGGAATCAAGAGACCATTGGGTGCCCTCTATGCAGTCTGGCCAAAGGGACTGTGGGTATGGCCGCCATCAGACCCAGAAGTCGAGGCAATCGAATGCACCATGGTCCACCAAGATGAAGCTACCAGCACTGCTTGAGACATTAAGGTCTCTGCTCGGACAGCTGGAAAAGGCCTTGCTCTGGACCATGTCCAGCACTGCCCAATGAATTGGAGGCACTGGGAGGGCATCATCTGAGACTTGGGGAGGTTGATTGAAATGCCAAGACTGGAAAAAGGTCCAGAGTGAAGGAAAGGGATCCCTTCAGACTGTCTGGGGAAGGGCTGAAAAGAGTCAGTCATCCAGATAAGGGAATACATAGATGCCTCTGCAGCATAGGAAGGTCGCAACCACCGCTAGGCACTTGGTGAACACTCGAGGTGCCAAGGAGAGGCCAACTGGTAGGGCTCTGAACTGGAAATGATGGTCTAGAAAAGAGAATATCAGAAGCGAGTGGAGGGCCGGTAGAATAGGGACATGAAGGTAAGCATCCTGCATATCCAGGGAGCACAGCCAAGTGTTGGGAAGGAGCAGGAGTAACAGTCCCAGGAGAGTCAACATGCAAGCCTCCTGTATTCTATGAAGAGACTGAGCATGCTGAGATCTAAGATAGCCCTTAGATCCCCCATCTTTTTGGGAACCAGGAAGAAATGGGAGTAAAATTCCCCTCCTGTTCTGATGGAACTCGCTCTACGGCCGCTTTCTTGCAGTAGAGCTTGGATTTCCTGAAAGACCCGCTGATGTTGACCTGATGGGTTAAAGGACATTCCCGGAAGGTTGGGAGGAGGTCTCTCCAGGAACTCTATCGAGTAACCTCTTTCTATGAGTTGAAGAACCCATGCATCTGTGGTGACGGCCTTCCAACCATCCAGGTGGAGATTGAACCCCCTCCACCGGTTCCCTCCAAAAGGGCCAGAGGGAGCGGGGGATCAGGATGTGAGGAGGGCACCTTTCCAGGAGCAGCTTTGGGGAACTTGGCCTGGGGGTTTGGGCGCTGGAACCCAGGGCACGACGCTTGTTCTGTCATTTACCCTGGTTCTGCTTGTTCCATTTCTGCTGGCAATGAAATGGCTGCTGCCATTGTTTTTGACCGGAATGGTACACAGAATGGACATCCTTTAGGGATTTGCTACTATCCTGCAGCTTGGTAATATCTTTGGCGTCACCGCCAAACAGAACTGGACCCCCAAAACGAGCATCCAAAAGAAGGCTCTGTACATCCTGTGCCAATCCCACCAGACAAAGCCAGGCTAGATGTCAGAGACAGATTCCCATAGCTGCTCCTTCAGCCACTGAATGGTATGTGGCACGTAGGGCATGGCAGCAGGATGATATATTCATCCTGACTTTGTCCACAAGTTTATTCCATAGCTGTTCGTCAGGGATCTCCTGGAGGTCTTTTTCCAAATCCGAGAGGGAGGATTTTTGGAAAAGCTACCACAAGGGCTACATAATTAATGAAACGGATAGCGCAGGTGGACAATGAGTAGATTTTTCTACCATACTGGTCCATCTGCTTGGACTCCTTATCTGGTGGGGAGACGCTAAGATGCTTAGGCTGGGCTGATCTATCGTAGGCAACTGTGATAACAATAGAATCGGCCTTAGGTTGAGCAGTTAGTGGGAAACCCCTTCCGGGGGTAGTACGTCCTATTGGCCTTTTTGATACTGCCGGTATGGATGAAGATTGCTGCCAAATGGTGGCTGTAAGGTCCTCATGTGGCCCCATCCAGGGTGGAACGGGTAGGAAGTCCCGCACTGACAAGATCCAAGTTTTCTGCCATGCCCATCTACATGATTTTGAATGGTCCTGAGGAGCTCCGCAAAGGAAGGATCCTCGGGGAGAATTTGGGGACTCTTTCAGCAGAGGCGCGACGGAAGAGTGAGGTTCGGACTGGTTCCTTAAGTCCAAATCCTCATCAGATTCTGAGGATTCCAGTCTACTGGGCAAGGATGTCTCCTGAGCCGGGCCGGGAGCCTATGATCAATGAGTCCAGAAGGAAGGACAACCAAGTCTCTTTCAGAGACTCGGCTTGAGGTGCAGGACACCTGCAGGCACCCTGACAGGTGGGGTGGTCCTGACCACTACCTGTGGTAGACCCAACTCTTGAAGGAGTTGGGACTTGATCGCCCTTCCACCACGCAGGGATGACGTTGCGTTCAGGCTGTGGTGGTAGTGGTGGTGAAGGAGGATGGAGACAAGTGGTAACCCAAGTACCCTACGAAGAAGGGAAGCTGTGTGTCTGATAACAATAAGGGTACTGGTAGCCTTGATAGTATGCCTATCCTGGCGACAGGTAGCCCGGCATCAGCGGTGTATAACATGGCAATGGACCCCTCTCGCGGCCGGATACTGTGGATATTGAGGGGTTCCAGAAAAGTACCTGGTTGGACCCGAAGGAGGAACAAAGGGCCCCGCTGGAGGGGGTGCCAAAGCGCCACTGGGAAGCGGGTCCGGCGATGGGGTAGGCGGAGGGGGCAAAGGTCCGCAGGTGAAGGGTCCATGCCACTCCTGAAAAGGTCTGGCGAGGGATCCGGAGAAAGGTGAGGATCCATCAGCAGGAGGGAGCACGGGGGGGTAAATCCACCATCGACAGGTCAGAAAGATCATCCGACGGGAAGGTAGTCCTGAGAAGGTTGGATAAAGGCACTGAATCCCTGGAGGGAGAACACTGAGGCAATAAAGAGGGACCTGCAAACTATCTATGCCCGGCATCGGGGTCCACAAGGGAGTCCAACGGGAGAGAGGTGACATCCACACGATTGGCGGAGGAGCTGTCAATCGCCTTACTGGCACAGCCAAGCTGACAGAAGAAGCCAGAAGGCTAGAGTCAGCCTGTATTGGCCAGGGCTGGGCGCCCGATGGCAGAGCCAGAGGGTGACTTAGCGGTGGAGCTCAAAGCAGGAGACCCTGAAGGAACCTCCGAAGAGGCAACTCCCGATTGCCCGCTAACCTTGGTGGGGGAGGGGGGTGTCTGGTTCGCCAGAGCCAAAGAAGTCCCTATGGGTGGGGTACTCACAGAGGTGGAGGGCCAATCCTGGTCGACATTGGCTGTCTGGATGGACTTCCCTTGAGGACAACGGCTCTGCTCCCGGTGTCTCTCCTTGTCCTTTTTCCTTCTCCGAGGCAGGTGACAACAATCTTTCCCTCAGCTCCTGGAGCTCTTTTTCCATTGAAGCCAGTCTCTAGGTCAACTAATGGGCACTGAGAGTCCTCTTGCGATGGGTGCATGAGGCCTGGTTGAAGCCCTGGCAAATGGTGCACTTGGTAGAGTTGTGCCTAAGCACCAGGCAGAGAACACACTGGGAATGATTGCCCCCGTGCGGAATCTGCGCACCGCACTTGGAGCACTTCTTCTTGGGCCGTCTATGTGACATACACCATAATGGTCATGAAAGAAATCGTAGAATAGAAAATGAGCGACTGAAAGCTGTTCTACCGCATTTGTCGAACTATACCATGCGACTGCGGGAAAGAACTGGTGGGCGGGTGGGGGACTGCCCCTTTTATAGTCACGCTGACATCCGTCCACCTGACATTGGGGAATGGTCCCCGCGGATGATTGCTAGCTACAAGTTTGTCATGTGGTCCTGGCGCCAGTGGGCGCAGTCCCATATGTGAAGGCCTACTGCAGGAACCCTCTCGAAGTAAGATCCTGTTTTATTAGACAGATTTCCAAAACTTTTTATTAATTCTCTACTAAGATTTGTTGCTTTCACATATTAACAACATGTACATTATCTTTTTTTTTATAACAGTACAGTTCAAACCCATACATTTGTTTTTAAACCTTCAGAATCCTCAATTCCTGAGCTATATCTTGACAGAAAATCAGCATTACTATTCTCTTTACCAGATTTGTAAATCACTGAATTTAAATGGCTGTAGTGCCAGGTACCACCATCTGATTCTGGAATTTTTATCTTTCATTTGGTTAAGTCAACCGAGAGGATTGTGATCTGTTAAAAGAACAAAATCAGTTCCTAGCAAATAAAACTTCAGGGACTCCATGGCCCACTTTGCTGCTAAGACATTACTTTTTGATAGTGGAGTATCTTTTCTCTCTGTCATGCAACTTCCTGCTTATGCACAGAATAGGATGCTCTGTCCCATCTACATTTTTACTTAGGACTGCACCTAGGCCTACCTCGGATGCATCTGTTTGTAGCAAAAATGGTTTCTCAAAGTCTGGCCTTCTTAAAACAGGGGCTGAACATTTATTTATTAGAATTTTGGATAAATACCTTTGAGCCAATGCCTCTTTTACAAAGGTTCCACATCAGTATACAAAGAACATAAGTACAATTTGTGTGACATTAGCAGGCAAGCAGTTGGAATACAAATTTCAGTACAGGGTATACATGGTCTAAAAGTTACAGGTAATATATTTAATAGTTAGAATAACAGAACCAAGCATACATTTAAGAATGACGAGTCACAGCAAACTATATTTACATGAAGTAAAGCTGCCAGAAGGGCACTGTCAAAGGGAAAGGTGGAGTGGAAAAATTGAGTTGCTGCCAGTTGTGCCAGGTAGTGTATGAAAGTGGGAAGAGAGAGTGGGCGTAGAGGGGTAACTGGGAGGGAGGTAGTAGGAGAGACGGGTGGGAGGCAAGGATCAGGGAACTTGTGAAACAGTTGGTGGGAGCCAGCAGATTAGAAAAAGGGGGAAATGGAGTTGAAGGAGGGTAAGAAAGGAAGGTGGTGGCCTAGGCTAGGAAGAGAGGCAGGGGTATAGAGGTGGGAGGTGGTGGGGCAGAGGTGGGGATAGTAGAGAGGTGCGAAGAACAGGAGCGACTGCCAGGGAGGTTAGGAGAAACATTCACAGGTGGCTCTGGACACAAGCATTTGATGTAGCTTGTGTTTGAACGAGAAGAGGGTGCCTAAGTTGGTGAATTGGCCTTAATGGCTTGAAAAGCTTCATCACACCCTGGGGTCCATTTCACATTGTTTGGGTACTGTTTTTCGTAAGCCCAGTGAGGGGAGTAGCTAACTCAGAAAAGTTGGGAACAAATCTCCAATAATAACCAGCCAGCCCTAAAAATGATCTGACATGCTTCTTTGTTTTAGGTACAGGGCTGTTAGCTACAGCTTCAATCTTAGAAACCTCTGGCTTGACTTCTCCATTTCCCAACAGATAGCCCAAATATCTGGTTTCCTGCATGCCCATTTGGTTAGATTAATAGTCAGATCTGCATTTTTGATAGCTTGGACAACTGCTCGTAGGTGTTCCAGGTGGCTTTTCCTCTCTGGACTGTACACCACTCATCATCCAGATATGCAGCACAATAACCACTATGAAGGGATAAAATTACATCCATGTACCGTTGGAATGTAGCTGGTGTACCATATAAACCAAATGACATGGTGGTGAACTGATTGAATCTTCTAGGGGTAGTACTGCAGTTTTATCTCTGGATTCTTTAGCTAAAAGGCATTTGCCAGTAACCATGCAGGAGATTGAGGGTACTGATGTACTTTGCACTCCCCAGTCTGTCCACCAAATCATCTATTCTGGGCATAGGATAACTATTAAATTCTGACACGTGAATAAGTTTCCTAAAATCAAGGCAGATTCTAACACCCCTTTCTTTTTTGTTTACAATTATCATGGGAGATGGCCAAGTACTCCTCAACTCCTCTAAGATACCCAATTCTTTCATTTTTTGTATTTCCTTAACCACAACAGCTCTTAACCGCTCTGGCAACCTGTAAGTCTTTTGCCTAATAGGACGAGCATTCCATGTCACTATTACATGCTCAACCCCTTTTGCGCGGCCTGGTACTGTGGTAAAAGTACTGTTAAATTGTCTTTAGCACATTACGAATGTCTGCAGTTTGTTCTGAGGTTAAGGAAACGTTCACCATTACAGCATCAGCATTTGCAGTTTGTTCCAGTCTATCATAAGCTACATCAGTATCTTCCTTATCAGTTTCCAGTAAAACTAGCAAAGCAACTTTTGGCATTTTTTCAACCTATTTCTTGAGGAGGTTAGCATGGTATATCTTAGTAGGATTTTTCCTGTCAGGAGTCTCAATCTTGTAGTTAACAGTGCCAGTACATCTAAGAACCATATAAGGCCCTTGACACTTCATTAACTGCTTATTTTCTGTCATGGGCAACAGCAGCAAAACCTTTTCACCTGGCTCAAAAACTTTTTCTTTTACCCCATGGTCATAATATACCTTCTGCTGATTTTGGGCCTCTTCCTGAATCCTATGGGCAATTTCAACATATTTTGTCAGTTTCTTTCTTAGGGCACACATATAAGAAGTTATAGATTGTTTCTAAGTGGGATTGTCTTCCCACATTTCTTTTATCACATCCAGTGGCCCTCCTGGCTGCCTACCATACAGCATTTCAAATGGTGAAAATCCTGTTGATGCCTGTGGCGCTTCTCTGTAGGCAAAAAGTAGGTAAGGCAAGCATTGGTCCCAGTCTTTCCCTTCCCCTTTTACAAACCTTTTTAACATGTGTTTTAGGGTTCGGTTAAAACGCTCAACAACACCGTCTGTCTGAGGGTGATGGGGGAGGTTCTTATGGCAGTGATACCTAGTAGTCTATACAGCTCCTTAAGTAACGCAGCACCAAAATTACTACCCTGATCAGTAATAATTTCTTTAGGTATGCCCACTCTGCTGAAAATTTTGGCAAGCTCTGCTGCAACTTTTGGGGCTGTAACAGTACGCATTGAACTGCTTCTGGCTGTCGAGTAGCATAGTCACATACTACCAGGATAAATCTAACCCTTTTTACTTTTGTCTAAAGGACCAACCACGCTCATTGCAATTCTCTCAAAAGGCACATCTATCAAGGGTAGGACACCAAGAACACTGTCTTTTCTAGTAACTGAGGCTACTTTCTGACACTCTGCACAGGAATTACAACAGGTAGCAACATCTTCATGAATTCCAGGCCAGTAAAATCTATACAGCTATCTGGCAAGGGTGCAATCCCTCCCTGAGTGACCAGCCATAGGACTATCATGTGCTATCTGTAACAATTCTGTTCTATACTTTAGGTATAACCAATTGTTCTGTCTGTTCCTGTGTCTGAGGTTTAACCCAAACTCTGTACAGTAACCCATTACATTTTTTAAACACTGGTCCACCCTGTTTTGGTTTCAGCCCCAGCTGCTTGAAATAACCCTGGAGAGAAACATTGCTAGCTTGCTCTGAAAGAAAATCACAATCAGTTTCAGCATTTTCAAATGTTGACCCTTCATGTCCATCAGTCATTTGCAGTTTCTTCAGGCGTCATCTTCCTCTCTTGGACTTCCGGATCTTGGAGCTGTGCTCAAACAAGTCTGAATCAAAATCACTGAAAGGAAAAGTGTCCCCGCCATCTGAAATTTTCTTTGTCACCACAGCTGCTGAAACAACAGGATTTACTTCCTCTTTGATCAGCTCAGTAAATCCTGGAAAGTCATTTCCAATAATCACAGGTACAGGTAACTTAGGTACTACCCACACTTTCACTTGGTGTGACACACCCTTAATGGTCAGAGTGGGTGGTGAGATAGTATCAAGTGTCCCCGTGGATGCAGATGACACCAGTACCTGGTTTCTTTGTACAGTGTTTTCCCAGCACTTTAACATGCACTAGGGTCTGTCTGCTTCCCGAATCAATGAGTCCCTTTACAGTCTTATTCCCCACCTTCACATCTGTTAAGTACTTGCCCCAATTTGCCAAGGACAAATCTGCTCCAGTGCCACTTCCTTACTACGGCTGTTGCTTGCAAAATGGCCTGGCTTATTACAGTTATAGCAGATAACGCCTTTGGGCGTAGATTTGTTACCCCACCAGAGTTCTTAACAGGCTTGGAGTTTAAATGGGAAAAGTGTCTTACCGGTGCTTGGTTGTTACCTTGCTGTTGTGTGCCTGTCTGGCTATTTGTAGTCCTCAGCCAAAGAAACAGCCTTTCCCCACTTTCTGGTTGGTGTTCCTTACCCACAGCTGCACATCAGTAGACAAGATGTTAATGAACTGCTCCATGGCAAATGTGTCAAGGATCTGTGGGACTGTTTTGCACTCTGGTTGGATCCATTTTATCAGGCATTTTCTTGAGGCGGGTGAAGGCTTCTGAGGATTGTCAACCAAGTTGTACCTCAAAGATCAAAATCTCTGCTTGTACAGTATGGCTCTCTGGAGATGTCATACCTTTCAGGATTTCGCTCTACTAGGTCATAGTTTTCTGACTGTGCAGTGTCCATACTGCTGTAGGCAAATTGGGCTTTCCCGTCAGGTAGGGCACCAGTCTGATTGTCCACTGCTGCTCTGGGCATTGGCAGGCTGTGGCAACTCTCAAAAGTTGTCAGGTATGCCTCAATATCATCTGAGGGATATAACTTTGTAAGTTTAATGGCTTTAAATTGCTTGTATTTTGTTGCTTCTCTGGGTCTCTGCCGGATCCTCTGCCTTTGATAGCTTGCAAGGCATCCAGCCATCGCTGCTCCCATCGCTGCATCTCTTCTCTCATCTGCTGCGCTCTGTCGATGCATCTCTTTTCTTCTGCTTCTCCATCTCTTTTGCTGTATAGCCCATCATTTGAAAAAGTCCATCAGGCTTTCAGGTTCTGTCACTGCCTGTTCTTTTCCATAACTTGTGCTGGCTATACAAGCTCAGACTGGACTTCTGTCTCTGCTAGTTTGGCTGCCATTCTCCTGGTAACCATTCCTAGACTTGCTGCTGCAAAATCCATACTTTCCTCTGGTACTAGGTCCAGCACCCACGCATAAAACTCCTGTCTTAGAGTATGCAGCAAATCCTACTTAGGCTGACACCATCTGTCGTTGAGGCACAGGTCAGAGCACAGCAAAACCAGGAGCCATTGCAGAATTAACCAAAAATTATTTATTTACACTAGCAGTATCATAAAATAAAATAAACTTGTTCACAACTATGTGCAGAGGAGAAAAACAGTAAAATGTTCTTTCAGTCTCTGTGTCCCTTGCTCTCCTAATCTTCTGCAATTGCAGCTTAGCTCTTGTAAGTCTTTTCAAACCCCATTCTTAGCAAGCATCCTGTTTTTGTAAATATCCAGCAGGAGCTGCTAGAACACAGTGTGCTTGCTGAGGGGCCCTTTTTGCAGCTTTTGTAAAATGCTTAAAAACTGAACTCTGGTAACCTCTAGCTTCCAACAGCTTTTTGCAGTCATCTCAAATTATAATTATTTACATTTCAACAATAATGCTATATATTTTCCAAACACAAGGGATCCCAATATCAGTTACATTTCCATACAGTGATTTGCACATATTTTTTATATTAGCAGAAATGCAAGGGAGGAAAAGGCAGACAGCAAGGGAAGACTGAGAGGCAAAGAACTGCAAGCCTTTCGGGTTGATCAAGTCTGAAGTCTCACAGGAAAATTTGACTGCACAACCAGACAGAGAAGAGACATAAAATGAAATATCCTTGCATTTTAAACACTTTCTCCAACAACTGGGACAGAGTCCTATTCCACCCTGCCACACACTGCAACGCAGCAGGAGAAAACAAAAATAAAGGTAGATATCTGGAACATAAAAAAGTTCCAACTCATAATCACGTGATGCCAATCCATTGCCATATAGTGTGATTATGGTTATGCTAACTGCTGCTTCTAACCGTTTAACAAAGTGTCTCACGCATTGGTTGGGCAGACAAAGCCGCTCAGCTTCACTTCGCAGTCTTCTCACCCAAACAGCATGCGAAGCACTTGTTAAAACAATAAGAAACAACAGTTAGTATATTCATAATCATACAATATGACCCCAGGACATCCAGGTATCACTAAACTTTCTGTGACTACCTGAATGTCCTGGAGTGGATATTTGGTGTAACAGTTACTCTCTAAATGCAGCATTTCTTGCTACTGTCCTTATTGGCCCAAGTCACTTGGTGTAAATAAAAAAAAAATAATTTAAATTACATACCTACCGTAATTCCTGATCTTCTCTTGTATCTTCACCATTAATTACTGCTGGGTATAAGCCAGAGGCGTGCACCCACCACGGGAGATTTTAAAAAAAATTTTTTTTAGGGAGGAGTTGGCGCCGATGACGCCACCCCGAGAGCGAAGCACTACATGGTGTGCGAGGGGCGGCCGTTAGGCGCCACAGACTCCTCCTCCTCCATCCAGTTCTGTAAGCCGGAGAGGCGAAATAAAAGGATTAAGAGAAAAGAGTGAGGCAAGAGAGACATGGGATAGGCAAAGGAAAAGAAACAAACTGAAAAAGGAATAAGCCGATAGAGGACAGGAAAGAGGAGAACCCCACCCCAAGGGACCGCAGGGCCTCACTCCTGGGGCGGCTCCAAGGGAAGAACAGATAAGGGAGAGGAAGAAAGAAGGAAGAAGAAGAAAAATAAGAGATGAGGATGTTGGGAGGAGGAAAATATTCTGCCAAGTTGTGAGTTAAATTGGCTTAAAGGCTTATCAGCTCGGAACCAAAAGGCAAGGAAGCAAGGACCCATCAAACAAAACTGGCCTAAAAGGTTCGGCCGAAAATCTTTGCACAGCTTGATACACAAAAGGCAGATTTCCTACACCTCCTGCTATCCCAAAACCCATCACTCAAGCTGAGAACTCACAGACTGCCAAGGCAAACAATCTGTTCCGGAGGGACAGCGCCCAATTAGGAAAGGGGGAAAAAAGGACCCCACTAGCACATCGCCATGTGTTAATACTGGTGGGAGGGGGTAGAAGGGGGATTTTAAACCGTAAGGGTGCACCCCCTTGGGAAGATGGACAGAGACAGAGAAGGAAACTCATTCTGACTCCCTGGGAGGCAGAGGCCAAAGAATCAGATCACCAGTTCCAGAAGGCAATTTTTGAAAATGGGCTAGAACACACTTTGACTAGCACCAGATTGGTGTACACAGAACAAGATCCAGAGATACCAGCGAGGTCCGAGAACCAAAGGAACAGGACCGTTCAAGAACTAGCCCTGTGAACTGGTGATTGAAATAACTTGCCTAAGAAAAGGTGCCAGAAAGAACACCTTCAAGGGTAATCAGAAAGAGTTCCCTCAGGAGAAAGATGAAACTCTACTCACTCTCCTCCCTCTCCAGACTTATGTTACCTCTTCTGAGAGAAGAACGGAGACCTGAAGGCTAGGAGATTTAGGCTGTAAAGGCCATGAAAAGAGATGGGGAGGGAGAGCGAGCAGGGCGGAGGGAACATCCCAGAAGAAGGCTCATGAGAGGAAGGTGAGCGGGAGTCAGTAATTATGAATGGTGAAGATACAAGAGAAGATCAGGAATTACGATAGGTACGTAATTTTAATATCTTCCCTTGTCAATCTTCACCATTCATTACTGCTGGGTGAGTACTCAGCCCCTACTGGGGTAACATAACCCTGAGGAGACAAGACCCTCAATGGCAAGAGAAACAGAACTGGGATGGAGGAGGAGTCTGTGGTGCCTAACAGTCACCCCTCATGCACCACACAGTGCGTTGCTCTCGGGGGCGGCACCATCGGCGCCGACTCTTCCCTCCAAAAAAAAAAAAACAACTCCCGTAGCAGGTGCGCACCTCCGGCTTACACCCAGCAGTAATGAATGGTGAAGAATGACAAGGGAAGATCAAGAAGTGGCAGTGTGGCCCTCTTAGCACCTGCAACAGTAAACAAACTACCAGGAGGAATCTGGTTCCAATACACCCTCAAAATAAATGCTAACCACTCACTGGTTAACTCATTAAGTACTGATTTATTGCTAAACTATAAAATCATTGTTACGTCAATTAATCTACATTTCATGGTGAACCCACAACTTCCTCAGGATCCATTATGGTACATACAAAATTGAAGTATACTTAGTCATTTAAAGAATTCATATAGCATAGTACCCATGAATACCATTCAAATATGCCAGCTTTTTAAAAAAAGTAAACGTACACATATAAGCTACTATCACCACCACAATACGCCAAGAGCAACATTTTTTTTTGTGTGTGCTTTCTTTTCTCCCCTAAGTGCTACCATGCCAGCCACTCCTTCGGGCCTACCAAGGATGCTTCCCGACCCATCCTGTCTCCCCCGCTCAGACAGCAGCCTCCTCAGGGTGACCAGACGTAACCCTTCGTCGAGTGGGTCCCTCTCCTCCAAGCGGGAAGGCACCGATCTGGACAGGGCAGACCAGTGCAACATCTTAGCCCCGAGGTACTGCTGAGGCAGATGGTCGTACGGGCATTGATGGCCTCGGAGATCCAGGCAGCTGTCATCCGGCGTAACATGGAGCCATTTTCTGTTTTTCTTGTCACGCTTTCCCTCCTGACGCTGTCATGCAGTGCTCCTGGTCTCCACCAGAGGCCGCTGCTGACTGACGTCCATCCCTAACTCCACCCTAGGGAGAGAAGAGCAGTCCTGTGGACGCCAATCCTCTCTCCTTCTCCTTGTCCTGCTAGCCACCGCGGCCCTGAGTCCGCTCCTGAACCCAGGTCGCTGGCATGGCTGAGGTAAGGCGGGCACTCTACCTCTGCACTGTAGCAGCAGCCACACTCATCAAAGTGCCTCTACCCCCCAATACACCGCGCATCTTTCAACCATGGATATACAGACTCTCATGCTTAATCTTCTTACGGTCATCATGCTCATTCATCCCCCACTTACCAAGCCCTACCTACTCCCACCATGTACCCCACTCCCTATTCTCCTCCCCAACTCCCTCACACACTGGACCACCATGTCACCCCGCTGCACCCCCACCAACCCCTACTCCCACCGCCTCACACCCTAGTTAAGCTGGACCCACCCCATCTTAGCCATACCTGCCCTTAGCTCCCTACCCATCCCCTGCATTCCCACCACCAGCTCCTCGCACCAGCTCCAATGTACCAGCACCAACCGTTGCAGCCCACAGCTCAGACTAATCACCCTACTTCTGCTGCTCTCCAGGAACGTCCACCTCAACACCGGTTCTGTGCCACCTACCCCCCCCCCCACCTGGGTGTGACCTCTGCATTGCCTCAATGAACATCTGCAGTCTCCCAAAGAAAACTGCTGTACTCCAGTGCTGGGTCGTACAACAAAGACCCAACATCACTGCCATAGTGGAGACCTGGCTCTCTGTATTAACCCCTGACTCAGATATTTCCTCCCTGGTTTCACCCTTTCAGAGAGGATCGAGTTGGCAAGCTTGGGGCGGATGTGCAGTCTACTTGCATGACTCCCCTAGCCATGCTCTCCCCCCAAGCTCAGTCATGGTGCCCAAGCCATCGCTCATAAAAATCTCCCTGATCCAGGCAGGGCCCTCTATCTCACTACCACATACATACCCCACGGGACAAGGGACCAGCAGTCCACTCCCTCATCATTATCTAGCCACCCTGCCTCACAAAGCCGAGCAGCAGATTTAATCAGTTAAGTGGCACCAGCCCCTCCTTGACGAATACTTTCCAACTACCCCCACAAAATCAAGAATGTTAACATCCCAGCTAACTCACCAGTGACCACTCCCCTATCCTCTGTCACTGGTCCTTCCCCACATAATAACCTACATCCTAAGCCACCTCCCACCGCCACTTTCAACCAGGCGGCCTCAGTAAACTGAGGCAGTACCTAGCCCAGCTTGACTGGTCCCTGATCTCACTCGCGACCATTACAGACACCGCTAGCCTACCTCACCAGAGCCTTCTGCAAGGCCTGTGACCTCTTTGCCCCTTTACCAGTACCCGCTCCAAAGACAAAATGCCCCATGGATTTCCCTTCCCTTACTCAACAACTGAGGCAGCGAGACAATCTATGGCATGCCTGGTCAAGTTGGGCAGACCAGCGGACAGACAGGACTATAATGCTGCTTGTAACCAATGCACCTGGGCCATAAGGCAAGCCAAGCACAAACACTCACCAAACTACCCTGGCCCCCTGGGGCTCATAAGATGCATTCTGGGACAATATTAAGGAGCTCAATGGGAAAACCAACCCCCATCTCAGATATCTGTCAATGGCGTATCACCACCGACCCCTACATATTGCTGACTGCTTCAACATGGCTTTCTCTGACCTCAGCCAGTTCTTCCTGCCCACTTCTTCACCCTATCACTACCACAACCCTCCGCCCTGAATCGCCCATTTCTCCTCCAAATCATATCCTCCATGAAGCCAAACCACTCATGCTAAAGTTTTCCAGCCACAACCCCAGTTGTGACCCCATTGACTCCAGGATTCTCCGGTTAACTCTAGATATCATGCTAGCCCTCTCACTGACCTGCTAAACCAGTCACTATGTCTTGGTCAATTCCCGAGCACCTGAAAATCAGCTGAAATCACCCCAATCCATAAGAATGGAGAGCGCACATCACCTAATAACTACAGGCTGATCTCCATCCTCCCCCCACTCTCTAACGCTCTGGAAAAAATAGTATCCACCCAACTCATGGAATACCTAACCAAATTCAGCATACTGTGTCCAGAACAGCACGGCTTCTGTCCTGGACAAAGCACTATGTCAGCCCTCCTGGAGTTCTCACAGCACATACACTCTGCACTCGACTCTGGTGAGGTTGCCAGGGCAGTGTTCATTGACCTATCTAAGGCCTCTGACACTGTATGTCACCCCCTCCTGCTCGACTCCTTCCACCATCTGGGTTTCTCATCCAGCCCCCTTCCCTGGTTCTCCAGTTACCTCCATGCCAGATCCCAACGGGTCAAGATAAACGGTACCCTATCTATCTGTCCGCTCCGATGTACCCCAGGGATCCATCCTGGGCCCCACACTGCTCAGTCTATTTCTCAACACCCTTCCTAGCTCCTGCTCGGGCAGAATGCTCCTATACACAGACGACGCGGTTCTAGTCGCCTCCCACCCCGACCCCATCACCCTCCAGGACTCCTTCAGCTCATTTTCAGCCAAGCTGAAAAATGGTTCCTTGACCACTGTCTGGTTCTGAACATCAAAAAGACAAAATCGATGCTCTTCACCCACCGCCAGAGTAACGCCAGAAATGCCCCTCCTCATCCTACCTAGCACCCACACTTCCAACAGGTGTCTGCATACAAATATCTAGGCATCACCTTGACTCGGCTCTCACTTTCCACCCCCATCTTAAAACCTCTCCACTGTCAGAAACACCGGATTGGACTCCTCTACAGCCACCGAGACTGCCTCCCCAGAGAGCCCTCCGGCTGGCTATCACCTTCTCCATCCTGTCTTTGGTTGACTCACGGCTTCATCTATGCTGCTGCTGACTCCACCACCCTTACCAAAGTCCAGACCTCAATCAACAAGGCTTGCAGGCTCCTGACTGGTGCCCCTAGCAGAACGCACACATGCCAGCTCTACTCCTCCTCTAACCTACTCACCTTTGATGAGTGCCTGTGCTACCACACCTGTATACTGGCCAAAAAATTGCTATTTGGGCTCTCCCCTCCTAGGGTTGCTGCATCCCTAAAACTGGCCTCTCAGTCGGTCGCCACCTGAAGCGCAGCTAAGGCCACCTTCCAGGTTCCGTGAACCAGAACCTCTCTCGCCCAAAGGTCCTTCCACTACAGAGCCTCCTCCTGGTACAACTCCCTCCCCCATCATATCACAAGCATCCCCAAAATTGGCCCCTTCAAAACTGCCCTCCGAAACCACTTCACTGACACTCAGAGCTGTAAATGCCCCTGACTGCCCCAAAGCTAAAGCTCGCCTGGCCCTCTGTAATCAGACAACGTCCTTTGGACTGCCCCCCCAACCCTAGTCCCCTCACTCTCCCCAGGTATTCGCTCCCTAGACCATCTAGAGCGTACCTTATTACTTATTTATATGTATGACAGATCAAATTGTAACTAATTGCAAGCCTCTGTACACATATGTATTATTGGAACTGCCTTGTGTGTTCTTTTTTATTGTATCTCACCTGTATTGTCCTCCAATGTTGTACTTCACAGTCAACTGCTGTCTACCCTCCCTGCGACGAGGTGCTTTTGCAAATGAGTCTTTGACTCAAAGGTTGTAAATCCGAATTATGAAATAAATAAATACATACTGCAACTTGGAGAAACTCCAGTACTTGTCTGTGACAGCGTAACTGGTTGGCACCAAGGAAACTGATTAAAATTAATGACAAATTACACTGAACTACTGGATACAGCTAAAAACAAGAAGTAAACAACAAAATTACAATCAGCTATACAGCAAAAGCTATTCTGAGCAATGAAAAGTCCTCGTCCTTGACAAGACTGTAGCCCTATTACAGCATGAAAAAAGAAACCAAGATGGCTGGGGCCGGTGTTGCTTAATATGCTGATGGCACATGCACAGTGCCATATGCTGGTCCCATCAAGTAACACTGAAAACCCTAAATGTTCTTCTGCCAGCAAGGTCATAGTGCCTTCAGCTCTAATCAAATTTAAGTAGGAAAGACGATGCTGTCATTTTCAAAGACTGATCAGTATCTGAAAGACCAAGGGAAGAAGCAGTAGATGAAGCTAGTAGAAGTGGGGGGAGAAAAAAGGTAAGGAGCTGTAAGAGGAATAGAGGAGAATAATAATATGGGGAAAAAAGACACTGAGGTAGTTCGAAAAGTTGCAAAGCAGGCTACCAAAATGATCAGGGGTATGGAAGACAAAAGCTACAAGGAGAGGCTGAAGGCTGTTAACATGGCCACTGTGGAGAAAAGACAGGTGGGCGGTGGGAGATATACATGATCTCAGTCTTACGCATACTCAAGGGTACCAACAGAATCAAACAACAGAGATATCTGATCTGGTGTCCTCCAGATGGACAGGAGGACATAACCTGAAGCTCAGGTGTTAAATTCAGAGGTAACACTGCAAAAAATAAGGTGTTTCTGGGTGTCGCAGGTTTCCAGTTTCCTTGGTGGAGCAGCCAGAATGGTATTCTGAGCAGCCTGGGTTCAAATTCCAGCTAAGGCACTTATTTCTTTCTCTCTTCTGTTTGTTTGGGTCTCATATACGTACACACAGCAGTTCTGTGCATGGCTGCTTTGTAACTGTAAATACCTCCCCTCATCTTATACACAGCCCCCAGATTATCCTACCCCATGTGCATGACTCTGCATTTCTTGTCACTGAAATCCAGCTGCCTCTCCCTTGGCCATTCGTTTTCCTTACTGCCTCCGTATGTATCCATATGGTATATACATTATTGTATTGTTTTCTATGTCAACACTGTGTATTGTTTACTGTTTGTATAATGTTTACTGTTTGTACAATGTCCTAACAGGACCTTCTTTTAAATGAGCCTGCTCAATGGAGTCTTGCTACCAATAAACTTGAACTTGAAACTTGAACTTACTTTGGATCTGGTGGTCCATCTGAAAGTGGCTTCATAGAGAGTTTACACAGTGATCTAAACACTAGAAAGGCATCCTTCTGTAGAATGTGGGAGAATTTAGCACCAGGAGAAGGTCCTGTAGTAGCTCCAGTTTCCTAGGGAATTGAAATACAGTTAGATCTGCAGGCATGGAGAGGGGTGTGTTTACACTAAAGACTCGTGCTTCATTTTAAAACAGGATTAATGTAACAGCTTGTTTTGCTTTTTCCCATCCCTACCCAGCGGGACAGGCTCTCTTGCAGCAAGTCCACAAGTCCTGGATCCCATGCCTACTGGAGAGATCACCACTGGACCAGAGATACAGAGTACTCACTGTATGACAGTATGAGACAGAGTCAGTTCCCCAGTGGAAGCTCCCCATCTTGATGTGAACCCAAAGGAAAGATAAAGATGACTATGGACACACTGGAAGCATAAAGATATGAACAGGGAATATGCAATGGCCTGACTCATAATATATAATTTATCTTCAAGTGTGAGGGGGAGGATCATAACTAACGAGTGACTGAGCCATGAGTGAGCTGTAGCATTTAAGCCCCTCAAAAGTGATGATAAATTGCACATTGTGAGTCAGGCCACTGCGTATTCCATTTATGTGATTTCAGTTTTCTAGTTTCATTTTTAATTCTACTGTTTAAACATTTAACTGTTTCACCTGCTGGCTTCAGTGCTGCACTAGGCAAACCTGAAGTCATTAGCATTGTGAAAACTGCTCTCAGATTGGTTCAGTATTCCTCTGGGATGGATTTTACCGTGATGTGACTGTGATTTTGTTATAGTACCGCTCTGATGCAGCTCACCATTTGCATGCCTGATCTCTCACTTTTTATATGACATGGAGGCTTACCTCCTGGTAGCCATCGCTGCTGCATTAAATGTGTTCCTCTACATCATCCCCTTTGTTAAACAATCTGTGATCCACAAATTCTGCTATATATTCTGAAATGCTGGTTAGTTTCCTCTACACCTGAAGAAGTGACTTTGGAGGTCTTGAAAGCGTGCGTGTGTAAAAATTCTTCAGTTAATCTAACAAAAGGCACTACCAGTACCACAGAAAAGTTTACTAGATTTTCCCAAGGCACCACAAATCTGCAACACCGTGATGTTCCCCAGCAAACTGACATGCTTCAGACCCCTGAGGGTCAAACTGAATGGCAACTCATCGAAGTCCAAGTCCAGATACAGGGCACCAGATTTTAAAATGATCGGGACTGGCACAAGGGGCTTGCGTCAAGGAGACATGGCGCAAAGATCTCCTTGCACCACACCTTGCGTAAGTCCTGATTTTAGAAGGCATCTTGCACCTCTAGAGGGACCACCCGTGCCAACCAGGCTTGCGCTGTCTTTGCAATAGCTGCACCGGTGTACCATGGCAGAAGGGGGCTTGTGCCAGGGCACAGCTGCAATATTCCCTAGAGTGGGATTTTGCAAGATCCCCCCATGGGTACATGGACCCTGCTGTTAGACCAGCCCTCAGCTGGTCTAACCCACTATGCACCATTCCCAAAGCCGTTGCTGGGTGGGGTGATCCTGTGCCCCCCCTGGGGAAGGCGCCCTCAGAACCACAATACCTGCCAGACCACCACTGAAGCAGTCGGTGGTCCATGGCAGGTAACAGCCCACAACCCCCCCTATGCAAGGCAAGGCATGCCCAGCATGACCTGCCAGCCACCAGGGTGACCAGCAGTCAGGTCACCATTGCTGGCCACTGCTGCCGCAAGCCTGTCCCACGGCTTGTGGCATCCCCCATCCCACCCTCCATTTCTTTGGCATAGCTGTCAGTTTGTGACGAACCCAGGGACTTTGGTGCCAGGACTCCACTTTTTGTAAAATCAGGCACTGTGTCCCTGGTGTACCTGGGTTTGCCACAGACAGCGGTTCACCACACCATGCGCTGATCTAAGGGCACCTTTTAAAACTGAGTCCAGGGAGGCTAGCTGCCGACTAGGGATATCACGATATCAAATTTTTAGTATCACGTTATTTGGGTAAAAATTATCGTGATATATTACCACGATAATCAACAGAATTTTAAAGAAAATTTTTCCCCATATAGCTGTTTGAACACGGTCGCCACCATTTCCAGCCTTCGGGCGTCCTGGTGCGCCCAACCCCAACCGCCACTCTCTCCGCTGCCTCAACAGTGGGATCAACATGGGTGAGGTCCGAGGGCTTCTGTTCACCATTAAGTACCACTGAGGAATATCACTACTGATGGCAAGGATTGTGTAATATCTTGAATCCAGTGCTTTACAGGATCAGAGGCAGCATGGATTCACAACAGGGAGGTCATGTCAAACAAATCTGATAGATTTATTTAACTGGGTGAGCAGGGAATTAGATCGGGGGAGCCCTGGATGTGGCTAACCCAGATTTCAGTAAGGTCTTCAACACCGTTCCACATAGGAGACTCATAAACAAGCTGGGCAGCCTGGGAGTGGGCCCAAAGGTGGTAAACCGGGTAAAAAAATTGGTTGGGGGATAGACAGAGGGTGGTGGTAAACAGAGTTCATTCCAAGGAAGGGAGGGTGACCAGTGGGATGCCACAAGGATCAGTACTGGGACTAGTCCTCTTTAGTGTCTACTAGCAATATTGCAGAGGGGCTTGAAGGGAAGGTATGCCTTTTTGCAAAGGACACAAAGATCTTCAATAGGGCAGACACTCGGTGGGGGGTGACTAGAGCTCTAAGAAAGTAGGTAGGGAAAATGGGCAGACTAGGTAGAAAGATAGAAACACAGAAGTTGCCAGCACATAATGGACCATATGGCACACCTACTCTGCCCTAAATTCCCTACCTTTAGTGCCTCCGGAGACCCTACTTGGACTCTGGCTTACACCTACCTCTTGCTTCTAAGATTCCCTTGTGTCTATCCCATGCATTCTTAAATCCTGTGACCGCTTTAGCCCCCACGACCTCCACTGGTGGGCCAAGTGGTACTTATCTGCTGTCAGTTTCTGTGTTTCTATGTAACTAAGCTGATTGTTACACATACCTTTCCCCGTCCCTGAGGCTGGCATATGTGCGATGGTGTGGGTGTTTGAAACATAGAAACATAACATAGAAGGTGTCGGCAGATAAGGACCTCCTGACTCACCTAGTCTGCCCTATTTTCCCTACATACAGTGCCACCGCAGACCCTACAAAGTCTCCCGTTTTCCCCCTCCCTTGCCTTACTTCTAAGATCCCCTTGTGTCTATCCAATGCATTCTTGAACTCTGTAACCGTTTTAGGCCCCACGACCTCCGCTGGGAGGCTGTTCCAAGCATCCACCACCCTTTCCGTGAAGAAGTACTTCCTCACATTTCCTGTCAGCCTCCCTCCCTCCAGCTTCATAGTGTTACCCCTTGCCATTGAGCATCTTTTTCTTTGGAAGATGCTCCCGCCCTGTAACTTGTTTATACTGTGAGGTATCCGAATCTTTCAATCATATCCCCTTTCCCTCCTTTCTTCTAGGGAGTACGTATTTAATTCCTTAACCCTTTCTTCATAGGGCTTCTGGTGCAGGCCCTGCACCATTTTTGTTGCCCTCCTCTGTGGCACCTCCACCCTGTCAATACTTTTTCTTAGGTGGGGTCTCCAGAACTGTACACAGTACTCGAGGTGGGGTCTCACTAGTGATCTACACAGGGGTATTATTAACTCACTCTTTCTGGTGATACCTCTGCCTATGCATCCAAGTATCCTGCTAGCCTTTCCCACTGCCTTGTCACACTGTTCAGCAACCTTCAGGTTATCAGTAATGATTACCCCCAGGTTTCTTTCTTGTTTTGTGACTGCTAGTACGTCTCTCCTCCCATTTGCTACATTGCCCCCCCGGTTTCTGAGCCCCAAGTGCACGATTTTGCACTTTTTTTGCTTTGAAACCCAGCTGCCAAGCTTATGACCATTCTTATGGATTTTTTTTTTTTTTTTACATCCTCTCTCATTCTTTCCACTGTCCCCCAGGTGTGCAAACTCTGTCACAGATCTTTGTGTCACCTGCGAACAGGCATTCCTTCCTTTCCAGCCCTTCTGCAATGTAGCTAATAAAGACATTGAAGAGGACTGGGCCTAGTACTAACCACTGTGGCACCCCACTGGTAACTTTACCTTCTCCATAGTGGACACTATTTACCACCACCCTCTGACTCCTACTGCCTAGCCAGCTCACTACTTAAGGGCCTCCTGCTAGGCTTCTCGGTTTGCTCACCAGCCTTCTATGTAGAACGATGTTGAAGGCCTTACTGAAATCCAGGTAGGCCACATCAACAGCCCCCCCCCCCATCCACTTCCTTGGTTGCCTAATCAAAGCACTTGATCAGATTTGTCTGGCAAGATCTCACCCGTGAAACCATGTTGCCTTGGATTCAGTAGTCCACTGGTAACAAGGTATTCCACAATCCTTTTCTTCAGAAGTGATTCCATTACTTTGCCCACTGCTGATGTCAGGTTGACAGGCCTACAGTTTCCTGCCTCCTCTTTGCTTCCACTTTTGTGGGGTGGGGCTACATCAGCCCTTCTCCAACCTCCTGGTAGCTCTCCTGTTTCTAGTGACAGGTTGAACAGGGCTGTGAGCAGCCAGCTCTGCCTTGAGCTCCCTCAATAACCTGGGGTGCACCCCATCTGGTCCTATTGCCTTGTCTACTTTTAACTGTGACAGTTCCCTTAGGACTCTTTCCTCTGTAAAGGGGCTAGTGTCCACCTCTCGTCTCTTAATGCCCTTATCTTTTATCATAGGCCCTCTACCTACTCCCTTCTCTGTAAACAATGAACAGAAGAATTTGTTTGATATGTCTGCTTTTTGGTGGTCCTCTTCCATACAAGCCCCTCTTTCCCCCTACAGTCCTGCTATCCCTCCCTAGGTCTTTCTCTTTTCACTTATGTATTCAAAAAATGTCTTGTATCTTTAAATGTCTTAAAAAAAGTGTGACATAAAGATGTTGCACGTACTCAGCCCCAGCCCCTGGACAGTCAAAAGGCTGTTAACTGCTGCATCATCCAGCCTCCGTTAGATGGCGACCAAGCAGCAGATTGCGCTGCCCCCCTCCACAAAGGAGAGCAGTCAATGGATGCTCTGTCCTCCTTCATGTAGCCAGCTCTCAAGCAACCCAGGCCTAGTTACCCATGTTCCCCCTTTTGGCTACCTTACTCACGTTCTATTTCACTACCAGTGCCCCCATTATCCTCATCCACCCAGCTTCCCGGCATACCCACCTAGTACACTCTCTCCACCCTGCCTATTGACTTATCCCTTTACCACACTATCATCCATCCCTGCTATATCCCTGCCAATATTCCATGGAATACCAGGAATGTGATTGTTTAGGTTGCCTACCCTATGCCGAGATACTGTCCCTAAGACTGAGTCCTACAGTCATATGCGTGCCATGACACTGTTGTTATGTATAAGAACGACTAAAACGTGCAAGTGTATGTGTGTTGTATATAGATGATTGCAGATCTGTAAATGTGTATAAAAGAGTACATTTAGGTGATTGTATACAGTCTTACAGATATCCTCGTAGATAACACAGTATATACTTTCCTGTGTAAATAATACTGTATACATTAATGCTGTAGCTACCCACATCCTTATTGTACTATCACTTTTTGCTCTGTACTCCAATCATGTAAGTATATGTTGCCCTCCCAGGACCACCCTGTAAATGAGCCTGCTCAATAGAGTTTTCCTGTCAATAAACTTGAACTATTCCTGAACTTGGTGTACCAGCGTAGTGTCAGGTGAGGCGCCCAGGCCCTCAAAACTCCATGCAACAGGGCCAGCACTGCATTTCTAATTTTAAGGAAAATAGTAAAAATCTGATAGGAGGATGCTGGGGAACCAGGAATCATGACTGCACCTGGAAAGGGATGTGCTACTGGAAAATCAAGCTGAGGCACCTTATCACTGTATATCGCGGTATATTGTGCTGCACGATAATCACAATATTTTTTTTACAGCGATAAATTATCATCAGTGGTAATTATCAAGATATATCGTCATATTGTGTTATCGTGATGTGCCTACTGCCAACAAGATGACTGGACCACTCATCTGATCAGAGTGACAACCATGAATAAGGGAGTCCTTGGGCACAGTACACGCCCTTGGTTGAAGCAGTGGAGACGACAACAAAACAGGATGCTGCAATGCCACCAGCACTGCCGGAAGTAGGCTCAGTAGGTCAAGAGCTGAATCATCATTGTCAAAGGCCTGTGGGCACATCATTGTCTTCTGGGGTCTCTAACTGCGCAGCAACACTTGCAACTATGTGACAGCCAAATGCAGTCCCTGGCCTCCCATTAAGGACTCACATCCTTCGATCCTTGTTCGCCTGTGGGTGCACGGCCTGGCAGCACTAGCAACTGTCCACATCAAGGGTGATCCCCAGACAGCAGACGCATACATCACAGCCCTTGGTGATGGACGCGGTTAATCTGCAACATAAACTCCTTTTAAAACCTGCCTTCTAGTCCGGTCCAAAGAGACTGATGGAGCAGAGAGCTGGAGTTACAGAACAAATGATGTGACAGGAAAATCAAAAGAGATTAAAAATAAGACAACAAAGTCTGAAACCTTTTCAGAAACCCTTATTTACAAGCATGAGCTATGAAGGAGATGAACAGGTTACTCACCTGTCACAGCAGTTCTAGGAGTGGTATATGTTGTTCATCCACACTTCTTGGCATGTCCCCTTCCCCTTTAAATCTTGCTGGATGTCTTCAAGCTGGTTCCTCCCACCTACCCAGGTGGTAAATACCTCAGCTCTGCCCCATGATGCCAGATCTTAGCCCGCTGGAAGCAAGGTTGTGCACCGAAGCCGGGGAGGTCAGGTGGGTGCTTGTGGATGAACAACATATACCACTCCTAGAACTACTGTTACAGGTGAGTAACCTGTTCTTCTAGGAGCGTGGATATGTTGTTCATCCACACTTCTTGGCAGACTCCAAGCAGTTCTCCAGGAGAAGGAGGCAAGGCACACACACCCTACTTGGGAAATAAAGATTGGAGAACCGAGGTCCCAAAACCAGCATCCCAGCATGACTCAAGGTCGATGTGGTAGTGGGTAATGAAGGTGTTTGCTGACTTCCAGGTAACAGCCCGACAGATTTCCTGGATAGGGATGTCCCTGGAAGCAGCCACCAATGCAGCAGTATGGCGGGTAGAATGAGCTCTTATCCCTCTGGGAGGCTCCTTGCCTGCCAACTCATAGCACAAACCTATGCATGATGTAATCCACCTTGCAATGGTCTGTTTGGCTGCAGGTCTGCCAGAAGCAGCTTCAGCATAGGTGACAAACAGTTGGCGAACCTCTCCATGAATTTCTGCCACTCTCTCCTTATAATAGGAGAGAGCACGTCTCAGGTCCAAAGTATGGAGCCTGTACTCGGCGTCCAAAGTGTAGTTAGGGTAGTATACCAGCAGAGTCAACACCTGGTTAAGGTGAAACTCTGACACCATCTTCGGAAGGAATTTAGGGTGGGGGCGCAGGACAACTTTGTCCTTGTGAAAGACCAGATAAGGGTAGTCCACCGAAAGCACCTGGAGCTCCCCTGTCCTTCTGGCTGACGTGATAGCCACCAGGAAGGCCGTCTTCCACGACAAGTGTGAAGCTCACACTTGTGCATCGGTTCGAATGGCTTGCCCATGAGCTTTGCCAAAACCAGCAGTAGATCCCACGGAGGTGGAGGTTCATGCACCAGAGGGGATATGTGATCCAGGCCTTTGAAGAATTGCCTGACCACTGTCTCCTGTGCCAATGTCGGCTGACCAGCCCGCACCTGGTAAGTAGAAATGGCTGCCAGGTGAACCCTAAGGATCGATGACCGCAGACCCCCTTTCGAGAGAGACCAAAGGTAGTCGAGAATGTCAGCCACAGAACAGGATAAGGGGTCCAGACTCTTACCCTGACACCAAATGGAAAATCTTTTCCATTTGAAGGCATAACATTTCCTGGTTGATTCCTTACGAGATGACTCCACCATGGTGTAAACATCTCGGAAAGACCCAGAGCCTGGAACTCTAGTGGCTCAGGTACTAGGCTGTGAGGTGTAGGGATTGAAGGACTGGATGGAATACCTTCCCCTGGTTCAGTGATATCAGGTCCAGGCGTGTACAAAGCTGCTCCGGGGGCCAGCAGCTGAGGCTGAGGAGATCTGGATACCAGAACTGGTGCGGCCAATCTGGGGCTACCAGGATCACCTTCGCCTTGTCCCTCCTCACCTTGAGTAACACCTTGTGGATCAAGGGAAATGGAGGGAAGGCGTAGAGGAGGCCTGGTGTCCACGGCCTCGAGAAGGCATCCCCCTGCAACAAATCCTGCTGAGGGGGGCGGGCATGAAACAGCCTCAGCTTGGTGTTTTCCCTGGAGGCAAACAGGTCCACCAATGGTTTGTTCCAATGGGAAAACAGATTGTAAGCTACCTCTGGATGGAAAGACCACTCATGGGATGTCTGGCCTATGCGGCTGAGAGCATCTGTCAGCTGGTTCGAGGCTCCTGCCACATTTTTTTTATTTATTTATTTTATTTAGTTTTTGTTGACCAGGTAAGTGCACTAGACAAATCCTGCCTATTTTCAGGCACGACCCGGGGGAGGGGGGTACAGATGAATGCCAAGCTGTTGGTGGCATTTTTAGTGAATAAGGGAAATTTGGCCAGGACACCGGGGAAATTCCCCTACTCTTTTCGATAAGTGCCATGGGATCTTTAACATCCACCTGAACTACATGGATGGCTTGGAGATCCACCTCCAACTGGCTTACGAGGGTTCAGATGCGGAGCGCCTCCTTGTACAACAGACGGGAGTGCATGCCGCCCCTGTTTGTTGAGGTAGTATATGGTCGTGGTATTGTCCGTCTGGACTTGAACCACTTGACCCCAGGGCTGAGGAGTGAAATCTGACAGTGCCAGTCTGACTGCTCTGAGCTCCAACAGGCTGATGTGGCATCGGGATTCCTTGGGGGTCCAGAACCCATGGGCCCTGCTATCCCCCATGTGGGCTCCCCAGCCCATGAGAGAGGCATCGGTCATGAGAAAGACCATCGGCTCGGGGCGGACAAATGGGATCCCTTCCTGCAACCAGTCTGGGGTGGTCCACCACTGGAGAGTGTCCCACATCTTCTGGGTTACAGTGATCAGCTGGTCGAAATGACTGTGGCGCTGAGTCCATTGGGTGGCCAGCTCCCATTGGAGGGGGCGCATGTACCACCTGGCCCATCGGACCACTGAGGTGCACGCCGCCGTGTAACCCTGAAGGCGCATTAAGTCCCGGGCAGGACACAAGTGCCCAACCAGAAATGATTGGGCAAAGGAGGAGAGAACCTCCATCCTGTCCGCCGGGAGCCAAGCTCTGGCATGACAAGAATCGAGCTCTGCCCCAATGAAGCCCATCACCTAAGAGGGCACGAGTTCCGACTTGGCCTCGTTGATCAGGAGGCTGAGTTGGGAGTAGGTTCGGAGAGCCAAATCCCTGGACCTCTCCACCTCCTGAAGGGAGAAACCTGCCAAGAAGGGAGGAACCTGCCAAGAGCCAGTCATCGAGGTAAGGGTAAATTCGGACTCCTCGACGCCGAAGGTGGGCTGCCACCACTGCAATGCACTTGGTGAAGACCCGTGGGGCCAATGACAGGTCGAACGGCATGGCTCGGAATTGGTACAGGGTCCCTTCGACCCTGCAGTGGAGAAACCGCTGATGGGACAGACAGATTGGGATATGAAAGAATGCATCCTGTAGATCCAGTGAACAGAACCACATGTTTCGCTCCAGGGATGGCATGATCTGGTTCAGAGTTACCATCCGAGAGGTGCGAGACCTGAGATACTGATTCAGGTAGTGGAGATCTAGGATGGGGCGCCAGCCCCCCATCCGCTTGGGCACCAGGAAGTACCTGGACATGAAGCCTGGGTCTGTAGGAGGATCTGGCACTGGAGCTACTGCCTCCTTGCGGAGGAGCTGAGCTACGTCATCTCGAAGAGCCAACTGAGTGCAAGCTGATCCTTTCCTCCCGAGGAGCGCAGGCTCAGCTGGGAGGGTACTGCTCAAACTCTAAGGGCAGTCCCTGACTGACCACTTCGAGGACCCACCTGTCCGAGGTGATATCGGACCAGGCAGAAAGAAAGTGGCAGAGCCGGCCCCCCACAGGAGGACCCAGAACTGGCGTGACGGGTGTATGGATGGCAACCCCCAACCCGTCACTGAGCAGGCTTAGAGGAGGAGGAGGTTCCTGGACCTGCGCCTCAGCCACCTTTACGGGACTGTTGAGGACCCTGCTTGGGCTGTGGGTGCCAAGCTTGAGCCTGCTGCTGTTGCTGCTGATGCTGCTGACCTCCTTGATAGGAGGGCTGTCCAACTGCAGGAGAAAAGTGTCAAAATGGCTTCTTCTTTCTCTTCTGCTGGTTCTTGCCCGAAGAACCTTTCGCAGAAGTGGCATTGGACTGTTCTATGCACTGAAGGTGACTGGCCACTCCTGGACCGAACAAGTTGGTGTCTAGGAAGGGCACGTCAGCTAACTTATGCTGAGTATCCGCCGGGAAGGAGGAAAGCCTCAGCCAAGCCCTGCATTGAGTGGCCACTGTGGCTGCTAAAGAGTGGGCACAGGAATCACCTATGTCCAGGGCCGTCTGGAGCTGCTGTTTTGCAACAGCATGGCCCTGATTACGGACCTGCTTGACCGTGGTCTGCATGTCCGTGGGAAGGTGAGGGAGGACCTTGTCTAATGACCCCAAGAGGGCGTGAGAGAAGTGGGTCATGATAACAGCCGAGCTGGCCTGACGAAGACCTTACGGGCAGAGTGGTCCATATACCTTGACTCCTTGTCCGGGGGTCGGTCAGTATCGGCCGAGCTTCCAGTACGCCTGAACACAAAAGCGGTCACCAGGCTCTCGAACAAAGGGTGTTCTGTGAACCCCAAGGACCCCATGGGTACCATGTATTTGCGGGCGATGCGGGCAGATGGTGCTGGACAGGAAGCCGGACACTGCCAAAGCTCAAGGGCCGGGCCAACAATGGCGTTGGCCACTGGAAAGGTCTCCGTTGGGGTATCCCCCTTTTGAGGATATCCGTAGGCGGGTACTCTGCCTTTTTCTGGATGGACTCCAGGGGCATGCCGGTGGATTCGGAGATCAGGTGGAGAATGCCCTGAAAGGAGGAAGGGCCTTCCTCCAATCCTGCCACGGACGACTCATCATCCCCAGGATGGGAATGCTATCCGGTGACATCCGAGTCTGAAGAGTCAGGATGTAACAGCCTCCCGCCTAGGGCGATCGGGGGCAACTATTATCGACAACCGTCGGAGAAGCCCGGTGTCTGTTCGGTCCTCTTCCGAGAGAACCCCCTCCCTGAGGCTGCTTAGGCGGTGGTTCCACCAGAATCGGTGGAGGCACCGAGACAGGCTGAACTGGAATGTAGTTGACCCCACAGGCAGGGGAACTGAAGACTTCGGGTTCCGGGAGGTGGGTCAAGGCCAGCCAAGTGATGGCCGGGTAGACGGGCGGAGCCGCTTCTGCTCAGACAAAACCAGTTGTTGCCACATGAGGTCTTCATAGCATCGACGGAGTTTCCGCCGAAGTCTCTCCTCGTCCGAGGAGGATGAAGACCTGTGGCGCCTCTTTTTCGAATGTTTATGTAACCCCTCACCCCTGCCTTTTTACCAAAACGACAGGTGGCATGCTGTTGGTGTTGGCAGCAATACCTGGTGGGGACCTGGGTTCGGGGAGGATGAGGTTACCTGGCACAAGAGGACCTAGGTTTGGCCACTCTGCACAGGGGCACCCAAGTAAATCCAAATACAGGAAGCAATAACTGTAATGTCCAGAACCAGGATTGGGATTTTTCAGTGTGGCTTTTATTCATAACTAGCTGAACATAACAAAGCATAGATGGACCCCCAAGGGGCTACGTTTACTGATAATGCAGATTGGAGACTACCAGGCGGTCCACTTAAAGAATGAACCCATTTCTACTAATTTCAGGCTCTGGATCCACCAGGCACACAGCCCGGACTTGCATGCGCTTTGGATACACAGCCCGACTGGCCCGGCTACCCTGCCGGCCACTTGACTGACGGTCCATTTAAAGAATGAACCCATTTTACTTGTTGTGGCTCCCCACACCACTTAGAGTCTGCGACCCCTAGAGAGATTATTTTTCTTACTTCCTTCTGACTCCCATCAAACAAGGAGAATTCTTTTCCCAAGTTGTGGCTCCCCACACCACTTAGAGTCTGTGACTCCTAGAGAGATTTTCCAATTTGCGACCCACGTCTGGGTACCTACCTCATCACTGGCCAGGTGCTTGAGGCAAGTAGCAATCACAGCAGAAATCCGTAGAGGTGGACCTGGTTACTAAAGATGGGGGGTTTGCCCACCTCCAGCTCCCACAGCCCGTACCCGGCCATTTCTCTGGAGAAACTAAAACTTCGAAATGTAGATTAAACGGTGGATGGACTGTAGCGCCCCCTCTACAACATTACTTGAATTCATACAGACTTTAGATTTTAACACTACTCCATTTGTTTGTCCTAGTACTATAGGCCTCCCAAATAGTAGTCCAAATCCCATACTTCTTCACATTTTCCAAACTGAAGAAACATATTGTTTGCCCTCTCAAATTAGGACAAAACACTCACCCTTTACGTTGCAGGTGCCCCACAGGCAGTACAACTTCTTCCACTTTTAAGACCAAAACAGAAACTGTAAAAAGGCAGCTTTCTTCCTTTAGCAGACATTAGGGATTGCCCTGGAATCCACAGAGGGATACTTTACTTCCTCCCAGGAGGGGCACTGGGAGACTGAACAGCGGTCTCCACCACTTGAAACTGGACACTGACCTTCTCACACAGAAGGTAAACAAAAGACACTTCCTTCCTGCTGGCAGAAAAGCAAGAGACTTCCTTCTCACAAGGAGGTAAACAGAAAACTGACTTTGAAAACTCCCAACGTTCTATCTCACTCCCTCTGCTGCAGATTCCAATGTGGCTTATGCAGCTGCGACAGTTCTATGGTGATGCCATTGCTCAGTCTCAGCTGAGACTGAGAACAGAGTGAGACAGTGAGAAACCCATTTAACTGGAGTTTCACAAGCTGCCTTCCCTGCCTACCACTAGGTCTTACTGGGATTCTAGTAACCCCGGGTAACAAGGGGTTACATTTATATTTCCTCCGCCGACAGGTCAGGGGGGTTCTGGACCTCGACCGAGATTGGGCGGGCCAACTCGGTTGATCGGGGGACACTGGGGTCGGTGAAAACTGAGGGTCCGGAACCGGGTCCTGAATGAGGACGCCAGCAGGCTGGGTCTCCTCATCAGGAAAGACAAGGACCGGAGTCCTTTCCAAAGAGTCCTCGACCGGGGTCAGCGACAGAGGGTCAATTGGGCCGAGAACAATCTCCACCTCATCGGCCACTTCCTCGGTCCCCTGGCCAGATGGAAGATCTGTGAAACCGGCGGCCGAGGATGCGATCTCAACCGAAGTTGGGACCGCGTGTTCCTGCGATTCTGACCTTTCCTGGTCCCAAGAACGTCTTCACTTGGATGAAGACCCAGGGTCCTTATCCCTCTTCTGAGGGAGGGAGGAGTGCGAGCCCAAGGGCGCCTCACTCCTGGTAGGGAGAGACTGGCACAACTCCCTGAAGGAGCCCAAAAAGGTGGAGCCAAGGTTAAGTGGAACAAAAAAGCTTTGACTTGCCAAAGCTTGAGCTGCTTCCTCCTCAAATGCCTTCATTTGTTCCAGCTGCTTGGCAGATCCTGTAGCCGAAGAAGCTGCCCACCTCGCCTCCTTCGATTTCACCGGTCTCCCCAGCTTTAAACTCGCCATGCAGTCGTCCAGGACACTGGATGGAAGGCCAGGCAAGGAGTGCATGACAAGGTGTCATGTCCGACACCTAGGCAATAAACGCACATTAGGTGGGGATCGGTGCATGACATCTTTTGGCCGCAGAGGCAATGGCGACACTCGGGGGAAGATTTTTCCTCCATGTCCGATGCGGTAAAATCGGAATCGCTAACTCAAACAAGTATTAAAGTCAGTTTCGGCCAAAACCGACGCTTTGAATCCAGCGCCTACGAACTGCTGCAAGAGCATGAGGGAACCTGTATCTTCCAGCAGAAAGGAAGATCTGGCATCATGGGGCGCAGCCCAAGTATTTACCACCCGGGTGGGTGCAAGGAGCCAGCTTGAAGACTTCCGGCAAGATTTAAAGGGGAAAGAGACATGCCAAGAAGTGTGGATGAACAACATATCCACGCTCCTAGAACTGTTCTTTCCATCAGAAGAAAAGATCTGAGAGTACTGAGTGCTGATCCAAAGGACACATGACTGGATTATAGGAGTCACATTTAAAGGCTGTTCTGGTGACTGAGCATGCTTAGTGGAAGACTTTCCAAGTGTGGACAGTTAACTGAATCTAGGTAGGCAGAAATGGCTGTACAATATCACAGAACAGTGTGTACTAACTCAATAATACCTGAGTGTCACCAGAAGAAACTGATACTCTGTCATCCGGTAGGGATGGAGTATATGCCATTGAGATTGGAGTCCCTGGGATTCCATTTGCTTGAATGTTTTCACAATCACTGCTGTCTTCTAAAGTTACAGTGGTAGTCTCAGCATTTCCATTTCCACCAATTTGCATTCCTGCATCTTGAAAAACAAACAAACTTCATTTCATTCAAGCTTGTAGCATACTTCATAGAACAGAATAATCACATTGCTGGGCTCACGTTTCCTGCCACACTCTGACCCCATTATGTCTCTTTCCAGCCATACTTATTAAATAATCAGATTCATCTGCCCTTCTCCTACTTAATAATCCACCCAAAATTGGGATTGAATATCAGAAAAAAAAAAACTGATAGCAAAACAATCTACACAATTTAAGTAAGCATTAAGACACGATGGAGTGTGCATTAGACAGTTCTAATGCACGGCTAGAAGACGTAGTAAAGGCACGAGACCACAGGCCAAGTCGTCAGTCCCTAGCCGTGCATTAGAACATCTATCACATCCCCAGGGTATCTTATTACGCTTATAAAATGGACCTGTGTATTCTAAATGGGGTTTCTAGTTTTAGCAGTGCATTAGACACTTCTAATGCATCGCTAACAACCAATCAGATTACTTGAAATCCTTTACCCATTTTATAAAGTATGACAAACTTTACCAAGTGCAGTGCCTCTAGTACGTCAGAGGTGAAGGTTGTCCCAAAAGGTTGCAGCCACAACCCTGAGAGTTATGAGTGGGTGGGCAACATGTAGTAGTGTGGATGGACAGGATACCAGCAGGGATGCAGAATAATAAAAATAGAATAAAGGGCTGAATTTCTTAGTTTGTACAACTTTCATGAAACAGCATCAAGAATGTGTGTACTTAAATGGCTACTGGCATAAAACATACAACTAAATGTCTACTGTGCTGAACAATTTATGCTATGTGACTGCTGCAACAGTACTAGGAGAGAACAAGAAGCACCATACCCAGCCAGCAGCATGGTGCCTCGGTACGAAGAGAACCTGCACCACTTGTCTATCGATCTGTAGATGTAGTCCCCTTATACAAAAGTGGAAACAAAGAGGAAGCAGGGAACTACAGACCAGTCAGCCTCACCTCGGTAGTGGGGAAGATCATGGAAGCACTACTGAAGGAGAGATTGGTGGAACATCTGGTTGTCAATGGACTACAGGACCCAAGGCAGCATGGTTTCACCAGGGGAGTCATGTCAGACCAACCTCATTGAATTTTTGACTGGGTGACTAGGGAGGTGGATCAGGGAGGGCAGTGGACATGGCCTATCTGGACTTCAGCAAGGCCTTTGACACTGTGCCACATAGAAGACTATTACACAAACTGGAGAATATGGGTGTGGGCAGGACAGTAGTGTGGTGGGTAGGTAACTGGCTGGGTGGCAGGACACAGAGGGTGGTGGTAAATGGCTGTCACTCCACAGAGGGAAGAGTGACCAGTGGGGTACCACAAGGATCAGTGCTGGGACCGGTCCTATTCAACATCTTCATTAGTGACATGGCGCAGGACTTAGAAGAATTTCACTGTTCGCTGATGACACAAAGCTCTATAACAGAGTAGACACACCGGAGGGTGTAGACAGAATGAGAAGCGAACTGCAGAAACTTGAAGAATGGTCAGGGGTTTGGCAGTTGAAATTCAATGCAAAGAAGTGCAAGATAATGCATATGGGGCACAAAAAACCCTGGCACAATATATCAGTTGGGGGGTGAGGATATAGCATGCACCAAGCAGGAAAGGGATCTTGGGATTCTCATCTTTGATGACCTCAAGGTAGGGAAACAGTGTGACAAGGCAGCAGGTAAAGCAAATAGGATGCTGGGATGTATAGGCAGGGGCATCACCAGCAGGAAAAGGGAGGTCATAATTCCGCTATACAAGACACTAGTGAGGCCCCACCTGGAGTACAGTGTCTGAGTTCTGGAGACCATACCTACGTGAAGGACATAGACAGGGTTGAGAAGGTTCAGGAGGGCAACAAAGATGGTGCATGGATTGCATCACAAGTCCTATGAAGACAGGTTGAAGGAACTGAACATGTAGTCCCTGGAGGAGAGGAGGGAGAGAGGGGATATGATAGAGACATACAAGTATCTTACAGGGAGGAACAGGGTGCAAGAAAACATTATTTTTAAGCGAAAAAGATGTTCCAGGACTAGAGGGCATGGGATGAAGTTGGAGGGAGGACGATTCAGAGGAAACATAAGAAAGAATTTCTTCACAGAACGGGTGGTGGACAAGTGGAACACCCTGCCAGAGGAAGTGGTGGGGGCTGAAACAATCATGGGATTTAAGAATGCATGGGATAAACATAAAGGAATTCTGGAGGTCAGGGGTAAGGGGCAACAGACTTCTAGGAAAACAAACTGAACATACAAGCTCAAATGGGCAGACTGGGTGGGCCATAGGCCCTTATCTGCCGACACTGTCTATGTATCTATGTATCTGGAAGCGTCCCTTGCCACCAGGCTTAGCTGAGGAAGTTAAGTGGTTGCCAGATGAGGAAGATGGTGGCCAGTTGGGATGTAGGAGCAAAAACAGTAAAAGAAAATACAAACAGATACTGAAGAGCTCAGAGGAAACCATCCATCTTTTTCAGCAGAAGAAAAAGATGTAATGATTGCTAGTAACAAAGCACGGGTGAGGGGAGTGGCTGTAAGGTGGCATTCAAACTGAATGTCCCACAGCTCCCGGCACATGTGTTGGTACCGAGCACAGTGCGTGGTTCAATTCATGCTGATAGAAATGCACTAAATACATAGAGGATAAACAACTGCCTGACTCAGAATATGCAATATATCTCCAAGTGTTGGGGGGGGTGGGGCCAGACCAGAGCTCAAGAGTAGTGAAGCCATGAATGGCCTGCCACCTCACAAATGGAGATAAATGTATTTTGAGTCAATCCACTGTGTATTTGATTTACAGTATACAACATCAGGCTACCATAGCAGAGATGCTAACAGCAAAGAATGCCCATACCAGGTTTGATCACAACTGGATCAGTGGTTCTCAAGATACATTCATAGAAACACAGACTGATGGCAGAAAAAGACCGTTTGTCTATCCAGTCTGCTCACGGTTCCCTATCTAACCCCAGGACCTATTGTCCCTACAGGGTTCCAGCTCTTCCTATCCACCCCCATTCCCTCCCTATTACAGTCATCCTGAATAACCACTCGCCCTCCGTTCTCATCCCAACCATGCTTGAAACCATTAATGATTTTGGTACCCACCACCTCGGCTGGTAGACTCTTCCATGGTTCCACAATCCTTTCTAGAAAATAATACTTCTTCATATCCCTCTTGTACCTCCTCCTGTCTGTTTCCACTTGTACCCTCAAACTGTTACTCATGGTAAATAATTCCTCACTGTTCACCTCGTTTATTCCTTTCAGGAACATAGAAACACATAATTTATTGGGGAAAAAGGACCACTTGGCCCACCCAATATTCACAATTTTTTCCCTGCCTGTCCTGTCCCACCAGACCCTGACTGGTCTTCGGTGTCCCTTCACCTGCCGTTTTTATTCAGTAGTATTCCCCTGTGTCTATCCTATGTACATCTGAAACACTCCATAGTTCTTGCCCCCACTACCTCTGTAAAAGGATGTTGCAGACGTCCATCACTCTTTCACTGAAGTACTATTTCCTCACGTCCTTCTTAAATGTCCCCCCTCTAGCACTGATGCATGCCCTCTTGTTCTGTTGCACTTTTTCATTTGAAACAGGCTCCCCACCTGTACCCTGTTCACTTCTGTGAATTCCTTGTAGGTCTCTTATCATTTGCCCTCTCTCTCCTCTCTTCTAAGATGTTCATATTGTGATCCCTCAGTCTCTCATTGTACGGTTTCTCATACAACCCATGTACCACTTTATTTGCCCTCCTCTGGACTAGCTCTACCCTGTCCCTGTCTTTTCTGAGATGCAGCCTCCAGAAATGTACACAATACTCAAGGTGTGGTCTCGCAATGATCTATACAGTAGCAATATTGCCTCCTTCCTCCTGGTTGTGATACCTCTCCATATGCACCCCAGCTTTCCACTGTCCCTGCCTCTTCCTTGCGACTGTGATATCATCAGATATTATAACCACCAGGTCCCTTTCCTTCTTAGTGACCGACAGTACTAACCCCCCCACCCCATTTCATGCTCAGCTCCTGGTTTCTGTGCCCCAGGTGTACAATTTTAAGCTTTTTGGTACTGAACACCAGCTGCCATACCACTGCCCACCCCTCAAGTTTCCTAAGGTCCATTCTCATTTTATCTACTCCCTCCCGAGTATCCACCCTGTTGAAGATCTTGGTGTTGTCTGCAAAAAGGCATACCTTCCTTTTTAAGCTCTTCTGCGATGTCACTCATTAAGATGGCGAACAGGATCGGCCCCAATACTGAACCCTGTGGAATTCCACCAGTCACTGTCCCTTCATTAGTGACTGCCATTTATTACCACCCTCTGCCACTTATCCATTAACCAGGTTTTTGCACAATTCACAGCTTTCGCTCCCACCCCTAGACTATCTAAGTTCTTTATCAGTCTCCTATGTAGTACAGTATTGAAGGTTTTGCTTAAGTCTATATAGGCCACATCAACTGCCCTTCCCTGATCTAGTTCCCAGATCACCCAGTCAAAGAAATCCATCAGATCTGTCCGACATGACCTCCCTCTTGTGAATCCATACCATCTCTGGTCTTGCAACCCCTGGATTCAAAATATTCCAACAGCCTTTCTTTTAACAGGGTGTCCATTCATTTCCCCACCACCGATGTGAGACTGACTGCTCTACACTTGCTAGCCTCCTCCCTGTTGCCACTTTCATGAATCAGAACTACATCAGCTCTCCTCCACTCCTCTGGAACCTCTCCTGTTTCCAATTATGTGCTAAATAAGGGCATCACTGGTAGAGCAAGCTCCTCCCTGAGTCCCATTAGCACCCTTGGATGTATCCCGTCTGGTCCCATGCCCTTGTCTGCTTTCAGGTTTGCAAGCCCTTAAGACTCTTTCCACTTAAGATGGGTTTATGTTCAGCACCCCCCCTCCAATGTTCCTGTTGTTCCTTTTTGGTCCGTCCCCTTCTCTCGTCACTGTGAAGATTGAATAAAAATATTAGAAAAAATTACTCATCACAGTAATCTTCTTTCTTCCATGGGGCCTTTTAGCATCAGTAACTTTTTGCACTTAGCTGACTAGGTGTAATTGCCCTGGAGGTGTGCCTTTAAGAGATTTTTTAAAGAGCGTAGGGCTAACCAAGCAAAAGACAGGAGGGGGAGTGAACTGAGTGAAAGCTGTTGACTGCTTCAGAATTTTTTTAAAAGAAAAACGAGGGCAAATGCCCTTAAAAAGAATCAACAGGATTCAAAAAACATGCAAATGTCCAAAAGTGGAAATAGAAACAGCAACACAAGGTAAAAACTCATCAATAACAAATGCCAAATTTGGTAAAAGGTTACGTAAGAGCCCATCTCCAACAGGTGAACCAGGGAGGGAGGAAGGGTGGGACCTTACTGATGCTAAAGGACCCCATGGAAGAAAGAAGATTTACTGCGGTGAGTAATTTTTTCTTCTTGCCCCAGGAGTCCTTTAGCATCAGTAACTTTTTGCAGACTACCAAGCAGTACCAAGTGGGAGGCGGGCAGAGAACCTACTTAGGAAAGAGGCTCTGTAGAACTGCCCTGCCAAATTTGGCATCAGATCTGGTCTGCACATCCAAACTGCAGTGTTTCACAAAGGTGTGCACAGATTTCCAGGTAGCTGCTTTGCAGACATCCAGTAGGGGAATGTCCCTTGCTGCTGTAAGCGAGGCTGCAGTGCCCCTGGTAGAATGGGCCCTGAGCCCCACTGGAGGTTGGTGACCAGCTTTCTCATAGCAGAATCTATTACCAGAGACCAACCAACGAGAAATAGTTCTCTTGGTAGCTGGTCTTCCTCTGCCTACATCCCCGTAGGTGAGGAACAACTGAGTGGAAGAGCCTCTGAACTGTCTAGTATGCTCTAGGTAGTGAAAGATGGCTCTTCTGACATCCAAGCTGTGGAGCTTTTGCTCACCAGGAGTAGATGGCTCAGTAAAGAAGACAGGCAGGGTAATGGATTGGTTCAAGTGAAACTCTGAAACCACCTTTGGCAGAAATTTCCTATTTGTCCTGAGCTCAACTTTATCGTTGTCGGGGATGATGTAATTAGGCTCAGTGCACAGGGCCTGTAGCTCTGAAATCCTCCTGGAAGACGTAATGTCTACCAGGAAGATGGTCTTCCAAGTTACAGACTTGATGTGGGCCATGGACATAGGCTCGAAAGGTGGATTCATGATCCCATCTATGCAAAGGTTCAGGCTCCACCAAGGAGGAACAGGCTCCCTGGTTGGAGGCTGGAGGTGCAAGAGGCCTTTGAAAAACTGCTTAAAAATGTCATGGGAAAAAAATGATTTCTTCTTTCCCACCAAAAGGTAGGCTGAAATTGCCGCCAGATGTAGCTTTAGTGAATATGGTTTCAAGCCTGACGCCTGCAGGTGTACCAGGTAGTCTAGCAGCTGAGGGTCTGAAGCTGATAAGGGTTCGACCTTTTCACTTCTGCACCAGACGGAAAACCGTTTCCATTTGGCTGCATAAGTCTTCTTAGTGTTCGGTTTTTTAGCCATCCTCAGCATCTTAAGGACCTGTTCAGAGTACTGTGAGGATGGAAACTCTAACTCCTCAAGAACCAGGCTTTGAGGTGAAGAGAGTGTACGTCTAGGTACTGCACTCCTGTCTGAGGAAGGGTCAGCAGGGAGCGAGTTGGAGGCAGGCGAATGGGCTTGTTGCAGGACATTGAGAGGAGGAGAGGGTACCAGGCTTGCCTGGGCCAGTCCGGAGCCACTAGGATCATGGATGCAGGCTACTGCCTGAATTTCAGCAAAACCCTGAATATCAGCGGAAAGGGAGGAAATGCGTATAGGAACCTCCCTGACCAGTCCGGGATCAGGGCATCCAGAGGAAGTGTTCCCGGAACTGGGGGCCTGCAACAGTACTGAGGAAGCTGAAAATTGAGAGGAGAGGCAAACAGATCCACGTCTGGTGTGCCCCACTGCCTAAACACTGTGGCTAGTACTTGCTTGTTCAGTGTCCATTCGCTCTGACCCTGACTGATGCGGCTTAGAGCATCCGACAGAGTATTGAGTTTGCCTGGGAGGTGAATAGCTGAGAGGCTGACTCCCAGGGAGAATGCTAAGAGACCAGAGCTTCTAAACAGAGTATTCCTGATCTGGTACCACCCTGCTTGTTTATGTAGAACATTGCAGTGGTGCTGTCCATTCAAATTTGAACCACCTGTCCTTCTATGCTGGGAGTGAAAGCTCTGAGAGCAAGTAAGACTGCTCTGAGTTCTAAAAGATTCATGTGCAACTGTGAATCTTCGGGAGTCCAGTTGCCGCTTACTGAGGCACAGTCTAGATGAGCTCCCCAGCCCAACAGGGAGGCATCTGTGGTGATCACCTTTGTGGGAAGAACAGCTTGAAATGGAACCCCTGCCTGCAAATTTGCAGGGTCCTTCCACCACAGCAAATTTTGGAGGAATTGCTCCGACACCGGTATTAACATTGAAAATTTGTTGCTTCTCTGAGACCAACAAGCTCTGAGGTAGGCTTGCAGGAGTCTCATCCTGTACCTGACCCCTGGGACTTCTGCAGTCATAAAGACCATATGTCCCAGAAGTTTGAGGAAATGTCTAGCTGGTCTTGGCTGTCCCTGGTCGAAAGAATCTGCCACTGAAAGAAAACTCTGAATTTTTTCCTGTGAGAGGAAAGCATATCCCTTCCGAGTGTCCAGCTGGGTGGGTTCCAGGTGAGACTTCTTGAGATTTACCAGGAAATCTAGAGACTCCAGAGTGCATTCTGTGAGGGAGATTCCTTGACTTAGCAAGGAATTTCCTACTTTCCTACTATGAGCCAGTCGTCCAGATAGGGATACAGAGCAATACCCAGTCTCCTGAGATGTGCTGCTACCACTGCGAGACACTTGGTAAAGACTCTTGGGCCAAGGACAGACCGAAGGGCATTGCAGTGAACTGATCGTGACCTGAAGGAGTTTGAACCTGAGAAACTTCCTGTGAGATCTCCTTATGGGTATGTGGAAGTAGGCATCCTTTAAGTTGAGGGAGGCTAGCCAGTCACCCTGCAGTAAGGACTGTATGACCAGTGACAGAGTGACCATTTTGAATTTGGGTTTCTTCAGATGTTTGTTTAAATATCTGAGATCTAAGATAGGTCGCCACTCCCCAGTTTTCTTTTGAGTTAGAAAATACCTGGAGTAGAGGCCCTTGCCCTTCTCGTGGGTGGGGACTCTCTCCACTGCTCGTAAAGCCAGAAGGTTTTGTACCTCCATTTCCAACAGCGGTATCTGTGATGGTAACAGAGGTCTTGACAGCTGGGTGCGTTTGAGGTCTGGCAGCTGCTTGAACTGTAATGACAGACCCTTCTCCACTATCTCCAGCGCCCACCTGTCAGATGTGATGAGGGACCAGTGCTGAAGATAGTGAGAGAGTCTGCCTCCAACCGGAAACCGGGAGGTGACCTGGACTCTCACATCAGGACTTAGACTGAGAGGCAGGTGGCTAGGTAGAGGTGGATCATCTTTGGCCCCTTCTGCCCCTGCTTCTGAAAGACCCCCCTGTACTGGCTAAAGTCAAACTGGGGTTAGGGACTGTAAGGCCTGGGAAAAAAACTTCTGCCCCTACCACCCCTGGGACGGGATCTCTGAGGGGTGGCGGGTTTAGGCTTGGATGAATGGCTCTGACAGGAGGCCTTGTACTCACCAACCTTTTTCATGTAGTCAGTGGTTCTGTAATCAAACATATTCTGATCACAGGGAAACTCCATGGCCTTGTTCTGAGTGTCTGTGGTCAGACTGGTTGTTCTAAGCCAGGCTAAGCGTCTCAGAGATATGGCATGGGCCATCGCCCTAGAGGCTGCATCATTATTGTCATCTGCCATGTGGAATTGGTACATAGTAGCTTCCAAGGCAGTTTTTGACATATCCACCAGCTCCTGTACCATAGAATCTGATCCGTTGCAGGCGATAGCCTGGACAGATTTCCAAAGGGCTTTCTGATATTTGGCTGTGAATGCCATGTAAGAAGAAAGCCTGAGAAGCAGGGAAGCTGTGGCATACATTTTCTTTGCTATAAAGTCAGTTTCTTGGAATCCTTGTCAGGGGGAGAGGGCGACAAGGAAACACCAGCTTTCTCACAAGCTGCCTGCTGCACTATACTCTCGGGGCTAGGGTGTGCTGACAGGAACTCGGTACCATTTTTAGACAATTTATATTTTCTCTCAAGCCACTTATCAACCCCTAGTACTGAAGTGGGATGTTGAAGCACCTTCATAGTATTTTTTCTAAATGCATTATAGATAGGGACGACCAGGGTCTTTGAGGATGAAAGACCCTTCATCTCCCTATAATCTTTGTCTTCATCGACATTCTGGTTGGGCTCCTGTGTAGGGAGGTCCAGGGTATCCAGCATATTTTGTATAAATGAAAACATAGAGCAAGGATCCTCGTGGTCACCCAGGGGATCCCCAAGACAAGGGTCCGGGGACTTCTGGGGCTCAAGGCCCTCAAAATCCATGTCGGGAGACATAGAATTGACCATCATCTGCGTCACCCTCACAGTCTACAGAACAGAGAACTGCGGAAGAGTGCTTGCCAGCCCACTAAATTGAGGACCCATCTTTTAAAAGGTCTGAAACAGTTACCATGTTTTTTCCATATCTTGCACTGACAGAAGAACCTGTGCAGTTTGTAAGTGCTTTGTTTTTTGAATGTTTTAAGCTGCCTGTTGTCTCACTATTGGCTTTCCCAAGAGCAGCGGCCGGGAGCATATATGTCTTGACAGAGTTTCTTTTTAGCCACTTCATCAGAGGCTTGATCAAGCTTCCTTTTTTCGTCACTCTTACAATTTTTCAATTTGTGAGGAACTTCATCTTTGGAAGTTTTATTTTTTGACTGGGGTCTGGGAGGTTCCTCAGCACCTCTGCTTTTGATATGAGTATTTTTGAATGGTCCCTCGTTGGAAACCTTTGATTTATCCTCAGCCATAATTATCAAAGGTTTGTCTGCTATGTTCGCCAATTTAAGCAAAGCAAACCAGTTCTGGACCTATAAACTGAGAGCAGGTTTCTGTGAAAATGCCACTGGCCAGTCCTGCCCCAGTTAATAAACTCTATTACCAGTGCCTTTTTTTTTTTTCTGGTTGTAAAACTGGGATCTATACCAGTGCCAATCTTAATAGAAAACCAGTAATACTCAGCTCACAGAGTGGCTGCTGGACCCTACAGACAGTCCTGACACAGATGATACCAAGGTCCAGTAATATAACCAAAAGGTTTCCTCGTAATTGCCAATCTAGAGAGAAACCCCAGACACTGTTTAAATTTGAAATCTACTGCAGGTGCCTCAGCTGTAAACCCAGCGAGGTGTTAGGTAAACAACAAAGCAACTGTCCCCAATTCGACGGTTCCCACAAGAAATTAGTCAAAATAAGGAAACCGTCAAAATAAACACCATAATAAAATTAGGCTTTAAAGTAAATAGTCGTGGTAAAAATAAAGTCTAAACAGTGCCAAAGGCTAAAAATAAACAATTTTAATACACTAATGAAAAGTAAAGTTGTCATTCAGCACACTAAAGGAAAAGATTTATGAGGAAAACTTTACCCAGATAAGCACTAGGAGGCTGTCAACCAGGAAAGTTGCGAGACACCTCAGAGGCAATATGCTCAGTCCAGACGAGAAAAAATTCTTAAGCAGTCAACTGCTTTCACTCAGTTCACTCCCCCTCCTGTCTTTTGATTGGCTAGCCCTACGCTCTTTGAAAAAATCTCTTAAAGGCACACCTCCGGGGCAATTGCACCTAGCCAGCTAAGTGCAAAAAGTTACTGATACTAAAGGACTCCTGGGGTAAGAATGTCTGCTTTTTTCTGATCATCCTCTATGCAGTCACCATCTATGACTTCCTTATCCTCATCATCCCTCCCACTGACTTCCTCTTCTTACTTATGTACCTAAAGAAAGTGTTGTCCCCTTTTGCCATTCTTTTGGCTATCCTTCCCTCCATTTGCACTTATGCTTGCCCTCACTGCCCTTTCTGCTTCCCTCTGCTTTACATGGTAATTCTCCCTACCCTCATAGAACACAGAATCTGTTGGCAGATAAGGACCTGATGGCCCACCAAGTCTGCCCTATTTTCCCTACCTACAGTGTTACCGCAGACGCTACTTGGTCTCCACCCCTCCCCACTGCTAAGATCCCTCAGTGTCTATCCCATGTGTTCCTGAACCCTGTTCCCATTTCCACCCCACCACCTCTGCTGGTAAGCTGTTCTATGCGTCCACCACTCTCTCTATGAAGAAGTACTTCCTCAGATTTCCTCTGAGCCTCCCCCCTTCTAACTTCATAGCATGACCCCTTGTCCTTGAGCATCTTTTTCTGTGGAAAATGCTTCCCTCCTGTACCTTGTATCTGCCTGTGATGTATTTGAATGTCCCTATCATATCTCCTCCTTTCCCTCCTTTCCTCCAGGGAGTACATGTTGAGTTCCTGGAGCCTTACCCCATAGGGCTTTTGATGCAGGCCATGCACCATTTTGGTTGCCTTCCTTTGTACTGCCTCCACCCTCTCTATGTCTTTACGGCGGTAGGGCCTCCAGAACTGTATACAGTACTCCAAATGCAGCCTAACCAGTGATCTGTATAGGGATATTATTACCTCCCTCCTTTTGCTGGTGATTCCCCTTTCTATGTAACCAAGCATCCTTCCAACCTTCCCCCGTCGCTTTGTCATACTGCTTTGCTACCTTCAGTTCATCAGAAATTATCACTCCCAGGTCCCTTTCCTGCTTTGCAACTGTTAATACCTCTCCTCCCAGTTGGTAGGCTGTCTCCGAGTTCTTTTGCCCCAAGTGCATTATTTTGCACTTCTTTGCATTAAAACCCAGCTGCCAAAATGGATGTCTAAAATAATTCCAAAAGTGGAGGATTGGAGACCAATAGTAATGAACATTTGGTCGTCCATAGCACCATGGGGTTCACGATTGGGGCACCCCCCCCCCTTAGATGGTCCTGCCCCGGTGGAGATGGTTTGGTACCACCCATTAAGAGGTGTTTCCTCTATGGCACTATCGGCGGTGCCGGACCTATCAAGTGTTGGTGCAGCGTGTGCAGTTGGGATGGAGGAGGCAGTGGCAGCCTATAATGGGGCTGTGGCTGCTGCCTTTGATTCCATTACACCAATTTGTGTCCACCCCTTGTCTACTCACCAGAGACCTCCATGGTATAATGAGGACCTTCGGCATTTAAAGACTAAGGGACAGAGATTAGAGAGATGATGGAGGAGACCCAACCTGGAGGGGGACAACTTGGCCCTAAAGGTGCATTATGCTGACTATCAGGGAGCAATCTCCCGCAGGAAGGCAGAATTTTTGTCTGGGGAGATTGCTGCAGTGAGGAACGGACTGCCTCAGCTGTTCTGCATGGTGGACGCGCTATTACATCCTGCCTACCTGCCTCCGTGTTGGGGGCGCAGGCTCTAGCACTAAGTGCAAGGAGCTGGCTCTGTTCTTCGCCGACAAGGTGTCCTCCATCAGGGGTGAGGACTCTTCCAGCATCTCTCGAAAGGGACACAGGGTCCGACCTGAGGGGTGCCTAAACACTCCTCCTGTCTGGGCTGAATTTAAGCTGACTGGAGTATAACAGGTGGTGAAGATAATCTCAAGGCTGCGGCCACCCAACGTGATCTGGACCCAGGTCAGACCTGACTTTTAGTTGGCTGTTTGGACCTGATAGAACCTGTGGTTGCTGAGGTAGTCTGGAGTTCCTTGAGGAGTGGGGTTTTCCCATTGGCTTTGAAGGAGGCTTAGGTTAGGAGCCTTTTGAAGAAATCCCCGTTGGACCTGGACTGCCTCAGCAATTACAGACCAGTCTCAAGCCTCTCATTTTTAGGGAAGATTATTGAGAAAGTCGTGGCCATTCAACTTGAGCGACATCTTGCCTCTTCCTCTACTTATGAGTCTTTCCAGTCTGGGTTTCGGGCAGGGCATAGGATGGAGACTGCCCTGGTGAGGATGCTGAATGATCTTCTGATGGTGAGGGATAGGACAGCCTGTACCATCTTGGTCCTCCTACACCTCTCTGCGACATCTGACACCATGGACCACAAGGTGCTGCTTGACTGCCTGCGGTTCTGGTGTGGCCTGTCTGGTAATGTCATCAACTGGTTCAGGTCATACCTGACAGAGTGCAAAGAGTGACGACAGGGTTAGTCTCATCTTCCCTGAAGACTCTGTGCTTTGGGGTTCTGCACGGTTCGGTCTTTTCGCCCTTGTTGTTTACAGTGTACATGCTGCCTTTAGAAGACATTATCAGGCGGTATGGGCTGGGTTTTCACTGCTATGCAGATACCACCTAGTTGTACCTGTCCTGTGTGCCCGTTTCCGTGTCAGCCTCTGTATTTAACAGCTGCCTTGAGGAGGTTCAGTCATGGATGACTCACAACTGGCTCAAACTTAACCCAGACAAGACTGAGGTACTGGTTGTGGATCCGGGCCATCAAGAAGGAAGGGGGGTGAGGGGTTATCCCCTGGCCTAGTGCGGGGGGGGGGGTGTCCTCTTGTCCCTTCTAGACAGGCAAAGGATTTGGGTGTGATCCTGGATGCTGGCTTGACGCTGGATACCCAGGTGTCAGCTGTGGTAAAGAGCGGCTTTTTTCATCTCTGGAATATTGCCCAAATCTGAGCCCTGATCCCACCTGAGGATCTGAGCACACTGGTACATGCTTTCATCACTACCAGGTTTGACTACTGTAATGCCCTGTACCTACAGCTATCTGAAGGCAACTTCCACAGGTTGCAGCTGGTGCAGAACACGGCAGCAAGACTGTTAATGGTGGGGGGGGGGGTAAGAAGATGTGAACATATCACCCCAGTCCTCCGAAAACTGCACTGGCTGCCGGTCAGGTGGAGGACTGCCTTCAAGGTATGGCTCCTTACCTACAAGACTCTACACAAACGGGGACCTGTCTATCTGCAAGACCTCCTTGTCCCCTATCACCCACCCTGGGTTCTCCGTTCTGCCAGGGGAGGCCTTCCTGGTGGTTCCCAGGGCTAGGGTGCAGTATTCCAGGGACAGGGCTTTCTCAGTGGCTGCACCTATCCTGTGGAACTCCCTGCCTGTTTTTTTAAGGGAGGCTCCTAGGGTAGAAGCCTTTAAGAAGGGCCTAAAAACATACCTGTTCCAGCAAGCATTTATAAATTAATTGTATTAATGCATTTGATTTTACTGTGGTTTTATCGAGAGAGTATTTTAAATATGCTCTTGGTGGATTTAGCATGTTTTGGTGCTATATGATTTGTATGTTTTTATAATAACAATGTATGCATTGTGCAGCGCCCAGAGTCTCAGGAACTGGGTGCTTTTACAAATAAAGTATCAATCTATCTAAGTATCTATTTAACAGTTAGAGAAACTGACAGCTGCCTTGCATGACAAAACTGCACAATTTAGACTTTAATGGCAAAAATGGGTTTGGCATACAGGGTTTTATTTGACTCTAAAAAATTGATTAGCGTTTTGCTCATAAAAGTTGTAAAACATTGTGAAAATGTGTAGCACTTGCCTCACTGTGTTTAAAAAACATAACACTTCTAAAAAAAAAACTATATAAATGCTTTCTCTACAATTAGTATTGTCCCAAGAAAAAAAACTGCTGATCAATTATTTAAAACCCTGGTATATGGCCCAAATAGACACACATTTTGTCCCCTAGGAATCTCTTGTTGGTAGTGGGAGGAGGTGATACTCCCATGGGGTGGGGGTTACAAGGAAAAAACAAAACAGGAAAAACAAACGGTGAAATACATTATAATACTGTGTAGTAAACTGTTAAAGTGTCTAAATGACTGTTATTAAAGATTGTAAGTATATAGACATCGTACATATTAAAATGTCTCTCCTATGACAGCATAACCAGATGCTCATGCATCAATTCAAATGTATGAATTTGTGTGTTAAAAGAGTGTGTTAGTGTCAGTGGTTCAGTAGGTAGCACACTTGCCTCTGAGGCCGGGAGATCAGAGGGCTGTGGGTTCAGTTCTCACATCTGGCACTTGGGTTAATATCCCAGTACTGATACTGTAGTGCAGCATGAGGGGGTGCTGCACTTCTGAGGTGCCGTCTTTTAGATGAGACGTTAAACCGAGGTCCCATCTGCCTGGATTGGTGGTAGTTCAGGTGGATGTTAAAGATCCCATAGCACTAATCGAAAAGAGTAGGGAAATTTCCCCGTGTCCTGGCCAAATTTCCTCATTCACTAAAATACCACAAACAGCTTAATCTGGTTCAAGGTCAGTTGGCATTCACCTGTATCCCCCTCCCCCGGGTCGTGCCTGAAAATAGGCAGGATTTGTCTAGTGCACTTACCCAGTCAACAAAAACTAACTATACTAAAACGCAATAAAAAATACATTAAAAAAAAAAAAAAGCTGCCATTCTTCCAATTTTCAAGATCACTTCTCATTTTTTCCACTTCTCCTGGTGTGTCTACTCTGTTGCAGAGTTTTGTGTCATCTGCAAACAGGCATACTTTCCCTTCCAGCCCTTCTGCAGTGTCATTGATGAAGACACTGAAGAGGACTGTCCCTAGTACTGATCCCTGTGGTACTCCACTGGTCACTTTGTCTACTCCTGAGTGACTGCCATTTACCACCACACTCTGACTCCTACTGCCCAGCCAATTTTCCACTCATTTTTACTACCTTAGGACCTACTCCTAGGCTTCCCAGTTTGTTTAACAGTCATCTATGTGGAACAGTTTTGAAGACCTTGCAGAAATCCAGAGAGGTCATGTCCACTGCTCTCTCTTGATCCACCTCCCTGGTTACCCAGTCAAAGAACTCTATCAGGTTTGTCTAGCAGGACCACACCCCACACACCCCATGATCCCATGCTGCCCCGATCCTGCAGGTTATTGGTAACTAGGTATTCCCCAATTGTTTCCTTTACTAGTGTTTCCATTACCTTGCCTACCACTGATGTCAGGCTGACTGGCCTGTAATTTTGAGCCTCCTCCCTATTTCCACATTTGTGGAGTGGGACTACATCTGCCTTCTTCCAGTCCCCCGGTACCTCCCCTGTTATTAATGACATGTTGAAAAGGGCTGTCAGAGGTGCAACTAGCTCCTCTTTCAGTTCTCTCAGTATCTTGGGGTGCACCCTGTCTGACCCCATCGTTTTTTCTACTTTTATCTTTGATAGTTCCCTAAGCACTCTTTCTTCTGTAAATGGTTCTGTGTCCACCTTCCATCCCTTTATACCCTTGAACTTTAACTCCTCCCTTGGTGTTTCTTTAAAGAACCTGGCAAACACTTAATAACTTAATTGGGAGAGGAAAAAGATGCAACAATCTCCGTGCAGGATGGTGACCACTTAATTAGTGATCCTTTCCAGGTCTCCAAAGCATTCAATAGTTTCTTCGGAGATCTGGATAGCCAGAGAAAACCTTCACAGAGTACTATCTCTAGTGCCATTCCACAAGTTAATGTAGATACCCATCCTAAATTCTATTTTAGACAGGTTACCCACAGACACTGTTGAGAAATATATTCAAAAATATGACCCTAGGCCCCATATCTCTCATGATGGAACTGATTTCCAAATTATTTTATTTTTTTTTAGTATTTTTGGTGGTAGGGCTCACCGCCAGGTTATCTGCCCTGGTCACGGCCCCAGGACTTCCACCTACTGTCACTGCTAGGTCCCCAGGTCACCTCCGGCTTTCCCCCCGGAGGCAGGGCCGAGGAACTGGTCCCCAATCCAGTCTGTGGAACAAGTATCTTGGTTGGGGGATCCTAGCGACAGCGGCTAACTGAAGCCCAGGAAGAGCTTCATAGAGGCGGAAGCCCCACCTGGATTTTTTCTGAATGTTTCCCCTGTGGAACCGGGTGCATGCAATGATGCAAGCAGAGGGAAAGCCCGCACACATCCGTGCATGCTCGACTCGAAGTGTCCGCACCCAGCTCCCCCTATGCTCTCACCTGGCACCGTCCACCCCAGCTTCCGCCAGGGGGTGACGAGGCGCCGATGCTGTGCTTCCTCCCTCCCCAGAGAAGGAGAGCAGTCCTTCAGATGCTCAATCCTTCCCTTCCCCTGCTGACCCCAACAGCCCGTGCCTGTTCCCGAACACGGGTCGCGGCGTGACGCGAGGTGTGGCATCCAGCGCCTCAACCCTCAGCGCCACCGGGCCGGCGATTTCCAAATTATTAAGTTAGGTATAAATTCTTTTTCCTATCCCTTATCTGTAATTTTTAATTTTTCACTTTGCCATGGTGTTTTCCCAAGCCGTTGGAAGTTGGCTACTATTATTCCAGTATTAAAAAGCAGCAATCCATCCTTGTTATCGAATTATTGCCCGTTCTGAGGGTTGAGGAGCTGGACACCACACCTCACGCCATGCTGGCGACCCAGGTTCGGAAGCAAGCTTGGGTTGCTGGGGGTCAGCAGGGGAGGGAGAGGATTGAGCATCTGGAGGACAGCTCTCCTCTCCCAGGGAGGGACAGGGGTCCCAGTTGGCACTCTGCTGATCTCTGGCGGAGGCTGGAGATGCAGTAGGCACTTCGAGGAGAACAGGAGTGGGGGGGGTGGCAGACGTCGGATACGCCTTGACGTCAAAGCACCAGCCACTCCCCAGAGGAAAACATGAAAATGCCTCTTGGCTCCGGCAGAGACGGAGCACCAGGACCTTGGCCCTGATTTATGACCGCCCACCCCGCATCCCACCGACCGACGTTACTGCTATGTCGGGGCGTTGGAGCCCGCCCCGTCCCCACCCTGGGGGTATAACCGAGGTTCTATGGGCGACGGAGGATGGCTGGGTAGGGTGTGTGCTGTATGGGGATGACTTCATGTGCTCCTGATGAAGTCCAGAGCCAAGGGGATGAGTAGGAGGCAAAAATAGAAAAGGGAAAAAAAAAAAAAAAGAATTATTGCCCGATTTCCCTGTTATCACCACTTTACCACTTTCAAAAATTTTACAGATAATTATACTGGATCAAACCCTTGAACATTCAGAAAAATACTGCTTACTTATGGATTGCCAACATGGTTTTAAACCTTTACATAACACTGAGATGGCCTTGGTGGGGTTCATGGGTGCCATACAGGGAGCCCTTGACAAAGGGCACTCTGCAGCACTGTTCGTGGACCTCACCATGGCCTTCGATCTGGCTGAACATTGTTTACTCGACAGTATTCTTAATAATCTTCATTTTTCTGGTGATGTCATTACCTGGTTTTATGATTATCTTACTAATAGATCCCACTGTACTTCAACTGGAGGTAGTGTTTCCCACCTGAGCTCAATAAAATGTGGTGTGCCCCAAGGGTCAATCCTTGGTCCTCTCATTTTCTCATTATATATGAATGCTGCCCCTTCTGTCCATTCTCGAACTACCATGATTTTATATGCAGACAACGCAGTAATTTATAGTTAAGGTCTGAGACCTAATGAAGTCATGGAAAAGGTACAATTTGACTTTGATTTTTTTCAGAATTGGTTGTCTTCAAATCATATGGTTCTTAATTCAAATAAAACCAAAGTTGTGCTTTTTTGTTCCAAAAAACTAAACAAGCATGAGAAACTCCAAACTATTGTAACTCAGGATGGAAACCCTATAGAACTTGTTGACAGTTTTAAGTATTTGGGAATAACACTAGATTCAGGGTTATCATTTGAAATTCATATTAATAATCTAAAAAAAACATTACATCAGAGACTGTGATCACATTATAGGGTTAAGCTGGTTTTGACTTTTGAATCTAGGAAGCTACTTGCCCACAGTTTCTGACTGAGTGTTATGGATTATGGTACAGTCATATATTCAGCAATGTCGGGTAAATTATTTGATAGGCTGAGGGTTACCTATAATTCTATATTTCAAGTCATGCTTAATGTTCCCTTTCAAACTCATCATTGTCATCTGTTAAAAAACTCTTAATAGTTTGTTCCTCAAAAACAGGATTTCCCACAGACTGGGCACTTTGTTATACAAAGTGAAAACCGGCCTTCTTTTGAGAGCTGTTTCTGCATTATTCCCTAGGTTCCTTAACTCTTGTGGTACTAAGTCTCAAACTAAGTTCACCTTCAAACTGCCTTTTTTTTTTTTTTTTTTTTTTTAAGTTTCAGGACAGAGATACATTTTTCATAGGGCACCATTGTTTTTTAATGCACCTCCAATTGATATTATTGACTGTAAAACTGTTTGGACTTTTAAATCACGGTTAAAACTCTGGTTGATGGTTAAAAATGATTGCACTTGTTCATCTTAACAGTCTTGTATATTTCACTGTATTTATTGTCTTAATTTGTTTGTTTACTTGATTGTTGTGCTTGTTCTAGGTTCAGACTGGTTGCATTTACAATACTGACATTTTTTTAATTAAATTTTTATTTGGCAAGTACATAAATACAGTTCAATCTCAGGACCAGATAGTCAACCCAGTAGAAAAAATTACTTACCACGGTCATACTGTTTCTTTTAAGGGATCTCCAAGTATGATTAGACATATGCAGTCAGCCTAGAATCTCTAACTGCCCCGGAGCTGTACTGATGTAATGTGGAATGTATGCAAACAGCGGAACTAGAATGTTATTCAAACTGCTGCCTCTAGGTGCACTGTGTTACATCCAACAGTCAGATGTAGCTGAAAAATACTAGACTATCCGGACTAACAAATTCTAACCCAAAGCAACAATAACACAAATACCCACCCCCTGGTGAAGAGGACAGGTTTTCAGACAGGATAAAAAGAACGCAAAGGGAAAGCTAGGCCTCCCTTTGTCCTCTCTGTGTGCATCAAAACACAGTAAGTCAAGCCAATGATTAATAGCAACATTAAACCCTAATGAAAGTATTGCTGAACCTGATTTTGTATGGGGAGGTAGGGTGGGAGGTCTAATCATACTGGGAGATCCCTTGGAAGAAACAATATTACTGTAGCAGGTAATTTTTTCTTTAAATCCCAGGAATCTCCCAGTATGAGTAGACATATGCAGATTACCAAGCAGTGTCTTGGGAGGAGGGTACAGAACCTACTTAAGAAAAAGGTTCTGCAAAACTGCAGTGCCAAACCTTGAATCACTTCTGGACTGGACGTCCAGGCAACAGTGCTTTGTGAAGGTGTGGACTGTACTCCAGGCAGCCACTTTACAGATTTCTAGCGAGGGGATGTCCCTTGCAGCTGCCACAGAAGCAGCAGTTTCATGGGTGGAATGTGCCCTGAGGCCCTGTGGTAGCTGTTTCTCAGCCTTACTGTAACAGAACTGGATGCAAGATACTATCCACCATTCAACCGATCTCTTTGAGGCAGACCTGCCTTTTTCAACCTCACCATAGGTGACAAATAGTTGTGAGTGGGAATCCCTGAGATCCTTAGTACGACTGGTATAGTAGCTGAGGGACCTCTTTACATCCGACTTGACTTCTCCTCCCACTTCAGCGCCCTCCACTCTAAACTGCGCCTTAAACTAGGGCTAGGCTACCGTCCTAACTTTAGTCTTCCCCTCTCGGTTAGACATAATCTGCTGGTTAAATGAATCCTCCCTGTCTTCGATTACGCAAATGTTGTCTTCAGTGCTGCCCCTGCAACATCTACCACCAAACTTGATGTGCTCTACTCTGCTTTCTGTAGGTTCGCTTCTAACTCTCCACATTTGACTCACCACTGCAACCTCTACTCCTCCCTATCCCTCCAATCCCTCTCCCAGAGATGCTTTTCCCACTGCACTACCTTCATATCTAAATTCTGGTTTGGTTTGGGACTCTCCCTACATACCTTGCCTCTCTCCTCAAACCTGCCACCCCCTCCCCATATAACTCACAGACAATCAGTGCCCATTCCTTTGCTCTCCCGCGAGTCTGCACCTCGGCAGGAATACTGGCTTTCTCCTATAGGCTTCCTTACCTCTGGAACAGCATCCCCCCCCCACAAACCCGCCTCACCCCTCCTTTCCGGCCCTAAAGTGATTACTCAGACCTACCCCACCACATCCTGCGCCTGTCCCCTTCCCTAATTACTTTCCCTTTTGCCCCTGGCTTGCATCTCCTTATTCCATCTCTGTGTCAGCAGGCTTTTTTTTTCTTCATTTGGCTCTTCTCTGGTCTCCCGCTCCACTCACCACTCCCCTAGGCGGACAACCCTAACCAAGGCACTTGGTCACTAAGCCCTGGCTTGCCAGCCAGGGTGGGACCACAGAAGTGGACCCCCCCCCCGGCGGACCTTAATCTGCAGCGGGAACAGTGGCGGAGACAGGGGCCATCATTTGCTGGTCAGCATTTTTTGTGAGGTTTTCACCAGGTGGCGGGGACATGCAATGACACCAGCGTCCACCCCACCCAGCCCCCATGTGGTGCTGGCCACGATAATACCCCCAGCCTCTGCCAGAGGCGCGCATTGCGTCCCTGGAGCGCTGAATCTTTTTCTCCCCAGCCGGCCCTCCAACTCCTGAGTCTGTCACCGAACCCGGGACATCGGTACCGCAAGTGGACGCCTTGCCGCTGCGCCGGAGGGCCGGTGTCAGCAGGCTTTTCTATATGATTTGCCCCGCATAGCTGTTATCTACTGCTTATCTATGCAACCCAATAATGTACATATATCTAATACATGTATTTAATGTAAATACTCACTGTACAATACATGTAATTATCGTTGTACAAACTGCTCTTTTATGTACACTGTTTTACCCTGTAACTTGCATTTTGTTTATCCTCTGTTGTTTTTGTACCCCACCCCCACCCCCGGGTTGTACCTGGAAAGGAGCATCCATTCATGGTGCCTTTCCCGGTTATCACATTTTAAATAAATAAATAAAACATCCAGACTATGAAGCTTCAATTCCCCTGAACTGGACTTGGCTGTGAAAAATACAGGAAGGGTGATGGATTAGTTCAAATGAAACTCAGATACCACCTTGGGAAGAAATTTCCTGTTGATCCTGAGGACCACCTTGTCCTTACGGAAGATGATCTAATTAGGATCAGTGCAGAGAGCTTGGAGCTCACACACTCTTCTTGCTGAAGTAATTGCCACTAAGAAGACAGTTTTCCAGGTGACATATTTCCGATCAGCCATAACCATTGGCTCAAAGGGAGGTTCCATGAGTTCAGCTATGCAAAAATTCATGTCCCAAGGAGGGACTGGTTCCGTAACAGGAGAAAACAGATGTGCCACGCCTTTCAAAAACTTTTTAAAAATAGGGTGTGAAGCTATCTTTCTCCAAGCACCTGCAGATACGTAGGCAGAGACTACTGCCAAATGAACCTTGAGAGTTGCAGGCCTCAGGTCTAAGGCCTGTAGGTGTACCAAGTAGTCAAGCAGTATAGGTAAACATGCCTTAAGAGGACTGACATGCTTAGACTTGCACCAGATGGAACATCTTTTTCATTTTGAAGCATAAGTCTTTCTGGTTGAAGTTTTCCTGGAAACTTTCAGGACACTAAGGACCTCTTCTGACAGTTTAAATTCAGAAATTCTAGTTCCTCAACAACCAGGCTTTCAGATGAAGGGTCTTGAGGTTCAGGAATACTACTTGACCCTGAACAGCTGTTAGAAGATTGTATCTCTGGGGAAGCCGAATTAGTTGCTTGGTGGACAGGGTGAGTAGTAGAGGGTACCATGGTTGCCTGGCCCAGTCTGGAGCAACCAGAATCATGGCTGCAGACTGACTTCTGAGTTTGAGAAGTACTCTCAACATCAGTGGAAATGGGGGAAAAGAATACAGGAATTCCCGTCTAATCCATGACTAATGCCTCTATGGGCACTGTGCCCAATGAGGGAGACCTGCAGCAATAAAGAGGAAGCTGATGGTTTTCTTTTGAGATAAACATCAATTTCTGGAGTACCCCAACGTCTGAAAACTGTGTCCAACACTTGCTTGTTTAAAGCCCATTCATGATGTTTCTGACTGATTCTGCTGAGTGAATCTGCCAGTGTATTGTCCTTTCCTGGAAGATGAATGGCAGACAAATGCACCTCCAGGGACTATGCTATGGACCAGATTTTCATGGCTTCTGTGCATAGCCTTGAGGATCTTGTACCCCCTTGCTCGTTGATGTACCACATGGTGGTTGTGTTGTCTGTCCTGACCTGGACCAACTGACCCCTCAACTGAGGAGCAAAGGCCTTTAGGGAGAAAAGAACTGCTCTCAATTCTAAGAGGTTGATATGCAACTTGGATTCCTGAAGAGACCAAGTCCCATTGATTGTGAGGTCGCCTGTGTGTACCACCACCCTAGGAGGGAGGTATCTGTTGTTAGAACCACCATGTGGTGCTGGTGCTGAAAAGGTATGCCTTGCCTGAGGTTGTCCCTTTCTTTCCACCACTGTAGAGACAGGAGCAGAGTTCGTGTTACTGGAACAAGCTTTGAAAGAGGATCCCTTCTTTTGGACCAATGGGACCTCAAGTGGTACTAGATGTCCCTCATCTGAAACCTGACACTACACAAGACAAAGGAGTCTGCTAGGGTTAGCAAGTTTGTTACCTTCTCCTAAGGGAGGAGCGCCTTGCCCTGTGCAGTATCCAGTTCTGCTCCAATGAATTCCAGCAACCAAGCTGGTTCCATCTGAGACTTTTGAATACTGATGAGGAAGCCCAAAGATTCAAGAATGCTTTTGGTGACCCTGATGGAGTTCTTTACCTGTTGATATGACTCCCCCATGACTAGCCAGTCATCCAGGTAAGGAAATACTACGAATCCTTGCCTCATGAGACAGGCTGCCACCACTGCTAGACACTCTGTGAAAACTCTTGGGGCGGAGGTGAGCTCGAAGGGGAGTGCTGAGAACTGGTAGTGCTCTGAGGGCAGAGTGAACCGTAGGAATTTTTTGTGGCAAGGCTTGACTGGGATGTGAAAGTAGGCATCTTTCAGATCCAGAGATGCCAGCCAAGTTAGTTTCTTTAGAGATGGGATAACGATGGCAAGTGTAACCATTCTGAACTTGGGCCTTGTCAAGTGTTTGTTCAGGAATCCGAGGTCTAGTTTTGGCCGTCAATCCCAATAATTCTTCTTGGTTAGGAAGTATCTGGAGTACATGCCCTTCCCCCTTTGGGAGAGTGGAACTGGCTCTATTGCTCTGTTTTACAGAAGCTTTTTACCTTCAATTCCAGCAGAATTGTCTCTGCAGGAGTTGAAGGCCGGAAAACTCTGTGACCCTGAAGTTTTGGAAACTGCTTGAAATGTAGAAAGAGACCCTGACTCTGCCTCCAGGACCCACTTGTCTGTGGTGATGTTTGTCCAGTCCTGGAGGTAATGAGCCAGCCTGCCCCCTACTGGAAGAAGGGTGACGGCCTGTTTTGTGCAGTCAGGGGTTCGGTCCAGGCTGAAGTCTGGGAGCTGGGGTTGAACCAGCCTGCCTATAAGGCCTCCTGCCCTTGCCCTTGTAGTAGCCTCTGGCCTGAGTATAATCTCCATGCATGAAGACTGAGCATAAGCAATGGGGTAATATCTTCTACACCTACCTCCCCTTCCCGTGGATCTAAAAGAAGCAGACGCTCTTTCTCTTGTGGAATTACTTCTATAGGTGGTTTTGTACTCTTCTATAATTTTTATGCATGCCTCAGTCTTGTCACCAGAAAGGGAATTGTTTTCCCAAAGAAAATCCATGGCCTTTAACTGAATGTTTGGGGTAAGACTGGTTGTTCTGACATAGGCAAACCTCCTCAGTGACACTGATAGGGCCAACAGCCTGGATGCAGTGTTATTTGTATCCACTGCCATGTGAAATTGGTATTTGGTGGCATCCTGGCAGTGTCAGCCAGATCATGAGCCACATCTCCTAGGACTGTCTCAGTTATTACTAGTACAGAGTTCCAAAGGGCCTTCTAATATTGTGCAGCTTATGCCATATAAGCTGCCTGTCTGAGGAGGAGGGAGGAGGCTTAATAATCTTTCTTCCCCATGGTGTAAATTTTCCTTGAATCTTTATCCGGGGGATGAGATGAGAGAGGGACTTTAGCTTTATTACAGGCCGCAGCCTGTACCATGCCCTCATGGTCTGGATGAGAATACAAATACTCAGCAGCAGACCTATCAATTGGACTGAGTCCCAAGCAGTACTGGTAACACCAGGATGAAATCACTGGGAGGAGGACCAGATAGCAGTCAATAATTCATGACAGAAGGCCCTAAAGGACTGCCAGGCTGAAGCTGGCTCTATACCTAGAGGCGATGTCCAGACTGTAATGCTTGGTGAAAGTGTGGACAGAACTCCAGGTGGCAGCTGCACAGATGTCAGCAGCAGGCACATTTTTGAAACAAGCTGTAGAGGCAGCCACCATACCATTGGTGGAATGGCCCTGGACCACCCCTGGAAGGGGCTTGTTGTACTTGCGGTAGCAATAAATAATATAATCTGCTAACCACTTAAGACAAACACTGTTTGAAAACAGAGGCACCCTCTCTCTTGGGGGTGAACGAAACAAGCAACTGGTCAGTTTTCCTCAAAGACTTGGTGTGGTTTGTATAATACAGCACCATCCTGTAAACACCTAAAGTATGGAGCAAGGCCTCCACCTGATTGGAATACTCAGGAAAATAAACTGGAAGGTGGGTGGATTGATTTAATGTAAACTCAGACACCACCTTAGGTAAAAACTTGGGATTAGTACGCAAAGACACCCTGTCTTTGTGAAAAACCAAATAAGGGTCTTTACACATCAAAGTCTGGAGCTCAGAAATCCTTAAAGCAGAAACTAAAAAGAGTGCTTTCCATGACAGAAAATGTAGCTTGCATCTTGCGGCTGGTTCAAAGGGAGGTAAAGTGAGTTTCTCCAAGATAAACTTAAGGTCCCATGGGGGGAACGGGTCCCGAATGGGAGGTTTCAGATGCAGAATGCCCCACAGAAATGTGTGGGATACCTCAAGCTGGGAAACAGCTTTACCCTCAATAGGTGCATGGTACACAGAGATGATGGAAAGGAGCACCTTAAGGGATGAGTACCCCAGTCCTGAATCTGAAAGGGAAAGGAGGTATTCCAACACCTGACTAACCAGGCAGGTGAACGGATCCAGATGGATAGCAGCGGCCCAAATGGAAAAGCACTTTCATTTCACAGCATAAATGGCCCTGGTGGAGGGCTTCTTGGCTGCCACCAGAACATCAGTGACCCTAGAGGAAACCCCAAAGTGGGAAATAGCTAGGTCCGCAGGAGCCACACAAGTAGATGCAGGGACTTGAGGTCTGCATGGAGCAGGGTGCCCTGGTCCTGGGAGAGCAAGCATCTGCACAGAGGAAGAGGCACCGCAGGTTCCGCAGCCAACTGTTGCAGCAAAAGAAATCAAATCCGAAATGGCCAGAAGGGAGCTACAAGAATCATCTCCGCTCCCTCCAACTTGAAGCTTGAGCAGAACCCTCTGCAAAAGTGGGAAGGGAAGGAATGCATACAGAAACTTCCCCTTCCATAAGAGGGACAATGTGTCTTGCCAAAAAACTCCAGGCCCGGAATTGAGCAAGCAAAAAAGTGGCAGTTTTGCATTGAGTGGGGATGCAAAAAGGTCCCATTCTAGGTGACCCCACCTGTCCATGAGATCTTCAACCACTGAGGTCAGAAGTTCCCACTCTTGAGCCTGATATCTGGAGCGGCTGAGACTGTTGGCCAGCACGTTTTGGATGCCTGGAACATGAACGGCCGAGAGCTCCAGATATTGCTCGATGGCCCAATATCAGACTCTCACTGCCTCCCAACACAGGGGGTAAGAGTCGGTTCCCCCCCTGCTTGTTGATGTAGTAAACAACATGGTTTTATGCGATAAAGGTGAAATTACAAGAGCGAACCTGGAATCACATAACCAGTTGGGTAAAACATGAAACGGCAACTTTCTTTCTTTCTTGCAGGGGCAAAGCCCCCTGCACCCCTCTTACTAATACAACAAACTCTGAGGTCATAGCACCCTGGGGAAGGGATGTAACCTTTGTCACTATTTTGGTTTCACCCTTTTCCCATCACAATTCCGTGTGTCGCCCTTTCAGGTTTCACCCACTTCACTGCACACCAGACGACACACATGTTTTCCATCTGACTCAGTAGTGGGCTGTGGGAGGAGATGGGTCTGAAAGGCCCCCAGGGCGTACAGAACCGCCCGCATCTCCAGGACACAGAAACATAGACTGACGGCAGATAAGGACCGCTTGGCCCACCTAGTCTGCCCATTGCCCTACCTAATGAATAAGCTGCAGATCCTAGCTAACCAACAGCCTACTTCTTCCTACCCCCCACTAGAATTCTCTTACGTCTGCCCATGCATTCTTGAATATCCCCACTTTTTTTGACTCCATGACCTCCTCCGGAAGGCTGTTCCATGTATCCACAACCCTCTCCATGAAAAAATACTTCCTCACATTACCTCTGAGTCGTCCCCCTTCTATCTTCAAATTGTGCCCCCTTGTTCTTGCAAATCTCTTTTTCTGAAAGGTGCTACCCTCTTGAACTCTGCTGATTCCATTGATGTACTTGAAAGTTTCTATCGTGTCCCCCCTCTCCCTCCTCTCCTCAAGGGTATACATATTAAGCTCCTTTAATCTCTCTTCGTATGTCTTCTGGTGCAGACCCTGCACCATTTTAGTTGCCCTCCTCTGGACAGCCTCCATCGTGTTTATGTCCTTGTGGAGATGGGGTCTCCAGAACTGAAGAGCTTGCCCTATGTCCAACCAGGTACCCTGAGTCTGATGGTCAGCCAAGTGGTTGTCCGTCCCATGCCGGAGGCATCCATAGTCAGAACCTGCCACAGAGTCGAGATCTGGAAAGCACCCCGAGCAGATTGGCCAAGTCCATCCACCAGGCCAGAACCCTCAAGACTGGGTCTGAGACCAGGACCAACTGGTTGAGGTCATCCATGCGTTGATCCCATTGGACCCATAGAATCCATTGTGGGACCCACATATGCAGCCGGGCCAAGGGCACTGTGGCAACTGACGCCGCCATATGACCCAGGAGGCACAAAAAGACTCTGGCAGGAACCCAAAGGCTCATGGAAACTAGATGGGCCTGCTCCATCAGACGGGCCGCCCTGTCATCTGGCAGAAAGGCCTTGCCCTGGCTGGCAGGTATCCAGGATCATCCCTATGTACTGGAGGCACTGGTACGGGGACAGGCAGGCCTTTGGGAGATTCACTGTGACTCCCAATTCCTGGAAGAGACAGGAAGTGCATTCCAGGGTCTGAATCAAGCATTCCCTGGAGGGGGGTGCTAGCAGCCAGTCATCCAGGTAGGGAAAGACATAAAAGCCCTGTCTCCACAATACCACCGCCACTTCAGCCAGACATTTGGTAAATACCCAGGGGGCTGAAGAAAGGCCAAAGGGGAAGGCCTCTGAACTGGAAGTGGGTTAGCTGACCCGGTGGCACCGAGAGCTGAGATGATGGACACCTTACTTCATGCTGCGCCAGTGCCTGGGTTTGGGAACGACCTCGGGTCGCCAGGGTGCCAGCATGGGGGGATGGTGGTAACAGGATTGAGCGATCCTCTTCTCTCCCAGGAAAGAGGGGGTCGCCCGCCCATAGTCCTGCCATCACCGGATGGAGGTCCGGTGATAGGTGTAGGTGGCAACAGTGCAACTGGTAGCGTGGGGGTGTCCCACAAGGCATGCGTAGGCGTGCCTCCACGTGTGTGTGTGTGTGTCACGTCGGGGACGCGTGGGAGTGGGACTTAAAGGGGAAAAAGCCGAAAAGTACTTAAAGAAAAAAAAAAAGAATTGGAAGTGGGCACTCTGAAAATGAAAGCGGAGGAAATGGCAGTGAGCTGGAAAAACCTGAATGTGCAGGTAAGCATCCTGCACGTTCAGAGAGCACAGCCAGTCCCCCTGGTGCAGCTGGGGCAGCAATTCCTGGAGGGTCACCATCTTGAAGCATCTTTACTCTATGTAGAAATTCAGATTGCTCTAGTCTAGGATTGGCCAAAGGTCCCCAATCTTTTTGGGGACGAGAAAGAAGTGAGAGTAAAATTCCCTACCCCACTGAGCCTGAGACAGATGCGTGGAAGAGTAGGTAGAGTGGAAGGGAGGGTCTCAGGTGGCCACTCCACCAGCTCCAGAGTGTGACCCTGAGCTATGAGCTGGAGCACCCAGTTGTTCATGGTCATTGCTTGCCAGGTCTCCAAGTGGAGAGAGAAAAGCAACCCCCAACCACCTCCTCTGGACCCTCGGTTGGAGGAAGAGGGTCGGCTAAGGAGTCAGGAGATGGGGGCTGGAGCAGGCAGGGAAGCCACAGGACCCTGGGGGGGGGGAATCGAGCAATAGCAGCCTCTGTGGGGTCATTGCTGTCCTTATGGCTTTGCTGGACCTTGGTAGGTTGGCCTCGAGTCTGCTTGCTGGAGGACTGACGAAAGGACTGGCATAGGTTTGCTCTAGGCTGGGTATGGTAGAGCAAATGGACTGACCTGAGGACTTTGCTTGACTCCTGCAAATTTTATTTATTTAGTTAGTTTTTGTTGACTGGGTAAGTGCACTAGACAAATTCTTGCCTATTTTCAGGCACGACTTGGGGGGAGGAGGATACAGACGATTGCCAACTAACCTTGAACTAGATTAAGCTGTTGGTGGTATTTTTAGTGAATGGGGGGAATTTGGCCAGGGCACCGGGGAAATTCCCCTACTATGCCAGTAGAGGGAACCCTTGTCCCACTGTCTGAGACAGCCACTCTGCAGGAGTCAGTGGAGAAGACGGATGCCTCAGAGGTAAGAAAGCAGGTCTCCTTCCCTGGCCTGACAAGTTTAGAGGCCGCAGAAAATGCTATGTTGTTGCAAGAATTTGGGGAAATCGAATTTGAGCAGGATATTGTTCCAATTGACTTAAAGCAAGAAGTGTTTTGGGAGCTACTTATCAGGCAGGGCACAGAGGGTCTCATGGAAAGGGACCATGTCTGACCCACTACCCCTAAACCAGGGCGTACCTCAGGGCTCAATTCTAGGCCCCCTCCTGTTTTCTTTGTTTACCAATGACCTGTGTACCCACTGCGGGGAGAGCTCGGTTGTGCAGTACGCTGATGATACTGTCATACTTCCGACTCCTGTGTGAAGTGGTTGCCCTAGGCCCTCTACTCCAAAAGGATCTCACTTCACTAGAGACTTGGCTATGTAAGAACAGAATGGTATTAAATGCCGACAAGACCAAGGCAATGCTATTCGGGCCAAGATCCCTGGGATTTGACAGGTCCTCATCCCTCTCCTTAACCTCACTCTCTGGTAAAGCCATTAATGTAGTCCCCTTCCTTTAAATACTTAGGCCTCACGTTGGATCAGAATATCACATACAAGGAACACGTGGACCAGGTCACCAGGACCCTACATCGGAAACTTGGCACCCTGTACCGACTCAGGGACCAACTCATCCCTGAAGCCAGGCGCTCCATAGCTACCAGCGTCCTTCTACCCAACCTGACCTTTGCGGCCCCTATTATACAGGGCATGGCTAAACAAGAGATTACCAGGATGCAAACCCTATATAATAAAATAGCTCATTTCGCAACCTTAGACCACCCAAGATGTCACCACTGTGACACTTTGGCCAATCTTCGTTGGCCCAAATTGGTCGTCCGCCTCCAACACCCCTTGCTTGTCCAGACCTACAAGCTTCTCAAACCCCACGCTCTGCCAAGCATTGCTGGGACCATAACCCTCAACCACAACCCAAGGAACCCAAGGACCTCAGATAGAATGCTATTAGAAGTCCCTAGGGTAAGGACAAACGCTGGCGGAAGATCCTTTTCCTCCCAAGCAGCCTGCCAATGGAACAAGCTCCCTCCCCAGGTCCAGGCCTCCTCCTCACTCATGAACTTCCGCACCAGGCTTAAGTCTCATCTGCTGACCTCAAGCGCATGCCACTGTCATGGCACTTAAAGCTCCTAAGGTACTCCCCTCCTCTCCAACTCCCGTCTCCTAGCTTAACCTTCCTACTACCTGCCTTATACAGACTGCTTGCCAGAGGCCACGTGTAACCCTTGAATAAACTATATGCAAAGTACTACCAATTGCTTACATGTCATGATGATAACCATGCCTGTACCCATGCCTGCACCCACAGCTTTTCTTTTACCGTGCCTGTAAGCCATGCCTGTATCCACTGCTTTTCTTTTACTATGCCTGTAACCACGCCTGTATCCACTATTTTCTTTATTGTAACCACCTCATGCTGTAACTCACAATGCCTCAAATGTTCCTTATGTCCTTGTTCATTCTTATAACTTGTATTGTTATCCCTGGTCACCCCTGAAAAAGGGACCTTCGGGGCTCAGTGGGCCTACCCAGTCACCAAAATGTAATAAATAAATAAATAATTGTTGATAAAACTATGGAGCAGTTGGATTTGCAAGATAATGTTGTGGTGGTGGTGGATGAAATATAACTGTTGAAACACCAGTTGCTGGAAGAAGAAAGTACAGTTACGTAAGAACTTACCGTAACAGTAGATCTTCGAAAGAGGCTCTTGCAGTAGGTAATACCATCCCTTCCTCCATCCCCCTTAGCTTTTTCAGCTCCTTTTCCAGTGAGGGAAATATCTGCCTCTCTCTCGTCCGACCTCTTGTGGCCTGTGGCAGGAAAGAACTGGAAGGCGGGCATGAGGGACTACCCCTTTATACCAATGTTTCCTGGCTGTCTTGCAGGAGAAACTTAGCGCTGTACAGCGGAGCAGCAATAGTCCTGTGACAGCCCCACAAGCGAGCACTGACAGTCAGCTGAGCAATCAACTGCCTGGCTCAACTGTTGCTCAAGTGACTCATCCGGAGCGAGAAACAGCAGGGGAGGAGACCTTGCACACTAATGCGGCTGGCAGTGAAATTGGTAAAGTGACTGAGTGCCTAGAGCCACACGGTCTCCCTCAGAGGTCCTACCCAGTTGCAGCAGTATGGAGAAGACTGGGCCTGCGACAACATCCAACAAAACAGCTACTGGAGATTCCAGACGCTGAGTTGGTTGGCGTTACTTTGTACTTGAAAACTAAATAGTCTACTAATATTTCAACAAACTGTGTACATCCTTCTAAAGATATTTTAAGCACTGACTCACTTTATCAAGCTACTACTCCACAAGCCGCCTGGACTCTAGCTCAAGTTTCAGTGGGTGCTGGGTGGTTAAACATGCCAGAAGGACACTGGATCCCTGATCCTAGCGACCCTACTCTGAAAAGGTATACGACAGAATTATATCAAACTGCACATGAGGTGGCCACCAAAAAAGCCTGATTCTGACATTTTAACTGTGCAACCTGAAATCGTTAACCTAAACAATACTAATTACTTCAGTAAATGGCAGCCAACAACTTAATCATGAACTGCATTCACAAGGTGCATCTATATCAGAGGAAAAGCTGAATGGGGGCCCTGCAGATTCTGTTTTAAGGAACCCAGAGCAAAGAGACTGGCTTGCTCCTATGTTTAAACTTGCTGATCTGTTCCATAATTAAGGGGAGCCGGCCCCCAGAAGAAATGCAGTGTACCTCATCTATAAGGGTGGCCTAGAAGAACCTCCTGATAGACTATATATTGCTAAAACACTTTTGAAAGGGTCCTTAAAGTGCATGTAAGAAATGGTAATGTTGATATTAGTTTTAAAAGTGTTACCAATTTAGATAGCTTTTGGTCCCAATATCATACACTTAAAAATTCACCACTGTGGTTCCCCTTTCTATCAATTCCACTGACTAGACCTGCTGTTAAGATTATCACAGTGATGTTTAAAAATGAGGGGGGCAATGTGGAAGACACACTTTTTTGGCTTCGACAGCAATGTGAAGTTTTGGATAGGCCCACCCCAATTCTTGATAGCAAGCAGATCTGGAATAGGGGTTGGAAAATTAAGGTCAAGCTATTTTCATCTAACAATGCCCCAGTATATCTGCCTAGTTTCTTTTTTTAGGGAAAGGTAGCAGCTCCCTGTTCTATCCAGGACAACCCAAAGCCTGCTTTAAATGGGCTCGTTCCCACTTGAGTTCAGCCTGTGATACCATACGTTGTAACCATTGTTTTGAATAAAGACATATGACCTTCCAATTGTTTAAATCTTTTTAGATGTAATGTATGCAAAAAAACTGGACATGCATACGGGAGGTGTCCATGGGCTTCACATAACAGAGAAGATTGCCCTTCCCATGAAGGTCTTATTAACATGGCACAACAAAGTTAGGCAAGAAAGGTAGCTAGGCAAGATGAAGAGACCCTTAAAGAGCCCGTGGTAATTGAGACTACAGATAAAGACGTAAGGCCTTCCACCAGTAGTGCAGCTCTTCAGCACCCAACACAGCTTCCAGAGACTAGCACGAAAATTTTGTCCAGTTAGAGAGGGTGTAGGAGAAGAACCGGACAATCTCCAACAGGATCCTGAGCCTAACACTAGGGATATGCCTCCCCCTTCCCCTCCCTCTGCTGCTGAACACCCCTTTACACCAGTTAGTTAAAAAAAAAAGTCTCGGCCTGGTGCATCCAGTAAAACAGAGGTTTCTATTGGGACTGAAGGGAAAAAGGGGAAAGGGAAAGCCCGTACCTCCTCATGGAAAACTGAAAACAGATTTGCCTCCTTGCCTACAGAGAAACATTGAGGTAATTCTGGGGATGAAAATTCTGATACTCCTTCAGGTGTCTCCACAACTACTGAAGATACTAAATAAGGGAGAGCGGAAGATTCCATAGTTAAACGCACAAGGAATAGAAAAAATTCTAGATCTTTTTATGTGGGTTTTGAATGGCCTTTCAGATAATACATACATTTTTTTGTTCCTATGCACACTTCAACCATTTCATCAATTAATGTTAACAGCATTAAGAATAGAAAGAAAAGAAGTGGGGTATTTCATTCATTACGCCAGTTTCCTACTGACATATGGTGTCTTCAAGACACAAGGCTAAAATCTTTTCAAGAACCTCGACAAGTATTAAATAGTTGGACCAAAGGTTCCTCTTATTGGTCAGTGGGGGAGGAAAGTTGTGATGGTGTAGGTATTCTTTTTTCTAAGCCAGGGATATCTGTTTCCAGGCTATTAGATATTTTTCCAGGTAGGGCTCGTATGCTGAATTTAAATTACTGTCAAGAAAGGTTCCGATTACTTACAATGTATGCCCCCAAACTAAAGCTCAGAGGACTTCCCTTTTCAGAGAAATACAACCATTTTTACACACACATCTAGAGTTGTGTTGTGGGCTGGGGATTTCAACCGTGTATTAGACCAGACAGATAGCGGACTAAAACAAAAAAATTATTTTGTGATATTTTAGTATTACACAATATAGTGACCTTAGCTAATTTAACTGATTCTAACAGAGTATATCATCCAACTGGGGGTCATACTTTCTTTAAAGGTACTCTCTTTACCCGAAGAGATTGTGTGTTCCTATCTCAAATTCTCACAATAGATAAAATGATGGCTAATGCATGGAAGTTTTCAGACCACAAGTCACTTACAGTACAGATAAACTGGAGAACCTCACCCAGATGTAAAAAGAATAACTGAATCCCTCCTAGATGACCCTAATATCAGAAAAGCCTGGGTAAAAGGCTGTGAGGCAAGACTGTCAATCTCAGCAAGTTATGAAGATTTTATACAGTGGTGGGAAGATGCTAAATGTTCTTGGAGAATTTTGTTTCAAAACAGATCTAAAGACAGTGCGAAGAGAGAATATATTGAGTATTTACAGTTGCAAGGCCAGTTACAGACACTACTATCACTCTCAGAGACATAGAAGAAAGACTAGTCCACAGATTAAGGTCTTAAAAGATCAGATGAACGCTATACAATACAACTGAGCAAAATCCCTAAAATAGGAATTAAGATTTAGTACTAACCTGAACAAGCATTTGTCAATGCCGAACGTTCGCTTGCAGGTATTTGCAGTGGTGCTTGGCATGTATGGTGCTTTACCCTAATGCCCTGTGCGATTGCTGGTATTGCACAATAAATAGTCAGCATGACCTTTTTGTTACCCACATTGTGCGCTACATAGGCGGAAACACGTTTTGGGCAGGATGTGAAAAATGACAGCTTTGGTGCAGGACCGGCACGCCTGCTCAACGGAGCAGTGCATTGGATGGGAGAGGCACACCTCCAAGTGTGCTACTCTCCCAAAACGTTCCTTGTGCAAGCGAACGTAAAAAGGGTCCTTTGACCCTTTTAAGGAATGTAAAGAAAGGATAACACACAGAATAATCACTGGCTTGAAAAACCCCAAGGGGCAGTTAAGTACCTTCCCTGAAGACATACTAAAACTGGTGGAAAGGCACATGGAAGGTTCCTTTGGTGCCTGCCCTATCATAAATTCCAATAGGGATCTCTTTACAATGCTCAATTTACCCCCAAATTAGGGACTCTGACATACAGGAACTATCTAAAGAAATTACATTAGAAGAGGTACAACATGTTATTAATAATCTGCGAAAAGATGCAGCACCAGGGACAGATGGTTTTGAGGCAGGACTATATAAAACATTTAGTGAGTTTCGGGCACCAGTATTGATTTTATTATGTAATCAATATGTTGTTACACGACAGGTTGGCCCCTTCTATGAATGAAGCAATATTAATCTTATTATATAAAAAAGGGGATAAGGAAGTACTGGACAACTGAAGACCCCTTAGTCTTCTGAACAGTGATTTGAAACTTTTAAGTAAAGTAATTTTAACCAGACTTGGTAGAGTAGTGGAGCATTACTATATCCAGTGCAAACATGTGCTGTTCCAAATTGGTGCCAGCAAGATAATTTGATTCTTTTAAGATAATTATTTTTTAGAGGAAAAAAGAATATAGTACAGGGATATGTACTCAGTTTAGATCAAGAAAATGCTTTTGATCGAACAGCCGTCTCCTTTTTGTTTTCCACACAGAGCATATGGGATCCCTGAGAAATCTTTAAAAGGTTGGAGGTATTATATAGAAAAGCTATTTTAATACCTAATGTAAATAGATGGTGGGAAAAAAAAATTAGGGTTCAAAGGGGAGTATGTCAATGGTGCCCTCTTAGCCTCCTATTACATGTATTTGGTATTGATGTTTTGCTCAGATATGTTATGTTGCAGGTAGACATCAGAGGAATACAACCTATACCTGATGGTGAGCCAATTAAAATTTTGGCATATGCAGATGACATTGTGTTATTACTGCACCCGGATACATCAGAAGTGGCGCCTACTCATGCACTAGATACATATGCAAATATGTCTGGGGCAAGGATAAATTATGGCAAAAGCTTAGATACAATCTTTGGGGAAATCCCTCTGCCCAGTACAGAAAAATTTGCAGAGTTTAGTATTTCACAGGCATCAATTACGATATTAGGGGTAGAATTTGGTAAAGGTGACCTGGCAAAACAAAATTGGGATATTTGCTAGATAAAGCAAATAGATTTTGGGGAGGGCAGCAGAGCAGTGAACAGCTCTCTTGCACTGCTCTGGAGGAATTCACTTTAATTGCTGATATTAACCAAATTCTGGTTTTAAAATCAATATTTAACGTGCCTAAAGAAAAATTACTCACCTTAATAATGTTGTTTCTTCTAATGGAGTCTTGCTGTATTCTGACTATTGCAGTTAGGTCCTGCCTTTCAACTGCCCCGGAGAACAAAGAGTTAAACTTTCCATGGCCAGCATGGAACGTTCAGTGCAAGCTCGGTTGAAGCCCCTGTCTGCTGTTGTTTAAACTCCAACCGTCAGATCATTACGAGCAATACTCACTAGAAGTTCTGTGTGGAAACTGTAAAACTCACACTAGCCAACTGGCAACTAAATTTATTAAAAAGGTTTTTTTGGTTTCAAAGCAAAGACTCAAGTCAGGAAACCCAAAAAAACAAAACACAACACACACCCACAGCAAAGGAGGGTGAAAAAGGGGCACCCCTAGGGTGCCAACACTGCTCCTGCCCACCCACATCCCAAAAACCAGGTTCTGAGAGGGGAGGCAAGGGGAGGTCAGAATACAGCAAGACTCCATTAGAAGAAACAACATTACTAAGGTGAGTAATTTTTTCTTCAAACAACATGAAGTCATGCTGTATTCTGACTACTGCACACTACCAAGCAGTACCTCCATGGAGGAGGGACAGAACCTACTTTGGGAATAGGCTCTGAAGTACTGCTGTGCCAAACTGAGCATCACTCCTAACCTGGACATCCAGAGAGTAATGCTTGGTGAATATATGGACTGTTTTCCAGGTGGCTGCTTGACAAATTTCTAAGATAGGAATATCCCTGGCAGCAGCCAGGGAAGCAGCTATACCTCTAGTAGAGTGAGCCCTCAGGCCTGATGGTGGGGTTCTACCCAGTTTTTCATAGCTGAATTGTGTACAAGAGACAATCCACCTGGCAATAGATCTCTTAGTAGCAGGTTTGCCCTTACCAACCTCTCCATATGTGAGGAACAACTGGAGGGGCTCAAACCTGTGACCCTTGGTGCGCTCTATGTAGTAGCTGAGGGCCCTTTTAACATCCAAGCTGTGCAGCCTCCTCTCTCCAGAGGAGGAATGGTCAGTGAAGAAAACAGGGAGAGACACAGACTGATTAAGGTGGAAATCTGAAACCACCTTAGGCAAAAACTTCCTGTTAGTTCTTAGGACCACTTTATCTCTATGGAAAGAGATGAAATCAGGCTCCACTGACAGGGCCTGCAATTCACTGATATGCCTGGCTGAGGCAATGGCTACCAAAAACAGTTTTCCAAGTCAAGCACTTAAGCTCTGCAGAAGACAAAGGCTCAAAGGGTGGTTGCATAAGCTGAGCAATGCAAACATTAAGGTCCCAAGCAGGAGCAGGGTCCCTAAAGGAGGGATTGGTGTGCAGCAATCCCTTGAAGAACTTACAAAACACAGGACGGGCTGACAGAGGAGAGGGCTTGCCTACTGACAAGAAGGCAGAAACAGCTGCCAGATGCACTTTAAGTGTAGCTGGCCTAAGTCCTAAGCCATTAAGATGGACCATATAGTCCAGAACTGTAGGCAACCCAGCAGATTCTGGAGAAATATGCTTATTAGAGCACCAAATAGTGAACCTTTATCATTTGGAGTTGTAAGTCTTTCTGGTGGAAGACTTTCAAGAAGCCTTAAGGATATCCAGAACCCCTTGAGAAAGGTGCAAATCAGCAAACTCTAACTCTTCAAGAGCCATGCCTTGAGATTGAGAGATTTGAGGTTCAGATACCAAATCCTCCCCCGAGAGGATGTCAACAGTTTTAATTCCTGGGAAGAGACAGGGGAAGGTGAACTGCTAAGGACAGCAACAGTGGGTGCCAGGGCTGTCTGGCCCAGTCTGGAGCAATCAGAATCACTTTGCATGGTTGAGACCTGATCTTGACTAACACTTTGAACAGGAGAGGGAAGGGGGGAAAAGCATACAGAAATTTCCCTTCCTAATCCAGGATCAGAACATCCAGGGGGACTGAGCCCAAGACTGGGGGTCTGCAACAAAAGAGACGAAGTTGGTGATTGTCTGGGGCTGCAAAAAGATCTATCTCTGGAGTGCCCCATCTCGAGAAAAATCACCTTTAAAACTAGGGGATCTAGGGCCCATTCGTGATGACCCTGGGATATCCTGCTGAGAGCATCTGCTAGGACATTGTCCTTCCCTGGGAGGTGAACTGCTATCAGAGAGGTTTGCAGGGAATAGGCCAGGGGGCCACAACTTCATTGCCTCTGTGCACAAGGCCGTAGACCGAGTGCCTCCTTGCTTGTTTATGTACCACATGGCGGTGGTGTTGTCTGTTCTGATCTGGACCACCTTGTTCTGTACAGATTTGGAAAAGGCTTGCAGTGCCAGAAACACTGCTCTGAGTTCCAAGAGACTGATGTGAAGCAGAGATTCTTGAGATGACCACAGACCCTGGGTGGTAAGATCCCCCCGGTGGGCTCCCCAGCCCAGCAGGGAATCATCTGTGGTAAGTATCACTGAATAAGACTGAGTGACAAAAGGAACTCCTTGTCTCAAATTGTCCTGATCCTGCCACCACTGCAAAGCCTGGATCAGGGTTCGGGTCACTGGGACTAGTTTGGTAAGAGAATCCTTTCTTTGGGACCAGAAGGCTCTTAAATGGAACTGAATGTCCCTCATCTGGAATCTTGCTCCCTGGACCACTGCTGTGGAAGCTGCCATGTGGCCCAGAAGCTGAAGGAAATGCTTTGCTGGTCGAGACACCTGTAGGGTGAATGAAGAGGCCAGTTCCATAAGGGTCCTTGCCCTGTCCAGGGGAAGAAAGGTTCTTGCCCTTACTGTATCCAAGTTCCGCCCCTATGAAGGTGAGGAGCTATACTGGCTCGAGAACTGACTTGAAACGCTGAGAAGGAATCCTAAGGAAGTGAGCACTTGCTGAGCTACTTGCAGATGTGACTTGACTTGGTCTGGAGACTGACCCACTATGAGCCAGTCGTCCAGATATGGAAAGATGGAAATCTTTTTTCTCCTTAGGAAAGCAACCACTACTGCCAGGCACTTTGTGAACACCCTTGGGGCTGATGTTAGGCCAAAGGACATTGCTCTGAATTGATAGTGGTCTGAGGGCAACTCAAACCTTAGGTACTTTCTGTGGGAGCACCTGATGGGAATGTGAAAGTAAGCATCTTGAGGTCCAGGAGGCTAGCCAGTCCCTGGCCTTAGAGAGGGCAGAATTATTCCCCGAGTCACCATTGTGAACTTTGGTTTTAAAAGGTGCTTGTTCAGATATCTTAGATCCAGGATGGGCCGCCATTCTCCTGTTTTTTGGGGGGGGTTAGGAAGTACCTGGAGTACAATCCTTTGCCCTTGTGTAGGGTAGGAACCCTTTCTATGGCTCTGAGAGCCGGGGGGAAGAAACCTCTGCCTCTAGGGCAAGGGTCTCTGATGGATTTGCAGGTGGAAAGGATCTGGTTCTCATCTTGGGAATTTTTTTGACGCGGAGAACCAGTCCCTGGCTTACTACTTCCAGGACCCACTTGTCTGATGTCAGAGACTTCCAGTCCTGGACAAAGTAAGCCAGCCTGCCCCCTACAAGTACTGGAGAATTGGCCCGGGCAGACCCATCATGGTGCCTGCTTGGCAGAGGCTTTAGGCTGAGGGGTGGAAGCAGGCCTGCTCATTCCCCGTCTGCCTCTCCCTCTGAAGAACCCCCTTGAGCATAAGCAGAAGAGGAAGCCTGGGCTTGGTAAAAAGGCCTTTGAAAGGGCCTGCCCCTGCCGCTGGAATGCTGTCTTTGAGGAGTGGCTTGCCTTTCTTTGGCCTGAGCACTCCTGTAGGTGGTCCTGTACTTGTCCATCTTTTTCATGTAGTTCTCTGTCTGCTCCCCAAACAGAGAATTACCAATGACAGGGAAATCCATGGCCTTAGCCTGGGTATCCTGTAATAGGCTAGTACATCTGAGCCAAGCAATCCTCCGAAGGGCCACAGATGTAGCCATGACTCTTGATGAAACATCATTGGAGTCCACAGCAGCATGAAATTGCACCTTGGATGCCTCAATCCCATCCACAGCCACCTGCTCCAGCTCCTTGGCAAGCTAGTCAGGGACCTGTTTAGCCAGAGCCAGCACAATGTCCCACCTGGACTTCTGATATCTAACTGTGTAGGCCATATAGTTAGCCTGCCTGAGTCCCAAATATGCTGCCATATACTGCTTCTTTGCCATGGCATCAATCCTCCTGAAGTCCTTATCTGGGGGGCGTGATGCCAAGGGAATATTTGCCTTATCACAGGCAGCAGCCTGCACTACCCCAACATGGCTGCATTGCTGAGAAAGGGACTCCGTGTCCGAGCCTGAAAAGGTATACCTCTTGTCCATTCGTCTGTCCACAGGAGGTATGGAGTTAGGAGTCTTTAGAATTTTAAATGTCTGTTTCCCAAAAGATTTATGGAGGGGAATAGACAGCCTCCTGGACTCTGGGATGTCCATCATTTCAACAAAATCAGGCTCCTCCTGATCCTCTACTGCTTCTTCCACTGGAAGCTGGAGGGTTTCACCCACTTTCTTGTAAAACATAAAGTGGGAAGGGGACTCAGAAAGCCTAGGAGCAGAAACACCTGAAGGTCTGTCTGGGGAGATGTCCAGGTCAATAGGCACATCCAGACTTTCATAATCACCATATCATCATCCTCATACTCTTCCTCCTGCTCCTCCGGTTCATAAAATCCTTCTAAAGTATAATCCAGAACCGGGGAAACCGACCGAACCGAGCCCCTGCCAGATGGTGCCGGTTCGGCCGGAACCGAAGTTAGCGACTGCACTATCCTTATCGCTTTGGCTATTTCATCAGCAGTCGGAGAAAGGACTTGTGGATCCGAACTGGATGATTTTTCTCTTCTCTTTCTTGTAACCGGAACGGACTCCTCAGAATCATCTCTCCTTTTGCCCGAAGAGGTTTCGCCCTGGTCAGAGGGCACTCCTTCTGGTTCGGTCAGAACCGAACCGGGTTGGCCATCTGGGTCAGCGGACTTCTCGGCCTCCCTTTCCCTCAGTCTACCTACTCTCTTATCCAGGGTAGCTTTGGGAAAACTCTTACAAATTTGGCAGTCTGAATCGAGGTGGTCAAACCCCAGACAATAAACACAGGTGGTGTGGGGATCAGCCTTTGCAAAGGCTTCACTACACACACTGCAGTGTTGAAACCCAGTGGGCCAGGTTTTTTTTCTTGGGTTTCTCAGACATGGCCAATCCTATCCAAAACTTACCCTTTTTTTGTCAATCCGCCAGGCAAGACTCCCCTATCAGTTCCTGACCGTGTTATGGGTCTTTGAAAAAAATGTAATTAAATCCATTTATTTAGAACTGATACGGACCGGTTACCACAATTTAAACAAATTCAAAACTTTTTAACACTAAACTGATCGGTTCAAACCAAACCGATCCGAAATTTACAAGTTCCACTCAGAAACTAAATGTAAATCCTATCTAGTACTCATGGTACCACAGACAGAGACTTAAACCGACAGATTCAGTAGCAGAAATTCGGTAGAAACTGAGCGAAAAACGACACTTTAACCGACTTTTTTTTGAACCGAGCAAAGGAGAAATCTCCGGAGCGACTGTTCAGTGAGGCGGAGTAAAGAATCTGACGGTTGGAGTTTAAACAACAGCAGACAGGGGCTTCAACCGAGCTCGCGCTGAATGTTCCATGCTGGCCATGGCAAGTTAACTCTTTGTTCTCTGGGGCAGTTGAAAGGCAGGACCTAACTGCAATAGTCAGAATACAGCAAGACTTCATGTTGTTTGAAAGAAAGAGCTTATCTTCAGCTATCGATTGACTACAAATTTATAGTGGCCTGGATAAGAGAAAGCCGAAAATGGTCCATGGTAATAAAGCAGCAGCAAACATGGATGGAACCCAACCTAAAGGCGCTAAGGTGAGCAGCAGTAAAGAAGGCCTTACCAGACTGAGAGATCAGGGCGGATCGCAGGCATCCAATGAGGCGCTTTTGAAAGCGATTCAAGGTCTTGACCGAAAAGTAGAGGGCTTCCAAGCGGAGCTCAAACAAATGCATACCACAGTGGAACTATTACAAGATCAATCGAAGGAGACAGCTAAAACTGCTGAATGGGCCCCAACAGTAGCAACAGGTCTCTCCAAGGGAAACTCTCTTCTTTGGCGATGCCTGGAAAATGTGGAGAACAACATCAGATCTATACACATTCAGGTGTTGGGATTGCCGGAAAAGACTGAGGGTGATTGCTCTATTTTGTTTGTTCAGTACTGGCTAAAGGATGTGCTTCAACTAGAAGACAATATCACTATTTTAAAAGTGTACAGAGTCACGCCATGTGGTGGAAGGCCTAAGGCTGCAACTGGGGAGTTCGCTCCCTGAACACTCATGGTGGAGCTTGCCATATCCGAGCAAAGGGACATAATCCTACAGAAGGCAAAGAGTTTAAGCCCTCTTGCCTGGCAAGTCAGAGTGCACATCTTCCCTGACTTGAGCTATGCAACGTGGATGAGGAGGAAAAGTTTTGATGGAGTCAGGGCGCAGCTCCGCACGCTAGGATTGCATCATGTTCTGTTAATGCTGGCGAGTTTACGTGTGCTCTATGGTGAAAAGGTCTATCAGTTTAGAGGCAACAAACACAGCGAAACTACTGAAGAAGTTGGACAGACAGTTTTCAGCCAGAGGGACTCTTCCAAGTCAGAGGAAGAACAGGAAACCTGAATGTATTAGCTTTAATTTGGGACTCTAGATGCAGAGGGAAGAAGGAGATTGAGGGGACTCAATGTGAGAATGCTGTTTGGATATATCTTTACTATATGGGGGAAGTACTTAAAATAATAAGTATTTTAATAGATACACGCTGTTGAATGCTTTATGATGGGGTAGAAACATAGAAGCTGACGGCAGATAAGGACCGCATGGCCCATCCAGTCTGCCTATTTCTTTTTCTGCCTTATAAATGTGCCATCGGCCTTTGCTCTGTCAGTGGCCTATCTATTCATACTCATTTGTATTGCTTCCTTATGCCTATCCCATGCCTGTTTGAAGCCCTGCACTGTATTCATAGCCACCACTTCTTGAGGTAGGCCATTCCATGCATCCACCACCCTTTCTGTGAAAAAGAATTTCCTCACATTCCCCCTTAATCGGCCCCCCTCTAATCTCATGCTGTGTCCTCTTGTCCTGCTATTTTTCTTATATTTAAACATGTTAGACTCTTTCACCTTGTCAATGCCCTTAAGGTATTTGAATGCCTCGATCATATCACCTCTCTCCCTCCTTTGCTCAAGGGTATACATATTGAGCTCTGTTAATCTGTCCTCATATGTCTTCTGATGCAGTCCCTGCACCGTTTTGGTTGCCCTTCTCTGGACTGTCTCAATTTGGTTAATGTCCTTGTGAAGGTGTGGCCTCCAATACTACATGCAGTACTCCAGATGGGGCCTAACCAGTGTCTTGTAAAGAGGGATTATTACTTCCCTCTTACGACTTGTGATACCCCTACTAATACACCCTAACACCCCCCTAGCCTTACCTACTGCTTTAGAGGTCTGCTTGGATGATTTCAGGTCATCAGTGATGATGATGCCCAAGTCTCTTTCTTCCTTTGTGACTGCTAGCAACTCCCCTCCCAGCCTATAGGTGGCTTCAGGGTTTCTCTTCCCTATGTGCATGATCTTGCACTTCTTTGCATTAAATCCCAGTTGCCACTCTTCTGACCATTTTGCTAGTTTATCCAGATCTCTTCTCATTCTGCCCACCCCATCTGGATCATCTACTCTGTTGCAGATCTTGGTGTCATCTGCAAACAGACAAGCCTTACCCTCTAGTCCATCTGCAAGATCACTAATGAAGATATTGAAGAGGACTGGCCCCAGGATTGATCCCTGAGGTACCCCACTTGTGACTTGCATCTCTTCTGACTGTATACCATTTATCACCACTCTCTGTTTTCTGCCTGTCAACCAGTTTGCCACCCAGTTGACCAACTTCTGACCCACCCCGAGCCTACCCAGCTTATTTATCAATCTTCTATGTGGAACAGTGTCAAAGGCTTTGCTGAAGTCAAGGTAGGCGACATCAACTGCTCCCCCTTGGTCCACCACTCTGGTTACCCAGTCAAAGAAATCTATGAGATTAGTCTGACAGGACCTTCCTTTTGTAAACCCATGCTGTCTTGGATCCTGTGCCCCTATGGATTCCAGGTGTAGCACTATCCTTTCCTTAAGGAGTGCCTCCATAATCTTGCCCACTACTGAGGTAAGACTGACTGGTCTGTAGTTCCCTGCCTCCTCCCTTCTAACACTCTTGTGGAGCAGGATCACATGAGCCCTTCTCCAGTCTTCTGGGACCTCTCCTGTGCTCAGAGACTCACTAAACAGTTCTGCTAATGGCTCTGCTAGTTCCACCTTTAGCTCCTTAAGTACCCTGGGATGTATGCCATCAGGTCCCATTGCCTTATCCACCCTGAGCTTAGCAAGCTCTTGTAGGACCCTTTCTTTTGTGAAGGGAGTAGTGCTCACCTCCCTCCCCCCTGTGTCCATGGTGCTGAGCTGTGGGCCCTGCCCTACCTTCTCTTCAGTAAATACTGAGCAAAAGTATCTATTTAGGATAGATGCTTTTACATGGTCCTCCTCCTCACATGCTCCCTTTTCTCCATTAAGCTTAGCAATACCCCCTCTGGACTTTCTCCTTTCACTAATGTATCTATAGAAAGTCTTGTCACCTTCTTTTACTGTTCGTGCTAGTGTTATTTAGCAGTAATGTAAAGCGTTTATCTATCCCCTCTCCCGTTTTTCTTCTGATCCCCGTTTACACCCTCTGGAACTGTGTTTCTAATCAGAATTATCTGAGGAGAGTAACAGTAGTTTAAACTGCGTTTAGTGTTACAGTATAAGGGAACAAGTTTAAGGGAGATAATGATAAGTAATTAGGTACTTCACTCTGACATATAAAGCTATAGAAATGCAACGTTTAAATATTAAATATTGATTGTTTATTAATGGTTAGTAAATGTTTAAACTTAACTGTGGATTTCTCTTGTTAGAAATGGGATGGGTAACCCTTAGATAGGGTGCACGATTATAGCTGGATGTTTTTGATATCCCGGCTCATGGCTGCAATGGTCAATAGTGGGTTTTTCCTTTTCCTATGGACTGCTGGCTGTTTTTAACAGTTAGCCCTTTATATTTATGGACAATTGATGAATTCTATTAATGGACATTATTATTTAGATAACCCCTATGTGAAGTACCGAGTTTAGGGATAATTGACCTGTTAGTTACTGTAAAAATGTGTAGCTTCTATTTGAAGCAAATGTACTAATTCTGGTTGCCTGCCTGATGATTCTTTTATGTAATGGATGATTGCACAACTCAATAAAATGTAAGTTTAAAAAAACCAAAAGCAAATATATTGGTTTCTGGGTGGAAGGGTCAACAAATTCCAAAAAATAAGAGAGTAACCTTGATTAATTCCCTCTTGATTAGTATTTTTTTTTGTATATCAGCTACATCCCCCCCAAAGTTGTGATAACTTCTCTTTTCAGTGTTTTTTTTTTTTCTTCAGGCCTTTTGGGGTAGCCATTTAAATCCAATAGAGAGAGAATTTATCTACACACCAACAGTAGAATGGGGGGGGGGTCAACATGGTAAATCCTGAGGGGCTCCATGTGGCCCTTGAGGAGGCTGGTAGGGGACCCAGATATTCTACCAGGTCAAACAGACGGGGCTTTCCGAGCTTGGGAACGTCAGGGACTACAGTCCCTGTCATAGTTCTTGCAAGGGGAGGTGGTCCTGGACTTCGACTTCCTAAAGAACAAATATGGTTTGCGGAATTCTGATCTCTTCACATATTTACAGGTTAAAACGTACATATTCACTCTTAAGAAAAGGAATGGGGACCCGAAGAAGGCGGAGACCCTCCTGAGCAACATATTGGAAGGTAGGAAAGTAGATAGCCAAAGGGGGACGATCTCAAGATTGTATAAGGGCCTATCCACCCTACGGGGAGACCCCTTGGCAGGAATTAAGGCAAGATGGAGAAGAAAGGCTAACCCGGATCCTCTCGACCTGAACTCGGAGAATGTGTTTCATTCTGTCAGGAAGACAACCCGTTCCCCCCACTGGCAAGAATTTGCCTGGAGGATAAGGATCCGCTACTTCCTCACACCCCAGCGGATCCACAACAGAAACCATGACAATACCACAGAGTGCTGGCGGAGATGTGGGGATTCCATGGCGGGTCATTTGCATATCTTCTGGATTTGTAGAGGCCTACAAGGCTTCTGGAGGGAAGTGAGAAAGCCCTGGGTAACATATTTATGGTGAATCTGCCTCTGAACTGGTGCTCAGCGGTCCTGGGGATCCCCCCGGAGGGACTCAGGGGACCCGACATGCGGTACCTCTGATCTATCTTGATTGTAGTGGCCCATAAAGCTATCACGAAAAGATGGGTTGAATCCAGATCCCCCAAGTAAACAGGAATGGGTGAGGGTGGTACTCGATAGCCAAAATGGAGGCACTCGCTCATAAGCTGGACCATAGAATGGCCCTATATACCAGAAGATGGACCAGATGGGAAATCTGGTTAAATGAGAAAAATCAAAAGGAAGACCATCACTTAAACCAAGGAGGGGGCCGAAAAAACAGTCTGGTTTCCTCGAAACTCCCCCTAAGTAGAAGATAAGAGAGCACGGGAACTTGAGTTATTATGCAACCCTTTAGAGATGCCCACAAATGCCTGTGATTAAAAATAAAGCTGACTCATAGTGAAAGAATAAGTACTGTTAACATAGCGATGCTATAAACAGTAACTGTGACTGCTAATCTAAACTACTATTTATAGCTTTGGTCGCTCTGTAACTATCAAAACTCTGTAAATAATATTGTAATAGATCGTTTTGGCTCAACCGATGGTGCCCTGGATTTGTTTCAGCCCATGGTTGCCACTGTACAGTACTTTTACTCTGTGTATGTCCTAACTATTGTCATTTGACGTGGAGCCTTTGTAAATGAGTCCCTGACTCAAAGGGTTGTAATTCCTAGACTGAATGCAAATAAATAAAAATGTATAAAATCTTGACTGCCATCAGTAATTGTAATTATAATGGATTTATGTCTAAATTGTAAGCCTCACTTGAGACCGAGCCTGTATGGAATATGAACCTAAATATTGTCAATAAACATGAATTTAAAAAAAAAAAAAACATGGTAAATCCAATGACCTTCTTTTATAGCATCTTCATTAATTATAATTTGGGCATAGCTATGAAACCTGGGGAAAGGACATGGAAACCTTTAGTTTTAGAATGGTTGTCTCCAAGTACAACACACTGGATCCAAAATAAAGTACAGTTACTCCGTAGTAATAAATCTATGTCTGTGACAGGGATAGAACTTATAAAAAATCTCGTCAAATGGAAATTTACCCCCACCCAGATTCAAATATTGGACAGAAAAAAGCTTTATAGAAATATAATTCTTGCAGAACAAAAAGAGGAAGTAGTTTTTCCCAACTGTCCAGAGACTAGATTTAAGAACATTTTGCATTTTTTGCAAAGTAAGAGGTTACTAGATTATACTTGGGACTTAGTATGGTTAAGTAACTATGGGAGAATAAGCATCAGAAACAACAACAAACATAAAACTCTTTCAGAAAGATATTGTTTACGTGAGTCCTGTATTCAAATACTAGAAACACAGGAGCATTTATTTACAGAATGTAGTTATGCAGTGATATTTTGGGAAAAATCAGCTGAGGAATGGAAAGAGCCTCTATTAAAAAACCTCTCTTATTTAGAATTCATGTATGGTGCTACATCATCGGGTTGAGGCAAATATAATTTTGAAACATTATATGCAGTTTTTTGCCATAATTACTTTCTGTGGCAATCCAGACGTGTATGAAGTAATACATAGCATCTGGACCTCTGTGCAGAATATGAGTGTAACCCCCTTATCAATGGGGGTTCCTGAAAGGTCTTCCATGAGTTCGCCTAATTGCTCGTTGTCCAGTTGGTGTTCGGCATTATTGCCGTTTAAATGTATTGCCAGTGAGTGCCTACGTGGCCTCCGTGTAATGTCCCTTTAAAAGCTGCCTGATTGCAGATATAATTAATCTGAGAGAAGGACTGAGTGTTTCCATGCTCGGGTCCCGCCCAGACTGCTGACTAATCACTCCGTTTCTGCCATCGCCAATTGTGCAGAAGGAGCCCTGTTGAAAGATGTAACTAATTGCTGGAAATCTCTAGAAGTAATAATGATAATGTAGTTTGTTCTAACCTGCCTTCTTTGCAGTAAGGACTGTTTTGTTTAGCTCCACCATTTTGGTCCCAAACTGATGAACTGGACCAATCCAGACTTGAGGACTCTAAAATGGAGCCTGTTGAAGTGGGACTGTGTGGCTTACCAGTGTGGGATTTGTAGTTTTGGACTGTTGGTGCCTTTTTGCAACAGAAGGGGGAGCTCTTGCTGTGACTGACAGCTCACCTGACGAATCAGACCTTGTGGACCTAAGGGAAGTTCCCCTGAGCGGTCTGCTGGCAAGCCAGATCTGTTGGCAGTTGAGAAAGAAGCAGCTCATGGAATCCAAGCAGTAAACCATGTAGTTCAAGCGGGAGAGTTGTGGAGAGGCCTGAGTTGAGGCCTGCAAGTCTGCTGTTACCCTCAGGAGAAGAGAGAGATAGAACTGTTTCAGACTAAATCCGAACTGTGTGCTTATGAGCAAACTGCTGAATTGGGACCAGGCTTAACCTGTAGAAGACCGAAGATTTTGCTAAATGCAATCGGCCTGTCAGGAACTCATGCTACTTTCAAGCTCTCAGTCTGAGCAGGGACTTTGTGATCGTGATGAGGAGCATTTTGCCTGGTGCAGTAATATTTTCTGGTATATAAATGTGCTGTGTACTGAACAGGGGTCGCGATTTAGTTTTCCTGTTGTGTGAACTGTATGCTTGATTGCTGGAAGCTGGACCAGCATAGCAGACCTAAATCAATGCCACATTGTGTGGTTGGGCATTGCCACGAGGGCCTGCCAGATCACCCTACTGCACAGAGAAGTGCCATCGAGAGACACACCGTCCCAGGGGTCAGCCCTCTGCTTCTTCTGGCCACCCAGATAATTCATCTGCTGTCTCAATCCTCATCCCTCCTGTGTCCATTTTGGGGTATCATGAGTAGCCAACAGGGTAGCTCCCTGCAACTATCTTTAAATCTAAGTGTGTCATCTAATTACTTGTTGTTTCTTTTCTTCATGAACTGAGCCATCTGGTTCCGGATTATAAATCTGTGTTGTGTAATGTTTTTCCATCAAAGGGCGCCTACCAGCTGCAATGTCAGCCTACCCCGGGCAACGGTCCTGGCTAGCCCACCCCCATTCACCTGGGTACCCAGAAGTGTGACAGTGCTAGGAGTCTGATTGCTTGCACAACTGTATGATTATTAGAGAGAGTAAGCTAATTAACCTGATTGCCCCTATCCTTGTTCAACCCCCCCGAATAAATCAGATCTACTTTTTCTGCATTTTAAACAGTCTGTGGATCCTGTTTATGCCTGAAGTAACACAGAAATACAGAATGTGACGGAAGATAAGGACCGCTTGGCCCACCTAGTCTGCCCATTTTCCTACGTAACAGATAAGCTGCAGATCCTAGTTAACCAACAGCTTACTTCCTCCTACCCCCCACTAGGACTGCCTTATGTCTGTCCCATGCATTCTTGAATTCCCCCACTGTTCTTGACTCCACAACCTCCTCAGGGAGGCTGTTCCATGCATCCACAATCCTCTCTGTGAAAAAATACTTCCTCACATTACCTCTGAGCCGTCTCCCCTCTATCTTCAAATTGTGCCCCCTTGTTCTTGCACATCTCTTTTTCTGGAAGATGCTACCCTCTTGGACTTTGCTGATTCCCTTGAGGTAGTTGAAAGTTTCTATCATGTCCCCTCTCTCCCTTCTTTCCTCAAGGGTATACATAAATGTATTGTGTTGCATGCCATTTGCTCTGTTTAATCTTATTTTACAAAGGGTCCCCAGGGTTCAGTTGGAGAAACCAATCCTGGTGGTAAGTGCTGAAAGTGTGGATACAAGTAAAGCATATCCAGGGTATTATGAAAGTAATTACTGTGTTTTGTGTGGGCCACTAGTGGGGAAGGAGGGGGGTCACAGTGTCCTTGAGGGCTATGCCCTGGTTAGTTTGACCATTACCAATCCTGACCTCGGGGTGGAGGCACCCATTACTGAACCTAGGCCCCTTAACCTGCTACTAGCCCAGCAGGCAGGGGTAGTAGCCCTTGCGATAGCGCCACCTAGGGGTTACATGAAGGTAAAAGAATTTCTAACATTTTCAAGAGAAAAATACAAGCTGTTGGGGGTATACTGTGAAATAGGATCCTGGGTAATTGTGTATCTTATTAATAGATATGTGTAACCTTTGCCAAATTATTTGTATGCGATTAATGAATTTATGATGTGTTTTTCTATTTTTCTTTCCATTTATTTTTTATTTGTAGTATGTTGTATATTTGTATTTGCAAGTATTATTGTACTGTAGTCCTTTTTTCAATAAAAATCCCCCTACTCTTTTTGAGAAGTGCCATGGGATCTTTAACATCCACCTGAATTACCACCAGAAAAGGCAGATGGGACCTCAGTTTAACATCTCATCCGAAAGATGGCACCTCAGGAGTGCAGCACCCCCCTCATGCTGCACTACAGTGTCAGTATTGGGATATTAACCCAAGTGCCTGGTGTGGGGATAAAACCCACAGCCATCTGATCTCCCGGCCTCAGAGGCGAGTGTGCTACCTGCTGAGCTGTTGACACTGCCTAAAGTAAAATTAGAAAATTAGAGATGAGGTCTTGGACAACCCCAAAAAGGACTGAGCCCCTGAAAGGAGCATCCAAAATGCTGGCCTGGACATCCGAGGCAAAACCAGAAACCCAGAACCAGGAATGGAGCTGAAGGCAAACGCCAGCCGCAGCCCCTCACCTGGAGGCATCTACGGCGTCGTAAGATGCCCGGAGCACATGGCTGCCCACATCCAAGCCCGATTTCATGAGTTGGGCAAGCTGAGTTTTTGCAGGATCCTTGGGCAGAGTCTGAACCAGGTTGCTGGTCTGGTCTTAGATGGCATTTTGGTATTGTACCATGTGGGTCAGATAACTGATGGCCCTAATGGCCAAAGTAGCTGAAGCAAAGACCCGCTTGCCAATCTGATCCAGCTACCGGGATTCAGTCTGGGAGGCGGGCACTAAGCTGCTTGGGCTTCTTGGAGCGGTTGTGGGATGCATTAATGACCACAGTATCTGCCTTAGGGTGACTCCCTAGAAAGAGCTTGCCCATCGGTTCACAACAAAAACAATCCGCCTTTTTGGGGAGGAAAGGGATAATGGAGGGGTGAGCCCATGCTGCCTTGGTGATATCCTCATATGACTCAGTCAATGGTGGCACCACTACTGGCAAGGCATCTTTCTGCTGAAGAAAAAGGGCTAGGCGGCATCTCTCTGGGTCTTGCTCTTCCGTCTCCCATTCCATAACTGACTGAATGTGGTGCATTATGTCCATGAAGGACGGATTGGCAGGTGGGGACTTAGGCACCTCCTTGGACATGTCCTTGCCACCTGAAGACTCCCCTGGGGAAGAGGAAGACCGCGAGAATTCAGTCATCCTCAGAGGACTTGCTGTCAGGTACCAGCGGCCGGGGTTCATCCCGCCTGAGGCCACATCAGGCTTGGTTCTGCAGGACTCTGACATAAGGGGGACAGAAGGTCCAGCCCTGACCGCATCTCGGGGATGGGGGAATAGCTGGCGGTGGACCCTGAGGAGCAGGGTTCTGTTTCTGCATGAACGCCCTCCATGCCGAGAAAGCGGTAGTGTAATCTACCTGTCAGCAACAATACTGTACGCAGGCAAAAAGGGCAACCCGGGCACTGGGTTAGGGAACGACGGCTGCGGGGCCTGTGATGAGTAACCCGGCGCAGGTCCAGCAAAGCCAGGAAATGATCAGGCGACAGCCCAGCTGGCATTGGCTGTGGCGAAGGCTGCAGCAAAGGCAATGCCGGCACTTGGCGCACTAGCTGGGGCGTCGGCAGCACAGGTGACAGCCTAGCGGGCGATGGCCTAGCAGGCGACAATCTAGAGCACCTGAGCGAAAGGGACACTGGCGTCAGGTCCACAGGGGGAAACTGGCAGCTGAGAGGAAGGGGATCCCCTGGGCAGTGGCAGAGGCGAAGCCAGGGAAGAGACGACATCAGACTGCCACGGGCACTGCCTACCAGAACTAGCATCAGTCCCAGAGGTGAGAGCCGACAAAGGCAGAGCCATGGCAAGGAGGACAATGGGCACAGAACGACCACTGGAGAGCCCAGAACTGGCCAAGCCACCTGGCTGAGAGCCCGTAGAGGAGATGGGGCTGGGGGGGGCAGGACAGGATGTCCCCTGCCCCAGAGCTGCCTCCTGCGATGGAGATGAGGGTGAATGGAGGAGCCACCGTAAGCTTGGAGGAGGAAGATGAGGGCGAATGGAGGAGCCACCGTAAGCTTGGAGGAGGAAAGGGCTGGAGGTGCCGACCCCTTCAAGAGGAGGGCGCCATCGAGGTCTAAGATTTATGAGGTGACCACAACTGGGAAGCTGACTGGGCCCGTTCTCTGTGTTTCTCCTAGTGTTTGTGCTTTCCCAATTTCTCCCTGTGGGAGGAAGAAGAGGCCCTGGAAGACTGTGCCGGTGAGGCCAAAGAGCTCCTGTCCTACAGCTCCTTTTCCATGGCAAGCAGCTTCTGTTTTAGAAGATGGCTCTCCAGCGTTTTCAATCAACGTCTCAGAGTGGCCTGGTTGAATTTCTGGTGGTCTTCAGTGTCATGTCTAGGGCCTTGGCAGATCAGGCATGAAGAGTGACCATCCTTTCCAGGAATCTGTTTGCCGCAGGCACACTTCGAGGAGCGGTTGGAAGACAAGGCTCATGGAGAAGTCAAACTCATTGGAAAAACACCAAAAAATTTGATGCTAAACTGTAAAAGAATCAGAAAAAAAAGTGTGGTAAACGCAGTCCACTGTAGCTGTGACGTTCACTTAGGTCTGACATGCATGGGTCAAAGGCAGGAAAATAACTGAGATAGGTGTGGGGGACCGCCCTCCTAAATGGCCTGTACTGGTGTCAGATGACTGACATCGGCGGGGGTGGGGGGGTGTCACCCGTGGCCGACTGCTAGCTAGAAGTTGTCCATGTGGGCCTAGTGCCTAGCGGCATAGTCCTACCGGTGTGGCCTGCTGCGAGAGCCTTCCTCGAAGTACGATCAACACTTTCCACAACAAAATGCACTGCTCGCAACTCGCAGCCAGTTCAAAAGGAGGGAAGGTGAGTTTTTCCAACACAAAATTTAAGTCCCAAGCCGGGACAGGGTCGTGGATTGAAGTTTCAGGTGCAGCCTGCCTCTTACATCTAGCTGAGCCACTGAATGGCCATCTATGGGGACATGATAGGCAGATATAGCCGAAAGATGAACTTTAAATCGAGGAGTTCTTCAGACCAGAGTCTGAGAGGGAAAGCAAGTATTCCAAAATCTGGTTTACCAGGCAGGTGAAGAGATCCAAGTGGTGAGATGCCGCCCATATTGCAAAGCGTTTCCATTTCATGGAATGGGTGGCCCGAGTGGAGGGCTTCCCAGCTGCCACTAAAACATCTGCCACTTTAGAGGACACACGAACCTCATGATGGCAACATCTTCAGGAGCCACACATGAAGATGGAGAGACTGGAGATCAGGATGGACCAAGGTGCCCCGCTCCTGGAACAGCAAGCCCATGCATATGGGCAGGGGCAGTGAAGGTTCTACCAACAGCTGTTGGAGCAAGGGGAACCAGATCTGATGAGGCTAGAAGGGGGCAATTAGAATAATGGAGGCCCCCTTCCAGCTGAAGTTTGATTAGAACCCATGGAAGGAGCAGGAAGGGAGGGAAGGTGTACAGAAATCTCCCTTTTTAAGAGAGGGGCAACACATCTCACCAGAAAACTCCAGGCCCTTAGGTGACCAAGCAGAAAAGCAGCAGTTTTGCGTTGAGTGGAGATGCAAAAAGGTCCAACTCTGGACAACCTCATCGGTCAAACAGATCATATGCTCCAGGAGGCACAGGGAAAACCAGGCTGGGACATGATGGCTGGAGTAGAGATGACAGGCTTGATCCATCAGACGCTCCACTCTGTCCTGAGGAAGAAAGGCCATCCCCTGGGCTGAATCCAACACCGCCCCAATGTACTGGAGCTGCTGGGAGCGGGTCTGAAAAGATATGGGTAGGCTGATGGTGACACCCAAAGCCCAGAAGAGATAGCAGGCAGAATCTAGGATTTGAAGTAGATGCTCCATGGACAGTGCTGCTAGCGGCCAGTTGTCCAGGCAAGGGAAAGTACAGTTACATAAGAACTTACTGTAACAGTAGATCTTCGAGAACAGTTCTTACAGCAGGTTACACCATTAGGACTGAAGCCAGAAGGAGGTAGGACCACACGGAAAACTTCTAGCTAGCTACATACAGCGGGGGACTGCCCCCGATGTTGGCCTCGCCCAATGTCCCATACGTCATAAAAGGGGCAATCCCCCGGCATCCCTCAGTTCTCCCACTGGAGACTATGGCACAGCGATGTTCATTCTAAAGGGAGACCGAGGATTCGCTTCCAAGGGAAGACCAATAATGATGATAATGCAAAGGCAGATATCCTCCTGATGGGAAGGTGGGTGGGAAAGTACCTGCTGCAGGAGCTGTTCTCAAAGATCTACTGTTACAGTAAGTTCTTACATAACCGTACTATCTTACTTTGAGATACGGCTCTTGCAGCAGGTTATACCATTAGGACTGAGTCCCAAGTAGTGTGCGGCAGCCCCTTATAAACAGGAGGAGAACAGGAAAAGGATAAAAGAGAACCCCTCATGAAAGAAGCCCTTTCGGGACAGCAAGGCCAAAGCTAGCTCTGCATCTAGAGGCAATGTCTGGACTGTAGTGTCTGATGAATGTGTGCACAGTACTCCAAGTGGCTGCTGCACAGATGTCTGAAGCCGAAGCGTTTCTCAGGGAGGCAAATGAGACTGCCATCCTTCTGGTGGAATGACCCTTTACCGGGCCCAGTAGGAGCTTATTCTGCTTCTGATAACAGAAAAACAATACAGTTCACAAACCATTTTAAAAGTGTCTGTTTTGACACTGGTGCCCCTAACATTCTTTTTTTTTTTTTTTTTTTTAGTTTTTGTTGACCGGGTAAGTGCACTAGGCAAATCCTGCCTATTTTCAGGCACGACCCGGGGGAGGGGGATACAGATGAATGCCAGCTGAGCTTGAACCAGATGAAACTGTTGGTGGTATTTTTAGTGAATGAGGGAAATTTGGCCAGGACACCGGGGAAATTCCCCTACTCTTTTCGATAAGTGCCATGGGATCTTTAACATCCACCTGAACTACCACCAATCCAGGAAGATGGGACCTCGGTTTAACATCTCATCTGAAAGACGGCACCTCAGAAGTGCAGCACCCCTCTCATGCTGCACTACAGTGTCAGTACTGGGATATTAACCCAAGTGCCAGATGTGGGAACTGAACCCACAGCCCTCTGCTCTCCCGGCCTCAGAGGCAAGTGTGCTACCTACTGAGCCACTGACACTGATTCTGAGGGCAAATCAAACAAATAACTGGTCTGACTTTCAGTGCGACCTGGTTCTAGTCAGATAGCATCGGAGTATCCTGTGTACATCCAAGGTGTACAGGAGATCCTCTCCTTTATTGGAATACTCTAGGTAATAAACAGGAAGGGGAATCTCTTGGTTGAGAGCAAGCTCTGATACTACCGTAGGCAAAAACTTATGATTGGTTCTTAAGGACACCCTGTCCTTATGGAAAATTAAATATGGCTCTTTGCACATAACTGCCTGGAGCTCTGAAATCCTTCTGGCAGAAGTAACTGCAACTAAAAATAATGCCTTTCAAGGTAGAAGGCATAGCTCGCAATCCATGGCTGGTTCAAAAGTAGGTAGTGTGAGCTGTTCCAAAATGAAGAGAAGATCCCAGGGAGGGACCGGATCCCTAATGGGTGGTTTCAAATGGAGGATGCCATGCAGAAAGGTGCACGACAGGTCCAGCTGGGCCAAGGATTTATCCCTAAAAGGTGCATGGTATGAGGTTAATGCGGAATGGTGCACCTTTGTTGAGGAGTAACTTAGCCCACATCAGACAAGGAAAGAAGGTTCTCTAGTACACAGTTCACTGGGCAGGTTAAGGGGTCCAGGTCATGAGCAGAGGACCAAAGGCAAAACCTGCACCATTTCAAGGCAAATGTGGCTCTAGTAGAGGGCTTCCTCGCTGCCATGAGGATGTCAGCCACTCTGTCTGAGACTCCATGGCGAGATATCGCGAAGCCTTCAGGAGCCAGACGTGCAGGTGTAGGGATCGCAAGTTCAGGTGGACCAGAGATCCATTGTCTTGCGACAGTAAGTGCGAGCTGAGAGGGTGAGAAAAAGGGGAATCGCTTGCTAAGTGTTGGAGTAAGGGAAACCATATTTGTCTGGGCCAATATGGGGCCACCAGAATAATGTCTGCTCCTTCCTCCTGCAGCTTGATTAGAACTCTGAATCAGCAGGAAGGGGGAGAAGGCATTAAAAAATGTGCCTATCCAGGAGAGGGATAATGCGTCTCGCCAGAAAACACCATGCCCTGGATCTAGCCAGCAAAAATTGGGCAGTTTTGCATTGTATGAGGAGGCGAAGAGATCTAGTTCTGGCATTCCCCATTTTGCAAACAGAGTTTCCGCCACTTGTTGCAGAAGCTCCCATTCCATGTGCACTGGATCTTGATCGGCTGAGAAGATCTGCTAGCATGTTCTGCAACCCCAAAACATGAACTGCACACAGGGTGATGATCTGTTCTATTGCCCAGTACCACACTCTCAATGCTTCATGACAGAGTTGGTATGAATGGGTGCCTCCTTGCTTGCTGATATAGAACACTACTGCCATGTTGTCTGTTTGAATCAGTAGATGTCCCGGGAGTAGATCTGTCTGCAAAGCCTGCAGGGCCTAAAGGACCACCCTGATCTCCAGTACATTTATGTGAAGGGATCCTTCTGTTCCCGACCATAGTCCCTGTGTCCTTTTGTTGCCAAAATAGGCACCCCAACCCGATCCTGATGCATCTGTAGTCTTGATATGTGAAGGAGTGGCTGACAGGAAGGGGACTTCTACATTGAGGTGTTCCGGAACTAGCCACCATGCAGGACTCTGTGAATAGAAGCGGGGACCGAGACCAGCTGATCGAGGTCATCCTGGCATTGGTCTCATTGGACTCTGAGTGCCCACTGAATGGCTCTCATGTGGATATGTGACAGGGGAACCGTGGATGCCAGTCTCCCAGTAGATACAATATTTCTGGATCTAGCAAAAGCATTTGACAGAGTTTCCCATAAAATATTACTAGAACACTTGACAAATTTAAAATTTCCACAAACTCTGATAAACTGGATAGAATCATGGCTACACCAGCTTCAGTCGTAGAGAGTAAAACCATTGACACCTTTAAACATAACTTGGATCAATTTATGGGTGACGCTAAATATGATTATATATAACATTACCCCACCCTTGGGTGGCGAGCTCATCAATAGGCTTTGACCTCCTGAGCTTGTACTGAACTATGAAACCATGGCTATTGCGGCTGCCATGTAGCCTAGAAGGCGCAGCACGGTCCGTGCCGAGACCTGTTTCTGCCCCAGGATATGTCTGGTTAGACCACTTAGGCATTCTGCCCTGTCATCTGGTAAGAAGGCCCTTCCTTTGTTGGTGTTCAATACTGCACCAATGAACTGCAGCCTTTAGCATGGCATGAGAAGCGACTTTGGCAGGTTGATAGTGACACCTAGAGCGTTGAATATCGAAAAGGTGTCTTGTAGTGCCTGATTTAATCCCATCCTGGATGAGGCAGTGAGGAGCCAGTCATCCAGATAAGGGAAAACGTAATGGCCCATCCTGAGGGCCACGGCTACTACTGCCAGGCATTTGGTGAAGACCCTTGGTGCCGATGACAGACCAAAAGGTAGTGCCCGAAATTGTAAGTGTTGTCCCTGGAATTTGAATTGCAGAAACCTCCTGTGGTTTTTGCGATTGGATTGTGGAGACAGGCATCTTACATGTCCAACGATGCTAGCCACGCATTTGGGCATAGCATTGGGATCAATCCTGGCAAGGTGACCATCCTGAAGCTTTTGTACGCCACAAAGGAGTTGAGATCGCTGAGGTCCAGGATGGGGCCAAAGTCCCCTGTCTTTTTGGGTACTAGGAAAAAGTGGGAATAGTACCCTTTCCCTCTTTGAACCCATGGGACCCGCTCTATGGCCTCTTGTGTTAGAAGGGCCTGGATCTCTTGTATCAGTGTGGCGTGTTGTCTGGAATACTGTCAGAGGAGGTGTGGCCTGGACGATGGTTGCCTGGTGAACTAATTAGGGTGGCCTCTTTGAATCAGCTGAAGAACCCACTGGTCGGAGGTAATTCGCTGCCATCCTTCTAGGAGTTTTGAAAAGCAACCCCCTGATTGCCTCTTCCCCCTGTGCCAGAGGGAGACAAGGGCTCTGCAACGAGTCAGGCTGTGGAGGGGGAGGGTAGGTTTGCTTGAGGGGGTTTGGCATTCCTCATTCCTGCACCTCCTGTTGCTCGAGAAGGACCTTTACGGTTAAAGCCACCTCTCTGCTGCTGTCTGAACCTAGACTGCTGCTCTTGTTTCCCATGAAAATGGTGCTGCTGTCTCTGAAATGGTTTCAGTCTGTACACTGCTTGCACAGAATGGGCTACCTTACCAGCATCTTGTAGCTTTGATATAATCCTTTCAGAATCCTCTCCGAAAAGAACTGAGCCCTTGAAAGGGATGTCTAGGATGCCTGTCTGGACATCTAGTGTGAAACCTGAGACCCTCAACCACGAGTGTCTTCAAAGACATACACATGTTGCCGCACTTCTGGCGGCGGAATCCACAGAATCATAGGCAGCTCTGAGTACCTGTGTGCCAACATCAGAGCCTGTCTGCAAGAGTTTGGTTAGCTCTTCTTTTTAGTCTCCGTCTGGTAGTTTTTTGACCAAATCCAACCCTTGTTCCCACAGGGCGTTCTGCAATTGGATCATGTGGGTTAAAACGTTTAGTGAGCAGATGGAACATGTAGTCGACGCATACATTTTGCTTCTCAAGGAATTAAACTGTTTTGATTCTCGGTCCAGAGGCTGAATACTCAAGTGCTTTGGCCTTTGGAACCTGTCATGTGTGGCAGTGATGACCACTGAATGTGCCACTGGTTGTTCTCCCAGATAAGTGTCTTCTATTGGGGCCCAATATAGGCGGTCAGCCTTTTTGGGGACTGCAGAAGAAGAAATGTAGGGGTGCTTCCAAGCAGCCTTAGTCATATCCTGAAAAGTGTCAACCAGTGGTGGAACCACCACTGGTTTTGGATCTTTTTGGTGTAGATATTTTGCTAAGCGGCGCCATTCTGGATCCAAGTCCTCTGCGTCCCACCCCATATTATCTTGGATATGGCGCATTATATCCATGAAAGTAGGGTCATGTAGAGGGGACCCTGGCAAATCCTTTGGATCCAGAGAAGGAATACTAAAAGGTGAGCCACATTTAGAGGAAGAGTTTGAAGAGGAATAAGAGTCACCTGAGGAAGAGGAGTCTGACATCCTGCGGTGCTTCTTTTTCTTGTGCACACTCGGTGAGCAGGAAGGGGTCTTGGAAGGAGACTTCGGACACTTGTCTTTTGAGGCCCTCTAATTGGTGTAAGGCTTTTTTCCTTAGGAGGAGGTCTGACAGGACTTTTTTCCCTCAGCAGCAGGCTAGTAGCTCGTGGCAGAGGTTGGTCACCCAGAGGTGCCTTAGTGGGGACTATATCCTTTCTGATTGTCTCACACCAGTAAGCAAATATATCTTTCACCTCGGAGCTCCTCGGATCCAAGGTTTGACAGGTCGTTGGTTGAGACATCTGGCCTGAGGTTTGGCCTGTCACCGGCTGAGATGTCTGACTATCTCCTGTATTTATTGGTCTGTGGTCCAATGCACCCGTCGTTTGGTCTTTGGATGTTGTCGGCTCCAGTAAGAGGTCTGTATCCTCTAACCCAGCCGACGTATGGTCATCACTCAGACGTACAACCCCGACGTCGGTGTCTTCATTGTCCGTCCGTCAGGACATGCCGACCTTCAGTATGGTGGTGTCATTGTCCCGTCATTAGGTGTGGACCTCAGCCAGAGGCTGCTGAACTTTGGACCGTTTAGTGGACATCTGGTCTGGAGTCCGTTTAGGGTCCAATGACCGTTTAACAGACGTCTGTTCTGTGGTCCATTTAACGAGCGTCCCCAGGGACGTAAGGCTTCTGAGGGCTGAGAGGCTGACCTCTAGTCGTCGCAGCCCCGGTGTCAGTCCAGGGAGTAGGAGCCTGTGACAGAGGCTGACTTGGAGGGTGCCTTGACTGGGCGCTCTGTAGGAGAAAACCGCTCTACAGAGCTCGAAGACCAACTGGTGGAGTGAACCAGAGGCCGGACTTTTATGGGCTGAAGAGTGGTTCCTGAGCCGGAAACACGTCTGGACCTTGGCGGGCGGTTTCAGAGTCTTAGGCCAAGATGGAGATCTGTTGGGAGTGGCTGGCCGAGTCTAAACTCCTCCTGGAGTCGGATGTCCGCAACTTGGATGGGGAGCACTCTTTCTCCCTTTCCCTCCTTATGTTTCCCCAATTTATGGGAGGATCCTTCACTGAAGGAGTTAATCTTTTGCATTGCTGCTAATTTTTGTTTTAGTAGGAAGGTCTCCAAAACTTTCTAGTAGCGGATCCTCGTTCTGCTATTAACATTTTGGCACATAAGACAGGCGTTAGTGTCGTGCTCTGGGTCCAGGCACCATACACAGGCCATGTGGCTGTCCTTAAAAGGGATTTGTTTGCCGTAGGCACATTCAGATAAGTGCCATTCTATGGATGACGTCGGGGAAGACTACATATAGAAGGAAAAAAAAATAATAATGAACTTCTCAAAAATGAAAGAAAAATACTTATGATGGCATCATTCAGTAGCTGAAGGTGTCCGTGGAGCCAATGCTTGCAAGTCGACGGTGACAAAAGAACTGAGGGATGCTGGGGGACCACCCCTTTTATGATGTATGGGACATCGGGGCCGGTCCCCCGCTGTATGTAGCTAGCTAGAAGTTTTCCGTGGGGTCCTGCTGCCTGCCGGCTTCAGTCCTAATGGTGTAACCTGCTGCAACAGCTGTATCTCGAAGTAAGATCACACGAACCCCTGTCATCTGAAGGCAGCTGCCACAATTGCCAAGCATTTGGTGGACACCCTGGGGGCTGAGGATAAGTCAAACGGCAAAGCCCTGAACTGGTATTGGGCTCCCTTGAAAATGGAACCTGAAGAAGCGCCTGTGAGATGCATATACCTTGATGTGCAGGTATACATCCTGCATGTCTAGGGAGCAAATCCAGTCCCCCTGGTGTAACAGGGGCAGCGGCCTCTGAAGGGTGATCATCCTGAATCTTTTGTACTGGATGGACAGATTTGGCTCACTGAGGTCCAGGATGAGCCTGAGGTCCACGGTGCGTTTGGGGACCAGGAGGAAGTGAGAACAAAACCTCTGTCCTTGCTGGGACTTTGGGATGGGTTCTATGGCCTTTTTGAGGAGCAGAGCTTTCATCTCCTCGCAAATTAGTGGGATGTGACTGGGAGGATAAAAGGACTGAACTGGGGGATTGTCTGGAGGCCTCTCCAGAAGTTCCAAGAAGCGGGTATAGAAACATAGAATTTGATGGCAGATAAGGACCGCTTGGCCCACTCAGTCTGCCAATTTCCCTACCTAATGGATAAGCTGAAGATCCTAGTTAACCAACAGCCTACTTCTTCCTACCCCCAACCCCTAGAATTGCCTTATGACTGTCCCATGCAATCTTGAATTACACCGTTTTTGACTCCACATCCTCCTCCGGAAGGCTGTTCCATGCATCCACAACCCCCTCTGTGAAAAAATACTCCTTACATTACCGCTGAGCCGCCCCCCTCCATCTTCAAATTGTGCCCCCTTGTTCTTGCACATCTCTTTTTCTGAAAGATGCTACCCTCTTGGACTTTGTTGAGTCCCTTGAGGTACTTTAAAGTTTCTATCATGTCCCCCCTCTCCCTCCTTTCCTCGAGGCTATACATATTAATCTTCTTAAGTCTCTCTTCATATGTCTTTTGGTGCAGACCCTTTAGTTGCTCTCCTCTGGACTGCCTTCATCCTGTTTATGTCTTTGCGGAGAGTGGGTCTCCAGAACTGCATGCAGTACTCCAGATGGGGTCTCACCAGCTGTCTCTACAGAGGGATAACAACTTCCTGTTTTCTACTGGTGATGCCTCTCCCTATGCATCCCAGAATCCCCCAGCCCTCCTTACTGCCCTCTTACATTGCTTCACCTTTAGGTCATCTGATATGACTACCCCCAGGTCCCTTTCCATTTCTGTTGTTATTAGTATCTTACCCCCCATTGTGTACTCTTCCCCTGCGTTTTTGTTTCCCAGGTGCATTACTCTGAACTTCTTAGCATTGAATCTAATCTGCCATACATCTGACCATTCCTCCAACCTTGCCAAGTCCCTTCTCATCCTTTCCACCCCATCTTGTGTATCAACTCTGTTGCAGATCTTTGTGTTGTCTGCAAAGTGACATACTTTTCCTTCCAGTCCCTCTGCAATGTCACTTACAAAGACACTGAAGAGGACTGGTCCTAGTACTGAACCCTGCGGTACCCCACAAGTAACCCCCCTTTCTTCAGAGTGGACTCCGTTTACTATTACCCTCTGTGTCCTGTTCTCCAGCCAATTCTTTACCCAGGCTACCATCTTGGGACCCACTCCAAGACTGGCTAACTTGTATATTAATCTTTGGTGTGAGACTGTGTAAAATGCCTTGCTAAAGTCTAGGTAGGCCATGTCCACAGCCCCCTCCCTGATCTACTACTCTGGTCACCCAGTCAAAGAAATCTATTAGATTCGTCTGACATGACCTTCCCACTGTGAATCCATGCTGCCTTGGGTCCTGTGCCCCTCTGGCCTCTTGGTACTCGACAATTCTTTCCTTCAGAACCGATTCCATCATTTTCCCTATCACTGAGGTTAAACTAACAGGTCTGTAGTTTCCTGCTTCTGCCCTGCTCCCACTTTTGTGAAGTGGGAATCACATCTGCCCTCCTCCAGTCCTCAGGTACCACCCCATCCTCCCATGAATTGTTAAACAGGGTAGTCAGTGGTGTCACTAGTTCTACCCTTAGTTCTTTTAGAATTCTGGGATGAATCCCATCAGGCCCCATTGCTTTGTCCACCTTCAGTTTTAAGAATTCTTTCAGAACCCTTTCTTCTGTAAATGGGTTGGTATCAACTCCTGTATCCAGAGTGTTTCTATGTTCTATGAGCTGCAAAATCCAACTGTCAGAAGTTATTTCCCTCCACCTCTCTAGATGGATGGAGAAGTGACCCCCTACGACCGCCTCTTGCATTATTGGGGGGGTTTAGCAAGGAGTTGGGGGGGGACAGTCACAGCTGGGGCTGTGGGGCCCCCTCTGGAGCTTTTGCTGGGGGACGGGTTGGGGGCAGGCAGGGAAGACCGCACCACCCTCGGCTTGCCTTGGGACTTAGCCGACGTCTGGGGCTGCCTGGCAGCGGCCCGGCAAAGGAAGGTTCTCTGTCCAGATCTGAGCTGCGTGTGATACAAGGAGTGAAAGGACCTGACGGCTCATCCTGAGGCCTGAAGCCTAGAGAGGATATCCTGAACATCACCTCCAAACAGTAGGTTGTCCCTGAAAGGAGCATTCATGATGGACAACTGAATGTCTTCAGCAAACCCAGACACCCAGAGACAAGAGTACCAGCACTGGCATATGCTGGTAGTAACATCCCAGGCCAATGTATCCACAGCTTCATAGACCAAGCTGAGTAGGTGGGTACTGCAGTTGAAGGCCGACTTGAGGGCATCTAGGGCTTGCTGCTTGGCAGTCATCAGATAAGGACTGGACGGCATCCTTGATCTTGTCCCACAGCGCATTCTGATACTGGAGCATGTGGGCTAGGTAGTTTAGGGCATGGATTGCCAAGATAGAGGCAGCAAATACAGGTTACTCACCTGTAACAGGAGTTCTAGGAATGGTATATGTTGTTCATCCACACTCATTGGCAGTATCCTTGCCGTTTTAAATCTTGCCGGAAGGTCTTCAAGCTTGCTCCTCCCACCCACCGGTGGTATAAACCTCGGCTCCGCCCAGACGCCAGATCCGCCCGCGGAAGCTCAGGCCATGCGTCGAGCCGAGGTTGGTGGTCGTAGGATGAACAATATACATTCCTAGAACTCCTGTTACAGGTGAGTAACCTGTATTTCTAGGGACATGGATATGTTGTTCATCCACACTCATTGGCAGACTCCTAGCAGTTCTCCGGGAGGAGGGAGGCAAGACGACACCCCATATACTTACTTGGGAAAGAGAGACTGGAGAACCGAGGCCCCAAAACCAGCATCCCGGCGTGACTCAAGGTCGATGTGGTAGTGGGTAATGAAGGTGTTTGCTGACCCCAGGTAAGCCCTGCAGATTTCCTGGATAGGACGCCCTGGAAGCAGCCACCGTTGCAGCAGTATGGCGGGTAGAATGAGTCTTATCCCTCTGGGAGGCTCCATGCCCGCTAATCTTATAGCAGAGATCTATGCAGGAGGTTACCCACCTGCTTACGTCCGCTGACTGCAGGTCTGCCAGATCGGCTTCAGCGAGGGTGACAAACAGCCGGGCTAACCTCTCCTCGAATTTCAGCCGTGGCGCCCTTATAATAAGCGAGCGCCTCTTCTAGGATCCAGAGTATGGAGCCTATATTCGCCTCCGAGGTGTGATTGGGGTAGAACACCGGCAGAGTCAACACCTGGTTAAGGTGAACTCCACACCACCTTCGGAAGGAATTTCGGTGGGGCGCAGGACAACCTTGTCCCTGTGGAAGACCAGGTAAGGAGACTCGATGGAAGCGCCTGGAGCTCTCCCATCCTTCTGGCTGACGGATAGCCACCAAGAAGCGGTCCTCCACGACAGGTGAGAGAGAGCACACCTGTGCATAGGTTCGAATGGCTTGCCCATGAGCTTTGCCAGTACCAGCAGTAGATCCCACGGAGGTGGGGGTTCCCGACTGAGGGAAATGTGATCAAGGCCTTGAAAAAGCGCCAGACCACCTTCTCCTCATGCCACTGACTGCTTTCCCTGCCCGCGCCTGTAAGCAGAGATGGCTGCCAGGTGCACCCTTAGGTCACGACCCAAGCCCTTGACTAGAAAGGGACCATAAAAGTCCAAGATGCTTCACAAGGAACAGGAGGAAGGGTCCAAGCCTGTTCTGACACCAAATGGAAAACCTTTCCATTTGAAGGCATAGCATTTTCTGGTCGACTCCTTACGGGACGCCTCAACTACATTGAGGACCTCGCCGGAAAGACCCAAAGCCTGGAACTCTAGCAGCTCCAGGAACCAGGCCGTCCAGGTGCAGGGATTGAAGGTCCGGATGGAACACCTTCCCTGATTGACTGAGCAGGTCCGGCGAGCTGGAAAGCTGCCTGGAGTCCTGGAGCTGAGACTGAGGAGATCTGGTACCAGAACTGGCGAGGCCAGTCTGGGGCTATCAGAATCACCTGCGCCTTGTCCCTCCTCGCCTTGAGAAGCACCTTGTGGATCAAGGGAAATGGGGAAAGGCGAAAAGAGGCCCGGGGTCCATTGCCTCGAGAAGGCATCCCTGCAGCGAGCCCTGCTGAGGGGGCGGCATGGAACAGACTCAGCTAGCGTTCTCCATGGAGGCAAACAGGTCCACCTGAGGTGTGCCCCAAAGGGAGAACAGATGCTGTACTACTCCCAGTGAGAGACCACTGTGGATGCAGCCCCTATCCGGCTCAGGGCATCGGCCAGGGTGTTGGAGGCTCCTGCCACGTGAATGGCTAGGAGATCCGCCTCCAGGCTGCGCACGAGTGACCAAATGCGGAGAGCTTCCTTGCATAGAAGCATGAGCTGGCCCCGCCCTGGCGGTTTAGATAGTACATGGTCGTGGTATTGTCCGTCTGGACTCGGACCACTTGACCCCGGAGGAACGGAGCAAAGGCGGTGAGAGCTAGGCGGACCGCTCGGAGCTCCAGCAGGTTGATGTGGCATCGGGACTCCCGCGGGGACCAGAGGCCATGAGCCCGGTGTTCCCCCAGATGGGCACCCCAACCCATCAGAGAGGCATCGGTCGACAGAGAGACCGGCGGCTCGGGCGGAGACGAACAGGGATGCCCTCCTGCAAATGATCTGGAACGGTCCACCACTGGAGAGCATTCCCACATCCCTGTGTCACCGGCTAAGCTGGTCCAAGGGATCGCAGCGTTGCCAGACCACTGGCTGGCCAGTCCCCACTGAAGGACGCATGTTCCAGCGGCCCAACGGACCACGCTGGTACAGGCCGCCATGAGACCCAGGAGGCGCAGGAAGTCCCGGCAGGGCGCAATGCCCAACCAGAAATGATCGGGCAAAGGAGGAAAGAACTCGGCCCTGTCCGCCGGAGCCGCTCTGGCTCAAGAGAGTCCAGCGCGCCCGATGAATAAAATCACCTGCTTCGCTCGAGTCCGACTTGGCCTCGCTGATAAGGAGGCCCAGTTGAGAGCAGACCTGGAGGGCCAGATCCTGGACCACTCCGCCTCCTTCCTGGAGGGCTGCTATCAGCCAGTCGTCCAGGTAAGGGTACACCGGACCCTCGGGCGCAGAGAATGCTGTCACCACTGCCATGCATTTGGTGAAGACCCTGGGAGCTGGAGACAAGCCGAAGGGCATGGCTTGGAACTCGAAGAGAGATCCTTCCGCTCGGAAGCGAAGGAATCTCTGGTGAGACGGACGGATAGGGACGTGAAAAAACGCGTCCTGCAAGTCCAGAGAGCAGAACCACACGCCGCGTTCCAAGGATGGTATTATCTGAGCCAGAGTGACCATCCTGAAGGTTCGAGACCTCAGGAACTTGTTTAGGTCGTGTAGGTCGAGAATGGGGCGCCAGCCCCCCGTCCGTTTCGGAACCAGGAAGTACCTGGACACAAACCCTGGGTCTGAAGGAGGGTCCACCACCTCTCTTACCACCTCCTTCTGGAGGAGGAGAGTGATGTCGCTCGGCACGACACGCCAGTGAGCTGGGGATCCTGAGCCCCCGAGGGCGACGGCCTGAAGGGTGGTGCCTGCTCGAATTCCAGAGGCAGGCCTCTTCCCACCACCTCCAAGACCCACCTGTCCGTGGTAACAGCGGACCAGGCGGAACGGAAGTGCTGGAGCCGCCCTCCACGGGGGGACCCAGGGTAGGACGGGATGGGGCTTACAACCCTCAGCCCGTCACTGGGCAGGCTTGGAGGAGGGACCGCCGAGGGACCTCCTGGGCCCTTCCTCCCTGCCTCCTGTTAGAGGAAGCCCGTGCTTGGGTTTGGGATGCCAAGGCCGAGCCTGCTGGCCCTACGCCACTGGGCTGGGCGCCGGGGCACAGAAGGACTGAAAGGGTTTTAGGCTGTGGTTTGCGGCTTTGTCCTTCTGAGCCGAAGAGACCGAGTCCAAGGTGGCATTGGACTTCTCGATCCTCTGCAGGTGACCTTCCACCCCAGGGTCAAGAGGTCAGTCCCCAAAGGGAACATCCGCCAACTTGTGCTGGGTATCCAAGTAAAGGTGGATATCCTCAGCCAAGCCCACGACGATAGCCACCGCGCGCCACACCATCTGGCACATGAGTCCCCTACATCCAAAGCAGTCTGAGCTGCTGTTTGGCCACTGCTCTGCCCTGGTCCCGCACCTGCTTAACCGTAGTCTGCAGATCGTGGGAAGATGAGGATGACCTCATCCAGGGAGCCCAACAGGGCATGAGAAAAATGTGCCATGAGGGCGAACTGGCCCTGACGAAGGCGAGAGAGGACAGAGCGTGAGACTTTTCGCCTGACATAGTCCAATTTCTGGACTCCTTGTCAGGAGGTTTGTCCACATCCCTGGCGCTGCCGGGCGCTACCGGAAAACGCTGTCGGTAACCAACCCTCAGCAGAGGGTGTTCGAAACCGACAAGGAACCTAGGGGACCGTGATATTTCCTGGCCATCCTGGCCAAGGCGCAGGGCAGGAAGCAGGGCGCTGCCAAAGTTCCAGTGCTGGACCCACTATGGCCTCGGCCACCGGAAAGACCTCCGTCGGAGAATCCCCTCGGTCCAGAATCTCCGTGAGGGGATACCTGGCCCGTTTGGAAACGGGTTCGAGCTCCATCCCGGTAGACTCCGAGATGAGCCGAAGAAGTCCTAGGAAGGACGACGGGCTATCGTCCATTGGCTGACCTCCTGAAGACTCAAGTCCAGTCGCTTGAGAAGAAGGAGGAATCATCTTCGGACTCGGAAGAGTCCTCGAAGAGCTGCCTCTGGCCTGAGCCACACCTTCACCTGCCGAGGTCGGTCGGGAGTGAGGGTAACTGACAGCCGATGGGGTAAACCCTTAGTCGACCGAGAATCCTTGGTCGGAGCCCCAATTGGTGGCTGTGGAGGCGGAGGTTCCACCGGAATTGGTGGAGCAGCTGGTTTTGGCCGAACAACCGGCCTGGGTATAGGCTCCTCGGATAAGTCGAGGAGTTGTCGGCACTGTCCCGTGACAACCACTTAATGGCGGGAAGGCGCCCGGAGTCGGCTTATTCCCGGCCAGGAGGAGCTGTTGCAACATAAGGTCCTCGCCGCCGACGTAATTTACGCGAAGCCCTCATCCGGGAGAGGGACGAGGACCAGCGGCGACGCCGCACCAGCATGTGCCGAGACCGAGACCGCCTTATGACGGTGGGAACGGCTGGACCGCGAAGAGGTCCGAGACCGAGACCGAGAGTCCCGGAATTTCCGGGGTCGGTGCGAGGAGGTGTCGGCCAGAACCGGCACTCCCTTCGGCTCGGAAGGTCCATCCGAGGGCTCCGGAACCGGAGGCACAGGCGAGCCCACGGGATCCTCAACTCCTCCCGGGGAACCGGGAGAGGGAATCTCGGCTGCTAAAGGCGACAGCCTGTCAATGGGTCGAGAAAATCTCGCGACTTCATCAGTGGGAGTCTCGGCCAACTGACCTGACGGGGACACCGTGAGGCCAGTGGTCAAGCCGAGCGGCCCACCCAAGCCGACGGGTCGACGGCCCGGGAGAGGGGACCTTCCCGCCTCCCAAGAGCGCCGACGGAGGGATTCTACCTTGCCCTCTTTTGGACCGAGAAAAGGTCCAGCAGACGCGAGGCCCTTCTCCTTTAGTGGAGAGGACAGACAAAGCTCCTAAAGGAAGCCGTAGGAAGAACCCAGAGAGAGCGGGATAAATGCCGCGGCCGAGGAAAGACACGGCTCACGCCGCCTCTCTCGAGGGCTTACCATCCGCCGAAAGGATCCGCCGGTGCCCGCCGCCAAGGACACCGCCAACCGGCCTCCTTGACTTCACACCGAGGGAACGCTTCTCGGACGCCCAGTTGCAATCGGGCAGCACGGTCTTCGAGGACGAGGGCCGAGAAAGATGAGCACAGGTCGCAAGCCCGCGGGTCGTGCTCAAGGCCTACAGTAGACACACGTGAGTGTGGATCCGTCCGAGACATCTTCTGCCCGCATGGGCATCTCCAAATCCGAGTCGATTTATCCATCGCAGCAGCGAGGATCAAGATCAAGTCTTTTGCAAAATATTATTTTTAAATCCGCAAACGGAGAAATAGGAACCAGTCGCAAACGCAGAGCGTTAAGGAGGGAACCTGAGCTTCCAAGCGGTAAGGAAGATCTGGCGTCATGGGGCGGAGCCGAGAGTTATACCACCCGGGTGGGTGGGAGGAGCAAGCTTGAAGACCTTCCGGCAAGATTTAAAGCGGCAAGGATACTGCCAATGAGTGTGGATGAACAACATATCCATGTCCCTAGAAATGTCCATTTCCCAAAGAGGCCCAGCAGACGGGACTCCCTGTTGGGTGACAGGGAGCTCAGATGCTCTGGCCATTCAGTGCAGTCGTGAGCAGCGTTAATAACCACTGAGTCAGTGTGGGCCTGCTCTCCAGGAAGGGTTTTCCCACTGGGGCAATGATACAGCCTGTCAGCTTTGCAGGATATGGCTGGGACCACATTTAGCCTACACCAAGCAGCAATGGTGATGTCCTCATAAGCATCAATGAGAGGGGGAACCACCAATGAAGGGGTGTCGGGGTGTCAAAGGCAGCTTGCCAGATGTAGCTCTGGGTCCTGCTCCCCGGTTTCAAACCCCATCGTCTCCTGGACATGGTGCATGACGGCTGAGAAGGGGCTGTCCCTTCCCCTTCTGAGGAGACCATGGAGGGGTTAGGTGAGCCGCTAATGTCCCCGTCGTCCTCTTCCTCCAAGTCTGGATCTTCCCTCTTGTCAGGTAAGATCAAGTCTGGGTAATCCACATCCCCTTCATCGGGTAGGTGACGGGGGGGGAGGGGAAGACTGGCCAGGGTGGTGGGCCTTGAGGCGTAGGGACCCACGTCTGAAGAACTCCCCAAAGGGAAGAAACAAGGCCTTAGATATCAACCAGGACCGGCAACAATCCAGTGGATGCCGGGTAAGGGTACACTGGCACCGGTCCCACAGGCGCTGGTGGGGGTAGACCGACAAAGGCCTAACGGGTGCTGGCTGTGGAAGGATAGGCTGAGGACCAATGGATACCAACGTACGCAGGGGATAATGGGCGTAGGTCCAACTAGCATCGGGTCTGGCAAAACTGGAAGAGGCCTAATAGGGGATGGGTGAGGCAAAGTCAGAGATGGTCCCATAGGCGCAGGCTGCGGTGAAGCAATAGCCAAATTTTGTTGACATTTCAGCTCATGAAACCTTAAGTTCCTGGAGAATGTTATCTAGTTTTTTGTCTTTTTAAAGGTTTTTCAGTGCTTTTGCTAGGGGTCTGCATTTTGATCATGGCTGGTGTGACACCACTGAGACCTTGCTGTCTGAGCCCAAAGAGCCGTATACAGCACCATCCTCCACTGTATCTCCCGATTTTTCCTGCCCAGTTTTTTCACTGTTGCTAGTGAACTGGAACCTCACGCAGGTATGGAAATTTACCAATTTACACTGAGTTTTTGTGAGGTTTCTTAGCTTCCTGAGCATGAAGCTCTAGGTTCACCCAGCCATCCGCTGTGGTGACATCCCCAGAAGACTCTCCACAATACCTTCCTTGCTGTGTCTCCACTGTTCCTCTACCCAACCTTGGCAATCCACCTTTGCTAGGCTGTTTCTAAAGCAATTTCCCATTACTTTAAAGTCTGCCCTTCTAAAGTCCAGTACCTTCGTCTTCATGTGGTTTGCTTCTGTACCCATCTTGATACCAAATTATATTGTAAGGTGATCACCGTCCTGTCTTGATACCAAATTACACTGTACAGTGATCACTGGCTCCCAGTGGACTGTCCACTGTGACATACGTTACTCTGTCTGTTAGTAAGCACCAGGTCCAGTAGTGCCTCTTCCCTAGTGGGTTCACTTACTTACTAACTGCCTGAGACATGCTCCTTGTTAAGAAGTCTCGGACTGCCCTGCTTCTAAGAGAAATTGCTGCTGGAAGGCTCCAGTTAACACTAGGGAGACTGCAGTCCCAGTCAGCAACACCTACCCCTTATTAGTCATTTTGTATGTTTTCCCCTAATGACTTGTTCAATTCCTATCCCTGCTGGAGGCCTGCATATCACTCTTGTGCGAATAATGGCCCCTGCTCCTGTCTCCAGTGTGACCCACAGCACCTCCAGTCCTTCTCCTACTTCTAGGTTCCCTCGCATATGAATAGCCCTGATTACCACCGTCACGTACAGGATAATACCTCCTCCCCTCCCTAGCCCTTCTGAACTGATTGTATCCAGGTATAGCTACATCCCAGTCATGATTTTCAGTGCACCATGACTCAGGTATGACCACTGTATCTAGATCCTTGTTCACTACAATGGCCTCCAGGTCTGAAATTTTATTTCTCAGAATTCTTGCGTTGGTACACATTACTCTTCAAACCTTGCTCCCTCCCTGCTTGAAAACTTGAAGGCCTCTAATCTTATCTCCCCTCTCCAGTCTGGTCTTAAGCAAGCACATGTTCGATGCCTTGAAGCAATCCTCATAAGACCTCTCCTGTTGGCCCTGAATCATCTTCTTAGTCACCCTTCACTGCACCGTCTCCAGCCTGTCCTTCTCTTTCCTGAAGTGAGGACTCCAGAACTGGGCACAGTACTCCAGGCGTGGCCTCACCAAAGCGCTATAAAGAGGTAGCATTACCTCTTTTTTTCTGCTGTTAATACTGGTCATCAAGGCACAGGTCAAGAAACATAGGAAAACCATGAGCAGTTTCAAAATTCACAAATAGCATTTTATTATTATTAACAGTAAAATAAAAAAATTGTTCAGTATAACTATTTATAATGGCAGAACACAGAAAGCTGAGCCCTTTTTCGTTTCAATTTCAAATCTCAATCTGTCTCTATCTCTCTCTTATGCAAAATACTGCAGCTCCATTTTTATAAGTCTTTGCAGAAGCTTGTTAAGAAAACAGTATGCTTCTCACACAATGTTCTTGTCAGTTTCAGCAAGTGCAGCAAAAAGAACATTGTGACCCAGAAATGACCTCGTTTACACCTTCTGCAAAAGGCTTAAAAATTGCATCTAACCCCTTGAGTTCCAAATAGCTTTGCAATCATTTCAACATTATTACTATACACAGTTTAAAACAAAGGGATCCCAGCATCAGTGACATGTCCACATAAAGATTTACATATATTTTTATACCTGCAGATATGCAATGGGGAAGAAAAGACAGAAACAGCAAGTAGGGGTAGAGAGATAGCGAGAGGTAGAGAACTGCAAGACCATCCGGGTGATCAAGTCCTAGGTCTCACAAGAAAATCTGGTTGTGCAACCAGACAGAGGAGAGAGAGAAAAGGAGGGAATAGAACAGATCCTTTCATTTAAAATCTATCTGCATAACAAACAGGGCAGGGCCTTGTTCAACCCTGTCACAATACCCCTACCAATACATCCCACCATCCTATTTGTCCTACTACAGGCCTTGCTGCACTGGCTAGATTGTTTGAAAAGTCACTAATGATAACTCCTAGGTCCCGTTCCTCAGCCATAGTGCTAAGTCTTACCCTACCCATCCAGTACTCTGTCCTGGGGATCTTGTTCCCTAGGGGTATATCCTGCACTTTTTGGCACCAAATTTCAACTGCCAAACTCTACATCACCTCTCTAGTCTTTTCAGGTCACTCTACAGTTCCCTGATTCCCTCGCAGCTATCCGCCCTCCCACAGAGCTTAGTGTCACCTGTGAAAAGACACCACCTGCCAGAATTCCTTCTCTAATTTCACTGAGGAACATACTGAAGAGGTCTGGGCCCAGGACAGATCCCTGCGGTACCACACTCATGGCCTCCCCCTCTTCTGGTTTAGCCTTGTTAACCGCAACCCTCTGCGGTCTCCCCTTTAGCTAGTTACCTACCCATCTTACTAAATCCTTTGCCACAGCCAGATCCTCCATCTTCTTCAGCAACTGTCTGCGATTCAAAAGCCTTACTGAAGACAAAGTACACTAAATCCATGGTGTGGCCCCTATCCAATGCCCTCTTAACCCAGTCAAAGAAAACTACCAGGTCACTCTGACAAGACCTCCCTGCCTTGGATCCACATTGTTTACTATCCTGGAGACAATTTCTCGCCACGTAGTCTATGAGATCCTCTTTGACCAGTGACTCCAACAGTTTCCCTGCTACAGAGGTACGATTAACAGGTCTGCAGTTCTCCAGTTCCTTTTCCCCTCTGCCCCTCATGAAGCGGAACTAAGTCCACCACCCTCCAGCCCTTCGGAACTACCCCTGTCTGCATGAACTACTAAACAGTGCCACCACAGGTTCAGCCAGTTCCACAGCCAGTTCCCTGAGCACCACTGGATGCATCCCATCTGGTCCCAGGGCCTTATCTATCTTAAGAGCTACTACCCCTTTCTGGAATCTTTTGTATGTAAATACTGGCTGCCTCATCTCCAAGACCCCTTTAAGGCCACTAAGCCACCACCCTCTGGCAACAGCCTGCTGCCTTCCTTGTTAAGACACAGCAGAAATACAGTAATCATTATGGACTGCAGTCTTTTGTACATCCTTGTCTATCACCCTACCCTCCTCAGACAGCCTACTAATACCCCTCCTTTCTTTTTTCCCTAATATACTGGAAGAATTGCTTTTTCTCTGCTCTTGACGCCTCCACAACATGCAGCTCAGTGTCTGCTTTTGCCTCCCTTTCTCAAAACAAAAGCAGACCACCCCCCAAAAAATAGAAAGCACAACCACGTTTCTCAAAAATGTTTTCAGAAAAACATAAATAAAGGAAAAACAGTTTTATTTCACAGACGATATGGAGACACACACTCCTACAAAGGAAAAATAAATGCGGCATCCTAGTTACGATACACTGTGTAAACAAAAGTATTAAAATGTGGCCTGTTAAACCACCATGGAAGCATCTACATAATGCTGCAATGCTCTAAGCCTGTTAAACAATGTAGACGGCTGCCAACATTAAAGAGAAGTATTATTTTAGGCACTTTCTGCAAACATTCTGCAGTCTATAACTGTACAAATCCACCTGCAAATTCATCAAACTTGGTATATGATTCTACAAAAATATACTGTACAATTACAGTTTACTAAAAGTGCAGACAGAGAACCAATATGTTAAACAGTATAGTCCTAGGACTCAAAATGATCCTTTACTGACTTCTCCAGGTTGTATTTTTATAAAAGCTGTATAAAGCAACATTTCATTAAAGGTTTTCAGTAAATGTGTTTTGTTTGTAAATCCTTACAGTTTTTTTTTTTTGGGGGGGGGCTGAGGGCTGCTTGCAATGCTAATAACATAGAAACATAGAATTTGACGGCAGATAACGACCGCTTGGCCTACCTAGTCTGCCCATTTCCCTAATGGATAAGCTGCAGATCCTAGTTAACTAACAGCCTACTTCCTCCTACCCCCACTAGAATTGCCTTATGTCTGCCCCACGCATTCTTGAATTCCCCACTGTTTTTGACTCCATGACCTCCTCAGGAAGGCCGTTCCATGCATCTACAACCCTCTCTGCGAAGATACACTTCCTCACATTACCTCTGAGCAGCCCCCCCCATCTTCAAATTGTGCCCCCTTGTTCTTGCACATCTCTTTTTCTGAAAGATACTACCCTCTTGGACTTCGTTGATTCCCTTGAGGTATTTGAAAGTTTCTATCATGTCCCCCTCTCCTCCTTTCCTCGAGGCTATACATCTTAAGCTCCTTTAGTCTTTTTCATATGTCTTGGCGAGACCCTGCACCATTTTGGTTGCCCTCCTCTGAACAGCCTCCGCCTGTCTATGCTCTTGCAGATGGCGCCTAGAAAACTGCACACAGTACTCCAGATGTGGTCTTACCAACTGTCTGTACAGAGGGCCAACAACTTCCTGTTTTCTACTGGTGATGCCTCTTCCTATGCATCCCAGTATCTCCCCAGCCCTCCTTACTGCCTTCTCACATTGCTGGCCCACCTTTAGGTCGTCTGATATGACTACCCCCAGGTCCCTTTCCATTTTTGTTGTTGTCAGTATCTCACCCCTCATTGTGTACTCTTCCCCTGGGTTTTTTTCCCAGTTGCATTACTTTGCACTTCTTTGCGTTGAATCTAAGCTGCCATACATTTGACCATTCCTCCAACCTTGCCAAGTTTTTTTTCATCCTTTCCACCCCACCTTGCATATCAACCCTGTAGTAGATCTTTGTGTCATCTGCAAAGAGACATACTTTCCCTTCCAGTCCCTCTGCAATGTCGCTTATAAAGAAATTAAAAAGGACCGGCCCAGTGCTGAACTCTGCGGTACCCCACTTTCTTCACTGTGGACTCCATTTACTATTACCCGCTGTGTCCTGTTGTCCAGCCAGTGTTTTACCCAGGCTACCACCCACGACTCCCAGGCTGGCTAATTTGTTTATTAATCTTTTGTGCGGGACTATGTCAAATGCCTTGCTAAAGTCTAGGTAGGCCATGTCCACAGTCCCTACCTGGTCTACTACTTTGGTCACCCAGTCAAAGAAATCAATTAGATTTGTCTGACATGACCTTCCTGCTGTGAATCCATGCTGCCTTGGGTCCTGTGCCCCACTGGCCTCTAGGTACTCAACAATTCTTTCCTTCAGAAGTGATTCCATCATTTTCCCCACCACTGAGGTCAAATTGACAGGTCTGTAGTTTCCTGCCTCCGTCTTGCTCCCACTTTTGTGAAGGGGAATAACATCCGCCCTCCTCCAGTCCTCAGGTACCACACCATTCTCCCACGATTTATTAAAAAGGGTAGTCAGTGGTGTTACTAGTTCTTCCCTTAGTTCTTTTAGAATTCTGAGGTGAATCCCATCAGGCCCCACTGCTTTATCCACCTTCAGTTTTAAGAGTTCTTTTAGAACCCTTTCTTCTGTGAGAGGACTAATATCAACCCCCCTATCCAGAGTGTTTCTATTGACTGGATTAGGTATATCCCCCTGCTTTTCCATTGTGAATACTGAGTAGAAGTATTCATTCAGTATCCCTGCTTTTTCACTGTCGCTCTCTGCCCAACCACCTTCCTCTTTATTCGGCCTCAGTATCCCTGCCTTAGTCTTTCTTTGCTCCCTAATGTACCTATAAAAGGTTTTATCCCCCTCCTTAACTGAGCTGGCCATCTTTTCCTTGGTTTAGGCCTTTGCTATTCTGACCGTCTTCCCCACTTCCTTCTGCTTTAACTGGTACAGTTCTCTGTCCTGCTCCTTCTGTGTTTCCTTGTACTTCCTGAATGCTATCTTTTTCTCCCTTACCTTCCCCGCCACTTCTTTTGAGAACCATAGTGTTTTTTTTCTTTCGTTTTGATTTGATTATTTGCTTCACACAAAGGCTTGTTGCATCTGTGATGGCAGTTTTGATGTTTCCCCATTGTTGCTCCACCCCACCTTCTTGCCTGTTTGCTAGTGCTTTGAGGCACTCTCCCATTTTGACAAAATTAGCCCTCCTGAAGTCCAGTACCTTCACTTTTGTGTGGCTTGACTCTACAGCTAAGTTTATCATGAACCACACTGTTTGGTGGTAGCTTGTTCCCAGATGGCTACCCACTTCTAGATCTGAGATCAATCAAAGTCTTTATTTAACCAGGCAATCACCGTTGAACAAGCTCATTTCTGAAGTGGACCTGGGTTTGTTAACAAGGGACAATATACATAGGACGCAAAACACAAGAAAATAGTAAAAATACAAATAAAGTGAGATACAATAATACAGTATATACAAAGTATCAGCAGGTAGCATTGACAGTAGTATATGTTTGGAACAGAAGATACAGCTAGTTTTGGGTAGGACACAATATTTCATAAAAGTAAAGAAATATACATATCAGGTGCACAGAACACAGATAAAACCTAATATAAAAAGATATATAGTGATATGGTATGGAGAATTTAGAGCTGGAACCAGGGTCAAAGGAATGTGGAAGGGACAGATATGGGAGGGGGGTAGAAAAAGGAGAGAGGGAAGAGTCGATTATAGATGTGATCAGTCTTTTAACAGTAGTAATTAGAGTGCGCTTGGACTTATAGGAGTCACTGCTTAGGGTAGACAGGCACAAGACTCCTTATTATGATGTAGATATAGAGATTTAAAAGCTGCTAGGCTGATGGGGTGAGTTCATTTCAAAGTTTTTTGCAGCTTGTTCCACAGTTGAGGGAGCACAAAGCTGATGGCTGCTCTGCCAATGCAAGATTTTGCTTTGTAAACATACAGGTAGATATATGAGGTGCTTCTCAGGGCATACTTCCCCAGAGTGCATAAAGGTAAACAGACAGAGATATACTAGGGCAGTTTATTTGAGATAGCTTTGTATGTCCAAACCACAGCATTTTTTTGCCATCTGTAAGCAAGAGATGACCATCCCACTGCCGTGTACAATGCACAGTGGTGGGTTGAGTATGGAAGACCCGTGATAAATCTTATGGCTCTGTGATAAAGCGTATCGAGTTTGGCTAGGGTACCTGCAGGCCCCCGACTATATATAAAGTCTGCATAATCCAATAAGGAAAGAAAGGTAGTTTGAACCAGTTTCAGTTTAGCATCTCTTGTGAGGAGATTATTAATCCTAAAGAACAGACCAAGTCTTTGTCTAAGTTTCTTTGCCAGTTCTTCTAAGTGATCGTGAAAGTAAGTCTATGGTCTAACCAGACCCCCAGATACTTGAACTTTGGTACGTAGTCCAACTACTCACCTAGAATGGTAGTGATCTGCGGCAATTGCAGGATTTATTGCATTTTGAAGGGGCGAGAGGAACACTGCTTTGTTTTTTTTCTTTATTTAAGAGCAGTTTCTGGTTTATAAGCTGATGTTGCAGCAGATTAAATTCATTTTGAAGGGCTTTACAGGCTGCTTCAGGTGTGGGGCTACTAGCATAGAGTACTGTATCATCCGTGAATAGGTGTATTTGTGCTTCTTTGATGGGGGCATCTACATTGTTAATATAAATGGTGAAGAGCAAGGGACCAAGAATGGAACCTTGCAGTACACCCCTCAATAGGGGTTTTGGTGGAGAAACTTCCCCCTTCTGCCTTTACTTGTTGAAGTCGTCCTGAGAGGTAGTTGGAGAACCATTTAAGGGATAGGGAATCCAAACCAATGTTCCGGAGGGATGACAGAAGCAGTCTGTGATCAACGGTATCAAACGCCTTGCTTAGGTCCAAGTAAAATGCGCAAAGTGTTTTTTGCCTAATTCAAGCTGCCAGTCGTCTGTCACTTTGGCTAGAGCAGAGACTGTACTGTGCTGTGTGCTCTAAAACTGGACTATAAGAGGCTGAGCAATTTTTGTGATTCCAGGTATTTCCGAAGCTGGGAGTTCACTATTTTTTCCAGCATCTTTGACAGGATTGGAAGTAGGGAGATTGGCCTGTAGCTTTTGAGGTCAGTAGGATCTCCTGACTTAAACAAAGGGACCACAAGTGCATTTTTCCAAATGGGCGGTAGGTCACCCTGGGACAAGAATAAGTTGAAGAGATGAGTAACTGGGACTGCGAGGATATGATAGCCGACCTTTAAGAAGTACGGGGTCAATGAGATCGGCCCCAGCACTTTTCCTAGTGTCCAGCTGAAGGAGAAGATCTTCAACTTCTTTCAGGGAGGTAGGCTGCAGACAGAAGGATGGACTGGGGATGAGTTTTTCTTGTGTATCCAATCTAAGTTGTTGGCGGAGGATATTCGCGGGAGAGGAGTCAAAGGCTAGCCCTGCAGTGGCAAAATGATTACTGAGAGCATCGAGGAAAGACAGTCTGTCGGAGATGACAGTATTGTCGATCAATAATTTAGTAGGTAGGGAGTTTACAGTGGTGTGACCTTCAACGTCTTTGATAGTCCTCCAGAATCTGGAGGCATTTCTTGAGGAGCTCTACAGCAGAGAGCAGTAGAAATTAGCTTTGAATTCTCTGACCATTTTGGTGCAGATGTTCCTCGCCCTCTGGAAAGAATTCCAGTCATTTATTAAACTAGTTTTCCTAGCAGTTCTCCAGAGTACATCTCTACTCCGAAAAGCATCTTTCAGGTCTTCTGTAAACCACTGACAGGATTTGTTTCTGGCACAAACTTTTACTATGGCAGCATACTTGTTGAGAGCCCCTAGCACAATTTCTGAGAAAATATCATAAGCCGTAGTCAGGGACTTGGCTAGATAGAAGTCCTGCCATCGTATGGAGTCTCTTAGGTCTGATATATACCCATGGAGATCAAAGTTGCGTATGCGCCTTTTAAAGGAGAATTTTGGTACAGTTGTGGATTTAAGAGTGGATCTTACACACGCGATGAAGCAATGGTCGCTAATATCAGAGAAAAAGACGCCAGCATGGGAGAATAAATGGGTTTGTTAACTAAAATGATATCCAAGAGAGTACTATTATTAGGGTTGAGCTTGTTAGGACAAGTAGATTCATTTATTAGCTGTGACAACCCAAGGAAATCACACAACATTTTAAGTGTGGTGGATGCACTGGAGAGCCAGTCTACGTTGAAGTCCCCTAGTATGATACACTCTAAAGATGCCAAACCCAGGATGTTTTCGAGATGTTTTAACAACTGTAGCATCCTATTATACATAATGAGACACCGGTGGCAATTTTAATCTTTAATGACAAGCTTTCGCATTCTTTTGGGACAGAGGCTGAGTCAATTATGGAGGCAGGTAATTTATCTTTGATGTAAATATTTACTGCACCACCTCTGGTTTGCCTGTTGGCTCTGAACAAAGAGTAGGAGGGGATGTTAACGTCATTGTTACTGGTCGCTGGTCAGAGCGAGGACTCCGTAATCACTAGAACATCTGGAGCAGTATGACATACCCAGGCCTGAATAGAAGTGATTTTTTTTTAATAGGCTACATACATTAACATGCAAGAATGTAAGCCCCTTGAGGCTTTCTAGGTCTGCCGGGATTCCATGGGTGCCAGAGGGCCTGGATTAAGCTCAACATTTCCTGAGCATAGTAAAAGCAGGAACAAGAGTTTCCTGCAGAGTCCTAGCAGAAGTGTGGGTGGCTGGGTCTTCTTTCGGTTACGTGATTTGTCTGTGGCAGTATAGGGAGTTCTGAGGCTAGTTGCCAGTTTTCCTGATGCTGCATACAATAATATCCTGACCGAGAGAGACAATGGGAGTAGGGGGGAGTATGCAGAAGGTGGTGTAGCCCTGTGGGCAGGCTCTAGGAGAGTTCCTGTATGCCGGTGCAGGTGAAGGACCAGCAGCGGGCTAGGGGAAGTTAGAGCACATACAAGTTCTTCACTTGATAGGAAAAATCCCGGTCGGACAATGTAAAAAAAGACCCATTCTCCACTCTAGAAGTTATTGTTTGATTCACGTTCCGGTCCAATACATGTAAGATGAGCAGAGACAAGCATAGAAGCAGGTAATATGCCCTCATTATGAGGCTATCACCCAATGGGCGCTACAAGTGCGGGCAAGAGAAGGGATTCTCAATGGAGGAGAATGTCTTAATCCCTGCAGAATTCTACTATAGGCAGTGGAGCCTGAAGCAGCAATCCTTAAGTACAGCTCCTAGTCAGGCTAGTAAGAAAAGAGTTCACCTGACTATAGAGTAGTACTAGGGGCAGAGAGACTCTGAAGCAAATTTCTTAGCTACTACTCTGGAGCAGACTAAGTACTAGAGAGATCACCTGAACTAAATCAACTGCCTTAGCAAGACAGGATATGCTAGTGAGCAATAAGCAAACCTAAAGTACCAAAATGGTATGCCTCAGCAAGACAGAATGAGATAAAGCTGCTAGAAGGCTTAGTTGCTAAAAGGGGATGGGAGGAATTGCAGTTGTTGACAGTAAGTAACCAATAAATTGAAACATTAGATAGGAGTGGGCAGAGACTGTGTGCATTTAAAGGAGGCCTGGGAGGGGGAGTGGGATGAAAAATCAAGGGGAAGTCCTCTCTCCATCTCCATTCGAGAGTACCAGGTCTAAGATTGCTCCCTCCTGAGTGGGTTCCAAAACAAACTGTTTGAGGCATGCCCCCTGTAGGGCATCAAGAATGGCCCTACTCGACTTCCGGTGCAGCTCTGGAACTAATGATTCAGGGTTAGCATCACAGTCCCACAATGCTGCTGCAGGCCAGCAGGGAAAAATGAGTGTTCAACAGGGTGCTCAACTACATTTGGTAAGGTGCGTCATTACTCCCAGGTGGCAAGGGACTGCAGAGCACAGTACAAGCATAAGGAAGGGGAGGTGCTCAGCAATGCTGCAAGACTGCGTGCTGCTCTCAATGTGCTGATGTTTCTGAGGGGCAGATGGAGAGCTACCCTAAAGGATAAGATGCAGGTTGCCTGATAATAGTGAGGGCTCTCATCAAACCCCTGCCACTGAAAATGGATTGCTATGGCCCAGTTAGAGTGGGTTCCTGCTGTGCAGCTTCCAGACTATGAAGGGGATAGAAGGAATCTGGGCCTAAATGTCAGCAGAGGAACTGGGGGGAAAGGGAGTTACAAATGTATTTTTTCCTCCCCCAACAATATTTTTACTGCTATGAAATAATATGTGTGCACTACCATGTCGGCAACTGGAGTTTGAGAGAGGAGTCAGGCAGCCAAGCTGGGTAAACTGCTGCCCAGGCAGCACGTACCAGCCAGGGTTGGTAGAATCCATCACCCACTGCTGCAACGCATAGCAATGAGCCACAAAACATGCTCTCTTGCAGCGGTGGGGGCACCTTGTGCCACAATACTGTGATGTTAACAGAGGTACTACACAGCGCCAGGAAGGTGGGAGAGTCATGGGTCAAAACACTGACCAGAATGAGCACATAACAAGACCAAAAGGGAGAAACATGCAATCTACATCCCCATTCAGCAAACCACCTCCCACCAGATTTGTAATTAGCTGAGGGGAGTGGGATGGGGCAAAGTCCCCTAACCTGAGGGACCCACCCCGGCGGGGAGGGAGACCATGGCGGGTGTGAAGGTGAGTAAGTTGGGAGTTTGGCTGAGACAACCTGAAAGCTGAGCAAGACTTGGAAGAAAATAAACTGAACACAGAAATTTTTTTTTTTTTTTTGTAAGTTATAAAGTTTGCTACCTCCAGCAATGGTGTTCACCATTTCCTGTAGAATGCTCTGTACAATTTCTTGCGCCTTTTCTTCATAGACATTAACTTCACCATCACAGACTCCTGTTCCATTTTTATACAGACCTTTAACAATGATAAAATACACAGTGCACATTACTGACAAGAATGCATAAGTGAAAAAAGAAAAAAATTCTATCACACTTACCGTAATTTCTTTTTTCTATTAGCACCAACAGTTGTCAATCGGGATTACTTATAATATGGGTAATGTGCACCCCGACACAGCGCTCTCTGGTAAAGCTACAGCTCTAACAGCTAAACTTGGCAGCACTGAATGATGGTGTTGCAAGTGTTCCAATTCCTCATGTCATGGCGTACAAAAATTTGCTACACAGTAAGGCACAGACAACAAGAACACCCCATATACCAACATAACTGACTTGCATGAACACAGGCAACACCGATGACAAAAACAGGCGAAAAGAAAAGATTTTCACAGTAACTTGCTTGAAGAAATCAGAACTCACCTTCACATTCCCTCTAACTGGTAGATGTTGGACAGCATCCTCTTCAATTTCCAACAATCAGTTGCGAATATGGGGCTGAAGAGCCATCAGAAGGAAGCATCGTGTAGAAAATAATGACAACTCTAAAACTTTTCAAACTGGAAAGAGACCTCTGTGATGCTACAGAGCAAAAAGTTGTTATCAATGAAGTATCTGATATTAGACCATGGAAAAATCAGGAAACTGAAAACATTAGCGTGCTAATTCACCGAGATACACATATAAATATATTGGACAATATTCTCCATGAAAGTGAGGGAAAAAAACTCCAGGTGTCGCCCCATTGACAACGCTGGCGCTTACAGAAAAAAAAGCATTTGTCAATGCAGAATATTTACTTGCTGGCATTGGCAGTGTAGGAGTTAGAGAGCCGCATAATAGGAATGGCAGCGAAGTATTGAACTGAAGCCAACCCCACCACCACCCTGCAGAGACTGACAGGCATTGGGGTGTACCTTTGGGGCGTCAGGCATAACGGCCACGCCATTTCACCACACAACACCCGGATTGGCCTCCTATACCGCCATAAGGACTGCCTTCCACCAGATGCTCTCCAGCTGGCCATCACATCCTCAGTCCTGTCCCTATCGGATTATGGCCTAGCAGTATATGGAGCCACTGATAATATGGCACTCAATCAGATCCAACTGACTCTGAACAAGGCCTCTAAACTACTGACCAGTGCCCCCAGGCTCACCCACACCTGTCATCTCTATTCCACTGCTAATCTCTTCAACCTGGAAGAACGACTCCACTACCAAACCTGCCTACTAGCCAAGAAAATTCTGCTTGCCCCTCCCCCGGGCGTGATTCTGTCTCCCCTCCAAAATATCTCCACCATAGTCTTCACCCACAGCTTGGACAAGGCCACCCTCACTGGTACCTAGAACCAGGACCTCCCTAGCTCAGAGATCCTTTTACTACAGGCCCCTCCTGGCTTAACACTCTCCCTATAACCGTCACTAACACTCCCAAAATTGTCTCCTTCAAAACTGCTCTTTAGAACCACCTGTTCAGCACCCACTGCTGTACTTGTCACTAACAGGTTGCTCGCATGCTACTAAGTGCACTTTTATCGACAAAGTCCTCCGGACTGCCTCCTTCCACCCCCCCCAACCTGGTTCCTTCAACCCCCTCCCCACCAGATATCTGTATATCAGGGCCCTCCTAAACTGAACATATGTAACTACTGTTTACGAACTGTACAAAATATATGTAACAATGTGTGTCTACATTGTAAAGTCTGTGTAACTCTGTATGTTAACTTTCTGTAATCTTGTACCATTGTTTGACAAGGTACCTTTGTAAATGAGCCTCAGGCTCAAAGGTTGTAAATCCAATCGTACAAATAAATAAATAATGATGGAAGGTATAAGTACTGAGACAGGAAGTGAGGCCAACATGGTCATGTCCCAACAATTTTCATGCCTGGCATGTCATCCATCTATTAGCTATTGTAGTCATATAAATCTATTACTCTGGAGGACTTTGCCTTTAATATGCAACTGGTGCAGTAATCAGATCTACTTCATTTGCACTAAATATGTGGCATGCATGTGTATGTCAGTAACATTGTACAACGCATATGTCTGCGCAGCACTGACAAGGGTGGGCTTGATTCATGTCCTGTTTAGATAAGGCAATGTGAGCAAACTTTGAGAAATGGGAATAAATGGCCTAATGATTGTTATCAATACAGTGGGAGCTGGAAGCTCCTGTCAGTCGGTATATAAGTAATAATCTGTAAAGTACCCTTCCCCTGTTGCCCACCCACTGATTGACAGGAGCTTCCAGCTCCTACTGTATTGATAATCATTAGTAGGCCATTCATTCCCCAATTTTTAAAGTTTGCTCACATTGCCTTATCTCAGTGCGACATGAATCGAGCCCCTGTAATCAGTGCTGCACAGGTATACGCTAAGAAAAAGAAACAGATTTAAAAAAACACAGAAAAACTTGAGTTCACACAAAGCTCACCAGGCAACAGTCTCATATCCCGAACAAGTGCTGTGCAACTAAATCAATGTTAATGCTTTAAAGTGTAAGCATATTATTTTTAATTTCTCCTGACATGTAAAAAAAAAAAAGATGTCCCATTTTACAGGTGTTTTTCAGTTTAGTTTTCAACTTATTTTATTTGTGCATACAAATAAATTCTAGCATACAAGTAAACAATGAGACAATTAAAATACATACAATAAATAAATAAATAGGAAACACACAAATGCATCAGCTTCACAAGGGAGCATACAGAAACATCCAAGGAGACAATTCATAATTTTAAAATGTTATAAGCTTTTACAGAAAACGTGCCAAGTGCAAATATTAAAGCCTTATGTTCAGTAAAAAGGATTTTGGGGGCTATTTCTTGTTGTCCCTGCCCTTGCATGCTTTCAATAAAGGGAGACAACAATTTTTTCATATAAATTGTTAGAAGGGGACATTCTAACAAGACATGGACAATCGAAAGTCTAACATTCTGATTACACTTACAAATAAGTTTCAATTTTGAAAAGCTAAAAAGTTAATGTACCAGGGAAGCCCAATAATTCTAATCTCCATCTGATAATAGCCTTCCTGTGACTTGCAGATTCACAAAATTTTAGATAAAAATCCACCCCAAATTCCACTTTATCTGCACTACAAGGAGGATACAAATCTAAGGAGTGGATTTTACCAAACTCAGCTTGGATTACACGGTCTACAATTCTTGAAAGTACCTAATGGAGAAAAATATCATGTGTAGATTTCTCATAGGATTTCATTACGACATTTCTTTCAAGACCTGTTTTGGTAAGAATATTGTTTAACTTAACAAACCAGTGACTATAGGAATTATATTTACATGAATCTCTCCAACATATGTAGGACAAGCATGTATCAGGCATCAATACAATTCTATATCACCAAGCTATAGTTTTGTTTTTTTTAAGTATTCTTGTTCTCATATCAAAAGAACCAGTTTCAGCCCTAATAACAGCACTTGAAATAATTTTTGGGCATCCCAGGACAACTCTATAGAACGTATTTTGAATAACGTGAAGATCATTTATATATTTACTTCCACAAAATCCCACACTTCACTACCATACAGTATGTGTGAGGTGTTTTTAGCGTCACAGCACCTTTTTAAGGCAATAAATGAATTCCTAGCATATGTGTTTGTAAAGCGGTTAATTGCCAGGGAAGAATTCAAGGCACCCTCTGTGACCTTTTTAACATGTATAGCACAAGAAAATTGTTTTCAAACCATACCTAAATAAAAGATAGTGGACACTTCAGAAGTACAATGACTAATCACCCAATGGTGAATTATTGACTTTTTCCCCTCAAAAAAACATAATTTTAGTTTTTTCTGTATGTAAGCAGAGTTGTAATTTATCTAAGTTTTACATAACCACTGACATGACTCTTTTAAGGCTCAATGGTATTTCAGAAATTACCACTGTATCATCCACATGTAACCCCCCTTCAAATGGGGGTTCCCAAAAGACTTCCAGGAGCTTGCTTGAATGCTCCAAGCCTGAATGGTGTTTGGCATTTAAGCCATTTATCAGTGAGTGTTTTTAGAACCTCTGGTACTGTCTCTTTAAGAGCTGTCTGCTTGCAGACATAATTAGTTTGTATGGGGACTGTGTGTTTCTTTGATTGAGTACCACTCAAGCTGCTGCTAATTCACTTCATTTTTGCAGTCACTAGGAGTGCAAAGGAACCTATCTGAAAGATGTAACTGTTTGCCAGAAATTATTTAGAGTAATAATGAAATTACAGTTTGTCTAACCTGCTTTCTTTGCAGTCAGAACTGTGTCTGCTAGTTCCCATTCTAGTTTTGAACTGCTGAACTGGACCAATCAGTGTGGGGTAAGCTAGCTCTAAATGGTGCCTTGGACTAATCAGAACTTGGACTCATAATCTGAGCCAGCCACAAGAGGATTGTATGGGCAGTGACTCTGGGAGATGTAGTTTAGACTTCAGTGCCTTTTGGACCAACAGCAGCAGTCTATTGTGAGTGACAGCCAATCCAGTCAAGAACTGGGAGGAACTCAAAGGAAGTGCCGGTTTTGTCAGTTGGAGATTCAGTTGAGCTTTGGCAGTAGAAAGGAAGGAGCCCTGTGCTTTTCAGTGTGCAGTTTTAATCAAAAACGTGTGTAAGGCCCAGAGTTCCGGTCTGCAGCTTGTTAGGACTGAATCGTCCTGTGAAAAGAATCAAAGGATCTCTGAAGAGTAGAAACCAGGCTCACCCTGTAGAAGACTGGAGGAATTTGAAAATTGCACTGGGTCTGTCAGAACTGAATCTGCTGTGTGTTCTCCGGTATTGTGCAGTAATTGCGATCGGGATACAGATGCAGCCTGCCTGGTATAGTGCTTTCTTTATATGGATGTGTGAAGAGGTTTGTGTACCTCAAGTGAGCCCTCTGACATTGAAGGACCCTATCTTATTTGGAGGTCGTGAGTACTAATTCAGGGTAGCTCCCTGTTGAATTGCCACATTAAATCCAAATGGAATTACTGTACTGCTGACTGTTTAATTCTCCTTTTCTCTGTGTGAAAGGGCCCCTACCAGCTGCCACGGTTTGACTAGCCACTAGGGCTTGGGTACCCAGGGACAGTAACTGATAGGGATAGGCCTGTGCACAGAGCCATAGGTAGATTATTAGAGTGATAAGCTAATTAACCTGATTTCCCCCTGTCCTTGTTATATCCCCCTAAATAAATCAGAGCTGCTTGTTTCAGCAAAGTTATACTGCCTGAGGTATTTGTCTATGTTAAAGTACTGTACTGTGATTGTTGCACTGTATCTCATTTCACAGGAGGTCCCAGTGCCGGAACCAGACCTGGGGGTAAGTGTATACTGTGAAGGTAATTCTGATATATTGTGTGGGCCACTAGTGGGAAGAAAGGGGGGTTGCAGTGTCCCAGAGGGCTGTGACCAAGTTAGTTTAACTATTGCAAACCCTGACCTCTGGGTGGAGGCACCCGCCATTGGATCCAGGCCCCTCAACCTGTTAGTGGCAAATCAGGCAGGGGTAGTAGCCTCTGGGATAGCGCCAACTAGGGGTTACACACATTTTACAAGTGTAATAGGACACTCCAGGGTTGTGTGCTACACACTTCTAGCACATGACTAGGGGCAGAAGACCTACAACCTGCTGCTTCTTGCCTCACTACACCCCTGGCCATGTGTTAAAAGTGTGTAGGGCCAACCCCATCATGTCTTACTGCTCACATAACTAAACCAAGAATTACATTCACAGATTCCTTGAAACTTAGTAATGATCCAGGGAAGTGCATCACACCACCATGTACTTGTTGTCCTTTCTTGTGCAGCGGCCTGAGACTGGGAATGTAAAGTACCATTAGAAGAATGAACAGTTGGTCTAGCTGTTGTTTTGCACCTATATAGGGTTATGCCCAAGTGTTCCACATCAGTCAACACTTCCTCTGCACTGTCATCAACTTCAACTCCTTCTTCAACTGGTCAGAGTCAACAGAAGACTCACTGTCGTACATTTGACACCATCAAACTGCAAACTAGCAAGGATGCCTACTGTTAGTTGAACTGGCCCAAAGTGGTACTCTCAAGTAAGTTTGAGAGCTTAGGTGGGCAGGTGATCCTAGGTGGTAAAGGATCGAACCCAGGTTGCCCTGTTTCTGACAAGACGTTAGCATTTCATTGCACTGAAGCTCTTAAATGTCTGATGGGAAAAATCTGCTAACCTAAAACTGACAAAATGATGTCTTACATATATATTTTTTCACAGATAGGCAACACTCGCTAATGACAATTACTCTCCAAACATCTGAGGCTAGAGAGAACCACGCTTGAGCTAGTAATGGTGCATGGACTTACAGGGTACCATTCCATGACACATCCGTAAACCAACTGATTACAGGGGTTGAAGTTCAGCATGAAATGGTATGGCTACACAGTTATCCAAAGAAAATACCGTATCTGCAGTTGAATGATTTTTATAAGAGTCCTGAGCCCTTTTAAAAAGTGGCGGCAGTCTGTCAGGGATCAGCTGTTCAAGTGCCAGCTTTCTCTCAAGACTGACAATATGAGCAACGAAGGCAGAACAGCTGATCCACTAACTAAGAAGGGGATATGCACACTGCTTGGATGACTCTAAAACAGTGCAACCACACCACTGCCCAGCGCATGAAGCCCAAGTCAGATTACTGTAACTGTTCACAGTGCTTCTCATCTGTTTTTTTTCTCCACTCCCAGCTTGTTCAAGAATCGTGCTTTAACTACAGCTCCCAAATACACCACAGCACATTAAAAACACACACAGGACACAAGGTATGGGCTAATAGTTTATCACCGAATGAAACCCCTTCATTTGTTCACACCACATTTCACTAATAACCTGCTCTTTAAGAAATACAATTCATTCTCTTTAACTTAATGTGGAAGATACTGTACCTCAGGCAGAAGTTCTTGCTATCAGTTCGCGGTCGGCTTTGAAAAGTGCAGACATGTTCCCGGTCCACCGAAGATCATCCCGTTGGGCTCCGAAGGTAAGTATGGGATGGGGGTGTGGGTGCACGAGGGGCGACACGGATTGGGAAGGGGTGAGACAGTCAATGAGGGACCGTTTTCTTACAGGTTTTTTTTTTTTCTTTTCAGGAAGGCGATGCAGGACTTTTGCCACACTGGTGTGGGCTCCCAGCGTGGCATCTGGAAGGTTGTTTGGCGGGGCAGTGGAGCGCGGGGGACTGGGCACCTGTTGGCCATACAGATGTTGGACTGTTGCCACGCTGGGGTGAGCTCTGCGCTGGCACCTAAAGTCTGCTTTTGGGAGGGGAGGGAGCCGACGGGGATTGAGCACCCCTGGCCGCCATATGGTGCGGTGGGGTGGCATGAGCACACTGGAGTGGCCCCAGTGTGCTAGTAGGTGTTCGGGTAGGGGGGAGGAAGAGCAGTCTATGACAGACAGTTCAGATGCAGTGTGACGTGCAGGCAATTTGCATACTGCCGACAACAGCAGTATGCAAATTGCCTACACATTACCACCGTTGGTTACAGCGGTTTTTCACTTTCAACTGTACGCCACTGCATCTGAACTGCTGTCATAGACAGCTCCGACATGTATTGTTGCGGTGAGACAGTGCCTGCAAAAGGGAGCAGAGCACTGGAAGCTAAGTGGCACAATATTTCTTGCACATGCGTGCAAGCAAACATAATAAATTACGGCAGATCTAATATAATTTCTTCTTTCTATATTGTTCCATGTTGTCAATGGCAATTACTTACAATATGTGTTATAAGAAGTACTGCCCATTCAGAACTGGGAGGGGGAGAATACTGACCCATACATGTCCCCAAAGGGAAAGTTTCTGATTAGCTCTTGGTAACTGCCTGCATCACTTTTGCACCTAAAACTTGCTGCATCGGCAGAACCCTATATGTTAAGCCTGCAACGTCTGGCTAAGGTGTGGAGGGAGGACCATGTAGCCACCCTGCACAGCTGATGCAGGCACTTCTGCTCTCTCGGCCCAGGATGTTGCAGCAGCCCTGGAGAAAGAGGTCTGATCAACACTTGTGGCTTAGATTTTGTGGCTACAGAAGCCTTTGCTATATAAGAAGAAAAATAAAGATTTATATAACTCTTTTCATACATATTTTATCTCAAAACACTTTTATAAGTAGTGAGACACTGGTAGTGAAGTGGCAGCCATTTCACACATCAACACCTACACACAGCCTTGTAAAACTGAATGAACCGGTTTTATATTAAGGCAAATGTTGGCCAGAACACTGGTGAAAATGCCTACTCTTAGTGAAAAGTCCCTTGGGTTCTTTTACTTCTGCCAGGACACTCAAAAGGACAGCACCACAGATGGGCAGAAGTGAGCCCAGTTTACTGTCTCATCTAGACTGCACACCCCGACAGTACAGCACACTCCTTAGTAATGCACTCTGGTTCCAGCACTTACGGTAACAGCCCAATCCTGGTGTGGGACTAGAACCCATGACCTTCTGGCCCGAAACTCATGTGCTGCCACCTGAACCACGCTGATGCAGAAGATATGACTAACTTCCATGGTGGCCTTGGGTTCATTTGTTTCTTTTCAAGTGCTCCAAAAAGCATGAACACATACTGCAGTTTGAACAACAGAATTCAGCAGATCTCTCAAGAAGGATTACGGCTGCTCTGCGAAAATCAAGTTTATGTAATTCCTTTACTTTTGAAATAGCTGGCTGTGGACAAAAGGAAGCACACTGAGCCACTACTGTCCATGTTCAGGCAGCCGGCTGGGTCTCCACTAGCTGTCGACTGGTTTCATGCCCATACCACTGCTGCACTTCCCTCCACTATGAGGCTAGGCATACACCTGCCTTACAGATCTCTTGCCTCATTCATTACTGTTATTTGCATGCTGCTTACTGCTGCTTTTATTTTGCATATTGTACTATGACCACACTTTATTTTTGTACTAACTTATTTACCAAATGTTTGCTCCAATAACTTGTTATTGTGTATTGTACTTATGCTTCTCCTATTCCCTTCCCCGGGGTTGCACCTGGACAAAAGCTTTGGCTTAATGTGCCTCTCACAGTTACCAATTTTCAAACAAATAAATAGAGGGGACCGTCCACAAGACTATACTGTCTATATACATAAAGAGATAAGGCTCTTGCATGAGAGAGACGGAAGCTAACCAATTCATCTGGCAGAACATATACAGTATTTAAGAAAGAAACCTTGTAGGAGAGGATATCTTTGGAAACAGGATAAACACTCAAAATGCAGCTCTCAGAGAGCTACAAGAGCTTCATTCAGATCCCATGGAGGAACTGGGGAGCAGTACTAAAGTCTAGAATGAAATGACTGCTCAAAGGAAACGAATGACGTTGAAGAGAATACCTACAGTACAGTGGCCAACCAAATGACCCAGCACAGCCTGACAGCTGAGATCTGTCCCCAAAGGGTGCTGAAGGCTAAGCCATTGTCGATTCCTGACAGCAGAAAAACCAAAATCTGTGGGACAGTAGCCTAAGTGGTCTTGAACCATATTCTCTAACTCAGGTGACAAAAAGTTCCAAGTACAGTCACGTACTGAGGAAGTAGGTGACAGAGAAGTGACTACGACCTTAGCAGAAAAAAATATATTTTAGAAGCCTTCTCACAGGAGCCAGGCTGTCAAAAGAAGTAACTCTGGGATCGGGCAGGGCTGATCACCACCCTAGCAGATCCCTGTGGCAAAGAAGCAAAAAAAAGTTTCTGAATCGCAAAATGTTTCTTTTTTAGCCAATAATCATGGCCTTCCTGGGTACACCAGAGCTATCAGAAGAAAGCTTCACCTTGACTAAGCCGACTCATTTTGTAGCTTCACTGTTAGGATATAGCGACCACTGCCTCCACTAGCAGGTGTCAGCACTGACTGAGGAACCTGAGAATCTTAGCATTCTACCTGCAGCAAAGAGACTAATCTGAGTGGTTCCGCACTGATGTACAGAAGACTGAATACCACTCTGTAAGTAGAGAACAATCCTCTGGATGGGCAATCTGTTGGCTGAGCCTAACCGACTGAACACTGAGATCCCCTTCTAAAAGAATGGCTGCAGAGGCAGAATATTCTTTCCATTCCACTGCCGAAGTGTTTGAACTTCCAGAAGCATGCTATCACTTCTGTGATTCCTACACTATTTATGTACGTGACCATCACTGCATTATTCAAGCAAACCTTCACCGCTTGACACCTAAGCTACCCCTGGAAAGGAGAACGCAAGTGAGATACAATGCCATCATCTCTAACCCACTTATCTGAAAGATCTGGTCCTCTGGACTACAAATGCCCTGGACTGGGATCTGATCCTGAACAGTGTCTCGACCAAGGATGATGTCATCTGTTGTCAGAATTTGCTCCTGAGGGGAAGAAGCTGGGATCCCTTCAACAGATTCCTCTGATCAGTCAAGCAAGACAGGGACTGTCGAACCACAGGACAAATCTAAATGGCAGTCTAATATTGTTTTAATGCTGGAGGCCAAGAAGACAAAGTTGAGACTGGTGAGGCCTTACAGAAAGTGAGGTCATGATACGTATTCTATAGCTGCTGTCCTCTAACCCAGGGTCTGAAAACAGCAATGAGCTAAAAACCCGTTCTGGGACCTCAGACACCGAATATCCAGCTGCAGTCTCTCCTCCCAAGACAAGGGATAAAAAAAACCTGTAATGACCCATTTGGAAACAAGCTCCGAGATGTTTCAGCCTGAGACAACATAAGGGGGCCCTTTTTATGCTGACTAACCACTCCTACTGTTCAGGGACCAGTAATGTCCTGACTACAGACGACCACATTTGACTGATGAAACAAAGCTCTGAACAGGAGATCATCCAGATAAAGGAAATGTAATGCCCCGAGGAAGCCATAATCAAAATCAGGACCTTGGTAGAGGCCCATGGAGCAGAGGTGAGGCTGAAGAACAAGGGGCTGTTACTAGAAATATTGGGGCCAAATGGCAACTCTCAAGAATTTCTGATAAAAGAGAAATGGAAAATGCGGATATCCAGGAAGCAAGTTGGAAAGGTGGGGATTGGGGGGGGGGGGGCAGTGTTAGATGTGGAATTAATACTGTTGGGCAGCCCACCCATGAGTCATACTGTTCTGGTCCGTGCCTTCTTACCAAGCTAGATGGAACGAAACAGAAACAGTGGAGATGATGCACCTACCTCTTGGGGCGTGGGCACTTATGGCACAGGAAATAACATTTCCTCACTCTTCAGATTTAAAGGCAATAGCGTCAACACTGAAGATGGGTCTTGGAGAAGTGGAAACTTTTAAACTGAACCATGTATGTGGCCCTTTAGATGGTTGGCATGGGACTTAGGTCCCCCAGCAAGGTTACCCGGCCACTACCCTCAGTTAGAGAGGCTTGGTTTATGTTGTCCATTACAGCTTACTTCAAAGAGGACTTCCAGTGACGTCACATCACAGTCCAACCAGCAGCTCTAAGTGAACAGCTCCTACCCTCTCGAGGCATCACATTTCACCCTTTCAATTAAACTACACTAATAAAGGTTGAAATGCCCTCTGGATCCGAGGGTGAAGATTGTCAGACCCATTCCTGGATGCTCAAATCCTAACAGAAGTGGGATGCGGACAGACACCGCTCAGGGAATGCAGACCGGAGCTACAGCGTGTCTCCCGCAAGCTCTAAGGCCTATAGCTATGACACAGACCAGAAGGGTGCAAACCTTATCCTCAATCATTTTGAGCTCCTCATGCGGGAAATCAAAGCTTCCAGATGTGAACAACAGGTGGAATTTCGGCACTTAAATGACAGACTTGATGGTCTGGAGAAATGCACGCGTGGCGGTATTGGAGGATGGGACCTTACAACTTGACAACACTACTGATGCCATGCTCAGATACATGGAGGCACTACAGAATAAATGTACAGATATAAGATATTCCCTCACACCTACCGCAATTTAAATATTTTTATCTCCAACACAGTCATGGGGTAATTAATACATATGGGTAATGTGCACCCCTACTAGGGGATGTGGCAGTGTCCAAAGCTGTGAATCAGCACAGAACCCTGGGCACGTGAACATTCCAAATAGCAATGACTCTCCAGTCACCTCTGAACTTACAGTACCTACAGTTGTATGTAAGCAGAAATCTATAAGGTGTCCATGGTCTATGATTCCCTCCTTACAGTAGTATGAACACAGAAAAAGGCTTTTTGTCTTAATAGTAAATGATGGCCTACCTCTGGAGAACGTGATAACGCAAGGCAGCTTCTCACATTCTGTCACTCATGTTGCCAGCTCAACAGATTCCTGGTAGAAATGTTACACCACCAGCAAAACTGTAAACCTAAAGTTGTACAACAGTGGTATCAGTAAATACATTAAACATGACTGCAGAAACCGCGTAAGCACTAACCTGTAACAGGGAGGGACCACCTCGTGTTCAGAAATATCAACCTGTTATCCCTGCATGCCTATAAACCAGTAAACTGTAACCTATGTTCACGTTAGCAGATCATTTTGGATAGGATGTCAACTGTATTTACAAACCATCATTTCTGAACTCAACAGCCTTAGACACTGTACATATATCAGACAATATTCTCCAGAAGGAGCCCAGGCTCCCTTGAGAGGCCCCACTGACAATGTTGGAGCTAATAGAAAAGGAAATTATGGTAAATATAAAGGAATTTCTTCTTTCTGCAGCACTCCACATTGTCAATGGGTAATTAATACATATGGGTTCTAAGAAGCAGTACCCATTTTCCCTGACTGGGAATACATATAGGTTCTAAGAAGCAGTACCCATTTTCCTGACTGGGAATACATATAGGTTCTAAGAAGCAGTACCCATTTTCCCGACTGGGAATACCTATAGGTTCTAAGAAGCAGTACTCATTTTCCCAACTGGGTGGGGGAGAATACTGTCCCATATACTGTATAACCCATACGGGTGAAAAATAATTATCTGCTAACCACTGTCTCCAGAACTCTGTGAACAAGGCCCGCACTGGTGGAACTTTGAACATCCAGTTTGTAGTGCTTTTTTTTTTTTTCAACATAGTATACTTTATTGTTTTTTTTTACATCACAACATAAAACAGAAAAAATTACAGTTACATACAAAATTGTTTAATGTCTACAGAATTAAACCAGTACTGAAGAGCAGATGTGGTAAAAGGTCATAGTTCTGTTCTGACGTGCTAGCGGGTAAATAATTAGATGTACGCCCCCCCCATGGGAGGACCCTTGGACATGGAGGCAGCGGGAATTGGGACAGATCCACTTCCTGTTTCAGCTGGAGCCTCTCCGCATTGTGTTGCTAGCGTTCAAGTAAGGAGTAGCAGGGATTCAAGCATGCTCCATCTGCTAGTGTAGTGCTCCCTACAATTCAGGAGGCAGCAGGCCATCTCTTCTATTTTAAGGGCTTCAAGCATGGCATTGTGCCATTCTTTGTAAGAGGGGTGGTGTCATCTAGCCAGTGTCCAAGGATGGTTTGTTTTACGACTGCTGATAATAGCGTGATGTGGAATTTCCTGACCCCAAATGCCTGCTTTAGGCGGAGTCCTAGTAGACATATTTCGGGAGTGAATGTGTTATCTAGTCCCACACAGAAATAAATTAGTTGTCATATTGGTCCTTGTATTGGTTTTAAGTCTCCGAGGAAGGACTTCAATCAATCAATCAATCAATCAAGTCTTTATTTAACCAGGCGTTCATCGTTGAGCAGAAGCTCATTTGCAAGATGGACCTGGGTGGAGCATGAACAATTGTATATACAGGTCAACACAGGTATTTACAAGGCAATACAGATAATACCGTTTACAGAGAGGAAGAAAAAGAAGTTCATATGTACATAGAATTATACAGATATTTTACAGATTACAAGGTATTTACATACATAGAAGTGTCTACAGGAAGATAAAGCAGGTTATCTAAGGTTGCAGGAGGAAGTAACAGAAGAAAAAAAAAATTCACCAGGTAGAGGCGAAGGTAGCAGGGGGGAAGAGAGGGAGGTAGGGGGAGAAAGGCTAGGAGGGCACTGTGCACAGAGAGGAGTTGGTAAAATAGGATGTAGAGAAGGTGGATGGAGAAAAGCGGCATGTGTGAGCCTCGGGACTGAATGCTATAAAGTACGGGGCATGGTAGGATGTCACAACCCAGAGGTAGTGAGCTCCTATCCGAGGTTAGGAAAGGAAGGATAAGGGTATGGACGGCCTAGTGTTGATAAGACAGGGGGATAAGACAGAGAACAATTAGGCTTGTGAGGAGCAAGCTGGGGGGTCAGTACTTAAAATTGGGTCTAGGCATGGCTATATACCAGTGCAGACACTGGTACTGGGTCTGAGTGGGTGAAGCAGTTACATACTTCTCTGACTGTATGGAAATACAGCATCTTGAAGGCATTTATACCAATTAGAGTGCTTAATTTGAGTTTTTTTTGTAGATCGTTCCATAAGGTAGGTAGCACGAAGCTTATGGCTGCCCTGCCGAAGTGGGATTTTGCTTTGGGTACTTTAAGTGTAATAGCTGAGTAACTTCGTAACGCGTATTTCCCAATTATACTCAGGGGAAGACAGTAGGAGATATAGTAAGGCAGCTTATTAGAGATGGCTCTGTAGATCTAGAGAGTGGCGTTTCTGTGGCGCCTGAACTTTAGTGATGTCCACCCCACTGCCACATATAGGGTGCAGTGATGCGTGTCGATGGGAAGTCCCGTTATAAACCCCAGTGCTCGATGGTAGTGTGTGTCCAGTTTAGCCATGTAAGAGTTGGGGCATTGGCTGTAGAGGAAATCAGCGTAATCAACCAATGATAGGAAAATGGATTGGACCAGTTATTTCTTGGCATCTCAGGTGATTTGAGGCTTCTGCCACATGAATGGCTAGGAGATCTGCCTCCAGTCGGCTCACGAGGATCCAGATGCGAAGTGCTTCCCTGCACAGTAGCCAGGAGTGCGTGCCACCCTGTTTGTTCAGGTAGTACATGGTCGTGGTATTGTCCATCTGGACTTGCACCACTTGACCCTGAAGGAGCAGAGCGAATGCTGACAGTGCCAGTCCAACTGTTCTGAGCTTTAGCAGGTTGATATGATATCAAGATTCTTCGGGGGTCCAGAACCCGTGGGTTCTGTGGTTCCCCTATGTGGGCTCCCCCCGTTGGCTAGGGACGGACAAATGGGATCCCTTCCTGCAAGTGATCCAGGATGGTCCACCACTGGAGAGCACCCCACATCTTCTGGGCCACAGTGACCAGCTGGTCGAAGTGACCATGACGCTAAATCCACTGGCTGGCCAGCTCCCACTGGAGGAGGCGCATATGCCACCGGGTCCACTGGACCACAGAGGTGCAGGCCGCCATGTACCCCAAAAGGCGCAGGAAGTCCTGGGCAGGGTGCAAGTGCCCAACCAGAAATTATTGGGCAAAGGAGGAGAGAGAACCTCCGCCCTGTCCATTGGGAGATGGGCTCTGGCTCGGCAGGAGTTGAGCTCTGCCCCGATAAAGCACATCACCTGTGAATGTACAAGTTCCGGCTTGGCCTCGTTGATCAAGAGGCCAAGATTGGTGCAGGTCTGGAGGGCCAGGTCCCTGGACCTCTCTACCTCCTGCTTGGAGGATCCCATCAAGAGCCAATTGTTGAGATATGGGTAAACTCTGACCCCTCGACACCGAAGATGGGCCACCACCACTGCAATGCATTTGGTGAAGACCCATGGGGCCGATGACAGGCCGAACGGCATGGCTCGGAATTCAAATATGACTCCTTCTGCTCAGAAGCGAAGGAACCTTTGGTGAGACAGACAGATCAGGACGTGAAATAATGCGTCCTGTAGAATCCAGAGAGCAAACCACATGTTCTGCTCAAGAGATGATATGATCTGGAAAAGAGTTACCATTCTGAAGGCGCGCGACCTGAGGAACTGGTTCAGGTCATGCAGATCTAGAATGGGGCACCAGCCACCCCATCCGCTTTGGAACCAGGATGTACCTGGATACAAACCCTGGGAGGACCGAGGGGTTCATGACTCTGGCCACCACCTCCTTGCGGAGAAGCTGGGCAATGTTGTCTCAAAGAGCTGACTGAGTGTGTACAGACACCATATCCTCCCGTGGGGTGTGGGCTCGGCTTGGAGGATACTGCCTGGATTCCAGAGGCAATCCCTCTCCCCACAACTTCTAGAACCCACCTGTCCATGGTAACAGTGGACCAGGTGGAAAGGAAGTGGCGGAGCTGGCCCCCCACGGGAGGACCCAGAGCTTGCGTGACAGGTATGAGGGTGGTCACCCCATCCCATCACTGAGCAGGCTTGGAGGAAGAGGGTCCAGATTGGGGACCGCCTGAGCCCCGTCCTCCCAACTTACGGGCCGCCAGAGGCCCAGACTTGGGCCGAGGGTGTCACAATTGTGCCTGCTGTAGCTGCCCCGCTTGAAAGTGGAACTGCTTGGCCGCTGGGACAGAATGCCGAAATGGCTTTTTCTTCTGCTTTTTGGAACCCTGGGATTCCTTTTGTGCAGAAGTTACGGAGTCCAAGGTGGCACTGGACTTCTCGATGCATTGGAGGTGACTGTTCACCCCTGGGCCGAACAGGTCGGTACCCAGGAAAGGGACATCCGTTAGCTTGTGTAGGGTGTCCGCCATGAAGGTGAAGACCCTTAGCCAAGCCCTGCGGTGCATGGCAACCACAGCAGCCACTGAACGGGTGCATGAGTCCCCGAGGTTCAGAGCCCTCTGGAGTTGCTGCTTGGCAACAGCCCGACCCTGGTCCCAGACCTGCTTGACCATGATCTGGAGGTCTTTAGGGAGGTGAGGTAGAACCTCATCAAGGGAACCCAGAAGGGTGAGAGAGAAATGCGCCATGATGACAGCAGAGCTTGCCTGACGGAGGCCCAGCGTAGAGGCAGCATAGACTTTACAGGCAGAATGGTCCAGTTTTTTGCACTCTTTGTCCAGAGGTCTATCTGTATCTGCCGAACTACCCGAGCATCTGAACACAGATTCAGTCACCAGACCCTCTGCGGAGGAGTGCTCTGTGAACCCCGAAAGGGACCCAATGGGCACCACGTATTTGCGGGCCATATAGGCAGAAGGCACAGGGCAGGAGGCAGGATGCTGCCATAGCTCCAAAGCCGGACCAACAGTGGCCTCGGCCACTAGAAAGGCTTCCGTGGGTGAATCCCCCCATTTGAGGATATCCGTGAGGGGACATTTGGCCTGTTTTTGGACGGATTCAAGAGGCATCTCTGTAGATTCGGAGATTAGTCCGAAGATGCCCTTAAAGGAAGAAGGGCCTTCCTCCGTCAAGGGGCTAATGACCGATTCCTCATCCAAGGGATGGGAATGAAGGTCCGCGTCTTTGGATTCTGAAGAGTCCGGATAAATTGACCTGCACCCTGAGTCTCCCTCCACCCGCCTAAGATGGTCAGGAGTGAGGGTAACAGAGAGCTTACGTGGGAGGCCCAGAACAGACCAAGACTCTTTGGCAGGCATCCCTGCAGGGGGCTGTTTAGGTGGCGGTTCCACCAAGATCGGTTGCGAGGTTGATTTTGTCCAAACCAGAATGGTTTTGACTGGCTCCAGGGGAGCAGGAATGGTGGAGATGGCTCCAGAGGAGCCGGCTTCACCTGGGAGGCGATAGCAAGCAATGGCTGGTGGAAGCCGGAATCAGCTTTGACCGTATAGCGATAAGCAGCAGTTGCCACATTAAATCTTCGTAGAAGGGCCGACGGAGTTTCCATCGGCTCTCCCCATCCAAGGAGGACGAAGAAGACTGTCGGTGGTGCCTCTTCTTAGGGCTAGTGCGCCTTCTTCGGCCTGTCGATCGAAGGAGTCCGAGACCTCAACCTTGATCATCGGGGTGACCGACAGGGTTGATCAGAAGGTACAAGGGAGAGTGATGGTTCTTCCAGGTCCGGTTCTCCGATGGAGTTCCCAGCGGACTGGATTTCCTCAACGGGAAGAGGCAGGACCGGGGTCCTGAATAAGGAGCTGTCAGGTGACAACGAGTCGACTGGGTCGAGAAGAAAAAATTACTCACCTTAGTAATTATATTTCTTCTAATGGAGTCTTGCTGTATTATGACAATCTGCAGTTAGCTCCCACCTTTGAACTGCCCCGGAGTGGAGAGGGTTAATTTTCTGTGCAGTGCATAGAACGTTGAGCTCTAGCTCAGTTGAGGTCTCTGTCTGCAGCACTTTGAAACCCAACCGTCAGATTCTTATGAGCAACCACTCACTCACTGACTTTGAGGAAATTGTAAAAATTTTTAGCAAGCCAACTGGCAACAGAAAGTTTTGGATTCCCAAGGAAGACTCAAGTCGGGAAACCCAAAACTAAAACCTATCCAAAAATTAGAGCTTATAATACAAATCACCCAGATAAAGCGGAGGGTGTGCTTGAAGCACCACTGGGGTGCAACACTGCGCCTGCCCACCCACTTCCCAAAAACAGGTTCTGAGAGGGGAGGCAGGGAGGGTGGTCAGAATACAGCAAGACTCCATTAGAAGAAATATAATTACTAAGGTGAGTAATTTTTTCTTCAAACAACACGAAGTCTTGCTGTATTCTGACAGTTGCAGACTACCAAGCAGTACCTCCATGGAGGAGGGACAGAACCTACTTTGGGAATAGGCTCTGAAGTACTGCTGTGCCAAACCGAACATCAGTCCTAGTCTGGATATCCAGAGAGTAATGCTTGGTAAAGATATGGACTGTTTTCCAGGTGGCTGCTTGACAAATTTCTAACAGAGGGATATCCCTGCAGCCAGGGAAGCAGCTGTACCTCTTGTGGAATGAGCCCTCAGGCCTAAGGGTGAAATATTTCCCAGTTTCTATGGACCACTTTTTCTCTATGAAAGGAGACAGAATCAGGTTCCACTGACAGGGCTTGCACTTCACTGATACGTCTGGCAGAGGTAATAGCTACCAAAAACACAGTTTTCCAAGTCAAGTACTTAAGCTCTGCTGAGGACACAGGCTCAAAAGGGGGTTGCATAAGTTTAGCAATGCAAACATTTAAGTCCCAGGCAGAGGCAGGATCCCTAAAGGGAGGATTGGTATGAAGCAATCACTTGAAAAATTTACAGAATACAGGGTGATATGACAGTGAGGAAGGCTTCTCCACTGACAGAAAAGCAGAAACAGCTGACAAGTGTACCCTGAGAGTAGCTGCCTGAGGCCTAGGCCATTAAGATGGACCATATAATCCAGAACTGTAGGCAATTCAGCAGTGTCTGGAGATATATGCTTCTTGGAACACCAAATGCTGAATCTTTTCCATTTGGAGTTACAAGTCTTTCTGGTGGCAGGCTTTCGAGAGGCTTTGAGAATATCCAGAACCCCTTGAGACAGATGCAAATCTGCATACTCTTTTCAAGAGCCATGTCTTGAGATTGAGAGACCAAAGACTGGGGTACCAAATCCTCCCCTGAGAGGAGGTTAACAGGTTGTAATTCCTGGGAAGAGACAGGGGAAGATGGACTGCTAGAGACAGTAAGAGGGGGTACCAGGGCTGCCTGGCCCAAACTGGAGCAATCAGAATCACTTTGCAGGTTGGGACCTTACCTTGACCAGAACCTTGAACAGTAGAGGAAAGGGAGGGAAGGCATAGAGAAATGTCCCTTCCCAGTTCAACATCAGAGCATCCAGAGGGACTGAGCCCAAGACTGGGGGTCTGCAACAAAACAGAGGAAGTTGGTGATTGTCTGGGGCTGCAAATACATCTATCTTTGGACTACCCCATCTTGAAAAAATCACTTTCAACACCAGAGGGTAAAGAGACCATTCGTGATGGCCCTGGGAGATCCTGCTCAGTGCATCTGCTAGTACACTGTCTTTCCCTGGAAGGTGGACTGCTATCAGAGAGGTCTGCAGAGAATAAGCCAGGGACCACGATTTCATGGCTTCCGTGCACAAGACCGTGGACCGAGTGCCTCCCAGCTTGTTGATGTACCACATGGTGGTGGTGTTGTCAGTTTTGACCTGAACCACCTTGTTCTGCACTGACTGAGAGAAAGCTTGCAGGGCCAGAAAAACTGCCCTGAGTTCCAGGAGATTGATATGAAGAAGGGATTCCTGATGGGACCACAGTCCCTGGGCTGTGAGAGCCCCCAGATGGACTCCCCACCCCAAAAGGGAAGCATCCGTGGTAAGGATCACCGAATGAGACTGAGTGACAAATGGGACCCCTTGCCTTAAATTGTCTTGATCCTGCCACCATTGAAGAGCTTGGATCAGTGTCCAAGTCACTGGAACCAGTTTGGTAAGAGGATCCTTCCTTTGGGACCAAAAGGCCCTCAGATGGGACTGAATGTCCCTCATCTGGAATCTTGCCCCTTGGACCACTGCTGTAGAAGCTTCCATGTGGCCCAGGAGCTGAAGGAAGTGCCTTGCTGGCCGGGACACCTGAAGGCTGAAGAAAGAAGCCAGCTCTATAACAACTCTTGCCCTTTCCAGGGGAAGAAAGGCTCTTGCTTTGACAGTATCTAGTTCTGCCCTTATAAAGGTAAGAAGCTGCACCGGTTTGAGAACTGACTTGGGAAGGTTCAGAAGAAATCCCAGGGAAGTGAGCACTTGCTGAGTCACTTGCAGGTATGACTTGACTTGGTCTGGAGATTGACCCACTATGAGCCAGTTGTCCAGATATGGAAAAACGGAAATCTTTTGCCTTCTTAGAAAGGCAACTACTACTGCCAAGCACTTTGTGAAAACCCTTGGAGCTGATGTTAGACCGAAGGGCATTGCTTTTAACTGATAACGGCCTGAGGACAATTTGAACCTGAGGTACCTTCTATGGGAGCACTTGATGGGGATGTGAAAGTAGGCATCTTTGAGGTCCAGGGAGACTAGCCAGTCCCCTGGCCTTAGGGAAGGAAGAATTATTCCCAGAGTCACCATCTTGAACCTTGGTTTTAAAAGATGTTTGTTCAGGTATCTTAGATCTAGGATGGGTCGCCACTCCCTGTCTTTTTGGGGTAAGGAAGTACCTGGAGTACAGACCTTTGCCCCACTGTAGGGTAGGAACTCTCTCTACAGCTCTTAAGGCCAGAAGAGATGAAACCTCTGCCTCTAGGGCAAGGGTTTTCGGAGAGACTTGCAGGTGGAAAGAATCTGGCTCTCATCTTTGGACATTTTTTGACGCTGAGAACCAGTTCCTGGCTTACTACTTCCAGGACCCACTTGTCTGAAGTAACAGACATCCAGTCTTGGACAAAGTAAGCCAGCCTGCCCCCTACAGGGATAGGAGAGTCGACTCGGGCAGACCCATCAGGGTGTCTGCTTGACAGGAGCCTTAGGCTGAGGAGTGGATGCAGCCCTACTCATCCCCTCTCTGCCTCTCCCTCTGAAGAACCCCCTCTGTGAAAAGGGAGAAGAGGCCTGTGCTTGGTAGAAAGGCCTATGAAAAGGCCTGCCCCTGCCCCTAGATTGCTGCCTTTGAGGAGTTGCCTGCCTCTCCTTGGCCTGTGCACTCCTATAAGTGGTCCTACTATACTCCTCCATCTTTTTCATGTAATTCTCTGTCTGCTCCCCAAACAGAGAATTACCTTCCACAGGGATATCCATGGCCTTAGCCTGGGTGTCCTGTGAGAGGCTAGTACATCTGAGTCAAGCCATTCTCCAAAAAGCCACAGATGTAGCCATGACTCTTGATGACACATCACTGGAGTCCACAGCAGCATGAAATTGTACCTTAGATGCATCAATCCAATCAGCAGCCACCTCCTCCAGCTCCTTAGCCAGCTGGGGGGAGGCCTGTTTAGCCAGTGCAAGTACAGTATCCCACCTGGACTTCTGGTACCTCGCTGCAAAGGCCATATAATTAGCCTGCCTGAGTCCCAAAAAGGATGCCATGTACTGTTTCTTTGCCAAGGCATCCATCCTCCTGGAGTCTTTATCTGGGGGGTGGGAAGCCAAGGGAACATTAGCCCTGTCACAGGCTGCAGCCTGCATGACTCCAACATGGCTGCATTGCTGATAGAAAAACTCAGTGTCTGAGCCTGATAAGGTATACCTCTTGTCCATTTTTCTATCAACAGGAGGTACAGAATTTGGAGACTAAATTTTTTGTGTCTACTTCCCAAACGATTTGCGTAGAGGAAAAGACAGCCTCCTGGACTCTGGGATGTCCATCATTTAAACAAAATCTGGCTCCTCTTGATCCTCTGTAGCCTCCTCCATAGGGAGCTGGAGGGTTTCAGACACTTTTCTGTAGAACAGATAGTGGGGAGGGGACTCAGAGAGCCTAGGAGGGGAAACGCCAGAAGGTATGTCTGGGGAGATGTCCGGTTCAATGGGCACATCCAGACTTTCAGCTCCATCATCATCATCTTTTATTTTTTTTTTAATTTTATTTTAGTTTTTGTTGACCGGGTAAGTGCACTAGACAAATCCTGCCTATTTTCAGGCATGACCCGGGGGAGGGGGATACAGATGAATGCCAACTTACCTTGAACCAGATTAAGCTGTTGGTGGTATTTTTTTTTAGTGAATGAGGGAAATTTGGCCAGGACACCGGGGAAGGTTACCCTACTGTTTTCGATAAGTGCCATGGGATCTTTAACATCCACCTGAACTACCACCAGTCCAGGCAGATGGGACCTCAGTTTAACGTCTCATCCGAAAGGCGGCACCTCAGAAGTGCAGCGCCCCTCTCATGCTGCACTACAGTGTCAGTACTGGGATATTAACCCAAATGCCAAATGTGAGAACTGAACCCACAGCCCTCTGATCTCCCGGCCTCAGAGGTGAGTGTGCTACCTACTGAGCCACTGACACTGACAATCTTGCTCATAATCCCCCCCCCCCATCTCAAATTCCGGTTCATAAAAATCTTCAGGGGCATAATCCTGAACCAGAGGAACTGACCGAACTGAACCCCTAGCTAATGAAGCCAGATCGGAAAGAACCGGACAAAGCGATTCAACAATCCGAATCGCTTGGGCAATCTCATCAGCGGTCAGAACATGAACCTTCGGATCCGAACTGGCTGATTTTTCTTTACGTTTCCTTTTTGTAGGAACCGATCCCTCAGGATCGGCTCTCCTCTTGCCCGAAGAAGTATCGCCCTTGTCAGAGGGCACTCCTTCTGGTTTGGTCGGAAACGAACTGGGCTGGCCATCCGGGTCAGCAGACTTCTCGGCCTCCTTTTCCCTAAGTCTACCCAATCTTTTTTCCAGTATAGACTTAGGAAAGTTTTTACATATTTGGCAGTCTGTATCGAGGTGGTCAAACCCCAGACAATAAACACAGGTGGTGTGGGGATCGGCCTTAGCAAAGACCTTCCCACACTCACTGCAGTGTTGAAACCCAGTGGGCCCTGTTTTTTTCTTGGGTTTCTCAGACATGGCCAACCTAACCAAACTTACCACCAGGCAAGACTCCCATATCAGTTTCTAACCGTGTTACAGGTCTTGGAAAAAAACGTTAAAACACCTTTTTTTAAAAAACCGATAAGGACCGGTAACTGCACACTAAAGGAAAACACACAGAGTTCAAATATGTTGGATCGGTTCAGCCGAACTGATCGAGAAAAGTGTTTACAATTTCCGCAAATAACCCAGAACTACTACCTAAAGTACTTACTATACTGCAGACACAGCCCTGAACCGTAATACTATGGAAGTTAAGAGGAAAAACCGACACTTTAACTGACTTTGAACCGAGCAGAAGGAGAAATCTCCGGAGCGACTGTTCAGTGAGATGGAGTAAAGAATCTGACGGTTGGGTTTCAAAGTGCTGCAGACAGAGACCTCAACCGGCTCGAGTTCAACGTTCTATGCACTGCATAAAAAATTAACCCTCTACACTCCGGGGCAGTTCAAAGGCTGGAGCTAACTGCAGATTGTCAGAATACAGCAAGACTTCATGTTGTTTGAATGATCTCGATTGGATCATCGTCCAGTGTCTGGGCCGGCTGGCCTGACGGGGGAACCGTGAAACCAGTGGCCAAGGCCGCAACCTCGACCAAAGTCGAGACAGGTGATTCCTGCGACCGAGATCTCTCATGATCCCAGGAATGTCATCCATGAGATGAAGATTCTATCCATTCCTTTTCCTTTTTACGGGACAGAGAGACATGAGTGCCCAAAGGCTCCTTGCCCTTGGTGGGAAGGAACTGGCACATCTCCCGAAAGAATCCAGAGAAAGTGGAACCCAAGTTGAGCGAGACGAAGAAGGACATCGAGGACAGATCTGCAGCCCAAGCCGCCTCTTCCTCGAAGGCCTTCATTTATTCAAACTGCTCAGAGGACCCATAATGAGGGGGCCGCCATCGGGCTTCCTTAGATTTGACCAGCGGGTTCCATTTCTCCGGTCTGCCCAATTTCAGCCATGCGAGATGATCGTCAGAGACGTTCAGGTGAAATGTGCGACACATCACATAGGCCTGAATGTCATGGCCAACACCCAGGCAGTACATGCACGTGGCATGTGGATCGGTGCGAGATATCTTTTGCCCACATGGGCAGTGGCGGAAACCGGGAGAGGATTTATCCTCCACAGCGGTCAAGATCACGAAGCAATTTTTAGCAACTCTGACAGGTTTGAGTTTAAACAAATCCATGGATTTGAAAGCCAGGGCCTACAGAACGCAAGAGCAGTAAGGAGGGAACATGTATCTTCCAGTGGAAAGGAAAATCTGGCATCATGGTACGCAGCCGAGGGTTATACCACCCGGGTGGGTAACAGGAGCCAGCTTCAAGATCTTCCTGCTAGATTCTTAAAGGGAAAGGACATGCCAAACAGTGTGGATAGAACAACATATCCACTATCCTAGAAATGACAGTTTACAACTAGGGAGCAGCTAGTTTGCTCTCGCTAAGCCTGACTGCTTGTTTTGTGACCTTACACAATGAGTGACATCTCGCTAAAGAGTGTGACATCATGACCCAATTGGAAGCATGCACCAATGGGTGCAAAAAACAAGTCAGAGAGGAAAAAGGAAACGCACCTACACTGAGGAAAAGGTGCGAATGCTGCTGGCAAATGGCCAGCAATGGCTGACGGACCTCGCACCTCTCTCAAGCCAGCAAAATACACTATAAGGCACGAGTCAAACAAGGTGTGCTGAAAGCGCCAAAGACTCAAATCGAATGGCAAGTAAAAATAAAAGCGATTCTAAGGCCACAAATTTCCAGTGAGAGGACTGTTGTAAAAGCCTAGACCCCACTGAAAGGCAGAGAATATATGAGTACACACAACCCATTTTCCTAATTTTTCCACACTGAGTAACAAAACAAACTGGTCCCCTCACTTTTCCACACCAAGAGATAACCAGTAGGGGGAGGAGGGAGGGTCCACTGCTAAATAGAAATGCTGGAGAGAAAAATAAAAAAAAGTGAGAGGGGCCAAGACCCCCTTGCCTAACTAACTGTGCACCCTCCCCCCCAATAAAGTAAAAACCAAGTCACTTACTTAAGGAACCAGGACAGTGGGCTAGGAGAACTGGAAAAAAAAAACACCCCAAGGAAGTCGGGGCATGTGATCCTCAATCTATGCACAAAAGGCACTGGAAATCAAGAAATATAGCAGATTATTCAATTTACATAGATACACAGACACTGTCAGCAGGTAAGGGCCTATGGCCCACCCAGTGTGCCCATTTGAGTTTGTAAGTTCCCTTTATGTTTTTCTAGAAGTCTGTTGCCCCTTACCCCTGACCTCCAGAATTCCCTTATGTCTATCCCATGCATTCTTAAATCCCATGATTGTTTCAGCCCCACCACTTCCTCTAGCAGGGTGTTCCACTTGTCCACCACCCTTTATGTGAAGAAAGTCTTCCTCATGTTTCCTCTGAATCACCCTCCCTCCAATTTCATCCCATGCCCTCTAGTCCTGGAACATCTTTTTCACTGGAAAATAGAGTATTCCTGTACCCTGTCCCTCCCTGTAAGGTACCTATATGTCTCTATCATATCCCCTCTCTCCCTCCCCTCCTCCAGGGAGTACATATTCAAGTCCTTCAGCCCGTCCTCATAGGATTTGTGATAAAATCCCTGTACCATCAGATTATCAGAGATAATAACCCCAAGGTCCTGTTCCTGCTTGGGTCATGCTATATCCTCACCCCCGCCCCCCCAACTGATATATTGTTCCAGTGTTTTTGTGCCCCATATACATTATCTTGCACTTCTTTGCACTGAATTTCAACTGCCAAGACCATGACCATTCTTCTAGCTTCTGCAGGTACATCATTCTGTCTACACCCTTTGGCATGTCCACTCTGTTACAGAGTTTCGTGTTGTCAGCGAACAGGGAAATTCTGCTTTCTAGGTCCTGTGCAATGTCACTGATGAAGACGCTGACTGAGACCAGTCCAAGCACTGACCCCTGTGGTACCCCACTGGCCACTCTTCCCTCTGTGGAGTGACAGCCATTTACCACCACCCTCTGTGACCTGCCACCCAGCCAATTACCCACCCACCACACTAATGTTCTGCCCACTCCCATATTCCCGTTTGTTTAATAGCCTTCTATGTGGCACAGTGGCAAAGGACTTGTAGAAGTCCTCCATTGATCCACCTCCCTTGTCACTCAGTCGAAAAATTCAATGAAGCTGGTCTGGCATTACCTCCTCCCAGTGAAACCATGCTGCCTTGGGTCCTGTAGTCCTTTGTCAACCAGATGTTCCACCAATCTCTCCTTCAGTAGTGCTTCCATGATCTTCCCCACTACCGAGGTCAAGCTGACTGGTCTGTAGTTCCCAGTTTCCTCTTTGTTCTCGCTTTTGCATAAGGGGACAATATCTGCTGTCCTCCAGTCTTTGGGTACCTCCCCTGTTTCCAGTGATCGGCTAAACAGAATTGCCAGAGGTTCAGCCACCACCTCTCTTACTTCCTTTAGGATCCTGGTGTGCACCCCATCCGGCCCCATTGCTTTACTGACTCATTCCTTCCAGTTCCTTGAGGACCCTCTCCCATGTAAAGGGACTTGGGTCCATTTCTACGCCATTCCCACCCCTTGTACTCCCTTCAGGCCCATTACCCTCCTCTTCCCCAGTAAAAACTGAGCAGAAGTATCTGTTCAGCATGTCAGCTTTACTGTTGTCATCCTCCACGTGGCCCCCACCCCCCCTCCATTCAGCCTCACTATCCCTTCCTTTGCCCATCTTTTTTTACTTATGTACCTGTAAAAGGTTTTGTCCTCTCTACCCATTGATTTTGTGATGTGCTCTTCTGTCTGAGCTTTAGCTTCCCTTACTAACCTCCCTGCCTCCTTTTGCTTCTCCTGGTGCTTCTCCCTATCCCCTTTTACCTGCGTCTTTTTGTATTGCCTGAATGCGATCTTTTTGGCTTTCACTTTTTCCACTATTTCCTTGGAAAACCATAATGGCCTCCTCTTCCTTTTCCCCTTGCTAACCTGCTCAATGTATAATTCTGTTGCTTTTTTTTTTTGTTGTTGACTTTGTTTATGCTCCCTTACTAAGCTGGATTATCTCTAGCTGTGCTACATGGCAGCCTCGACTTGTCCCATCCACCTGAAGCCCCTGGTAGCTGGAGTCTCCCTGATTCCCCGCGGCCGATCCAGAGCCCCTCCAGATCTGAGTCCCCCAGAGGCAAGGACCGCCCCACTCCCGACGTTCTATCTGCAAGTGTCAGGATGGGACCGGCATGCAAGGAAACCCCAGGGAGCAGCTGGGGCCCAACACTGGACGTGATGCCTTGGCGCCACTAAGCCCACCTTCACCTACCAGCGAGAAGGGTTTTGTTTAACTTTTTTCCTGCCCCCGTGAAGTGCGGCCGTACAAGGCAATGCTGTGCCGCAACTCCGCCCCCTGCATGCACAGCGTCGCAGCAGGGGTGCCCTGACTGCCGCCAGAGCCACTTTGAGTGATCGCACCCTGGAACCCTCCCGAAGAGAAAGCAGCTCCGGATGCTCAATATCTTCCCTGCCGACCCCAGACATCCTGGGCTCTCTCCCGAACCCGGGTCACCAGTGTGACATCCAGTGCCTCAACCCTCAGCGCCACTGGGGCAGCCTAATTCTGTTGCTCTTGTAATCTCCATTTTAAATACTGCCCATTGCTCCTCCACCCAATTCCCTTCCCATTCCCATCAGTTCCTCTTTCAAGCATCTCCAAATTTTCTCCAAAGTCTACCCTCCTAAAATCTAGGCTACGTTTTTTGTGCAGTTTAGTTCTGCTCCTTCTGTGATTTCAAACCACAGTGACCGGTGGTCACTGTTCCCCACGTGCACCCTCACTGTTACCACTATCACACTGTCCCCGTTTGTGAGCACGAGGTCCAGTATTGCCTTCTGCCAAGCTGGTTCCATGACCAGTTGCTTAAGGAAGGCACCTTAAAGGGAGTCCAGGATAAATCTGCTCCCGGTTGATACTGCTGATGCTGGGAGGCTCCAGATCACATCTGGAATACTGAAGTCTCCAACCAGCACCACTTCCCCCTTGTCTGCCATCCTTTGGATAGCTAGCATCAACTCCCTATCTGTTTCTGCCTCCTGGGGTGGTGGTCTGTAGACCACCCCTGTGCAGATGGCTGATCTCATTTTCATTTCCAGCTTAACCCACAGTATCTCTCCCCCATTTTATTCCTCCTGGATCTCTGTGGCCTTTATGCCATCTTTCACATAAAGTGCCACTCCTCCTCCCTCCCTTCCTACCTGCCCTGTCTCTTCTGAATATGTTGTAGCCAGGTATGGCCATCTCCCAGTCGTGGTTATCATTACACCTGGTCTCTGTTATGGTCACAATGTCCAGGTCCGACTGCACCATGGCAGCCTCCAGATCCTCTACCTTGTTGTTAAGGCTCCTGGCATTGGCACACATGGCTTTCCATGATGTGAACTCCCTGAACTGTTTAGCTGTTCTACTCTAGCCCCCTCCCTGGTTGTGCTTTATCACTGGTTCTCCCTGCTGTCTGCCCTTCTGTTGAATTTTGGCCCCTTTCTGCCTACCCACCCCTTAGGTGCTTATCTACATCTTTTGCACACTGCTTTGTAAAGATATCCCCTCCTCCTGTTCACTGGTTCCACTGCTAGCGGTAGGGGGTGGGCAATAAGGTGTTCTCCTTGCTGGCCTGCCACCCCCCTTGGCTAGTTTAAATGCCTGTCCATGTAGCACTTTAACTTATCATTGAGTGCTTGGATTCCCCTCCAGGACGGATGCAGGCCATCAGGCTTGAACAAGCCCCAGTCCCTCCAGGTGAGTTCGCAGTCACCAATGAACTGAAACCCTTCCTCACAGCACCAGTTCTTCAACCATGAGTTGAAGTTCTTGGTGTGTGTTCCCCTATACTCTCCCATGCCTCTCACAGGTAGTACTTCCAAGAAGATGACAGAAGTAGCTACTTGCATGAGACCCTTCCCCAATTTCCTAAACTCTTCCTGAACTTCTTTAGACCCCTCGTTTGCCAGGTCATTAGTACCTAGGTGGATAATGACATCCAGCTCACCATCCTGTCTTGCCTTCCCGACAATCCCCAGGATCTTCCTCCCATTCCTCCCTGCTGTGGCACCTGGTAGGTACCTCACCTCCCTGTCCTCCACCTCCTGTGTCCCCAGCTGGATTAGTCTTACGACAGAGTCCCCCACCAGGATTTATTTCCTCCTCCTCCTCCTCCTCTGGGGTCCACTGCTCTCCACACTGAAGTCACCTCCTCAGTTAATCTCCTCATCATTCCCTTCCACTTCTCTGGGTACCTCTTTTTGGTTGTCCCTGTTTGCCAGTGCGGCATATGAGTTCTGGACTGGAATGGGATTTGGGATGTGCCTCTACCTGACCACCCTAACCCTCCCCGAGCCTACAGTCATCCAAGTGCTCCTTGTTCTTGGCATCCTTTGAGGCAAAGCACTGGATTCTGTGGTCTCTGGATAGGAGTGAAGGTGCTCCTGTTTACTTCCGCTCCAAGTCTGGCTACCTCATCCTGCAGACTGGACAGATGTCTGCAGACAGGGCAGCACCTCAGCGTCCAGAAGGTCTGCCTGAATATGGATGCCCCACATCCACTGCACTGCACCACTCCCCCACATTATCCTGCACTTATACTGCTATTCCAGTAGTTGTCTGTTACTGAAGCTCTCCTTCTAGTTCCCTCTTTATTAATTTACTGTCCTGAAAAACCTCAGATACTTTTCTTTTAAAGAAGGAAAACAACAACAAAAAACATGAGTGAAAACACTTGTGCCAAGGGCGGGCTTCCTCCCTCTTAAGCCCCTCCTACTCCACAACCCCTGCTATTGCCTGTGCTTGGTTCCTGTTAATCACACTTAACAGGGCATATAATTAAGAGTGGGGTCAGGAGAGGGGGAGTGGGTGAAAATGTGCAGCAAGTAAAGACAGCAAAGGAAAATAGCACCACTAAAAGCACACCAAACTATGTTTCAGATTTTCAGCAGCCCCAAAACAATTCCAAGTAAAGAAAGTTGCAGCTTAACATACACAATTTTAATTTGAGGGTGCTGCCTGTCACCAAGTAGTCCCAACCTGCTCTACAGTTGCATAAATCTGAGAAAAAAATAAACTAATTTAAGTCTTCCTGGGAGAGAATCTTCTATGCCATTTCACCTGAGTGGCACAGCAAAGACAGGAGAGTCCTTACTGTTCAGAATGTTCATGTGCCCAGGATTCTATGTAATTCACAGCTTTGGGATGTGCCAGTTCCCCTAGCTAGGGTGTACATTACACATATGTATGAATTACCCATTGACAATGTGAAGCAGGGATACATTTTCCCAAATGTTTTTATCTGTACACTTGGCTGGGAACCGCACCTTAGTTAAGCCCATTGCAGGCTGATGCACTCTATATAAAAGGACGCTACTTGAAGCAGAGGCATTTTGGTTAGGGACCCAGCTGAGGGTGGTCTACCTCAACGTTGGTAGCAGGATGACTTCACAATAGGGCCCTGTGGTGAATACCAAGAGACCGACACTTCTTTTGATATTAAATTAGTAAGCAGCCAATTCAGGCATGAAAATGTTTATTGTTAGAATTTTTTCTTAAACTTTGGGTTTGAAATTAGATTAGTAAATAGCCAATCCAGGCTGATTAATCTTCACTGTTACATTTACCCAAATGTTTTTATCTTTTTTGGGGGGAGGGGGGTGTGTGCACTGATCTTTTCTTTTTTTGATGTTGTCAGCCATATGCAGTAGCACCCCACTAGAAGCCCTTTTAACTATGTGAAAGAGCAAGGGTGAAGCTGCTAATTAGCCCTGGGAGTAGTATGGCTCTCCCATTTAGCTCGCTTCCTACCTGTTACTTGTACACTTGGCTGGGAACCACACCTTAGTTAAGCCCACTGCAGGCTGATGCACTCTATATAAAGGAAGCTACTTGAAGCAGAGGCATTTTGGTTAAGGACCCAGCTGAGAGTGGTCTACCTCGACGTTGGTAACTGGGTGACTTCACAATGAGGCCCTGTGATGAAATACCAAGAGACCCCCACTTCTTTTGATATTAAATTAGTAAGTAGCCAATTCAGGTATGAAAATATTTATTGTTATAATTTTTTCTTAAACTTTGGGTCTGCCATATGGGTTTCTTCCCTCCACGACTGGATGGCGCATATGCTAGGTGGGAGCTAAAGGGGCTAGTTCGCTTCTCGCAGTTGATGGGGGAAGGTATTTGTTTCTCATTTGCCCAGCTTAAGGAGCAATTCAGTCTGCAGGACTCAGACTTCCATAGATATTTGCAGGTATGCCACTTCATTAACAGCCCAGACAACTTTAAAGAACTCACACGTCAACCAAACCTATGGGAGGGCTCTGTGCTGATGGTACAGAGCTCAGCGGAGAGGGTGAGATGGACCTCTCATTTATATAAATTAATAGAGCCTGGGGAACAACATCCATTAAGGATGGTAAAACTTGCTTGGGAAAAGGAGATATCAGAGACTATCACAGATGAGCAGTGGATTAAGAGGTTGAAACTGGGATGGACAGTGACCTCATCCCCCACCTGGAGGGAATTGTTTTGGAGAATTCTGGTCCGGTATTTTCTAGTCCCAGTGGTGACCCAGCACCACAGTAATACTAACACAGACCTTTGTTGGAGGGCATGTGGCTCCATGGGTACGCATTGGCATATCTACTGGGGCTGTCAGATCATTGCACAGTATTGGAGGGGTATAAAAGTGGCAATACAGGAGGTGCTGTCGGAACAAATACTAAACACCTTTACAGACTGGGTACTGGGCTTCCCAACCGTGGTGCACTTTCCTCCATCTAAACGAAAGTTGGCCCTGGCCCTAACTGTTGCAGCCCTGAAATGTTTAACAGCACACTGGCTGCGCCAGGAGCATCCGGCTATGGGGGAATGGGTTTCCAGAGTTAATAATATTATGGATATCAGGGCTCAAAATACAGCCTTTCCGGATTTCCCAGGAAAGGCAGTTTCTGTGCTGTAAATGTGCTTCTGAATCCTGCATTTCCATCTGGGAATGCATTTGCTATGTTTGGCCACAGGGGCAGTAGTGAGCGACAATGCGTTCAGGCGGGTGTCATGCGCTGAAGGGGGAAAAAAAATTTCAGGCATTTTACAATCAGGCTTTACATAGCCTGCTCCAGGGTTCTAATCGGCATCGGAGAGAACATTGGGAACAGCTTTTCGCGCTGAAAATTAAAACCGCGATTGGCTGCAACTGTGAATCTCCTGCACTGCCTCCCTATGCTAGCGCTTCAGTCTCATGGCAGACTGAAAGCAGCAAAAAGAGTATTGTCCATTTGCGCTCCCTCATGTTGTTCGGCTCTGCAAGTAACACAAAATAAATAACACACACAAGTTGCTGATCTCAGTGTCTAGTTTAAATTTTTGTTAAGAAAGGTGAACTGGTTATTTGAGCCATCCGGTTTGGAAACAGAGGGCGTAAGAGAAAACTCAAAGATAAGGGAGAAGGCACTTAAATGTTGGCACATTATGCAGGTAAAAAAAACGAAGCAAGACAAAAATGTTTCTTTCAAAAAAAGTAGCATTATTTTATTTTAGCCACTAAATGGACTGGGTCACAACAGATCCGTTTCAGTCATTTAAACAATGATTTTTTTCTGTGCTGCCTTGTTTAATTGCTAATCTGCTTCAAAGACAGCAACAAAGTCACTATTTCTCTGATCTCAGTATTGTGGAAATTTGCAGTGTAAAACAAACATTTCAGTCCTGGTTTCTGGGACAAAAACAGTCACTGTCTGCTGTTCAGTAGGTGGTAAAAGGCTTACTTAATAAAAAATGATCTGACTTGGTAGAGTTTTCAGTTTACATAAATCTCTGAATTTGTATTGTCCAGTGAGGAGGATCTAACAGTAAGTGCCCATAAAGCCAGCAGTCATCGAGTGAAGAGGAAGGGGTGTGTGTGTGTGTGTGTGTATATAAATTGTGTTCCTGAAACACTCCAAGTGTGTGTGTGTGTAAATAAATAAATATATATATATTTTTTTTTTTTTATTTCTATGTGGAAATGTAACATTTACCCTGGAAATATATGCTACGCCACCCACATTTCCAGAGGAAATGTTCCACCACGGTCATTATTTCTAGCCCTGGATATGGAATCCATCACAGCCAGATAACAACTTAAGGAAGAACGGTTCAGAGTAGTTTGGGGCCCTTGGACTGCCTGGGAGGCGGCTCGCCCCCGCGCCTCTGTGACTCCCTAGTACATATGTTTAATAAGCAAATTGCTTCTCCCTCATTCATCAATTAATTAACAAATAAAGGAGCTTATTAGATGGGTAAAATTCATATATTTAAACTAATGCATATTTTCATTTCTTCATCTCTCTTCCTCCTCCTCTCTTCTCTTCTGACTTTTCCCCTCATATTTTTTCCTTCTATACTTTATTCTCTAAAAATGTTGACTATGATGGACATTTACATAGCATGATGATCATATGTTCTCTTCCTTGCTGCTGTTGTGATTTTTCTTTTCTGTAAATAGTTTAGAATTATAGAACTGATTTATAATGTCCAATTCTTGAAGAAGTTTAGTAGACACATAAGTCACCTTGTATGACGTATTAACAGCTACATTCTTTTAGACATCATAATGATGACTGTGTACTGTTGTAATTTGATGATGGTTGAATAAACTTGTTAAAAAAAAAAAAAAACTCGAGTCTGAAATTAAATTAGTAAGTAGCCAATCCAGGCTGATTAATGTTCACTAATTCATTTACCCAACTGTTTGTATATTTTTTTTTGGGGGGTGCACTGATATACAGGTTACTCACCTGTAACAGGAGTTCTAGGAATGGTATATGTTGTTCATCCACACTTATTGGCAGGTTCGATGCCGCTTTAAATCTTGCCAGAAGGTCTTCAAGCTGGCTCCTCCCACCCACCCAGGTGGTAAAACTCTCGGCTCCACCCCATGACGCCAGATCTAGCCCGCTGGAAGCCAGGTTGTGCGTCGAAGCCGGGGAGGTCGGGTGGGTCGTGTGGATGAACAACATATACCATTCCTAGAACTCCTGTTACAGGTGAGTAACCTGTATTTCTAGGGACGTGGAGATGTTGTTCATCCACACTTATTGGCAGACTCCTAGCAGTTCTCCGGGAAGAGGAAGGCAAGGCGCACACCCCCAATACTTACTTGGGGAAATAAAGACTGGAGAACCAAGGCCCCAAAACCAGCATCCCGGCGTGACCCAAGGTCGATGTGGTAGTGGGTAATTAAGGTATGTGCCGACTTCCAGGTAGCAGCCCTGCAGATATCCTGGATAGGGACATCCCTGGAAGCAGCCACCGATGCAGCGGTATGGCAGGTAAAATGAGCTCTTAACCCTCTGGAAGGCTCCATGCCCACCAACCTATAGCGGAGATCTATGCAGGAGGTGACCCACCCGCTCATCATCCACTTGGCTGCAGGTCTGCCAGGTGCGGTTTCAGCGTAGATGACAAACAGCTGGCGAACCTCTCCCCGAACTTCAGCCTCGCTCCCTAAGAGAAGCTCAACTAGAGTCCAAATAAGCCCTATACTCTGGCCTCCGAGGTGTGACTGGGGTAGAACACTGGGCAGAGTCAACACCTGTTAAGGTGAACTCCGACATCACCTTCGGAAGGAACTTCGGGTGGGGCGCAGGACAACCTTGTCCCTGTGGAAGACCAGATCGGGAGACTCGAAGGAAGCGCCTGGAGCTCTTCCATCCTTCTGGTTGACATGGTAGCCACCAAGAAGGTGTTCTTCCACAACAGGTGGGAGAATCGCACCTGTGCATTGGTTCGAATGTCTTGCCCGTGAGCTTAGCCAATACCAGCAGTAGATCCCACAGAGGTGGAGAATCTCACACGGAGGGAGAATGTGATCAAGGCCTTGGAAAGTGCCAGACCACCTTTCCTGCGCCACGAGCCTTGCCTTCATTACGCGCCCGGAGAGTGAGAGATGGCAGGAGCACCTTAAGGGTGTCAGGCAGAAGCCTGCTGAAGAAGAAAGAGACCACAGGTAGTCCGGAGTGCTCGCCGAGGGACAGGAGAAGGGACCAGGCCCTTCCCTAACACCAAATGGAGAAACTCTTCCATTTGAAGGCGTAGCATTATCCGGTTGACTCCTGACGGGACGCCTCAACGACGTTGAGGACCTCGCAGGAAGACCCAAGGCCTGCAACTAGCCGCTCAGGAACCAGGCCGTCAGGTGCAGGGATTGAAGGTCTGGATGGAATACCTTCCCCTGATAACAGAGATCAGGTCCGGGCGGGCTAGAAGCCGCCTCGGGAGCCTGGAGCTAAGACCGAGGAGAGCTGGATACCAGAGCTGGCGGAACCAGTCTGGGGCTACCAGAATCACCTGCGCCTTATCCCTCCTCGCCTTGAGAAGCACCTTGTGGATCAAGGGAAATGGGGGAAAGGCGTAAAAGAGGCCCGGGGTCCACGGCCTCGAAAAGGCATCCCCCTACAGAGAGCCCTGCTGAGGGGGGCCGGCATGAAACAGTCTCGGCTTGGCATTCTCCCTGGAGGGAAAAGGTCGGCCCGAGGGGTGACCCAGAGGGAGAAAAGATCTTGTGCTACCTCCGGCAGGAGAGAACCCCTCGTGAGACACAGCCCCTATCCGGTTTAGGGCATCGGCCAGGGTGTTGGAGGCTCCTGCCATCCAAATGGCTAGGAAACCACCTCCAGGCTGCGCACGAGACCAATGCGGAGAGCCTCCTTACATAACGGCAAGGTGTGCGTCTGGTCCTGGCGGGTTAGGTAGCACATGGTCGTGGTATTGTCCGTCTGGACCTGAACCACATGACCCTGTATAAACGGAGCGAAAGCGGTGTGAGCTAGGCGGACCGCATGAAGCTCCAGCAGGTAGAAAAGGCATCGGGAATCCCAAGGGGACCAGAGGTCGTGCACTCTGCGCTCCCCCTGATGGGTACCCCAACCCATCAGAGATGCATCAGTCGATAGAGGACCGTCGACTCGGGGCGGACGAGCGGGATACGCTCCTGCGGATGTGCCGGAACGGTCCACCATTGGAGAACATTCCACATCTCCTGAGTCACTGTCACAGGCTGGTCCAACGGATCGCAGCGTTGTGACCACTGGCTGGCCAGCCCCCCATTGAAGGGGCGCATGTACCAACAGGCCCAACAGACCACACTGGTGCAGGCCACCACGAAGCTCAGGAGGTGCAGGAAGTCCCGGGCAGGGCGTGAATTCCCAACCAGACATGGTTGGGTAAAAGAGGAAGAACCTTGGCCCTGTCCGCCGGGAGCCGAGCTCTGGCTCGAAGAGTCAAGCTCTGCCCCGATGAAAAGAATCACCTGCTTTGGCACGAGTTCCGACTTGGCCCCGTTGAAGAGGAGGCCCATCTGAGAGCAACCTGGAGGGCCAGAACTCTGGACCGCTTCACCTCCTCTCTAGAGGGGGCTGCAATCAGCAGCAATCCGGGTAGGGGTACACCCGGACCCTTCTGCGCCACAGGAATGCTGTCACCACTGCTATGCATTAGAGAAGACCCTGGGAGCTGGGAAGAGGCCGAAGGGCATGGCTCGGAACTCGAAAAGGGATCCCTCCGCTCTGAAGTGGAGAAACCTCTGAAGAGAAGGACAGATTAGAACGTGAAGGAAGCGTCCTGGAGGTCCAGGGAGCAGAACCACACGCCTCGTTCCAAGGATGGGATATCTGAGTCAGAGTGACCATCCTGAAAGTCCGAGACCTTAGGAACTTGTTCAGGTCATGCAGGTCGAGAATGGGACGCCAGCCCCCGTCCGTTTGGGGACCAGGAAGTACTTGGACACGAGCCCCGGGTCTGAAAGAGGATCCGCACCTTCCTGGTCACCTCTATCCTGAGGCACAGGGCAACGTCGGCTTGGCGGGCCGACGGCATGGCTTCGGAACCCGTGGTCCCCCTGGGTGGGCGATGGCTCAAAAGGGAAGGGGCCCACTCGAAGACCAGAGACAGGCCCTTACCTTCCACCTCCCACACTCAATGGAAGGGAAGTGGCGGAGCCACCCCCCCGGGGGGGGGACCCAGGTAAGGGTGATGAGGTCGGGGGCGAGGCCCCCAACTGGTCACTGAGCAGGCTTGGAGGAGGGGCTGGCTGAGGGAGTCTCTGGGCCTTTACCTCCTTGTTTCCCATTAGAGGAAGTCGCTGGCTTGGGTTCGGGATGCCAAGCGCAAGCCTGCTGGCCCTCCTGCTGGTGCTGATGGGCCGGTCGTGCCGCAGGGGCCGAAGGACGAAGGGGTTTACGCAGAGGTTGCCGGCGGCCCTTGTCCTTCTGGGCGGAGGTGACCGAGTCCAGAGTGGCATTGGACTTTTCGATCCCCTGGAGGTGTCCCTCCACTCCAGGGCCGAAGAGGTCAGTCCCCAAGAAGGGGATGTCCGCCAATTTGTGCTGGGTATCTGCCAAGAAGGTGGATATCCTCAGCCACGCCCTGCGGTGCATGGCCACCGCGGCTGCTACTGACCTGGCACAGGAATTGCCTATGTCCAGAGCAGTCTGAAGCTGCTCCTTAGCCGCCGCCCTACCCTGGTCCCGCACCTGCCGGACCGTGGTCCGCAGGTCGACCGGGAGATGAGGGAGCACCTCATCCAGGGAGCCCAAGAGGGCATGGGAGAAGTGTGCCATCAGCGCGGCCGAGCTGGCCTGTCGGAGGCCTAGGGAGGACGCGGCATAAACCCTGCGCCCGACAGAGTCCATCCTTTTGGACTCTTTGTCGGGAGGCCTATCCACATCCTGAGCGTTTCCGGAATGCTGGAAGACATTATCGGTAACTAACCCCTCCACAGAGGGGTGCTCCGAGAAACCGGCAAGGCCGATGGGGACTGCATACTTCCTGGCCATCCTGGCGGGCGCAGCACAGGGAAGCGAGCCGCTGCCAAAACTCAAGGCTGGGCCGACAATGAACTCACAGCACAGGAGGCCTCCGAGGGTGAATCCCTCGGTCTAGGATCTCCGTCAGGGATAATAGGCCCGTATGGACATGGGCTCGAGCTGCATCCCGGTGAACTCCGAGATGAGCCGAAGCAGACCCAGGAAGGACGATGGGCTGTCGTCCAGAGACCGGTCCCGTGAGGACTCCAGGCCCACCCGCCTGGGAATCAAGGAGTCGTCGTTGTCGGACTCCAAAGGGTCTGCAAAGAGCTGCCTCAGGCCTGAGCCACCCTTCACTCGCCGAGGGTGGGCAGGAGTGAGGGGGACTGACAACCTGCGGGGCAGGCTGTGACCCAACCGAGGTTCCACCATGATCGGTGGGGCAGCTAGATTTGGTCGAACGACCGGCCCAGAAGTGGGCATCTCGACCACGGCAAGCTGTTGCATCGGCTGTGCAGGCAGCAGCCGCTTGGTAGCCGGGGAATGAATTGGAGTCGATTGATTCCCGGACAACAGCAACTGTTGCCACAGAAGCTCCTCGAAGCGTCGACGCAATCTGGCGTCAAGCCTCCTCAACCGGAAGAGGAAGACGGGGAGGAACGTGTGTTGCCATAACGCGGTGCCCCCGACCGAGGCCGCCAAAGTCAGCGGGAGCAACTTGACCGAGAAGAAGACCGAGACCGAGATCCTCGGTGAGACCGAGGGCAGGTCTGGGAAGGAGCGGGGGACACCCGCTCTTCCCTCGGTTCAGACGCTTTGACCGAGGACTGCCACCCCGAAGGCACGTGCAGAACCTCGGCCTCCACCAGGGAAACCGGCGAACGGCTGACGACTTTTCCAGTTGACCACCAGGGTGACGGGTCGAGAGAAAACTCAACTATGTCGACGGGAGTCTCGGCAGGCTGGCCTGACGGGGACACCGTGAAGCCAACGGCCTGAGCCGCAATCCCGACTGAAGTCGACGGTCGGCTGTCTGGGGAAGGAGACCTCTCCGGCCCCCATGAACGCCAATGGTGGGACTTACCCTTCGACTCCTTCTTCTTGGGCCGAGAGGTATGTCCCGATGGCCCCTCTCCCTTCGTGGAAAGGGACTGATGAAGCTCCTTGAAAGAAGCCGAATGAGAGGAACTCAGAGAGAGCGGGATAGATGCCGCGACTGAGAAGGAGGGGGATGTGGCCTCCTCCAGGGCGACAGAGTGCTTGAGCTGCTCAGCCAAGTCAGCCATCGTGGACACCGCCCAACGAGCCTCTTTGAATGTTACCGGCAGGGAAAACCCCTTGGGGCGCCCACGCCCAAGCCTCAATCGGGCAGCACAATCCTCCAGGACGTTAGTAGAAAAGGCGCGGCACAACTCGCAGACCTGTGGGTCATGGTCCAAATCAAGGCAGTATACGCACATGGAGTGCGGATCAATCCTGGAGATATTCCGCCCGCCAGGGCACCTCCGAGAGCCAGGAAACGAATTGTCCATCGCAGCCGCAAGGGAAAGAAGACTGAAGTTTAGAAAACTTCAAAACTAAATTCGGATGAACCGAAGAATCAGGAACCAGTCAAAAAACGCAAACCGCTAAGGAGGGAACCTGAGGTTCCAAGCGGTAAGGAAGATCTGGCGTCATGGGGCAGAGCTGAGAGTTTTACCATCCGGGTGGGTGGGAGGAGCCAGCTTGAAGACCTTCCGGCAAGATTTAAAGCGGCAAGGAACCTGACAATAAGTGTGGATGAACAACATATCCATGTCCCTAGAACTTTTCTTTTTTTGATGTTGTCAGCCATACGCAGTAGCACCCCACTAGAAGCCCTTTTAACTATGTGAAAGAGCAAGGGTGAAGCAGCTAATTAGCCCTGGGAGTAGTATGGCTCTCCCATTTGGCTCGCTCCCCACCTGTTACTTGTACACTTGGCTGGGAACTGCACCTTAGTTAAGACCATTGCAAGCTGATGCACTCTATATAATGGAAGCTACTTGAAGCAGAGGCATTTTGGTTAGGTACCCAGCTGAGGGTGGTCTACCTCGATGTTGGCAGCTAGGCGACTTCACAATAGGGCCCTGTGGTGAATACCAAGAGACAACCACTTCTTTTGATATTAAATTATTAAGTAGCCAATTCAGGTATGAAAATGTTTACTGTTATAATTTTTTCTTAAACTTTGGGTTTGAAATTAAATTACTAAGTTGCCAATCCAGGCTGATTAATGTTCACTGTTATATTTACCCAAATGTTTTTTTTTGGGTTTTTTTTTATTTTTGGGAGGGGTGCACATATCTTTTCTTTTTTTTTTGTTCCATGATGTACTGGCCCTCCCTCCCACAATGGAGTTGCACATTGAAAGAACACACCTTGAGCCGGCGACCCAGGTTTGGTAACGGACCTGGGGAGCCGGGGGCTGGCAGGGAGGGGGAGGGAGGATTGAGCATCCCTACAGATGCTCTCCTCCCTCAGGGGTGGGATACCCGGGACGCGCAAGCGTCCATCATTCCCATAAAGGAATTCGGTGGAAGAACCGATTCCTGAAAGGGACGGGCGACTCCTTCGTAGGGGGTCGGGGAGAGGGGATGTCGCACGGCGCATGAGAGGTCTGTGCGCTGTCACGCTACTCCTCGGGACGAGTCCCAAGCGCCCAGCGCCCCAGGGATGAAGCAGGGAAAAATCACCTCGTGGTCCTGGATGACGGCCCCTCCACTCAGATCGCCACACCAGACAAGACCCCACTGTGCAGGAGGAAGGAGAGGAGGCACTCTAGGGGCAGATCTAGGGGACGGCAAAAGAGCATTGAGAGGCCCGAAGGAGTAGGACCAAGAGGGTAGGAAATACCAGGAGGGAGAAAAAGGAAGAATAAAAAAAAAAAGAAAGAACACACCTTGCCCTGTTACTTAAGCCTACCAACCCCAATGCCAGACCTCGGCTGATACTGATGAAGTTTTCCAGCTTTCTGACTAAGAAGGAGGTACACCGAGTGACCTGGCAGCGAACAGAAATAAAATACATGGGGTGAGACTCAGAAGAAATCCCAACAATACAAGGACATAATCCGGGCATTAAGAGCTAAACAAATAAAATTCCAGACCCCATAGTCAGCACAGCTTAGAAGCTTTTCGGAGGATAGCACCAGAATGTATGATACCCTGCAAGACACCAGGAAGGCTTTTCAAAATCATTCGACCCCCTGGATTCCTGACCCAAGTCACAGACAGAGATGAGCAGAGCACCATGTGGAGACCGGCAGACCAGGGAGAATGACAGACCATGAACAGGCAGAAGAACTGGAATAAGAGACAGATGGCGGCCTTCCACATGATGAAGGAGATCCGCTCCCTCCTACACGTAGTTCCATGGGAAACTTCCAAGAGGACAGATGGCCACTGCATATGACAACAGAAGCAAAAAGGCACTTGGCTCAACGTCCAGGAAGATTACACATTCCAATGTTAGGAATCTACAACAAGCTGTATTTACTATGCATTTTTAAAATAAATGCGTTTTAGGTCCAGCTCCATGGCGCCAGGTGATAGGGCTTCACCTGGCACGCTGGCGACCAGGGTTTGCGTCCCAAACACGGGGCGGCAGGAGTGGAGGCCGGCAGGGAGGGTTCAGAGTGTCCTTTGAATGCTCTCCTCCTGGAGGGGATGGGGACGGACCGCCTCGAACAGCTCCTAGTGGCCAAACCATTACCATGCAATGCGCCGTGGGTCACCACATGGCGAATGCCTGGACAACCTAGGATGCTGCAGCATGTGCTCAATAAGAAAAGGGGCTGAAAACAGGAAAAAAGGCCGTTTCATCGCCGGATGATGGCACCCACTATCCTCCCATCACCACAGTAGCCGGGCTAGCCCCCGATGCTGTGCCCCTGAGCTGCTCCAGTCTAAATGGCGAAAGGTGCCTTCTGGCACTGAAGTCTCTCCTTCCAGCTGCCGCCACAGGTAGGGGGGGCCCTCCGTCAAAGGGATATAGCTGGACAACTGGAGCAGCACAATGAGGGGGCAGCGGAAGGCAAGAATGGAGGATCAGGACGGCGGTGAGGAGACTGACCGCCTGAAGGAGAGGTCGACGGGGATTGCCATAGCGGAGGAGGTAAAAAGATAATGCAAAATAAATGCATTTTTATAGTTTCCTAACATTGGAATGTGTCATCTTCCTGGACGTTGAGCCGAGCCCTTTTTTGCTTCTCTTGCCATTGGTTTACTTGGCTCCGTTCCTTTGAGTCCTGAGCCACCTTTTTCTATTTGGGCCGATGCACATACCAGAAGGACTGAGCCTAAACTGAGGTTTTTGTGTACTCCTTGCTAGCTGGGATCCGGTAAGACTTTTTATTTCCACTCTGCGCCTGCAGCAGCATCCCCGAGAGGTAATGGGAACTGGATTTTGTGTTCTCCCTGCCCCCGCTGTCCACACAGTGACTTTTTTCTTTACCACGTACCTCAGCCTTCCAAAGACTCAGCCATTAATACATCGAAGGAAAGTTCTCAGCACACAGATTTAGTTCCCTAATAATCCCTTCCTGCTTTTAAAGGACTAGCATAACCAAGACAGAACCTGTCTTAGCAATGTGTGAGCTACAATGACTGTATATAATTCTTTCAGCATGTATATATACTGTATTGTGTAGGTTCCCTTGAACTTAACCGGGACTTCTACAACCTGCACCACTTGAGCCTGGGGTGACTGGAGCATTGGGGGGGGGAGGTGATGGTAAGTAAGCAGTAAAACATAGCAGGGTGGTGGTTGTCATGGGTTAATGCACACCCAGGTGCATAGTGAGACATGAGGCACTTGCTCAGAGTGCCTTCAGCACGTGGAAGTGTATTAACCCATGACAGCCACCATCATCAGGGTGGTTTACAGCACTTCTAAAATGGGTCCCAGCTGAAAATAATAGGAGGAAAAAAATTAAAAAGTAAGAATATTTACATACAAATCACCATTAGGCAGTACAATTGAAACAAATATAAAAAAAACTGTTCCTATAGGTTTCTGCCACTACATGGCTCTTGGGTACAAACAATGTGTGGATATGGAGTTATAATCTCCAGCTAAAAATCTTTAGGTCATCAAGTTTCCCTGTCTTTACATTACGTTTACATGTTTTGTTTCCACATGCCCGCCCCCCCACCATTTGCTGTCTTATATGTAATGACCCTCTCAGTGCTCGTTAAGTCCTTAGGTCGCATGTTTATGAAGTCCAGCCACCTCGCACATTACTGCAGGATCTCTCTTTAGTTTTGCCGATATCCTGCACAAATGTGCGAGGTGGCTTGCTTTCGCAAAGCAGGTCGCACAAAACTGCTGAAACAAACGATAACCTGCAAGAACGTGCGAAGTGCCAGCCTTCGAGAACATGCGACCTTGGCATTTGTGCCAATCAACATGGCAGATCGACTCATTTTATCCATGGACCCCAAGAGAGCAGACAATGCTGTCACGACAGTCTGGATAATTGGGCAACGCTGCCCAAAAATGTTATTTGTCATTTTGCATCCAGCTGTATGTGTGAGGTGGCCGACTGGGAGGAAGACACAGCAGCTCTACAGTCAGGACTCAGAAACTGGGGAACAGGGTGTCTGCATCTTCTGTTCCTACAAGTAGGCAAGTTTAAAAATATTACTGATCACTGTAAATGGACATGGTTGGGCTAATGTGCGTTGTTCCCAGGTGGGCGGGCAGCTCTAATACAGCTTAACTCTGTGGATGCTGCGTGGGGCAGCTCTTCATGCCAGTGATCGCCAGGGATGCACACTGTTTAAAGGAGATAGGAAATGATTCACAGTTTATTTGGAACTATTAAATTAATCATAAATAACAAGCAATGGCCTCAATGTGTGTTTTTCATTATTCTAGATGTTTAAAATACACAGTTACATGCTGCCCTATTGATGTTGAAACCTCCATTGTTTGAGAGACTTTTTTTTTTTTTTAATCAGGAGTCAGTGTGTGCCAAGCCGTGAAATGTTACATCACTGACTCCAATTTTAGACTGATGAAATGTGCGTGATGGAGTAGCAACGGCTGAAACACCAACTGCATGAAATGACACTCCTCCTGGCCTATGTAAATAATGGCACACTGAAAAGAACTGTCACTTTCTGGTGACCAGCTCACTTATCCATACCTGCAATTCCCCCCACCCCCAACGAACACACTTGGTCAGTCGCCACCCACTCTTCTTTCATACTCATGCTTATAAATAAGAGTTGAAAACTGAATACAATTACGGCAGTGTCACTTGCAGCATCTCCCTCACCAACCATTTAAACTGCAATCTGCAGCAGTCATCTTTCATCTAATCAGTGAAGATATTCTGAAATATCAACAATTAACACTAAGTACATCATTTCTTATCTTCTAGGAATGTATCCCACTTATTTTGAGTAACACGCTTCCCTTGATGTCAGGGAACAGCTGGCTCACCCTGAAGGTAAGAAATACCCTCAGTCCTCTTTGTGGGGGGGAACCCTGAGGACAGGAGCTCCTTATGGGTCTGGCAAGACGACAGATTGGTTAGGGACAGATGGAGGCTCCGGTGGCTCAGGAGCAGGACAGTGCCCAGACAGTTCTTGCCTGACCCTGCAGGAGATGAAATGAGCCCGCTGGAACTGTGAGTTAAGCACCTTACACAGGGCCAAAGGTGCCACCCTTGAAAGGCTAAGCCACACTGTTTGCGTGGTGCAGACTACAGTTCCCACCAGCCTGAAGACTACCTCACTGGCATGATATGATGCCCCCTGACTGGTGCCTTGCCAGCTTCAGGCCACTAGAAGAAAGGCAAATGGCTCGCCTGACTAACCAGGAGGCAAGGCAAATTTTACTTTTTAGGTGACCAATCCCAGAGGCTCTGGACACCGTACAATCAAAACAGACTATCAGTACAACAAATTAAACTAGTATACATAAAACAGTAAAAAAACAGCAGCATAAATGGATACAGTTAAAAAGAATCTATAGTAAAACTGAACTCAAAAGAAAAGCCTGTGCACCCAGGGAGGACTAATTCTTAAGGTCCGGGAAGGCCTGATTAAACAAGAAGAACCTTGAGGCGGGCCTTAAAAACCTCAACCGAAGGGGCCTCCCAAACAGATGGAGGAAGCAAATTCCACAGGACGCGGCTAGTGACACTGGATGCTCTGTTGCTGGCAATTTTAAGCCTCGTCCTGGGAATCGCCAGGAGGCCCCTAGAGGAGAACCGGAGGGAGCAGATCAAGACAGCAAGTGTGAGAAGGTCCGACAGATAGGCGGGACCCAGCCCGTGTAGGGCCTTAAAGGTGAGCAAGCCCACCTTAAAGAGGATACTCCACCTCACTGACAACCAGTGCAGATCTCGCAGAACCAAAGTAATATGACAAAAGTTAGGCTGCTCAGTCAGCAGCCTAGCGGCTGCATTCTGCACTAGCTGCAACCGGCAGAGGTTACCCCCAAGACCCTGAGGTAGAGCACATTACAGTAATCAAGTCTGAATGCCACGAAGGCACGTACTAAGGTGGGGATTTCTATAGGCAGAACTAGGGGCTTAACTCTGGCGATATTCCTAGGATGGTAAAAGCTGGCCTGGACAATGGACGACACCTTAGAATCAAACGAAAATCCACTGTCGAAGGTCACACTAAGGTTTCATACCCTAGAGGAGGCCCTCAATGGCACAGATCCCAGAAATAAGCCAATTTCAGTGCCAGAGGGCAACCTGTTCCATCTTCTGTTTGACTCCACCACCAGTACCTCTGTATTGTCGGAGTTCAGTCACAACCAGTTGGAGGCCATCCAGTCACTGATCTCCGCAAGGCAGCTGTTCAGTACTTCCACCACACTAAAAGCTCCAGGGGGAAAGGAAAAATACAGCTGGGTATCATCGGCATAGCAATGAAAACCCAAGCCTTATTTCCTAATGAGCTCACCCAGAGGCAGCAAGTACATGGCAAACAACACTGGTGACAAAATCGACCCCTGAGGTACTCCACATGACAAGAGGCTAGAAGAGGAGGAGAAATTCCCTATCACTACTCATTGCCTCCTGTTCATGAGGTATGACTCAAACCAGCAAATGACAGAACCGGTGAGCCCACAAGATTCCCTCAGGCGGTCAAGCAGCACACAATGGTCTACTGTGTCAAAGGCTGAGAAGAGATCAAGGAGGATTAGAACTGTCCTCTCCCCCTGAGGAGGTCACTGTGCACCCAAAGTAATGCGGTTTCTGTACTATGCCTTGCACGGAAACCAGACTGGAATGGCTCATAGAGATCGAAGGCCACGAGGTGCTCTTCAAGTTGCTGCACCATAACTTTCTCAACTTTTTCCAGAAATGGGAGGTTGGAAATCAGACAGTAATTCGCCTTGACCATCAGGGTCAAGTGATGTTTTTCTCAGAAGGGGACAAACCAGCGCCTCCTTCAAGGCATCTGGAAAAATCCCTTCTGTCAGAGAGCACCGGACAATAAAGGTGAAAACTGGGCCCATAGCGTCAACACATCTCACTAAGAAATGTGTCGGCACTGGGTCCAGTTCACAAAATGTGTGCTTTAACCTGGAAGCAACCTCAATGACCTCCGACACCTCCACTGGTGTAAACTCCCCCTCCAACTAGGCAGAGTGCTCTCTGGGCGATCCAGATGATCACGGTAGGCCGCAGTAAGGCTCACTGGCAGAAAGCCCTGCCAGATGGCAGACACCCTGTCCAAGAAGAATTGAGCAAACTCTTCGCACAAAACATCAGAAAAAGTCTTTTTCAGCTGGAGAGAGGCTGGGTTTAGGAGCCTGTCCACAGTCCGAAAAAGCACAGTTGGTCGATTCTTCCTGGCAGCAATCTCTCTGGACAGGAAATACAGGTTACTCACCTGTAACAGGAGTTCTAAGAATGGTATATGTTGTTCATCCACACTGTCTGGCAGGTTCCTTGCCGCTTTAAATCTTGCTGGAAGGTCTTCAGCTGACTCCTCCCACCCACCCGGATGGTAAAACTCATCGGATCTGCCCCGCCGACGCCAGATCTAGCCCGCTGGAAGTCAGGTTCTGCGTCGAAGCCGGAGGTTAGACGTGTGGATGAACACACAGCACCCTAGAACTCCTGTTACAGGTGAGTAACCTATATTTCTAGGGACATGGATATGTTGTTCATCCACACTGTCTGGCAGACTCCTAGCAGTTCTCCGGGAGGAGAGAGGCAAGGCGACACCCCTACTTAGGGAATAAAGACTGGAGAACCAAGGCCCCAAAACCAGCATCCCGAGCGTGACTCAAGGTCGATGTGGTGGTGGGTGATGAAGGTGTGTGCTGACTTCCAGGTAGCAGCCCTGCAGATTTCCTGGATAGGGACATCCCTGGAAGCAGCCACCGATGCAGCGGTATGGCGAGTGGAATGAGCTCTTATCCTCTGGGAGGCTCCATGCCTGCCAACCTATAGCAGAAATCTATGCAGGAGGTGACCCACCTGCCTATCGTCGCTTGGCTGCAGGTCTGCCAGGTGCGGCGCTTCAGCGTGGGTGACAAACAGCTGGCAAACCTCTCCCCGAAATTCAGCCGTCCGCTCCTTGTAGTAAGCGAGCGCTCTTCAAGGGTCCAAAGTATGGAGCCTATATTCAGCCTCCGAGGTGTGACTGGGGTAGAACATCGGCAGAGTCAACACCTGGTTAAGGTGAAACTCCGACACCACCTTCGGAAGGAATTTCGGGTGGGGGCGCAGGACAACCTTGTCCCTGTGGAAGACCAGATAAGGAGACTCGATGGAAAGCACCTGGAGTTCTCCCATCCTTCTAGCTGACGTGATAGCCACCAAGAAGGCGGTCTTCCACGACAGGTGAGAGATGTCACACCTGTGCATCGGTTCGAATGGCCTGCCCATGAGCTTAGCCAATACCAGCAGTAGATCCCATGAGGTGGGAGGTTCTCGCACCAGAGGATATGTGATCAAGGCCTTTGAAAAGCGCCTCCCCACCATCTTCTCCCGCGCCCGACTGCTTCCCAGCCCGCGCCCGGGTAGGCAGAGATGGCTGCCAGGTGCATCTTAAGGGTTGTCGATCAAGCCCTTGCTGAAAAAGGGACACAGATAGTCCAGAATGCTTGCCAAGGAACAGGAAGAAGGGTCCAGGCCCTTGCCTGACACCAAATGGAGAATCTCTTCCATTTGAAGGTGGCATTTTCTGAGTCGACTCATTACGGGCGCCTCAACGACGTTGAGGACCTCGTCGGAAAGACCCAAGGCCTGGAACTCTGGCCGCCAGGAACCAGGCTGTCAGGTGCAGAGATTGAAGATCCGGATGGAATACCTTCCCTGATTGACTGAGATCAGGTCCGGGTGGGCTGGAAGCCGCCTCGGGAGCCTGGAGCTGAGACTGAGGAGATCTGGATACCAAAACTGGCGGGGCCAGTCTGGGGCTACCAGAATCACCTGCACAGGGGCATGGAGCGCATCCCGCCCTGGCGGTTTAGGTAGTACATGGTCGCGGTATTGTCCATCTGGACCTGAACCACTTGACCCCGTAGAAACGGAGCGAAGGCGGTGAGGGCTAGACGAACCGCTCGAAGCTCCAGCAGGTTGATATGGCATCGGGACTCACGAGGGGACCCGAGGCCGTGCGCTCTGTGCTTCCCCAGATGGGCACCCCAACCCATCAGAGAGGCATCGGTCGATAGAGAGACCGTCAGCTCAGGGCGGACAAATGGGATGCCCTCCTGCAGATGTGCTGGAACGGTCCACCACTGGAGAGCGTTCCACATCCCCTGGGTCACTGTCACTAGCTGATCCAGTGGATCGAAGTGCTGTAACCACTGGCTGGCCAGTCCCCATTGAAGGGGACGCATGTACCAGCGGGCCCAACAGACCACGCTGGTGCAGGCCACCATGAGGCCCAGGAATTCCCGGGCAGGGCGCGATTGCCCAACCTGAAATGATTGGGCAAAGGAGGAAAGGACCTCGGCCCTGTCCGCCGGGAGCCATGCTCTGGCTCGTAGAGAGTCGAGCTCTGCCCCGATGAATTGTATCACCTGCTTTGGCACGAGTTCCGACTTGGCCTCGATTGATGAGGAGGCCAGCCTGAGAGCAAACCTGGAGGGCCAGATCTCTGGACCGCTCCACCTCCGTTCTGGAGGTGGGCTGCAATCAGCCAGTCATCCAGGTAGGGGTACACCCGGACCCTTTGGCGCCGCAGGAATGCTGTCACCACTGCCATGCATTTGGTGAAGATCCTGGGAGCTAGGGAAAGGCCGAAGGGCATAGCCCGGAACTCGTAAAGGGATCCCTCCGCTCTGAAGCAGAGGAATCTCTGGTGGGACAGACAGATTGGGACGTGAAAGAACGCGTCCTGAAGGTCCAGGGAACAGAACCACACACCTCTTTCCAAGGATGGTATTATCTGAGCCAGAGTGACCATCCTGAAGGTCCGAGACCTTAGGAACCTGTTCAGGTTGTGCAGGTCGAGAATGGGGTGCCAGCCCCCCATCCGTTTTGGAACCAGGAAGTACCTGGACACAAACCCCGGGTCTGGAGGAGGATATGCCACCTTCCTGAGCACCTCTTTTTCGAGGAGCAGGGCAATATCGGCTCGTCGGGCCGACAGAGAGGCTGCGGACCCTGTGGACCCCAAGGGGCGACGGCTCGGAAGGATGGGGCCTGTTCGAACTCCAGAGGCAGGCCCTTTCCTACCACCTCCAACACCCAGTGGTCCGTGGTGATAGCGGACCACGTGGAAAGGAAGTGGCAGAGCCATCCCCAATGGGGGAACCCAGGGGGGGAGTGACGAGGTTGGGGGCGACACCCCTCAACCCGTCACTGGGCAGACTTGGAGGAGGTACCGGCCGAGGGACCTCCTGGGCCTTTACCTCCCTGCTTCCTATTGGAGGAAGCCGCGGGCTTGGGTTTGGGACGCCAAGCACGAGCCTGCTGGCCCTGGAGCTGGTGCTGTTGGGTCGGACGTGCCGCAGGTGCAGAAGGGCGAAAGGACTTGTGCTGCTACTGTCAGCGGCCTTTGTCCTTCTGGGCGGAGGTGACCGAGTCCAGAGTGGCACTGGACTTTTCGATCCGCTGGAGGTGATCTTCCACTCCAGGGCTGAAGAGGTCGGTCCCCAGGAAGGGGACATCCGCCAATTTGTGCTGGGTATCCGCCGTGAAGGTGGATATCCTCAGCCATGCTCTGCTGCGCATGGCCACCACAGCCGCAACCGATCTGGCACAGAAGTCTCCTATGTCCATAGCCGTTTGGAGCTGCTGCTTAGCCACTGCCCTACCCTGGTCCCGCACCTGCCGAACCGTGGTGTGCAGGTCGGCCGGGAGATGAGGGATCACCTCATCCAGGGAGCCCATGAGGGCGTGGGAGAATTGTGCCATCAGCACGGCCAAGCTGGCCTGGCTGAGGCCAAGGGAGGACGCAGCATACACCTTGCGCCCGGCGTAGTCCAGCTTTTTGAACTCCTTGTTGGGGGGCTTGTCCATGTCCCTAGCGTTCCTGGAATGCCGGAAAATGCTGTCGGTGACCAACCCCTCGGTAGAGGGGTGTTCCGAAAACCCGGGCAAAGAGCCGGTAGGGACCGCATACTTCCTGGCCATCCTGGCCGAAGGCGCAGGGCAGGAAGCAGGCCGCTGCCAAAGCTCCAAGGCTGGGCCAACAATGGCTTCAGCCACCTAAAAGGCCTCCATGGGGGAATCCCCTTGGTCCAGTATCTCCGTCAGGGGATACTTGGCTCGTTTGGATACGGGCTCGAGCTGCATCTCGGTGGACTCCGAGATGAGCAGAAGCAAACCAATGAAGGACGATGGGCTTTCGCCCAACGACTGGCCCCCGGAGGACTCCAGGTCAACAGGCCTGGAGAACAGGGAGGAGTCGTCGTCGGACTCGGAGGAGTCCGTGAAGAGCTGCCTGGGACCTGAGCCACCCTCCACCTGCCGAGGACGGTCGGGAATGAGGGTGACCGATAACCTGTGGGGCAGGCCTTGACCCGACCAAGAGTACTTGGTCGGTGCCCCCGATTTCCGTTGTGGAGGTGGAGGTTCCACCACAACTGGTGGGGCAGCGGGTTTCGGCCGAACAACCGGCCCAAGGCTTGGGCACCTCGACTACAGTGAGGGGTTGTTTCGGCCGCTCGGGTGACAGCCACTTGATGGCCGGGGAAGGCGACGGCGTCGACTTGTTCCTGGACAGAAGTAACTGCTGCCATATCAGGTCCTCGTAGTATCGACACAATTTGCGCCGAAGCCTCTCCTCTTCCGAGGAGGAAGACGAGGACGAGCGGCGGCGCCGCTTACCTCGGTGCTGAGACTGAGACCGCCAATGTTGGCGGGATCGGCTGGACCGAGACGAAGTCCAAGACCGAGACCGAGATCCTCGGTGTTTCAGAGGACGGGTCTGGGAAGGAGCGGGGGACACCCGCTCTTCCCTCGGCTCGGAAGCCTTAATCGGGGACTGCTGCACCGGGGGCGTAGGCAGATCCTCAGTCTCCACTGGGGGAACCGGTGAAGAAGGGTTGTCGGCCTCACCAGTCGACAGCCCGTCCGACGGGTCAAGAAAAATCTTGACCACGTCGATGGGAGTCTCGGCCGGCTGGCCTGACGGGGATGCCGTGAAGCCAGCGGCATTAGCCGCAACCTCGACCGAAGTCGATAGTCGGCTGTCCGGGGAAGGAAACCTCTCCCACTCCCACAAACGCCGACGATGGGACTTACCCTTTGAGTCCTTCTTTTTGGACAGAGAGGAATGTCCCGATGGCCCCTCTCCCTTCGTGGAAAGGGATTGGCAAAGCTCCTTGAACAAAGCTGAATACGAGGTACCCAGAGAGAGCGGGATAAATGCCGTGACCGAGGAAGAGGATGATGCGGCCTGGGCCACCTCCTCCTCGAGGGCGATCATCTGCTCGAGTTGCTCAGCCGAGTCGGCTGCCACGGTAACTGCCGCCTCCTTTGACTTAACCGGCTGGTAGCACTTCTCGGGGCGCGCAAGCTGTAACCGCGCAGCGCAGTCCTCCAGGACGTTGTCCGACAACGAATGGCATGACTCGCAGGCCTGCGGGTCGTGTTCTAGGCCGAGGCAGTAGACGCACGTGGAGTGCGGGTCCGTCCTGGACATCTTCTGCCCACAAGAGCACCACCAAAAACCGGGAGTCGATTTGTCCATCGCTGCCGCGAGGGAGAAAGATGACCGAAGTCTTGAAAATTTTAAAATGAGTTTCGGGTGAACCGAAGAATTAGGATCCAGTCTATCACGCAGAGCGTTAAGGAGGGAACCTGAGCTTCCAAGCGGTAAGGAAGATCTGGCATCATGGGGCGAAGCCGAGAGTTTTACCGCCCGGGTGGGTGGGAGGAGCCAGCTTGAAGACCTTCCGGCAAGATTTAAAGCGGCAAGGAACATGCCAGACAGTGTGGATGAACAACATATCCATGTCCCTAGAACTCTGCCTTCTTACGAGTGATTGACCCAATACTCACTATAGTGTGCATGCAGGGCCAGTCTATCCACCATAAGGCAAGACTTCCGCCAGCAGCACTCCAGCCTCTGACCCACAATCTTCATCGCCTTGAGCTCCCCATCAAACCAAGGAGACCTCAAGTGAGAAGATCTGGGTCGTACATGGACTGGTGCGAGGGAGTCGAGCGCACCCATTATCACCCTATTATAGGTGGTGACCGTCATGCCCAAACCCCCTACACATGCACTGTCCACACTAGATAGATCAGCCTCTGCCAGAAATCCCTCCGGGGGTCAAACCCCTCAAAGGGCGGCAGCTGACCATCTCAGCAGGGGGAGGGCCCTGAGTGAAAACCCCACCATGCAGTGGTCGGACCAAATGACCTGCTCAATCTTGAGGTTACTAACCTCGAGCCCCAGTGAGAAGACCAGGTCCAACATGTGGCCATCCTAGTGGGTTGTGGTGGAGACTTCCTGCGACAGGCCCAGAGATGACATGGTCTGGAGGAGGAGATTATAACCTAGCCTAGAATCTTCATAGTCAGCCCAGGCATTGAAGTCCCCCAGGACGAAACACCGGGGGGACTCCAGTGTCTCACCAGTGACGTGGTCGGCTACCTCCTGTGGGAATTAACCAGCCACCCCAGGGGGGCGGTACATCAGGAGAACTCTACTGCCTGTGCCTGGACCTCCACATACAGCCACACATTCAAATGAACCCAGTCTTCCCACTGAGTGCATGGAGAAGCTGAGCTCAGATCTAAAAGAGATAGCCACTCCCCCGCCCCTGTGTTCCACTCTGGGGCAGTGCACCACTGAGTATCCTAGGGGGGTGGCAACCTCTAAAACCAGGCCAGCATCGACACCCACCCAGGTCTCGGTAATGCAAGTCAGATCGACCAAGGAAATCAAGTCCGCGATAATGGCGGTCTTGTTCCTAATCAATCTGGCACTGCATAGCACTGCTCTCAGAGGACTGGAGGACAGTGTAGTCCTTCTGGCTACCTGCCCACTCGGTCTGGTGGGAGCCCTGGAAACGGAAGCCAAATACCTTCCACCTCTCACATGGCCCCATTGATATCCAGGGCGCCTTCTGCACCCAACCACCTCAATCCTACCCCCTCCTATAATGCATGGGGCACCATGCCATACACGATCAGTGTGGCGACTCTTTATCCCAACCTCCCAACAGCGACGTGCTGTAGTGGTGGAAACTGGGAGGTCAGTAAAACGGCCGCAGATCAAGCAGCTGGGTGCCCCGTACACCAGCCCCAGGCCCCCCAGGCACATAAAGTTCATCCGCAAAGGACCCCTAGCAACTAACTCACACATTCACTTAAATCCAGTCACACCACTAATACAGAAAACAATCTTAACCACTCAATCATCATCCACACTAAATAAAACAATAAACCCCAATACCCAGCCCCACACCCACCCAACCACCAAAAGTAAGAGGCCGAAAAAGAGCAGGCTTTCAAATTTAAAAGAGCAGTATATCTCCAGATCCCATTAAATTAGGCCTAGCAAATGCTTGATCAAACAGCGGGTTATAATAACGGCAGTTACAGCGCCGCCAGACAGATCTCACCCTCCCACAACTACAAGGGTAGAAACGCCGAAGAAACGAAAGGAGCTCTGCTTGGCTGATAAGGTGAAAGCCTTAACCCTTCTCTCCAGTCCTGGTTCTTCCCAAAGTGAGGTAGCATGGCAACTAGGGGTGTCTCAAAACCAGGTGTGTAGGATAGTCAAAAATAAAACACAGATCCTTGCTGAGTACCAGACGAATGGCAACCTGGGCCGTAAAAGAAAACGAGAGGGCAAGTATACCAGTGTGGAGGATGCTCTCCTGCGCTGGTTCGAACATGCCCGTGCCTCGGATAAGCCCATCTCCAGACCCTTGCTGCAGAAGAAGGCCCACAAACTGGCCAAAGCTATGGGGAAGCCCGGGTTCGAGTCCAGCAATGGGTGGTTGTGCAGATTTAAAAGTAGGCACAACACTGTATTCAAGTATCTGCATGGGGAGAAAAAAGATGCAGACACAGTTTCCACTGATCACTGGGTGCAAAGTGTATTACCTACCTTACATGCAGATTACCCTCCTGACTGCGAGTATGACGCACATGAAATGGGGATTTACTATCAGGCAACCCCAGATGGCACATTAACCTTTAAGTTAGACTGCATAGCCGGGAGCAAAAAAGCTAAAGACCACCTCACTGTGCTAGTCTGCACTAATATGGATGGATTACACAAAACAAAATTAATGGTGATTGGAAAGAGCAAAAATCCAAGGTGTTTTAAAGGAATCAATGTACAGCATTTACCAGTCTCCTGTCATGCTAACCAGAATGCCTGGATGACTGCGGACCTCTTTACAGATTGGGTGAGGGAATTCAATAAGGACATGGGATGAAAAAGGAAATATACTGTGCTGTTAATAGACAACTGCACAGCGCACCCTCAGCTTGAATTATCCCACGTAAACATTATTTTTCTACCCCCAAACACCACTTCCCTGATCCAGCCAATGGATCAGGGAATCATACAGAACTTGAAGTGTCTGTATCACCGTCAAATGCTAGCTACTGTGATTACAGCTTTTGATAATGGGACAGCTGTGTCTGCCACGGAAACTATCCGTGCTTGATGCAATTCACATGCTAGGACAGGCTTGGTCAGAGGTAAAAATAGAGACAATACAAAACTGTTTCATTAAAGTCGGCTTCTGACGGGACAGCTATACGTATGGTGACGGGGATGCTGAAGAGGGGGTAGAGAAATTTGTGGCAGCACCAGACAAGATCCCACAAGATGTGTTTTTACTAGTCTGTAACAGCCGATGACAATCTACAATGCACCAGCATGCTTACTGATGAGGAGGAGATTGCGGCTTCAGTGGCAGATGGAGATGCTAGCTGGCTGGACGATGATGGGAAGGAAGAGGAGGATTCAGAAGTGGCCCCACCGACAGCAAAGGATGTGTTTCAGTCATTAATGACTATCCAACGCTATGTCAAACTGAATGCTGCTACTGAGGAGGACTACAAGGCAGTCTACGAAATTGAAAATGTTTGCAATCGTGCTCATAAAGACAGAACACGGCAATCGAAGCTTACTAGGCATTTTAAAAGTTTTTAACTATAAAGTTCATGATTTCACTGTTCAATCACAAACACGAATGTGCACACACCCTACACACTGACACCCCCCCAACCCATGTCCCACTTATTTATTTATTGAAAAGTTTCATCAGGAGAATTACACTGAGCAACAAGATGCTCATCTCATGGTACATCCTAGGAGAAGGGGAGAGGGAGCAATTACATATTACAACAGTATACATCACTCAGGAAAAAACTAGCTTCACTTGTACATAGCCAAATAAACAAGATAACAAGCTGTAGAATATTTACATAACAGCAAGGGGGTAGAGCAGGAGGGGTAAAACGTTAGGATGCAGGAGAGTTTAGGAAAGTGGAGACAGTTAATCTGTCCTACAGCAGGGTGTGGGAGAAACAGACCCTTAGCAGAAACCAGCCCAGAGGGACTAGGTGCAATTGCAGTTTATCACCAGATAGTTTGTTAAGGATGTGGAGAGAGAATTGACTGAGGAGGAATGTCGGATTTGGGACGGTAGTTGATTACAAAGTTTAGGTGGTCGATGGGAGAAAGCCATTTGACCTGACGTAGTGCTTCTGTAGGGTATATTCAGGGAACGTGAGTCATCAGATCTGAGGGAGTATTTGGAGGGGAGCAGGGGAGCTAAGGAGGTAGAGAGGTAGGCAGGGAGAGTACCCAGCCAGAATTTTGAGGTGAATTTAGCCGCATGCATAGTTCTCCTGTCAGCAAGGGTGGGAAAGTTCAGAGAGCAGTAGAGTGTGCAGCGGTGGGTCAGTGCAGGAGCATCTAAGGCAAACCAACAGAAGGAGTTGAAAAGAGGGTCCAACCTTGATAAGGAGAATTGGGGGGCAGCTCCATATACTAAGTCACAGTAGTCAAAAATTGGCATAATCATTTTACGTACCAATTCACATCTTGCTGGAAAAGGGATACATTTACTGTTTCGGTATAGGGGCCCTAGCTTAGGCCGGAGTTTCTTCTGAATGGCATCAATGTGTACCGAGAAATTTAGGTTCCTGTCCAGCCAAACTCAGAGGTATTGGAAGGAGGAGGTGTCTTCTAGTACAGTCCCATCTAAGGTGTGGAAGGTGGGTAAGGAGGAGAGCCTGACTAGCCTCTGCCTAGTTCCGAAAGTCATAGAGACTTTAAGTCAAGAAGCATCAAGCACAAAATAAACAATTCCTTACCAATTCCCCACCAAGCAAAAAGCACCAACAATCACCAAAAATGAGAAAATCCACAGTCTGAATAAGACCTCACCACAAATTGCAAGTCCATTAAACTAGCAACACAGCACACATACTGCATGTAGTCTGCGTTGCCATGGCATTCCACATAGGATGCAGGAGCATGTGATCCATGTAGGCATAGTGGAACTGATGGATGCAGAGGGAGAGCAAGATTAAGGTAGGAGAAATATAAAATAATGTATAATAAGAAACTATTGCAGTGCAGTTCGCATACAGTACCAGAGTGTACACTTTTAATCAGCTGCAATAATTCACAACTGTGGCGGGAGGCTGCGAGGTCAGCACACGTCGTCATAAATAGCAAGATTGCATTAAGGAATAGCCCGCTTAAACACATAAATTCACAGAGTCCCGAGGCTATGTGTTTAAGCAGGTTTGTCTGTATAAGCAATTTTTGTATAAGAGCTGAAAAAGGGGAACTCCCACAAACGAGATTCACCAAATAGCTGTGGTCCAGACAATCCACGAAGTACCAGATGGCCCAAGCTCGAAATCCACAATCAATTCCCCTTTTCGCGATAATCCAGTGGGGAGGGTAGGGAGACCAGAAGACCCGCAGTATTCCACATATTCAACTCCCCCGATATAATCCAGTGGGGCTGGGTGGTGAGGCCAGAAGAACCACAGTATTCCACACAGTTCAATCCCCCCTTTACGATAATCCTGTGGGGAGGTGAGAAGACCAAAAGAGCCGCAGTGAAACTCTGTGCGCCAAATGGCACCAGACACTGGTCAACCCAGAGATCCAGGCGTTGAACGTTCAGGCCTCATGAATCGCCAACCAGAACAGGCGACCAATCTACCACCAGAAAAACGAGCATGGGAATGCGCTCCACGCCCGCGTGCTCCCGGGGAGATCCACACCACAGCAGCGGCCCAGCACGCTTGCGGCAGCCCCTGTGTATGATGACAAACAGGGCATTGCTGCAGACAGAATCAATGTTGTGCAAAACTGTCAGAAGGCGTGAACAAAAGTACAGTCCCGGGACAGGTCCTGAACACCAACCCCTCCATGTTAATGAGCACCAGCATCAGTCACGGTGCTAGATGAAAATCCAAAAGGTCGCTGCTAGTCCATGATGGTCCGAGGGAATACATGGGACTGAAACCAGGAGCATAGGAGTCAAGACCCTGCAGCAGTTTGGAGGCTTCTGAAGTCTGCACTTCACCAACAGTACTCAACAAGGTAGGGATCTGGGGAAAAACAGATAAAAATTAAAAAGCTCACTCCTAAGACTTTAATCACTTCCCTGCCCTGCGTCATGCTAAAGAAACCCTAAACTATCCACTAAAATAACATTTTTTGGATCTCCGGTCAAAAAGTGATTCGGGGATCAAGCTCAGCCAAATTTGCTTCCTAGGGAAATAGTGCATCAAAGATGTAGAGGAGGTGCTCTCACATTCAGAGAGCTGCAAGTGGCAGACACAACTCTGCCACCATCTTGCCCTTTACTGACCCCCAAGGCAGCTAGGAGCTGACCTAGCTGCACCCACAGGCACTAACTGTAGGCTGCCTGATGTGCCACAACACACATCAAGGCACATGCCGAGGTAAAAAACATCCTTCCTAGGGCATCTACTTGAGCAGAGCCAGCCTCCAAAGATCAGTCACAAGCAAGGCATTTAGGCCCTGTTGGGGTCTGCAAGACCTCAATCCCCGAGGTGGGATGAGGTACTGTCCCTGCAGATCCCATGGGTGCACAGTACTGAAGCTGGATGTCGCTGGGGGCTAGAAGACATGAGAAGAAACATCTCTAGACTGTCCTTGCCAATTCCTCAAAGACTCTGGGCTGAGGAGGGTTAACTAAGGAGCCATCACTGAAAGTTCTCAGGAGCACCAGCTGTGACATGGGACTGCGACTGGGAAAGGAGCCCATGTTCAGCGCCTCCAACATGTCCACCAGGAATCTTTTGGTACAGGTTGTACTCAGACGTGGAGGGCACATGAAGGATAGATTCCACATCCTCTGAGGAGGACGTTGACAGAGAAGAGGCGCTGGACACAGAGGGGTGTTGTACTATTATACTAGGGGAACAAGTTTAAAATGAACTCTGTCAACATGCCTATGGTACTTGTGTAAGGCACCAGCCACCCCTCTGTAATGAGTCCAAATGAGTGGCCCCAGAGGGCCCATGATCCCTGGAAGCTCAGACAATGGTGGCAGAGGCCTGAGAGGGAAATGGATATTAGAGACTTCAGGATCTCTGCCTGGGCTCTGGGAATGTGCATGGGACCTTGCCGAGGAGAAAGCCTGGCAGGACCACCAATACAGAACTGGCCTACATCAAAGGAATGAATGAGTCAGTGCCCAGCGGGAGATTCTCCCAGGTGGGGACAGTGTAGCTGTACAGTCTCCATACAATGGCCCAATCCCCACCAGTGATGGTGTCAGCATACAGGTCCAGGGAGAACTCCACCTCCTGGCCATCATCTGACAGCCAGTGGAACCTTCGACACTAGGTTCAGGGCCAACAACTGGCCTGGGGACAGGTTCATCCCTGTCATCGCGGCTGTCACCATCCTTGGTACTAAGCCTAACGGTGGGTTCTGCACTAACCTTGAATCCACCTCTGCCTCCGGTGCTGCGAGCAGCACAAACTATGCCAGTGCTAGTTACCAACCCCAGGGATAATACTGTCACTGGTGTTGCACTCAGTGCCAGGCCCAGAACCGACACCATGGCGATCACCAGGGGTGGCAGTGTCCTCCCACCACCCCCAATGCTGCTAGGGCCTCGAAGAGGAACTGCCACCACCTCCTCGGGAAGCTGATGCTGCAAGCCCTGATGTTGGTCCTTTTCCTGACACTGCAAACTATGTCAGCAGGGGACTCGACATCACAGCAAGCACCAACCAAGTCACTGATACCACGAATGGTATCAAGAGCTGGGTGACAAGCCACAAAGTACAGTTACGCAAGAACTTACCGTAACAGTACATCTTCGAGAGAGGTTCCTTCAGTAGGTCATAACATGTAGGCCTAGCGCCACCTAGCATCTGGACTGCATGGCAGACTTTTACAGCAATACCTGACAGGGGACCACCCACCCAACGTCACGTGACTGACGTCAGCATAACCCTATATAGTGGGTAGTAACCATGCCAGCCCTCCAGTTCTCCTGCCAGAGACTTAAAAGGAATGACAGGGGGAGGAAAGAGAGTCTGGAGTCCCAAAAGAAAATTGGGGGAAGAAGGGAGGGAAAAACATGACCTAGAGAAGGACCCGCTCTCAAAGAGACACTGTTATGGTAAGTTATTACGTAACTGTACTATCTGACTTTGAGAGGGTTCCTTCAGTAGGTCATAACAAGTAGAACTGAGTCCCAAGCAGTCCTTCCGAGGAGAGACCAACAGAAACATGGGAGAAGGAGAAACTCCAGAGGAAAAAATAGAATGGGACCGGCCTAGGACAGATGGCCCTGCAGCACAGCGAGGCCAAAACCAGCCCTCCGCCTAGAAGCAAGGTCCAGACTATAATGCTTGGTAAAGGTGTGGACAGATCTCCAGGTTGCTGCTGCACAAATGTCTGCTGCAGCAACGTTGCGCAGAAAAGCTGTGGATGCAGTCATGCCCTTAGTGGAATGACCTGTAACAGACCCCGGCAGAGGTTTATCATAATTCTGATAACAGAAGTGAATGCAGCTAGGTAACCACTTGGGCAGGCAGTGCTTGGATATGGCTTTCTCCGAGGATCAGGGGGCGAACAAAACAAAGAGCTGATCTTCCTTGCAGAAATCTTTGGATCAATCCTGTGGAGACGCTGGTTCTTATACATGGCAGGGGAAAGGCCTGACTTCATCCCTTAACAATCTGAGCTCTCATTGGTACAAAGTAGACCCCTCACTGAGAATCTTGGTTTCCACATGTAATACGCTGGAGTTAGGGTATTATGGTTTCAGGACACTACAAGATCCTTAACCCAAAAAAATAAAAGAAATGTAAGACAAGGTGGTTTGTATATGTAATCAGTCTGATGAAATATATGGGTATCCATCATAACCACCGGTATTGTTGGACAAGTATTTGAGTATATGAAATTGCCTATAAAAACTGGTTTGTAACCGACTATGTTAGAAGGATGTATGTAATCTGTATGTACTTTGTCTGTATGGAACTAAAACAATAAATAAACACAGTTTAAAAAAAAAAAAGAAATCTTTGGATCGATGGGTATAGCACCTGAGAATACGGTACACATCCAAGGTGTGCAGGAGCGCCTCACCTCTATTTGAGGGAATCAGGTAACAGCCCAGAAGTTCCACCGTCTGGTTCAGTGTGAACTCTGACACCACCTTAGGCAAAAAATACAGATTACTCACCTGTAACAGGAGTTCTAGGAATGGTATATGTTGTTTATCCACACTGTCTGGCAGGTTCCTTGCCACTTTAAATCTTGCTGGAAGGTCTTCAAGCTGGCTCCTCCTACCCACCCGGGTGGTAAAACTCTCGGCTCCGCCCCATGACGCCAGATCTAGCCCGCTGGAAGCCAGGTTGTGCGTCAGCCGGGCAGGCTGGGTGGAGTAGTGTGGATGAACAACACATACCATTCCTAGAACTCCTGTTACAGGTGAGTAAATACAGGTTACTCACCTGTAACAGGAGTTCTAGGAATGGTATATGTTGTTCATCCACACTTATTGGCAGGTTCCTGGCCGCTTTAAATCTTGCCGGAAGGTCCTCAAGCTGGCTCCTCCCACCCACACCGGTGGTAAAACTCAGCTCCGCCCCATGACGCCAGATCTAGCCCGCTGGAAGCCAGGTTGTCGTCGAAGCCGGCAGGTTGGTGGTCAGTAGGATGAATATATACATTCTTGGAACTCCTGTTACAGGTGAGTAAATACAGGTTACTCACCTGTACAGGAGTTCTAGGAATGGTATATGTTGTTCATCCACACTTATTGGCAGGTTCCTGGCCTTAAATCTTGGCCGAAGGTCCTCAAGCTGGCTCCTCCCACCCACCCGGTGGTAAAACCTCGGCTCTGCCCGATGACGCCAGATCTGGCCCGCTGGAAGCTCAGGTTGTGCGCTCGAAGCCGGGAGGTCGAGAATATGTGGATGAACAACATATACCACTCCTAGAACTCCTGTTACAGATGAGTAACCTGTATTTCTAGGGACATGGATATGTTGTTCATCCACACTTATTGGCAGACTCCTAGCAGTTCTCCGGGAGGAGAGAGGCAAGACAACCCCTCAATACTTACTTAGGAATAAAGACTGGAGAACCCGAGGCCCCAAAACCAGCATCCCGGCGTGACTCAAGGTCAATGCGTAATGGGTAATAAAGGTGTGTGCTGACTTCCAGGTAGCAGCCCTGCAGATTTCCTGGATAGAGACGTCCCTGGAAGCAGCCACCGATGCAGCAGTATGACGGGTAGAATGAGCTCTTATCCCTCTGGGAGGCTCCATGCTCGCCAACTTATAGCAGCGATCTATGCAGGAGGTGACCCACCTGCCTATCGTCCGCTTGGCTGCAGGTCTGCCAGATGCGGCTTCAGCGTAGGTGACAAACAGCTGGCTAACCTCTCCTCGAATTTCAGCTGTCGGCGCCCCTATAATAAGCGAGCCTTCTAGGGTCCAGAGTATGGAGCCTATATCTCGGCCTCCGAGGTGTGACTGGGTAGAACACCGGCAGAGTCAGCACCTGGTTAAGGTGAAACTCTGACACCAACTTCGGAAGGAATTTCGGGTTGGGGCGCAGGACAACCTTGTCCCTGTAGAAGACCAGGTAAGGAGACTCGATGCAAAGCACCTGGAGCTCTCCCATCCTTCTGGCTGACGTGATAACCACCAAGAAGGCAGTCTTCCACGACAGGTGAGCGAGATCACACCTGTGCATTGGTTCAAATGGCTTGCCCATGAGCTTTGCCAGTACCAGCAGTAAATCCCACAGAGGTGGAGGTTCTCGCACCGGAGGGGAAATGTGATCAAGGCCTTTGAAAAAGCGCCCGACCACCTTTTCCTGCGCCACCGACTGCCTCGCCCGCGCCCGGTAAGCAGAGATGGCTGCCAGGTGCACCTTTAGGGTCGTCGACCTAAGCCCTTGACTAGAAAGGGACCATAAATAGTCCAAAATGCTTGCCACAGAACAGGAGGAAGGGTCTAAGTCCTTGTCCTGACACCAAATGGAGAATCTCTTCCATTTGAAGGTGTAGCATTTTCTGGTCGACTCCTTACGGGACGCCTCAACAACATTGAGGACCTCATCAGAAAGACCCAAGGCCTGGAACTCTAGCCGCTCAGGAACCAGGCCGTCAAGTGCAGGGATTGAAGGTCCGGATGGAACACCTTCCCCTGATTGACTGAGAGCAGGTCCGGGCGAGCTGGAAGCTGCCTCGGGAGCCTGGAGCTGAGGCTGAGGAGATCTGGGTACCAGAACTGGCGGGGCCAGTCTGGGGCTATCAGGATCACCTGCGCCTTGTCCCTCCTTGCTTTGAGAAGCACCTTGTGAATCAAGGGAAATGGGGGAAAGGCGTAGAAGAGGCCCGGGGTCCACAGCCTTGAGAAGGCATCCCCCTGCAGCGAGCCCTGCTGAGGGGGGCGGGCATGAAACAGCCTCAGCTTCACGTCTCCCTGAGGCAAACAGGTCCACCTGAGTGTGCCCCAGTGAGAGAACAGATCTTGTACTACCTCCGCAGGAGAGACCACTGTGAGATGCAGCCCCTATCCGGCTCAGGGCATCGGCCAGGGTGTTGGAGGCTCCTGCCACATGAATGGCTAGGAGATCCGCCTCCAGGCTGCGCACAAGTGACCAAATACGGAGAGCTTCCTTGCATAGAAGCATGGCGGGCCCGCCTCTGGCGGTTCAGGTAGTACATGGTCGGGTTGTCCTGGCCTGACTCGGACCACTTGACCCCGGAGAAACGGAGCAAAGGCGGTGAGCGCCAGGCGGACCGCTCGAGCCCTCCAGCAGGTTGATGTGGCATCGGGACTCCCGCGGGGACCAGAGGCCGCACTCCAGTGTTCCCCAGATGGGTACCCCAACCCATCAGAGAGGCATCGGTCGACAGAGAGACCGCCGGCTCGGGCGGACAAATGGGATGCCTCCTGCAGATGGAATGGAACGGTCCACCACTGGAGAGTGTCCACATCTCCTGGGTCACTATCACTAGCTGGTCCAAAGGATCGCAGCTGCCAGACCACTGGCTGACCAGTCCCCACTGAAGGGTGATGTGCCAGCGGGCCCAACGGACCACGCTGGTACAGGCCGCCATGAGACCCAGAAGGTGCAGGAAGTCCCGGCAGGCGCCGATTGCCCAACCAGAAATGATTGGGCAAAGGAGGTAAGACCGGCCCTGTCCGCCGAGCCGTGTTTGCTCGAAGAGAGTCGAGCTCTGCCCCGATGAACAGGATCACCTGCCTGCTCGAGTCTCGACTTGGCCTCGCTGATGAGAAGGCCAACTTGAGAGCAAACCTGAGGGCCAGATCTCTGACCACTCCACCTCCGTATGGGAGGAGGCTGCTATCAGCCAATCGTCCCAGGTAAGGGTACACCCAGACCCCTCGGCACCGCAGGAATGCTGTCACCACTGCCATGTATTTGGTGAAGACCCTGGGAGCTGGAGATAAGCCGAAGGGCATGGCTCGAACTCGAAGAGGGATCCCTCCGCTCGAAAGCGGAGGAATCTCCGATGTGACGGACGGATAGGGACGTGAAAGAACGCGTCCTGTAGGTCCAGAGAGCAGAACCACATGCTGTGTTCCAGAGATGGTATTATCTGCGCCAGAGTGACCATCCTGAAGGTTCGAGACCTTAGGATCTTGTTCAGGTCGTGTAGGTCGAGAATGGGGCGCCAGCCCCCCGTCCGTTTCGGAACCAGGAAATACCTGGACACGAACCCCGGGTCTGAAGTGGGGGTCCTCCACCTCTCCGTGATCACCTCCCTTGGAGGAGGAGAGCCGGGTGTCGGGTCGACGAGCCGCCAGTGAGAAAGGCGGACCCCGAGGTGCGACGGCCTGAAGGGGCGGGCCTGCTCGACCCAGAGGTAGGCTTTTCCCACCACCTTCCAGTACCCACCTGTCCGTGGTAACAGCGGACCAGGCGGAAAGGAAGTGTCTGAGCCGTCCCCCCACGGGGGGAACCAGGGGTGAGGTGACAGGGATGGGGGCGACACCCCTCAGCCCGTCACTGGGCAGGCTTGGAGGAGGGACCAGCCGAAGGACCTCCTGGGCCTTTACCTCCCTGCTTCCTGTTGGAGGAAGCCGACGGCTTGGGTTTGGGATACCAAGGTCGAGCCTGCTGGCCCTGACGTTGTTGGCCGGGACGGGCGCAGTAGGACGAAAGGGCTTAGGCTGTGGCTTGCGGCCTTTGTCCTTCTGAGCGGAAGAGACCGAGTCCAAGGTAGCACTGGACTTCTCGATCCTCTGCCGGTGACCTTCCACCCCAGGGCCGAAGAGGTCAGTCCCCAAAAAGGGAACATCCGCCAACTTGTGCTGGGTATCCGAGGTAAAGGTGGATATCCTCAGCCAAGCCCGATGATGCATGGCCACTGCGGCCGCCACAGACCTGGCACATGAGTCCCCGATGTCTGACGCAGTCTGGTGCTGCTGTTTGGCCACTGCCCTGCCCTGGTCCCGCACCTGCCTGACCGTAGTCTGCAGATCTGCGGGAAGATGAGGGACAACCTCAGCCAGGGAGCCCAACAGGGCGTGAGAAAAATGTGCCATGAGGATGGCCAAACTGGCCTGACGAAGGCCGAGAGAGGACACAGCATAGACTTTTCGCCCGGCATAATCCAATTCTCTTGACCTCTTTGTCAGGAGGTTTGTCCACATCCTTGCTCGCACGCTCGGAAAACGCTGTCGGTAACCAACCCTCGACCAAGGTGTTCCAAAACCGACAGGGAACCGGTAGGGGACCCAGATACTTCCTGGCCAACCTGGTCAAGGCGCAAGGCAGGAAGCAGGACGCTGCCAAAAGTTCCAAGGCTGGACCCACTTGCGGCTTCGCCACCGGAAAGGCCTCCGAGAGGGAGAATCTCCTCGTCCAGAATTCCGTGAGGGGATACTTGGCCTGTGCTGAAACGGGTTCGAAGCTTCATCCCGGTGGACCCGAGATGAGTCAAGCAACCCTAAGAAGGACGAAGGGCTATCGCCCATTGACTGCCCTCCCGAGGACTCCAAGTCCATGCGCTTGGAGAAGAGGGAGGAACCATCATCGGACTCAGAAGAGTCCTCAAAGAGCTGCTCAGGCTCGAGCCACCTCCACCCGCCGAGGTTTATCGGGAGTGAGGGTGACAGACAGCCTATGGGGGAAACCCAAAGCCGACCGAGAATTTTTGGTCGGAGCCCCAACTAATGGCTGTGGAGGCGGAGGTTCCACCAGAATCGAGGGGCAGCTGGAATTGGCCGAACAACCGCCTGAGAACAGGCCCCTCGACTACAACGAGGGGTTGTTTCGGCTGCTCCAGTGACAGCCACTTAATCGCCGGGGAAGACGACTGGGTCGGCTTATTCCTGGTCAAAAGGAGCTGTTGCCACATAAGGTCCTCGTACCTTCGACGCAACTTGCGCCAAAGCCTCCCTTCGTCCGAGGAAGAGCGGCGGCGCCGCTTCCCGCGGTGCCGAGACTGAGACCGCCTATGGCAGCGGGATCGGTTGGACCGCGAGGATGTCCGAGACCGAGACCAAGAGTCTCAACTAGGCCAAGGAAGGCGAGGAGAAGTGTCAGAAATCGGCACTCCCTTTGGCTCGGACGATCCCACCGAAGGCTCCGGAACCGGAGGCACAGACGAGCCGACGGGATCCTCAACTCCCACCGGGGGAACCGGGGAGAGGGGAATCTCAGCTTCTCCAGCCAACAACCCGTCTAACGGGTCGAAAAAAATCTCAACCGCGTCGACGGGAGTCTCGGTCAACTGGCCTGACGGGGACACCGTGAAGCCAGTGGTTGAAGCTGAGGGGTCGACCGAAGTCGACTGTCGACTAGGGGAGGGGGATCTTTCCCGCTCCCAAGAGCGTCGACGGAGAGACTTACTTTTGCTCTTTTTGGACCTGGAAAAAGGTCCCGAAGAAGTTGGACCCTCACCCTTGGTCGAGAGGGTCGACAAAGCTCCTTAAAAGGCTTCGGTATGAGGCACTCGAGAGAGCGGAAAATGCCGCAGCCGAGGTAGAAGCGCCCGCTGCCGCCTCCTCTTCGAGGGCCATCATCTGCTCTAGCTGATCCGCCGAAATTACCGCCGGACACCGCCAATCGGGCTCTTTAGATTTCACCGTGGAATTTCTTTCTCGGGCGCCCAGTTGTAATTGGGCAGCACGGTCTTCAAGGACGAGGCTCGAAAAGGAAGAGCACAAGTCGCAGGCTCATGGGTCGTCTAAAGGCCCAGGCAGTAGACGACGGGAGTGCGGATCCATCCTAGACATTTTCTGCCGCAAGGGCACCTCCAAACCGAGTCGATTGTCCATCGCAGCCGCGAGAGAAGAAGACCAAGTCTTTTAGCAAAAAACTTTTCAAGAATTAGGAACAGTCTTAAACGCAGCGTTAAGGAGGGAACCTGAGCTGCCGTAAGGAAGATCTACGCCATGGGGCGGAGCCGAGAGTTTTACCACCTGGGTGGGTGGGAGGAGCCAGCTTGAAGACCTTCCCGCAAGATTTAAAGTGGTAAGGAACTCTGTTGATAGTGTGGATGAATATATCCATGTCCCTAGAACCCTGTATTTCTAGGGACATGGATATGTTGTTCATCCACACCTGTCTGGCAGACTCCTAGCAGTTCTCCGGGAGGAGGGAGGGAGGCAAGGTGCACACCCCTCAGTTAGGAAATAAAGACTGAGAACTGAGGCCCCAAACCAGCATCCCAGCCGTGACTCATGGCCGATGTGGTAGTGGGTGATGAAGGTGTGTGCTGACTTCCAGGTAGCAGCCCTGCAGATTTCCTGGATAGGGACGTCCCTGGAAGCAGCCACCAATGCAGCGTTATGGTCGGGTAGAATGAGCTCTTATCCCTCTGGGAGGCTCCATGCCCGCCAACCTATAGCAGAGATCTATGCAGGAGGTGACCCACCTGCCTATTGTCCGCAGGTCTGCCAGGTGCGGCTTCAGCGCAGGTGACAAACAGCTGGCGAACCTCTCCCCGAACTTCAGCCGTCCGCTCCTTATAGTAAGCGAGCGCTCTTCTAGGATCCAAAGTATGGAGCCTATATTTGGCCTCCGAGGTGCGACTGGGGTAGAACACCGGCAGAGTCAACACCTGCTTAAGGTGAAACTCCGACACCACCTTCAGAAGGAATTTCGGTGGGGCGAGGACAACCTTTGTCCTGTGGAAGACCAGATAAGACTCGATGGAAAGTGCCTGAGCCTCCATCCTTCTGGCTGGACGTGGATAGCCACCAAGAAGGCGGTCTCTCCATAACAGGTGAGAGATGTCACACCTGTGCACTGGTTCCGAATGGCTTGCCCATGAGCTTAGCCAATACCAGCAGTAGATCCCACGGAGGTGTAGGTTCTTGCACCGGAGGGATATGTGATCAAGACCTTTGAAAAGCGCGACTACCTTCTGCGCCCACCGACTGCTTCCCGTCCCGGCACCAGTGCAAGTAGAGGGATGGCTGCTAGGTGAAACCTGGTTGCCAACCAAGCCCTTAAGCAAGAGAAAGGGACCACAGTTAGTCCAGAATGCTTGCCATGGAACAGGAGGAAGGGTCCAGGCCCTTGCCCTGACACCAAATGGAGAATCTCTTCCATTTGAAGGCATAGCATTTTCTGGTAGACTCCTTATGGAACGTCTCAACAACATTGAGGATTTCGTTGGAAAGACCCAAGGCCTGGAACTCTAGCCGATCAGGAACCAGGCCGTCAGGTGCAGGGATTGAAGGTCCGGATGGAATACCTTCCCCTGACTGACTGAGATCAGGTCCGGGCGGGCTGGAAGCCGCCTCGGGAGCCTGGAGCTGAGACTGAGGAGATCTGGATACCAGAACTGGTGGGGCCAGTCTGGGGCTACCAGAATCACCTGTGCCTTGTCCCTCCTTGCCTTGAGAAGCACCTTGTGGATCAAGGGAAATGGGGGAAAGGTGTAGAAGAGGCCCGGGGTCCACGGCCTCGAGAAGGCATCCCCCTGCAGCGAGCCCTGCTGAGGGGGGCGGGCATGAAACAGTCTCAGCTTCGCATTCTCCCTGGAGGCAAACAGGTCCACCTGAGGCATGCCCCAGTAGGAGAACAGATCTTGTACTACCTCCGGCAGGAGAGACCACTCGTGGGACGCAGCCCCTATCCGGCTTAGGGCATCAGCCAGAATGTTGGAGGCTCCTGCCATATGGATGGCAAGGAGATCCGCCTCCAGGCTGCGCAGCGAGTGACCAAATGCGGAGAGCTTCCTTGCACAGTGGCATGGAGCGCGTCCCACCCTGGCAGTTTAGATAGTACATGGTCGTGGTATTGTCCATCTGGACCTGGACCACTTGACCCCATAGAAATGGAGCAAAGGCGGTGAAGGCTAGATGAACCGCTCAAAGCTCCAGCATGTTGATGTGACATCGGGACTCCCGAGGGGACCAGAGGCCGGGCGCTCTCTGCTCCCGCAGATGGGCACCCCAACCCATCAGAGAGGCATTGGTCGATTGAGAGACCATCGGCTCGGGGCGGACAAACGGGATGCCCTCCTGCAGATGTGCTGGAACGGTACACCACTGGAGAGCATTCCACATCACCTGGGTCACTGTCACTAGCTGATCCAAAGGATCGGAATGCTGTGACCACTGGCTGGCCAGCCCCCATTGAAGGGGACACATGTACCAGCGGGCCCAACGGACCACGCTGGTGCAGGCCGCCATGAGGCCCAGGAGGCGCAGGAAGTCCCGGGCAGGGCGCAATTGCCCAACCTGAAATGACTGGGCAAAGGAGAAAAGAACCACGGCCCTGTCCACCGGGAGCCGTGCTCTGGCTCCTAGAAAGTCGAGCTCTGCCCCGATGAATTGTATCACCTGCTTTGGTACGAGTTCTGACTTGGCCTCGTTGATGAGGAGGCCATCCTGAGAGCAAACCTGGAGGGCCAGATCTCTGGACCGCTCCACCCCCGTTCTGGAGGAGGCTGCAATCAGCCAGTCATCCAGGTAGGGGTACACCCGGACCCTTCAGCGCCGCATGAATGCTATCACCACTGCCATGCATTTGGTGAAGACCCTGGGAGCTAGGGAAAGGCTGAAGGGCATGGCCCGGAACTCGTAGAGGGATCCCTCTGCCCTGAAGCGGAGGAATCTCTGGTGGGACGGATGGATTGGGACATGAAACAACGCATCCTGGAGGTCCAGAGCACAGAACCACACGCCTCATTCCAAGGATGGGATTATCTGAGCCAGAGTGACCATCCTGAAGGTCCAAGACCTTAGGAACCTATTCAGGTCATGCAGGACTAGAATGGGGCGCCAGCCCCCCGTCTGTTTTGGGACCAGGAAGTACCTGGACACAAACCCCGGGTCTGGTGGATGATCCGCCACTTTCCTGTTCACTTCTTTTTCGAGGAGCAGGACGATATCGGGTCGGCGAGCCAACAGAGAGGCTGCGGACCCTGTAGCCCTCCCGAGGGGTGACGGCACAGAAGGGCAGGGCCTGCTCGAACTCCAGGGGCAGGCCCTTTCCTACCTACTTCCAGCACTCAGCGGTCCGTGGTGATAGCGGACCAGGCAGAAAAGAAGTGGCGGAGCCATCCCCCCACAGGGGCAACCCGGGGGGAGTAACGAGGCTGGTGGTGACACCCCTCAACCGTCATTGGGCAGGCTTGGAGGAGGGACCGGCCGAGGGACCTCCTGGGCCTTTTCCTCCCTGCTTCCTGTTAGAGGAAGCCGCAGGCTTGGCTTTGGGGTGCCAAGCGCGAGCCTGCTGGCCCTGATGCTGGTGCTGGTGCTGTTGGGCCAGACATGCCGCAGGCGCAGAAGGGCAAAAGGACTTCTGTTGTTGTAGACGGCCCTTGTCCTTCTGGGCGGAGGTGACCCGAGTCCAGAGTGGCATTGGACTTTTCGATCCGCCGGAGGTGACCTTCCACTCCAGGGCCGAAGAAGGGGACATCCACCAGTTTATGCTGGGTATCCACCGTGAAGGTGGATATCCTCAGCCATGCTCTGCGGCGCATGGCCACCACGGCCACAACTGATCTGGCACAGGAGTCTCCAATGTCCAGAGCCGTTTGGAGCTGCTGTTTTGCCACCGCCCTTCCCTGGTCCCATACCTGCTTTACCGTGGTCTGCAGGTCAGCCAGGAGATGAGGGATCACCTCATCCAGGGAGCCCATGAGGGTGTGGGAGAACTGTGCCATTAGCACGGCCGAGCTGGCCTGGCGGAGGCCAAGGGAGGACGCAGCGTATACCTTGCACCCGGCACAGTTCAGCTTTTTAGACTCCTTGTTGGGGGGCTTATCCACATCCCTAGCGTTCCCAGAACACCGGAAAATGCTATCGGTGACCAACCGCTCGGCGGAGGGGTGTTCCAAAAAAAATGGACAAAGAGCCGGTAAGGACCGCATACTTCCTGGCCATCCTGGCCGAAGGTGCAGGACAGGAAGCCGGCCATTGCCAAAGCTCCAAGGCTGGGTCAACAATGGCTTCAGCCACCAGAAAGGCCTCCGTGGGCGAATCCCCTTGGTCCAGTATCTCCGTTAGGGGATACTTTGCCCGCTTTGGATATGGGCTCGAGCTGCATCCCGTGGACTCGAGATGAGCCGGGCAGACCCATAAAGGACGATGGATCCTCGGCCCATCGACTGGCCCTCGGAGGACTCCAGGTCAATGGGCCTGGAAAACAGGGAGAGTCGCCGCTGGACTCTGAGGAGTCCGCTAAGAGCTGCCTGTGGCCTAAGCCACCCTCTACCTGCCGAGGACGGTCGGGAGTGAGGGTGACCGACAACCTGTGGGGCAGACCCTGACCTGACCTAGAGTCCTGGGTCAGTGCCCCCGATTTCGGTTGTGGAGGTGGAGGTTCCACCACAATTGGTGGGGCAGCTGGTTTCAGCCGAACAACTGGGCCAGGCTTGGGCACCTCGACTAGAGTGAGGGGTTGTTTCGGCCGTTCGGGTGACAGCCACTTGATGGCCGGGGAAGGTGACAGTGTCGGCTTGTTCCCGGACAGAAGTAACTGCTGCCACATTAGGTCCTCGTAGCGTCGACGCAATTTGCCCCGACGCCTCTCCACTTCCAAGGAGGAAGACGAGGACGAGTGGTGGCGCCGCATACTTCGGTGCCGAGACCGAGACCGTCAATGTTGGCGGGATCGGCTGGACCGAGACAATGTCCGAGACTGAGATCCTCGGTGTTTCTGAGGACGGGTCTGGGAAGGGGCGGAGGACACCCGATCTGCCCTCGGCTCGGAAGCCTTGACCGGGGACTCTGGCACGGGAGGCGCAGGCAAGTCCTCAGTCTCCACCGGGGGAACTGGTGAAGAAGGGTTGTCGGCTTCATCAGTCGACAGCCCGTCCGACGGGTCGAGAAAAATCTTGACCACGTTGACGGGTGTCTCGGACGGCTGACCTGACGGGGACACCGTGAAGCCAGAGGCCTTAGCCGCAACCTCAACCAAAGTCGAGTGTCGACTGTCCAGGTAAGGGGACCTCTCCCGCTCCCACAAACACCGACGGTGGAACTTACCTTTCGAGTCCTTCTTTTTGGACCGAGAAGAATGTCCCGATGGCCCCTCTCCATTCGTGGAAAGGGATTGGCAAAGCTCCTTAAAGGAAGCTGTGTAGAAGGATCCCAAAGAGAGCAGGATAAATGCCGCGACCGAGGAAGAAGATGATGCGGCCTGGGCTGCCTATTCCTCGAGGGCGGTCATCTGCTCGAGTTGCTCAGCCGAGCGGACACCGCCCAACGGGCCTCCTTTAACTTCACCGGCAGGTAGCGCTTCTCGGGGCGCCCAAGCTGTAACCGGGCAGCGCGGTCTTCCAGGACGTTGGACGAAAACGAACGGCATAACTCGCAGGCCTGCGGGTCATGGTCTAGTCCGAGGCAGTAGACGCACGTGGAGTGCGGATCCATCCTGGACATTTTCTGCCCACATGGGCACCGCCGAAAATCAGGAGTCGATTTGTCCATCGCAGCCACGAGGGAGTAATTTGTCCGAAGTCTTGAAAATTTAAGAATGAGTTTCGGGCGAACCGAAGAATTAGGATCCAGTCTATACGCAGAGCGTTAAGGAGGGAACCTGAGCTTCCATGCGGTAAGGAAGATCTGGTGTCATGGGGCGGAGCCGAGAGTTTTACCACCTGGGTGGGTGGGAGGAGCCAGCTTGAAGACCTTCCAGCAAGATTTAAAGTGGCAAGGAACCTGCCAGACAGTGTGGAGAAACAACATATCCATGTCCCTAGAACTTAGGATTTGTTCTGAGGACCGCCCGGTCCCTGTGTAAAATTAAATAAGGCTCCTTGCACACAAGAGCCTGAAGTTCAGAAATTCTTCAAGCGGAAGTAACAGCAACTAAAAACAGCGCTTCCCATGAAAGACTGTGCAAGTCACAGCTCGTCGCTGACTCAAAAGGAGGGACAGTGAGCTTCTCCGACACAAAATTTAAATCCCAACGTGGTGTAGGGCTGTGGATGGGGGGTTTCAGATGGAGAATCCCTTTCAGAAAGGTTTTTGAGACCACCAACTGAGCCACGGGTTTGCCATCCACTAGCTCATGGTATGCCGAAATGGCCGATAAGTGGACCTTCAACGAAGAGTAGGAAAGAGACGAATCTGAAAGATGAAGGAGGTATTCCATGGTCTATGAGGCAGAACAAGAAAAAAGACCCAATGTCAGAGGACCCGACGATGGGGGAACCCACGTACTGCCTGCCGTGGTGTATATTGGAGGCAGGTCAAACATAGGAGCTGCTGGTGATCCGTGGCTCCAGTCGTTGGAGCCGGCGACACCAGGTTCAGCGACAGAAATGGATCTAGCATCGGACAGGCTGGTGTCGGAACCCAACGAAGGGGATCCAACGGAAGGACCTGGTTTGCCAAAGGAGCTGATGGCGGAGGTAGACGCAAGGGCCTGGGGCAAGGAGACAGTCGTCGGAGGGTCTGGCGTGAGGGAAGGTCTCGCTGGCTCCAACAGAGGAAGGGTGTCTGGCATGGGAACCACCTCCAAGACAGGAACAATCCTCCCTGACTGGACAGTGGGCACCTCCGGTGTTGGACTGGACGGCTGAGGAGGGACCTTCATCCCAGAGACCCCGGAGGGTGAGCGGGGATTCAACCCTGAGGTGTGCTCCACATCCAGGGGGCCCGCACTATCTTCACCAGGGGCAGCCACCATAGAAGGAAGGGCTACCGGCGGGGGAGAGGGGCAATCTCCCCTGGGCTTGTCCGGACGTTGGGGGTGCTGAAAGTGGGCCCCAACAGGAGAGACGCGTCTGTGCAGTCGCCAGAGGTGGTCGACTGACCAGACGAAGGAGCCGGGTGGGAAGGGGAAGAACCCCCTGCCGACTTATCAGCTGTGGCCGGGCGGGTCCCCGCTGCACGGAGAGTCGACTTAACGGTGGCCGGGCAGTCCCCCAAGAAGCCAACTTAACAGCAGTAACAGTGCGGCCACTGGAGGAGCCGGCGGTCAACTTACCCGCTGTGGACGGTTGGACCTTCGCGGTTCTACCAGAGTCCCCGGCCGCTGGCTGTGCCTTGGAAGGAGGCGGCGGGGGAGAGGCCTTACTCGTGGAGGGCCTGCTGGACTTGGCCCGAGAACCATCCGAAGACTGCTCCCTCTCCTTGTGTTTCTCCTTACGATGCTTTGATGGAATTGAGAAGAAGAGGAAGATTCCCTAATGTGTTCCATCTGCTTCTCAAGGTATGCCAACCGGGACTTTAGAAGGTGGGCCTCCAGAGCCTGCTGCCTTCTCTTGCGGGTAGCCTGGCTGAAGGGTTGGTAGTCCGGGCAGGTTGCGGTCAGATGGTCCAGGCCTAGGCAGATGACGCACTTAAGGTGGCCGTCCTTGTGGGGAATCTGGATGCTACAAGTCTGACACTTCTTCTGAAGAAGAGAAGACATAGGATTAAGAGATTTACTGAAGAAAAAGGTAGTATTAAACTACCGATGAAAGCAGTTCACTGGCGATCGCTGTGGAAGTCTACCATGAGGTAACAGACATGAGGCGACAGCGGGAAAGAACTGGAGGGTGGGCATGGGGACCGCTCACTATATAGCGTCACGCTGACGTCAGTCATGTGACATCAGGCAGGCAGTTCCCCATCAGGTATTGCTGGAAAAGTCTGCCGTGCGGCGCTAGTCCTACATGTTATGATCTACTGAAGGAACCCTCTCGAAGTAAGATCCCCATCAGGTATTGCTGGAAAAGTCTGCCGTGCGGCGCTAGTCCTACATGTTATGATCTACTGAAGGAACCCTCTCGAAGTAAGATCACTGAGGTTTCCACTGGGGAGGACCGACCGTATAGCACTGGCTTCACCACCGGGAACATCTGCTGTCTAGAACGGACGGGGGGGGGGTCGCAGCCAGCCACCCAGGAGAAGGCTGTCCAGCAGACCCACCCCCCTGGCCTCCGATGCCTTGGCAATACAAGCTCAAGGAGGTACCCTGTGCTTCTTCCACACCAGAGGTGGCAAGAACGGGCCCAGGTGAAAGGCCAAGAGACTACACCTTGGCCTTATGAGTGTGATACCTGCCTCTTAAAATGGTGACTGGCCAACCCCACTTCATCACGTGGCTCTCAAGGGCACAGCGGACCATGGAGAAGCAGGCATTGCACTCATCCGAAGCCAAGGCAGGTCCAACAGTGCTGATGCCGGCCCGTTGCAGCAATCAACCTCCCACAGGGATAATGCCACATGATGGGGGTGGTCTGCCGGACTTTCTTTGACTTCTTGGACCCCTTCTTTTTTTCAGGTTTTGGCAATTATGGCAAAGAAAAATAACGAAGGAGAAAGGTTAAACAAAAAAATCTGCAATGACGCAGTAAATATTCGATGAACTGAGGCACTGTTGCTCCCACAGCGTACACATGATGGCAGGAAGAACAGAACTGAGGTGCGTGTGGCAGCCAGCAGCAGTTACTGGCCAGCATGCATGGCACGATGTGAGGTGCACAAGTGCTGTCAGTATCCAACACCAACTCCCTCCTTCAAACATGTAAATAAATTCATTTCTGCAGGGTCGTAGTACCTCCATTCCCAGACCCAAACGTGGGACTCAATGGTGAAGACTGATTCCTGGAAGATTAATAAATAAAAAAAATTAAAAAAAAACACTACTGTAAAGGCACAAACTGCCCCATATTACACTTGCACTCTATTCTGCACAGAGCAGCCCTACTCCCTACTTCGCCTCATCAAAATGTGGATTTTGGCCTTTGGGTGGGGCTGCGGTGGCCCTAGGCTTCTTGGCGTGATCTCAGAAGCAAGACTGTAGCATATTTCAGATAGATTAACTAAATTACTTTACTAAAAGATTAAATGCTTTGCTTATTTAACTCCTCTGGCAGGTAGCGCCTTGGCAGAAATTGCCTGCCCTGAGGTTCAACTCCTGTTAGCTGCTCTTTAAGTAACAGTCTCTTCAAGAAGGTTGAACTACCTGAACTTTGCTTACCTGAAACGCACGTCTCACTGCGAAAACTGCATGCAACGTTGAAATACCTAAACTCTGCTCACCTGAAACATACATGTCTCACTGTGAAAACTGCATGTTTCATTTACATGCAGCTGCCTTCAGTTTTTTAAAAGACTTAATAGCTACAGCTGTAGCTGTACCAGTGAGCCCCTGGTTGGGGTGGATGCACATTATCCTCATTGTAAGTAATCCCATTAACAGTGTGAAGAGATACAGAAATAAAATTATAAACTAGAATGTATTGCCCTAATCAAAAAAAAAAAAAAAAAGCAACATATTCAGAGCTATCAAGTGACATATTACAACTTGCCACTTACTTTCCGTTGCTGTTGCCTGGTCAGCCTCTGTTTGCTCGTTTTCTGTACTACAGGAGTCAGATCCATTGTCGGGCTCGGTGTCTCTATGGATACATGTATCCCCCTCATGAGACTGCTGATCCGATTCGACCTCCGACTCTTTTGTTAGTTGGTGAATGACTTGCTCTTGGAAATGCCTCAGGTTAGGGGACTCGGGCTCATGGTGGCTTATTGGAGACTGCTGTAGATGCTGGTGCCGATTTCTTTCTTTTTCTAATTGTTTTGCTTCTTGCAGCTAGAAACAGTGATACTAAATTTAAATCTACAGATTATTACCAAATCATGCATTCATCAAAAGCTCTCCTTTTAAATTGCTGACTACAGACACCTGAAAATATATTAGAAAACTTTCAGACAATTCTCCAAAACCAAAGCAGACTTTGAAAATAAAACTTGAAGGAGCAGTAGGGAAGAAAAGGTTTAGCTAAAGCGATTTTCCAGTATACAGGAATAAAAAAAAAAATGTAATATTTACATGTCAGTTACATATTTTATTATTTTTATCCCCCCCCCCCATTCAAAATTAAATGAGGACATTTACAGGAAAACAGGTTCTTTGTAGCTCACTACTTTTCCCTCAGATGAATGAAATCATTATCATGCTCATTTCCACTGTAACAGACTGTGATGTCACAAACTGCAAATTCGGACTTCAGCAGAGGTTTGAGCATGAAGCTGGAGACACAACAATCTCATTTTACTCAAATGCCCTCAGCAATAAAGAACGTGGGGAGGTAAAAGCTGATTAATGAAACTACCTTACCACCTTGGTGCGTAAGCACATCAGACCTCAGAAGCTAATCATGATCATCTTTTGTACTGCTTGGCCCTCTGAGATTTCTGGCAGGAGCTAGAATGACAATTTAACATGCTTTCCCTAGTCCCGTCCTTAATCAATCCCTCAATGGTATTACTATCTATCTCTCCACAAAGGAAAAGTGTGGGGCCCAGGTCTTAAGCTGCCATTTTACTCCTAGCCGCCAAAAAAAAAAAGCGGTGAACTAGGTTCTGGCTATGTGATCCCTTAGACACGAGCAGGCTGGCTGGCACCAGACTGTTGCGACCATTTACAAGTTTGAGAACTTTAACTTACACACTTCAAGGCAGGGCTCAACTATTCCAACAAATACGGCAACCCAGGTTACTGTACTAGATTCAGAGTTTGTCCCATGACAGTAAAGAAACTTTGTACACCTATCTGTATCTGCTAAATGGTTATGAAGTAGGAAACACACTTACCCTTTCTATTCGCTCTGCCTCTTCTCCTTCCTCCTTAAAAGTCTCTTTTTTATGACTTTTGTTCTCCTTCCTGCGACTGTCTAGGACCCCTTCCTCTTTTCACTCTCATTACTTGCTCTGGTTGTTCTATTCTACCCTGTACATATGGTTTCTCTTCTTTTCCTCTTACATATACAATTATATTTTACTGACTGCATTTCATTACTAAATTGCCTACACCTACACTATTTATGATTCTGCTTGTAATTCTATATGACTGTATTTGCCTTTTTGTATTTTAGTAATTATATTGTTTAGCTATTTCCTTCTCCCTCAGGACACATCTGGAAATGAGTTGTTAGAAGCTCAGTATGTACAGTGCCTTCAGAAAGTATTCACCCCCCCTTGGATTTTGTCACATTTTGTGATGTTGCATACCTAAATTAAAATACATTTATATGGGATTTTTTTGTCACGTATCTACACAAATTACTCTATAATGTCAAAGTGGAATGAAACTTCTGGAATTTTTTGTACATGTAATTTAAATTAAAAACCTGAAATGTCTTGATTTGATAAGTATTCACCCCCTTTGCTATGACACTCCAAATTGAGCTCAGGTGCATCCAATTTCCTTGTGAGATCACTCTAAAACTTGAATGGAGTCCACCTGTGGTCAGTTCAAATGGTTGACATGATTTCAGAGGAAATACGCCTGTCTATATAAGGTCCCACTGTTGACAGTGCATGTCAGAGCAGAAACTATACCGTGAAGACCAAGGAGCTGTCCGTAGAACTCCGTGATAGAATTGTGAGAAGGCATAGATCTGGGGAGGGGTATAAAAACATTTCTAAGGTGTTCAAAGTTCCCAGGAGCACAGTCAGGTCCATCATTAGGTAATGGAAAGATTACGGAACCACCCAGACTCTTCCTAGAGCAGGCCGTCCTCCCAAACTGAGCAACTGGGCAAGAAGGACCTTGGTCAGGGAAGTGACCAAGAACCCAATGACCACCCTGACAGAACTACAGAGTTCCATGGCTGAGATGGGAGAACCTGTCCAGAGGACAACAATCTCAGCAGCACTTCACAGATGTAGCCTCTATGGGAGAGTGGCTAGATGGAAGCCACTCCTGAGAAAAGGCCACATAATAGCATGCCTGGAGTTTGTAAGAAGGCACGTGGCAGACTCTGAGACCATGTGGCAAAAGACTCTCTGGTCTGATGTAACAAAAGTGGCCTGAATGCAAAGCGCTATGCCTGGCACAAACCGAACACAGCTCATCACCTGTGTAACACCATTCCTACCATGAAGCACGGTGGTGGCAGCATCAGGTTATGGGGATGCTTTTCAGCGGCGGGAACTGGGGCACTTGTCAGGATAGAGGGGAACAATGAATGGAGCCAAATACAGGCACACCCTTGAGGAGAACCTGCATCAGTCTGCAACAGACCTTGGACTGGGGCGAAGATTTACGTTCCAACAGGACAACGACCCCAAGCATACAGCCAAAGCAACACTGAAGTGGCTTCAGAACAAGAAGGTGAATGTCCTTGAGTGGCCCAGCCAAAGCCCAGACTTGAATCCCACTGAGAATCTGTGGAAAGCCTTAAAGATTGCTGTTCACAGATGCTTCCCATACAACTTGACAGAGCTTGAGCAAATCTGCAAAGAAGAATGGGCGAAAATCCCCAAATCCAGATGTGCAAAGCTGATACAGACATACCCAAGAAGACTCAAAGCTGTAATTGCTGCCAAAGGCACTTCTACAAAGTATTGACTCAGGGGGGTGAATACTTAAGTAAACAAGATATTTCAGTTTTTAATGTTTCATAAATTTTTGTTACACAATAAAAATATTTTTGCCCCTTTAAATTGTTGAGTATGCTGTGTGAATCAAGGGGGAAAAAATCATTTCAATGCATTAAAAATTCTGGTAGTAACACAACAAAATGTGACAACATCCAAGGGGGGTGAATACTTTCTGAAGGCACTGTATTTCCTGGTTAAACTTTTCAAATAAATATGGGGATCCAGCTGGATAACGAACTCCATATCATACTGTTATTACATGCACATTCATTAGTTGAGTGGACTTAGATTACAGAGGTTTTACCATGATCTAATGCACTGTAAGGACCTACACTGGGCGACTGGGACAAGGACCAGGCCCTCTTAGATATTAAAAGGTCTTTCCAAGCACTGTGAAACACACTGTGACATCGATGTATACTATTATCTGTTGATGCTGTAGTACATTATTCTCTATACTACTCATGTCATAAATGTCCATGCAGCTCCATTTACTGTATAGTTTTGAAAAAATATTTTAATAAAATTAAAATGTGTGTTAAAAAAAAAAGTAAAAAAGGCTAAGCAGGGTCGGTAGGTCAGCAGCAGGATGGGAGACCTCCAATGAACATTACTGTAGGTGCTGCAGGAAGTGGTGCTAGTGGCTATGCAGGGGACACACTCTTCTTGGTTAAAAATAACCATTCCAATGCCCCAGCATGGTGTTTTGGGATGCTGTGCTGTTGGTAGGAAAGGGAAAGGGGAAATTATTTAACCAGGAAAGGCACACTCAGCCAAAGCTTGTTTATCGGTACAACCTGAGAGCACAAGGAAGTTAAGTGACTTGCTCAGGGTCACACAGTATGCAAGCGGGGGCTGTGCGATTCAAACCAAGGTCTCCAGGTTTGCAGCTCACAGCCCTAAACCTCTGCGCTATACTGCCTCCTAGGCAGATGAAGATGTCGATTTCCAGAGAAGACGTTACACCAAGGCACTCTCCGCCTGTTCCGGTGGACATTAAGATCCCATGATACTTCTCAAAAAGAGTATGCACATTTTCCCTGTGTCTTGGTCAAATTTCCCCCATGTACTAATGCACCAACAGATTGGCGTACTTCAGTATCAGTTTGCATCTGCACCCCCCTTCCCTGGGACAAGAATGAATATACATAGTATTTCCTATCCCTCCTTTGCCAGTCAACATAAACTATATCAGTAAATAAATACAATGAATTGTGTCTGAATTATATTTAAAGGGAGCATAAACAATGCTGTTAATTTACCTGTAAATTTGGGCATGTATGAAGTCTGTTTATCACCCCATTGTATTATTTTGAAATATGCCTGTTTTTTTCCCTTATTAAGGGCCCCATATTGATGCAGTCTATCAATTGCCAATATTATTTTTTTAAGAACTCAGCAGTTCCAGAACCCAGTGACATCAGTTGAGCTGAAGATTACAGTAAAGCCGAACTCAGTAACATCAGCTGAGGTCACTCTATTTTGCTTCACTGTAGTCTTCACCTCAGCGGATATCACTGGGTTCTGGAACTGTTACACAGTTTAAAAAAAAAAAAAAGAATAGTGGGTGGGGACAAAAGACCGCATTAATATGGGGTCCAAAATAAGGAAAAACAGGACTATTTCAAAACAAAACACACTAAAGAATATGTTGGGGTGATAAAACAGACTTCACACAATCCCATATGTACAGTTATATTTAAAAATATAAACAGCATTGTATATGTCCCCTTTAAGAACTGGTCAGCAGAGCAAGCAACATTCAGGAAATCCCATAGCAGCAGACCATTTTGGTACCTACCAGTTAAAGAGCTGCTGGCTTGACTACATAGAAATCTGAAACCACTACACTTACTAGGCAAACCACTGTATCAGGTTTTAAGGAGCAGTGAGTGGACATTCAGATATTAAAACAATGAAAAAAAAAATACAGACTAAAATAATGGGACATGTACTGTGCATTAGCATTCTACAAACGTATTGATGGAAACTACAAAAAAAGAAAAATGCAACCTGCACAGCAGAATCAGCAACAACTGACACAAACAAAACAGGCAGTATCCAAGAAAGGATAGGAGCACAGCAAAGATGTATAGAATAATGCATGGGGAAGTGTGTGTAATGAGGAATTTATGCAACCCAAGGTGTGCAATGCCTCATAAACCCCGAGAGCAAAGCTTGAGGGGTTTATCTAGGCATCGCACACAGAGGGTGTGCATAAAATCCGAGCTGACACACTTCCAAATATTTTATATTTTTTTGTTGCAGCCTGCCTAGTCTCTCAGCCCCTACCCATCCTCGGCTACTGCTTCACACTCCATGGACTTACCTTATTCAGAGTCCCCAGTACGCCCTGGATCCCCCCCCCCCCCACACCTCGGGCAGGGTCACTACACCAGCAGGACTTCTGCAGCAACGGGAGAAGGGTGCCAGCAGGAGAGACTACTGACATTGCTTCCTTGGCTCACCCCCCCCCCGGCAGGGCGTGGAGCCCTTACTGGCCATAGTGGACGACAGGATAGGTTGGATCCCGAAGTGCCGTGGAGTGTGAGTGGAGCCGGGGCGAGCGGGCTTCATGGAAGGCGGCTGCTATTTTTTGTTGATTTTACCCCAGGGGGTGAGGACGTACAATGACCTCCTGCCCCATCCCCAAAAGTACTGGCACCAACACCGGGGTACCCCTAGCCTCTCCTAGCAGTACACATCAAGCCGAACACTCTGCCCCCTCCCTCAGAGAAGGACAGCAGTCTCTAGGATGCTCAATCCTTCTCCCCCTTGCTGGCCCTCTGACGTTCCCAGGTCCGTTCTCGAACCCGGTTCGGGATCGCAGTCAGGCGGCGCCAGCCATGTTTTATTTTTTATAATGACTGGTCCCTTTATTTTTTTTTACTGAACCACACATACAGTTGTTATCGCGCAAAAGTTGACCAATAGTACGGCAGGGATTTATTTAACTCTAAAAATTGATTAGCGTTTTGCTCATAAAAATGCTAAAGCTTTGTGAAAATGTATAGCTCTTGCCTCACTGTGTTTAACAAACACATCACTTCTAGAAAATCTATATAAATACTTTCTGTACAGTTAGTATAGTCCCAAGAAAAAAACTGCTAATCAATTATTTAAAACCCTGGTGTGGTATAGCGCATTACATAAAAGTTGACTGTTCGCGCAATATTGCACGGTAGTGCAATACATAGCTAGCACGCTAATGCGCTGCATGGTATACTGCACTAATGGTAAACTTTTGTGCGACTACCCGTTCTACATGGGTGATAATACACATTCATGTATAATGGAGCATGACAGCTTCTGCCCACAGTTGATGATCATCACTAACCAGTTAGCAGAAAAAAATAACTGCCTACTAATATAATACAAATAGTACTTACGGATCCAGCAGACTCATATAATCCACCACTTCAGTCTCTTGATCAAATACTGATTCAGCAGATTAATGCAAACTATGCATATCTGTAACCATATCTCGAAGGTACATAATGGAAATATTTAATCCAAAGCTTATAAAGTGGGCCTCAGAAATCCAGCAATCCAGTTGGCTACTACATCTTCTGAGCCGTGTTCTTATACGAACATATGAAATTTGCCAGCAGATAAAGGCCTAGAGGTCTATCAAGTCTGCTCGAATGTGTAGCTAACACCCCTTATTCTGCAGCTGCCCCACCCTTCCCCTTCATTGACCCCCCCCTTGTCCTGTCCCATCCCCTTCCCAACTTCCTAGCTTATTCGGCGCTCGCTCTGTTCTACAAATAAAAATCAACTTTAAAAAAAGAAATAGTTTACTTAAACAGAGCGAGCGCCTGATGTTACCAGAAGATATACTAGCCAACCGGTACTTGCTGCCACTCCCAAGCCAGATAACAAAAATAAATCACTGAGCTGAGCCAGCCTTAAACAAAAACACAGACTGGCACAGCTCAAAGCGTAACAGCGGGAAACGACTGCGGCACAGAAACATAATTAAACAAGCCAGCCCCCATCCTGTCCCCCTCCCCCAAAGTTCACAAAACTACCTCGTAAACTGTAGGCTACCTCATGTGTCTGCATCAACTCCATGGCTCTCGCTCCAAGCAAACTGAAAAAAACCGAACTCTGCTCTCCAAACTGGACCGCGACCTCCAAAGCCGACCACAAAACCAAAACTCGGTCCCAGTGCTCAGCTCACTCAGACAGATACTACTTCCTAGCTTATTCGGCACTCGCTCTGTTCTACAAATAAAAATCAACTTTAAAAAAATAAATAGTTTACTTAAACAGAGTGAGCGCCTGATGTTACTTCCATATATGGCAATATCAAGCACAAAACTTGAAACGTCTCTCTACAGCGGCTGCTGAAAGTTATGTTCGCCCCCACTCAGCCACCTGTTTTTCACAAATCCTGAACTAAAAATAAAACAAAATGAAGGCATTTAAAAAAAAAAAAAGGTAATTAAAACAAATCATACACAGAAACCCTGTGTTCATCTTCGGCAGTGTGCAAGAAACAGCACACATATTATGGAACCCCAGCTGTTAAACACTCAGTTCCAGCGCCTTACAGTAAAACTGTCTAAAAACTAAGAAAAATATTTTAAAAAATTAAAACATACTTTTCACACTTTCTGTGGGTGGCTTCTGCAGACAAAGGCACTGGGTATGCTGGCTACTATAAACACAGACACACAGTGACCTGCTATACTGATTTTCAATTGAACAGCGGGACTATTTTTTCTATTATGTACAGATATCATATTTTTACTTATTTTATAAACATTTTTACTCCATTTGTTTTTCAAATTAACTTCTTTCCCAGGGGCCCAATTTTTAAGTGCAATAACACACTCCGAGGTGTGGGTTATCGCCTGATAAGAGCATGCCCAGGTGCATAAGGCACTCTTCAAAGACTGGGCCCCTCCCCACCAAGGACTCGACGAGACTCGTTGGTCTGAGAGAACACGACCGAAAGCCGATGGAGCAAACCAGTGGCTGGCCGAGACAACTTGGATGGAGCCCCATTCTTGGGCTGAATGGGAGGGGGCACCACCTGAATGGGAGGGGAACTCGGCACTGGCACAGAATGAGGCAGAGGCAACCAGGAGAGTGTTGGAGAAGGCTGAGGCACAAGCAGGGACTGCTGCCCGTGCCCAGCAGCAACTGTTGCCAAACAAATTCCTCACAGCAGTGCTGCATTTTGCAGTGGAGCCGCTCCTCCTGCATGTTCAGGGAACAGAGCCAATACCCTTGAGGGATCATGGGCAACAGACCAGGCAAAGTCACCATCCTGAACCTTTTGTACTCGATAAAGTTGTTCAGTTGGCTCAAATCCAGTATGGGACATAGGTCCCCTGTCTTCTTTGGCACAAGGAAGAAATGGGAGTAACATCCCCTTCCTCTGCTACCTTGAGGTACTGCATGAATCGCTGTCTTTTGCAACAGCAACTGAATTTCTGCTCTTATGAGGGCTGCGTGGGACGGGGAGCATTGGGTGGGAACTGGTGGGTTATCCGGTGGAATCTGCATGAACTCCAGTGCGTTTCCTCTTTTTATTATCTGGAGGACCCACCAGTCTGTGGTAATACTGGACCATTCTCTGAGGTAGAGGGAGAATCTCCCTCCTACTGCCTGTCCCTGTAACTCCGCCAGAGACAGGGAGTCATGCCGAGGTGGAGGGAGTAGGCACGGAAGGTCTGGGATTTTTTGCATTTTTGAGACCCCAAGTGCCTGAGGGCAGAGGAGGTCGCCGTCTCTCAAAGCCCCGTTTAGGTTGCTGACGCCTTCCCCGTAGACCCTGGTTCTTACGAAAGGGATGGTGTCTGGTAGTAGCCGGTTCCGGCCTGTACATTCGGTGAACATCAGAAACCACCTTACCGGAGTCCAGTAGCCTGGTGATCAGCTTCTTGGTGTCTTGGCTGAAGAGAACTAACCCTTGAAAGGGTGCATCCAAGATAACAACCTGCTGATCCTGCTGGAATCCTGAGACCCTCAGCCAGGCAAGACGCCTCATACAGACCCCTGTGGCAGCAGCTCTCGCGGCCATATCTGCAGAGTTGTATGAGCTTCTCAGGACGTGTTTGCCTACGTCGATGCCAGACTGAATAACAGCCATAAGCTCAGGCTTTTTATCAGAATCCAGCTGAGCTTTAGCCAAGTCCACAGCCTTGTTCCACAATGACTTTTGGTACATACAGTGGCGTGAAAAAGTATTTGCCCCCTTCCTGATTTTCTCTATTATTGCATATTTGTCACACTGGATGTTTTCAGGTCTTTAGACAAAATATAATATTAGATAAAGGGAACCTGAGTGAACAAATAACACTTTTTTTTTTTACTTATTTCATTTATTTAATGAAAAAAGTTAACTAACACCAACTGGCACTGTGTGAAAAGTAATTGCCCCTAGTTAAATCAACCCAATTAAAGGGATAATTAGAGTCAGCTGATTGAACACAGCCAGGCTTGATTACAGCCAGCCCTGCTCAATATAAACCCCACTTATTTTGGCCCTTACCATCAGAGTCACGTTGCCAGCACAAAGATTCAACAAGCACATTATGCCATGATCAAAGGAAGTTCCTGAAAAGATCAGAAAAAAATTTGTTGCCCTCTATCAGTCTGGAAAGGGTTACAAAGATATTTCTAAGGCTCTGGGACTCCATCGAACCACAGTGAGAGCCATAATCTCCAAATGGAGAACACTTGGAACAGTAGTGAACCTTCCCAGGAGTGGGCGGCCTGCCAAAATTACTCCAAGGGCACAGGTAAAATCATCCAAGAAGTCTCAAAGGATCCTAAAACAACATCCAAGAACTGCAGGCTACTCTTGCCTCAGCTAAGGTCAGTGTTCATGACTCCACAATCAGAAAGAGACTGGGCAAAATGGGCTTCATGTGAGAGTAGCAACGCTGAAACCACTGCTAACCAAGAAGAACATAAATGCTCGTCTCTCATTTGCCAAGAAGCACCTGGATGATCCACAAGCCTTTTGGGAAAATGTTCTATGGACAGATGAGTCCAAAGTGGAACTTTTGGACAACATGGATCCCATAATGTCTCGCGAGAAGCAAACACAGCATTCCACAGTAAGAACGCCATACCAACAGTCAAACATGGTGGTGGTAGTGTGATGGTGTGGGGATCTTTGCTGCTAAGGACCTGGATGACTTGCCATAATTAAAGGAACCATGAATTCTGCTCTGTACCAGAAAATTCTTAAGGAGAATGTCCAGTCATCCTTCCGTCAGCTGAAGCTGAAGCGTAGTTAGTCATGCAGCAAGACAATGATCCAAAACACAAAAGCAAGTCCACATCAGAATGGCTAAAAGAAGTAAAATTAAAGTTTTGGAGTGGTCTAGTCAAAGTCCAGACTGAAACCTAATAGAGATGCTGTGGCAGGACCTGAACGAGCAGTTCATGCTCGAAAACCTACCAAATGTTACTGAATTAAAGCAGTTCTATGAGGAAGAGTGGGTTAAAATTCCTCCACAGCGATGTGAAAGACTGATATTGAATTATAGGAAGTGTTTGGTTGCAGTCATTGCAGCTAAATGTGGCATAACCAGTTATTAAGTGTAAGGGGCAATTACTTTTTCACACAGTGCCAGTTGGTGTTGGTTAACTTTTTCATTAAATAAGTGAAATTAAAAAAAAACAAGTGTTATTTGTTCACTCAGGTTCCCTTTATCTAATATTACATTTTCTCTAAAGACCTGAAAACATCCAGTGTGACAAATATGCAATAATAGAGAAAATCAGGAAGGGGGCAAATACTTTTTCACGCCACTGTAACCATATGTGCCAAGAAGTTCAGGGACCTGACCATGCAGGTGGCCGAAGAATATACTTTTCTGTCCATTTGATCCAGCTTCTTATAGTCTGGGTCAGAAGGCTATGAACTCATGTACCTAGGATGCTGGGCCCTACTGTGAGCTACAGTCAGCACCACAGAGTCTGCTTTGAGTTGTTCGCTCAAATGAGTCTCTCCCTTTGGAGTCCTGTATAGACGGTCCACCTTCCTTGGGACAGCCGAAGTAGCGGAGGGATGCTTCCAGCTAATTTTGTGACGTCCTGGAAGGGCTCCATGAGAGGAGGGATGACCAAGGGTTTAGGGTTGTTTGCCCCAAGAAATTTCACCAAGTGACATCTTTCAGGGTCAAGCTCCTCTGTATCGCATTGATTTAAATAGTGGATGTCTCTCACTATGCTCAGAAAAGAAGGATCATCTGGAGGAGATCTGGGAAAATCCTTCTTAGGTTTGAAGAGGGCAGAGGGTGCTCATCCTCGGAGGAATAAAAGGAGGAAGAGTCCACCGGATGTTCATCTGAGGATGAATGCAGATGTCCCTTCAATGAAGGTATGGACGACAGGTGTCAACCATGGCAGCCAGGTGCTGGAGAACCCCGGTCTGTGTCCCCTGACGACGGGTGTTCAGGCATCGGAGGTGGTCTGGGAGGCCTCTGAGGTAACAGCTCTCAGGGCACAGGTGGCGGCAGAAGATGCCTGGGGATAGGCGACTGCTCCCATGGTCTGGGTAGCAGGTCTCCCTTTATAGTGTTCCACCATAAGTTGAACAGAGCTCCTACCTCCGCCAGCAGGAGGACAGGCTGTGCTGGTGACTGGGTAGGGACGTTCGGGGCACTTGACAGCAGCCCTTGCAGTATGTCCGGCACAGCCATCCGGTCTACCAGCTGATTGCCATCAGGTGTAGGGATCTGAGGCTATGGGGTAGAATCCCCTGGACGTTGGATGTCCGGCTCCTTAGGAGGAGGAGGCGATGACGGCGGGTTCAAACCTCGTTCAAGAGGTCCGGGCGTTCGGTTTTCATGTGTGAGACTTGTCTCCTGGTCCGACGTCTGGTCTTGCAGAGCAGATGGCCTTTTGGGACGGGGTGTCTGGCCCAGCTCCAACATGGAACTGGAAGGCCCTGAGGTCTGGCGATCCTCTGAAGCTTTCAACACCTTCTCCCGAGGCAGCGGGTGCTTCTGGCGGTGCTCTAGTTCCTGGCATCTGGTGGAGTCGCCCGACCCTTTCGCCTTGTCTGATGACTCTAAGGCCTTACAGGTGGTAGACTCTGAGGTACCACCCAAAGAAGACACCTGTCCTTCTGACTTAAACCCTAGGGACTGCTTGTGGGGTCTTAAAGCCAGGGATGAGGGGGCAGACGAGCGCCCATGCCCAGAGGACTCCTTGCCGTGCGAATGGAAGGCAGGAGTCTTCTTGGCAGAACCCCCCAGGAAGGGCTGACAAACCTGAGGCAACAGAACTCCCAACCTCCCATCAAAGGCGGAGGACTTGGAGGTCTTGTGGGGGACATAGGATGGGATTCTGACCTGGCTCGATCCTTGTTTTTAAGGTGGTGTTTCCCGCCCGATTTCTTCTCTCTGGGGGAAGAATTCCTGGCTGAGGAGGAGGAACTATGTCCTGAATGGGTCCTCTGCATGGCAGCCATTTGCTGTTACAGTAGGTAAGTCTGCAGAGTCTTGAGTCAGCGGATTTGGGTCTTGTTGTTAAACTTTTGGCAGTGCGGGCAGTCATTCGGCTTGTGGCCCAGGCCCAGGCAGATAAGGTAGGCCGAATGTCCGTCTCTCTAGCTGGGAACTGCTTGCCGCACATGCACTTAACACTTCCACCGCCGAGGAGATGAAGAAGACATGCACAAAAGGAAAAAGACAAGGCAGAAAAAGCTAAATGAATGGTAACTGCGCGAAGCGCGAAAATGGCAGTCAACTGTGAGAAGCATCCATGGAGCAGATACTAGCGGGGCAACAGCGGGAAAAGAACTGAGGAGGTGGTGCTGGGGGATCACCCCTTTTATATCACGTGAGACATCGGGGTGGGCCAACATCGGGGGCAGTCCCCCACCTTGGACTGCAGGCTAGAAATCTTTCCGTGGGGTCCTAGTGCCTTGCGACATAGTCCTATACATGTTATCTGCTGCAAGAGCTCCCTCTCGAACTAAGACCTACTCTTCTATCATAGACCCCAACTGATCTCCAGCCTTACCACCTCCAGCCCTATTACTAAGGTCCCTCTGTGTCTATCCCATGCATGACTGAATCCTGTTACCGTTTTGGTGACCACCACCTCCACTGGGAGGCTGTTCCATGTGTCTACCACCCTTCTGTAAAGAAATATTTCCTCACACACCCTCTAAGTCTCCCACTTCCAACTTCATATCATGCCCCCTTGACACTGAGCCTCTTTTTCTGTGCAATATGCTACCCCCTCCTGGACCTTACTGATACCCTTAAGGTATTTGTACATCTCTATCATGTCCCCCCTTTCTCTTCTTTTCTCCAGTGAGTACATATTTAACTCCCAGAGTCTTTCCTTGTAGGGCTTCTGATGCACGCCATGCACTGTTTTGGTTGCTCTTCTCTGTACCGCTTCCACCAGATCTATGCCCATCTTGAGATGGGGTCTGTCACAAACGCACTCAGCAGGTCAGGCAATCTGCTCCTACAGTGCCAACCTCCGAGCGCAATATTGTGAATAGGTAACAGACAGGGTAACCCTCCAGTCTGCTTGGGGGTCCAAATCATCTTTGGTCTCAAGTTCTGGGGGGATTCAAACTGTGAACCTTATGCTAGCACACCCAAATGTACAAGCTCAGATAATCTGCTCTTCGGGGGGATGCCAGATATCTTTCGCTAAGGGCACATAACCAGGTATCTAAAATGAACCCTTAAAACTCTATAAAAGACCTTCGGTATATTCTTACCTTTTCCCAGTTCAATAACACCATAAAGCTTATGAAGAGTTGTCAATTTAACCATCTATACATCACATGCAAAAATGAACTTCGAAGACACACCCAGGCAGTCTTTTAAAATGAAAAGTTTACTTAAAAATGAATAAAATATGTAAAATGTAAACACAGAACACTATATCACAAAGCATGCAATCACTTAAAAGAAAACAAGGAAAAGTACAAATATAAACTCCTACCACAATACAATTAGACTTTTTCTATCTAATGTATTACCTTCTTACAGTGCTTAAGTTAGTTCTTGTTTCTTAAGAGCCCACAAAGAAATGTCCCTAATATCAGATACAGTTCTAGGTTAAAACTGTGTCTCTCTCCACCCCTTCCATGAGGTCATCTAGCTCCTCGTTTTAGAATATAAAAAATATACAAACAACTATCTTCCTGTCAGGAGATATTTTAAATACTGTGACTTCAGCAAAAACTAATTCCCCAACTAATAAGTCTGTGATTTCCCAGTTTCTTCTCTTTGATCTTTGAGCAGTTCCTGTTCCCAGGCATTTCAAAGGATTTTATGACTTTTAGCACCATAGTGATATAACAATGTTTTTTTCCTCTAAAACGTCATAAAAGTTTACGATTCCTGTATCCTGTTAGCTGAGTCCGCTCCAATTAAGTCAGATAAACAGAAGATCCTTAATTAAGGCTGTCTAGTCTTTTTAATTACCTCCTGGTTTCAGGTTAATATATCCTGTTATTTCCACTAAATCCTCACCCATGGCACAGCTGCTTTATGGAGACAAATCACACACCACATTTTTATACTACAAATATCAAAGAACAATCATAACCAGCTGGCCAAGCGTCACAGGGCCTTCAGAACTGGACACAGTACTCCAGATGTGGCTTCACCATTGATCTATGTCATCGAGGCACAGGTCAGGAAGCACAGGAAAACCAGGAGTAGTTGTAGAATACACGAAAGATTATTTACTTACATTAGCAGGCTCATAAAATAAACTTGTTCAGTATAATTATTTATAAAGGCAAACAAAAAAAAGATTTCTTTCAGTCTCTGTGTCCCTTGTTCTCCTACTCTTTCTTGCAGTTGCAGCTTAGCTCTTTTATAAGTCTTTTCAACCCATCCTTCGCAAGCATCCTGTTTTTGGAAATATCAGGCAGGGCTGCTAGAACACAGTGTGCTAGAGCTGAGAGGCCCCCTTTGTACAACTTTTGCAAAAGGCTCAAATATTTGCACTCAAGAAACTTCTGGAGTTTACAATAGCTTTCTGCAATCATCTCAAAATATAATTATATATATTTCAACAGCAACGTTATATATTTTCTAGACAAAAGTGATCCCATTATCAATTACATTTTCATACAATGATTTGCACATACTTTTATATCAGCAGATATGCAAGGGAGGAAAAGACAGACAGCAAGAGAGGACTGACATATAGTGAGGGGCAAATAATTGCAAGATTGCGGGGTGATCAAATCCGAAGTCTTACAGGAAAATTGGCGTATGGAACCAGACAGAAAAGGGCAGATCCTTACATTTAAACACTTTCTCCAACAAATGGGACAGGGTCCTATTCCACCCTGTCACAATCTATACAGGGATAACACTACTTCCCTTTTTCTGCTGGTGATATCCCTCCCTATGCACCCCAGCATTCTACGAGCCTTACCTATTGCCTTATCACACTGCTTTGCTACCTTCAAGTCATCAGATATGATAACCCCCCAGATCCTTTTCCTGTTGTGTAGTTGATAACATCACCCCTCCAACTGACACATTGTCTTTGGTTTTCTGTGTCCTATGAGTATAATTTTACATTTTTTTGGCATTGAAGCCCAGTTGCCAAACCCTTGACTAGTCTTCCAGCTTTTTTAGATCTTCCTTCATTTTTTCCACAAACACACACACACACACACACCCACACCAGTGTGTCCACCCTGTTGCAGATTTTTATGTCAACTGTGAACAGGCATACCTTAGCTTCCAGCCCCTCTGTGCCTTCGCTAATAAAGACATTAAAGAGGACCACTCCCAGTACTTGACCCCTGAGGTACCCCGCTGGTTACCCTACCCTCCTCTGAGTGAACTTCATTTGCCACCACCCTCTGAGTTGTTACTTAGCCTACCTCATGCCCATTTTACTATCTTTGGACCCACTCCCAGGTTGCCTAGCTTATTTACCAGTCTTCTGTGAGGAATGGTGTCAAATGCCTTACTGAAATCCAGAGGTTCCATGTCACAATCGCGAAAATGATATAGCAACTCACAGAAGAGTGAGTACATTTTGCCGAAAGCAAATTTGTCTATCTGGCCAACACACCAAATTCCAAGACAGTGATGACTACGGACGATATAATTTAAAGTTTAATGTGGGGGGGCTATGCCCTTAAGCCCCCCCGCATCCCCCAAACTAAAATAACCAACTTGGGGGGGTGGATACTGGGGGCAGGGGAACACACCGGAAGGGGACACACAAAAAATCTAACAGCTCCATAACAAAACAAAAAACTCACCAGTAGCCGGTCCCGAACCTAGAACTATCACTACTCCTGGCGGTGACAGTAACCACCACACCAAGTGGCCAGCTCGGCAGCAGCAGGCTGCACTCACCTACTTAACTCCTAGCACTATTCCATTAAACCCCCCCCCCGTCAGTCACTCTCGCTGTTTTATCCCTTCAGCTTCTCCACTCCTTCCCCTTGCTATATCCTCCCAGTCAATAATCCCTTGGGCACGCAAACTGAGTCGCTCTTATATGAGTTGTTCACTTTGCTTCACCCACATTACGGGATACCAAATCCAGATAAAGCCACATCCAACACTCCTCCCTGACAACCCACTCAGAAAACTCTAGCAGGTTTGTTTGGCACAATCTGCCCCCTGTGAACCCATGCTGCGTTGGATCCTGCAATCCACAGTTTTTTTTTTTAGGTACTACCTAATCCTAATCCCTTGCCCACCACCAAAGTCAGGATTAAAAATCGGTAGTTTCCTGCCTCCTCCCTATTCCCTCTTTTGTGTAGTGGGACCACATCTGCCCTCCTCCAGTCCCACAGAACTTCCCCCTTATCTACTGAAAGACTGAACAGGGTTGTCAGTGGCACTGACAGTTCCTCCCTCAGTTCTTTCAGTATCCTTGGGTGAACCCCATCCAGCCCTACTGCCTTGTCTATTTTTAGTTTTGTTAGTTCCCTGAGAACTACCTCCTCCATTAAGGGGCTACTGTCCACCTCCCTTCCAGTAATGCCCTTCTCCACTAACTGTGGCCCGTCACCTACCCCTTCCTTTGTGAATACCGAACAAAAGTACTTATTTAGTATGTCAGCTTTCTTCTGGTCCTCTTCCATCCCTCCCCCCTTCCCTTTTTAGTCTTACTATCCCAGTCTTGTTTTTCTCCTTTTTGCTTACATACCTAAAGAATGTTTTAGCCCCCTTTTTTGCTGATCTGGCAAATGTTTTCCTCCATTTGTGCTTTAGCTCTAACTGTCTTCCCATCCTCCCTTTGTTTCTCCTGATAAAGTACAGTTACGTAAGAACTTACCATAACAGTAGATCTTCGAGAGAGGCTCTTGCAGTAGGTAATTACATATAGGACTGACATCGGCAGGTGGCAGGACCCCACGGAAAAATTTCTAGCTAGCAGTCCCTGGCGAGGGACCACCCTCACGTCAGGTGACCAGTGTCAGGAGACGTCGGTATAAAGGGGCAATCCTTGGCGCCTGCCTTCCAGTTCTTTCCCGCCACAGGCCAGAAAGGCCCGGTCGAGATAGGAGCGGATATTTCCATCACTGGAAAAGGAGCTGAAAAAGCCTAGGGGGATGGAGGGCGGGAAGGTATTACCTACTGCAAGAGCCTCTCTCGAAGATCTACTGTTCTGGTGGTTCTTCATAACTGTACTATCTTACCTGAGAGGGCTCTTGCAGTAGGTAATTACATACAGGACTGAATCCCAAGCAGTCTGGAATAAAGAGAGAGGCACCAGGAGGGAGGAAAACTACTCAAGAAGCAGTTCTAGCTGTGTAAGCCTCAAGATAAGAGGCCTTGCAGAACAGCCAGCCCGAAGCCTGCTCTACGGCGAGAGGCAACATCCAAACTGTAGTGTTTAGTGAAGGTATGAACGGAAGTCCAGGTGGCCGCAGACACAATTTTGAAACAAGCCACTGAGGCAGCTACTCCTCTGGTGGAGTGGCCTCTTACCTGACCCGGGAGGGTCTTGTTGTATTTGTCATAACAGAAAGTGATGCAATGAGCCAACCACTTAGATAGGCATTGCTTAGAAACAGCATTGCCTTCCCTTTTATGAGCAAAAGAGACGAACAATTGATCAGTCTTTCTGAGATCCTTCGTCCTGTTGGTGTAGTATCTCAGAATCCAGTGAACATCCATAGTATGGAGTAAATACTCTCCTTGATTACAGTACTGCGTGAAAAAGGCGGGTAACTCTATGGACTGATTTAGAGTAGACTCTGCTACTACTTTGGGGAGAAACTTAGGATTCGTGTGAAGAGCAACACGTTCCTTGTGAAAAATGAAGTATGGGATTTTACACATCAGGGCCTGGAGCTCGGAAATTCTCCGAGCAGAAGTAATGGCCACCACCAGGAGAGTCTCCCAGGAAAGGAACTTCAAATCCGCAGAGGCTGCCCGTTCGAAGGGAGGCAGAGTAAGTTTCTCAAGAACAAAGTTCAAGTCCCAAAGGGGAGCAGGAGTATGGATAGGGGGTCTCAGATGGAGGACCCCTCTGAGACAGGCCTTAGAGATCTCCAATTGAGCGAAAGTTTTGTCTGCAAAGGGGACAAGATAGGCCGAGATGGCCACCATGTGTACCTTCAGAGATGAAGAACTGAGACCCAGGTCAAACAGATGACGTAGATACTCCAGCAGAAGCCCCACAGAACAGAAGAAAGGTTCCGCGTTCTTGGAAGCAGCCCAGATAGTGAATCTTTTCCATTTCGTGGCATAAGTGGATCTAGTGGAGGGTTTTCTGGCCTCCACCAAAATCTCCGCCACTTGGGGAGACACCCCAAAACGGGATTGAGCTAAGTCTGCAGGAGCCATGCGTGCAGCTGAAGGGATTTGAGGTCTGGATAGACCAGGGTACCCTGATCCTGGGTCAGTAAACCTCGAGACAGAGGAAGAGGAAGAGGATGATCCTCTGAATATTGTTGTAGAAGAGAGAACCAAACTTGCTTGGGCCAGAAAGAAGCAATCAGAATCATTTATGCTCCTTCTGAGGCTAGTTTCTGCAAGACTCGTGGGATAAGTGGAACAGGGGGAAGGCACAGACGAACCTGTCCTTCCAGTCTAGAGACAGAGCGTCTCTCCAGAAAGCGTCTCACTCTGGAACGAGCGAGCAGAAGACAGGAAGCTTTGCATTTAGGGGGGATGCGAACAGGTCGACCTGTGGTGTTCCCCAAAGCCGGAAGATATTGTGTAGGACACCTTGGTCCAGTTCCCACTCATGAGTCAGAGCAGAAGAGCGACTTAGCTTGTCTGCTAGGGTGTTGTTGACTCCTGGAACGTGAACTGCCGTGAGGTGAAGGTCGTGATGTGTTGCCCAATCCCAAACCCTCACATGCTCCCTGCACAGAGGGTAGGACGAGTCCCTCCCTGTTTGTTGATGTACCAAACCATGCACATTTTGTCCATCTATGTCGGCTAGGTGGCGGGAAGGATGTATTGGTGAAGGGGCTTGAGGCGTACAACACTGCCGGGCCTTGAGCACATTGATGTGGAGAGCTGGTTCGACTTGGACCAGGGGCAGGGTCGATGAGGGGCCTAGAATGGGCTCTCAACCTTCGCCCGAGGCGTCTGTGGTTAGAGTCTGGGAGGGGGGAGGATGAAAGAAAGGAACTCCCCAAAACAGGTTCTCTCGACCATCCACCATTGCAAGCCTCGAAGCATCGGTGAGGAGACCAGAACTGGGTGATCTAGGTCGTCCACTAACTGATCCCACTGGGAGCGTAGCGTCCACTGAGATATTCTCATGTGGAGTCGAGCGTGAAGATCTGTCGGGATAGCAGACGCCATGAGCCCGAGAAGGCGAAGGACCGATCTTGCAGAGACCCGCCTGCAGCCGGACAGCAGACTTATTTGAGTCTGAAGGGTGGACACCCTGTCCGGTGGCAGGAAGACCCTGCCCGAGGTCGTATCGAGAATCGCCCCAATAAACTGTAGTCTCTGGGATCGGATCAGGTGAGACTTGGAATGGTTGATGGTAATACCCAGGCAGGCAAAAACTTGCTGGGTAAGGGAGAGTCAGCATAGGAGTTCCTCCCTGGTCAAGGCCGCCAGGAGCCAATCATCCAGGTACGGAAACCTGCACCCCGGTACGCAGGTGGGCGCCACCACTGCCAGGCATTTGGTAAATACTCGGGTCCGAGGACAGACCAAAGCAGGCGCCTTGAATTGGTAGTGGTCCCCCGGAACACAAAGCAGAAGTATTCGTGGTGAGACCGGCAAATGGAAATGTGCAGGTAAGCATCCTGCATATCCAGAGCACACAGCCATTGACCCGGCGGAGGAGGGCAGAAGGCTCTGCAAAGAGCATCCTGAACCTTTGTATTCCACAAAAGATTCAGGAACTGAGATCCAGAATTGGTCTGAGATCTCCTGTCTTCTTTGGGACCAGGAAGAAATGGGAATAGTAACCCGTCCCTTGCAGATGAAGGGGGATGGGTTCTACTGTATGTTTCAGCAGTAGAGCTGAAATTTCCTCCTGGACCAAGAGAAGATGTTCCCTTGAATACGATGACTTCGGAGGGGGGTGGCGAGGTAGTTTCTGAAGAAACTCTATCGAGTGTCCTTCTGCAATGAGCTGGAACACCCAAGAATCTGTTGTTATCCTCTCCCAGCCCAGAAGGTGAAGGGAAAACCTCCCTCCTACCGGTTCCTCTCGGAAGTCTGGAGGCTGTGGGAGAGGGAAGGAGTCAGGTGGTACGGGGCAGCACCGCAGCTGAAGCACCCACTGCTTTTTTTGGGCAGGAGGGGCTTAGCAGCTGTGGGGGCCCGGCGTTTTGTGGCCCGCCTTCCCTGGGGTTTTGTCTTGGGCCGATTCTGTCTGCGAAAGGGATGGCGCTGCTGCTGATGGGGGCAGTACATGGAATCGACAGACTTCAGTGCCATCCCCTTCTCTTGCAAATCGGTGATGATGTCCTTGACATCACCACCGAAAAGCACCGAACCCCAGAAGGGCGCTTCCTGGATAGTGGATTGCACCTCCTGGACCAACCCTGACACACGGAGCCAAGCATGATGTCATAGGCCTACGGCGAAAGCAGAGCTCGATCCAGCAATGTCCACTGCATCGTATGTCGCACGAAGCATGTGTCAACTGGCTGAACGTGCAGAGTGGACAAGATCAGCCAACTCCTGCTTGACTTGGGAGTCTGGCAGGGAGTCCAATTTGGCTTCCACCTGAGTCAGAATGGCCTTCTGGTAGTCCTCCACATGGCTGACATAATTCAGGGCCCTAATCCCGAATGTGGAGGGAGCAAAGATCTTCTTCCCATACTGGTCCAGAAGGCGGGATTCCTTGTCAGGTGGCGACAAGCTGAGGTGTTTTGGGTTGGCCAACCGGCCGTGAGCGGCGCTAATCACAACCAAGTCGGCACGAGGGTGAGAATCCAGGAAATCAACACCCTCTGGAGCCTGATATAGCCTATTCGACTTCCTTGGAAGTGATGCTAAAGCTGACCACTGTTTCCATATGGTGGTGACGAGGTCGGCATGAGGCTCTATCCAGAGTGGCACCAAGGTAGGAGCTGTCACGGGCAGATCCAGATGTTCAGCGAGTTTCAGACGCTGAGGATCTGGTTCCAAGGAGTGCCACTGATGAACCTCCTGGATTTTCCTTAGCAACTCCGTAAAAGAAGGATCTTCCGGAGGAGACTTCTGAGGAGTCCTTGGCCTGGGCTTCGACGGACAGCGTGGCTCGTCGTCCCCCTCGGAGCAACCGTCGGAAGAATCCGAGGAGTCTGAGGGTGAAGAGAAAAAGACTCCCTTTCCCGACCAGGGGGAGGAACGGACCCCTTAGGAAGCCCCCGGGGAAGCGTGTCCTGCCCCCCTCTGGACCCAGATGGAAGAGCCCTGGAGTCTGGAGGTGGTGAGGCAGTGTGCCGCCTTGGACGTATGGGAACCTGAGACGGCACCACCGTCGGAAGGCGGCTCTCGACTTCCCTGGTGATCTGAGCCTTGGCCTCAGCCCACCAGGAGGCCAGAGTCTCCTGCAGGTCCACCGGCGGCTATGGGGGTGGTGGAGAAGGAGGAGGCGGGGGATAAGGATACGGGTTGTACCCATATGGAGAGTATCCAAAACCCGGCTGTGGAAAGCCGGCATCGGGTATTGTGGCGTCGGAAAGACCGGTGTTGGGTACTGCGGCGCCGGATACTGTGGTCCCAGGTACGTCGGCATCGGATAGGACGGAGGGTACCCAGGAGCCGGGGGAGCTGCCAGAGCAGACGGCCCAGCCAGCGGCCTCACGGGCGGATCCACGTTGGAGGTCCCGGAGGGCCCGGCGGAGAAGGGGACATCTGGAAGCAGGATGTCTCCCGGAGTCGGCAGAACCGGCATCAGGGCCGGCGTCGGAGGTACTGGCATCAGAGGAACTGGCGTCGGAGGAACCGGCATCCAGGGAGCCGACGTCAGGTCCGGCGCACCTACCGGGGGACAGTCTGACAGAGGAAGGTCCCCAGCGTCGCCCAGGGATAGAGGGGAAAAATCCCCGGGGTCGGGCTGGAGGGACTCTGGGTCCCTGGACAGCAGCAAAGGCTGCGGAAACTGGGTATGACGGACATGGGGGGGGTCCGTCGTTGGTTCAGTTGCCAACCGGACGTCAGATGAGCCGACGTGCGGCTTTACGGCGAACTCCCAGCGGGCGCCAGAGGAGCCAGCGTCCGGCTTATGGGAGCCTTCACCGGAGGCAGGCCGAGTAAAAGGATCGGCCTGGTCCGATGGAAGAGAGGCCGCGCGCCGCCCCGAAGGGTCGTGCATCTTACTGGCCTTCTCCGCGCAGACGTTGGAGGAGCCGACACCCACTTACCGGAGTCGCCCACGCCAGTAGGCCGCGAGCCTGCAGCCGAACCGGGAGGCAGAGGCCTCCAATTGCCCGGAGGCACCCGGAAAGTCTGAGCACGAGCCAGAGGGGCAGGCTGATGCCCCCTCGGAAACCTCCGAGGCGGCCGCCGAGGAGCAGTCCCCCGGAGGGGACATTACCTGTGTCCCGGCAGCTCCCGAGGGAGACGCGGTAGAAGAGTCCTTGTCCCGGTGCCTTTCCTTGTCCTTCTTCTTCCGATGGCCTTCGGGGGAAGTGGACGCCTGCCTCAGTTTTTTGAGCTCCTTCTCCACTGAACTCATCTTTTGCTTCAAAATATGGGCTTCCAGGGATTGCTGCCGCCTTTTCCGGGTAGCCGCGTTGAAGCTGAGGCAATGTTGGCACTTCTCGACCGGGTGATCGGGCCTAGGCAGAACAGGCACAGGGAATGGCCGTCCTTGTGCGGCAGTTGGGTGCCGCACGAATCGTACTTATTTTTGTGCTCGGAGGTCTAGGGGACGACATACACCAACGATGGTGCCTGACGTTAGTCGAAAAAACAAAATACTTCGGTAAAACCGATGAAAATTGGGCTGACGGGACTTCCGGTGACATCAGGGACCGGCATGGCGGTTTGATTTATCCACTCCACTGCCCACTGAACATAATCTACTTTAATTGCACTCCAGACGATGGCATGCCGGCCAAACAGAGGAGAAACAAGGGGGGGAAGATATTCCTAACCCCTTCACAAAAACTCAAGGCTCTATTGCAAGAAGAAGAAGCCGAAAGCCACTTTGAATCAGCGGCCCTAGGGGAAGCACAGCAACTCGGACAGCATGGAGGCCCCCCAAGACAATGACCTGATAGCAACGATCAAACAGACAGCTTGTACAGTCACAAAAATAGATCGTACACTCTCTGAGCTCCGTTCTGATCTGGGCAGAATCGAGCACAAAGCAGACCAAATGGAATTATGCTTAACAGTGGTCTCCGAGCAGTCTGACAGACAAGACAGGCTTTTACTATACCTGCTGGCCCGAGACCGTGAACTAAGGCATAAGCTGTATGATTTGGAGGGCAGAAGCCGAAGACAGAACATTAGGATACATGGAGTACCCGAGAATTTAGAGGGAGATGCCTTGAATACCATTGAATTCACCCAGAGGCACCTTAGAAAGGCGACAGACCTACTGGAGGACCTGGATCTGAGCCTCGATCGTGCACACCGCTCCCTGGCCCCCAAACCAGACAATTTGGATGCCAGGCCCAGATCGCTGATCATTCAATTCACAAAATACAGTAGCAAGGAAGAGGTCTTGCAAAAAGCATGGCAGCAGAGCCCTCTGGAATTTGAAGATCATAAAATCTCTATTGATAATGACTATACATCTGAAGTTCAGGAAGCTCAGAAGGTGCTCTGGCCGATTGTGAAATCCCTGAGATCCAAGAACATTAAAGCCCAAATTCTGCATCCTGCAGGGCTAAAAATCACAACAGAACAAGGTACGAAAATATTTAAAGATCTCCTGGCTGCCTCCCCTTATCTGGAAGAATTGGGAATTGCCACCCCTACTTTAACGAAGGAGAGGCTTGAGAGAGATCTTCTGGCTTCAGCCTGGTTGGTGGCCTGGAAAGGATCAATCAAGCTGGGCTCCACACAGCGCCAAAAACCTCACTTCATGCCGATATCGGCGCGGTGCTGCGGTGACTGGGTGATCCTGCCTTGATGAATAAAAATGCTCCCTATCTGCAACAAGCCTCACCGGCGAATGCAACAGAAGATCCGGGTCCATCACATCGACCGACTACATGAAGAAGCCCTGAGGTGATGTCTTCATTATGATACATGTTCCGAGATGTCGGACGACTAAAGGCACAGGGGCCTTCCAATTCTCTGCTCCCAGGCTATGGAATGCTCTTCCACTCAACCTCCGGCTGTCTCAGTCTCACTTTGGATTTAAAAGTGAATATCGCCGTTATCTATCCTTAGCTGATGCTTGTACATGCTTTGACACAACCTGAAGCTCCTGAGACTTACCAGTAATGTCACCCCTGCTCTAATCCAGCTCCAAGACTGTCTCCTCTTCTGCTCCCCATATTTTTCCTTCTCTTTGTAAATAACTTCTTGACTACTAGCTCTCTTCCTTCTTGAACCTTGTTGCTGACCATCCACTGTTGTTTTGCCAATTACCACCCCTGACCTTCCTTCTGTCAGTCTTTCTTGTTATATTTGAACATTCCTCACATTTCTCTCTATATAACCTTACTATCTTATTAACCCTTTCACTCCACAGGTCGGGTCCATGGTTTCTGCACTGATTATATATCTTACTGCCATTATCTGTATAATGCTTGCCATTATTTTTTGTTGTTTCTACCCATGTATTTTTGTAGCACTGCTGTACTGTTCCTCTATTTGTACTATTGTACCCATGTTGCTGTTGTTCAACTGTTCCCCTTTTGTTGTACTCTCCCGGGTCGTGCCTGAAAATAGTCATTTTATGGCTAGTGCACCTACCCGGTTAACAAAAACTAAATAAATAAATAAATGATTATTCTCTCCTACACTGAACTGTTCCCTGGAAGTCTGTCCCACGGGCCTGCTGCCCTGATTTATCATCGAGCCGCCCTCATGGTATGGGCACCCGCAGACTGTCCTCCCGCATTACTCCCCCGTTCCCTTAGTCTGGAGGACTGTAGCAAATGGACACCTGAATCTGGAATGGTAGGACCTCCTAACCACCTGCTGACTCCTGAATACCTCCGGTCACTTCGTTGCTGCACCGACTGCACACTTTAATTGACATTTCCAATATTTGTTAAAAGTTTGCTCTAGGGTCGAGGGGTTCTTTGAACACAAACCACCTTTGTAATGTTTTTCAAAGGACCATAGTTTACAACAACAGTTGTTCATCTCTCCCCCGAGCAGGTTGCTGCTGGCAGTCTGGGGGGGTGGGGACAGAGGACGGATTCTCTCCCCTTTTTGGTTTCCCCTGGGTTGGCTGGGGAGAGGGGCTAATGTATACCTATACAAATTCTATAACCTCTGTGTGGCTCTCCCCCAGCTTCCCCCTTTCATACATTTACTTTGAGATCATTCCTGACAGCGGAGGCACCAGCTGGATGGGGGGAAGGGGACAGGGAACTCTGCAGAACATGTGCTGGAGGAGGATGGACATGAAGCCGGCCCCTCCCCCCATTCCCCCATTAGATAGCCAGTCTCCCCTTTGCTGGTGAAGCCGGAGGAGTTGCAGGGGCGTGAGATGCTGTGGGAGGTTAAAAGGCAACATGCTTTATGGATGCTCTGGGGTCCCCCCCCCCACACTGGAAAGGTCCTCCGGTAGGAGGATATGGCTGTTACGTGGGCTCTCCATTTTCAGCTGGGCCCATGTTCCAGCCTCCAGTTTTTCGTTAGGCTGGGCCTCGAGGGGGGTACTCTCCGAGTCTCGTGGTCATGGATTTGTTGCCACGGGAGGACGGGGCTTGAGCGACCTCTCACTCTTCCGGGGGTTTGCATGGTACGAGGGCCCAAAGGAGGCGCCTGCCTACCTGAGGACCAGCTGTTCTCGATCGTGTTCCTCTCTGCACTCCCCACTGGAAATAGGCATACATACCCATCCGGGGGAGGACTTCGGGGGGGGAGGGGACTATTGTCAGGGGGTTCTCCTCTTCTGATTGACTATGTTTTGTTCCTCCCCCTCCTCTTGGAGAGGAAACGGCCCTTGGGTAAGGGGAACAGGTTGTTCGTGCAGTTTTCAAAGACCGGGGTTGCCAATTACAGAATGCCTTAATAAACGGAACTTAGGCGACCTTCATTCAGCCCATACGAGGGGGATTACCCCCCGTTTTTTGGGAGGAATTACGTTTCATGATTTTGGGAATGTTCGAGTGGGTGGGAATCAAACACCTGTTGGGACCATATGCAATCTCTCCCTGACAGAAGGGGGTGGGGCTTTACTCCTGGATTCTCCAGGGCCTCCCAGGGACCACTCACTGCACTTCTGAGTGCCCTGATCTGGTCTGTCTTATCAGACACCGTCTTGCTACCAAATACTGGTTTGCATTCCCTTGGAAGTTACATTCCTGCTTTTGGGGAAATCGGGGTGAGAGAAGTCTCGGTCGTGGTTTCCCATTACTCAAGTCAGCGCATGGCTCTAAATAGAATGAGGCCGGAGCGATGGTTCTTTAGTAGAATAGTGTTTAAAGGTTTTCAATTGAGTTTCAAGGTTCATGGAGTTATCTGTTTAGCTCTGCAGGTTCGTTATAGATTTAAACAAGTAATGCTTAGAGAATCTACAGTCCAGAAAAGGAATGTTTACTTTATGTGGAAGGAATATGGCTAGTTATAATACCAAGTTTATATCGCTGAATGTGAACGGTTCGACCAGCCCAATAAAGAGAAAGAGGATCCAGCAATTTGTATGTCCCAGGGTTGTTGAGGTGTGTTAATTCAAGAAACCCACCTCTCTCCCCAGGAAGCCCAAAAGCTTAAATGTAAGCCCTTCCCAGTAATATTTCACTCCTCGCTCCCAGTGGGTAGAAAGAGGGGGGTAGCCATATTACTTTCCTCGAAGCTGCAGTTTCAGCAGCAGGAGGTGACAGAGGATCCCGAGGCTAGATTTATCATTGTAACTGGGACTATTCAAGGTACAGTAGTAACTTTGGCAAACATTTACATCCCCCTGGATCTCCTGCCAAGGTGTTTTCAAGTATTTTGCAATTAGTGGTAGAAAAGGCCAAGGGCATGCTAATAATGGGAGGAGACTGGAACATAGTTTTAAACAGGGCCCTTGACTCTACTTCCCAGATCCCAAAGGTAGATGCAGCCAAAGCCCGTACTATTAAAATTCAACTTGAACAACTAGGCTTGTGTGATATTTGGAGAGAAAAATACCTGAGAGCACGGGAGTTTACCTGCTTCTCGCCTAGGTTCAGAGTATTTTCCCGTCTAGATATGTTTTTCACATTCAAGGGAGACCTAAGCAGATTCCCCTCCATGTATATGGGGGCAACCATCCTCTCAGATCATAGCCCTATTTTTTTGGAGGTGGAGCTGGGACTTCCCAAAAGGACCACACTCTGGAGACTGAACACATCACTCCTACAGGACAAGGATGTCCTGACGGAACTCAGGGACCACCTAAAAGTTACTCTCGAGGAAAATTCCAAGCAAGAGACCTCACCCCAGATGTTGTGGGATACTCTTAAAGCCGTCCTTAGAGGGAAGCTCATATCAATAGCTTCACGTAGAAAGCGAGAACAAATGCAACGCCAACAGGAACTAATGTTTCAGATCAAGAGTCTGGAAGACACCCAAAAAATCAAGTGGGAGGAGTCCAGGGGCAGGGAACTCTTAAAGTGCAGGGAACGCTTACATAACATTCAAAAACTAGAGATAGAAAAAGCTTTGTCCTACTTAAAACAAAGATACTACGAGGGTGGGCCCAGAGGCACTAAACTCCTGGCCTATAGGCTACGTCACCATGCAGCCAAAGCCACAATAAAAAAAATACTTTCGCCCCGAACAGGCCAAATGGCTAGACAGGTGACCCAGATAGCAGACTCGCTCATGGACTATTACTCCAAACTATATGAGTCTGTAGAAAATACATCCATATCAGACAAAAGAAACTATCTTGGCTCCATACCGCTCCCTCCTGTCTCCCCAGAGGCAGCCCAAACACTGACCAGGCCTATCACCCAGGAAGAAATTACTTCCACAATTAAAAAACTTAAGCCGGACAAATGTCCTGGCCCTGATGGGTTTGGGGCTGAGTTTTACAAAACTCTAGCCCCAGATGTGGTTCCCCTTCTCCACAAAGTTTTTTTAAACATTTGGTCTGGGGGTGGCCCCCCCCATGGCAATATGCCACAATTACAGTCCTACATAAAGAGGGAAAAGACCCATCGAAATGTGAATCTTACCGCCCTATATCCTTATTAAATCAGGACTATAAGTTTTTCACCTCCATAACAGCATCCAGACTTAACCTCATACTACCAGAGTTAATTCATTCAGACCAATCGGGCTTGTGCTGGGCCGGCAGGCTCCTGACGGAGTTCGCTCTGCCTTAGATATGATAGACAAGATCCAACGAACTCATTCCCCAGCCTGCTTACTAAGCCTAGATGCTGAAAAGGCCTTTGACAAGGTCTCATGGGAGTTCCTGTTTTCGGTACCCGAACACAGGGGGTTCCCAGAGTCTTTCATAGATATCATAAGATCCTTGTATGGGGGCTCTCAGGCTTATGTCAGGGTAAATGGGGGCTTATCCAGAACATTTCACCTCGGTAGGGGCACCCGGCAGGGGTGTCCTCTCTCCCCCCTGCTGTTTGCACTTTATATCGAACCTTTGGCGGATGCCGTCAGAAGGGCGCAGGGGTGTCGGGGTTCGAGGTGGGGGCAATATAGAGGAAGATCCTGCTGTATGCAGACGATGTTCTTCTGTCCCTATCCCGCCCTCATGAATCAACAGAACAAGTCTGGCCCATCCTTGAAACATTTGGGAGGCACTTGGGTTACTCCTTAAATAAAACCAAAACTGAGGCCTTAAGCTTTTTTTTTAATCCATCTGAGGACATCCGCCAACTCCTCCCATTAAAATGGACAGCCGAGGGTATGAGATACCTGGGATCCACATCACTAAACATTCATCAAAATTATTCAGGGCAAACTACACACCCCTGACGACCTCCATCAAGAAAGACATGGAAAGGTGGTCTCTAATTAATATCCCCATGTATGCCAGAATTCAAGCCATAACCATGAATATACTGCCAAAATTCCTGTAACTGTTTCAGTGTATTCCCCTTCATATACATAAATCCAATTTCCAGACATGGCATGAAATGTTTTCAAGATTTAGTTTGCTAATAAAAGACCAAGAATAAGGCTAAAAACACTACAGGCCCACCGCGGGGCAGGAGGTAGGTCACTCCCAGATTTGGAAGATTACTTCCTTGTGGTACAACTGAAACAGTCTTTATAGTGGTCAGGTCCCAGCTCCGCCTCCGATTGGAGGGATATGGAGAAGAGAGAAGAGGAGGTGGGGGCTAGGTTGCCCCTTAAGGACCGTATATTGACTCCCTTCTCAACCCGATTTCAACCAATACCCAAGCTCAGCTCGGTTGGAGAGCCCCTACGCTCAGTCCACAGACTGTGGCAAAAATACAAATTGCTACCTTCTCTATGGTCTCTAAGGAGACTAGCATGGATTGAGGACTTTCCCCCGAACCGACTGGACCCGACATATAAGCGATGGAATAAAATGGATCTGACATTTCTCGGGCAGTTTCTTCAGGGGGAGCTAATCCTAGACTTTAACTCGCTCAAATCTAAATTTGGGCTCATTAATGCAGACCATTTCAGGTTCCTCCAGGTTAGAACATACATATCCTCGATTCAAAGGAAAGTAGTAGGCTTGGATGGGGTGGCCCCCCTAATAGCAGCCATCCAACAGATAAAATTATCTTCAACCCAAAAGGGTCAAATCTAGAGCCTTTACAAGGGTCTAAGGTTGATAAGACCAGACCCCTTAGTTAAAGTTAAAAACAAATGGCAGGAAGAAGCTGGTTGTGGCCCTGCTCCTATTAACTGGATCTCTGTCTTCCGCACTGCCAAACTGGCGACTAAATCACCCCTTTGGCAAGAATTTGCCTGGAAGATCAGGGTCCGTTTCTTTCTTACACCTGATGTACTCAATAAAAGGAACCCAAATCTCTCAGCTGGCTGCTGGCGGGATTGTGGAGAAGATAAGGCAAACTACCTGCACATCTTTTGGGCTTGCCCTAAACTAAGTAAATTTGGGGCCAACATCACATTTGCCATAAAAAACATTTTGGGCATTACTCAGCCGTTGAAATGGGAAGAACTGGTTTTGGGAATCCCGAGGTTAGGGGACCTGACCTGTTGTACCTTTGGGCAATTTTAACGACATCGGCCTATAAGGCAATAACCAGGAGCTGGCTCAGCCCTAAGGTACCCCAGAAACACGACTGGATCCTAATTACTAAAGGTCTGGCTGACCTGGAGGAGCTCACCTTTAAATTAAATCATAAGACCACTCTCTATATTCAGAGATGGTCCAGATGGGCTGTATGGCTCCAATCAAATGAGGCTCCCTCACCAGGAAATTAAGATATATCACACCTTCTCCTCTTGGGGCCTGGACGACCCGTAATATTGAATTTATTTTTTAGTAACTTAATGGTTCCTTGTCATCCCTGGTATAGTAATGAAATGGATTGTACCATCATACAAAGTTTTAATGACTTCTTTTACATTTATTATTTTGATTCTTAAAGCTGTAAATATATACTCTGCAGAGCTTGTATAAAGAAAGTTCTCAAAATAAAGTTTAAAAAAAAAAAAAAGAAAATTGGGCTGACGAAGCACGAACTTTTCCGCGAGGCACTGCATGAGCTAACAGCGGGAAAGAACTGGAAGGCGGGCATCAGGAACCGCCCCTTTATACTGACGTCTCTTGACGCCAGTCACCTGACGTGGGGGCGGCTGCTAGCTAGGAATTTTTCCGTGGGGTCCTGCCACCTGCCGACGTCAGTCCTATATGTAATTACCTACTGCAAGAGTCCTCTCGAAGTAAGATCTCTCCCTATCTTCTTAATTCTGAGTCATCTTGTACCTTTTGAATGCCTGCTTTTTCCCTTTACCTTTTCTGCTACTTTCTTGGAAAACCATCGTGCTCCCTTTTTATGTTTGCTTGCACGCAGGTGCAAGAAACATAGTGCCATCATCCGAGTTTTCGGAGGTGTGTCAGCCCTCTTCCAATTCAGTCACTGTGTTTGCAGGCGCGGCCGCAGTTCTCCGATGCCTGCTGGAGCTGTCTATGACAGCTCCAAAATGTAGTGGCGTACAGTTGAAAGGGGGAGCTACGCTTCAGTGAGCAGCGATAAGATATCGCCTGCTCATGCACGCTCCCCCCCCACACACACACACAAACATGCTGCGTGCTGCCCCCCCCACGCACACACTGTATAGCCCACAGGGGTGCCCAATCCCCCGTCGGCTGTGCTGCGCCCCAAACACAGTTTCATATGCCACGCTGGGAGCCCACCCAGCGTGGCTACCATCATATAGTCGATGGGGGTGCCCAATCCCCATCAGCTCCACTGTCTCTCCCCACCCCCACCCCCAGAGGGTGCCACGCTGGGAGCCCACCCAGCGTGGCAACAGATGTTATACGACGGGTGCCCAATCCCCGCCGCCTCCATGCCCCCAACCAGTTGTCTGCTACGCTGGGAGCCCACCCAGCGTGGCAACGTCCCACGTTATCATCAAAAAAAAAAAAAAAAAACTGAAAATCAAAATGGTCCTCGCTGTGTCTGCCCTCACCCGCGCCCACCCACTGCGACCCTGCCTCCCCACACCCCTCACCCCATACTTACCTCCGGACTCCGGTGCGGCGATCTTCAGTGGACGGGAACACGTCTGCACTCTTCAAAGCCGACCACTGAACTGAGGAAATGCCGGTAAGCTGTATAATGGTATAGATAGGGTTTTTCAACTTTTTGCATATCTCAGGCATTTTGGCCCAAATTTCAACATGGGGTTTTGGGACCCCTCCTCATGAGTGTGCACTGTCATGGCGTTAATCGGGCCGAAGGGTGATTTCGCAGTCACTCCGCGAAATCACCTTTCGGGACCGAGTAACACGACACTGCCACTGTTCATAAGGTGGGCTCTCAAAAGCCTATGTTGAAATTCTGATGGAAAATTCTAAAATGACTGTTTAGCAGGATGCGTTGAGCAGTTCTCTACGCACGCTCGTAAGTTTGCGAATTTTCAATATTTTCACTCCAGATTTTCAACATTGCCATTTTACCACACCTCCTTATGAGCAGTACAGCTGTCATTTTTCACATCTTGCCCAAAACGTGTTTCCGCCCATGTAGTGCTCAATGGCGCAGTCAGTGTGCGAAATCAATGTATGGGACAAATTAAGAAAATCTCAGTGACACTGTTCATGAGCAGAGGTCTTAAAATGGCTATGTTGAAAATTTGGTGAAAAATTCCTAAAAATGACCGTTTTACGAGCGTGCATTGCGCAGTTCCTACGCACGCTTATAAGTTTGCAAATTTTCTATATTTTCACTCCAGATTTTCCACATTGCCATTTTATTGCACCTCCTTATGAACAGTACAGCTGTCATTTTTCACATCTTGCCCAAAACGTGTTTCCGCCCATGTAGTGCTCAATGGCGCAGTCAGTGTGCGAAATCAATGTATGGGACAAATTAAGAAAATCTCAGTGACACTGTTCATGAGCAGAGGTCTTAAAATGGCTATGCTGAAAATTTGGTGACAAAAGTCCATAAAATGACTGTGTTATGAGTCAGCATTGCGCAGTTTCCACGTGCCCTAGTAAGTTCATGACTTTGTAATATTTTCAGTCCAGATTTTCACCAGTTGCATTTTCCACACTTCCTTATGAACAGTACAGCTGTCATTTTCACAACATGGCGAAATGTGTTTTCACACTTTCAGCGCAGAGATGTGGTCGCTGTGGGAAATCATTGTTCGGGACAGATAAAGAAAATCACAGTGACACTGTTCATGATCGGAGGTCCCAAAATGCCTGAGTTGATAATCTGCTGTAAAAATCCCACACTAATTACATTACGGGTGTGCGTGCACAGTTTCTATGCACGCTGTGATTTCACCAGTTTTTAATATTTTTACTGCAGATTTGCAACATTGCCATTTTCCACCTCCCATGAACAGTACAGCTGTCATTTTTCACATCCTGTTCGGAATGTGTTTTTGCACCTGTGGTGCTAAATGCCGTAGTCGCTGAGCATAAGCAGCTTTCGGCTAATAAACTGATATTGCCACTGTTCATGAGGTGGGGGTCTCAAAAAAAACATGTTGAAAATTTGGAGTGAAAATACCAACAGATGCCTGAGCTGTTAGGGTTTCCAACCATAACGCCCCACCCTGTAGACAATGACAGACATCAGGGGTGTGACTTGGGATTCTTGCCTGTAATGCTCATACCATTCCACACCCTGCAGCCAGTGAGAGGCATCGAAGTATGCCTTGGACTCTTCGGCCCCAAAGTTCACCCCATTCTCCTATACCGCACCCATCTCACCATATTTCCTGATGGAATGGGGTGCGCATAAGGGCCAAAGACCCCAAGGCACACCGTGACACTTGTCAGTGTCTGCAGGGTAGGGTGTGGTGAAATGGCATGGCCGTTATGCCTGACGACCCAAAGGCACACCCCAATGCCTGTCACTCTCTGCAGGGTGGTGGTGGGGTTGGCTTCAGTTTAATACTTCACTGCCATTCCTATTATGCAGCTCTGTAACTTCTGCACTACCAATGCCAATGCCAGCAAGCAAACATTCGGCATTGACAAATGCTTGTTTCTCTTGCTCTTCTTAACCTGCCTGACACAGAGGTTTGTTGCCTTCTCAATGGCCTTCTTTATTTTAGTCCAATATGCCTCCACCCCCACCCTTAATACCCATTCCTGCTAAGGCTTCCTTGAGGCACTCTCCCATTTTCTAAAGTCGGCCCTCCTGAAATCCAGGACCCTCATGTTAGTGCGGTTAGGTTCTGGCCTGGTCCTTATGCTGAACCACACTGTACAAGGATCACTAGTCCTCAGGTGACTTCCCACTGTGATGTCAGTGACAATGTCCCTATCTCACAGTACCAAGTTCAGTAACGCCCCCTCACGAGTGGGTTCCTTGACTAGCTGCCTGAGGAATGCCCCCGTAGGGAGTCTAGGATTTCCCTACTTCTAACTGATGCTGCAGCAGGGAGCCTCCAATCCACATCTGATAGACTTAAGTCCTCCACCAGCAGTACCTCGCTTTGTTGGTCATCCCTTGGATTTCTTGTATCATATCCTTACTCCCTACCCCCCAGTTGGAGGTCTGTAGATCACTCCCCATCCTAATAGCTGCCCCCCTCCCTGTCTCGAGGGTGACCCACAATATCTCCATTTTACCCTGTCCCCTCTGTATTTCCGTGGTCTTTATGTTCTTCCTTAGGGTATCACCACCTTTTTTTTCTGCTGGTGATATTTCTCCCTGTGCAGCACACTGGCTCTTCCCACAGCCTTTGCAAAATGCATTGTCACCTTCAGGTCATCAGATATGATTACCCCCAGGATCCCTTTCCTGTTTGGTGGTTGTCAGTCTCTCCCCCCCAGTCATGTACTCCTCCCATGGGATTCTGTGCCCCAAATGCATGATTTTACACTTCTTTGCACTGAACCACAGCTGCCACACTCCTGACCACTCCTCGAGCCTGCTTAGGTCCCCCCTCATCCCCCCCCCATGTCAACTGTTGCAGATCTTAGTGTTATCTGCAGAGAGGCATACCTTCCCTTCTAGCCCCTCTGCAATGTCGCTTATTAAGACATCAAAGGGGACTGGCTCCAGAACTGATTCTTGTGGCACCCCACAAGTCACCCTCCTATCCTCAGAATTAACTCCGTTTACCACCCCCCTCAGTGTTCTATCCCTTAACCAATTTCTGACCCAGTTTGCTACCTTGGGACCCACTCCCAGGTTGCCCATATTATTTACAAGTCTTCTATGTGGAACGGTGTCGAAGGCCTTGCTGAAATCCAGGTAGGCCATATCCACCGCCCCTCCCTGATCTAATTCCCTGGTCACCCAGTCAAAGAAATCTATCAGATTTGTTTGACATGACCTTCCCGCTGTGAATCCATACTGCCTAGGATCCAGGGGTGGTCAAATCAAGAATTTTAGGACTTGCCCAGCCATGACTTAGCTGAATTTTCACTTGCCTCTATTCATTATAATGAAATTAGCTTTCTTTTTGTACTTGCCCTTCCATGAAATTTGCTTGCCCTGGACAGGGGACAACAGGATTTGCACACCCCTGCTAGGATCCCATGATTTACTGGATTCAAGACATACCACAGTCATCTACCCCTCCCGTTCAACGTGACAAACGACTCGGTGTAACTATGATTCCTTCAGCTCCCAGCTTCAGGATGACCTTGCTAAGTGGGCCGTTCTCCCCCTTAATCTAATCCAACGAGTTGAGGTAATCCGGATGGTTGTCCTCCCCCGGGCCTTATACCTATTCAAAAATGTCCCAATAAATATACCCGCGAAAATGATTCAAGTCTGGAATAAGGCAATACTAAAATATGTAAGGGCAGGCAAACGGCCCCGAATGCGCCATCAGGTACTCTGTCTACCCCGACAGAATGAAGGATTGGCCTTACCAAACTCAAAAGTATATAATTGGGCCTCCCACCTCTCCTTTCTTGCAGTCCGCTTTGCGCGCAGCCATCCTGCTAAATGGAGGGACATAGAAGAAGGCATACTTCCATTCAAAGACCTGGTGAGAGCCACTCTCCATAGACCCTTACACCATTGCTACCCACGATAAACTCAGGTCCATCGATAGCACACCAATTTAAAACCTGGGGGGCAGTTTGAGACAACTAGACCTCACACCCTTCCTAATTTACATGTGTCCCCTAGCTATGCTGGAGGACTTTGCCCCAGCCCACCATGACCATACGTTCCAACAGTGGGACCGACTTCGAATCTACTCCCTTTCTCAGTTACTAAATGGTAACGAATTTAAATCCTTCCAGGAAGTACAACAGACCTATGGCCTACGACAAGTGGGTTTTTACAGGTTTCTACAACTTAGGCATTACTTTTACTCTCTTCCCGCAGAACACCGTAGACCCTCGGACATGCCCCCAATAATACACCTACTTCAATCCACCTTTACATCAAGCAAGATCCCCCATGCTATCTCCACTTTTTATAAGGCACTTAATAATACTAGCATAACCAGCACCAGTGAGGTGCTTGAGAGATGGAGGGGAGAGACAGGCCAGAACCTAACGGCGGCACAATGGGACAGGGGCTGGATTATTTCGGCAAAGCTTACTTGTTCCCACACATGGAGGTTGTTCTCCTGGCAATTAATGATTAGATACTTCCATACCCCAGCCATAACAGCCCATTACTCCTCAACGAATACAAAAGGGTGTTGGCGCCAATGTGGGGAGACACTCGCACACCACACACATATCTTCTGGTCCTGCCCAGTCCTTCGGCCCTTCTTAACCTCCCTACAACAAGAACTTACAATCATGCTGGGACATACAATCAACTTGAATGCTGAATGTTTTTTACTCTTAACTTTCCCACACGAACTCAGGGATTCACATACTAAATATCTGTTGGGGATAGCCCTCATGGCAGCAAAGAAGACCATAACTAGATAGTGGTTCACTCCTCAAGTGCCCACCATTTCGGCCTGGAGAGAGAAACAGTGAATCAAATATATAGGTCGGAGAGAATCACTTACCAGTTAAATGATAAAGCAGAACTATGCTCTTTGAAATGGACAAGACGGATCCTTTACACTATGACTTGGGATCCTGATTTCGTACCCTGAGCTAAATTAATTATGGAGGTGAAGGGGGAGGGACGTGGTGAACAGAACACAGTGGTGCACTGCGGGAGGGAATGGGCAGAGATGGGGTGGAAAGATAAAATGTGTCTGGGTACTATGATTACGAATATGAATAATTTGTATAAAGACCTATTGTGCGTATAACCTACTAACAGAATGAGGAGTTGTACTCTGGTTGATCCTTGTCATGTTTCTTCTGCTCTGTATAAGACTGAATGTATGAAATATGTAAAACATGTGACTGCCGATACCCCCCCCCTTGAAATTGTAAAGAAAAACCTGTTAATAAAAACTATATTAACAAAAAAAAAAACAAAGATATACCACAATCCTTTCCTTTAGCAGTGATTCCATTAATTTCCCCACCACCGAGGTCAGGCTGACTGGCCTGTAATTGCCAGTCTCCTCTCTGCTCCCACTTTTGTGGAGAGGGACTATATCTGCCCTCCTTCAGTCCTCAAGAACCACTCCCGTTTCCAGCGATTTGTTGATCAGGGCTGTCAGTGGTGCTGCGAGCATCTCTCTAAGCTCCTTTAATATTCTTGGATGTATCCTGTCCAGCCCTATTGCCTTGTCCACTCTCAGTTTTGTAAGTTCCTTAAGGACTCTCTTCTCCGTAAATGAACCGGTGTCTACCTCCCTTCCGTTGATGCTCCTGTCACTTAACTGAGGTCCCACACCTTCCCTTTTTCTGTGAATACCAAACAAAAATATTTGTTCAGGATTGCTGCTTTCTCCAGGTCCCCCGCTGCACACTCCCATCCTTCCCCTTTCAGCCCAACAATCCCACCCCTGGTCTTTCTTCTTTCACTAACATACCTGAAGAATGTCTTGTCCCCTTTCGATACTGACCGGGCTATTTTTTTCTCCATTTGCACCTTTGCGTTCCTGACTGCTTTCCCTGCCTCCCTCTGTTTTTCTAGATATACTTCCCTGTTCTCTTCCCACTGTGTTTCCTTGTACCTCCTGAAAGCCAGCCTTATCGGTCTCACCTTCCTGGCCACTTCCTTTGAGAACCATAGTGGTTTCTGTTTCCTCTTGCTTTTGCTTAATTGCCGGACGCAAAGGTTTTTTGCCTCCCCATGGCTCCTTTTAGATTCACCCACTGGTCCTCTACACTCCCCCACCCCCACTCCCCCCGCTGCCAGGGCTTTCCCCGAAACATTTCCCCATCTTTGCAAAGTCGGTCCTTCTGAAGTCCAGGGCATCCCTGCAACATCCCTGCTCCCCGCTAAGACTGCAGCTGGGATGCTCAAATCAACATTCAGCAAATTGGAAGTCTCCCACCAGCAGCACCTCTCCTTTAGTTGCCATATTATAGAAACATAGACGTTGATGGCAGATAAGGACCGCAAGGCCCATCCAGTCTACCCATTTTTTCTACCTTATGAATGTGCCATAAGCCTTTACTCTGTCAACTGCCCGTCTATTCATACTCATCTGTATTGCTCCCTTATGCCTATCTGAAGCCCTGCACTGTATTCATATCCACCACATCTTGAGGTAGGCCATTCCATGCATCCACCACCCTTTCTGTGAAAAAGAACTCCCTTACATTACCCCTCAATCGGCCTCCCTCTAATCTCTTGCTGTGTCCTCTTGTTCTGCTATTTTTCTTATATTGAAACATGCTAGACTCTGTCACCTTGTTAATGCCCTTAAGGTGTTTGAATGTTTTGATCACATCACCTCTCTCCCTCCTTTGCTCTAGGGTATACATATTGAGCTCCGTTAATCTGTCCTCATATGTTTTCTGATGCGGTCCCTGCACCATTTTGGTTGCCCTTCTCTGGACTGCCTCCATTTTGTTAATGTCCTTGTGCAGGTGCAGCCTCCAGTACTGTACGCAATACTCCAGATGGGGCCTAACCAGTGTCTTGTAAAGAGGGATTATTACCGTCCTCTTATGACTTGTGATACCCCTACTAATACACACCAACATCCCTCTAGCCTTACCTACTGCTTTAGTGGTCTGCTTGGATGGTTTCAGGTTATCTGTGATGATGGTGCCCAAGTCTCTTTCTTCCCTTGTGATTGCCAGCAACTCCCCTCCCAACCTATAGGTGGCTTCAGGGTTTCTCTTCCCTATGTGTATTATTATGGATGGCTTCGAATAGAACCCTGTCCAACTCTTCCCCTTGTGCTAGAGGTCTGTAGATTACGCCAATGCAAATCACCTGGGCATCCGAGGACTGGCCGGGGGAGACGGTCAAGCATCCCACAAACTGCTCTCCTCCTCGGCGGGGGGGAAGGATCCAAGCACTCGCCTGACCTCTGGTGAAGGCCAGGGGTCCGACAGTCGATGCAAGCAGTAGCTGGAGGTGGGGCAGATGTTGGTGTATTGCCCATGATGTCACTGCACATCCTGCCTCCTGGGGAGCAAACTTTAAAAACTGGAACCGTGCAGGATGCCACCCACCTCACGCCGCAGGTCCCGCACCACTGATCTGTGGCACCCCAGAACCAAAAAGGGGAGCCTTCCCAAAGGCCCCACCCTGGGGGACAATCCAGGGTACAACTCTGGTGGGTAAGTCCCAGGGGGCGGTGGATGACGGGGCTGGGGCACGAAGTAGGGCCAATGGAGGGCCAGTCCTGAAGAAAAAGTAGAATAAATAATAAAAAAAAAAAAAGAAATTGTGTAACTGCACAATGCCCATATCGTGTGCTTTCTGAATTTGAATTTTGTTCAATTCCTGGAATTTGTTCAGTACCCTCAAAGGTTGCACCTAAAAATAGGCATTTAATTGTCTAGTGTACCTGCCAGGTTACTAAAAACCAAATAAATAAACCCGAAATGGCCTCTACAAAACTCATCTGCTAACCGCCATTTGTAAAACTCTGCACCAAAAGGCTGCATTAGCAGATCTCTTGACATCGAATCTGTAGTGCTTAGTAAAGTAAGAACGAAGGACCATGTTGCTACTTTGCAGAGTTCTAACACAGAGGCCTCTCCTCTCTCCATCCAGGATGTAGCCAGTGCCCTGGTAGAGTCAGCCCTGATCACAGCTGCCACTTTCTTCTGCTCAGCCACATATGCTTAAGCAATATAAGACCTTACTCACCTGCCTAAGATGGCCTTAGAAGCCTTCTGATCCTTCTTTGCTGCTCCAAACAGGGCAAAGAAAAATTCTCAGACTTTCTATCCTCTTCAGATAAGTTTTAACTCCCATGTGCAAATCCAGTTTATGAAACTCCTTTTCATTCAGATTTGCTGTCTGCGAACAGAACAATGGTAAGCAAACTTCCTGGACACTGCGAGAACCTTAGGTATAAAGAATGGAACCGTCCTTATCATCAGCTTATCTTATACATTGTACAGTAAGGTTCCTTAGGTGAAAGAGCCAGAAGCTTGTCAGTCCTTCTTGCTGAACAGATTACAATTAAGAAACATACCTTGTAAGACAGAATGTCCAAAGATATCAAGGAAAGCGGTCTGAAGGGCGCCATACATGGGGCATGTAACACCAACTTCAAATCCCACAGTGGTAGCAAAGATCAAAAGCACGTCCGACTTCTTCTGATTGCCCTGAAGAAAAGTAAAGCATCCAAGTTGGTTCCCAGACAGGAGGCCACAGATGTTCCCAACACTGCTCCAAAGGTGGACATCTGCCCCTCAGGGTACTCAGCGCTAGGTATTTGTCTACCCCAGCCTGCAGAAAATCCAGTATCTGTGAAATCATAGCCTTGGATGGTCTGATATCTCTGTCTCTGGACAAAACAGAGAAGGTGTTCCATACTCACCCACAGGACACAGACGTGCAAACTTTCCTAGAGGCCATTAAGGTGTCTATCAGTTTCTCAGATCAACCCTGCTTCAATGGACTCCTCCTTTCAGGAGCCAAGCTGCCAACAGCATCGCCTTTGGATCCGGATGCAGAATGGGACCCTACCCAAGGCGATCCCCACAATGTGTGAGTCAGACCAGAACCTGCTGTGCTAAATTCATAAAGTCGGAAAACCATGGCCTTCTTGGCCACTCTAAAACTATCAAGAGAAAGCCTCCTCTTGACTACCTGATCTTTTGAAGTATAGGACTGAGTCCCAAGCAGTGAAAATTCAAGGGACTGGGAAAAACATGGGAGGCATGAACAGGTATGCTTAAACTCGTGGGAGTTAAGACAGGAGGCCCTGCAGGACTGCTAGTCCAAAGCCTGTTCTGCGCCTAGAGGCAATGTCCAGACTGTAGTGTTTGGTAAAAGTGTGGACAGAACTCCAAGTGGCAGCTGTGCAGATATCAGCTGCTGACACATTCCTGAAGCATGCAGTAGAAGCAGCCATTCCGCTGGCAGAATGCCCTTTGACCTCCCCCGGGAAGGCTTTACCATGTTTCTGGTAACACAATACGATGCAGTATGCCAGCCATTCCAAAAGGCATTACCTGGAAACCACCGCACCTTGTCTCTTAGATGAGAAAGAAACAAAAAGCTGGTCCGATTTCCAGATGGATTTAGTGTGGTTGGTATAATAACGCAAGATTCTGTTAACACCTAGGGAATATAAAAGTGCCTCCCCCTGACTGGAATACTCAGGGTAATAAACAGGATGTTCAATGGATTGATTCAATGTGGTTTCCAAAGCCACCTTTAAAAGAAAAAACAGGTTACTCACCTGCAACAGTAGCTCTAGGAGTGGTATATGTTGTTCATCCACACTTCATGGCAGGTACCTTGCCGCTTTAACATGTGCCGGAAAGTCTTCAAGCTGGCTCCTCCCACCCACCCAGGTGGTACAGCCCTCGGCTCCGCCCCATGATGCCAGATCTTAGCCCACTACAAGCCAGGTTTGTGCATCAAAGCTGGGGAGGTTGGGTGGGTCAGTGTGGATGAACAGCATATACCACTCCTAGAACTACTGTTACAGGTGAGCAACCTGTTTTTTCTAGGATCGTGGCTATGTTGTTCTATCCACACTTCATGGCAGACTCCTAGCAGTTCTCTGGGAAGAGGGAGGTGAGATGCACACCCCCTATTTGGGGAAGAGGGACTGGAGAACTGAGGTTCCAAAACCAGCATCCCAGGGTGACGCAAGGTCGATGTGGTAATGGGAAATGAAGGTGTGTGCTGACTTCCAGGTAGCAGCCCTGCAGATTTCCTGGATAGGGACCTTCCTAGAGGCCGCCACCAACATAGTGGTATGGCAGGTGGAATGAGCCTTAAGCCCTGCGGGAGGCTCCCTACCCACCAACCTATAGCAGAGGTCAATGCAAGATGTAATCCATCGAGCTACTGTTCACTTGGCTGCAGGTCTGCCAGGTGCGGCTTCAGCATAGGTGACAAACAGCTGGCGAACCTCTCCCCAAACTTCCACCGTTCACTCTTTGTAGTAGGCAAGCGTTAGTCTCAGGTCCAGAGTATAGCGCCTATAATCGGCCTCCGAGGTGTGACTGGGGTAGAACACCAGCAGAGTAATTACCTGGTTAAGGTGAAACTCCGACACCACCTTTGGAAGGAACTACGGGTGGGGGCGCAGGACAGCCTTGTCCCTGTGGAAGACCAGGTAAGGAGACTCAATGGAGAGCACCTGTAACTCCCCAGTCCTTCTGGCTGACATGATAACCACCAAGAAGGCGGTGTTCCATGACAAATGTGACATGTCACACTTGGTCACAGGTTCAAATGGCTTGCCCATGAGCTTTGCCAAGGCCAGCAGTAGATCCCACGGAGGTGGAGGTTCATGCACCAGAGGGGATATGTGATCTAGGCCTTTGAAGAAGCACCAGACCACTTTCTCCTGTGCCACCGACCACTGATCGGCCCGCGCCCGGTAAGCAGAGACGGCTGCTAGGTGCATCTTTAGGGCTGTCGACCGCAGCCCCTGCTGGGAGATGGATCAATGATAATACAAAATGCTAGTCACTGGGCAGGACGAAGGGTCCAATCCTTTGCCCCGACACCAGATGGAGAATGTTTTCCATTTAAAGGCATAGCATTTTCTGTTCGATTCCTTATGGGATGCCTCAACAATGCTGAGGACCTCATTGGAGAGACCCAAGGCCTGGAACTCTAGCCGCTGAAGAACCAAGCTGTCAGGAGCAGGGACTGAAGGTCTCGGTGGAGTACCTTCGCCTGGTTGACTGAGAGCAGGTCCGGGCATGCTGGAAACCGCCTCGGGAGCCTGGAGCTGAGGCTGAGGAGATCTGGGAATCAGAACTGGTGGGGCCAGTCTGGGGCCACCAGGATCACCTGAGCCTTGTCCCTCCTAACCTTTTTTTTTTTTATACTTTATTTTTAGATTTTCATATGCGCATACACATGACAGTTACATATCCATGACATACCAAATATGTATTTTAGAATATCACTGGGTAAGAAACCCCCACCCTTAATCAAATGATATAAATGCATCACAGATATTTTGATACCTCATAGAGGGGTATACTATAAGCTATAATAAGCGTTCTAAAGTATCTTCAAGTCTAGGCTAAGTTATTGTGCCCAAGAGCAGTGTGACTCATTTCAAAATACTTGAGTTCGTTTTAAAGTCCAAAAAATCATCTCACACACGAGACCTGAGGAGTCACACTATCACCTAAAGAAAAATAAGTAGTATTCGTTTTGTTATTGGCAGCAAAGATTACACAGGATATAAATTTACTAAAAGCAAAAGACACCATTAATCGTTCAAAAAATCAAACAGTCGATCCACTTATACAAACTTGTGGAGCTATAAATGCAAAAAATCTTTGAACAAGTTAGCATCTTAGAATAACCCAGCCCCAGTAACTAAAAAAACTTCAGAGCTGTAGAGCTATAAAGCTCCCTGAGGATCTAATGCTTTAACATAAACACCAGCGTTTACATGTTTTTTTTTTTTTTTTAAAGTTCAAACCAGATTTTAAGTTCACATGAAAGAGGGATCAGCCTTCCCCTGTTCCCCGACATCCAGATCGTCATCGCTCAGTTCACTACACCGATTTTTGGAGCCGATACCAAAACGGGAGACCCATTTGCTCGCTTCTGCTGGATCAGAGAACACCCAAACTTTACCTGCATGCACAATTTGGAGTCTTGCAGAAAATATCATGGCGTGCATAATGTGAGCCTCTCGCAGCAATTTTCTATTGGGATCAAACTTTTTACGGCGCATTCTGGTGGTGTAACTAATATCTGGGAACAGGTAAACAGAGCTATCTTCCTGCAAAATTGGGCTCACTTGTCTTGCTAAATTCAAAATGTTATCCCGGGTTCAGATTCCATCTGTGATCACAAGTAGTGTACGTGGGACCTCTGAAGCTTCTCTGTATCCTCGTGGGGTTATTTGATATGCCTTTTGGAGAACAAAGTTAGTATTTTGCTCTTCTGGCAGCAGTTTCTCCCCGATCCAGTCCTGTATGAACATTAGGGGGTGATCCCCCTCGATTCCTTCAGGAAGACCCAAGATCCTTATATGGGAGGCACGGGCCTGATTATGTAAAGTTTCCAGGCATGCCCGAAGATGCGTGCTTTCCTTTATCATCAAAGTGGTTGTGGCAGCCAAGGACTCTTTTCAGGTCAGAGACTTCAGTTTTCAAATCCGTGAACTCCGACTCAACTATAGTGATTCTGGTGCCAAAGGTGTCCATTTTAGTATTCAGGTCAGTAATAGATGAGATTATTCTTTGCAGCTTAGCCCCAGTCGAAGTCATGGTTTCCTCCGGCTCTTGCGGAGAAGTGGCCTGCGCTTCTTGGCTGGACCTCATGGGCTGAGATGTCTGCCCCAATTTTCCTCCGGGTCCTCCACCCTTATCTTTCCGAGGATTACCCATTTAATAGTTTGAAGGTTCCTCAATCCAACAGCCTGGTTATCTTCACTGAATTAGTGCTGGAAAAGTTAAATCTTTATGATTTAATGGAGAATAGTAATGAGCTATGTGTAAATGCTGCCTCTCAGCTCGGGCTCCACAGCACCCCCCTGTCCCTTCCTGACCTTGATGAACATTTTGTGAATCATGGGGGGTGTGGGGAAGGCGTAGAAGAAGCCTGGGTCCATGGCCTTGAGAAGGCATCCCCCTGCAGTGAACCCTGCTAAGCGGGGCGGGCATGGAGCAGCCTCAGCTTTGCGTTCTCCCTGGAGGTGAACAGGTCCACCTGAGGGGTGCCCCAGTGGGAGAACAGCTCTAGTAATACCTCCTGGTGGAGAAACCACTCGTGAGATGCCCCGTCCGTCCAGCTGAGGGCATCGGCCAGCTGATTCGAGGCTCCTGCCACATGGATGGTCAGGAGATCCACCTCCAGACTGAGCAAAAGTGACCAAATGTGGAGAGCTTCCTTGCAAAGGGGCAAGAAGTGCATCCCTCCCTGCCTATTGAGATAGTATAGTACATGGATGTGGTGTTGTCCATCTGGACTTGAGCCACTTCCGAACAAACTGAGCGAATGCAGTTAGGGCTAGGCGAACCGCTCGAAGTGCCAGCACGTTGATGTGGCATCGGGACTCCTGAGGGGACCAGAGCCAGTGGGCTCTGTGCTCCCCCAGATGGGCAACCCAATCCATCAGAGCGGCGGCCGTCGTCAGGATGACCGTCGGCTCGGGAAGGGGGACAAATGGGAGCCCTTCCTGCAGGTGGGACGGGGCGAGCCACCACTGGAGGCCATCCCACATCCTCTGGGCCACAGAGACCAGCTGGTCGAGATAACCAGAGCGCTGAGACCACTGGCGGCCAGTTCCCACTGAAGGGAATGCATATGCCAGTGGGCCCATCGGACCACGCTGGTGCAGGCTGCCATGTAGCCCAGAAGACGCAGAAGGTCCCAGGCAGGGCGCAATTACCCAACCACAAATGATCGGGCAAAGGAGAGAGAGAGAGAACCTCCACCCTGTCGGCTGGGAGTCGAGCTCTGCCCCAATGAACTGGATCACCTGCGCAGGCAAGAGTTCCGACTTGGCCTCACTGATCAGGAGGACAAGTTCTAGGCAAGTCTGGAGGGCCAGATTCCTGGACCACTCCACCTCCAGCCTGGAGGTACCGGCTAACAGCCAGTCATCCAGGTAAGGGTACACCTGGACCCATCGGCGCCTCAGGTATGCCACCACCACTGCCACACATTTGGTGAAGACTCTGGGGGCTGAAGATAGGCCGAAGGGCATGGCTTGGAACTCGTAAAGGGTTCCCTCGGCTCTGAAGTGGAGGAACCGTCGCTAGGACAGACAGATCGTGATGTGAAAGAATGTTTCCTGAAGATCTAGGGAGCAGAACCACATTCCTTGCTCCAGGGATAGTACAATCTGAGCTAGAATTACCATCCAAATGGTGAGAGACCTGAGGAACTTGTTCAGGTCATGCAGATTTAGAATGGGGTGCCAGCCCTCCGTCTGCTTCGGCACCATGAAGTACCTGAGGACGAACCCTGGGTCTGAAGGCGGGTCCGCTACTGGGTGTACCACTTTCTTAAGGAGGAGCTGAGCCAAGTCGTTTCTGAGAGCCGACTGAGAAGCTGTGGACACCAGATCCCCCCGTGGGGCACGAGCTCAATAAGGAGGGGCCTGCTCGAATTCCAGAGGCAGGCCTCGACCTACCACTTCTAGAACCCAACTGTCCGTGGTGATAGCGGACCTGGTGGAAAAGAAATGACTGAGCCAGCCTCCCACGTGAGGTCCCAGGGGAAGCATGACGGGATTGAGGGAGGCACCCCCCCAATCCGTCACTGGGCAGGCTTGGAGGAGGGTCTGGCGGAGGTTCCACTGGGACATTTCCCCCCCGCTTCCTAAACAAGGAGACCATGGACTTGGCCCGAGGACGCCAAGTTTGAGCTTGCTGGCTCTGCTGCTGATGCTGCTGCTGCAGGACCAGTCTGGCCGCAGGAGTGGACGAGTGAAAGGGCTTGCAGTTTTGATGCTTGGAGCCCTTGTCCTTTTGGGCAAACGTGGTGGAGTCCAAGGTGGCGCTGGGCTTCTCTATGAGCTAGAGGTGACCCCCACACCAGGCCCAAACAGATCGGTGCCCAAGAAAGGGAACATCTGCCAGCTTATGCTGCATATCTGCCGTAAAGGTCGAGATGTTTAGTCAAGCCCTGTGGCGCATGGCCACTACGGCTGCTAACGAACGGGAACAAGAATCACCAATATCTGGAGTTGCTGCTTTGCCACTGCCCTACCCTGGTCCCATACCTGCTTGACTGTGGTCTGGAGGTCGGCCGGGAGATAAGGAATTACCCCATCCAGGAAGCCTAAGAGGGCATGGGAAAAATGTGCCATGATAACGGCCGAACTGGCCTGACGAAGGCCGAGCAAGGAAGCTGCGTACACCTTCTTCATGGAATGGTCCAATTGTTTGGATTCCCTGTCCAGGGGTCTGTCCACATCCTCTTTGCTGCCTGAGCACCGAAATACGGAGTCAGCTGCCAACCACACCGCAGAGGGGTGCTCCAAAAAGCCTGACAGGGACCCCATGGGCACCGCGTACTTGCGGGCCATGCGGGCAGAAGGCGCAGGACAAGATGCCAGACACTGCCATAGCTCCAAGGCTGGACCCACAATGGCCTCAGCCACTGGGAAGGCCGCCACAGGAGTGTCCCCTTTATCCAGAATCTCTGTAAGGGAATACTTAGCCTGTCTCTGCACAGGCTGAGGCTCCATTGCCATGGATTTGGAAATGAGCTGAAATATCCATCAGCGAGGCGGGCCTTGTCGACGGTGATCCCCAAGGACTCGATGTGCACCCGGCGGAGACCATGGAGGAATCCTTGGACTCCTAAGAGTCCTCGTAAAGCGGGCGCCCATCCATGTCGCTCTGCACCCGCCCTGGGCAGCCGGGAGTGAGAGTGACCGACAACTGATGAGGCAGGCCTTGGGTCGACCGAGAATCCTTGGTCGGAGCCCCAGATTTCGGTTGCTCCGGCGGCGGCTCCACCCGAATCGGTGGAGTAGCTGGCTTCAGTTGAGCCGGCGGGGCCTGAATAGGCACTTCAATAATGATGGCCGTGGGCCAAAGTTGGACATTCTGGTGAAAGTCACTTAATGACCAGAGTCAAAACCGGGAGCGGTTTGACCCGGATAAGACCCGCTGCTGCCAAATGAGGTCTTCGTAGTGTCGATGTAACTTGCACCAAAGCTTCTTCTCACCCAAGGAGGACGAGGAGCGGTGCCGCCGATTACTATGATGGCGGGAGCGAGATCACGGTGGGAGCAAGTCTTGCCCAACGTCGCAGTCGAGGAGTGGGACTGAGACTTCGACTGTCGGCATGGCCAAAGGGGGACCTCGACAGGAGTCAGGGAAACCCTCGACTCCTGATACAGTTCCTTGGTGGGTGGGTCCTGCCCAGCGGGCTGAACCGACCCCTCCAAGGACACCGGGAGCACCGGTGTCCAAAAAAGAGAATCGTCAACTGGATCGGCAACAAGCCACCAATCAGCTCGAGAAAGATCTCGGCTGCGTCGACAGGCATCTCAGCAGACTGGTCTGACGGGGGTATCGTGAAACCAGCGGCCTCAGCCGTGAATTTGACCGAAGTCGAGACAGGGGATTCCTGTGAGCAGGACCGCTCTCAGTCCCAAGAACGTCGACGTACTGACTTTTCTTTGTTCTTTTTCGACTCCTTCTTCTTGAAGCGCGAAACATGGGACACCAAAGGGCCCTCTCCCTTGGTAGAGATAGACTGGCACAACTCCTTAAAGGAAGCCGAATAGGAGGATCCCAGATGCAGCAGAATGAAGGCCGGAGCCGTAAAGGAGCCCGCCATGGCCTGAGTCGCCTCCTCCTCGAAGGCCTTGTGTTGTTCTAACTGCTCAGCAGACCCCGCAGTCATGGAGACCATACAATAGGCATCCTTCGATTTGACCGGCAGGTAACGCTTCTCTGGTAACCCAAGCTGAAGTCGGGCAGCGTGATCTTCAAGCACATTCAGAAAAAAGGACCAACAATGATCGCAGGCCTGCGGATCGTGGTCCAGTCCCAGGCAGTATACACACGCGGTGTGAGGATCTGTGTGAGACATCTTCTGCCCGTAGGGGCACTGGCGAAACCTAGGGGACAACTCTTCCTCCATCATGGAAGCGAGGGAAGAAGAAGAAGATGAAGATTGAACTCGAGAGAGTTTTAGAATCAGTTTAGGAAGCGAATCCGAAGATTCAACAGCCAGGGCCTACTACACGCGGGCACGCTAAAGAGGGAACCTGAACATTCCAATGGAAAGGAAGATCTGGCATCATGGGGTGGAGCTGAGGGCTATACCACCCGGGTGGGTGGGAGCAGCCAGCTTGAAGGCTTTCCGGCACATCTTAAAGCACCAAGGTACCTGCCATGAAGTGTGGCTAGAACAAAATATCCATGATCTTAGAACTTAGGATTGGTATGCAGAGCCACCAGGTCTGTATGAAAAATCAAATAAGGCTCCTTACACATCAGGGCCTGAAGCTCAGAAATCCTTCGAGCTGAAGTAACTGCAACCAAAAAGAGTGCTTTCCAGGTCAAATAGCGCATATCACAAGAACCGGCTGGTTGAAAAGGAGGCAAAGTCAGTTTTTCCAACACAAAATTCAGGTCCCACAGCGGCACAGGGCTGCACACCGGGGGTTTCAAATGAAGGATCCCTTTCAGGAAGGTCTTGGACACTTCAGGTTGAGCCAAGATTTTGCCCTCTATCAAGGAGTGGTAGGCAGAAATAGCAGACAGGTGAACCTTCAGCGAGGAATAACTCAGGCACAGGTCAAAGAGAGAGAGGAGCTAATCCATGACCGGGGGGGCATAAAAGGGTCTTAACCCTTGATGTGGCCCAAATAGCTGAGTCGCTTCCTTTTCATAAGCGTAAGTAGTCCGTGTGGAAGGCTTCCTGGCCTCCACTAGGACCTTTGCCACTCTGGAGGAAACTCCAAATTGGAAAGCGATTATGTCTTGAGGTGCCTCACGTGAAGGTGAAGGGACTTTTAGCCCTGGATGAACTAGCGTGCCCTCCTCCAGAGTCAGAAGGTCATGACACAGTGGCAGGGGTAACAGTGGCTCCACCGAGAGCTGCTGTAGTAACAGAAATCAAATCTGTCGTAGCCAAAAGAGGGCAATCAGAATCATGTGAGCCCCTTCCACTTGCAGCTTGAGAAGAAAAAATTACTCACCTTAGTAATTATGTTTCTTCTATTGGAGTCTTGCTGTATTCTGACAAGTGCAGTTAGCCCCATCCTTTAAACTGCCCCGGAGAACAAAGGGTTAACCTTTCTATGCAGAGCATAGAATGCTGAGCTTGAGCTCGGTTGATGTCTCTGTCTGTTTCCCTTTGAAAGCTAACTGTCAGATTTTTACGAGCAACACTCTTAATAGTATTCTATGTGGAAATTGTAAAACAATTTTTAATAGCCAACTGGCAACAAAAAGTTTTGGACTACCAAAAGAAGACTCAAGTCAGGAAACCCAAAACTCAAAACCCAAACCAAACAGGAATATGACAAAATAAACACCCACACAAGAAGAGGGTGTAAAAAGCACTGCACCTGCCCACCCACTTCCCAAAAAACAGGTTCTGTGAGGGGAGGCAGGTCAGAATACAGCAAGACTCCAAAAGAAGAAACATAATTACTAAGGTGAGTAATTTTTTTCTTCAAAAACTTGAAGTCTTGCTGTATTCTGACAAGTGCAGACTGCCAACCAGTACCTCCATGGAAGAGGGACAGAACCTACTTTGGGAATAGGCTCTGAAGTACTGCTGTGCCAAACCGAGCATCATTCCTAACATGGATATCCAGAGAGTAATGCTTGGTAAAGGTATGGACTGTTTTCCAGGTGGCTGCTTGACAAATTTCTAAGAGAGGGATATACCTGGCAGCAGCCAGGGAAGCAGCTGTACCTCTTGTGGAAAGAGCCCTCAGGCCTGAGGGTGGAGTTTTTCCCAGTTTTTCATAGCAGAACTGTATACAAGACACAGTCAACCTGGCAATAGATCTCTTGGTGGCAGGTTTGCCCTTTCCCACTTCTTCATAAGTGAGGAACAACTGGAGGGAGTCAAACTGTGACCCTTGGTATGCTCTATGTAGTAACTAAGGGCTCTTTTAACATTTAAACTGTGTAGCCTCCTCTCTCCTGAGGAAGAATGATCAGTGAAGAACATAGAAACATAGAATTTGACGGCAGATAAGGACCGCTTGGCCTACCCAGTCTGCCCATTTCCCTACTTAATGGATAAGCTGTAGTTCCTAGTTAACCAGCAGCCTACTTCTTTCTACCCCCACCCCTAGAATTGCCTTATGGCTGTTCCATGCACGCTTGAATTCAATCACCGTTTTTGACTCCACAACCCTTCCGAAAGGGCGGTCCATGCATCCACAACCCTCTCTGTGAAAAAATACTTCCTTACATTACCTCTGAGCTGCCCCCCCCCCCATCTTCAAATTCTGCCCCCTTGTTCTTGCACACCTCTTTTTTGAAAGATGCTACCCTCTTGGACTTTGTTAATTCCCTTGAGATACTTGAACGTTTCTATCATGTCCCTCTTCTCCCTCCTTTCCTCGAGGCTATACATATTAAGCTCCTTTAGTCTCTCTTCATATGTCTTCCGGTGCAGACCCTGCACCATTTTAGTTGCCCTCCTCTAGACAGCTTCCATCTTGTCTATGTCCTTGCGGAGACTGGGTCTCCAGAATTGCACACAGTACTTCAGATGGGGTCTCACCAGCTGAATGTACAGAGGGATAACAACTTCCTGTTTTCTACTGGTGATGCCTCTCCCTATGCATCCCAGTATCCCCAACCCTCCTTACTGCCCTTTCACATTGCTTGCCCACCTTTAAGTCATCTGATATGAATACCCCCAGGTCCTTTTCCATTTTGTTGTTGTTAGTATCTCACCCCCATTGTGTACTCTTCCCTGGGTTTTGTTTCCCAGGTGCATTACCTCACTTCTTTGCAGTAAATCTAAGCTGCCATACATTTGACCATTCCTCTAACCTTGCCAAGTCCTTCTCATCCTTTCCACCCCACCTTGTGCATCAACTCTGTTGCAGATCTTTGTGTCATCTGCAAAGAGACATTCTTTTCCTTCCAGTCCCTCTGCAATGTAACACAAAGACACTGAAGAGGACCGGTCCTAATACTGAACCCTCGGCACCCACCAGTAACCCCTTTCTTCAGAGTGGACTCCATTTACTATTACTCTCTGTGTCCTATTCTCCAGCCAATTCTTTACCCAGGCTATCATCTTGGGACCCACTCCCAGGCTGGCTAACTTGTATATTAATCTTTTGTGTGGGACTGAGGTCAAATGCCTTGCTAAAGTCTAGATAGGCCATATCCACAGCCCTCCCTGATCTACTACTTTGGTCACCCAGTCAAAGAAATCTATTAGATTAGTCTGGCATGACCTTCCTGCTGTGAATCCATGCTGCCTTGGGTCCTGGCCCCTCTGGCCTCTAGGTACTGACAATTCTTTCCTTCAAGTGATTCCATCATTTTCCTATCACTGAGGTTAAACTAACTGGTCTGTAGTTTCCCGTTTCTGCCCTGCTCCCACTTTTGTGAAGGGGAATCACATCAGCCCTCCTCCAGTCCTCAGGTACCACCCCATCCTCCCATGATTTGTTAAAGAGGGTAGTCAGTGGTGTCACTAGTTCTATCCTTAGTTCCTTTAGAATTCTGGGATGAATCCCATCAGGCCCCATTGCTTTGTCCATCTTCAGTTTTAAGACAGGAAGAGACACAGACTGGTTTAAATGAAAGTCTGGAACCACTTTGGATAAGAACCTTCTATTGGTTCTAAGGACCACTTTATCCCTATGAAAGGAGGTAAAATCAGGTTCCACTGACAGGGCTTGCAATTCACTGATACGCCTGGCAGAGGTAATGGCTACCAAGAACAGTTTTCCAAGTCAAGTACTTAAGCTCTGCTGAAGACATAGGCTCAAAAGGAGGTTGCATAAATTGAGCAATGCAAACATTCAAATCCCAGGCAGGGGCACGGTCTCTAAAAGAAGGATTGGTGTGAAGCAATCCTTTAAAAAATTTACAGAACACAGGATGAGAAGATAGTGAGGAAGACTTCCCCACTGACAGAAAAGCAGAAACAGCTGACAAGTGTACCTTGAGAGTAGCTGGTCTGAGGCCTAGGCCATTAAGATGGACCATATAATCCAGAACCATAGGCAATCCAGCAGTATCTGGAGAAATATGCTTCTTAGAACACCAAATGCTGAATCTCTTCCATTTGAAGTTATAAGTCTTTCTGGTGGAGGGCTTTCGAGAAGCTTTGAGAATATCTAGAACCCCTTGGGAAAGATGCAGATCTGCAAACTCTAACTCTTCAAGAGCCATGCCTTGAGATTGAGAGACTGAAGACTGGGGTACCAAATCCTCCCCTGAGAGGATGTTAACAGGTTGTAATTCCTGGGAAGAGACAGGGGAAGATGGACTGCTAGGGACAGCAACAGGGGGTACCAGGGCCGTCTGGCCCAATCTGAAGCAATCAGAATCACTTTGCAAGGTTGAGACCTTATTTTGACTAAAACTTTGAACAGGAGTGGGAAGGGAGGGAAGGCATACAGAAACTTCCCTTCCCAATTCAGAATCAGGGCGTCCAGGGGAACTGAGCCCAAGCCTGGAGGTCTGCAACAAAAGAGAGGGAGTTGGTGATTGTCTGGGGCTGCAAAGAGATCTATCTCTGGAGTGCCCCACCTTGGAAAAAATCACTTTCAACACCTGAGGGTCCAGGGACCATTCGTGATGGCCCTGAGAAATCCTGCTCAGTGCATCTGCTAGCACATTGTCCTTCCCTGGAAGGTGAACTGCTACCAGAGACGTTTACAGGGAATAAGCCAGGGAGCACAGTTTCATGGCTTCTGTGCACAAGGCCGTGGACCGAGTGCCTCCCTGCTTGTTCATGTACCACATGGTGGTGGTGTTGTCCGTTCTGACCTGAGCAACTTTTTTCTGCACTGACTGAGAGAAAGCTTTCAGGGCCAGAAAAACTGCCCTGAGCTCTAGGAGACTGATATGGGGAAGGGATTCTTGGGGGGGGGACCACAGCCCCTGGGCTGTGAGGGCCTCCAGATGGGCTCCCCAGCCCAGAAGAGAAGAGTCTGTGGTAAGGACCACTGAACAAGGCTAAGTGGCAAAAGGAACACCTTGTCTTAAATTGTCCTGATCCTGCCACCATTAGAGGGCTTGGATCAAGGTCAGAGTCACTGGGATCAGTTTGGTAAGGGAATCCTTCCTCTGAGAACAAAAAGCTGTCAGATGGAACTGAATATCCCTCATCTGGAATCTTGCCCCTTGGACCACTGCTGTTGAAGCTGCCATGTGGCCCAAGAGCTGGAGGAAATGCCTTGCTGGTCGAGATACCCGAAGGCTGAAGGAAGAGGCTAGTTCCATAAGAACCCTTGCCCTTTCTAGAGGAAAAAAGGCTCTTGCTCTGAGTATGTCCAGTTCTGCCCCTACAAAGGGAAGAAGCTGGACTGGTTCGAGAACTGACTTGGGAACGTTGAGAAGAAATCCTTGAGAAGTGAGCACTTGCTGGGTCACTTGCAGGTGAGACTTGACTTGGTCTGGAGACTGGCCCACTATTAGGCAATCGTCCAGATATGGAGAAATGGAAATCTTTTGCCTTCTTAGAAAGGCAACTACTACTGCCAGGCACGTTGTGAAAACCCTTGGGACTGAGTTTAGGCCAAAGGGCATTGCTCTGAACTGGTAGTGGCCTGAGGGCAACTCGAACCTGAGGTACCTTCTGTGGGAACACCTGATGGGAATGTGAAATTAGGCATCTTTGAGGTCCAGGGAGGCTAACCAGTCCCCTGGCCTTGGAGAGGGAAGGATTAATCCCAGAGTTACCATCTTGAACTTTGGTTTTAAAAGATGTTTGTTTAGATATCTTAGGTCTAGGATGGGTCGCCACTCCCCTGTCTTTTTTGGGGTCAGGAAGTACCTGGAGCACAGCCCTTTGCCCCAGTGTAGGGTAGGTACTCTCTCTATGGCTCTTAAGGCTAGAAGAGAAGAAACCTCTGCCTCTAGGGCAAGGGTTTCTGAGAGATTTGCAGGTGGAAAAGATCTGGCTCTCATCTTTGGAAATTTTCTGAAGCTGAGAACCAATCCCTGGCTTACTACCTCCAGGACCCACATGTCTGATGTAATAGACATCCAGTCCTGGACAAAGCAAGCCAGCCTGCCCCCTACTGGAATAGGAGAGTTGACCCGGCAGGCCCATCAGGGTGTCTGCTTGGCAGGGGCTTTAGGCTGAGGAGTGGATGCAGCCCTGCTCATTCCCTTCTGCCTCTCCCTCTGAAGAACCCCCTCTGTGAAAAGGAAGAAGAGGACTGTGCTTGGTAAAATGGCCTTTGGAAAGGCCTGCCCCTACACTGCTGCCTTTGAGGAGTTGCCTGCCTCTCCTTGGCCTGAGCACTCCTGTAGGTGGTACTGTACTCATCCATTTTCTTCATGTAATTCTCTGTCTGCTCCCCAAACAGAGAATTACCCACTACAGGAAAATCCATGGCCTTAGCCTGGGTATCCTGCAAGAGGCTAGTACATCTGAGCCAAGCCATTCTCTGAAGAGCCACAGATGTAGCCATGACTCCTGATGACACATCATTAGAGTCCACAGCAGCATGAAACTGAACTTTAGATGCCTCAATCCCATCTGCAGCCACTGCCTCCAGCTCCTTGGCTAACTGGGGGAGGCCTGTTTAGTCAGTGCCAGTACAGTGTCCCACCTGGACTTCTGGTACCTAGCTGTATAGGTCATATAATTCGCCTGTCTGAGTCCCAGGGAAGATGCCATGTACAGCTTTTTTGCCATGACATAAACCTTCCTAGAGTCTTTGTCTGGGGGGTGTGAAGCCAAGGGAATGCTTGCCTTATCACAGGCAGCAGCCTGCACAACCCCAACATGGCTGCATTGGTGGTATAAAAACTCAGTTTCTGAGCCTGAGAGTGTATACCTCTTGTCCATTCTTCTGTCCACAGGAGGTATAGAATTGGGAGACTTCAGAATTTTTTGTGTCCGTTTCCCAAAAGATTTGTGGAGGGGAATAGACAGTCTCCTGGACTCTGGGATGTCCATCATTTCTACATAATCAGGCTCCTCCTGATCCTCCATTGCCTCTTCCATAGGAAGCTGGAGGTCTCAGTCACCTTTCTGTAGAACATAAAATGGGAAGGGGACTCAGAAAGCCTAGGAGGGGATACACCTGAAGGTCTGTCTGGGGAGATGTCCGGTTCTACAGGCACATCTAGACTTTCACCATCACCATCATCATCTTCAAACTCCCCTTCCTCCTCAAACTCCGGTTCATAAAATTCTTCCAAAGTATAATCGTGAACCAGGGGAACCGACTGAACCGAGCCCCTGCCAAAAGGTGCCGGATCGGTCGGAACAGGGTGAAGCGATTCCACAATCCGAATCGCTCTGGCTATTTCTTCGGCGGTCGGAACATGGACTTCTGGATCCGAACTGGACGATTTTTCTTTGCGCTTTCTTTTAGTCGGAACCGACCCCTCGGGACTGGCTCTCCTTTTGCACAAAGAAGTATCGCCCTGGTCAGAGGGCACTCCTTCTGGTTCGGTCGGAACCGAACCGGGCTGGCCATTCGGGTCATCAGACTTCTCGGCCTCCTTTTCCCTCAGTCTACCTAATCTCTTTTCCAGGGTAGATTTGGGAAAATTTTAGCAAATTTGGCAGTCTGAATCGAGGTGGTCAAACCCCAGACAATAAACACAGGTGGTGTGAGGATCAGCCTTAGCAAAGACCTCCCCACACTCACTGCAGTGTTGAAACCCAGTGGGCCCAGTTTTTTTCTTGGGTTTCTCAGACATGGCCAACATAACCAAACTTACCCTTTTTTCGGCAACCATCAGGCAAGACTCCCTTATCGGTTCCTAACCGTGTCTTAGGTCTTAGGGAAAACGTTTCAAAACACGTTTTTTTTTTAGAACCGATAAGAACTGGTAAGTAACCACACGCTAAAGTTACAGAAGAATTAAACAAATGATCGGTTCGGCCGAACCGATCCACACTTTTTACAAGTTCCACACAGAGACACAGTACAAAACCTATCTAGTACTCACGGTACCACAGACAGACTGAACCGACTATGCGGGAAACTTTTTCGGTAAGAAACTGACAAAAAAACAACACTTAAACCGACTTTTGAACCAAGCTGCAGGAGAAATCTCCGGAGCGACTGTTTAGTGAGGTGGAGTAAAGAATCTGATGGTTAGCTTTCAAAGGGAAACAGACAGAGACATCAAACAAGCTCGAGCTCAGCATTCTATGCTCTGCATAGAAAAGTTAACCCTTTGTTCTCCGGGGCAGTTTAAAGGCTGGGGCTAACTGCACTTGTCAGAATACAGCAAGATTTCAAGTTGTTTGAAAGACCTTCTGAAGAACTGGAAAGGGAGGGAAGGCATACAGAAACCTCCCTGTCCAGCAGAGTGACAGCGCGTCTCAACAGAAAACACCAGGCTTGGGACTGAGTGAGCAAAACCTGGATAATTTTGTGTTGAATGGAGAGGCGAACACATTGAGGTCCGGCAGACCCCACTGGTCGAAGATCTGAACAACCACATCTTGCTTGAGTTCCCATTCATACACTCTGACTCTGGTGCGACTGAGACTGTCCACCAGGACGTTTTGCATGCCTGGGACGTGGACTGCAGAGAGGTGCACTCGGTGCAGGACTCCCCAGTTCCAGAACCTCATTACCTCCCTACAAAGGGGATGTGAGCAGGTGCCACCCCTGCTTGTTGATGTACCAAACTCTGCACACATTGTTCGACTTAATCAGCAGGTTGCCTAGACGAAGGAGATGATGGAAGGCTTGCAGTGCATACAGAACTGCTTGCACCTCAAGCACGTTTATGTGCTGGGGCAATTTCTCTGGGGTTCACAAATCTTGCGTCTTGTGGCTCCCTAGGTGGGCACCCCCACCCTGACCCTGACGCATCTGTCATTAGGGTCTGGGAAGGATGGGGGGGGCTGAAAGGGAATTCCCTTCATGAGGTTGGCTCAATCCTGCCACCAAAGCAGGTCTCTCTGCATCGAGCTGGAGACCAAGACAGGATGGTCGAGGTCATCCGACCTCTGATCCCATTGGACTTTGAGGGTCCACTGCGGAATTCGCATGTGGAGTCTGGCCAGTGGAACAGTAAGTATAGCTGCTGCCATTAGGCCAAGGAGACGGAAAATTGACCTGGCCATGATTCTTCTGTTGGAGGTAACCAGCTGAGCCTGCTTCTCTAAGGCCTCCACCCGATCTGAGGGGAGTTAAGCCATGCCCTGGTCAGTGTCCGGCACTGCCCCAATAAACTGTACACACTGGGAAGGAGAAAGCTTGGACTTGAGGAGACTGACCAAGATCCCCAGCTGGTTGAAAGGAGCCAGGGTAGCCGAAAGGGAGAGCTCCAACAGATCCCTTGACGGTGCTGACAGAAGCCAGTCATCGAGGTAGGGAAAGACACAATGATCCTGTCGTCTGTGGGCTACCGCCACCATTGCAAGGCACTTGGTAAAGACCCTGGGGCCCGAGGAAAGGCCAAAGGGGAGGGCTCTGAACTAAAAATGCTCCCCTTTCGAACACAAACCTGAGGAAACGGTGGTGAGCCCGAAAGACCGGGATATGAAGATAGACATCCTGCATATCCAGAATGCAGAGTCACTGTCCTTTGGACAAGAGGGGCAGCAGGCCTTGAAGGGTCAGCATCCTGAATCTCTTGTACTCTGTGTACAGGTTCAGGGTGCTGAGGTCCAAGTTTGGATGAAGATCCACTGTTTTCCTTGGGACCAGGAAGAACTGGGAGAAGAATCCCTTCGCCCTCTGATCTGAGGGAAAGGTTCTATGGCCTCTTTTTAAAGAAAAGCCGACACTTCATCCCTTAGGAGGGGAATGTGCACCTTTGGATACCGAGAAATCCCGAGAGGGTGACGGAGGGGGGGTCTCGAAATTCTGGAGTGTGTCCCTGCCTTATGAGCTGAAGGACTCACGAGTCTGCAATGATTGTGGCCCAGCCTTCCACATGTTTGGCGGATGTGGCACCCACTGGCTACACCGACGGTAGAGGTGGTGGGAGGGAGGACCGTGAGTCAGGAGGCATAGGGAGAGTTGGGCAGGGTTGCCCCTAAGGCCCTTTGGTTTTTGGCTGGAGGGGCTGCGGCTCTACTGTATGCTCTGCGCTTAAACTGGCATCTAGGCCCTTGCTGGGGTTTCACTTGGCGTCTCACCTGCCTGCGAAAAGGGCATCTGGGCTGGGGTTTTGGGCGGTACATAGTGTGTACCGACCTAAGAGCTGTACCTTTGTCTTGGAGGTATGTAATAATATCTTGGGCATCTCCCCCAAAGAGAACAAAGCCCTCGGAAAGGGGCGTCCTGAATGGCTGCCTGCACATCGTGAGCGAGGCCTGACACTCTAAGCCAAGCAAACCTTCTGAGACTGACCGCTGTAGCCGTGCCTCTGGCCAAGGAATCTACAGCGTCATAAGTAGCTCGGAGGGAGTGATGGCCTGTCACTTTGGCCGAATGGACAGTATTTGCCAAGAGAGTCTTGGTTTCTGAATCTGGAAGAGACTCTATGACTGGTTCTATTTGACGAAAGAGAGACTTCTGGAAAACCAGCATATGTGCCACGTAATTTAGGGCATGAATAGCCAAAGTGGATTAGGAATAGAACTTCATTCCAAACTGATCCAACTGCCGAGATTCCTTGTCCGGTGGAAAGGTACTCATGTGCTTGGGTTTACTGAACCTATCATGGGCCGCAGTAATGACCACTGATTCTGCCTTGGGATGGGTACTTAGGTGGTCTTCACCCTTCTGAGTCTGGTATGTATGATCGGCCTTTTCTGCCATCGCAGGGATAGAAAATGGGAATCTACCAAATGGTGGAGGACAAATCTTCATGAGGCTCCAACCAGGGTGGAGTAAGGACTGGAGAGATTTCTGGGAAATTCAAGTGCTCCGCCAATCTTTGTCTTTTTGGATCCTGGGCATCGGATTTCCAGCCCTGAGATTCAGCAGTCTGTTTAAGGAGGTCCAGAAAAGAAGGAACCTCCGGAAGACAAGCATCTGAGGTGATGGTTCTCCACTGATCCAGATAAGAGGGAGAACTGACCTCCGACCACCACCTCCTTTGTCTGGACCGGGGGGGGGTGGTCTGGCAAAGAGTCAAGCTGAGGCGGAGCCAGCTGAGGAAGCTGGACCATTAGTTCTGGGGCGCTTGGCCACCGCTCCAGCACTGGAATAGGCACGTAAGGCAGACTAGGCTTTCCATTTACCCTGGGTATGGAGGCCTGAGCCTGGTCTGTTGGCCTGTCTATAAAAAGTAGAATACCCTCTATCACGAGGTTGAGTGTGATAGAGGGAATGGACCGACTTAAGGGCTGTGCCAGAAACCTTAAGTCACTGATGAGGTCCTGGACATCAGAGCCGAAGAGCTTGGTGCCAGTAAATGGGGCACTGAACACCTTGTTTTGCACATCAGCCGCAAAGCCTGAAACCCTCAGCCTTTCTTTTTTTTATTTCTTTTTTATTAAAAGGTTTTTGTTACACTTGTGTCAAGTTACATGTCATACATTTCATTATATTGTCACATATCTTGAGTCCTTTTTTGTGTTGACAGTTGTTTGTAATTCACCCTGAGATTTAAATGTTTGATACTAAACATTATGCATCCTTTTAGTCAGAGACCATACGAAAGGTAAAGCTCCAACTCCTTTCTATATAGATCACACCTTCTTTACTCCTTATGTTTTGTTTATTCCTTCATATCTAATATAACCGGTAGAGGGATTTCCTCTTCTCAGATAGGTCCTACCTCCTTGATTAAATTCTCCTTTCCCTCAACTCTGATAATTGTTCGATCCTCCCCCTGTTACCTCCCCCATCAGCTCAACCAATCTTAGGGACAGAAGTGTGGATCCACTTCAGCTTGGTAGAAAACCCACTTATGCCATCTCATCATGTATGTTGGAGCTTTACCCTGAATTTCAGCATTAAGATTTTCTATTTCATACAATCCGGACATGGTGGATCTCCATTCTGATACTATTGGAATTATACTGGCCAACCATCTATGAGTAATGGACTTTTTGGCCGCCAAAAGACTGGGAGGCAAAAGAGTTTTTTCCCTTGGAGGGGGATGGTATGGAAAGATCCCTAGCAGTACCTTCTCGGCTGTTAATTCTACCCCTTGTTCTATTAATTTGGTTAATTCTGTTTGTAGGGATAGCCAAAAGGGCATCAGACAAGGACACTGCCAGAATATGTGTCCCAGTGTCGCCCTCGGGTATCCACACTTTCGCCAGCAGACTCCACACTCCTCCAGAAGGAATTTAATCAGAACTGCTGAAGCTCTAAAAAAGTGGGAACGACATTTCCACGCAAATTCTCTCCAAAATGGAGAGGAAGTTATCTTTACCACACTCACAGCTGATCCCCTCCACTCCTCCATGGTCATTTCTAGGTGGAGATCCTTGTTCCAGTCCTGTAAGATGGACTCAGTTGATTCCTTTTGTTTGTTTCTCAATTCCTTATATATTATGCCAATTAAATGCTTACCCAAGTAGAAACCTTCAGCCTTGAATGCCTGCGAAGACAAATGTCAGTGGCAGTGAGGGCCCTAAGAAGATGTTTGCTGACATCCTCTGCAGTTTACAGGCACTGAAGTAGTTCCTGCCTCTGGGTCTCATCAGGGAGGGCTTGGGAAGCCACCTTGCCCTTCCTCCAATTAGCATTCTGGAACTTTACCATATGTGATAGTTTACAATCCTCAGGCCTAAAGTAGAGGAGGCATAAACCCTCTTACCCCAGAGGTCAATCCAGCGGGATTCCTTGTTTAGGGGAAAGGGAACTAAGGTGTTTAGGCACCTCAGACCTGTCATGAGCTGCCCTGATGACAACCAAGCCAATTTTAGCCTGGGCCAAAAAATAGTGAAGGCCCTGAGGGGCATTACAGAGCCTGTCTGCACTGCATGGCATAGCTGGCACCATGTCTGGTCTGTGCCAGGCTGCCATAGTAGCATTCTTCAGGGCTGGCAGCATGGGAGATATAATTTTCGGTGGAGAATCAGGGATCTCCAAGTAGTCAGCCAGGTCCTTCCTGGTGATGTCCTGCTCCTCAGTCTGAAAGCTCATAGTGGCAGACAGTCATTTCATAACACTGTAAAAGGTGGCATCCTCCAGGGGAGACCTAGGAGTATGTTTAAGTGAGTCCTCACTGACTGAAGAGGCAGTGGACTTGTCAGAAAGAAGGATTTCCTCCTTATCCTCTTCATCATCAATGTCATCTAGGAGGATGAGGTCAGGATGGTACTCCTCCTCGACCTCTTCATCTGGGTCTGGGATCAGCACAGTCGTCAAAGGCCCGGGGGGGGGGGTCCCTTGGATGATGAATGGGCGTTGATGATGAAGCTGTTGTCAACAAAGAGTAGGTGATGACGGCCTATTGAAGACAGAGAACTGCTGGACAAGAACATTGGTGAATTTAACCAGAACTTCTTTCAGGTCTAAAATCATCGTCGATGAAAGGAGAGGTTTGATGGCACAGATGCCAGTGGCCCATCACCCACAGAACCTGATGAACCTGTAGCCCTCGGAGAGGTAGGGGCAGGCATTGATGGAGTAGTTCTCAATAATGAGCCTGTCAATGACAGAGGAGGAGCCCTGAGGATCAGAAGCAGAATCTGTTGGTATGGGTCTTGAGGGAATAGAGAGCTGGACAGCTGGGCTCTTCATCTGGGCCAAAGCCATCGAAGAAGAGCCCCCTGATGAAGGAGAAGTGGACAGGGAAATGGGATGGCCACCAGGGGAAGCAGTCGCCATCCCGGTCTTTTTCATGACTCCCCCGGCCCCAAGGACTTGTCTCGGGCCTTGGAGGCCTGAGAGCTCATGGACCCGGTGGGAGACGAGGCGGCCAGGGCCCCAGAGGACTCCTACCTGGAGTTGGCTACCTGCTGCTCCATCAGAAATTTTTTGAGAGCCTTCTTGAAACATAGAAACATAAGACTTTGATGGCAGATAAGGACCACTTGGCCCACCCAGTCTGCCCATTTCCCTACCTATTGGATAAGCTGCAGATTCTAGTTAACCAACAGCCTACTTCCTGCAACCCTCTACTATAATTGCCCTATGTCTGTCCCATGCATGTTTGAATTCCCCCACTGTTTTGGACCCCACAACCTCTCCAGGAAGGTGGTTCCATGCGTCCACCACTCTCTCCGTGAAAAATAATTTCCTCACATTACCCCTGAGCCGTCCCCCCTCTAACTTTAAATTGTGCCCCCTTGTTCTTACACATCTCTTTTTCTGAAAGATGCTACCCTCCTGGACTTTGTTGATTCCCTTGAGGTACTTAAAAGTTTCTATCATGTCCCCCCGTCCCTCCTTTCATCATGAGTAAACATATTAAGCTCTCTCAGCCTCTCTTCATATGGTTTCTGATGTAGACCCTGCACCATTTTAGTTGCCCTCCTCTGGACTGCTTCCATCCTGTCTATGTCCTTGCGTAGATGAGGTCTCCAAAACTGCACCTAGTACTCCAGATGGGGTCTCACCAACTGTCTGTACACAGGGATAACCACTTCCCTTTTTTCTACTTGTGATGCCCCTTCCTATGCATCCCAGTATCCTCCTGGCTCTCCTTACTGACTTCTCACATTGCTTATCCACCTTTAGGTCATCTGATATGACTACACCCAGATCCCTTTCCATTACTGTTGTCATTAGTACCTCCCCTGCTATTGTGTACTCGTCTCCTGGATTTTTATTTCCCAGGTGCATTACTTTGCACTTCTTTGTACTGAATCTAAGTTGCCATATGTCTGACCATTCCTCCAACCTTGCCAAGTACCTTCTCATCCTTTCTACCCCCTTGTGTATCAACTCTGTTACAGATCTTTGTGTCATCTGCAAAGGGCATACTTTTCCTTCAGATCCTCTGCAATGTCACCTATGAAGGCGTTAAAGGGACTGGACCCAGTACTGAGCCCTGAGGTACTCCACTAGTAACCCCCTTCAGAATGTGTTCCATTCACTATTACCTTCTGTGTCCTGTTGTGCAGCCAGTTTGCTGCAGGCTACCACCCTGGGACCCACTCCCAGGCTGGCTAACTTGATTATTAATCTTTTGTGTGGGACTGTGTCAAATGCCTTGCTAAAGTCTAGGTAGGCCATATCCACTTCTTGCACTGCCTGAGGGTAGTCTGATTGATTTCTAGCAGAGCTCACAGTCAGAGACTTTGTGGTCCGACCCAAGACAGCAGACACAAACAGTGTTTGTCTGTAGAGGTGATATTTTCACAGTGACAGTGCAAGAAAAGAGAGGAGGAAGGAGGATTAACTCTCGACATTAACAAAAAAAAGCAGAAAATCTCTGAAAGAGATTTTGTGGAAAATTTTAAAAAGTCTGCATGCCGAAAACATACAAACAGACTTTGACGGCAGATAAAGAACACTTGGCCCACCTAGTCTGCCCAATTCCCCACCTACTGGATAAGCTGCAGAGCCTAGTTAACCAACAGCCTTCTTCCTATCCCTCACCAGAATTGCCTTATGTCTGTCCCATACATTCTTGAATTCAACCACAGTTTTTGACCCCCACGACCTCCTCAGGAAGGCTGTTCCATGCATCCACAACCCTCTCTGTGAAAAAATATTTCCTCACATTGCCCCTGAGTTGTCCCCCCTCTATCTTCAAATTGTGCCCCCTTGTTCTTTCACATCTCTTTTTCTGAAAGATGCTACCCTCTTGGACTTTGTTGATTCCTTTGAGGTACCTGAAAGTTTCTATCATGTCCCCCCTCTCCCTCCTTTCCTCAAGGGTATATATATATATATTAAGCTCCTTTAATCTCTCTTCATATGGCTTCTTTTGCAGACCCTGCACCATTTTAGTTGCCCTCCTCTGGACTGTCTCCATCCTGTCTATATTCCTTGAGGAGATGGGGTCTCCAGAACTGCACACAGTACTCCACATGTGGTCTCACCATCTGTACAGATGGATAATAACTTCCTGTTTTCTACTGGTGATGCCTCTCCCTATACATCCCAGTATCCCCCCAGCCCTCCTTACTGTCTTCTCACATTGCTTACTTACCTTTAGGTCATCTGATATGATTACCCAACCAGGTACCTTTCCATTTTTGTTGTTATTAATACCCCCAACTGTGTACTCTTCCCCTTGATTTTTGTTTCCCCAGGTGCATTACTTTGCACTTCTTTGCATTGAATCTAAGCTGCCATACTTTTGACCATTCCTCCAACATTGCCAAGTCCCTTCTCATCCCTTCCACTCCCCCTTGTGTATCAACCCTGTTGCAGATCTTTGTGTCGTCTGCAAAGAGGTATACTTTTCCTTCCAGTCCCTTCGCAATGTCCCTTATAAAGACATTAAAAAAGGACCAGATCCAGTACTGAACCCTGCAGTACCAGTTAGTAAACCCCTTTTCTTCGGAGTGGACTCCGTTTACTATTACCCTTTATGTCCTGCTGTCTAGCCATTTGTTTACGCAGGCTACCACCCTGGGACCCAATCCCAAGCTGGCCAATATGTTTATTAATCTTTTGTGTGGGACTGTGTCAAATGTATTGAAAAAGTCTAGGTAGGCCATGTCCACAGCCCCTCCCTTGTCTACTACTTTGGTCACCCAGTCAAATAATTCTAATATATTGGTCTGACATGACTTTCCCGCTGTGAATCCATGCTGTCTTGGGTCCTGTGCCCCGCTGGCCTCTAGGTACTCAACAATTCTTTCTTTCAGAAGTGTTTCCATCATTATCCCTACCACTGAGGTCAAGCTAACAGGTCTGTAGTTTCCTGCCACTGCTTTGCTCCAATTTTTGTGAAGTGGAATCACATCCGCCCTCCTCCAGTCCTTAGATACCACACCATCCTCCCATGATTTGTTAAAAAGGGTAGTCAGTGGTGTCACTAGTTCTCTCCTTAGTTCTTTTAGAATTTTGGGGTGAATCCCGTCAGGCCCCATTGCTTTGTCCACCCTCAGTTTTAGGAGTTCTTTCAGAACCCTTTCTTCTGTAAATGGACTGGTATCAACCCCCCTATCCAGAGTGCTTCTACTGACTAGACTGGGTACCTCCCCCATCTCTTCTTCTGTGAATACTGAGCAGAAGTATTCATTCAGTATCCCTGCTTTTTCACTGTCACTCTGCTCACCAACCCTCCCCTTTATTCAGCCTCTCTATCCCTCCCTTAGCCTTTCTTCGCTCCCTAATGTACCTATAAAAGGTTTTATCCCCCTTTGAGTTGGCTATCTTTTCCTCTGTTTGCACCTTTGCTATTCTGACTGCCTTCCCCGCTTCCTTCTGCTTTAACTGGTACAATTCTCTATCCTTCTCCTTCTGTGTTTCCTTGTACTTCTTGAATGCTAGCTTTTTCTCTCTAACCTTCCCCACCACCTCTTTTGAGAACCATAATGTTTTCTTTCTTTCATTTTGATTTGTTTATTTGCTTCACACAAAGGCTTGTTGCCTCTGTGATGGCAGTTTTGATGTGTCCCCACTGTTCCTCCATCCCTCCTTCCTGCCCGTTTGCTAGTGCTTTTCTGAGGCACTCTCCCATTTTGACAAAGTCTGCCCTCCTGAAGTCCAGTACCCTCACTTTTGTATGGCTTGACTCTGCGGCTGTGTTTATCGTGAACCACATTGTTTGGTGGTCACTTGTTCCCAGGTGGCTACCCACTTCTAGATCTGAGATCCTCTCTCCTTCCCCGTTTGAGAGTACCAAATCAAAGATTGCTCCCTCCCGAGTGGGTTCCAATAGTAGCTGTCTGAGGCATGCCCCCTATAGGGCATCGAGAATTACCCTGCTCTGGAACGAACACTGTGATGGCTCTTCCACAGAGACTGTGCTTGCAAGTCGATGGCAGGAAAGAACTGAGTAGGGGAGTGGGGCCACCTATGCCTACATTTATTTTACTTATTGAAATGTTTCACCAGGAAGGCACACTGAACAAGTTGCTCATCTCCTGGAGTGACCTGGGAGTGTGGGTACAGTAGGATGTGAAAATGATACCTACAATTAACATATAACATAACTGTGGGAACACATTCGTTTGCATTTAAAATAACACACATTTTACATCTGTAGAGTAGTTTACAGATTAGCATTTAACATGGCTGAAAATTTATACATACAGAAAATATGCTCTGCCCAGACAGGCAAGAAGTGCAAGTGTTCAGATATGAATGAACGAATATCTATTTAAGTGCTGAGGAGTACAAGGTCAGGGGAGAATGGGGGATGAGGAAACTGGACCGGGGGGGGGGGCAGGAATGGCCTAGAGCTAACCCCTCCAGGATACAGAGAACCTTGCCAGTGGCTGAATGCATTGGTGACCAGGAGGTAAAAAAAGGGGGCAGGAAGAAGGGCAGGGGAAAGACAGAGAGAATACAGAATTGGTAGGGGGATGTAGAAAAGGTGGATAGGTGGTTGTGGTAGAGGAGAGAAGGAAGAAGCTTGCCTAAAACTGGCCTCTCCAGGATGCTGAGAACCCTGCCAGACTGCAGATTAGAGGAACTAGATTGGGAGTACAGTGGGGATTTTTTTTTTGGGGGGGGTATAGCCCAGTACTAGACCCCTCTAGATGCAAAGAACCTTGCCGGGGCGGGGGGGGGCAAGACAAGCACGGGCGAGTTGGTAATGGGTAGGAGAAGGGTAGAGATAGAAACAAGGGGCAAGAAGAAGCAGAAAGGTGAGATTGCTGGGTAGCAGGCTCAAAGTGGTAGAGAGGATTTAGCAGGAGAAAGGCGAGCTTGTGGCAGAGCAGGCTCGAAGGGGAACAAGTTAGGGAGTATTAAAACAGACGCAGCTAAGAGAAAGAAAGTTATATAAGGGAGAGGGTAGGGAGTGATGGGAGGAGGAGTGCCGTATTGGGGGGGGGGTCCAGGTTTTGAGGAAACAATGGGTGAAACCTGACTGACTGATAAGGGTGGTATGACGGAGGACCAACAGAGTGCAAGTGCCCCCAGACTGGAGGGAGTGGGGGGGTCGGGGAGTATGAGAGGTGGGGAGGAAGGTCTCCTAGCCAAAATTTAGAAGTGAGTTTGGCACAGTGAGCAAGGTGTCTGTTAGCAAGCGGGGGAGAGGACAAGACATGGTGTAGGTGGCAGGAGGAAAAGCAAGGAGGTATTAAGTAGGCTACAGAATGAGGATAGCTGTGGCAGCTGTTTAGCCACAGGTACAATTTACTGAGAGGAAGTTGTACAGCACCGAGGAGACTGAGTGGGGAGAAGATGTGTGGCAGATCTGGTGTGGGAGTGCATTTCATAGTTTGGGGAAGCGATAAGAGAAGGCCGCCTGGCCAACAGCAGTCGACCGACGGTGGATTACCATTAATCGAGAGTCACGGGATCTAAGTGAGAGGGCAGGTGGGGGGAAGGGGTTAGCGAACAGGCCAGATAAGGAGGGAGTGAACCAAACCAAAGCTTTGATGCAAATTTAGAGCAATGGAGGAGGCGTCGGTTTTCTAGAGATGGAAAAACGAGGAAGTGGTATAAACTGCAGTAATGAGTGAGAGGGGAGGCATCCAGACCGAAACGACAGAAGGAGTTAAAAAGGGTGTCCAGTCTGGTTAGGGAAGACTTGGGAGTGGCACTGTAGACTACATCACAGTAGTCAAAAATAGGTAAAATAATCTTCTGGACAAGTTCACGCCTTGCCGGTAGTGGGAGACAGCTACAGTTCCTGTATAGCGCGCCAAGCTTGGGGCGCATCTTTCTGAGGATGGCATCAGGGCTGTTGACGTTGGCGTGGGTGACCCCAGTTGTACTGCAGAAAATCTTCCGTGTGGATTCCCCTTCACCGATGGCGAAGGTTCCTATGGTGGAACCTGATGACTAAGATAGCCCCGAAGAAGATCTGCCCTTTATTATCTTCGATGTCCTTCAGAATGTTGTCCAGTCTCTGGCCTGAATAACAATCCATGAAAAGGACAAGTTAAATTGTTTTGTCTTGGACACCTGGTCTGCAACCCAGTGGTAAAGACACAAGCTTTGGTAAAGACACACGCTTCTCATAACCACCACAGTATAATAAGTGAAACAGGACGACATCCACAGACTGTCCACTGCTGCATCCCCCAGGAAGGCAGATGCCATGGACACAAGCTGTAAAATGTTTGTCCCCTCTGAATCTTCAGAAACAAAACTGCCTAAGGCAGTAACCTAGAAATGTAATGCTCTGGGAATTATAAAAGATTCATATGTGGTCCCGAAGGTTTACCCCATTCGAGGCAAAAACCCGTCTGTATGATGCATCCACTTTGTCGTTAGTGTCATACATGGCTGCAGAACCATCGAGCAGCACCGCAGTTCTAGTGTGCCAAACCACACTGCACATGGCCGTGTCTGCCATCGTGGGGGGGGGGGCTCCCACTTCTTGGAGATCTCCTCCAGGAACTGGTTACATCTCACTCTTGGTCTAGGAAGCTGTCTCTGCTCATTTGCCCTAGCCTATTCCCGTTCAATAATCTGGTCACAGTGACAAAACTTCAGAAAACACTTCGAAGCAGATGCAGAGGTGGACAGGATGGGGTTCACATCCAAGGTCCCTATGTTCTGAACCTCTTTCAGCTTTAATGCCCTACATGCTTCCGTTATAGGATAAGACAGACAGTTTGTGTTAAACAAGGAGGGAGACAGAATGTTTCTCTTCGGTTTCATCCACTTGTCTGCCTCCTCAGAGGGGACACTCTTCCTCGTTTGACAGTTCTAGTTCTATCGGTTCAGGATCTTCCCCATGCCTCCTGCATCCTCATCTTGACATTCCATTCTGTCAAGTTTGAGGGTAATTTGCAAATCTGGGTGAACAGGGTCATTCTCCTCTGGCACACCTGGATGTTCCTGTACAGGCTACCTCTGACCTGAGGGGCCTGACTTGGGTTCGGATGTGTTTAAGATAACCTGCGGATAGCTCTATCACGCCGGTTCGACATCTCTAATGTTGACCGGCGTTACAGCAACAGAAATCATGTCAACCACAAATAAGTGGTTGGCGTGATTCTGGAGCTCCAGTCCTGTTTTTTTTTTTTTTCAATTGGAGGCTTTGCCTCCTCGAGCCATATCCCCCCGACTAAAGGATTGTTAACTACAGTCGGAGTTAACTCGGGGTGGGGGTGCACAATCGGGAGACAGCATGCCCCTGTCTTGGGCACACCAAAACAGCGACCTGTCGGCAAAGTGTCAATTTTGCCGACAGGAGCATAGTTCACTGTGTTGGTGTCGCCGTACGGGGGGCATATCCCTGCAGATCATTAGTATTCAGCAACTCATTTATGAAAAGCTAAAATAAACTTCCACAACTCAGCCTTACCACTGCCAGTCAGTACCACAGGTGCACCCACCCCAGCTCAAAGGTTCAGTTGGGGGGTACTACTAAAGACATGCTGGGTTGCATTACATAGTTGCGACAGTATGACCACAACGAGGAGGGTCTCAGTATCCTCATGCAGGGCCTTTCATCTTCTAAAAATCACTTGTCTCCAATAAGCCATGATGCCACCAAGCCACAGTGAACTGGTCTTAACAGGGAACAAATACACTCCTATATACCCGAAACAGCAAGCCTTGAAGTGAAGACTAGCTTCTACAATGGCCAGAAACACAACAGGGCAGCTCCTCACAGCGCCTGTGCCTTGGACAGCTTCATATCAAACCAACAAAAAATCCAGCACCAGGCTCCATGTGCACATTAAAAAGATCAATGTATTGAGACATTCAGCAAGCTCTGTGTCAGCCATGTGCTACAAGGCTCTTGAGCAGTGCCAGAAAAACAAGCAACAATTGCACCGGAGCTGCTAGCAGTCGGCCAAAGCGCATAGCTTTCTGGAAATGGTGCTTTCGGTGCCAAGGAGAAAAATGGGAGGAAGGGGCCTGCTGAGGACAGCAGGAGATTCTTACTGATCACCAGTGAATACAAAAAGGTAAACCAGCTGCTTCATTCCACTGCAGCAAACCAGACATACCACTATCAGTTCACGTCTAGAAAGAAGGCAAGGCAATTTATATGGGCCCCAGTCCTGGGGGCACTGGCTGCCTCACAAAAGCAAGACAGATTAATAAAATACTACAATTAAAACAAATAAAATCAGACAATAAATAAGCACATCATAAGGTTCAGAAAATAACAGTATCATTCCCCAGAACAGGTGGTAAACAGGTAGGCAAGTCTTAAGTTTAGATTTAAAGATGGTCAGGGAAGTGGCACCTCTCACCTCTGGGGTAAGAGTGTTCCAGAGGGCCCGGTGGCGCAGAGGGTTGAGGCGCTGGATGCCACACCTCGCGACACACTGGCGACCCGGGATCGGGAACTGACCCGGGCAGCCGGGGGTTGGGGGATTGAGCGTCCAAAGGACTGCTCTCTCTTCCCCGGGGAGGGCTGGAGTAGCGAACACTCAACGAGCGACCTCTGGTGGAGGCTGGGGGTAGCCGAACAAGCATCGCAGCATACGCTAGGGGGTGGAGCCACGGCACACGCTGTCTTGGTAGCTGGGCTCCACAGGGGACGTAACGCACAAAGGAGAAAAAATAACTCACCGCCGATAGGTGAAGGCGCTTCCCTCCACAGACCACACTCCCAGACATGGGCTCAGCTCTCAGACTATCCCCCTCCTCTCTGGTCTGGTGTCTCAATACTTAGAGAAAGAGCAACCTGGGTGAGGGCGGCCCTTCCCCGGAGGGTAGACTCGGGGGATGCCCGGTGCCGGAGAGGAGCCTGTGACCACTGAGCCATGTTGGGAGGCAGAGACTGTGGTTCCAGGAGGTCGCTGGAGAGAGTTCGGAGGTAAGGGGTGAAAAATAGAGTTCGGAAAAAAAAAAGAGTATTCCAGAGATGTGGGGCTGCCACTCCAAATGATCTATCAATAAACAAGTAATGGCCAAAAATCTCAGAAAGGTGAGAGCAACCCCCATGTGAGGATGGTGAGCACAACTGCATCAAAAACAAGGATCCTTATTCAGAATAAACCACAGCAGTCTGAAGAAGTACAACGTAACCTCATCAAGAGAACGCTAGAGAGAAAATAACATACAAGCAAAAGAAATCACCCAACAGTCTCCCCCCCCCAAAGCCTGACTAACTGAGCCCCCACCCGAAAAAAGGAATTAAAAATTATTTACCTGAAAGCACTAGGCTAAGAAAGGAGAAATCCATTCATCCTTACCCTAATTTCCTTTTCTATTAGCTCCAACATTGTCAATGGGAGTTAATACAACGTGCTTCACAGGTCGGCCAAGTGGCACAGAGGATTGAGGCGCTGGACACCATGCCAGCGACCCGGGTTCAGGAACGGGCCTGGAGTCCGTCCAGAGAGGATGTGAAAGACTGCGGTTGGCAGCTCTCACGCCTTCGGGAGGAGGAACTCGTCTCCTCAGAGCATGGCCGCCCTCCTCGTGGAGACCAGAGTGGAGGCGTCGCTCCAAGGAGTACCGGCGCTAGGTTGAGGGAAGGTGGAAGAGACTGACACTGGGGCTGCGGCGCGCATGTGTGCCTCCACATGCATGCATCACTGCTTCTGGGGTCTTGGGACAAGGGCACACCCAGGGGAGAAAACAGAGGATAACATTGGGGCCACCCAAGGATGAAGCCTTGCAAGCCCCCAAAAGACCCCGAGCTCCAGTAGAGTGGCGGACGATCGGGTGACCTGCAGTAGGAGGATAAACATCATTGTTTTTAAGAAAAAAAAAAAAACCTGCTTCCCAGTTGCAAATTCCTGTCAGTAAAATAAATTAATTGTAGACTAACACTTCTGAGAGAAAGTTCTATCTATGCTGTCCTGCTCCTCTACTGGTGCAGGAAAGACTGAGGAATTAGTGATCTTGGAATGTTCATGTGCCCAAAGTTCTATGTTGATTGACAGCTTTGGGCTGTGCCACTACCCCAGTAGTGGTGTTCCTTACCCACATGTATTAACTCCCCATTGACGACATGGAGAGAAACAGAACACAAAGAGACACCCTGTTAAGCACCCTTCAAAAAAGGCAAGTAATCCTCATTCAGGTACTGAAAGAGTATTCAGTTAGCATGTTAGTTAATCTGAAAGCCACAGCTTAACAGACATGATTTCTAAATCTGAGGGCGCTCCCTGTCGTCTGGTTGCCCCAACCTCCCACTAAGTTGCTCAACAGGGCTCGAATTTAGCAGTATTCCAGTACATTTTGGGTACCAAATTTCATACCAGAATACCAAAATTTGAGCCCTGGTGCCTCGCCTGAAATATCAGATTTTTTTGAGAATTAGACCCAATAACAGGGGGTCCAATCCCAAGTTGGTGCTAGGATCCCCTTCCAGTACTGTGGAACACTGGGAGCCCACTCAGTGTCCCGAAATGCTCCAGTGATCCCTCTCTGTATGAAAAAGAAAACTGTCCCCCCCCGTCTTTTTTTTCCCTACAAAAAAGAAAATGGTCCCTCATCATCTCTCCGTCCTCCTTCCTATCTCAACCCTCCCACTGAGCAACCAACCACCCAACACCCCCTTGCCCTATACTTATTTCAAGGTGGCGGCTGTCATTTTTTGTGGACCAGGACACGTCTGCACTCTTAAAAGCCTAACCACAAACTGAAGAATCAAGGTAAGTGTCGTATAATGGCTGTCAATGGCGTTTTCAACTTATGTTGATATCTAGGCCATTTTTCAATACTTGTGCACCAAATTTTCAACATGGGGTTTTTGGCACCCCGCCTCATGAACACTAGAACTGTTTTGTTACTTGGTTCCGGAAGGTGATTTCACAGTCACTGTGCGGAATCACTTTTTGGGACAGAGTAATGAAATGACAGTGCCAGTGTTCATGAGATTGGGTCCCAAAAGGCCCATGTTGAAAAGTTGGTGCAAAATCACCAAAAAACGCCTGAGTAACACAGGCGTTAAAATTTTTCTACGCACATGCATAACTTCGGCAATTTTTTATATTTTCACTCGAAATTCACAACATTTGTCATTTTTTCCATACTCCCTCATGAAAGTACAGCTGTTATTCTTCATATCCTGCACAAAATGTGTTTTCATACCTGTGGCACAGAATGGCATGGTCAACTATGCAAAATCACCTTTCGGGACCAATGAAATGAAAGGACAGTGGCACTCTTCAAGAGGTGGGGTCCCAAAAAAGCCATGTTGAAAATTTGGTGAGAAAAATCCTAAAAATGTCCGAGGTGCATGCAGGCATTCAAAACTTTCTATGCATGCACGTAACTTTGGTCATTTCTAATATTTTCACTCCAAATATTCAATACATAGAGAATACTGGATGGGCAACTATGCACAACCAGTGTGTTCTGCAACAGAGGGGTTATGATTCCCTCTGACCTCGACAGTGAAGCTTGAGAGGTCCATGGGAATCAAAACCCCAAGGTGACAGAACACATAGGTTGTGCATCAAGTTGCTCACCCTGTATTTTTTATAGTGTATAGTAGTATTACGTGAAATGTGTGCATTGTGGGTTTTTTTTTCTCCTTTTCATAATGAAACTGACCTGTGAAGTCTCTAGAGGTTCTAGAATACTGTCACCACAGAATTAAATGGAGGAAAGCAACAATGTGCTAGCATTCCAAGTGGTTCTGCTGCAGTAACGACATCACTACTGCAGCAGAACAACATAATGATGTCACTAATGTAGCAGAACATAGAGGATAATGTATGGTCCTCTATCGGTAACCGGACTGTTAACTGTTGAGAGGTTTACGTCGCCATGGCAACCGCGAGACGGTTAACAGTGAACAGTTGGGAGGGAGAGGGCACTGGAGCAAACGTTGGAGGAGACAGGAAGGCGGGAAGAAGGATGAGCAGGTGTAAACCCTTATACCGATAGGAATATGACCTTTTGTCTCTAAATGGAGGATAATATAATTATAAGAATTGTATCCCACAATGTTAATGGGCTGAACAACCCGGTTAAGAGACACAGGGTCATGTCCTCTATAAAAAGACAGAACCCCTCTTTTGTTTTACTGCAAGAAACTCATTTAAGTAAGTTGGAACACCAGAAGTTGGGGAAGTTTGGATATGATCAAGTGGTTGCAGCCTCATATGGGAAGGGAAAGAGAAGAGGCTCTGTAGTTCTGGTCTCCGAAGGAACACAGTTTCAAAGGGTGACTAGCTATACAGATCCAGAGGGTCGTCTGGCCATTCTCTCTGGGATTCTGGAGGGTATCCCCATTACATTGGCCTCCCTGTATGCACCTCCGGGGTCTACAAAGGAAGTCCTCCGCTCCTTACTTCATAAAATTACTGAGCAACAAAAAGGTTTACTAATAGTGCGGGGGGATTTAAATCAGGTATGGGAACAAAAAGACACATCCAGAACCAAATCATTTCGGCAGAACCCAGTTAGTAGATTCATTAAGAACCACTTAAAGGGAGCTTTCTGGGTAGATGCCTGGAGGAGGCATAATAAGAATAAACAAGAGTATACACATTACTCATTTCCCCACAGCTCTTATGCCTGGATTGATTACTTATTAATCTCTGGAGAGCATCAAGACCAAGTCTTGGAATGTAAGCATATTCCATCTGTACTCTCCAATCATTCCCAATTGTTGTTGAGACTGAATTGGAAAATCAAAAAAGGTCAGACCCTTTGGAAATTCAATAATTATTTTCTGAATTTAAAGGAGTTTACACACATGGCCACTACGAGACTAATTCAGATTCTACAGGAAAATACGTATCCCCAAGGTCCCAGACACTATATTATGGGATACGGTGAAAACAGTATTTAGAGGGGACTGCATTAAGTTTGCTGCCCATTTTAAACAGTGTCAGTGGCTCAGCAGGTAGCACACTCGCCTCTGAGGCCGGGAGATCAGGGGCTGTGGGTTCAGTTCCCACATCTGGCACTTGGGTTAATATCCCAGTACTGACACTGTAGTGCAGCATGAGAGGGGTGCTGCACTTCTGAGGTGCCGTCTTTCGGATGAGACGTTAAACCGAGGTCCCATCTGCCTGGATTGGTGGTAGTTCAGGTGGATGTTAAAGATCCCATGGCACTTATCGAAAAGAGTAGGGGAATTTCCCCGGTGTCCTGGCCAAATTTCCCTCATTCACTAAAAACACCACCAACAGCTTAATCTGGTTCAAGGTCAGTTGGCATTCATCTGTATCCCCCTCCCCCGGGTCGTGCCTGAAAATAGGCAGGATTTGTCTAGTGCACTTACCAGGTCAACAAAAACTAAATAAATAAATAAAATAAAAATAAACAGCAACAAAACCAGCAGATGGAAGACCTTCAGAAACAATTACTTGCCCTACAGGGGCAACATGCTTGGGGGGGGGGGAACAACTCCGTAATGCCAGACATACAGAACATTAAACAACGGATCCAAAAATTAATTGATGTAAAAACGGAACAAGCACTGCAATGTCTCCAGCAGAGATATCATGAAAATGGCCCTCGGGCCTCCCGTTTCACCGCCTGAGACGACACACCGCCCATTCTACGATCACTCAGACCCAAGACCCTAAGACAGGTCACTTATTAAAATCCCCAGAAAAAATTTTGAATGGTTTTCAGGACTTCTATTTTAATTTGTATGCATCAGAACATACACCAGATAAAGAACGAATAGAATCATACTTGGCTAAATTAAAGCTGCCAAGGCTGAATGAGGAAATCAGAGACTCCCTTGACACTCCCATTACCCCCATAGAGCTAACCACGGCAATTAAGAGATTGAAAACAAAAAAATCCCCTGGCCCTGATGGATACACCCCTGAATTCTTCAAGTTTTTTGTACAAGAGATTAAGAGCCCTCTGTTGGGGGGCCTGTAGGGAGGCACAATCAGGGGTGGTGCTCCCGGACTCATGGAACTATGCGGTTATATCAAGTGTCCCTAAACCGGGAAAAGATATCACACAGTGTAACTCTTTCCGACCAATATCAGTTTTGAACATAGATTATAAACTATATACCTCAGTACTGGCGAGGCGCCTGGAGGTGGTTCTGCCCAAATTGATCAATTTTGATCAAACTGGCTTTATCCTTGGCAGGCGGAGTCAGGATAATATTAAAAGAACACTGCAGGTCTTGCACTATGCTGCCCGGTCAGGGGCACCCTGTATGATATTAAGCCTGGATGCAGAGAAGACCTTCAACCGGGTGGCATGGAGATTCCTGGACATGGCATTGGGAATATTCGGATTCTCAGAATCCTTTATTAAAATTATAAATAATATATACTCCAACCCCAGGGCATATATAAAGATTAACGGCACAGTCTCTCCTCCAATAGCTCTGTTTCGTGGCACTAGGCAGGGGTGACCCCTCTCCCCCCTTCTTTTTGCCCTGTACCTTGAGCCTTTAGCTCAGGCATTAAGACAGGATGAGACAATACAGGGATGGGATTTGGGTGGGGAAACACACAAGTTGGCTTTATACGCAGATGACTTATTAGTCTATCTTAAAAACCCAGAGCAGTCATTGGAACACCTGAGGGCACAACTAGCTGAATTTAGCCGTCTGGCTGGGTATAAAATAAATATGGGTAAGACAGAGGTTCTGAGAGCATATTATGAACCATCGGAACAGATTACAAAGAAATTCCCATTTAGATGGAATTTATCCCAGATTAAATATCTGGGGGTTCAGTTGTTTCCAGGTGGACCGGTTGTTCTCCCTCAACTTTATCCCAGTATTAAAAAATATCAAACTGGAGTTGGACCAGTGGGCCCCCGTCCCTATTCCATTGGTACAGAAAGTGGAGGCGATAAAAATTATAATTCTCCCTAAGTTTCTATACTTGGTGCAGATAATCCCTATTTTGGTCCCAGACTCTCACTTCCAATCTCTAGATAGAACGATCTCCAGGTTTATCTGGGGCTTGCAAAAACCCAGAGGTCTCTCGGTGCTCCAGATCCCAAAGGCAGAGGGAGGCTTAGCACTACCAAATTTTAAACCATACCATCGGGCAGCTCAATTACGAACGGCCATGTATTGGCTGGATCAGGCCTATCAGGCCAAGTGGAAAACTTTAGAACTATGGGAAGCGGACCCAAGTAAGAATTTAAATGATATACTCCTTGGGCAGAGGGGTAGATCGGGGGCAGGTCGGGGAGATAATCGCTCTACAGCCTCCACTTTAAGTGTTTGGCATGGGATCCTGGGAGGCAAGAGTGCTAAGAACTGGAGGAGTCTTCCGACTTCGGATCCATATATGGACTCCTTTGTTCCTAATAGGTGGGACGCAGGATTTAGGAGATGGGAGGAGAGGGGTTTACACCTGGTCTGGCATTTTATAGAAGGAAATGAGATCCTGCCTTTCGAAGTATTAGTTAATAGGTATGGAGTTTCATGGCAGGATAGATTTAGATACTTTAAAATTAGAAATTATGTTAGTAGTCTTTTGGTAACCCACAAAATTGGGAGCTCGCCTCCTCCACAGATTGCAAGCATATTTAAGAAAGCAACAGAGTGCGTCCCAGTTGGTACTCATATAATCTCTAAACTATCAGGTGCTTCTGACCTGGAAAGGAGAGTCTTCCTCCTATATAAAAAAAAGCTTGGGAGCGGGATTTGGGAGTTCAGATCTCTGAGGATTTCTGGGCTTGGACACAAAAGAGGATTCATTAGGGCATATCGGCTGTTAGCTGGCAGGAGTTCTTATGGAAGATTTTTGTTCGCTACTTCCGAACACCAGCGATCCAGATGAAATATCGGAATCCCACATCTTCAGCTTGTTGGAGGAACTGTGGGTACTCTCCTGCATCATTGGCACATATAATGTGGGATTGCCCCATATTAACCCCCTTCCTGCAGGACCTACAACAGGCCCTACAGGCAATTATAAATCCTAACTTGGAGATTACATCTCTCTGTTATTTTTTTTTGGGAATTGCCCAAGGAACTTCGAGACCCTCAGACGATTAAGTTCCTAAAAATCTCACTTTTAGCAGCCCAAAAGGCTATTACGAGTAATTGGTTATCTCCCAAGGCTATCACCCTAAGTATGTGGCAAGAACACATGATCAATATATATAGAATGGAGGCTTTAACGGCTACCATTAATAAAAGGGTCCCTGGTTTTGAGATTCTGTGGAGGCGATGGGTTCTATACATGACAGGGGTGAGACCTGACTTCATCCCTTGATCAAAGCTTTGTTGAAATCACTATAAGAGGCCTGAGAGGCAGCACACATAATATACCATAGAATTCTATAAGGCATAAGTAAAGTATTCATATTGCCCCCTAACTGATGAAATGGTAAATAATCCGGCCCACCTCCTCTTTTTTTTTCCCCCTACATAAAAAGGTATAAAATGGAATTCAACTTAGATGAATCGTATAGATTATAACTTAAAGTAGTTTTTGGTAGTCTTGTACCACCCATGTGTATTAACTCGTGATTGCTTGGCTTAACTATGTACTATGCTAGAAGAAATGCCTTTGAAAACACAAAAGAAGAAGGAAAGGAAAAAAAAAAGTATAAGGGTAATTGTCAAGGATGTTGTCTGCATCTGGTATGTTCTGTTTGTCTGAACAAAATATTTTTTAAATAAAGAAAGTTTAAAAAAAAAAACAGTGAACGGTTGCCGATAGAGGGACCATACATTATTTTTTATAGTGTATGGTCCCACGTAAAAAGTAAAACGGCTGCTTACTTTTTGGAAAATAGTCACCGCCGCGGCCGTTCAGTCCTTCCCTAACCACTGCATTCATCTGTCGGGTTCCCGTGTAAAAAAAGGCGCGCACATGCGCAGACCGATCGCTGTTGTTAACCTATCAATGTGACGTAGCATCGATAGGTTAACAACATTTCTACATCACATCGATAGGTTAACAACATTAGGAAATGATGATTTCCTAAGGTTAACAGCATTCTACCATACATTATAAGCATATTCCAGGCATAACAGCATTCCACTATACACTATATAGAGGATAATGTAAGGTCATCGATGGTGATCCAGTTTGTTAACCATCAAGAGGTTGCTAGGGCAACCATGTAAACCTCGAGAGTGAAGCTCGAGAGGTTTATGACACCATGGCAACCTAGAGATGGGTTAAAAAACGGTTAACCATCGATGTACCATACATTATTTTTTATAGTGTATGGTACCATTTGTATTTTTTTTAAAAAGAAAGCAGTTCCTTACTGCAGGTTTTTTTTTTTTTTTTTTTTTACTGTCACTGTCGCTCTGCTCTCACTGTCACAGCTATTTCAAAGCCGTCCGATCCAGTTGCGCACATGCCCAGACTGTTCCCGGTTGTTAACCATCAATGTGACATACCATCAATGGGTTAACAACATCGTGAAGTCGCATCGATGGTAAAACGTTGTTATAAAAAGGTAGATTTCTACCTATAACAATGTTCTACCATACATTATAGCTATTTTATCACACCACCTCATGAACAGTACAGCTGTCATTTTTCACATCCTGCCCAAAACGTGTTTTCACACCTGTGGTGCGGAATGCTGTATTCCCATGGATCTGAAAATGTTCTCCTATGGGGTTCATGAGGTGGGGTGATAAGAAGATGGTGTTCAACATTTGGGGTCAAAATATGAAAAAAATGACAAAGTTATGTCCATGCGTTGCAATTTTGGTATGTACGCTTGTAAGTGTGAAAATCTTAAATATTATCACCCCAGATTTTCAACACAGCCTTCTTATTACCCAAGCTTCTGTATGTCATAGCTGTCATTTTTCAAATGCTATCCAAAATCTGTGTTTGCACCTGTGGCACTGAATGGCATTCTACTTTGCACAACAAATTTAACAGTCACAGAAATCCCAAATAAAAGTTTCTTTTTTTTCCCTCCTAGCTTCAGTATGGCTGTGTGTACAGGGCAAGGGCAGGCTGGCAAAACAAATCTTTGACTTGTGCCATCCAGAGGGGAGAGAGAGCAGATGCAGGGAGAGGGGAGGCACGAGAAATTCAACAGTATTTTGGAGGTTTTCATAAAGAGATCCATTGTATTTCAAGTATTCTAGCTTTAAAAACATAAAACTCATTGAATTTAGGCGGAATACCAGATTTCTAGGTGGGATACCAAAATTCTGAATCTGGTATTCTGCCAAGAATACACCTTTTTTTCTTAAATTCTACCCCTGCTTAATATTAAAGAAGGACAACAGAGAAAATGGTGGCTTTTTTTTTTTCTCAGAGAGCTGTGTCTATGCAGTCCACACCTCAGAGGTACAGCTAAGACTTAACTGCTGCTTCTTGAACACTCATGTTCTCAGCGTTCTATGCATGACTGAACGGCTTTTGAGCTGTACCACTACCCCAGAGGGGGAGCTCATTACCAATACATTTAAATTCCCTACTGACAATGTGCAGCAATACAAAAATGTCATTTATAAAAGAACTGGCAAGTTATGGCCCAATCCAATCATACAGGGGAAACATGTCATCATACCAAGTAGGAGATCTGGGTTTGTGTCCTGAGTTCGACTCCCACAACTGGCTGGAGGAGTCTAGAATGCACTATGCAGGCAGGATGCTCAAACTAAGGCAGAGGACAGCACTCTTCCCCATTACCACAGCAGCTTCTTTGGTGGATGGTAGGAGTGGCACTGATATTATGGTCCTGACGGCCCCCACCAACACCAAAAGTCGACATGCGAAGGTGGCCTTATGCAAAGGACGTGAGGTTGGGGCTAAAATGAGGGCTTAGTATGGCAACATGATATCACTAGTCAACCACATTCTAGTGACTAGCCAGCCACTCAGAAAGATCCCACAGCTGTGGTGGAGCCCTATGAAGGTAGGCAGAAGGCTCTGCTGTGGGAAGAGCCACAAGGACGACGTGGAGTGGTATCAGAAGGATGCCTGGTGTGGCAGTATTGGACGTAAGTAAGACCAATGAACTGAGGTAGGTTGCTTGCCCTAAGAGAGAAAACGATGATTCTGAAGAAAAAAAATGGCAAGTTCTATGTATTTTTTTTTAATGATTACACTTTCCTTTCCCTGAAAGCAATGCATCTGAAACCATTGATTAGCCCAAAATAAATATTATAAAATATATCATATATGTGGTTCTTCTCGTGGTTTTGTATGGGCCAATACAGTGCACCCTATTTCTTTTATCTAAAAAAAATTCTAAGGAAGTTTCAGTTCTGACCAGACTCCCACATTACATTTTTGACTAGAATTAAAGTACCTACTGAAAGCAAGACTGAGTGAAAGTCAACATTTGACACGTCTCCAAGCATGTAAAAAAGCCCACTTAAAAAATTACATTTATTGATCACAAGTATGTGAGCCCTTGCCGACAATATACAACCCATGTTGTATTCAAGCTTCTGGTATCACTAAGACTGAATGTCAAATTCATGTGATCTTTTGTAACTCTGTATCATGCCATGGCTTCACAGGCTTTCTGAATAGCAGGCTGGCTCCTCCACAAGGAGAAATATAGAATAAAGGATGGGGAAGTGTATGATACGAGAATTTAATGCACACCCGAGTTGTGGGATGCCACATAAACACCGAGGACGAAGCCCGAGAGCTTTATCAAAGCATCTCACACCAAGGGTGTGCATTAAATACAGGTTACTCACCTGTAACAGGAGTTCTAGGAATGGTATATGTTGTTCATCCACACTTATTGGCAGGTTCCTTGCCGCTTTAAATCTTGCCGGAAGGTCTTCAAGCTGGCTCCTCCCACCCACCCGAGTGGTAAAACTCTCGGCTCCGCCCCATGACGCCAGATCTGGCCCGCTGGAAGCTCAGGTTGTGCGTCGAAGCCGGAGAGGTTGGGTGGGTCGTGTGGATGAACAACATATACCATTCCTAGAACTCCTGTTACAGGTGAGTAACCTGTATTTCTAGGGACATGGATATGTTGTTCATCCACACTTACTGGCAGACTCCAAGCAGTTCTCCGGGAGGAGGGAGGCAAGGCGCACACCCCTACTTAGGGAATAGAGACTGGAGAACCGAGGCCCCAAAACCAGCATCCCCGCGTGACTCAAGGTCGATGTGGTAATGGGTGATGAAGGTGTGTGTGCTGACTTCCAGGTAGCAGCCCTGCAGATTTCCTGGATAGGGACGTCCCTGGAAGCAGCTACCGATGCAGCAGTATGGTGGGTAGAATGAGCTCTTATCCCTCTGGGAGGCTCCATGCCCGCCAACTTATAGCAGAGGCCTATGCAGGAGGTGACCCACCTGCTTATCGTCCACTTGGCTGCAGGTCTGCCAGGTGCGGCTTCAGCGTAGGTGACAAACAGCTGGAGAACCTCTCCCCGAATTTCAGCCGTGCGCTCCTTATAGTAGGCGAGCGCCCTTCTAGGGTCCAAAGTATGGAGCCTATATTCGGCCTCCGAGGTGTGATTGGGGTAGAACACCGGCAGAGTCAACACCTGATTAAGGTGAAACTCCGACACCACCTTCGGAAGGAATTTCGGTGGGGCGCAGGACAACCTTGTCCCTGTGGAAGACCAGGTAAGGAGACTCGAAAGACAGCGCCTGGAGCTCTCCCATCCTTCTGGCTGACGTAATAGCCACTAAGAAGGCAGTCTTCCACGACAGGTGAGAGAGATCACACCTGTGCACTGGTTCGAATGGCTTGCCCATGAGCTTTGCCAATACCAGCAGCAGATCCCACAGTGGTGGAGGTTCTCGCACTGGAGGGGAAATGTGATCAAGGCCTTTGAAAAAGTGCCAGACCACCTTCTCTTGCGCCACCAACTGTTTCCCGGCCTGCGCCCGGTAAGCAGAGATGGCTGCCAGGTGCACCCTTAGGGTCGTCGACCTGAGCCCTTGCTGAGAAAGGGACCATAAATAGTCCAAAATGCTTGCCAAGGAACAGGAGGAAGGGTCCAGGCCCTTGCCCTGACACCAAATGGAAAACTTTTTCCATTTGAAGGCATAGCATTTCCTGGTCGACTCCTTACGGGACGCCTCAACTACATTGAGGACCTCGTCGGAAAGACCCAAGGCCTAGAACTCTAGCCGCTCAGGAACCAGGCCGTCAAGTGCAGGGATTGAAGGTCCGGATGGAACACCTTCCCCTGACTTGACTGAAAGCAGGTCCGGGCGAGCTGGAAGCTGCCTCGGGAGCCTGGAGCTGAGGCTGAGGAGATCTGGATACCAGCATTGGCGGGGCCAGTCTGGGGCTACCAGAATCACCTGCGCCTTGTCCCTCCTCACCTGAGAAGCACCTTGTGGATCAAGGGAAATGGGGAAACACGAGAAGAGGCCCGGGTCCACGGCCTCGAGAAGGCATCCCTGCAGCGAGCCCTGCTGAGGGGGGCGGCATGGAACAGCCTCAGCTTCGCATTCTCCTGAGGCAAACAGATCCACTCCGCGGTGTGCCCCAATGGGAGAACAGATCTTGTACTACCTCCGGCAGGAGAGACCACTCGTGGGATACAGCCCCTATCCGGCTTAGGACATCGGCCAGGGTATTGGAGGCTCCTGCCACATGAATGGCTAGGAGATCCGCCTCCAGGCTGCACACGAGTGATCAAATGCGGAGAGCTTCCTTGCACAAGGGCATGGAGCGCGTCCCACCCTGGCGGTTTAGGTAGTACATGGTCGTGGTATTGTCCGTCTGGACCCGAACCACTTGACCCTATAGAAATGGAGCGAAGGCGGTGAGAGCTAGGCGGACTGCTCGGAGCTCCAGCAGGTTGATATGGCATCGGGACTCCCGCGGGGGCCAGAGGCCGTGTGCTCTGTGTTCCCCCAGATGGGCACCCCAACCCATCAGAGAGGCATCGGGTCGATAGATACCTGCCGGCTCGGGCGGACAAACGGGATGCCCTCCTGCAGATGAGCTGGAATGATCCACCACTGAGAGCGTTCCACATCCCCTGGGTCACCGTCACTCGCTGGTCCAATGGATCGCAGCGTTGAGACCACTGGCTGGCCAGCCCCCATTGGAGGGGGCGCATGTTCCAGCGGGCCCAATGGACCATGCTGGTGCAGGCCGCCATGAGACCCAGTAGGCCCAGGAAGTCCTAGGCAGGGCGCAATTGCCCAACCAGAAATGATCGGGCAAAGGAGGAAAGAACCTCGGCCCTGTCCGCCGGGAGCCGTGCTCTGGCTCGAAGAGAGTCGAGCTCTGCCCCGATGAAGAGAATCACCTGCTTCGGTTCGAGTTCACTTGGCCTGCTTGATGAGGAGGCCGATTTGAGAGCAGACCTGAGGGCCAGATCTCTGACCGCTCCACCTCCTGTCTGGAGGGGCTGCTATCAGCCAATCGTACAGGTAAGGTACACCGGACCTCGGCGCCTCAGAAATGCTGTCACCACTGCCATGCATTTTGTGAAGACCCTGGGAGCAAGAGAAAGGCCGAAGGGCATGGCTAGAATCGAAAAGGGATCCCTCCGCTGGAAAGCGAAGGAACCTTCGGTGAGACGGACGGATAGGGACGTGAAAAAACGCGTCCTGCAGGTCAAGAGAGCAGAACCACACGCCGCGTTCCAAGGATGGTATTATCTGAGCCAGAGTAACCATCCTGAAGGTTCGAGACCTTAGGAACTTGTTTAGGTCATGTAGGTCGAGAATGGGGCGCCAGCCCCCCGTCCGTTTTGGGACCAGGAAGCACCTGGACACAAACCCCGGGTCTGAGGGAGGGTCCACCACCTCTCTGATCACCTCTTTTTCGAGGAGCAGAGCGATGTCGGCTCGATGAGCCGACCCTGGGGGCGACGGCTCTGAAGGGCGGGGCCTGCTCGAACTCCAGGGGCAGGCCTTTTCCTACCACTTCCAACACCCACCGGTCTGTGGTAATAGCAGACCAGGCGGAAAGGAAGTACCAGAGCCGTCCCCCCACGGGGGGAACCTGGGGTGAGGTGACGAGGTTGGGGGCGACACCCCTCAACCCGTCACTGTGCAGGCTTGGAGGAGGGACGGCGAGGGACCACCTGGGCCTTTACCTCCCTGCTTCCTGGAGGAGGAAGCCGCGGGCTTGGGTTTGGGACGCCAAGCGAGCCTGCTGGCCCTGGTGTTGCTGGGCCGGACGTGCCGGGGGTGCAGACGGACGAAAGGGCTTGGGCTGCAGTCTGCGGCCCTTGTCCCTCTGAGCGGATGAGACCGAGTCCAAGGTGGCATTGGACTTTTCAATCCTCTGGAGGTGGCCTTCCACTCCAGGGCCGAAGAGGTCGGTCCCCAGGAAGGGGACATCCGCCAATTTGTGCTGGGTATCCGCTGTGAAGGTGGATATCCTCAGCCATGCCCGACGGCGCATAGCCACTGCGGCCGCGACTGACCTGGCGCAGGAGTCTCCAATGTCTAAAGCAGTCTGAAGTTGCTGCTTTGCCACTGCCCTGCCCTGGTCCCGCACCTGCCTAACCGTAGTCTGCAGGTCAGCCGGGAGATGAGGGACTACCTTGTCCAGGGAGCCCAACAGGGCATGGGAGAAATGTGCCAGAAGCACGGCCGAGCTGGCCTGGCGAAGGCCAAGGGAGGACGCAGCGTAGACTTTTCGCCCGGCATAGTCCAATTTCTTGGACTCCTTGTCGGGAGGTTTGTCCACGTCCCTAGCATTTCTGGAACGCCGGAAAACGCTGCTGGTAACTAACCCCTTGGCTGAGGGGTGTTCCGAGAAACCAGGCAGGGAACCGGTAGGGACCACATACTTCCTGGCCATCCTGGCCGAAGGTGCAGGGCAGGAAGCAGGGCGCTGCCAGAGCTCCAAGGCTGGGCCCACAATGGCCTCGGCCACAGGAAAGGCCTCCGTAGGAGAATCCCCTCGGTCCAATATCTCCGTGAGGAGATACTTGGCCCGCTTGGATATGGGCTCGAGCTGCATCCTGGTGGACTCCGAGATGAGCCTAAGCAAACCCAGAAAGGAAGAAGGGCTATCGTCCAGCGACTGACCTCCAGAGGACTCCAAGTCTACTTGCCTGGAGAAGAGGGAGGAATCGTCGTTGGACTCAGAAGAGTCCGCAAAGAGCTGCCTCGGGCCTGAGCCACCCTCTACCTGCCGAGGGCGATCGGGAGTAAGGGTGACCGACAGCCTATGGGGTAAACCCTGAGCCGACCGAGAGTTCTTGGTTGGAGCCCCAAACAACGGCTGTGGAGACTGAGGTTCCACCCTAATCGGTGGAGCAGCTGGTTTCGGCTGAGCAACAGGCCTGGAAACAGGTGCCTCGACTAAAGTGAGGGGTTGCTTCGGCCGCTCCGATGACAGCCACTTAATGGCCGGGGAAGGCGACATGGTCGGCTTGTTCCCAGCCCGCAGAAGCTGTTGCCACATGAGGTCCTCGTATCGTCGATGCAACTTGCGTCAAAGCCTCCCCTCGTCCGAGGAAGAGGACGAAGATGAGCGGCGGCGCCGCTTGCCGCGGTGCCGAGACTGAGACCGCCTCTGATGGCGGGATCGGCTGGACCGCGAAGAAGTCCGAGACCGAGACCGCGAACCTCGGCTTTTCCGAGGAGGGTGCAGGGAAGGAGCGGGGGAAACCCGCTCTCCCTTCGGCTCGGAAGGAACACCCAAGGGCTCCGGAACTGGAGGCACTGGCAAGCCCACGGGATCCTCAACCACCACCAGGGGAACCGGGGAGAGAGGATTTTCGGCTTCGCCGGTCAACAACCCGTCCAACGGGTCGAGAAAGATCTCGACTGCATAGACGGGAGTCTCAGTCAACTGACCTGACGGGGACACCGTGAAGCCAGTGGCCGAAGCTGAAGGGTCGACCGCTCGGGGAGGGGGACCTCTCCCGCTCCCAAGAGCGTCGACGGACGGACTTACCCTTGTCCTTCTTCTTTTTGGACCGAGAGGAAGGTCCCGAAGATGAAGGTCCCTCTCCCTTGGTGGAGAGAGACAGACAAAGCTCCTTAAAGGAAGCAGAATATGAGGATCCCAGGGAGAGCGGAATAAATGCCGCGGCCGAGGAAGATGCGGTCCGTGCCGACTCCTCTTCGAGGGCGATCATCTGCTCTAGCTGATCCGCTGAGCCCGCCACCACGGAGACCGCCAACCAGGCCTCTTTCGACTTTACCGGAGGGTAACGCTTTTCGGGTCACCCAAGTTGCAGACGGGCGGCACAGTCTTCCAGGACGTAGGCCGAGAAAGAAGAGCACAGGTCGCAAACCTGCGGGTCGTGCTCAAGGCCCAAGCAATAGACGCACGTGGAGTGCGGATCCGTCCGAGACATCTTCTGCCGCATGGGCATCTCCAAAACCGGGAGTCGAGGTTGTCCGCGCAGCCGCAGGGAAATAGTTGACGAAGTCTAGAAAACCTTAAAGATTAATTTCGAAACCAAGATAGGAACCAGTCCTATACGTGAGCGTGAAAGGAGAGAACCTGAGCTCCAAGCGTAAGGAAGATCTAAGGCCATGGGGCGGAGTCGAGAGTTTTACCACCCGGGTTGGTGGGAGGAGCCAGCTTGAAGACCTTCCGGCAAGATTTAAAGCGGCAAGGAACCTGCCAATAAGTGTGGATGAACAACATATCCAAGTCCCTAGAACTTTGAGTTTTTACACAGTTCCCTGTCTTTTATTTTATATAATTGCTGGTCAGCAATTTTTTTGCAGCCTGACTTCTGTCACACACACATACACACTCTTAGTCTGTCTCTCCCTGTCCCTCACTTTCCAGCACTTGCATTTCGTTTTTGCTCTGCATTTATTTATTTTTTTAAACGTACAGTTTTTAGTGGGGATTGCACCAGTCATCCCAGGACCCGTTCCTTCTTGGACTCACTAGCCTGTGTCCAATGCAGAGGAACTACAGGATCAACCAGATAAAGATTTTGTTTTTACAACATTAGGTAGGATAAATGTGACAGAAAATTACAGGGAAAGAAGAGCCTGTTTGTGGCGGCTCCTCGGTAACAGAGACAGAGCCGCCACAGTTTCAGAACTGTTCAGACCACCCATGTAGAAAACAAGAGCCAATGAGGGAGCCAGATGTTTTGATCGACACAGAGCGTGAGTGCCATAATAACCTGTGGGTTATTACAGAAAATATCAACTAGCTCTCTCAATGCAAAAAAACTGCTGGCCAGTAATTATAAGGATGATTTCATCATCAGACACAACATTGCCTGATGACTTTAAGAAGCAGCAGTTAGTCATCAAGCAAAGACAAAGCTTGAACAATGATTAAATTAGAAGGAACTTAAAAAAGCTAAAAGAAAGAAGAAAGCCCACATACATTTACCCATCTAAAATACTTTCTAGCTACTTCTAGTCTCTACATTTAGTCTCACACACCAAAATGCAAAAGGAACACCAGATCATTTTCACAAGCTTGGAAAGACAGCCTTCAAACATTTACCTGTTGGTCTTTCTTCCTGGTTTCCAAAGACCATGAGACCTTGTGATGAACATGCTAAAGCAGATTTAGGATTAAAGAAAGTTACTTTTCTTTTCTTAACCATAGCCAGCAAACCATATATTTATATGCTATTGCATTTATATGTAAAATAAAGAGCTACTTACTGCTTGGTTTTCCATACGTGCAAATATAACATTTAGCATCTGTGTGAGAGTAGCCTTGGCAGTAGTTTGGTTGATGAGATTCTTGCTTGCCAAGTAGATATTGTAACATGTTCGTACAGCTTGCAGCACCGTCCCCTCATGTATCTCTATATGTTGAGATGTTACTGCAGTAAGAAGAGCCTAGAGGAAAAGCAAAGAAAAACATACTAAACAGAGTACATACAGTATATCACAGGAAAAATCAGCTACAATGCACTTAAGCTACACAATATGCAAAGTGCCTCACATATAGCTATAACTTCAGTACACAGTAGAAAATGTAATATCAGTCCGTAATAGACACTGCTGTTGCGACAGTGTGGCCTACTGGTTAGAGCACAAATCGATAAACTAGGAGGTCTAGGTTTGAATCCAATCAGTGTTACTTACCACCTGTATGACCCTGAGCAAGTTGCATCACCTCTCTGTGCTTAGACTCCTCTCTCGCTCTTTCTTTCTCTGCAGTGTTCACACTTAGCTTTTTTTTTTTTTATTTTACCCACTGTTACAGCCAGGAAAAATGGTACCAATCTGCACTGGCTCACCCAAGATTTATATCTACCCCAAGCTATAATGAAGATTACTGGAGGAGGAAATGGACTCCCTCTCTATCCGTTTCCAAGTACTCCCTAGTTTCCAGTGGCACCCTCTCTCTCTCTCTATCCAACCCCTTCGTTTCTATCTGGTATCCAGCAGCTCCCCCTCCCTCTTCCCATATGCCCTCTTTGGTGTACAGTGGCACCCCTTCCTCTCCTCCCCTCCATAAGTTCTTCCTGGTGTTTTGAGGCACCCCCTCCCTATCCCCATCCCGTTAAATTTTCCCTGGTGTCCACTTACACTCCCTCCACTCTCCCCATCCCACAATAGTTTCTCTGGTGTCCAGTGGCACCCTTGTACCCCTAGAGCAACGTAATTCCAAGACCTTGCTCACTTCACTCAGCCACCATCTAATTTCTGCAACTTTAATACAGTTAAAAAAATAAACTACAGTAATTAATACCATTCCCCCACCCATCACAGCCCTACCACCACGGAAAACTTCACTCCAAAATCTTTGTGTAGCAGACAGTGCTAAACAAAATTAATTTTGTGTAGTAATTGGCAAACTTTGGGTAGCATTTAAGGTTATGTATGTAGCCAGTTTTATTTTGCACCACAGGTCTCTCACCACCTCCCACCCCACACAGACTGATGTACAGTTCTACTTTTCTCTGACAAAGAGGTCCATTATGCCCCCACTCCCAAGCTTCTGGCTCTGATCTGTTTATGTTCTTTCTCCAGTTTCTGAATTTGTTAGTTCTTTTCTTTATTTTTACTTAGAGTCTGTGTTTTCCATCATTAGTCTAGCTGTTCAAAAACAAAGCTGTTAACCTGCATACCTATGTATAAAACCCAAAATTAATATATACCTTATGCAAATCACTTAACCTCCGTAACTGTGCTTAACCTCTCTCTCTTTAATCTCTCTGTCCTTCTGAAATCTCAGTGCTTGCTGAAAACAGCAGCAACACACTCTTTCCTTTCTCCAAAATTGTACAGTTTACTGTTAAGTGCCCACCCCAGAATTTTAACCTTACCAAAGTACTTCCACTCATTAAGTATTATAAAACCCATGATCCACCTTTCTCAGCCCCATCACCACGGACAATTTTATTTAAAATTATTTAAGCTGCCCCATGGTGCCAAGAGATGGGTGTTCATTTGGCATGCTGGCGGCCCGGGTTCGTGCCCCGAGCCCGGTTGTCAGGAGCGAAGGCCAGTGGAGAGGGAATTAAGCATGTCCTTTGGACACTTCCCTCCCGGAGGGGCCCGCATGGCACCGCTCCTTTCATGATTTTTGGTGGTGACTTGTGGCGATGTCCTTGGTGATGTGGGCGACCACACACCGCTTGATATCCCTGCCCCAGGCTGCCGCTACAGTGCACACCTACGTGGGAGGTGGGTGGGACAGGAAAAATGGCCCATTCCAGCTCTGCCAGATGACGGCTTCCCTCCCACCATGCTGCAGTCCCCAGAAGGACCATTCCCATCCCCTGCACCTGACATTCTGGACAGGCACTGTTCAGTTCAGACTTCTCCTCTCCCCCGGGCCCTTCCGGCATGGTTAGAGCCGGAACTACCAGACACAGGTCTAGTGGGACTCAGGTGGCAGGGGTGAGACTGGCGGGCAGCAGGGATTGTACAGCCCAAAACAGTGGCAGGCAGGAGGCCAGGGGAAGTGGAAAAATAAAGCAAAAATAAATAAATAAATAAATATTTACAAATGTTCATGTAGCAAGTAGCAACTTCTAAGATACAAAGCCTAACTGTAGTAGCAGTGGGAAAATTATGTGTAACATTTTGCATATAAGCTTGTGTGAAGCAAATGTACAACCACTTTTGGGTGAAACTGCGATGTGTAGCATGCAACTGCTAAACATAAGCAATTTTGTATAGCCATTCTGTAAGCAATTTGTATAGCAGTTAATGAAAAATTGTGTAGTTTTTTTGCTACACAATACTAGGTAAAATATTCCCTGCCTGCCACCCTCCCCACCCTGTTAAGACAGACTCCGCGGTGCGCTGCTTCAGGACTTCTTTCCCCTAATGCTTGTCACCCTGTGGACGAGTCTTCTGACAAAGTGAGATTATGGACGGTAAGAGCCGTGTCTGATGTTCTGAGCTTCCATCGCTGTCCACACTCTCGCCATCACTTGCCTAATTCTCCCTCTGTCTCTCCAGTCAGTCCGTATCATACATCACCCCTCCCATGTGAAAGAGGATGCAGTATCGCAATGAATTCCCCAACACCGCCCTTTCCCTCTAACTGCCTGGTGTGATAAGTTCTGCAAACCCTATGCAGGTTAAAAACTTTCAATTCTGACTTGACCAGTACCACAGAGATCAACAGCTCTGCAGACCGAAGAGCTTCATACTTGCTTAGCAGCTCGCGTGGTACCAGTGGCTCACAGTACCACTTTATAGTAGGATACCATTAGAATCTGCGAACTTCAAGACACAATGCTTTTTTTTTTTCCAACTGTGTAAAAAAAAAAAGTTCTCTGTCTCTTTTGTTAATTTAATTTATCTGGTAATGGGGTAAGTGCACTGGATTAATGCTAGCCCATTTTCTGGCATGAGGCAAGAAAAAGTACTGTACATACAGTAGCAATATAAGAAACAATACATGATAGCTCAAGTCAAAGAAAACTAAGTATACAAGCAGTATAAAAGTACATCAGTTACATTTACGAAGATGTCTGAACATCATTTAAAACAGTTACATACATTATTGGTTCAAATACTTTGTTAAACCATTCATGTATGCGGCCTGACCAATAGTTCTCAGACTTTGTCACAGTGAGCCTCCCCAAATCCATGGAAAAGATTTTGAGCCTCCCCCAAAAATTGAAATAATCTTGGGCCTCCCCAAAGAAAATTAACATACTGTACTTTGCACAGTACACCATGAATAAATTGAAACCCCTTTGAGTACTTGGCTCACATTCAGTTCTTTGTCTTATTCTGATGTGGAACCTTTGAAAAAAGAGCTCCTGTGCTCAAAGGTGTTATCTGAATGACAAATAAATAAAATAAACAAATATGATTATTATTCGGCTTATTGTAATGCCCACCCCCTCCCCACACACACAGACCAACCTATATACTCTGCTTTTTTCATTCTTGAATCATTGTAACCTCTTGTTGCATTACCTTCATGGGTCAGTACTTTCTCTGTTTCCTCTCTATATGAAATAACCTTCCTACATACTTTGCCTCTCCCCATCCTTCCCTGCTCCTAAGCAACTTCTCTGGGATTACTTTGCTCCTTCCTGCTATTGCACTTTGTACGTCTATGCTCAACCCTTGTATTTGGGCTGTTTTTGCCATCAGGCTACAAATTGACCAATTACCACCACTCATTATTAGTTTATTGTTCATATTTGTTTGCAGTATTGTTCACTGTGTATTTCTTGATTGTTTTGCAGTTACCTTTTGAAATATATTCACTCCCTACCCTTTCCCAGGCACACCTGAAATGAGCCTTGGCTCATTCACCTTCCCTTGTCACCTATTAGTAAATAAATACATTAAATTCACCTACTATTATCCTCTTTCAGTTTGCATCATCTCTTCACACAAAATATATACAACTCAAAATTTAAATACAGTACTTTTTCAGACTTGCTTGAGCCTCCCCTGGAAGAGGTTGGGGCCTCCCCATTTGAGAACTCCCGGGCTAGACCATCAACCTGGTGCAAGGCACTTGAAAGACAGTTCCATAAGGCTAATTCAGATTTGGAGTCGCTGAAAAGGTTGATACATTTTAATGGACTGTGACAGGGTTGAAGAGGGCCCTGGCCCATTTGTTATGCATACAGAATTAAAAGCAAGATCTGTTCTGTCCTCTCCTTTTCTGCCACTTGTCAGTCTTTGCCTGCCTGACACCGCAATCACATCTTTTTTCCTGGGCATCGTAGGATCTGGCCAGTTTGAAAGATTCCATGCTTCCCCACTGCTGTCTCCCTTTCTCCATTTGCTGTTTCTCTTTCTTTCTCTCCCATGCTTCTCTGTGGGTTATAAAAATATACGTGTCTCTTTATGTAAAACTGGTATCCCTTGATTTATAAATGTATATAGTTATGTTGTTTGAAATGTATTGCAGAAGGCTGTGTGGGGATTGTCAGAAAAGGCTGAAATCTGAAACAGAGATCTGACCAGGCAAAACCTTTTGATCTCCTTAAAGGAAAACTGTCCAAATTCGCAGCCCCCCTTCCCTAAAGCCTAACCCCCCGATTAAGCTTTTTGCAAGGAAAAGCCTTTGGTTTACGTGCTGGTACTTCCTGTATTTTAATTTTATGAAGTTCGGGAGTTGAGAACATGACGGACGCTGCGCGGTACCATTCAGAGCGAAAGTGCAGCGCTGTACTGCTCGCATCAATACAAATTAGTGTGTGTGTGTGTGTGTGCACGCTGTCATTCATTCCCTTGCACCAGTAATTATAAAAACTAATGCCTGTGAAAGGTGTGTGTTATCCTGAACAGGCATTATTCTCTATATACAGCACTCCTAGAACTACAGTTACAGGTGCGTAACCTATTTTTCTAGGGGCATAAATATAGTCCACTATCCACACTCTGCCAGACTCCTAGCAGTTCTCCAGGAGGAGGGGACAAGGCATGCACCCCTACCTGGCAAACAGAGACTGGAGAACTAAGGTCCTAAAACCAGCATCCCAACATACCTCAAGGTTGATGCAGTAATGGGAAATGAAGGTGAGCACTGACTTTCAGGTAGCAGACCTGCAGATCCTGTTCAACGCCTACGTCTCTGACATAAGGACAGGAATCAGGAGTGAGATGAGTCTCTTTGCAGATGACTCAAAACTGGGGGCGGTGGAGGATGGGGAGGAGGGGAGGGTGGCCCTACGGGGGACCTGGAGGCTCTGGAAAGATGGTCTAGAAAGTGGAAGCTGAGGTTCAATGCAGGGAAATGCAAGGTACTCCACCTGAGGCCAGAAACCCGGCCAAGTGTACACCCTGGGGGAATGCTACAAGTCTCGATGGCTGAGAGGGACCTGGGGTGGTGGTGGATGTCAAAATGAACAACTCGGAGACTTGTAGGAGGGCAGCAGCCAAGGCCAACAGGATGCTGGGATGCATCGCTAGGGGATCACTCAGAAGGAGGAAGTGATGCTCCTCTGTATAACTGCTTGGTGAGGCCACACCCTGAGTACTCGTGGCAGTTTTGGAGGCCACACTAAGAGGACATTAAACTCCTGGAGAGGGTCCAGAGGAGGGCAACCAAATGATTTGGGGCTTGGGGACAGGACCTATGAGGAGAGGTTCAAAGAGCTAAATATGTACACATTGGAAGAGAGAAGGGACCGGGGGAACATGATAGAGGTCTTTAAGTACATGAAGAGGGTAAATAGGGGAGGAACAGTCAGGGTGCTTCGAAGGAAGGAGGAGGGTGCCATTAGAGGGCATGGGTGGAAGCTGGAGGGGGGAAGATTCAGGGGAGAAAGGAGGAGGTGCTACTTCACTGAGAGGGTGGTGGAGCCATGGAATGCACTGCCTAGGGGGCTGGTGGAGGGGTTCAAGAGGGGCTGGGACAGGTACAGGGGAAGGGTTCTGGAAGCAAAATCCAATGCAGCAAGAATATCCGGAACTGGGAAGGGAGAAGCCAGAGAAGGCGAGGGGGGCAGCAAGGTCAGCACCCAGGGTGGGGGCTGACCAATCGAGCAGACTCGAAAGACCGTTAGGCCTATTCTGCTGGCATTTTAGTATGTTAGTATGTTAGTATGTTAGTATTTCCGGGATAGGGACATCCTTGGAAGCAGCCACTGAGACAGCAGTATGTCTGGTGGAATGAGCTCTAAGCCCTTCAGGAGACTCCCTACCAGCCAACCTTTTGCAGAGGTCAATGCAGGATGTGATCTACCTGCCTATCATCTGCTTTCACAGCGAGCCTCTCCCCAAACTCTAGCTATGTGCTCTACACAATAAGACATCACCCTCAACAGATTCAGGGTGTGGAGCCTACGGTCAGCCTTCGAAGATGGGTTAGTAAAGTATACCAGTAAGTTAATCACCTGGTTAAGGTGAAACTCTGATACAGCCTTCAGGAGGAACTTCAGGTTGGGGCAAAGGATGACTTCGTCCCTGCAGAAGACAGATAGGGAGACTCCACTAATAGCACCTGGAGCTTCCCAATATGTCTGGCTGATGTGATGACCACCAGGAAGGCCATCTTCGCAGGTGTGACACCTCACACATGTGCATACACTTAAATGGCTTGCCAATGAGCATAGCCAACACCAGCAGCAAGTCCAACAGTGGAGATGGTTCACACACCGGAAGGAACAGGTGATCCAAGCAACTGAAAAAACACCTGACCACCTTCTCCTGGGCCACTGTTGGCTTATCAGCCATGCCAGTAAGCAGAGATGGCTGCCAGGAGCACCTTAAGCATCGGTGCTTGCAGTTCCAACTCAGAGCGAGACCAGATGTAGTCCAAGATGCTCGCCACAGGGCAGGCAAGGGTATCAGGTTCCATGCCTTGGCACCAAATGGAGAACCTCTTCCATTTAAAGGCATAACACTGGAAAGACAATTCTTTCCAGGAGGACTCTAGAATGTGGAGCACTTCATCTGAAAGACCCAAGGTATAGACGTCTAGCTGCTTAGGAACCAGGCTGTGAGGGGCAGGGGCTGCAGGTCCGGGTGCAGGACCTTTCCCTGTTGCCTGTTCAGCAAATCCAGGAGGGGAGGCAGCTGCCACAGAGACCTACTGCTGAGGCTGAGGAGATCCTGGTATCCGAACTGCCAAGGCCAGATGGGAGTCATCAGGATCATCCGCACCCTGTCCTTCCGGGCCATGACCACTACCCTGTGGATCAAGGAGAAGTGAGGAAAGACATACATGAGGCTTGGAGTCCAGAGCCTAGTGAAGGCATCTCTCCCAACAGTGTCCCACACTGTAGGGGCAGGCATAAAACAGCCTCAGTTTGGCATTCTTCCAGGAGGCAAACAGATCCAACACAGGGGTGCCTCACAGGAAGAACAGGAGGTGCAGCACCTTATTCAGGGACCACTCGTGCTACATCTCCCAGGGTGACCAGAACCTGTACACTCTGTGGTCTCCCAGGTGCGTGCCCCACCACAGACACACTATCATGAGCGTGATGGTCAGTTCTGGGCAGACAAACGAGATTCCCTTCCTCCAGATGTTCGGGGATCAGCCACCACTGGATGGCATCCCACATCGGCTTGGTCACCATGACCGGCTGTGGTCCAAGTGGCCTATCTGTTGGGACAATGACGGCCCACCTCCCACTGGAAGTGGCACATCTGCAAGAGGTAAGATCCAGACCTCGGTCCACAGGGAGGCAGGCCTTGGCCTGCAGGAAGTCTAGTCTGCCCTGATGATCACCTGCGTGGGTACCCATTCAGACTTGTCCAGGTTGAATAAACAGGACCGAGTCTCAGCGGGTCTGGAAAGCCAGATCTCTGAACCTGTCTATGGCCTTTCTGGATGAACTAGCTAGCATCCAAATAAGGATACACCCTGACACTTAGGTGCCTCAGGTATTTATTTATCTATTTAGTTTTTGTTGACTGGTTTAAGTGCTCTAGACAGCAAAACTGCCTATTTTCAGACACGACCCGCGAGGTTACATACAAAAGGGTAAAAAGCAGCAGTACAATACATGAATAAGACAAGTGACAACAGCTGTACATTTACCTAACAAAGCACTGATATACAACGTGCACATCACAGTGACAGAAGACATAAGGGACTGGCAGGACAGTGGCATCATACGTAGCAAAATACAACTGTACAACAAAGAATATTAAGTACCAGGGATAATTAAGTTCGAGTAGAGCTTGGGGAGAGCCCTAATCAGTGATAGGAACAAGTGCCAGTGCAGAACTAAGAGGGGTAGGCAAGGACGTGTCAGATCCCCTCACAGGAGCAGTTCTCTGAGCTATCAAGTAACTTGCAGAGTTCCAGTTTGAAAATCTGGTGAGTCTGGGAGTGTCTAAGCTCCAGAATTAGGGAGTTCCATAGTTTTGAAGCAAGAACAGAGAAGGCGCTGGAACTGCAGCATGTTGGGTCCCTATTGGGGGGACATAGTGCAGGAATTAGTGGCAATATATATACCCCTAGGTATATATTGACAGCTACTACCACGTTTGGTCTAAAAGTAGAGAAGAACTTATACCTGCAAACTACATTGCTAATATTGGCAGCAAAAAAAGTAATCACCAGGCTATGGGGAACAAATAGGCTGCCAGCTAAGGGAGAGTGGCTAAACTTGACAAGAGAGATATATAGGTTGGAGAGGATGGTGATCAGAGTACGGGATAGAGTGGAGGTCTTTGATACAAAATGGAGAAAATGGATTATGTCTCAGTTAAGCACTTATTCAGACTTTGTTCCTTGAAGCTAATCAAATCAATACCTGAGCAATGTTAAAATGAGATTTGTCTATTACATGTGATCAATTAGTCCTAGTACTGGGTGAGAGTTTTTAAAGTCCAGTGTATAATTATATAGAGCATCTTGGGATATCCAGCAGGGATTGCTCAGAAGATCATAGGGGGTAGTGCACAGCAGGTTGTTGTAACATAGCTACAAGAGACAGGGTGGACTGGGATGTGGAAGAACATATCCTGGAGGTCCATGAAGCAAACCACAGGTTTTGCTCCAACAACGGAATCATATGATTCAGGGTGACCATCCGGAACATGCATTTCCCCATGAACTAGTTCAGATCATGCAGATCTAACCCCCACCCCCAACCCCAAATCTGTTTCAGGGCCAGAAAGTATCTAGACACAGAACCCTGACTGGCCAGGGCAACCAGGACACAGGCTGCTGCCTCTTTTGCAAGGAGCTAAGCAGTTGCCCTCCCAAAGGGTGGACAGCATGTTCTTCAACACCCTGGACTCCTAAGGACCATGGAGGCAGTCAGAAGAGCCTCGAAGTTCACAAGCAACCCTCTGCCTACTCTCACCAGGCACCTGCAGCACAACTTTGACATGCTGCAGGACTGGTTTAAGGACAGCCTACTGGTGCTCAACAGCAAAAAAACAAAGACAATGCTCTTTGCTGGGCATCAAAAGAGAAGAAATGAAAATTACGTACCTACCGTAATTCTTGATCTTCTCTTGTATCTTCACCATTCATTACTGCTTGGGTTAAGCCGGAGGCACGCACCCACTTTGTTGTTTTTTTTTGGAGTCGGCCTAACGGCCACCGAAAGTGCGACCGGCTTCATGGCTCATGGTGCACGAGGGCGGCCATTAGGTGTCAAAGAGACCTCCTCTATCTCGCCCTGTTAATGTGGAGAGGCTAAAATAAAGAGTAAGAAAAAGGAAAGCGAGGCAAGAGAGCCGAGGGATAGAAAAGGAAGGATATAAACTGAAAAGGGATAAGCCATGGAGAATAGACAGAGGAGAGAGAATTCTACCTAAGGGAACGCAGGGCCTCCTTTCCGGGGCAGCTCTAAGGGAGGAACAGAGAGAAGGAAAGAGAAAGTAGAAGAAGAAGGAGAAGAAGAAAAGGGGGCATGTTGAGAGGGAGAACAGTGCCCATAGAGCATTGGTTGAGAGGCTTATAGGCTCGAGACTAAGAAGGGAGCAAGAATCCCAGTTGTTAGGACTGAGGGGAGGTTCAACCGAACCACCTGAACAGATCTGAATGAGGGCAGGCTCTCTGGACTCTCAACATGCCCAGTCCCTTCATTCTAGTTGAGGGCTCCTAGACTGTCCAGGCAGAGCCCGTTCCGGGTAGAGCGCCCAGCCAGGAAGGGGACTAAGACCCTTCGCACCTTGTTAGGTGCTAACACAGCAGTGTATGGAAAAGACTATGCCTTCTCGAAGGCAGTTTTGTATGAAAAATAGAGTGGAACTCAATCAGACTCCCTAGGGGAAGGCAGGCAGACGCTCAGAGCTGACAAGTTCAGTCAGAAGCTAGAAACGCTTAGAATAATACCTGCCAGGAGGATTCTTGACTTTGCCGGGCAGGACAAGCATGGCCACTTGGGCCGTGAAACTGCATGACCTGAAGAAGGCAAGGAATCGCGACCGACAGGGTGTCAGAAAGAGTCTCCTAAGAAGTAAAGAAAATTATAACTGTGTCGCCCTCTTACCTGAGGTAAAAGGAAGATCCATTCACTAAGAATGGAAAAACAGAAAGTTTTTTTTTTTTTTGCATAAAGGCCAAGAAAAGTAAGAGGAACGAGACGGGAGGGGGAGACACCACAGAAGGAGGCCACTGAGGGGAAGGTGGGAGGGTATCAGTGATGAATGGTGAAGATACAAGAGAAGATCAAGAATTACGGTAGGTACGTAATTTTCATATCTTCCCTTGTCAATCTTCACCATTCATTACTGCTTGGGTGAGTACCAGCCCCTTCCCCTTAAAAGTGCGGGGTAGAACCCTGAGGGAACAAGACCGCCAGCCTCCTGTTGGTGAAAACAGAAGGGGAAGACCCTGGCTAATGCAGAGAGAAGCCTATGTGGGAGAAGAGCTAGGAGGTGCCCCCCGAGGACGGGGAGACGGAGGAAGCCCCTGCAGAAGTCTAGCTCTGGAGGAAAAAAGATGGGTCCCCCGGAAAGCGGAGCAAATCACCCTACGCCGGGCCAGGGGTGACAACCTTGATAGATGAAGCCATGCCGTCCGCCTAATGCAGATCGCTGTCCCCGCAAAGCCTGGAAGCCACCTCATTAGCGTCATAAGATGCCCTTGCTTGGTGTCTTGCCAGCTCCAGGTCTACAGTGGAGAGGGCAATAGCCTGTCTGGTGTGCTCCGTATCAGGCATTGATGCTAAGAGCTGGGAGAGCATCGACCACAGATGCCGACTGTAGGCAGCGTGGTGAGCCTGAAGTGATGCAATGCAGGCCACCGATGAGAGGAAGAGAACACTTCGCCCCCACCGGTCGAATTGTAGGAATCCGAATCCGTGGATGGTCGCTTCTTGGCGCGGCGACACTTCGAAGGAGTCTCTAGGTATACCAAACCCAAGGACGGGTTGGGAAGGGTACCCAGGAAGTTCGAGGGCACAATACCTTGTCGACAGTCTACCGGGGCTGGAGAGGGGCGACTAGCGACTGCTAGGAATGGATAGGCGCCTCCTGGAAGGGTATAGGCCGGAAGGTACCACCAGGTGCTGGGCACTGAATTCTCCAAGGAATTCACGCTCTCCCGTCAGTATTGTCTCGCTTAACGTAAGAGATTCAAGATCCCGCACTCATCCTCGAAAGGAATCGCTGATATTCAGTGAAATCAGCGCGGAGGAAAGATGAGCTAGGGTTCCTCTCCTCAGAGGAGGGAGACGATGATGGGAGCTCAATGTCCAGAAGATTCCTGCAGCGGTGGGGAGAGTCGAAAGACCCGCCATGCATGTATCTAACGTGATGAGGGAAGGCCGCCAGAACCTCTGAACTGCTCCCAGGATAACGGACCCGTAGGACCGACATGGCCTGGAAGAGCAGGGGTGGTTGCAGAGGTACTGGAGAAGGGCACCTGCGAAGAGGCAACTGACCTCTGCTAGGGCTCTGAAATCTGGGGAACGGAGCCCGAGCTGGCGGGATCCCGGACAACAAACCAGGTCGCAAAACGGAACCCTGGGGATGCGAGGCCTGGAAGAGCCCAGAAGGGGATCCTCCCCTGTGACGAACCTGGGACTGCATGGATCCAGAAGGGCAGTCCGCAGCAACGCCACCGGAGGGAGTCCCGGGGCCCAAGAGGGAAAGGTGGGGATCGGCGCTATGGCTCCAAGACACCCCACGAGGGGTGGCCTGCCGAGACCGCGACGACCGTCCCCCGCCCCTCGACCTCTCGGACTCCGAGAGAGCCCTCCTCCTCGACTCCAGCTGCCCCCACCCCAAGAGGTGGCAACAGCACCCGTAGTAGCTGTCACAGACCCCTAGGAGGGAGAGCCCTCCCCAGTCCCCACCACATCACCCTCCGGGACCCGGGGCCACCCTTAGCCCGAGGGTCCTCAGGAGGACGGGAGCGGAGACAGCGGAGGGGCCCGCTGTGCCGCTAGCACCATGTGTTACTGGGGACCCCGACGCCGAAGAGTCAGGGTGCCAGGAAGGGTCCACGTCCGAGTCATCGACCTCCGAAGAGGACGAGACCAGCAGAACCTCCATGCTGGCAACCCCGGGGTCCCCAGAGGAACGGCACCGTGAACGGTGCCAGTGCTAGGGATCGCCGGACTACCCTAGCCCGCTAGCGACTGGGTATAGGGGTCTGCCCCGCGCCCCTGCTGCACCAGTTAGGGCTCACGGTGCCGCCCGCGCCGAACTCCGACCCAGCACCGCCAGAGCGCTAACCGGGCCTGCGGTGCGCAGCGCGCCACCTACGGCACCGTTCAATCACCGGGCGCGGATTCAAAACGGCGCCGAGGGCGGCGCCAAGGGGTCCACCGTGCCAGGCCCAGCAGGTGCGGGCCTCGACACTGGAGGAGCCTGCACCTCCGAGGAGGTGACTGCCGAGGCGGTGTCTCCGTCGTGGCCCCGGGAGGGACTACGACGTTCCCCCGACACCGCAAGAGAAGCTTCCTCTTCGGCAAGAGAAGACGAGGAAGCCTCCTCCTCCTCGGACCGTATAGGCCCGGGAGGGGACCCGGGGGAAGGGCCTAGAGACCTCACCTGGGAATCCCTGGAGCGACGCTGTCCCCGAAGGTCGGCGGGGCCTTGCCGAGCTTGAACGCGCGGACTTCGAGGACACGACGGTCCATGGAGAAACAGGTGTCGACGCGTCCATGTTGTGGTTGGGTCCCAGGCAACGGAGACAGACATCATGCCGGTCCAAGACGGAAAAATGCCGGCCACAGGAGCACCGACGCATGGGGCGCGGCCACCTTCGACTTACGCCTTGCTCCCAAACCTGACACGATGCGAACTAAACAAGAAAAAACAGCAATAAAGCACTCGGCGCCGTATTAAAGAAAAGAAAGGAATGGTCTTACCGGTATACGGCGTCGAGAGAGTCGTCTGAGAAACGAGGAGTCTTGAAGAACTACGAAAACCGTTAAACTATTTCGCTACCGCGCGGCAGGTGCAGCCTCGGCAGTGGGAGAAACAGAACTGAGATAAGAGGAGAGTCTCGCACCTACCGCCCTGCCGCCGCATGACTTAACACGCCGCCGAGGCGGCGCCTGCTGAGCCGACTCCAAAAAACAACTCCCGTAGCGGGTGCACGCCTCCGGCTTAACCCAAGCAGTAATGAATGGTGAAGATTGACAAGGGAAGATCTGACAGCTCTCACTCCACCCCCAAGCAAGTGTCCTCCTTCAGGTACCTGGGGATCACTATCGATTAGTCCCTTGCCCTCAACGAACATATTCGTACTATTAACCCCGCCGCTAACAGGAAGTTAGGGACCCTCTACAGGCTCCGGTCCTGCCTTACTCCAGAGGCCAGGAATCAGGCTGTCAGAGGTACAATCCTATCAATCCTAGACTATGGAATTGTGGTCTAAGGTGCAGCTTCCAACACCAGCCTACACAGAGTCCACACCACCCTAAACAAAGCCTGCAGACTTGTCTTAGATGCTGATCGCCTTACGCACACTTGTGATCTGTACGTTAGAACAAAATGGCTTCCTCTCAAGGACCAGATCCAATTCCACTCCTGCCTCCTGCGGATGAAAGCCCTGCTTGGACTTGCACTACCTTCTTTATAGGCTTTATTCTGCTCTGCCCCTTCTAAACATGTTAGGAGAAGTGTTACAAAACATGCGCTTGTGGTGCCATTCAAAAGAACTGCCCTAGGGAGTCGTGCCTTTGCTGTCAGGACACCCAACTGGCTAAATGAGCTCCCTCAAGCCATCACAAGCCTCATCAGCATTAGTCACCTCAAATCCAAACTTTGGAATTCCATCGCCCCACCTACACACTGCTACTGCACTTCATAATCCCGAGGACATTACCTGTGTACCCTACTTGACTATATCCATACATACTCTGCTGTATCAGCCTCCCCACTCTCTCACCTGTTGCCTGTTACACACTCAATGAGATGTTTCTACCTTGGCATCCTCTTGCCTATAACGAGGCTTCTTAGCTGCTATTTGTGAGTACCTAACTGAATTGTTAGCACCTTATTTATACTAATGGTGTTTTGTTCCATATGTACTCTGTGCTAAGACTGTACTTTACAATTTGCTTCTATCTTTAATACTCAATTTCTTGTATTATAATAGTTTGTTAATGTGTTACTAATATGTTTATGACAGTGCCCGTTAGCTGCACTTGCTATTCCCAACTCATACAATTGTTCCCCTCCTTTGACTTGAAGAGGACCCTCTGTAAATGAGCTCTTAGCTCAAAGGTCTGTAATTCCAGTTCTTTAATAAATAAATAAATACTACGTCTAGCACCCACTTCTCTGCTGTGATAGTGGAGCAACGTGGCAAGAAGTGAGGTAGCCAACCTCCTATGGGGAGAGCACATAGGGATAGAACAGGTGGAGCAATGCCACCCCCAACCTGTCACTGGGCAGCTTTAGCAGAGGCACCAGCAGCTGTAGTTGGAGGAGTAGCACCACCCCTTCGCTCCCTTTCTTAGGACTCTGGCCCTCATACTTGGGTTTGGGGCGCCAGTCCTGGTACTCCCCTGCTGGGGCTGCTGCCAAGCAGGCTGTGGCTGAAAGGACCAGTACTGGAAAGCCTGTTTCTGGCTGGCCTGGTGGCACTAAGGGTTGAGGTGCTGGATGCTATACCTCACACCACGCCGGCGACCCTGGTTTGGGAACAAGACCAGGGTCATCCGGGGGCAGGGAGATGGACTGAGCAGCCATTAGTCAGCTCTCCTCCCGGTGGGGACCCAGTCACGCCCACTGCAAGGCTACCACCGGGGTGGGGAGGCCCAGAGGTAGTGCAGTCAGGAGCAACTAAGAGTAGGAAGGGTACCATGGGTCACTGCATCGTGTGCCTCCACAGGCGTCACGAGCAACCCTGGCAAGGGGCAGGTAGAAAAATAGCGAAAAAAAAATGGAGCTAGCAGGCTCCATGATGGCCCATAGAGCCCCTGGAGTCTAAAATGTTGGTCTGGGAGTCGCCACTTGAGCCCTGCCACAAGGGGGGGTGCAATCCATGGAGGATTACCAGGAGGGTCAGGCCCAGGACGAATCAGAGGTCCAGAGACTGAGCCCTCGGAGGCTGAGCTGCCTGCTACCTCCACACAAATTCACGCCATGGTGGTGGGAGGTGCTGCACGGGTCAAAACCTAGATCAAAAATAAATAAAAAAGAAAGCCTATTTCCTAGGCTTCTTTTTCAGATCCTTCTGGGATGATGCCAAATAATTCAGTGTAGCACTGGACTTCTCAATACGGGTGAGATGTCCTTCCACCCCAGGGCCAAATAGGTCAGTGCCCAAGAAAGGGATATCAGCTAGCTTGTGCTGGATGCCAGCTCTGCAGGTGGACAGACGCAATCAGGTCTTACAACACATAGAGAGGGCTGCCGCCATTGCATGGGCACCTGATTCACGCATATCCAAGGCCATCTGGAGCTTGTACTTTGTCAGAGACTGCCCCTAATTTCTGATGACGGTCACCACTGACTGCTGCTCATCTGGAAGGTGAGTGATGATGGAATCAAATACTTCCATTAGGAAGTGCCCAAAATTGCAGTGTGGGGAACAGAGAGCTACCCTTCTCTATATATTCTACGCCTGCCCTCTCCTGAGAACATTTAAGAGACAAATGTAGGAACAGTTAAAGAAATTATTTCAGATAGAAGAGCATTTTTCTTTCTATCACATGATATGGGGTCTTCCCATGAGGGGTATTAGGGGCTCTAGCTCACTGTATTATGGTACATTAGTATCACGGCATACAGCAAGGCAATAACATGTAAATGGTTAAAGCCATTACCACCTACTCTGACAGACTGGAGAGAACTTATACTAAAGATTCAGGATATGGAAGACTTAACATTTCAGGTTCAGAATAGATGGGAAGCATTTGTGGACAGATGGTCCAGGTGGAATCTTCAACAAGAATAAAGAAGGAAAGCTGTAGTATTTGATATAGTAAATTATGAGGGCTTGTTAGACAAGAAGAGTAAAACATGAGATAAGTTATGTCTTAGGCAGTCGGGCTAATCCTTTAGGTAACAATCTAGAACTCTTGAGTCGGGAACATTGTTTGCGTTCTAAAATGTTTACTCAGATGTTAATCTAGGTTCTATGTAAAACTATTTTTTGCAGTTTTCTTACGTAAAAAAACAAAAACAGGCCCAAAAGGAGGCCCACTAGCAATGTTCAAATGACAATATATGATGTATTATACCTAATATGACTGTAAAATGATCAAATAGCTGTCATGGTGAATATGAAATCAATAAAGTAAGTATTAAAAAAAAAAAGGAAGTGACCAAAATTGGACATCATCATAGCATAGCTAGCCTTACAAAGACTCAACGATGCTGCAGCATACGCTTTTTTAGTGGTGTGGTCAATCTTACAGGACTCCTTGCCCAGAGACTTGTCCACATCACCCCCTTGGTTTCATAGTTTATGGAAAACTGAGTTGGCCACCAGACCCTCTAGGGAGGGTGGTCCAAAAACCCTGAAGGGGACACTGTTGGGACTGCATACTTGTGAACCATACGAGTAGAGGGTGCCAGGCAGGATACTGAATGCTGCCAAAGCTCCAGGGCTGGTTCTAAAAAGAGAAAGGTAACCCTTGGGGATTCGTCCAGATCCAGAATGTCAGTTAAGGGATACTTTGCCCTTTTCTGAACTGGGTCCAATGGCACTGACGTGAACTCCGAAATACATTGGGCCTTGCTTGGTGGAGAACTCCTCAACCGATTCCCAGTCGAAGAGGACAGTCCCAGAGGAGGCCACGGAGTTCGTGGTCCAAATCATCCGAGGACTTCTTGAAAATGGACAACCTGGGTCCCCGGTGATCTGCACCAACAATCAGCTTGGCAAGCTGATGGCTGAACAGGCTTCCTTGGTTGAAGAACCCCACCCTTAGCTGCAGTGGTGCAGGCACCACCAGAAGTGGTGGAGATGCAGTTGTGAGAGTACCTGCTGGCGTGAACTGGCAGGGGCACCACTGGTGACTGACAGGTGACTGGGGTCAGGGGTGAGTCCTACCCGCCCGCAATGGCCCACTGCTGCCAGAGGAGCTCTGAGCACCTATGTAGTTTGCGACAAGACTTGTTCTTGCTCGAGTTGCACGAGGTCAAAAAGTGTCAATGGCGACATCTCCCACTCAAGCGGGATCGAGAGCACCTTGACTAAGACCTTGAATGACAACCAGACAATCGACTGTGAGTGGAGCCTTCCAGCTGGCTTTGGTATACAACATGATTGCCTACATTAAGCAGCATGGGCCTCAAAGGCTCAACCACTGGTGGAGGCTCCTCACGCTTGGACTGGACGGGGACATTGACCAATCAACATCCTCAAGAGTGAGAATTAGGAGCACCAGGGTCTACGAGTTCAACTCCTCAACCTCGTCCAACAACTGGAAGCTTGAGAGAGGTGCCAAAGAGCCCTCGAGCTGGAAGGATGCACGACCACCATCAAGCGGTTGGGCGAGTCAACGAACAGGAGGACCTTGCTCTTGCTAGGTCCCATGACTGGCACCGGCAACAAGTGAGTTTAGAGCACCAGTGGGCAGGGCTCTCCCCCAAGGTTGGGAAGGCCAAACACATGTCCCAGAAGCCTCCTGTGAATGACCCTCTGGCACTGGCCACAGGAAATGGTGCTGAGACAGGTGAGGTGCCCACCATGGCAGCTGATGCCTCTGTTTCAACGGCCACAAGCTGTTGTGCTGACCCAGCAGCCACCAAGGTCTTCTTACAGCCCACAGGATGGTTCTGCAAAGCCTGTTCTGAATGCCAACCCAGAGAGAGACAGAACTTCCTATCCTCTAGGGATTCAGGGAGCACAGATTTACAGAGGCCGCTGCAGTACCGCCTGGATCCCAACGAAGACTTGATTCCCCTGGGAGGGGGTTAAGGGGGAGCCCCCTCCACTGTCTCCTCACCTGGGGGGTTAGCCAAGGCTCCATGGGGGGTCTTCGGTGGGAAAAGGCGGCCGGGGCAGGTAGTCTGGTGACAGTGCTGGATTGGAGCGGGGGCCAAAAATAAAAACTAAAAAGAAAGGAAGGAAAGAAGCAAGCTTAAAGACTTGTTATCGACACACCATTACTTGCAAAGTGTTATATTATGCCTAGGTAATTTTTTTGTAATGTTATTAAAGTATTATGTGTGAAGGTATAATACATACCAATAAAACGCTGAGTAAGGTTTGGGAACAATTACGTAATACATGGATCACAAATCTTTAAACCCACACTTTGAATTTCATTTCTTTTGTGATATTGTCCACACACACTTGAGTTACTTTTACAGACCTTGCTTAACTTGCTTTTTATTCATACAGCAGTGGTTGGCTTCAGCTGTGGCCCAGTGTGGCAACAAGACTACCAGAAACAAGTTTGGGCAAAATAAATTCACTGTTTGGCCCAACTGGCCAGCACTGTTTTATAGGCACTGCACCTTTATGACCAACCCAACACTCTTTCAGATAGCTATTTGAGAGTTGTCCAGTTGGAAAAGACACGCAGCTTAGTACAGCATGTCAACGAATGTGCAGGAGTTGTAGTAGTCAGAACAGATGACAGGAGACACACCAGATGCATAGTGGGAGCCCAGAAGAATGTGATATGTTAACCACGTGATAGTTTCAGTGCTCTCACTTGCATCATCTGACAGAGAGTGTGTCATGTGTCCACCATTGCTAGATCGACATGTGGTGTGACTGGGGGTTCAGCTGGGTGGCAGACTGGCAACAGACAGATTGAGACATCCAATGCGAGTTACGCTGCGTTAGGGTAAGCACTGTCCCTTCTCTGTCCTTACTACCAGGATATATCTGTCTCTGTGTTGACAGGAGTGTTTGTCTTGTGCACTGGATAGTTAACTGTCTCAGGTCCAGATCGAATTTATTAAAAAAAGAAAAAAGTTGCTTTATTTCCTCAGTGGCACTTGGCTTCAGTTTATCAAAATTGGCAGCTATAGTATTTTAAAACAAAATATCTTGGGCAGCAGTCAGTGGTGAAAGTGGGGGCAGGGGCTGGTCCAGTGCTTGCTGCTAGTCTAGCCATCAGTTTGTTAAACGAAAAAACAAAACAAAACAAAAAAAAGGAAACAAAGTTTTGTAATTTGATTTGATTTTAAAAATACCTGAATAGTCACGGCCTTTTTACCGGAGACAGCAGTTTCTGTTTAAAAAGTTTTATTGCAAAGTGGAAATTCTTAATTATAACTGTGCCACCAAACTTTCTTGCAGGCCAGCAAGTTTGACCCATATGTTTTTTTTTTTCTCCCAAGGTCAACCCAATACAGTCTTGTACAGAGTTAAAAATATACCTAGGCCTCTTGTTTAAGCACTCAGAGATTTCCTTCTTGTTAAGTATGTCAAGGGTGTAATCCATTTCTTATTTTTTGTGTTCCTCATCCAAAGGAATAGTGGGAAAAAACTCCGTAAGATCCAGTCAAAGAAGCCATCTAAGCTGCTGTCCAATGAGTAGTGTATTGCACTCCAACACCCGCAACTTGGTTTTCACGAGTGGACACGTGAACTGGACTGCGCAGTCTAGAGGGGCTGGGGTGCGCAGCACTCTTAGTTGGGGAGGGATGGCACTGTGGTTGCTTAGCCACAGAGAGCCAACATGAGCTATAGAGCTTGCCTCCTCCACAAATGATGCTGCATGCTTGCGGGCACTGCCTGGCACTAAGCAGGAGGTGGGTGAGATTGAAGGGAGAAAACTGGGAAGAGAAAAGTACAGTTATGTAAGAACTTACAGTAACAGTAGATCTTTGAGAGGAGCTCTTGCAGCAGGTAACACTTTAAGGACTGAAGCCGGCAGGCGCCAGGACCCCACAGAAAACTTCCACCTAGCAGTATCCAGCGGGTGACTGCCCCTAAATCAGCCCACTCCCAACATCACATATGGTATAAAAGGGGCGGTCCCCCAGCCCATCCCCAGTTCTCCCATTGAGACCCTGGCAAGTATGTAACCAAAGAGAAGAACTGAGGAACAAAGGTATCAGAGATGGAGAGTAGATCACCAGGGGGAAGGAAGGAGGGAAATACTGTACCTACTGCAAGAGCTCCTCTTGAAGATCGACTGTTACGTCAAGTTCTTAAGTAACTGTACTATCTTCCTTTGACATTCATTCTTGCAGCAGGTAACACCTTAAGCACAGATTCCCAAGCAGTCAAGGAGAAATCCCAGACAGAAGGGTGGAGGTAGAAGTCTCCTGTGAAGTTAGGACAGGAGGCCCTGAAGGACTGCAAGTCCCCCCCACCCCGTGGCAAGAAGCAATGTCCAAGCTGTAGTGCTTTACTAAGGTGTGGACAGAACCCCAAGTGGCAGCTGCACAAATGGCAGCAGCAGACACATTCTGTAGAGAGGCAAAAGAAGCCGCCACTCCCCTGGTAGAATGACCCTTTGCCAGACCCAGTAAGGGTTTGTCGTACTTCTTGTAGCAGAACACAATGCAGTTAACCAAGCATTTGGATAGACACTGTTTAGAAACTGCAGCCCCTGCCATTCGGGGGGTGGGGGGTGGGGGGCAAAGGAATCCAACAACTGATCTGACTTTCAAACAGAGCAGGTGCATTCTAAATAATAACGAAGCACCCTGTGGACATCCACAGTATGTAACACAGCCTCCCCACGGTTCGGAGTACTCTGGATAATACACTGGAAGGCGGATGTGTCGATTCAATGCAACTTTGAGACCTCCTTCGGTAGAAACTTAGGATTAGTTCTTGAAGACACCCTGTCCATGTGGAAAACCAAATAAGGCTCCTTACACATCAGGGCCTGAAGCTCGGAAATCCTTTGAGCAGAAGTAATAGCAACTAAGAATAACACTTTCCATGACAGAAAGCGCAGCTCGCAACTTATAGCAGGTTCAAAGGGAGACAAAGTGAGCTTTTTCAATACGAACAAAAGATCCCAAGGCGGGACGGAATCCCGAATGGGAGGCTTCAAATGCAGAATACCCTACAGAAAGGTGCGGGGAAGGTTCAGCTAGGCAATGTACTTGCCCTTGATAGGCACATGGTAGGCCGAAACTGCAGACAAGTGCAACTTGAGTGAAGAGTAGCTAAGTCCAGTATCTGATAGGGAGAGGAGATATTCTAAGACCGAGTACACCAGGCAGGTGAACTGGTCCAAATGCCGAGTGGTGGCCCAAATGCAGAACCACTTCCATTTCACAGCGTAGGTTGCCCTAGCAGAGGGTTTCCTAGTGGCCACTAGGACATCATCTTCTCTGTGGGAGACCCCAAATCTGGAGACAGCTAGGTCTGTAGGAGCCGTGCATGGAGATGCAGAGATCTGTGGTCCTGGTGTACCAGTGTTCCCTGTTCCTGGGAGAGGAAGTCCGACTGAAGGGGCAGGGGCACTGGCGGTTCCACTACCATTTGCTGCAGTAGTCGGAATCAAATCTGGCAGGGCCAGAACTGTGCCATCAGGATAATTTCTGCATCCTCCAACTGCACACTTTAGGAGAACCCGTTGTAGTAGCGGAAATGGAGGAAAAGCATAAAGGAACCACCCTGTCTAGGAAAGGGACAACACGTCTCACCAGAAAACACCAGGCCCTGGATCTAGCGAGCAGAAATTGGGTAGTTTTGCATTGGATGGGGAGGCAAATAGATCCAGTTCTGGACAACCCCATCTGGCGAAAAGATCTTCTGCCACCATGTGATGAAGTTCCCACTCGTGAGCTCTGGACCGAGACCGGCTGAGGCTGTCAGCCAGAGTGTTGTGAACTCCGAGGAAGTGGACCGCAAAGAGTTCCAGCTGATGGTTCACAGCCCATGTCCACACTTGCATGGCTTTCCTGCAGAGAGGGGTAAGAGTATGTCCCTCCTTGTTGTTGATATAAAAGACCACCAACATATTGTCAGTTTGTACCAGAAGACGGCCCGGTAGCAGAACTGTCTGACAGGCTTGCAGAGAGTACAGTACATCCCGCATCTCCAAAACACCAATGTGGAGATGAAGCTCCTGTAGATTCCAGGACTCTTGAGTGTGACAGTCTCCTAGGTGGGCTCCCCAGCTTTGGCCCGATGCATCGGAGGTCAGAATTTGAGTAGGGGGTTCTCTCTGGAGACAAACCCCCTCTGGAAAGGTTGGCAGTGTTCAACCACCACTCCAAAGAATGTTTGGCTGGACTGGATATCAGGACTGGTAGATCCAGGTCGTCGGGGCACTGATCCCATTGAAACCTCAGGTTCCACTGGAGCACCCTCACGTAAAGACGGGCCGTAGGGACTGTGGTGATGGCAGCTGCCATGTGGCCTAGAAGTCTGAGGACGGTCCAGGCTGGGACTTAACGCACAGAGAGGAGCTGCCGTGAATCAGACTGAAGGCGCTCTGCTCTGTCCTGGGGAAGAAAGGCTTTGCCTTGAGCTGTGTCCAAAATTGCCCCTATGTACTGAATCTGTTGACTTAGCCAGTGGGAGGACTTGGGAAGATTCAGAGTGATCCCTAGGACCTGGAACAGAGAGAAAGTGTCTTGGATGGTTTCCAGCAACCTGTTCCGAGAGGGAGCGGTTAGGAGCTAGTCGTCGGAGGTAGGGAAAGACATAATGTCCCTGTCTCCTGAGACTTACAGCTACTACAGTGAGGCACTGGGTAAACACTCTGAGTGCCGAGGAAAGGCCAAACAGCAGAGCTCTAAACTGATAGTGGTTTCCCTAAAATCGGAAGTGTGGAAATCTCCTGTGTGGCTGGAAAATCAGAATGTGGAAGTATGCCTCCTGCATGTCCAGGGAGCATAATTAGTCCCCTTGGTGAAGCAGAGGGAGAAGACCTGGCAGTGACCATCCTAAACTTTTTGTACTCTATGTACTGGTTCAGGTGGCTGAGGTCTAAAATAGGACGCAGGTCACCCCTCTTCTTGGGTATGAGGAAGAAGTGTGAGTAAAACCCTTTCCCCTTCCCACTTACCAGGGGCACCTGCTCTATGGCCTTCTTTCAGAGGACAGCCTGGATTTCCTCTGTGATGAGAGTGCTGTGAGCCTGAGAGTAGCGAGACTTGAACTGGAGGGTTGTCCAGAGGAAACTCCAAGAATTCGAGAGTGTGCCCTCTCTCTATTAAGTTGCAGGATCCACCGGTCCGCCATTATCTGCTGCCACCCTTCTAGGTGCAAGGAAAATCAATCCCCCCACAACCTCTCCAAGGCCTCGGCTGGGGGAGGGGGTGGGGCAATGAGTGAAGCAGAGGAACCAAGGAGAGGGAGCGCAGGCTGGGAGGTTCTGGGAGCCCAGGGGCTGAACCTCCTGAGGCAGGGGTTGGGACCTTACGTTTTAAGCCGGCCTTTTGCAGTGGCTGCCCTCTGGGATGTTGATGAGCATTCTTATGAAAGGACTGCTTGGGTTGCTGCTTAGGTTTGTACACAGTGTAAACTAGACTAATGGCTTTCCCAGCCTCTTGTAGTCGGGTGATGAGTTTTTGAATATCTTCCCCGAACAGAACTGGCCCTCTAAAAAGGGCATCCATGACCTTGGACTGGACATCCAGAGCGAACCCGGAAACCCTAAGCCAAGAATACCAGCAGATGCAAACCGCCATGACAGCCACCCTACCTGCCGAATCCACAATGTCACAGGATTCTCACAGGACGTAATTACCGACTTCTGAGCTGACTTCAGGATGGTCATAAGCTCCGCCCGCCCAGAGCTATCTGGCATGGCCTGAGCGATCTCCAGTGCCTTGTTCCACAGGGCGTATTGGTACTGAACCATGTGGGTGAGGAAATTTTGAGAACGAATGGCACAAGTGGCAGAGAAGTAAACCTTTCTGGCCAGTTGATTGAACTGCTTAGAGTCCTTATCTGGGGGCTGCATACTGAGGTTCTGGGGGCGCCTGGATCCATCGTGGGCAGTGTTTAATACAACCAAATCTGCCTCCAGCTGTTCCCCATAGAAGCGGTCTTCCCTGGGAACAGAATACAGCCGGTCCAACATTTTGGACACAGCTTGGGTTGATAAAGGACGTTTCCAGGCGAGCTTGTTGGCATCCTTACAAAAATCAACCATTGGAGGGACGACCGTTGGTAAAGTGTCCTTCCGCCTGAGTAAAATGGCCAGGCGCTTTCGTTCAGAATCCAGCTCCTCAGAATCCCAGCTGTTAAGCTGCTGGATGTGATGCATCATGTCCATAAATGAGGGGTTATCGAGTGGAGAGCGTGGGGTATCCTTGCCACCCTCGGGCTCTGACGGAAGGTACAAGTCCCCCCTGGCTGGAGGAGAAAAATTAGTCCACGTCTAAGTACCCCAAATCCAGAGAGGGGGAAAACGATCATGGGTGTTTGTGTGGACGTTCCTTAGGTGGAGACGTAAGCTCCTTATCCGGTGTCGGCTTCCTAAAAGGTGGGGTAAGCAGACAGGGCTTGTCCGGAGAAGGCCCCCGAGGAACTGGATTGGTGCCTCCTTGTCTTTAAAAATGGCCCACCATGCTGTGAAGAGCTCATTCAGTTATGATCCCGTGGCAGGGGTGGGGCTACTGGTGTGGGGGTTAGGCTCTGAAGGTCCCGGCATCAGATTGTCCGGATGAGGTAGCCCGGGTGTCGGGGTAACTGGGTCTGGGGTAACGGGCGTCGGGCACAGAGGAGTCCCCTCTGGTGTCAGATGGGCTGAATTTGACATCCGAGTTTCGGGTCCTCGGGCATCAGCTTGAGAGGGGCATCAGGCCCAGCTGGCTACGTTGGACAGATTGGAGTCAACGGGCTCTCCCGAGGATTCTGAAAGGCCGACACTGAAGGCACCGGCATAGGCTGAGGCCAAGTTAGCAAAGAAGCCGGGTGTCGCTTGGGTAGGAGACTTAGCTCCCGAACGTGACGTAGCCCCATGTTGTCCGGAGGAGGAGGGCGAGTGTCCTGGGTGTCGCCTGTTGGTGTCGGCCCTGGACACTGGGGCAGGCTCGTCAGACACCATGGCTGGGAGGGCAACAGGCCAAGGCCTGCTGCCCGAAGAACCACCAGCGATGCCACTTGGCTTAGAGTTCCCAGGGGTGACGTACCTAAACTCAAGAGGCGGAGAAGTGGGGGAAAGAGTTCTCATGCCTTGAAGAATCTTCTCCCACAGTAGAAATAAGGGAAGGAGGGAGGCTTAGTTACCGGGAGCCTGGAGGCAAGCCCAGAGGAGGCTGACCGCCCGCCGGGGAGATGAGCTGAAATGGCCACAGACCAAGTCAGAGACCGGCAGCGGTCTTCTGCCTGGGACTTCTCCTTATGCTTCTCCCAGTGCTTGTGTTTACCGCTGGATTTCTTCTCCTTCAGCGAAGGAGAGGAAGAATAGGCAACTGAGTCCGGAGGAGAAGAGCTCTTGTGGTGAAAGGAGCCCCTGACTGGGCACCCTGAAGATCTGTGCAGCTGCGGCTTCCCAAGCTGCCCCGGCCACTAACTCCTGCTTGATCCCGCTGCTCCTATTCAGAAGCCCCTGACTGGGCACTCTGAAGATCTGTACGGCCGCAGCTTCCCAAGTTGCCCCGGCCGCTCCCCCTGCTTGACCCGCTGACTGAAGCTCCTGTTCAGGAGCCCCTGACCGGGCACCCTGAAGATCTGTGCGGTTATGGCTTCCCAAGCTGTCCCGGCCACTCCCTCCTGCTTGACCCGCCACCCGAAGCTCCTATTCAGGAGCCCCTGACCGGGCACCCTGAAGATCTGTGCAGCTGCGGCTTCCCAAGCTGACCCCGGCCACTCCCTCCTGCTTGACCCACTGCCCAAAGCTTCTATTCAGGTGAGCCACCTGCTGTAGACTGGGAAGGCATCTCGGGGCTCGCATTGGCTGAAGCCGCGTGAACCCAGCCTGTGACTGGCGGCTGAGGTTACGGCTTTTTCTCTTATTGGCTGATTCTTGTCTTCCTGCTCTGGGCTTCTACGTACCTGTTTTAGAGTAGAGGGAAATATTTTAGACTCTAAAGTTTGCCTTAGTGCTTGCTGTAACCAGGTTCTGCTGTGGGGAAATGTTTATGTGGGGTGGTCTGCCTTAAACGGCACTGTAATATTACCTATTACATGCCTGTAATTAGTTTTGCTCTGTGTCTCTTCTGCTCTAGTCCTTTCTCCTCGTAGCCGTTAAACCCCTAGTCTGTTAACAGTCTCCCTTTTTATTGTTTCCCTTTCTCGAATCCTTGGCAGTTCTCAGCAGCTTCTGGGCATGGAGTCGTTGGCGCTGACTGATCGACCCCCCATTGTGCTGCTGGCTGCTTGCTCCCACCCCCCGTTTAACTCCTCTTTAGTTTAATACTGATGCACCCCGCCCATGATCCGATTCTGTGCTCTGCCTTTGTTTCCTGCTGATTATTAATTCTGCCCTCTTCTCCTTTCATGTTTAGGAGCTCCTGACCGGGCAACCCTGAAGATCGGTGCGGCTGCGGCTTCTCAAGCTGCCCTGGCCGCTCCCTCCTGCTTGACCTGCCGCCCAAAGCTCCTATTCAGGAGAGCCTCCTGCTGTAGACTGGGAAGGTATCTCAGGGTTTACATTGGCTGAAGGGGCGTGAACCCAGCTTGTGATTGGTGGCTGAGGTTATGGCTTTTTCTCTCATTGGCTGATTTTTGTCTCCCTGCTCTGGGCCTCTATGGACCTGTTTCAGAGTACAAGGAAATGTTTTAGACTCTAAATTTTCTCCACCCACCCTCTCCATCACTCTTTGAATACACTTGCTCCTCCTTCCTTGGTAGTGCACAGCCCTCATAGGCGCTCCTGCCTAACCACATACATTCCTTGCACTCTCTCTTAAAGAGGGATACATCGAACCTGTACTCTGTCTTTTTATGCAAGGAGTAGTTGTAGTGCTCTCTGCATACAGTGTTGATTTGAATTAGTTACCGGCACTAGCCTTTTCTGCTGTAGGACTCAAAATGCAGTCCCTACTCCCTTTCCTAGTGTGCTTAATATGTTCACTCAAATGCACATTTGATCAGTACCCTGATACTTATCCTGCAGCCCATTCCCATGTATCCAGGCAACACTCACCAAGCCCATTATACCCCAAGATTGCCCAAAAGCCTTTTTTAGCGAAGGATACTCTACTGTACGTACCGGGTAGTACATGATCATTTCCTTATATGAGCTGTAATAATCAACTTATGCCTGTTCTTATCCCTGCACACCTATTTACTCCTACCGCTAGGACTCTCCTATATGTATCTTTGGGTCCTCTGGATACTCAATTAACACCACCCCCATCCATTGAGTCCAGTCTTCATAGGAGGGGTAAAATCCACCTGATTAGACTACTCCTAAATGCCCTCAAGAAACTTCTGTTGCTGCTTATTTCCACAGGCAATGTTGAACTTAACCCTGGTTCCCCTCTCCCTATCTCAGCTCCTTCTCAACTTGCTCAGTTAAAGGGACTCAGCCTTATTCATATTAATGCCTGCAGTCTGCTTAGGAACGTTGATGCTATTCAGACATGAATCAACCACACCAGCCCTGATGTGTTGGCGGTATCAGAAACTTGGCTGAGGCCCTCCACCCAGGACTATGAAATGAATATTCCCTCATACAATGTCTTTAGATCGGATGGACTGACGAGGGGAGGTAGGGTAGCTATCTACATTCATGACAAGTATACTACCTCTGTAGTAGACTCTTCTACATTGCCCAAGGAATTTGAATGTATTACCTTAAAGGTACAGCTCTCTCAGTCGGTCCCCCTCTGTATTACTGGATGTTACAGACCTCCTTCTGCAGGGCTTAAAGTGCTGAAACACTTAAGGGATGTTTTAGACTCCTTATCCTCAGAGATTATCATTAAGGGCGACCTCAATATGGACTGGCTAGGTGCATCGTCCAAACCTATAAAAGAATTCGGTGATACCTTTGGGCTTTCTCAAATCATAACGGAAGTGACCTGTCCTAATATTAAAAACCCTGATCATGGCACATTACTTGACCTAATTTTAGTTAGTAAACCTCACCAATTTACTCACTCAGGCATATTCTTCAATGATCTTAGTGATCACTGTGCCACTGCCTGTGTGAGGTCTGTCCCGAAAGCAGTATCATCTTCTAGGTATATCTTCAAGAGATGTCAGAGGAACTTTGATCCCAATGCCTTACTTTCTCATTTTCAATATGCAAACTTGGCATGATTTCTATCTGGCCCCAACTGTGGCCGATGCATATGAGGCCTTCCAAAGTATTGTTCTCGGGACCATAAATAAACATGCTCCATTAGTTAAAATCTGTACCAAGAAGAAAACTTGCCCATGGTTCACAGGCGGCTTAAAAGCTGTCTTGCTGCACAGGGATACCCTATGGAAAAAGGCAAGAAAAACCAAACAAACAGCTGACTGGATAGCCTTCAGAGTGCTACAGATTGGTGTACCAAGCTATCGAGAGCTGAAAATGCAAGGTATTCCCATTCAGAACTCAAGTCCTCATCCAACAGCGCAACAAAATTTTGGAAAACACTAAAGGACCTTGAAGGTTACTCTCCAGCCACTTCACTCCCACCAAAAATCTCCATTGGTGGCAGTACCACTACTGGCAAATATTCGATTCTAGAACTCCTCAATAATCATTTTGCCAAAGCAGGTTTAGCTTTCGACTCTTTGCCAGCCAACAACCTCTGGCCCAGATGTGTGGCCAGAACCCAAAATGTCTTAACTCAAGCTCACCTAATCTAGTAGCAGTTTTCTCCTTCATCCCTGTCTCCGTGAAACATGTTGAGGACCTCCTACTGGCATTGGATACCAGGAAAAGTGCCGGGGCTGATCTTATTGAGCACTACTACCTAAAGCTAGGATATTACATTCTGTCCGCCCCATTACCCTTTTTAATATGTCCCTCGCTCAGGGCACACTCCCCACTATATGGAAAATAGCGCCAGTCATTCCGCTTTTGAAATCCAGCGACTCCAGTGACCTAAATAACTACCATCTAATATCCTTACTACCTATCTTGCCCAAATTACTGGAAAAGGTAGTAAATTCGCAACTCGGGCACTATCTAGAGAACTTTAAACTACTAAGCCCGGTCCAATCTGGTTTTAGACTCTGTCATAGCACAATCTCTGTGCTTGCTAAGGTCAACAACGATTAGCAGAAAGCCCTGGATGCTAAAAATTATGTATGTGCTTTGTTTCTTGACCTTAGCAAAGGCTTTGATACGGTGGATGATGACCTGCTTCTGGTCATCCTACATAACACTGGAGTAGACAATCTGGCAATAAAATGGTTCACCAATTAACTTACTGAGCAGTATCAACAGGTCAAGGTGGAGGGCAATCTCTCCATGTTGAAAACCCTTCAAAGGGGTGTGCCTCAAGGATCCACCCTCGGCCCATTATTGTTTGCCATCTATATTAACAATATAAACACTGCTATCAAGTCAGCAAGCATTCACCTATTTGCCAACAATACAGTGCTCTATATAGAAGACAGGCCCACACCCGAGCTGGCTTACAAAGACCTCCTGCTTGAATTCAACCACTTGCAGGAAAACCTTTTGCATTTAAATCTTTTGTTAAATGCAAAAAAAAAAAAAAACTAAGGCTAGGCTTTTCCCCCCTCAGTCAATGCATCCAAACTTAGCACTGTAGGGGTGACTCCTCAAGTACTTACACTCCTAGGTGAGCCTCTGGAATCAGTATCAAAATTTAAATACCTGGATGTCTGGGTTGACAACAGGCTGCCATTCATAGATCATATTGAGGAACTCTCAAAAAAACTAAAACAGAGTCTTGGTCTATTTTAGCAGATCAAACATTTACTCACACAGGAAACTAAAACACGGTTAGTGCAAACCACTTTTACGCCCCTACTGGACTATGTTGACTTCTTGCATGGGCAAGGTCCAAGTACGGTGTCACAGCGTGAGGGAATAAACTTCAGACGAGGCAAATTTACAGGTTTAAAACACACCTTAGTGTGATATTTATTTTTTAAAAGTTCGAAAAATAAATGAAAACAAAAATATTGCAAAGAAAATCACTACTTAACATCCATAGTTTCTCATATAACACAGTCCTGGACCTTAGAGCTCCTGAGACCCTTCTCATCTGCATTCAACAGCTTGTCTGCCTCTCTTCTCCCTCTCCTAGGGTTGAGCCCCACTGGGCTGAACTGAAGAGGTATTTATATCTTTTTGGTGGAATCACCTGACTGAGCCCTCTTCTAGTTAAAAGTCTGGACATGTTGCTTCATGTCTGAATATGTTGTTTCAAAACCAAGGGGGGGAAGGATTATTTCAGGGGACTTCCTGGTTCAGTTAAAGATACAGTGTATATATCCACAGATACTGACTTTCTATATCTCTGATCCAAAGTGACTAAGCTCTTTTATACATAGAATCTTATACAGTAACAAGTTTATAATGTGATTTTTGTAATTCCCTTTACGATTTCTTATAACTGTTCTAATCATGGCATTATTATTGTTTTATCTGACTTCTGACTCCTTTTTCTTTAAAAAGACTTTACTAACTGTATTCATTCCTATTTAAAATAGCCTTCATGTTTTTATGTACACAAAATGCACTTATGCATTTTACACAACACCTCTCTGGGTGTTTGGTATCATTCCAGGGACTGGATGGATGGAAAAAGAATGAAAAAACTAGTAGGAAGTTTAGTAGGGATAGTAAAGAGCTACGCTAGGCGGCCAACCTAGGGTATGGGGGGGAAAAGAAGAAAAGCAAAGAGAAAAGCGTTAACTGTTGCTAGGAAATAAGGAGATAGAAAAGTGCTCCATCAGTCACTGCCGAAGGTGTAGCCTAACTTCACCACATATGGGACTAGCCAAACTCAACACTCTTTACCATCAGGCGATTAGATTTGTAACTGGTGCATCGTACTCCACCCACCATTGCACACTTTATACCATGATACGATGGAATTCTCTTAGTTACAGACGGCACAAAAATGCAGTCCTCTGGATTTTTAGAGCCATCTCTAACAAGCTCCCACAATATATCTCGGACAGCTTACCTGTCTACACTGTGGGAAACTATCCCCTAAGAAGTCTCTTGTATACCTCACTTCTTGTTCCCAAGGTCAGAATGCGTTTTGGTAGAGCGGCTGTAAGTCACTTTCTCCCTGTTCTTTGGAACAATGTGCAAAAATCGCTGAGACTCGTGCTCCCTGTGAAGTTGACGTTCTTTAAAAATCTGTGTGGATGTTCAAGGAGACTTGCAACTGTCTCCGCTAATGGCCCTTCTTCTCGTTTTCATTGCTGTCTTCTCCTTCATCTTAATTTCCCATTTCTTCACGGTCCCCTTCAAACTTGCATGAGTTGGGGGGGCGGAGCTAGCTGCAAATCATGGCGGATACTTGCTAGCCATCTCCTCATGGCGCTTTAGAAAAATTGCCTAAAAAGAGCATCATTTAGCTGGTGAAGTTTAATTTTTGAGTGTCGCCCTGTCTCTAAGCCGGATGGCTTTGGCTAGAAATAAGAATAAGCAAGCCAAGCTCAGTTTTGACTCAGTCCACCCAAACAAGAAAACGAGTAGGAGTGAAGGGCAAAATGGCTGTTCGCAGGCCGCAAAACCCACAGCAGAAAGCACATCGGGTCTCCATACTGACTGTATGGCGGATATCGGAAAGTCCTTGGCCGGTGTGCTAGCCACGCTTTTGCAAATGCAACAAGAGATAAAGGCTGCCTTCCTGAACATTACCACACAGCTTACTCATCTCCAGGGAGTTGTTACAGGCCTCACAGAGACCTCTGCCACCCATACCATCCAAATAGCTGAGCTGGAAACTCGTGTGAGGCAGCTTGAAGACACGCTGTCTGAGGTTTCCTCTGAACGAAACAGATTGAAGAAACTACTAGAAGAGCTATCGGCCCAAGCAGATGACCAAGAAAACAGGTCCCACAGGTCTAACCTCTGCATTACTGGTCTTTCTGAAGGCACAGAGGGCCACAGTCCAGAAAAAGGCCTTCACAATTAGCTGACCGAAAATCTGGGCCTACCTATCGAAGCTGCAGAGTATTAAGTGGAAAGAGCTCATCGTGTGGGGCCACCCCTCAAACCAGGCGACAGACCCCGGCATTGTCTGATAAAGTACCTCATATACAGGGACAAAGAAATGATTTTGAATCAGGCTAAAAGCAAAGGTCTGATCTCCTTTAACAACAGTAAGGTATACATTTACCATGACTATAGCCACGAGCTGCACCTGCAGAGACAGAAATTAAATTCTATCAAAGCAAAGCTCTTTAAAATGGGCTAGTCTTTCTCTTTTCTGTACCCCCGCCAAGCTTAAAATCAACCGGGCTGGCCAGCCCCCCAAATTCTTTCTGTGCCCGTCAGCAGCGGACTGACCAGCCCCCTAAATTCTTTCTGTGTCCATCGGCAGTGGAACATGGGGTGGAGGAAGAGGAGTCCAGAGGGAAGGCAGCGCAATCGGCACCACCTTGATTGTTGTATCCTCAGATAAGTATCCTGTAATGGGGCTCTCATTTCTTTCTCCGATTGATTTGGGTTCATTGTTGGAGCTTCTGGGGCCTGTACTTGTTTCTCTTTCAGCTATTTGTTGGGGCTACGGTGCGACATGCACAGTTCCTTTGTTGGGCTCAATTCTGATCCCTAACCTGAGGATCCAATTTAGGCCCCTGGCTCCGCGGACCTGATTTAAGAGACGTAATCCCCCGAGCATGTCTAGGGACATGGGTAGCAGTGGGGGTGGATGAAACATATTCATTGTTTACCTTGGTTTTCTTCTTGTATATCAAATTTTTTCAAGCTGAGTATCTTCACCGGCTACACATTGTTTTAAGAGGGGCAGGTTTGCTAAGTCAGTCTGCAGCTGTCCACCTCTCCTAGAGGCGAACTGTGGTGGGATTCTAACTAATAGTCTTCTGGCTACCTTTGTATTACTCTTCATCTCTCACGCACCATGTGGACATAATAATGCATGAGAGCTGATGCCCACTCTTTATGTACTTTTATTAAGTTTGCTCTTTGGTTCTTAAATGTTCTGATAAATGCATGGCGCCATTTATGAACATACTATGAATCTTGTCACTCGATTCATTATTCTTGCCACGTGGTTGCATGGGAACCTGTTTTGGACACCATTATTTCTGAGGATCTGGGGGGCAGGGAGCTGTGGATTGTTACTGTTAACTTCGAGGTGTTTGCTGTGGGGACAGTGTGATGTGGGTGGAGTTGTTTGGGGGATGAGGACCTCTGGGTTGGAGGGTCTTTTAATGCTGACACTGGCACCTTGGCCTGGAGAGCTCCAGCCTCCCATGCTGCTACTGGGGGAATCTTTGGGGGCATAGTCGGGGGGATGCTTGGGACATTATTATACGTTGTTAAAAAAATGGGCTCTGGATGTGCAGATCTAAACATGCTGTTAGCAGGGAGATGTTTTCAACAGGGTGGAATGGGCAAGGGGAGGCTCAGGACAGGATTTCTGACATGGAGCATATCTGGGACAAGCTGGTGCCACGATGTGTGCTCTATATAAGTGAAAATGGGGGAAGATATTAAAATGGTGACTTGGAATATTAATGGAGTTAAGTCAATTCTAAAGCGTAGAAAGGTTCTTGCTGAAGTGCGGAGACTGAAGGGTCAGATAATTCTCCTACAGGAGACCCATATGACTACATCAGAAGCCCAAAAAACGGCGAGTTTATGGAAGGGAATTGGGTATAGTCCACCTTCTCGTTGAAGGCCCGTGCTGCCTCGATTTGGTTTGTAAAGGGCATTGATGGTTGATATCCTGGGGAAGATTGTGGACCCAGCGGGCAGGTATGCTCTGGTCAGAGTAACTATCCCAGGGAAGGGCACATTTTCTATTGGGTCTGTTTATGCTCCCAATGTGGAGGACCCAGGTTTTTTTTCAGAAACTGGCCTTGGATATGTCTATGTGGGATGGTCCCTGGATTCTCGGCGGGGACTTTAATTGCGTCACTGACACAGTTTTAGACTGCTCTAATACCGGCCTAGTATCCCTGTCTAGGAATGCTAAAGCCCTGGGGGAGTTGCAAACTGAGATGGGCCCGATAGATGCATGGAGACACATCAATCTGTCCGTCAGAGACTATAGTCTTCTCTCACGCCCACCATATGTATGTTAGAACAGACAAAATATTGGTCTCAGCATCCTTGATCTTGGGGGTGGGGGAGGCGACCTATATACCAATCTTGTTGTCTGATCATGCCCCGCACAGTATAAATTTGAAGGGTTCTGATGCACCCAGGCTGCCTAGGCAATGGAGGCTTGACCCCCTTCTTTTGAAGGACCAAGGGTACATATCCTTCATATCTGAGCACATACAGGAGTATTTAACGTTTAATAGGACAGGTGATACCTCTCAAAGGACTAGATGGGGAAGCTTCAAAAGCTTTTATCAAGAGTCAGTCCATCTCATATTTGTCCCATCAGAGAAAAATTGAAGAGGGGGAGTTGTCCTTTTTGGGAGCTAAAATTAAAGCCAGTGACAATGTTCACAAAGTGAACTCTACTAGGGGCCTATACAATGTTATCCAAAAGCTAAAGTGGAAATGTAATACCCTGAACAGCTCGACACTGGAACGGTCCATCCTCTTAACTAATGTGGGTGCTTATTTTGATGGGGACCGTGCTGGGAAGTTACTAGCTTGGCAGATAAAAAAGAGTGAAGCTGAGAGAATGGTGGGGCACATCTTTAACAGTCAGGGGCAATTGGTACAGGATACAGCAGAAATAGGGAGTGCTTTTGGGGAGTTTTAAAAAGCCCTCTACACCTCAGAGTGTCAGCCCGATCAGAGGGATTATGACTCCTTCTCTGGGGTCCCCCTCTGAAAGCTGGATGACAAGGCAGCCAGGGACTTAGACTCCCGACTGACAGGGTAAGAAATTTTGATTGCAATTAAATTACTCAAGGGAGGGAAAGGCCCCAGATCCCAATGGGCTCCCCACTGACTTCATTAAGACTTTTTGAACCTTTCTTTTGGAACTGCTATATGACATGCTGATTGAGAGTTTAAAGTTTGGAGAACTACCCACCTCGACACGGTCTGCAACTATTACAGTTCTGCCAAAACCAGGTAAGGACCCTACAAAGTGCACCTCTATATGCCCATCTCTCTTTTAACAGCCAACTATAAAGTTTTGGCTAAGATTATGGCCTTTAGATTAGACTCTCTGCTCCCAAATTTGATACACGGGGATCAGTCGGAATTTGCACAAGGACGGCAAGGGAAACACAATATCCGTCATACACTAAATATTATATTTCGCTGGGGCAAGAATAAACATAAACATGGTGCGGCAGTATTGGCCCTTGACGCTGAAAAAGCGTTTGACCGTGTGGAGTGGGGGTATCTTTTCAATACTCTCGGTAGATTGGAAGTGAGTCCTAACTTTTGTAATTGGATATGTACTCTGTAAATGCAACCATTAGCCCAGGCAGCGGTGAATGGAACACTGTCGCAACCCTTCACACTGGGGCGCGGCACCTGAAAGGGTTACCCATTGTCCCTATTACTATATGTCCTCTCCTTGGAACCCCTTGCCGCTGCTCTCAGAGCATGCCGCTGCTCTCAGAGCACATGATGGAATTAGGGGATTTGCGGGGAGCGGGAGGGAACATAAGATAGCTATGTATGCAGACGATCTGCTTCACTATTTACAAAACCCAGCACAAGACCTCCCTGCTGTCCATCAATTGATGAGAACCTATGGGGAAATCTCTGGCCATACGGTCAGCTGGACCAAAAGTGAATTACTTCCGGTGGGATCACTGGACAGAGCCCAGTTAATTGCCAACTTGGGGGGGGCTGCAAATGGTGTCTCAACTGAAATACCTGGGAGTTCAGTTGCCAGCGTCAATTAGATCATTGCATGCCCACAACTTCAGGCCTCTCACCTCCAGAATAGTCGAGGACTGTGACAGATGGTCAGCCCTGCCGTTGTCACTGGTAGGCAGAGTGAGGGTAGTGAAAATGACCATCTTGCCGAGATACCTCTATTTATATCAGTCTTTACCAATTAAAATTCCCCAAGCCCACTTCACAACTCTTCATGCAGTGATCCACATGTTTCTGTGGCCGGGTAGTGCCAGGATAAAAAGAGCAATCTTGCAGCAGCATCCCATGGAGGAAAGTACTGGGCTACCCAATTTCAGGGCTTATTACTGGGCTGCTCAGTTGGCTTTCCTAGCCACCTGCCCAGAATCGGCGGGATGCTCATGGCTGGGCCTTGAGGAGGACATGTTGACCAGCAACCTCATAAATGACATCCTAGCTACAGCTTTAGGAAACCCCGGGGGGTGAATTACTTAATCCATTTACAGATACTTCCTTGGAGGGTATGGATTCGAGTCCACCAGCACATCGGGTATGACTGTATTATGTCCCCACACTCAAGCCTACTTGCAACTCTTCGCAATAAAGGCCTGTGCTCACTCCCCTTGATACAACTTTGGAGCTGGAGGAGAAGGGGACTACTGTCTGTATCACAGCTGTATGGGGGGGATAAAGAGTTTTCAAACCACTGGTGCGGAGTAGGGAACCCACTCAGGTGACTTTTTTATTTGCAGGTCCGGCAGAGGTGTGGTGACACATTCTCGGCTGCACATGGTTGGGTAGTCCCTTCCCCCTTTGAGGAGGAGCTTTTCACGCGCCAGCCGGACCAGAGGCCTCTCTCAGTCTTTTACCGTATCATTCAGGGACACCGGCAGGGCGCTGCAGACTTCAGCAGGCACAACTGGATTCGGGATCTACTTATCCCTATAGATTGCCACACTTGGAAATTAGCCTGTTCCCACTTCTAGTACTGCTCATATAACAGCAAGCTACACTTAATCCAGTTTAATTTTATGCATAGGGCTTACATCACTCCTGCCAGGCTGCATTCCATGGATAGTTCGAAATCTGAGCTATGCCCTAAATGTGGGGTAGCAGTGGGTGATTTTATTCATTTGGCTTTGACCTGCCCCAAGGTTGCTCCTTTTTGGCTCACCTTTCATAATATTATGAGCCAAGTCTTGGGTTATAGCACCTCAAAATCTCCTGGGTTTTTTGGGGGCAGTCCACCGAAATGGAAGACTAACAACCATCTCTGGTTTCTGGCACTTATTAATGCCAAGAGAACTTTGGCTCAGGTCTGGTTGTCGCCCTCCACTCCTACAATTGCTCGGTGGGTTAGCAACCTCATGTCCTCATACACTTAGAGAGGGTCCAGATGACAGCATTGGGCAGATATAATAAATTCCTTGGGGTATGGCAACCACTGATCTGTGCTGTGGAGTCTGGTGTATTCCCACTATAATGGTCCCTGTGGCCCCGGGGACATTGCTGAGGACATTATACTCCACCTCCCTATGGATGATTTAGTCTGCTCTGTCCTGCTAAATGGTTACCTGAGTTTATTTGTGTATGCTTCTAATTAATTTTTACATGGAATATGTTTTAAAGATTGGCGTACATGTAGAGTCAGTGTTATGCAATTATGTGTAAACTCCCTATGTAGTTATTTATAAACTCCCTTAGCTGTATGCTGTTAGCAAATTATGAGATTTAAGCTGTATGTATGGTTGATCTTGCACATTCTTAACTCAATAAACTATTTTTGAAAAAAAAAAAACTTGCATGAGTTGTATATTTTGTATAATTGTGTAATATTTTATTTATCTGTATTCTATTATAAATTGATGCCTCTTCCACAGTGCGCATTTTTTGACTGATTATGCTCTCAATGTATTGTATCACATTGTTGTATGTATAACTTGCTTCCTTGCACTCTGCTCCAGATTGCCTTGTGTACATATTGTTTATATATTGCTGTATTTGCTTCTGAACCTTCCCCAGGTCCACCTTGTAAATGAGTTGCCTTAATGGTGTTCCGCCTGGTAAAATAAAGATTGACTGACACTCCTTCTCCATTTCAGATAGCTTTTTAGAAAGCAGGAAGGCTTTGAGAGTCTTCTGGTGTCTCAGACGAGTGCGTTGGTTAAAGTCTTGACAATGCTGGCAGGCCTCGGTGTTGTGGTCTGAACCTAGGCAAAGAAAGCAGGCCGAATGGCCGGTTTTATTCAGGATCTGCTTGCCGGACACACACATTTCGATGGGCACCTCTCAATGGATGAGGATGGAGAAGACGACATGCAAGAATCTGAAGAAAAAGCACTGTTATAGAAAAAAATTAAATGTGGGTGATGCAACAAAGATGGCAGTCGACCAGCTGAAGGCACCTACAGAGGTCCAACTTGCGCAATCGACATCAGGAAAAGAACTGGGGATGGGCTGGGGGCCACCCCTTTTATAACATATGTGATGTTGGGGACGTAGGGGGCAGTCCCCAACTGGATACTTCTAGCTAGATGTTTTCCATGGGGTCCTGGTGCCTGCCGGCTTCGGTCCTTAAGGCATTACCTGCTACAAGAGCAAATCTCAAAGTGAGAGCCTATGTGTCCCGTACAGTCTAAATAATGCTTATTGGCACCCTCAGGCTCTGCACTGTGTGGAGTTCTACTGGCTACAACAGTAGGGGGACTGGATGATGGGGCTGTGGGTTGCTGACATGAGACCTAAACAGTAAAGAGCAGGTGGCGACTTGGGGATCAAACTACTGTACAGGGGAAAATAAAAACTGAATTGTCATCTGAATTGAACCCTTCTTTATCTTTCCTTTGCATCAAGTAGGATCGTGTGTTTTTTTTTTTTTTTTAATAGAGAGAAGTTTACAGTTCTTTTTCAAAATACATTTTGGCATACAATGCATGCTACTTATGGTCTGTTGCACAATTCAGTAATCCCACCATGGTATACAAAATCACACATATCCCCATAATGCAAAGCATAATGATTATATATACACATACACAAATCATCATAAAATCCCTCCATGATGATATACAGTATCACAACATACTCTTGCCCTTTTATTAAGTGGTTCAGATGACACACTGTGTAATGCCTCAATGTAATGTTTTTGCTGAAAACAATAATTTGTTTAATACAAATTAAAACAAATACATGCTACCAGGGAGTTTTCAAATTATACTTACATTTGATATGTAACAGTACTCACATTTTTTACTAGTGAAGATACACAAATCATTATGATTGCAAGCAAAATTATACAAAAATTACCTTTATTATCTGTAGCTGAACTCCTTCATCTGTCTGTGGACCTTGAAAGCAGCCACATATGGTTTCAATAATTCTATCAATTAGTTTTTTGCCAGGTGCTGTACTATCTGGCGCACTGCCAGTAAGATGCCCATAAGCTATAAGTTTCTGGAAGGGCAGCAAATTGAAAAAATATGTTAAAAGAAAATATATTTGGGGACTTCATGCCACAGTTACGATTATTTTAACATGAGTAAACGAGGGAACAATTTAACTGGAAACATAATCAGGCAGGATTATCTGCCAGAATCAGCTTAAAGCTGCATTCTCAATTCTTTGACAGACAGTAAAAATCTTTTCTGCATGCAAACTAAAGACAGCATGCTCTGTGCACCCAATAAAGGAGTCAAAAGCACTCACAAAAGACATCTATTGTGACCTAATATGAGGGGGTGTACATCTCTGAGTTAGATCAAAATACAATTAATGTTACAACAAGGTTTCCACTTTTCAATAAAGTGAACCCAGAATATGGCACTCAATAAAAAGCATTTGCTTAACTGTAGAAAAGCTCTACATATAGCTTAAGAACTGAAACTAAGGTTTTACTAGTGAACAATTCAGTGCATAGCAAGCATAAAACAACAGAGCATACCCAAGCAGAAATGTTCTGAACTATCTGCACTCCCCCCATGATCTAACTGGAGATATGTATGATGTTCCTGTAGTGTTATCAGCTCAGAAATGGCACATACAGACCTGTAAACAGTCCAGTGATGTACTAACTATGCGAGGACATTTAGACTGACATGCCAGCTCAAATGGTAAGAAATATTTGTCTGCCTCTATAAAGTTGCTCTTTGATTTCACTGGGGGAAGTGTACTTGAACCAGTCTTCAGGTCTTCATGGGGAGGGCTGGAAGAAACAAAACCTTCTGAATATATCTATATATGTATGTACATATCTATCTTACAAACAAAGATATTACCATACGTATGTATTCATTCTAACTATATCAGTGTTGAGAAATCTAACTACCCAGCCTTCGAACTAGAGTAAACCTGTCACAGTTTATTACCATTTCTCACAAGCAGACTCAAATGTTATTATTTTGTACATCTGAATGGCAGTGTTATTTTGAAGACTAAAATTGAAGGCACAGTGGTAGCGCTACCACTTGTGACGCCAGCGACCCAGGTTTGGGAATGAGCCCGGGTCGTCGGTGGACGGCCAGAGGAAGGACTGAGCTTCCCAGTGGACGTTCTCCTTCCCCATGTAGGAAGGGTCTCGTCTGCCACTACCACATGGCTCCTGGTTACAGGGGAAAGTTAGGTGCAGTGAGACTAAGGGTGGGTGAAGCCACGCTTGCTACGGATGATGTCACACTGGTGTGCTTGCATCCTTGCATGCACGGGTCCTGTAGGAGAGGGAAAGAAACAGGGAAACTGTCTGAGCCTTGTGCCCAACAATAAAGGGCTCCTGGCACTACTACATCCCCCTTGCCAGAGGCCACTTTCTGATGAAATTAGAAGTTTGGGGGTATATCTCCTCCACCTGTCTGCTCGGGGGGGGGGGGGCATGGCCTTGTGGAGGATGACACTTCAGGGTCAAGGAGGATCAGGACTGGCAGCTGGCCTTGGGGTCTGGAGGGAGCTCAGGGGCAGTGCAAGATGAGGCATAAATAAAAATTACCAAAAAAAATAAAAAAAAATAATTTAAAAATTATCACACTGACAAGAGCTGGGAAACAACAACAACAGTAGCAACAAAATTCTCTTTTGTCAGTACAAACAAAATCTGACTCCAGCAGCATGTGTTCTCCATCATTCTAACCCTAGGAATCCCTCACTTAATGATTACACTCTATGCACGTATCTCCACAGTGACAGATACCCCTGAGATGGAAGCTACAGTATTTGAAATCTGGAATTTAGAATACTGGTTTCAAACTCTGCAGCTTCACTGTGGCAGTTAACCAAATTTGTTTCTCCACCTGGAGGCAGTAGTCACCCCTAAAGCAGGCTCCAGTATCACTGGGTCTCCAGCTGGATTATTATTTTCAAAAGTTTATAAAATATATAATAATAAAATACATGGGGTGCTGTGTTTAACAAGACTTTTACACACACCCGAGGTGTTGTATGCTACATAAACCCCAAGGCAAAGCTCAAGGGGTTTATTTAAGCATCCAACACCGAGGGTGTGTGTAAAATTCAAGTTTTACACACCACCCCATGTTCTGTTTTATATAATTGCTGGGAAGCGTTTTTTCACCACAGCAATTATATAAAATAAAAACACATTGCTGTGCAACCGTGGTCAGGTTCAAGTGTAATCCATAGGAGGGCTGCAGTGGCTGTTTAAATATTTAATTTATTGTCTACCCAAAAGTGTGTCACAAGTTTTTTGCTTTTTTTGTACTGTAGTATGCGGAGTCTGAGTGCCAGAGGTGGTGAACTGTCCGGGTGGAGGACATCTGGCACAGGCTTGGATCAAGGGAAACCCAGCGTAAACTATAACCGGGTTTTCTTCTGGGAAAAAAAAACACACCCTCTGATTATTATATTTTTAATGTTTCTGGAGTAATTACATTACTCTGTGTTAGTTACCGTGTCCATTTTGAACCTTCCAGGCTTCTCCAGATCCTGTTTCGATTGCCATGAACCAGAAACCACCCTTCTGGCTCCCATTTTTAATTTAACTACTAGTATATAAATCTGACAACTAACCTTTTTTCTTCATTTTTCCCTAATTTACAGAACAGGAAAAGAAGCACTTTTACTTACTGTTTCAGGCTATGCTCCTTCACCTTAATTAGTCTGCTCCTGTCCCAGGAAACTGCACTTTGACCTTTAGCATAGTTTTTGAGGGTTAGAGACATTTTCTAGTGGGTTCTTACTGTATTGTGTTTTTGGGTACTGTTTTACATTATTTTACTAAGACCTCACTAATTTGGCATGTCAGAGACAGGGGGACTCGTAAGCTTAAAGAAAACATTACTTACCATGGCAATCTTGTTTCTTCTAACAGAATCTTACTGTACTCCGACAACTGCAGTATGGTCTCACCATAGGACTGCCCCGGAGCCAAAATGGTTAATAGAACCTATGCTAATGATGGAACGTTAGGCTCGAGCTTGGTTTTCAAATCACTGTCCCTGGTTTCACTTCCAACAACTGTCAGATTCTTACGAAGCACGCAGAAGCAAAAATACTAAGCTAACTAAACTAATCCTAAATACCCTGACTAGGATAGGAAAAAACACCTTCAACTAACAAAGGGCATAACTAAGACTCAAGTCAACAGATGTCCAAGGAACTAATAGGTACCCACAGGTGTCCAACATCAGTAACAGGCAGTGTGCCGTGTCCTGTAGGACCTAGCAGGGGAGGAAAGGTAGGAGCTCAGAATACAGTAAGATTCCCTTAGAAGAAACAAGATTACTATGTTAAGTAATGTTTTCTTCAAACCCCAGGAAATCTTACTGTATTCTGACAATTGCAGACTACCCAAGCAGTGCCTTTGGAGGAGGGCAGAGGACCTATTTTGGAAAGAGACTCTGCAAAACTGCTGTGCCAAACCTGGCATCACTCCTGGCCTGGGTATCAAAACAGTAATGTTTAGTGAATGTGTGGACTGTTTTCCAGGTAGCTGCTTTACAGATTTCCAATAGAGGAATATCTCTTGAAGCTGCTATAGACACGGCTGTCCCACTTGTAGAATGGGTCCTGAGCCCTTGAGGGGGCTGTTTGCCCATTTTGCCATAACAGAACTGGACACATGCCACAATCCATCTTGCTATGGATCTCTTAGTGACAGGTTTGCCTTTTTCCACTTCCCCATAAGTCAAAAAGAATTGGGTTTTATCCCCTCTATGACTTTTTGTACGTTCCAGGTAGTAGCTTATAGCTCTTTTAAGATCCAAGCTATGTAGTCTACATTCACCTGAAGTAGAACGGTCAGTAAAGAAGACTGGAAGTGTGATGGACTGGTTAATGTGAAAATCTGAAACCACCTTTGGAGGTATTTACCATTTGTCCTAAGGACCACTTTGTCCCTATGGAATGCCACATAATCAAGCTCCACGGATCAGGCCTGGAGTTCACTGATCCTCCTGGTAGAGGTAACGGCAACCAGGAACACAGTCTTCCAAGTCACATACTTGAGATCAGCTGTAGCCATGGGTTCAAAGGGTGGTTGCATAAGCTGTGCTATGCAAATAATAAGATCCCATACTGGAGTGGGAATTCTGTGATGTGAGTGCAAGTGCATCAGTCCCTTAAAGAATCTCCTGAACACAGGGTTAGATGCCAAGGATGATGTCTTACCTGCTGACAAGTAAACAGAAACTGCAGCCAAATGCACCTTCAGTGTGGATAGCATTAAGCCTAGACAGTGAAGGTGGGTAAGGTAATCCAAAACCACAGGCAATCCTGCCTGATTATGGTTCAAGTTTTTATTCTGACACCAAATAGAAAATATTTTCCATTTGGAAGAATAAATCTTTCTGGTAGAGGGTTTTCTAGAAACCCTGAGGACCCCCATGACACTTTCTGAGAGATGCAGATTAGCATACTCTAGGTCCTCAAGAGCCAGGCCTTGAGCCGGAGGGACCAAAGGTTCAGATACAGGATCCTGCTCTGGGATGAAGTCAGTAGGTTGTGCCTCCTGGGAAGGCTGACTGGCTTGGCTATTGACAGATCCAATGCTATGGAGTACCAAGGTTGTCTGGCCCACTCTGGAGCAATTAGCATCATTATGGCAGATTGGGATCTGAACTTGATCAGAACCCTTAGTAACAAAGGAAACGGAGGGAAGGCATACAGAAACTTCCCTGTCCAATCCAGAACTAGTGCATCCAGCGGCACTGAACCGGTCACTGGTGGCCTGCAGCAATATCTTGGGAGCTGGTGGTTGTCTGGTGAGGCAAAGAAGTCTATCTCTAGAGTCCCCCACCTTTTGAATACCACTTGTAGTACCTGACTGTTCAGAGACCATTTGTGGTGGCTCTGATGTATTCTGCTCAATGCATCTGCCAAGACATTATCTTTGCCTGGCAGATGAACAGCTGACAACTGGATATTTAGTGAATAAAACAGGGTCCATATTATCATGGCCTCTGTGCAGAGTGGACCTTGAGCCTCCTTGTTTGTTGATGTAGTACATTGTGGTTGTGTTGTCTGTTCTGACCTGTACCACACTCCCCTGAAGCGTGCTGGCAAACACCTGCAATGCTAACAAGACTGCCCTGAGTGCCAGCAGACTGATGTGAAGCAGGGACTCTTGCTTGGACCGTGAACCATGGACAGTATTCTCCTCCAGGTGTGCTCCCCACCCTAGGAGGGATGCATCCGTGGCAAGCACCCTGGAGGGTTGTAACTGTAGGAAGGGAACTCCCTGCCTGAGGTTCTCTTCTTCTAGCCACAACTGCAGAGCCTGCACGAAAGTTTGGGTTACTGGGACCAGCTTTGACAGTGAATCTTTCTTTTGGAGCCAGTATTGTCTTAGATGATATTGAATATCTCTCATCTGAAACCTTGCTCCTAGCACTGCAGTTGCTGATGCTGCCATATGGCCTAACAACTGTAGGACGTGCCTGGCAGGCCTGAGGCTGCCAGGCTTGAAAGAACTTGCCAACTGTACCAAGTTGCTTGCCCTTTCCTGCAGAAAAAAAGCTTTTCCTTTTACTGAATCCAGTTGAGCCCCTATGAATTCTAGGAGCTGTATTGGTTGCAGCACTTGACTTTTTCTGATTTAGTAACAATCCCAGGGAATGCAGGAGATCCTGTGTGAGCACCAGGGACTGCTTGACCTGTTGAGGAGTTTGCCCTACGACTAACCAGTCGTCTAGGTAGGGAAATACTGCCACTTTATGTCTCCTTAGGTGTGCCACAACTACAGCCAGACACTTTGTGAACACCCTTTGGAGCAGAAGTGAGACCAAAAACCATTGCCCTGAACTGGTAATGGCCTGAGGGCAGTCTGAACCTGAGAAATTTTCTGTGTGACTGCCTTACTGGGAAGTGGAAGTATGCATCTTGAGGTCTAGGGATGCAAACCAATCCCCTTGCTTTAAAATGGGCAGAATTGTAGACAGAGTGACCATTTTGAATTTTGGTTTCAGTAATTGCTTGTTCAGATGTCAGAGATCCAGTATGGGTCATCACTCCCCTGTTTTCTTGATAGTGAGGAAGTACCTTGAATAGAGGCCTTTCCCCCTCTGTTGCAGGGGAACTGGCTCTAATGTCCCTAGGGATAGGAGATTTTAAAACTTCCTTCTCTAGCAACAGAGTCTCTGCTTGGGGAGAAGGTCAGAAAACTCTTGCCCTCAGCCTTGGTTTTAATTTGAAACTGATGGCCAGACCTTGGTCCACTACCTCCAGGACTCACTTGGCTGTAGTAATGGATTTCCATTCCTGAAGGTAATGGGCCAATCTGCTTCCTACTGGTACCAGGGAGGTGACCCGAGCAGACCCCTCAGGGTGTCTGCTTAGGCTGGGAAGCTGGCTGAGTGCTAGGGGCTATCCAGTTGCCACCCCTTCTGCCCCTGCCTCTAAAGTAGCCCTTCTGCTGCTGGTACTGCTTGTACTGGGGGTAGGCTTGGGGCTGAAAGAATGGCCTATAAGGCCTGCCTCTGGGACCCCTGGCTTGCTGCTTATGGGGTGTAGAGGGCTTCTCTTTAGCAGCAGCACTTTGATAGGCTGTTTTGTACTTGTCCATTTTCTTCATGTAAGCCTCTGTCTGCTCACCAAACAGAGTCAGAGGCTCACAGGGAACGTCCATTGCTTTGGACTGGGTGTCCTGAGTCAGGTTAGTTGTCCTGAGCCAGGCAAACCTTCTTAGAGATGTAGAAGAGGCCATTTGTCTGGCAGTGGTATCATTACTGTCTACTGCCTTATGAAATTGCACTTTAGATGCCTGTATGCTCCTTTTTGCAGCTTCTTCCAAATTTGCTGCCATAGGGACTGGCACTGACTTTATAATTTCCATCACAGTGTTCCACAAAGTCCTCTGATACCTTGCAACATAGGCCATATAAGATGCTTGAATTACTGCAAGGGAAGACCCAGATACTGTTTTTTGGCAATGGAATCTATCCTCCTGGAGTCTTTATCAGGAGGATGAGAAGCGAAAGGAATGCCAGCCTTATCACAGGATGCAGCCTGCACCACTCCTTCATGGCTAGGGTGTCCAAACAAGAACTCTGCTCCACCCATAGCCACCCAGTACTTTAAATTCACTTTTCTTTCCGGGGTGGAATGGAAGTGGGGGTATGCAGTACTTTCAGGACCTGTTTCTTTAGGGATTTATGGATGGGTGACAAAACCCTTTTAGAGGTTGGCACATCCATCATCTCTCTGTAATCTTGTTCTTCCTCCTCATCAGTGGATTCTTGAACGGGAAAGTCCAAAGACAGAGCCACCTACCTAATGAACTGAAAATGAGATGTATAATCCTCAGTTCCCTTATCAGGGGAGTCAGATCTGTGAGGCTCTTAGGAGATATCCGGTTCAATGGTCTCCCGATAGTCCTTTTCTTCCTCATCGTCATCATCTTCATAATATTCCTCTGCACAAACCTCCACTTCGGGTTCCCCTGAACCGAGAACCGAAGCAGAGCCTACAGTAGCCAAACGCGGTCGTTTTTCAACCGGGACTGGATTGGTCTGCAAAGACTGAATTATGTGAAGCACGTTCGGCATCTCCTCAACAGTTGGAACCTATGCCTTCAGTTGCAGTTCAACCGCTGTGTGTTTTTCTTTTTTTTTTTGCCTGAATGAGCTGGGTCAGCGGCCGGTTTGACAGATCTCTTTTTAGTAGATGTGGAGTCACCCTTTTCAGAGGGCTGGTCCCCCAGTTCCTTACGAGTGTCTGCTACCAGTTCAGCAGTTTTCTCAGACATTTTCTCCTGCAGTCGTTTTAAGTCGCCTATCAAGCGCCGACTGAGGGAAATTGTTTACAAATTTCAGTCCTCCTTGAGGTGGTCAAACCTCAACAAATAGCACAAATTAAATGAGGATCTGCTTTAGCGAACGGTTCCCCACACTCTGTACAAAGTTGGAAACCTGTGAGGCCCGTTCGTTTCTTAGGCTGTGACATTTATTGGTTGGTTAGAACCAAAGTGAAGCAAGAATTACCTTGGTAAATATTATCAAAAAGTTTAAAATAACTAAACCGCCTTACCGGACGGTACCAAAATTAGAATCAATAAATTCAAACCAAATCAAAGCATTGTTTCCTTCCCGGTTAGGGAGAACCAGCGAGAAACCGATAAAACTTACTAAACTAACACTATCCAACTAATTCTACCTGTGAACCAAGGACAGTGCTTCAAAAATCAAGGAAAAAAAAATGGACTACAATTTAAACTGAGGAAATAACTTCTTCAGATGAAATGAAGGACAGCTCTCTGGAGACGTCTTACTGAGACAAGCAGAGTAAAGAATCTGACGGTTCTTGGAAGTGCAACCAGGGACAGTGATTTGAAAACCGAGCTCAAGCCTAACATTCCATGATTAGCATAGGTTCTATTAACCATTTCGGCTCCGGGGCAGTCCTATGGTGAGACCATACTGCTATTGTCAGAATACGGTAAGATTTCCTGGGGTTTGAAAAACGGTAAAAGTTGTTTTTAGCACCTGCCAAAGGCAGACTGCAATGAGCTCTGTTTCATGTGCCTAAGTCCAGACCACGACTTCACAAACTTATTTTAGTTTTTGTTTGCCAGTTAAGTGCACTAGACAAAAGCATTACCTATTTTCAGGCATGACCTGGGAGAGTTACAGACAAAAGAACAGCAATTACAGGTGATACAGCAATACAAAACATCAAACTATGGTTAAACAAAACCTGAGTATCATAAAACAATGCAGTGAACAAAGCAATTCAAAAGACAGTCATAAATAAGTACTTAAGCCTGGTGTGACTGGGAGTGCCTTACATATACTGGTAGGGAGTTCCAGAGCTTGGAAGCAGATGCTGCAAAAGCTTGTGCACCCATTTTTGTAACACATTTTGATACGTCTAGAAGAGACCTACTAGCAGACCTCAAGGGATAGGCCTGTGTGGCTTGTCTTAAAATGCTGGCCAGTGTTCCTGGTGTACCAGTTCTCATGATATTATCTATAGCACAACCAGCGGTGTACCGATGACAGGATGATGAGGAAGTCCTGTCTTAATTTTTGCACTAAAACCTTAAAGAAAAGGGTAAAAAAAGATTAATCAAATGATGACTTCAGTCTGCCTGTTTGTCACAAAAAAAAGATAAATATATAAAAAGGCTCTGAGGGAGTTCCCAGTTATGGTGGAATGCACGCATCAGAAGAGTCCGTCTCAAGTACAACAGCAGCAACTTCAGTAAAAGGTGTCAAAAAAGATTTAAGCTGTTCAACCACTGACAGGCATGGTAAAGATGGATCAGATACTAGGGTGTCCGAAAGTGGGAACCCTGAATTCAGACATGGCAAAAATACAACTAAAAGAGCCTTGGAGCAAATGCTGGAAACTGTGCCAGCTTAAAAAAAAAAAAAAAGCCACTGCTACTCCACTTGAACAAAGAAAAGAGGCAGACAGATGACAGAAAAAAATGCCTTCATCTGAGGACATATCAAAAATGTGGCAATTTTTCCAGGTTATCCAGGCCATGGGAATTTTGAAAAATGTGACTGCCTCCCCCAGCTCCAACCAATCTTCCGAGGAGGAAAAAAATACCAAGTGCAGGAGGAGGAATGCTGCACCATGGAATCAGATGGTGCATCTGAGCAAGACTTTGGCTCTCCTTCAAGGCATTATGAGGGCCATCCTTCCTTTTCCTCATTTGTCAGCCAGATGCTTGATGCCCTCAACCTTCCCCCTCAAGAAACTGAGGAGGCTGTTGAATTTATGGATATGACAGGGATAGTAGCTGCAAGGAGGCTGCTAGTCCCCATGCATAAGTCACTTCAGAATACTACATCTAAAAATGAAAATTACGTACCTACTGTAATTCCTGATCTTTCTATGTATCTTCACCATTCATCACCTGTGGATATGTGGCTGGAGGTCATGACTCCGCAGGACTTTTATTTTTTTGGATGGGCGGAGTCGACGCACTGTCAGCACCACCCTCGGTATCGACACACTGTGTGGCGCCACGGTTGGCCTTTGGTGTTGAGTCGACCCCGCCCCTCCCACCAGTTCTGAGTCGCCAGAGGTCAGAAAGGATTGGGAGGGAGGAGGGACAAGGAAGTCCAAGGGACAGACAAAGGAAAACAAATACAAACTACAAGGAGAAATAAATGATGGAAAGGCAAGAAGGAGAGCTAGAAATCTAAGGGAATTGGGAAGGGGCCCCAATCTCTGGAAGGAGGGAGGGAAAAATTAGACATAGGGAGGGGGAGGACATAACCTGAACCTTTGGACCTGTCTCCAGACTGTATATGAACTGCGAAGGAGTAGTCAGAAGGCTGAACTGCCAGAATTCAAGGCACAGAACCACTGACAATAAACTCCAACCTGAGCAGAAGCGGCTATTCTGAAAGAAAAGACAGGATACAGGGCTGTACTCCCCCTGAAACCACCTATCTGGAGGTGAGAAACAAAGTTTCTTAAATTAATTTGAGGGATGAGTCCCTAAGGACAAGAATGGAGTAGGAAAGAGGAGGAGAGAGAGAAAAGAAGAGAGAGCAACCACCAAGTCCCACCCTAAAGGGGTGGAGCTGAAGCACTGAGGAGAAAGTGCCCCCTCCCCCGATCCCTCTAACCTCCTGACAAGGAGTAAAAATTCCCCCATGTGCCCAAGGTCACCCAGCTCCTGACCAGCGGAAAGGAAGAGGGAGGGGGAACCAGAGACTGAGGCCCCAGGGGGATGGAGGGTGGGATTGTGATGAATGATGACGATACACAGAAAGATTAGGCATTACAGTAGGTACGTAATTTTCATATCTTATCTGCGTCAATCTTCACCATTCATCACCCGTGGGTGAATACGAAGCCCTCCCTGAAGGGGCCCTAAACCCTAAAGGACAAAGTCCCTTAGCTCTCAGTGGGTGAGACACAGAGAGACAACCTTTATGGGCCTGGTGAGGCCCGAGAGTGGGAAGAGTGAGACAGGGACCCTCCCAGTGGGGGTAGGAGGTTGCCCCGACAGATGCCGCCTCATCCTACGGGAGAAAAGATGGGTTCTCTGGCGTGCGGAGGAAATCACCCTACGCCAGGCCAGGGGTGACAACCGGGAAAGAGGCAGACATGCCGTTCACCTAGTGCAGATCGCTGTCCCTACAGCCCTGGAGGCTACCTCATTGGCGTCGTAAGATGCCCTCGCTTAGTGCCTTGCTAGCTCCAGGTCACGTGCAGAGAGTGCAATGGCTTGTCTGGTTACCTCCGTATCAGGCATAGAGGCTAGGAGTTACCTAGCCTGGACCACAGAAACCTATCATAGGTAGCATAGTGGGCCTGATGTGCAGAAACTGAAATACGCAACTGTGCTGAGTAGAAAGTCTCTCCCCCCCCCCCCAGAAGTCAAAATCCATGGAATCTGGATCCAGCAGCCGGTCACAGTGGAGGGCACAAAGCCCATCGGGAGTGCCCAGTTGCATCAGTCCTGACTGAGGATGAGGCATATGAAATGGAGACTACAGGGGGGCACAATACCTCTGGCTCAGATCCCTAGGGTCTGGGACTCCAGAAAAGGGTCTTTGCCAGAATCACGATGATGTCTTCTGGAAAGGAACAGGCCACGTGGGCACCACAAGGGTGTCTGCACTGAAATCGCCTAGGAAGGCGAGCGTCAAATGCTCTGGACTGTGCTGAGTGGGTGGGTTGACATGCAGGTCCTCCATCATCCTCACGAGGAAACGCTGATACTCTGCAAGATCAGCAACAGGAGAAATGTGGACAGAGGAAGTGGAGGATCTCAGAGATCCAGGGGTTGGCTGCTCAGGGTGATGGTGAAACACCTGTCTGTCCATGGCTCTGACATACGAAGGGAAGTGAGCAGGGACACCCCTGAATTGCTCCCAGGAGAGAGGTCCCCTAGGACCAAGAATGCCTGGGAGCGCAGCAGAAGGTGACAGAGGAGTGGGGGCAAGGCTAACAGCAGAAGGCGACAGTCCTCTGTCCGGAAAAGAGAATGCACCAGAAGCCTCAAGAGAAGAAGGGGCTCCGGAAAACCCTATAGCCGACAGCTGATCAACCATACTGGAACAGCCTAGGCTGTGCCCTGAAGATCCCGTGAGGTGACCAGGACCATGAAACTCCAAAAGGACGGTCCCTACCCTCCAAAGACCAGGGCCCTCTCGAAGAGACCGAGAGAAAAGGGCGGGGGTCCGCGCTATGACTCCTTCCCGAACCCAGGTGTGTCCCAGAAAAGGGTTGCTGCACTGAACCCTGACCCCTCAGAGTCCAAGAGAGCCCTCCTCCTTGCACACACAGCTGACAACACTGGTCAGTCCCCGAGGGGACCACCCAGGGAGTAGCACCCTCCGCCCCAGTGGGTGCACTGATCGGTCCTAAAGTTGGGCGATCCAGGCACACCACCTGAGGGGGTACCGCAACTAAGGGGGCAGAAAACCCTCCAAGCCTAGGCTGCAGAGCAATACTGGCCTGCACCACTGCCTGCGGGCCAGCACTCCTGACCCTGGACATGGGGGCAACCGCCCGCCCCTCAAAGGAGGGGGCAGGCCCCCGTCAGCCGAGGAAATTACCAGAGTGTTCACATGGGCCACCAACTCCAAAGAGTCGGACAGTCGGTTTGAACCAGACTTGGACTCCATCTCCGAGGAGGTAGAGATCGAAGTCCCGTGCCAGACTGTACGCGGACGCCCGCTGCCGTCCCGACCTGAGGGGTACCAGTCCGGGTGTCTGCACCAGAGCCGGCACTGGACTCTCCAACTGCACCATGAACGGAAGACACGGCGCTGAGAGCGGTAGCAGAAGCAGAGTTGATGCCTGCCACAGAGCCATCCCGACCCACAGTGCCATGAGCGGCACCAAAGTCAGGGATGGCACCAACAACGGCACTGACACCTCGCACAGTGCCGCAAGCAGCACCAGAGCTAGACACGGTGCCATCCCCAGCCTCAGCGCTGTGAGGTGAGAATCGGTTGAAGACGGTGCATTGAACCTCCCATGGCGCTGTCAGCACCATCGGCACCGCGAACGGCGTCAACAGCGGAGACGGCGCCGAGCAGTGGACTAGCGCCGACCATGGTACCATCAGGCCCCATGGTGCCACGAACACTGCTGAGGCTCAAGATGGCACCGGATGGCATCAAGGACGGTGCCAACCCAGGCTTCCCAGCCCAAGGAAATGACACCGGTGGAGCCTTCACCCCCGAAGGGGCGATTGCCAGAGTGGTGCCTCCTGCCCGCTCTCCCAGTGGGGACGGACTAGGCCTCCTGCACCGCGGAAGAGGCTTCTGCAATGGCGAGGCTACTAGAAGCAGAAGCCTCTCCTCCTCCACGGTCCATACAGAACTGGGAGGGGACCCGGAGGAAAGGCCGAGAGACCGCGGCTTGGCCTGATGAGTGCGCGCCTATCCCCCGAAAGTCGGCGGAGCTCATCCAATTTTCCACACACATTGCTCGATGACACGATGGTCCATGGAGAAGCAGGCATCGCACGAATCCATGTCATGAAGCGGGCCAACATACGCGAGGCAACGATCATGCTTGATCGGTGACGGAGTACTAGCGGCAGCACGGGCACCGTCGCACAGGGGGTCGCCCCGTCTTCAACAATTTTCTTGCCCCCTGACCGAGACATGATCCACTACAAAACAAGTTAAACAAAGACTCAACATCGCTGACAAATAAAGAAAAGGAACAGTCTTAACCATGGCGGCGTCGAGTGATGGCGAAAAGGGAACCGGCAGGAAAAGTATTTCTCGGCGTCGATGACACAGAGTCAATAATACTAGGCCTCTTGATAGGTGCAACCTCTATGGCGGGAGACAAAGAACTGGTGGGAGTGCAGGGTCGACGGCACCTAACGGCCAACCCGCGAGCACCATGCAGTGCGTCAGCCTCCCGAGGCAGCACTGATGGTGCATCGACTCTGCCCACCCCAAAAAAACCTCCCGCAGGGTCGTGACCTCCGGCCACATACCCACAGGTGGTGAATGGTGAACACTGACACAGATAAGATCAGAACAGTTACATGCCCAGGCCTATATGAAAGGCTGGACGCACCAGACAGCCAGTTCCAGAACAAAAGCCCCAAGAAGGGGGGAGAAAGTGCCTTCTAATAAGGCTCCTCATACCAGAGGGCTTGAAGCTCTGGTGGGACGGAAAGCAGACCTGATTACTGAGACCCCCTCGAAGATCTACTGTTAGGGTAAGTTCTTATGTACTGTTCTATCTCCTTCAGGGGTATCTCAGTGATCAGGTCACACCGTAGGAACAAGTCCCCAGCAGTTCCAGGTGCAAACAGACAGTCTGGGAGGAAGGCCAACCATAAACTTAAGACAGGAAGCCCTGCAGCACACCCCTGCCAAAACCTGCACAGGTTCTTGAGGCAATATTCAGGCTGTAGTGCTTGGTGAAGGTATAGACTGTACTCCATGTGGCAGACGCACAGATGTCAGGAGCTGAGACCCCTCAGAAACAAGCCACAGAGGTAGCCATACCTCTTGTGGAATGAGCCTTGACAGCTTCAGGCAATTCTTTGCCATACTTCTTGTAGCAGAACACGGTGCAATTTGGCAACCATTTGGATAAACACTGCTTAGAAACTGAAGCGCCCTCTCTATCTGGGGTGAAGGAACTGCTTCGACTTTCCAAATTCCTTGGTGCGAAGCAGGTAGTACTTCGAAGTTCTGTGAACGTCTAATGTATGGAGCAGTGCTTCCCCTGGATTGGCACGCTCAGGAAGGTGGACAGATTAGTTGAGAGTAAACTCAGAGACCACCTTAGGAAGAAACTTAGGATTTCTGCGCAGACACACCCTGTCTTTGAGAAAAATCAAATAAGGCTCCCTCATGCCACAGGGCTTGAAGCTCTGAAATACTTCAAGCAGAAGTACATAGAAACATAGAATTTGATGGCAGATAAGGACAGCTTGGCCCACCTAATCTGCCCATTTCCCTACCTAATGGATAAGCTGCAGATCCTAGTTAAACAACAGCCTACTTCCTCCTACCCCCAACTAGAATTGCCTTATGTCTGTCCCATGCATTCTTGAATCCCCCCACTGTTTTTGACTCCACAACCTCCTCTGGAAGGCTGTTCCATGCATCTACAACCCTGTCCGTGAAAAAATACTTCCTCACATTACCTCTGAGCCACCCCCTTCCCCATCTCCAAATTGTGCCCCTTGTTCTTGCACATCTCTTTTTCTGAAAGATGCTACCCTCTTGGACTTTGTTGATTCCCTTGAGGTACTTGAAAGTTTCTATCATATCCCCCCCTTCCGCACAGCTATACATATTAAGCTCCTTTAGTCTTTCTTCATTTGTCTTCTGGTGCAGACCCTGCACCATTTTGGTTTACTTGGTTGAAAGGACAAAAAAAAGCAGAGGCCCATCAAGATTGACCTCCACATGTGTGGATCATTGCTGTGATACTATCTGGTTAGCCAATTATCTAGTTTCATTTTAAAAGTTGTAACGGTAGTTGCATCAATAATGTCTTGTGGGTGAGTATTCCATAGACGGGGAGTTCTTATAGAGAAAACATTTTGTCTTTTATTAGTGTTACATTTAACGATATCCAATTGTTTGTTATAAAGCCTTGGTCCGATTTTTCTGGAAGAGAATGATATGCCACATTGTCTCATCAAAATGGGTGATTTAATAATCTTAAAAAGTTGTAGTAAATCGCCTCTTGTTCTTCTCAATTTAAGGGAATGCAAACCTATCTTTTGTAGTCTGGACTCATAGTCCAGATGTGTTAAATGAGGAATAATTTTTGTAGCTCTACTCTGAATCCTCTGAACTCTGTCTACATCCTTAATGAGGTAAGGACTCCAAAAAGGGGAGCCATAATCAAGGTAGGGCCTAACGTGAGCTCTGTACAAAGTAATGATGCACTGTTCGGTTTTAGAAACAAATGTGCAGTTAATCCTTCGAAGAAGAGTATTGGCTTGATTAGCGATTCTGTTGCAATGAGAAAATGGGGTAAGTTTATTGTTTACTAGGATCCCGAGATCTTTTTCAAGACAGGAAACCTTAATATTAATGTTGTTCAGTGTGTATACCTGATTAGGGTTATTTTTCCCCATATGTAAACAGCGCATTTAGACACATTAAAGTCCATTTTATTGGTAAGAGCCCAGTGTTCAATTGATGCAAGATCAGTTAATATTGGCTGCATTGTTAACAACACCCCCTAGCTTAGTATCATCTGGAAACTTCATAAGAATGTTAGTTGAGTGGATTTTCATATCGCTAATGAAACTACTGAACAGGGTGGGTCCCAGGACGGAGCCCTGGGGAACACCACTCATCACTCTACCCAGGTCTGACATAGTGCCATTGACCCGGACCCTCTGAGATCGATTAGTCAGCCAGCTTTTTATCCATAACACTAGTGTTGCCGAAAAGCCTAAGTGAGTAAGTCTGTTAATCAAAATAGCATGTGATACTTTGACGAAGGCTTTACTATAATCTAATAAGATGACATCAGTAGGAATGCTTAAGTCGAGGTTCAAGCTTATGGAATTATAGAAGGACAACAAATTTGTAGTGCAAGATAAACCAGTTCTAAATCCATGTTGAGTGATGTCAGTAATGTTTAAAGATTCTATTTATTTTTCTAAATGTATTTTGATTACTTTTTCCAGTAATTTACAGGGAATTGAGGTTAAACTGATTGGACGGTAGTTATCAACTTTTGAAAGTGAGCCCTGTTTAAAAATGGGAGTTACTATTGCCATTAACCAGTCAAAGGGAACCATGGATTCTCGGAGAGATTTATTAAAGATAATTGTAAGTGGTAGAGTAATTGTGTCTTTAACTCCCAAGAGGAATTTGGAACAATATCATCGGGGCCAGGACTAATGTTTTTTTTTTTAAGCTAATAGTAATTTATAAATGTCATTCTGTAGTACCTTGTAATCTATATTACCTAATGGGAGATTGTTAGAGGGGGGTAGAGATGAGTCCTGAGTAAATACTGATAAAAAATAGTTATTTAACGTATTTAACGTTATTTAACGGTGATGAAGTCAGAGGATATTACTGTATTGTTTATTTTTAAGGGGCCAATTGTTTTATTATTTCCCTTTTTACTGTTTAGATAGGCATAGAGTGATTTGTGTGTGTCTTTAGTGTGTGCAATACGGAATTCTAGAATTCTTTTGGCTTCCAATATTAATTTTTTAAGAATTTTAACTGATTCCCTGTATTGAGTTAACAGTTCGTTATTAGTATTCATGGGGAATTTTTAGTAGTGAAAATAACTGAATGAAATGAAACAAACACAACACCCACTCACCCAAAGAAAAAAGGGGTGATAAATAAAAGGTGGGGCACTGCTTGAGTGCCAACACTGCTACTGCCCACCCACATCCCAAAACAAAGGTTCTGAGAGGGGAAGGCAGAGGGGAAGGTCAGAATACAGCAAGACTCCATTAGAAGAAACAACATTACTAAGGTGAGTAATTTTTTCTTCAAACAACATGAAGTCTTGCTGTATTCTGACAAATTGCAGACTACCAAGCAGTACCTCCATGGAGGAGGGACAGAACCTACCTATTAAATAGGCTCTGAAGCACTGCTGTGCCAAACCGAGCATCACTCCTAGCCTGGATGTCCAGAGAGTAATGCTTGGTAAAAGTGTGAACTGTTTTCCAGGTAGCTGCTTGACATACCTCTAAGATAGGAATATCCCTGGCAGCAGCCAGGGAAGCAGCTGTACCTCTGGTAGAGTGAGCCCTCAGGCCTGAGAGTGGAGTCCTGCCTAGCTTTTCATAGCAAAATTGAATGCAAGAGACAATCCATCTGGCAATGGATCTCTTAGTGGCAGGTTTTCTCTTACCCACCTCACCATAAGTGAGGAACAGTTGGAGGGAGTCAAACCTATGACCCTTGGTACGCTCTATGTAGTAGCTAAGGGCCCTTTTCACATCCAAACTGTGCAGCCTCCTCTCACCAGAGGAGGAATGGTCAGTGAAGAAAATAGGAAGAGACATAGACTGGTTAAGGTGGAAGTCTGAAACCACCTTAGGTAAAAACTTCCTGTTAGTCCTGAGGACCACCTTATCTCTATGGAAAGAGATAAAATCAGGCTCCACTGACTAGGGCTTGTAACTCGCTTATGCACCTGGCAGAAGTGATGGCCACCAAGAAAACAGTTTTCCAAGTCAAATACTTAAGCTCTGCTGAGGACAAAGGCTCAAAAGGAGGTTGCATAAGCTGAGCAATGCAAACATTAAGGTCCCAAACAAGGGGCAGGGTCCCTGAATGGTGGATTGGTATGAAGCAATCCCTTGAAAAACTTAGAGAATACAGGATGAGCTGAAAGGGAAAAGGGAAAAAGGATTACCTGCTGAAAGGAAAGCGGAGACAGCAGCCAGGTGCACTCTTAGTGTAGCTGGTCTGAGTACCCAACTATTAAGATAAACCATATAGTCAAGGACTGTGGGCAGGTCAGCAGACTCTGGAGAAACATGCTTCCCAGAGCACCATATGGAAAATCTTTCCATTTGGAGTTGTAAGTGCTTCTGGTGGAAGGCTTCCGAGAAGCCTTTAGGATATCCATAACACCTTGAGAGAGGTGTAAATCAGCAAACTCTAACTCTTCAAGAGCCAGGCCTTGAGATTGAGAGATTTGAGATTTGGATACCAAATCCTCCCCTGAGCACAGGTTAACAGGTTGTAATTCCTGGGAAGAAACAGGGGAAGGTGGACTGCTAAGGACAACTGGAGAGGGTACCAGGGCTGTCTGGCCCAGTCTGGAGCAATCAGAATTACCTTGAAGGGCTGAGACCTGATTTTGACTAACACCTTGAACAGGAGGGGGAAAGGCATACAGGAACTTCCCATCCCAATTGAGAACTAGGGCATCCAGGGGGACTGAGCCCAACACTGGGGGCCTGCAGCAAAAGAGGGGAAGTTGGTGATTGTCTGGGGCTGCAAAAAGATCTATCTGTGGGGTGCCCCATCTGGAGAAGATCACCTTCAAAACCAGGGGATCCAGGGACCATTCGTGATGGCCCTGAGATATCCTGCTGAGAGCATCTGCCAGGACATTTTCCTTGCCTGGGAGGTGTACTGCTGTAAGAGAGGTGTTCAGGGAATAGGCCAGAGACCATAACTTCATTGCTTCTGTGCACAAGGCCGTAGACCGAGTGCCCCCTTGCTTGTTGATATACCACATTCTGGTGGTATTGTCTGTCCTGATCTGAACTACTTTGTTCTGAACAGACTTGGAAAAAAACCTGAAGTGCTAGAAACACTGCTCTGAGTTCTAATAGATTGATGTGAAGCAGAGATTCCTGAGGAGACCACAACCCTTGGGTGGTCAGGTCTCTCAAGTGAGCTCCCCACCCCAAGAGGGAGGCATCTGTAGTAAGGATTAGAGAGTGAGACTGAGTGACAAAAGGAACTCCCTGTCTTAGATTGTCCTGATCCTGCCACCACTGCAATGCCTGGATCAGGGTTCGAGTCACTGGGATCATTTTGGTCAGAGGATCCTTTATCTGAGACCAAAAGACTCTCAAGTGGAACTGAATGTCCCTCATCTGAAATCTTGCTCCCTGCACCACTGCTGTAGAAGCAGCCATGTGCCCCAGGAGCTGTAGAAAATGCCTTGCTGGTCGAAACACCTGTAGGGCTAATGAAGAGGCCAGTGTAATAAGGGTCCTTGCCCTGTCCAGGGGAAGGAAGGCTCTTGCCTTTACTGTATCTAGCTATGTGCCTATGAAGGTGAGGAGCTGTACAGGCTCTAGAACTGACTTTGAAAGATTCAGAAGGAAACCTAGAGAAGTAAGCAGTTGCTGAGTTATCTGTAGGTGTAACTTGACTTGGTCTGGGGACTGGCCTACTATTAGCCAGTCGTCCAGGTATGGGAAGATGGAAATCCTTTTTCTTCTTAGGAAGGCAACTACTACTGCCAGGCATTTTGTGAACACCCTTGGAGCAGAGGTTAGGCCGAAGGGCATTGCTCTGAATTGGTAATGGCCTGAGGGCAGCTCGAACCTGAGGTATTTTCGATGGGAGCTTCTGATGAGAATATGGAAATAGGCATCCTTGAGGTCCAGGGAGACTAGCCAGTCCCCTGGCCTTAGAGAGGGTAGAATTATTCCCAGAGTCACCATTTTGAACTTTGGCTTTAAAAGGTGCTTGTTTATATATCTGAGATCCAAGATGGGCCGCCATTCTCCTGTCTTTTTTGGGGGCGAGGAAGTACCTGGAGTACAATCCTTTCCCTTTGTGTAGGGGTGGAACCCTTTCTATAGCTCTGAGAGCCAAGAGGAAAGAGACCTCTGCCTCTAGGGCAAGTGCCTCTGAAGGATTTGCAGGTGGAAAGGATCTGGTTCTCATCTTTGGAAATTTTTTGAAGCTGAGAACCAGTCCCTGGCTTACTACTTCCAGGACCCATTTGTCTGATGTTAAAGACATCCTGTCCTGGACAAAGTAAGCCAGCCTGCCCCCTACAGGTGGTGGAGAATCGGCCCTGGCAAACCTATCAGGGTGCCTGTTTGGCAGGGGCTTTAGGCTGAGGGATGGAAGCAGGCCTGCTTGTACCCAGTCTGCCTCTCCCTCTAAAGAACCCCCTCTGAGCATAAGCAGAAGAGGAGGCCTGGGCTTGGTAGAAAGGCCTATGAAAAGGCCTGCCCCTGCCCCTGGATGCTGCCTCTGAGGAGTGGCTTGCCCTCCTTGGCCTGAGCACTCCTATAGGTGGTCCTGTACTATACATTCTTCTTCATGTAGTTCTCTGTTTGCTCCCAAACAGAGAATTACCCACAACAGGAAAATCCATGGCCTTAGTCTGGGTATCCTGAGACAGGCTAGTACATCTGAGCCAAGCTATCCTACTAAGGGCCTACAGATGTAGCCATGACTCTAGATGAAACATCACTGGAGTCCACTGCAGCATGGAAATGCACCTTGGATGCCTCAATACCATCCGCAGCTACCTGCTCCAGCTCCTTGGCAAGCTGGCCAGGGACCTGTTTAGCTAAAGCCATTACAGTGTCCCATCTAGATTTCTGATATCTAGCTGTATAGACCATATAATTGGCCTGCCTGAGTCCCAAGGATGCTGCCATGTACTGTTTCTTTGCAATGGCATCAAGCCTCCTGCAGTCCTTATCTGGGGGGTGTGAAGCCAAGGGTATATCTGCCTTATCACAGGCTGCAGCCTGCACTACCCCAACATGGCTGCATTGCTGGGTAAGGAACTCCATATCTGAGCCTGAGAGAGTATACCTCTTGTCCATCCTCTTATCCACAGGAGGTACAGAATTAGGAGTCTTTAAAATTTTTATTGTCTGTTTCCCAAAAGACTTATGAAGGGGAATAGACAGCCTCCTGGACTCTGGGATATCCATCATTTCAACATAGTCAGGCTCCTCCTGGTCATCCACAGCTTCTTCCATAGGAAGCTGAAGAGTTTCAGCCACTTTCTTGTAAAACATGAAATGGGAGGGGGACTCAGAAAGCCTAGGAGGAGACACTCCTGAAGGTCTGTCTGGGGAGATGTCCGGCTCAATGGGCACATCCAGACTTTCATAATCACACTTACTTTCCTCATACTCTCCTTCCTCCTCCTCCGGTTCATAAAATTCCTCTAAATCATAATCTGGAACCAGTGGAACCGACCGAACCGAGCGCCTTCCTAATGATGCCGGTTCGGTCGGAACCGGGGATAGCGACTGAACAATTTTTATTGCTTTGGCTATTTCATCACGGGCTGATTTATCCCTTCTTGATATCTTAACCGGAACCGACTCCTCCGAATCGGTTCTCCTTTTGCCCGAAGAAGTTTCGCCCTGGTCAGAGGGCACTCCTTCTGGTTCGGTTGGAACCGAACCGGGCTGGCCATCCGGGTCAGTGGACTTTTTGGCCTCCCTTTCCCTGAGCCTACCAACTCTTTTTTCCAGGGTAGCTGCAGGAAAATTTTACAAATCTGGCAGTCTGAATCGAGGTGGTCAAACCCCAGACAATAAACACAGGTGGTGTGGGGATCAGCCTTGGCAAAGACTTCCCCACACACACTACAGAGTTGAAACCCAGTGGGCCCGGTTTCTCTTTTGGGTTTCTCAGACATGGCCAGGCCAAACAAAAACTTACCCTTTTTTCGGCAATCCGCCAGGCAAGACACCCTTATCGGTTCCTGACCGTGTTACGGGTCGTGGAAAAAACCGTAATAAAATCCGTTTTTTTAGAACCGATAAGAACCAGTAACCACACTCTAAAAGCAGAAATAGAGATTTTAAACAACCTGATCGGTTCAAACCAAACCGATCCCAAGTTTACAAGTTCCACACAGAATAAGAACAAAAATAAACCTATCTAGTACTCATGAATACCACAGACAGAGACTGAACCGATAGGTTACGGTTTAAATTCGGTCGAAAACCGAGAAAATGGTACTTTAACCGACAAATTGAACCGAGCAAAGGAGAAATCTCCGGAGCAACTGTTCAGTGAGGCGGAGTAAAGAATCTGACAGTTTGAGTTCAAACAGCAACAGACAGAGTCTCAACCGAGCTCGAGCTCAGCGTTCCATGCCTGGCATGGAAAGTTAACTCTTTCATCTCCGGGACAGTTCGAAGGTTGGACCTCACTGCAATTTGTCAGAATACAGCAAGACTTCATGTTGTTTGAATGTTTAATTGTTTGTTTATTTAATACTGGGCGTTGAGATAACGGAATAGTAAGGAATATTGACATGTGGTCACTATTGCCAAGAGGTTCGGATATTTGTAAATTGTAAATTATTCACAGGGATGTCTAGACTTGTTATAACAAGGTCCAGGATGTTACTACCCAGGGTTGCCCTCCTCTGGTCAGCCTCCACCCTGTCTATGTCTTTGCGGAGACGGGGTCTCCAGAACTGCATGCAGTACTCCAGACGTGGTCTCACCAACTGTCTGTACAGAGGGACAACTTCCTCTTTTTTACTGGCAATGCCTCTCCCTATGCATCCCAGTATCCCCCCAGTCTTCTCACATTGCTTGCCTACCTTTAAGTCATCTGATATAACTACCCCCAGGTCCCTTTCCATTTTTGTTGTTGTCAGTATCTCACCCCCCATTGTGTACTCTTCCCCTAAACACTTTGGAGGATAGCCTCAGCTGGACACAGTCCAGCATCCATAGGAACAAGTCAACACATGGCAATTGGCTCAAAAGGAAACAGGGTCAATTTCTCTAAAATAAAATTAAAATCCCAAGCCGGGACAGGAGAACGAATTGGAGGTTTCAAACGGTAGATGCCCCTTAAAAAGGTACAGAAGACATCCAGCTGAGCAATCATGTGGTCACCTATGAGCTCATGAAAGGCAGAAATAGCTAAAAGGTGCACCTTGAGGTAGCACAAACTGGGCAGTTTTGCAATGAGTGGGGATGCAAAAAGGTCCAACTCTGGGCGACCCCATCTGCTGAGCAACTCTTCTGCGATGGATAAGAGAGTCCAGCTGAGGCTGTCCACCGAAGTGTTTAGCACACCTGGGATGTGGACCGCTGACAGTGTCAGACCGTGATCTAACGCCCAGTACCACACTCTCATGGCCTCCTTGCATAGGGGGTATGAATGGGTCCCCCGTTGTTTGATGTAGTACACCACACTGAGATTGTCTGACTGCACCAACAGCTGACCCAGAGCAAGGTGGCTCTGAAAGGCCTGCATGGCCTAGAGCACCGCCCTCATCTCCAGGATACCGATATAGCAGGAGGTTTCTATCTAGAACCAAGAGCCTTGGATTTGGAAAGGTCCCAGGTACGCTCCCCAGCCAAGACCGGGAACATCCGTGATGAATATCTGTTGAGGAGTTGAGATTTAAAAGGGAACACCCTGCAGCAGGTTCAAGGGGTTCATCTACCACTGCAGCACCTTGTGGACTGAGGAAGACACCAGGACAAGGTGATCTAACTCATCCATGTGCTGATCCCACTGTATCCTGGGAGTCCGCTGGAGGATGCAAATATGAAGCCTGGCCAGTGGGACAGTGGGTATGGCAGCCGCCATCAGACCCAAAATTTTCAGGTACACCCTAGCAGGAACATAGTGGCTTTCAGCGACTTCCTGAGCTTGGGCTATAAGACACTCTGCCCTGTTCTGGGGCAGGAAGGCCTTCCCCTGCGCCGTGTCCAGAAATGCCCCTATATACTGCAGTCTTTGGAACGGCACTAGAACCGACTTGAGCAAGTTGACAGTGATGCCCAGGGACAGAAAAAGCTGGAGAGTTCTCTCCAGAGCCAGCAAAAGCTGTTCCCTGGACAGGCCTTCAGAAGCCAATTGTCCAGATAAGGGAAGACTTACAAACCCTACCTTCTGAGAGCTGCTGCTACCGCGGCTAAGCACTTGGTAAAGACCTGCGGCACAGAAGACAAGCCAAAGGGCAGCACTTTGAACTGGTAGTGCTTGCCCTGAAACGCAAAGCAGAGAAACCTTCTGTGAGGAGGAAAGACTGATATGAGCAAGTAAGCATTCTGCATGTCCAGCGAACACAGCCAGTCGCCTGTCTTGAGGAGAGGTATCAGGCTTGGCAAAGTTACCATCTGAAACTTTTTGTACTAGACATACAGATTGAGGTCCCTGAGATCCAGAATGGGCCCCAAATACCCAGTTTTTTTGGGAGACCAGGAAAAACCTAGAATAAAACCCCATCTCTCTGGTGCCTGCCTGGGTACTGGCTCAATGGCCTGCTTGCACAGAAGGGACTGTACCCTCCTCCCGGAGAACAGACAAGTGAGCCAGGGGATAATTAGAGGGCAGGGGAGGGGCGACTGGAGGTTGCTTGATGAGCTCCAGGGTGTGACCCCTTTCTACGATCTGCAAAATCCAAGAATCTGAAGTTATGGTTCTCCAAATTTAGATAGAAGGAGAACTGACCTCCGACCACCACCTCTTGGTCGGGGACCAGAAAGGGGTGGGGGGGGTCTGGCAAGGAATCAAGCAGAGGTGGATCTAGCTGCGGGGGCTGGTCCCTCAGTTCTGGGCCGCTTGGCTGCTGCACCAGCATTGGAGGGGGTGGGCTAGGCATCGGGGGCTCTGCGCTTCCCCTGGGCGCGAGAGGCTGCACCGGATCTATTAATTGCCCTACGAAGGATGGGGGGAACACTGTCTACTTTTCTGCTAAGTATGGTAGAGAGCGTGGACAGACTTGATAGCCCTGCCTGAGACCTGCACTTCGTTGATGATATCCTGGACATCAGGACCAAACAGATTAGTGCCACTGAAAGGGACATTAAGCACCTTCTGCTGGTCATCTGCAGCAAAACCTGAGACTCTCAACCAGGAGTGCCTACGTAGCCATATGCCCTTGGCAGAAGCCCTGGCAACAGTGTCAGCCATGTTATAGAGAGCCCTGAGGGGGTGTCTGCTAACATCCTCAGCCATCTGCAGGCACTTAAGAAATTCCTGCTTATGTGTGCCATCTGGGAGGGCTTGAGTGGCAGCCTTGCCCTTCTTCCAGTTCGAATTCTGGTACTTAACCATATGAAAAGATAGTTTACGATCCTCAACCCAAGGGTGGAGGAGGGATAACCCCCACCCCCACCCGACAGGTCAAATTCTTTTTGTGCCCTTTATCTGGGAAGGGAGCTAAGGTGCTTGGGCCTAGGACCTGTCGTGTGGGCTGCTTTAATGACCACTGAGTCCGTCTTGGGCTGGGCAGCATAGTAGAGAAACCCCTTGGGGGCATGGTAAAGTTCATCTGTCCTGCGGGACATAGCTGGCACCATCTGGCCTATGAATGGCTGCCGTGGCCACATTCGTCAAAGAAGACAAGATCGGAGGAATGATTTGGAGGGGGAAGAGACTCGGGGCTCTCCCAAAAAGCCCACCAGCTCCTTCCTGGTGACATCCTCTTCCTCAGTGTGGAAGCCCATGGCTGAAGACAGCTGCTTCATCACATTGAAAAATGTGGGGTCCCCCAAGAGGAAACCTAGGTGTATGCTTAACAGAATCCTTACTGACAGAGGAAGGTGTAGATCTGTCACAGACCAGAATCTCCTCCTCTTCCTCACCATCAGGAAGAATGAGATCTGGATGGTACTCTTCAAGGTCGAACTCTTCCAGATCCAGGTCCGATGTCAGATGTGCCAATGATAGCCTGGTGGGAACCTCCTGTGGCCTACAAGTAGGTGCAGACGACGAAACCACTGTCGACAGCGCCAGTGATGTGGGTCTGTATGCGCCCAATTGCTGTATAATCACCGAAGTGAATTTAGTTAGAATTTCGTTTAGATCAATGACCATCGAGGGCTGCGTCCACCGGGAGGGGGGGGTCGACGACCTGCCTGAAGGGCCATGAGAACCCATAGAGCCTGTAGCCCTGGAAGAGGAGGGGTCAGGCCTTGATGGGGCTGCCATCGACAATGATCCCGCTGACGAAAGAGGGGTCGACGACCGGCCATCCTGGGAGTTGGGCGGTTGCACTCTCAGTATGGGTCTAGAGGGCACAGAGACCTGGACACTGACTTTGTGCATTGGTGCAGCTGCAACTGATAAGGATCCCCTGGATGAAGGAGAAGACGCCATCAGGGAGCAAGATCACCACCAGGGGGAAGGGGTGGTCATGATCCTGGTCTTTTTTATGACTTTTCCCCAATGACTTATCTCAGGCCTTGGAGTCCTGGGAGCTCGACAACCCTGGTGGCGACTCAGAGGCAGGGACCTCGGAGGATCCCTGCCCGGAACTGGTTCTTTGTTGATCCGTCAGAAAATTTTTAAGTGCCTTTTTGCATGGGCTGAGGGTAGTTTGGTTAAACTTCCGGCAGAGCTCACACTCAGCAACTTTGTGGTCACGCCCAAGACAGCAAACACATAGGGAATGTTCATCTGTGGAGGTAATCTTCCTTTCGCAGTGACAGCGATGGAAGAGAGAAGTCGAAGGGTTAACTCTCAACATAAACAAAATTAAGGAATCTCTTTAATAAAACAGATTCTAAAAATTTGGACAGAAAAGGCCGTAGGTGAATAAATGGCACAAAACTGCATCGGAGCTTCCGTGGAGATCCATGCAATTGAGTCGACGGCAGGAAAGAACTCAGGAGGGAGCAGGGCTGCTCACATCTTTATAGGGTAAGTGACATTGACAGACATCTATGGCGTGAGTGGCCCCAGTTGTACTGCTGAAAATCTTCCATGTGGATCCTGCTTCAACGGTGAAGTTCCTATGGTGTGACACGATGACTGAGATACCCCTGAAGATCATCTCTGCACCTAGTCCAGCTGTAGCCATTGTCAGGAAAACTGAAAGAAAATATAAAGTGAACAGACAGGTGGTGGAATACCTGTATGCTCAACGTGACCCTCAAGATGTAGTCCAGGCTGCTACTTGTAAGACAACAAAAGTATCCCTGTCCACACAGTCCCCGAAAAGGACTCTAAAAAAAATTGGATACTATGGCCAGGAAGGTTTGTACTTCAGCTTCGCTGCTCATTAAGCAGGCAGCTTATTCAGCCCACATAGCACACTAACAGAAAGCACTATGGAACACAGTTCTGTCATTTGCTGATACAGCAGATGGTGAGCTGTCACAGGACTTAACTGCCACAGCAAGATCAGCGCTAGATGACACTAAATACTATTTCCACACTGCTGTGGACACTAATGACACTGGTGCTAGGGTTTTAGCCCATGCAGTGTCCTTAAGAAAGTTTTCCAGGTTAAGGACAACCATCCTTTCCCCTGGACATTATGACCACAGCAATGGCTTTCTCCTATCAAGGAAACTCACATTTTGGTGACAAAACAGAAACATACATGAAAAAAGAGGATGAATATAAAACCACTTACAAAAGTAACAATAAGAAAGAAAGGGCCTCTGCGTCCTACAGGCCTTATGGAAGGGGAAGCAGGGGATACTTCCCAACAGCCCATACCCCAAATGCCCCTTATGAGTAACAGTCACAAAGAGGTGAATAGGGACATGGCAGAAGGGGCACAAAACATACTGTTGTTGCAGCACCAGCACCCAAGCCTCAGCCAAAGCAAAACCCCTGACAATTCTGCAAAAGGTCACCCAACCATTACCAGTGAGTGGAAGATTGACTCACTACTTCAGGAATGGGTAAATATCACACAGACAAGTAAGTTCTAGAGGTAGTGGGCCAGGGTTTGTCTCTGTAGTTTAAAAAATGTCCACAAATGCAGAAACACCAAACCTCTCCAACTCGCTCTCTCACAGAAAGAATTCTGCTGCTAGCAAATGCAGTAGAAAAGGTCCCTGCCTCTCCGTGGGACAAGGGTCAATTCTCAAGGTACTTCCTGATCCACAACAAAAATGGGGAGTGGTGACAACGTTTCAGATCTCAGATATCCGAAGAGGCATATAAAAATAGAGAAATTCAAGATAGTCACACTGAGAACAGTGATACCATCTTTGCAGTCAAGTCACTGGCTGGGATTACTGGATCTGAAACATGCTTATTTTCATATCCTAGTCAGGCCAGCACAAAAAAAAAATATTTCAGGTTTATCCTAGGGAACTGCCAACAGCAGTTCACAGCTCTTCCTTTCAGCCTCACCTCAGCACCACAGGTATTCACAAAGTGCTTGACTGTAGTGGCAGCACACTTGACAAGGCAAGGTGTGGTGGTTTTCACCTACCTGGACAACTGGCTAGTCTCAGGGAAACAGAACAAGAGACAAGGTGCTCATTTTATACTATAAAAAGCACCCTGAAGAATCTGGGATTCTTTATAAACCAGCAAAAGTTCCAAGTAGAACCTGTTCAGGTACTGGACTTCACAGCAGCAAAGGTAAACACCCTGCAGGGTTGCAGCTTTGATAGCAACAGCTAAGTCCTTCACAGCAGGTCACCCAAGACCAGCAAAGAATGTTTGCAATTACTGGGACACATGGCCGCATCCACAGCTGTGGTGCTACTGGCCAGGTTCCAAATGAGAGACATCCAGTATCACTTAAGAGACAACTGGTCTCAAAGATGGGACCCACTCTCAAAACTAGTGTCAGTGACAAAAGCATCGGTAAAGTCACCAAAGTGGCGAAAGAGGAAAGCAGCTTCAGACAGGGCATTCCCTTCCTTCAGCAATCACCAACAAGTATCCTTACTACAGATGCTTCACTCCTGGGGTAGGGCGCCCACCTGCAGAACCTTACAGGTAAGTAGCACATGGACTCACAAGAGTCTCTGGAGCACATCAGCCTCCCGGAGTTCAGGGCAGTGCTGTTAGCAATGCAACTGTTCTCCTCCCAGATGCAAGGTCAGTCTGTCCAAATCAGAACAGACAACACCACAATAATGTACTACATAAACAAACTGGAAGCAGCAAAGATAGAGATATCGCAGCTGTGCATACAGCTCAGCAGGAGCTCACCACCCTCACCCCCACTCCCCCACAGACCCCACTGGTCAAGGAGGGGTGGGACACAGGAGGGAAAGAAGGTGCAGCAATAAGGAGGTTGTTCAGTTCAGTTTTATCCAGAAAGCAAATTGCTTCTCACCCCTGGAGAAGGCTCAGGCTCCCAACTCCTCAAGAGGGGACTCTGGGTCAGATTTCACCTGACGAGAAAGGGGGCCAACATAATGGGGCAGAAGTTTGACGTCTTATCGGGCATTTAAAATGACTGCAGGGGAGTCCAGGTCTAGAGGATCCGCAATGGATGGTGAGCAGAAGGGGATCCAAGATAGTACTCCCCCATACCCAGAGGACAGTAGCACAAAAAGAGAGTACAGGGAGCACTGTAAAGTTTACTGGACCAAGGGGAGGGACAGTTGCAAGAGGAAAAACTAACTGCAAAGGCACTAAAAAGGGGGGAGGAGGTTAAAAACATGGAAAGCAGATGGACAATAGCAGAGTTGCAGCAGGGGTCAAGTGAAAGACAGTATGCCTTAATGCCAGGAGCCTAGGGAACAAACTCAGTGAGCTCCAGACACTAATGACACACACGGAGGTGGACCTTGTGGTCATCACTGAAGCATGGGACATGGAAAATAATGACTGGGAGATGGCTGTCCCTGGTTATATACTGTTCAAGAGGTATCAAGGAACTGGTAGAGGGGGAGGAGTTGCCCTCTTTGTCAAGGAAGGCATTGAAGTGACTGAAGATGTGGGCATCAGGGGAACCAATGGAGAAATTGAGTCTATATGGGTGCAACTCATGGCAGCCTCAGGCAGGAAAATACACTTATGGTGGTCTATAGGCCTCAGGGAGGAACTTAAAAGAGGGGCAGCGGGGGAAGGGGTGATGGCGATGGTAGACTTAAACTTGCCGGACATCGACTGGGAGGTCCCAGTGGCCAAGAAGACCAAGAGTCAGACACTGCTAGAGGCCTTCCAGGACTTTCTACTGGTGCAGCTAGTTTAGGAACCCACCAGGAAGTCCACAGTCCTTGATGTGGTACTCACTAACAGAGATGGTGGGTGCTGAGGGAGTGGAGAAACCGCTAGGGAATAGTGACTACAACTCTGTAAGGTCTGAACTGGCTCGTGGGGCCAGTAAGCCACGCTTGAGAACCGAAGTCCTTGACTTTAGAAGGGTAAATTTCACTAGATTGAAAGAACTGGTCAGAGGAAAGTTAGCAGGAGTGGAGGGCACATGCAGGATGGCGAAGAGATGGAAGATAATTAAGAGAGCTATTCTCAAGGCATCAAAGGCATTCATAAAAACAGTAACAAAGAGAAACAGGTTTAAGAGATCACTATGGTTTTCAGCTAGGGTTAGGGAAGCGGTTAGGGCCAAAAGGAGGGCCTTTTAAAAATATAAGGGAAAATATGGAGAAGCAGAATGGGATGAATATCTTTAGAAAAATAGGGGGGCCATCAGGGAAACGAAAGCAGACACACAGCTCCGCATTGCAGAAGGGGTCAAGAATGGAGGGAAACAGTTTTTTAGATATATTAGTGAAAAAAGGGGGGGATTGCAAGGCTAGTGGCTGGAGGGTAGGGTGATAGAGGAGGATAGGTAAAAGGCCACCGTCCTGAATTACTACTTCTGCTCAGTATTCACTAAAGAGGAATGTGGGTCCCTGCCAGAGAGCTGCATCAAAGCAGCAACAAAGGGAGTCCCGGAAATCAGTCAGCCATTGTTTACTAGTGAAAGGGTCCTGAAAGGGCTGGCACCCTTAAGAGAGATAAGGCCCCAGGTCCAGATGGGTTGCATCCAAGGATATTTAGGGAATTAGCAGCAGAGTTAACTGAATCACTGACTGGGCTGTTCAATAGCTCACTCAGGCCTGGGGGGGGGGTTCCAGGGGATTGGAAGATGGCAGACGCTGGGTCGCTACATAAGTGGGGGGAGGATATGAGCAACCAGGGAATTACAGGTCTGTCAGTCTGTCTTCTATTGTGGGGAAGTTGATGGAATCTTTGCTCAAAGAGGACCTTGTAAACTACCTGGAGAGCAACAGACTTCAGGACAGCAAACAACACGATTTTCTGACAGGAAGCTCCTGTCAGACCAACTAGATGGTTTTCTTTTACTGAGTGACAAAGGAGATAGACAAGGGCCACGCAGTGGACCTGCTGTACCTTGACTTCAGTAATGCCTTTAATTCAGTACCGCAGAAGAGACCTGGGTGCGGCTAAAACCCTAGTGAACTGGGTGGGTAACTGGGTAGCAGGGAGGCAATAGAGGGTTGTGGTCAATGGGGTTAGGTCAGAGGAAAGGGAAGTAACTAGCAGAGTTCCACAGAGATGTGTCCTGAGTCCTCTCCTCTTCAACATGTTCATTAGTGACACTGGTGAATATCTCGGGGGCAGGTTAGTCTCTTTGTAAATGACACAAAATTATGTGGGAGGGTAGATAGTGAAGAAGGAATAAGGGATTTGCAGAAAGACCTGCAAAAGCTTGAGGAGTTGTCAAAGGTCTGGCACTTAAAAGTCAATGCTAAAAAGTGCAAGGTAATGCACCTAGGGAAAAAGAACCCAAGATGAAGTACTGGATGGGAGGGGAGAGACTTAGCATTACAGATTAGGAACGTGATCTCAGAGTTATCAGTAACTCCCTTAAACAAGTCAGTGCAACATGGCCTATAGCAAGGCTAACAGGATGCTGGCATGTATTGGGAGGGCGACAGATAGTAGAAGAAAAGAGGTAATACTTCCCTACTACAGATCCTTGGTGAGGTCTCACCTGGAGTACTGCCCCTAGTTCTGGAGTTCTCACCTCAGAAAAGACAAGTATAGGTTGGAGACAATGCAGTGCAGAGTGACCAAAATGGTTCAGGAACAGCAGGGTACAGCCTACGAGAAGTGCCTCAAGACACTAAATATGTACCACTTGGAAGCCAGAAGGGAGAGGGAAGATATGATTAAGACCTTCAAATTCCTCAAAGGAATTAATAAAGTGAACTGCAGGGAATTATTTAGCCTGAATACCAACTTGTGGGCACGAATGGAGATTAGCAGGTGGGAGGTTCCGTTCAGGAGGGATGTGAGGAAGTACTGCTTTACAGAAATGGTGGTGGAACCTTGTAACAGTTTGCCAGCTGAGATGGTGGGAGCGAACACAGTCAGGGGATTCAAGCAGGCCTGGGACAGAATGAAGGGAATAGTGGTTGGCTGCAGCGAAAGGTCCAGGGAAGAGAACAAGGAAAGGACCAGGAGGGTTAGTACCCTAGAGAAATATTAGGTTCCTAAGAAAATTCTGGGGATTTAGGGAACTTGGGCAGACTGGATGGACCTTTAGTCTTTTTCTGCCATCACTGTCTATGTTTCTACATTGCTAAGCAGGGAGAGACAAGGTCCTCAAAACTGCATATAGAAGCCACAAGGACCTGGGACCTGAAATACTCCTCAGAAGCAAACATTTCTGCAGTGCACCTGCCAGGCTGGTCAACCATTTGGACAAGCACTGTTTAGACACTGGGGATCTCTCTTTCCTAGAGGCAAAGGAAACGAACAACTGTTTGGATTTTCTGCAGTTCCTGGAAACGATTTGAATACAGTAATAACGCAAAATCCTAGGCACATCTAAAGTATGGAGCAATGCCTTCCCCTGGATTGGCATGCTCTGGGTAATAAACAGGAAGATGGATGGATTGATTAAAAGTAAACTCAGACACCACCTTAGGCAGAAAACTGGGACTGGTACGCAAAGAAACCCTACCTTTGTGAAAAATGAAATAAGGCTGCTCGCGCATGAGAGCCTGAAGCTCAGAAATCCTTCAAGCAGAAGTAACAGTAACTAAAAACAATGCTTTCCACAAGAGAAAGCATAGCTCACAAGACGTGGCCAGCTCAAAAGGAGGCAGAGTCAGTTTCTCCACAAGAAAATTCAGGTCCCAAGCCAGGACAGGGTTACACACAGGGGGCTTCAAGTGAAGAATGCCATGCAAAAACATGCAGACCACCTCTAATTGGGCTACTAGAGGATCGTCCACTGGCACATCAAAAGCAGAGATGGCAGACATGTGCGCCTTAATGGAGGAACATTTAAGGCCAGATTCAGAAAGGGACAGAAGGTACTCCAGGACTTAGATCACAGGACAGGTGAAAGGGTCCAAGTGACAGGCAGATGCCCAAATGGCTAAATGTTTCCACTTTATGGAATAGGTGGCCCTGGTGGAAGGCTTCCTAACTGCCACCAACACATCAGCCAGTCTTCGGGAAATGCCAAAGCGAGTTATGGCTACGTCCTCAGAAGACAGGCATGCAGCCACAGGGACTTGAGATCCAGATGGACCAGAGTCCTCTGGGCCTGGGTGAGCAGGTCCCAGCAAAGCTGGAGTGGGACCTGAGGTTCCACTGCCAGTTGTTGCGACGATGGAAATCAGATTTGCTGCGGCCAAAATGGTGCCACCAGAATGAGAGAGGCACCCACCATCTACAGCTTGAGAAGGACCCACTGAATCAGCAGGGAGGAGGGAAGGCACACAGAAACGTCCCTCTCTAGGAGAGGGACAACATGTCTCGTCAGAAAATTCCAGGCCCGGGATCTAGCGAGCAGAAAAGCGGCAGTTTTGCATTGTGTGGGAATGCAAAAAGGTCCAACTCTGGCCACCCCCGCCTTAGAAAGAGGCTTTCAGCCACAGAGGGCAGCAATGCCCACTCGTGTTAGTGAGACTGCAACCGGCTTAGTCTGTCTGCCAAGACGTTTTGGTACCCCTGGAACATGGATGGCCGATAGCTCGAGGTCGTGGTCCAGTGCCCAGTACCAGACCCTCATCGCCTCCCAGCAGACAGGGTATGAGCGAGTCCCTTGTACAGTGAGATAGTACAACCACACTGATGTTATCTGACTGGACCAACAGGTGCCCCGGGGGCAGGTGGTTCTGAAAAGCCTGAAGTGCATGGAGGACTGCTACCATTTCAAGCACACTTATGTGGAGACCTGTCTCTGTCGAGGACCAGGACCCATGGGTCTGGGAAGGACCTAGATGAGCTCCCCAGCCTATTCCCAAGGCGTCCGTTCTGAGGACCTGCCCAGGAGAGGGGATAAGGAAGGAGACACCCCCCTCTGCCTGCAAAAGATGGCTGGGGTTCTGCCAGCACTGAAGGACCCTGTGGACAGGGGAAGAGATCAGGACTAACTGACCCAGGTCATCGTGGTACTGATCTCACTGGACCTGGAGGGTCAACTGTGGGACCCGCATGTGGAGCCTGGCTAGCGATGCAGTGGCTATGGCAGCTGCCATCAGCTCCAGTAGGCGCAAAAAAAAAAAAAAACTGGGCTGGAATATACCATTTCTGGGCCACTAAGAAGGCCTGTGCCATCAAGCAATCTGCCCTGTCTTGGGGAAGAAAAGCTCTGCCCTGAGAGGTATCCAAAATGGCACTGATATACTGGAGGCGCTAAAAGGTAGTGAGAACCAACTTGGGCAGATTCACGGTGATGCCCAGGGAATGGAACAGCTGCAGAATCCTGTGCAAGGTGGTCAGTAAGAGTTCCCTGGATGAGGCTTTCAAAAGCCAATTGTCCAGATCAGAGAACAAAAAGGTCCTCCCGAAGGGCCGCAGCCACCACCGCTAAGCACTTGGTAAAGACCTGCGCAGAGGACAAGCCAAGGGGGCAAGACTCTGAATTGAAAATGTTCCTTTGGAAAGACAACCTGAAGTACATCCAGTGACCGGGATGTATCAGGATGTAGAGATATACATCCTGCATGTCCAGAGAACAAAGCCAGTCACCCTGCTTGATGAGAGGCAACAGACTCTGGAGGATGACCATACAGAAAGTACAGTTACGTAAGAACTTATTGTAACAGTAGATCTTTAAGAGAGGCTCTTGCAGTAGGTAATCACCTTGAGGACTGAGCGCCCCCTGGCATCAGAACCACATAGAACCTTTAGCTAGCAGTATCTGACAGGGGACTGCCCACCGGACGTCACATGACTGACATCGTCATGACTCTATACAGTGGGCAGTCCCCACGTCGCCTTCCAGTTCTCCCGCCGGAGACCTCTGAAGAGGTGCAACAGGAGAAAGGAAGAGAGGTTCCTGGAGCTCAGAATGAGCCCTTAAAGAAAGAGCAGAATACAGTAGGTGGGAAAAAAGGTTACCTACTGCGAGAGCCTCTCTCGAAGATCTACTGTTATGGTAAGTTCTTACATAACTGTACTGTCTTACTTCGAGAGGGCTCTTGCAGTAGGTAATCACCTTGAGGACCGAGTCCCAAGCAGTGAGAATTAGAAGAAAAAAATGAAACACGGGAGGCAGGAACTAAAACCTCTTAAAGGCACAAGGAATTTATGACAGGGGGCCCTGAAGCACAGCTAGGCCAAAACCTGCCCTGCACCTAGAAGCAATGTCCAGACTGTAATGCTTTGTGAAAGCGTGGACTGAACTCCAGGTAGCCGCAGTACAGATGTCAGCGGCAGACACATTCCTGAAATAAGCAGTAGAGGCAGACATATCGCTAGTGGAATGCCCCTTAACTTTCCTCGGGAGGGTTTTACCATATTTCTGGTAACAAAAAGTAATGCAGTTTGCCAAACACTTGGATAAACATTGTTTGGAAACTGCCGCACCTTCTCTCTTGGGTGCAAAAGAAACGAAAAACTGATCCGTTTTTCAGACAGACTTTGTCCTTTTTGTGTAATAATGTAATGTGAACATCCAACGTGTGAAGGAGTGCTTCTCCCCAATTAGCATGCTCAGGGTAGTACACTGAGAGTTGAATCAACTGGATCAACGTAAACTCAGAAACTACTTTAGGTAAGAACTTAGGGTTGGTATGGAGATCCACCCAGTCTCTGTGAAAAACTAAATAAGTCTCCTTACAAATCAGGGCCTGAAGCTCTGAAATCCTTCAAGCTGAAGTGACTGCCACTAACAAAAGTGCTTTCCAGGATAAATAGTGCATGTCACAAGAACCAGCCAGTTCAAAAGGAGGCAGGGTTAACTTTTCCAAAATAAAATTAAGATCCCACGGTGGTGCGGGGCTGCATACTGGGGGTGTTAGGTGTAAAATCCCCTTAAGAAAGATCTTGGAGACTTCCAACTAGGCCAGTGTCCTACCGTCCACTAAGGTATGGTAGACAGAGACAGCTGACAAATGGACCTTCAGTGATGAATAGACTAGGCCCGACTCATAGAGGTGCAGAAGATATTCCATGACTGATGGAGGGGACATGAAAAAGGATCCCAACCCTTTGCAGTGGCCCAGATGGAAAACTGCTTCCATTTCATGGCATAGGTGCTCCTCACATGAAGGTGGACGGCTTTCTGGCCACCATGAGAACCTGAGCCACTCTGGAAAAGATCCCAAAAAACGAGGCAGCTATGTCCTGAGGTGCCACACATGAAGGTGAAGGGACTTTAGTCTCAGATGGACCAGCGTGCCCTCCTCCTGTGTCAGGAGGTTGTTGCAGAGAGGCAGGGGACCCGAAGGTTCCACTGTAAGCTGCTGAAGCAGTGGAAATCAAACTTGACGAGGCCAAAAAGGGGCAATCAAAATCATGTGGGTCCCTTCTACCCGTAGCTTGAGCAGCACCCTCTGCAGAACCAGAAAGGGAGGGAAGTCGTACAGGAACCATCCTTTCCAGCAAAGAGATACTGCGTCTCGCCAGAAAACACCATGCCCTGAAGTGAGTGAGCAAAACTTGGTAAGTTTTGCGTTGTGTGGGGAGGCGAACAGATCCGGTTCCGACCAACCCTACAGGTTGAAGATGGAGTCGACCACCTCTTGTTTTAGCTCCTACTCGTGGGCTCTGACTATGATGTGGCTGAGACTGTCCGCTAGGACATTTTGCATGGCCGGAACATGTACGGCTGTGAGGGGAACTCGATGCAGAGCAGCCCAATTCCACACCCACATCACCTCCCTGCAGAGGGGGTACAAACGGGTGCCTCCTTGCTTGTTGAGATACCAGACCCTGCACATGTTGTCCGACTGGACTAGCAGAGTACCCTGGAGAAGCTGGTGTTGAAAAGCCTGAAGGGCGTTCAAAGCTCTCATCTCTAACACACTGATGTGTAGAGAAGACTCCACTAGGGACCACATGCCTTGAGTCCTGAGGTCTCCCAGATAAGCACCCCATACTGTCCTTGATGCATCTGTTGTCAGGGTCTGAGAGGGAGGAGGGGACTGAAAAAGGGTCCCCCTTGGTGAGACTGGAAAGATCCTACACCATGAGAGATCCCTCTGCATGGAATTGGAGACCATGACCATCTGGTCTAGGTCATCTGCTCTCTAATCCCACTGTGCCCTGCGCGTCCACTGCAATATACACATGTGAAGCTTGGATAAAGGTGCTGTGGGGATGGCTGCTGCCATCAGGCCCAACAGCCGAAGAATCGACCTGGCTGAGACCTTCCTATTGGAGGCTGCCATATGGGCCTGCCTCTGCGGGGTTTCCACCCTGTCCTGAGGGAGGAAAGCCATACCCTTGACCATGTCCAACACCACCCCAATGAACTGCAGGTGTTGGGAAGGAACAAGCTGGGACTTTGGAAAGTTTGCAGTAAACCCAACCTGACGAAACAGGTCTAGGGCTGCCGATAGGGAGAGTTCCAACTGTTCCCTCAACAGGGCTGACAGAAGCCAGTCGTCGAGGTAAGGGAGCAAACAGTAGCCCTGATGTTTTAGGGCTGCCACCACCACCACTAGACACTTCGTGAAAACCCAAGGTGCCGAGAAAAGGCCAAAGGGCAGAGCCCTGAATTGGTAATGTTCCCTCTGAAAGGAGAACCAAAGGTAGCGACAATGGGCCCTGAATATAGGGATGTACATTTAAGCATCCTGCATATCCAGAGTGCACAGTCACTGACCTTTTCGTAGGAGGGGCAGCAGAGCCGGGAGGGTCAGCATCCGGGACCTTTTGTACTCTATGTACACATTCAGAGTGTTGAGATCCAGAATGGGGGACGCATATGTCCAGTCTTTTTGGGGACCAGGAAGAAGTGGGAATAATACCCGTTTCCTATCTGGTGCACACGAATAGATTCTATTGCTCTCTTCTGTGACAGAACCTAAATTTCCTCTCTGAGAAGATGGATGTGTGCCTTCGGGTAATGAGAATGGTCTGGAGGCTTGTCTGGAGGTTTTGTGAGAAATTCCAGAGTGTGGCCTTGCTCTATGAGCTGAAGAATCCATGAGTCGGTTGTCAGCGCCCACCACCCTGGCAGATGACAAGCAAATCTTTCGTCCACCTGTTCCCCCTGCAAGATTCCGAGGGGAGAGGGCAGATGGCGAGTCATGCGGGGGGGGGGTGCTGGGGAGAGCTGCACCTGAAGCTCCTCTGGGACTTGGCCTGGGGAGCAGCTGAGGCTGATTGCACCTTATGTTTGTTTTGACATCGGGCCATCTGACTGCTTTTTCGGCTGCCATTTTCCTTGGTGCCAAAAAGGCTTCTTTGCCAGAAATATTGGACAGTACATGGTTTGTACTGCCCGAACTGCTGTGCCTTTAACCTGCAGGGTGGTAATGATATCCTGTGCATCACCATAACAGGGCATCCTGGATGGCAGTCTGTATGTCCTAGGCCAAACCAGACACCCTCAGCCAAGAGAAATGATGAAGGCTGACCGCTGTGGCAACCCCCTTGCAGAAGAGTCTACTGCATCGTAAGTGGCTCAAAGTGAATGCCTGAAGGCCACTTTTGCATAACTGATCGAATCTGCCAACAGAGATTTCGATTCAGAGTCTGGGAGTGCTTGAATGGCTGGCTCTACCTGGGCAAACAAAGATTTCTGGTATACCAGTATATGACCTACGTAGTTGAGGACCATCATGGCCAGAATGGAGGAAGAGTAAAATTTTCTACCACACTGGTCCAGTTGTCAAGACTCCTTGTCTGGTAGCGAGGTACTCATATGCCAGGGTTTAGAAGACCAGTCATGAGAAGCCACTATAATGAATGAATCTGCCTTTGGCTGCATGCTGAGGTGGTCCTTCCCCTCTGGCGTGTATGGTAAATGCAGTCTGCCTTTTTGGCCACTGCTGGAATGGAGGAGGGCATCATCCAAATTGTTGATGCCAAGTCCTCATGTGGCTCGAGCCAGGGTGGGGTAAGGATTGGGGCCGCCTCCTGCATGTCCAGGTGTTCTGCAAGACACTGCCTTTTCAGATACTGGGCATCTGACTTCCAGTCGTACACCTCCACTATTTTCCTGAGTAGTAGGTTCATGAAGGAAGGATCCTCTGGAGGCGACTTGGGGGATTCTTTGGGCTGGGGTTCCCCTATAGGTGGAGTTTCAAAACCCGACTATAGCGACTCGGAAGAGTCTGAGTCAGAAGACTCCCAGGGGATCTGGCGTTGGTTTGCCTGAGGGCCCAGCACTGGAGCCTTCAAAGGGGAAGGGTGTCGGCTGAGGCAAAGGGTCCGGAACCTGCCTCGGTTGTTGTACATTAGGGCTCCTAGGAGATTCTCTGGGAGGCTGATGGTTATCCATCTCTGTTACCAGTTGGGCCTTGGTCTCTGACCACCAAGACTGCAAAATGGCCCAAACGTCTGCTGGAGGTTGATGAGAAGGAGGAGGCTGATAAGCCAGAGGTTAGCCCATAGCAAAGCCTGGCTGCGGGAAACCCATCGAGTGAAAATGTGGTGATGGGTAACCTGACGGAGAGCAGGCCAGAGCGTACCCTGGCATATCAAACCCTGATGGGGGTAGCATGGTGGGTTATACGCCAGTGCCTCAGGAGTCACATATCCTGACAGCTGGAACCCTGAAGGAGGTCCTGATGGAGGGTACCCTGATGGAAGGCCTAATGGAAGAAACCCCGACAGAGGGTCCGATGGTGGGGGCAAACCTGTCGGGAGGTCTGATGGAGGCCTTTGTTGCATGCTAAACCCTAATGGTGCTGGGAGGTTAGGTCCGGTGGAGGGCACGCCGGTGGCACTACAGCCCCTAACAGTGGGGGAGGTGACTGGGAACCGTCCAGTGCAGCGCCAGCTCCCAACGCCAGATCGGGAGGTACACCTGGAAAAAGGTCACCTGATGAAAGCTCCTCAATTGCCGTCCCTCACTGACAGGCGAGTGAGGGAGTACCATGTCCAGTGGAGTGGGAGAGGCCCAGTGGGGAGAACCCTTCCAGGGAAAGCTGGGGTAAATCCAGCAGCTGGGAAATATCGGGGCCACTGCCGGACCCCTACACCAGGTTGGTCAGATGGACATCGGCAGAGCCACAGTCTGACTTATCAGCCGAAATGACCAGGCAAACATCGGACTGGCCGATGCTCGACTTAGTGGTTGAAGTCGGGTGGGCTTCGGAACCTCCAGAGCCCAACACCACAGCCTGAGCCGGGCACTCGTCGGAGGACTCGACAAGCAACTTAGTGGCTCCCCTTGGAGTGGCCCCCACCCCACCCCATGAAGATGTGTCAAAGTGAGGCCAAGGTTCCCACAGCCACTAGGACCAGTGGCAGTGGGGGGCCAGAGGACTGCTCTTTAGGCAGAGCAGGCTGGGCCGAGGCATCCGACTTCCGGAGGAAGCAGGTTGCCGCTCGTCCGTAGGGCCCACAGGTGGTTTCAGAAGTGATGGGGACCGGTCCTGGTCCCTATGCTTCACCTTCTTTTTCTCATGCTTGGACTCAGTGGGCAAGGTGGAAGTGCTGCACAATTTTTGGCACTCTTTCTCCGTGGTGGCCATTCGCTTAAGTAAATGGGCCTCAAGGGCCTGCTGGCAGCGCTTCCATGTGGCTGGACTGAAGCTGGCACAGGCCTCACAGTCCTCGACTTTGTGCTCTGGGCCTAAGCAGAAGAGGCAGAGGGAGTGCAAATCCTTGTGTGGTAGTTGTGCGCTGCACAAAGCACACTTATTCTTCTGCTCAATGTTTGAAAATGACGACATGCACAAATAAACAAAAAAAACTGAATTTTGAAAGAAAGAAAATGAATACTCATCTTGAATAAGCAGTCGAACTGCAGCGTATCATCTCCGCATGGTTTGACTGTTCAAGTCGACGGTGGGAAAGAACTGGAAGGAGGGCATGGGGACCACCCATTATATAGGGTCACACTGACGTCAGCCACGTGATGTCCGGTGGGCAATCCCGTCAGATACTGCAGGATAACGTTCCCATGTGGTCCTGACACCAGAGGGTGCTCAGTCCTCAAGGTGATTACCTACTGCAAGAGCCCTCTCAAAGTAAGATCCTATTGTACTGAAGTAACAGGTTGAACCCCTTGAGATCCAAGATGGGGCAAAGATCCCATGTCTTTTTGGGGACCAGGAAAAACCTGGAGTAAAACCATTTGTTCCGCTGAGCGGGAGGGATGGGTTCTATGGCGCTCTTGTGCAAGAGAGACTGGATTTCCTTCCTCAGCACCTGAAAGTGATCTGGAGGACAACAGTGGGACCCCACCAGGACAATGGGTGGCCTTTCCAGGTGCTCCAATGTGTGGCCCTTTTGGATAAGCTGCAGTATGCAAGCATCCGAGACAATTTCCCTCCAATGTTGCAGGCAGAGGGAGAAAGGACACCTGACCATCTCCACCGGGCTTGGAACCAGAGAAAGGGGGTAGGCGAAGGAGTAAACTGGAGGCAGGCTGAGTGGCTGCTCCACACTTGGAAGATTTTGTAGCATTAGGGGCGGGCAGGGGAGCACTGACCCGACGCTTACTCTGAGGTCAGGACCATGCCCGGACTTTTGTGGGGCTTTCTGAAAAGAAGACTGTGGACGGTTCCTGGGTGTGTATGATAAAGGGAGTGGACCGACCTGATGGCCCTTCCTAAGGCCTGCAGTTCATTAATTATGTCCTGGCCAACTGGGCCAAAAAGCTTGATGCCCATGAAAGGTGCATCCAAGATCTTCTGTTGCACATCAGCTGCAAACTTGGAAACCCAGAGCCAGGAATGCCTGCAGAGGCAAATGCCAGAGGCCACTGCCCACACTGTTGTATCAGACATATCATACAGAGCCCTAAGGATGTGCTTACTAAAATCCTCAGCTCCCTGCAGAGCTCTGAGAATCTCCTGCTTCTGTGCCCTATCCGGGAGGGTCTGGGTAGCCACCTTGCCGTTCCTCCAGAGGGTATTCTGGTACTTGACAATGTAGAAAGGTAACTGGAAATCCTTTGCTCCAGGATGGCAGAGGTAAAGGTCCTTTTGTCCCACAGATCCAACCTCCTGGATTCCTTGTCTGGAAGGAGAGAGCCAAGGTGCTTAGGTGCCTTGGAACAGTCGTGGGCAGCATTTATGACCACCAAGCCATCTCTGCTTGGGCAGAATAAAAGGGCTTGCCCAAGGGGGTGTGATAGAGCCAATCCACCTTCCTGGGCATAGCTGGAACAGAGTGGAGTCTGTGCCAGACCAGCAGGCCACATCCTCCAATGCTGGCAGTAAGGGAGTGACGACTTTGGGTGGGGAGTCAGAAATCTCCAGAAACTCCAAAATGTTCCTTCTGGTGGCATCCTCCTCCTCAGTCTGGAACCCATGGCAGACTGGAGCTGTTTCATGATGCCATAAAAATCAGGGTTCTCAGGTGGGATTGAGGGGTAGGATCCTCAGAGCCCCCACTTCTGGAGGAAGCAGTGGACCCGTCAGTGGAGTAGGCCTCTTCCTCCAATACTTCTCTTCCTCCTCCTCAGGGAGGAGAAGGTCAGGGTGATACTCCTCAACATCAGTTGGGTCTGAGCCATGGGCTAACATGGCAGACGCCAATGATGCCCGAGAGGGTGCTGGGCGAACAGGAGCCACAGGCATAGCTGGAGGTGTTGACAGCCTGGCAAATGCTGGGGTTAACTGCCATACCAGTGACGTGGTAACTGCAGTAAGTAAGGAGTTCAGGTCTTTGATGGGCTGCTGGATGACCATTTTGACCAGAATCTGCAGCAGGGAAGAACCACCTGCCAAAGATGACCCCAGAGGGCATAAGGGTGATGAAGCCAGGGAAGACCCAGCAGTTGACAACCCTGCTGGAGCTGGGTACAACCTCACCAGAAGGCCAGCTGTCGATGACCCACTGTCCAAAGCTATGGCAAAGGAGCCAGACACCAAAGATACCCGTGGAGCAGAAGGGAGGGCCAGTGGGGCAAGGGCTGCTGACCCAGAGGTCAATAATTGAGGGTCGACAGGAGTCAAGGAAGAGACCGCCACCTGTAGTGGCCTTGGGGAACCCAAAGCTGGGGGCAGAGGAGGTCACCACCGCAGGAGTCGACAAGAAAGTCCCAGAGGACTTGGGAGTAGCACCTGGGGAGCAGGACCAGTGACCCAAGGGTGGTCCTTGAGGCAGATCTTATCCTGGTGCTTCCCCTAGGACTTGTCCCAGGCCTTTGAAGCCTGCGACCCAGAGGAGTGAGCTGGAGGGGAAGAAGAGGACCCAGACCCCCCGTTCCAAACTGGCTAGTTTCGGCTCCATAAGAAAAATCTTGAGGGCACATTTGTGGTGCCGGAGAGTGGTACGGTTAAATTTCTAGCAGATGGTGCAGCCTTCAGGAGAATGTGAAGGCCCCAGACAACCAATACAGACATCATGGTCATCGTCCCAGAAAATCTTCCTTCCGCAGTGGCAGCGACAGAAAAAATAGAGGACAACTCAATGGTTCTAAACATAAAAATAAAGAAAACAAATGGTTAATATGGCAATCAAGCTGAGCATACAAAACCATGAGAGCTAAAGCGGTGGGCGATAGCAAGAAAGAACAAGGGAGGGAATGTGGCGTTACACCTATATATGTTTTGGAACCGGCATGCCGACGTCGGTGAAGGTAGCCCCTAGTAGACCACTACAGAAAAAGGCGTCTGTGGAATCCTAGCACCTGATGACCAAGTTCCATAGTTGTGACCTGCTGAAAGAGATATCCCCGATGAAGATCTTGACCAACATCCTGGCATGTGTGGCAGAATCAAAAAGTGAATGACAGACCAGCACTGTATATGCAGTTCCAGACAGCATGTCAGGAATACCTGACGCAGCTCATCTAAAACATTCACACAAGATTTGAGACATCTTCAATGCAGTTGCTGCATAACTTAAATGTTCTTATAAATCCTAAGCATCTCCCTGATGACTCCAAAATAATGGACCATGCACTGAAGGATGCTGGCACTTTTTTCCAAGACAACCTTCAAAGAAGAAACACTGCCAGCACTTATTGACCAAGAAAGGGATGAGAAAGATTACGGACCATTCAAACTTGTTCTGAAATCTAAAAAAGGACTGATTTTGCTCAGCAGTGTCTGCCAAGACTTAACTGAGAACTATTCAGATGTATTCCCAGATTTTGTCACAATGGCTAAGATGAAAAAATTACTCACCTTAGTAATTATGTTTCTTCTAATGGAGTCTGCTGTATTCTGACAATTGCAGTGATTCCCACCCCACCTTTTAACTGCCCTGGAGAACAAAGAGTTAACTTTCTATGCAGGGCATAGAATGCTGCGCTCGAGCTCGGTTGAAGTCTCTGACTGGAGTGATTCAAACCTAAACCGTCAGATTCTTATGAGCCCAACTAAACTAAAAATTCTATGTGGAAATTGTAAAAATTCTTACTAGCCAACTGGTTGAAAACAGTTTTGGATTCCCAAGGAAGACTCAAGTCAGGAAACCCAAAAACAAAACCCAATGTACTAAAAATAATAATAATAAATCAGCATCCAAACAAAAAGGAGCAGGGTGCAAGCAAAAAACACCCCTTGGGTGCAACACTGCTCCTGCCCACCCACTTCCCAAAAACAGGTTCTGAGAGGGAGGCAGGAGGTCAGAATACAGCAAGACTCCATTAGAAGAAACATAATTACTAAGGTGAGTAATTTTTCTTGAACAACATGAAGTCTTGCTGTATTCTGACAATTGCAGACTACCAAGCAGTACCTAAGGAGGAGGGACAGAACCACTTTGGGAATAGGCTCTGAAGTACTGTTGTACAAACTGAGCATCACTCCTAGCCTGGATATCCAGAGAGTAATGCTTGGAAAGGTATGGACCGCTTTCCAGGTGGCTGCTTGACAAATTTCTAAGAGAGGGATATCCCTGGCAGCAGCCAGGGAAGCCGCTGTACCTCTTGTGGAATGTGCCCTCAGGCCTGAGGGTGGAGTTTTTCCCAGCTTTTCATAGCAGAATTGTATACAAGACACAATCCACCTGGCAACAGATCTTTTGGTGGCAGGTTTGCCCTTTCCCACTTCTCCATAAGTGAGGAATAACTGGAGGGAGTCAAACCTGTGCCCCTTGGTACGCTCTATGTAGTAACTAAGGGCTCTTTTGACGTCTAAACTGTGTAGCCTCCTCTCTCCTGAGGAAGAATGATCAGTGAAGAAAACAGGGAGAGACACAGACTGGTTTAAATGGAAGTCTGAAACCACTTTGGGCAAGAACCTTCTATTGGTTCTAAGGACCACTTTATCCCTGTGAAATGAGATAAAATCATGTTCCACTGACAGTGCTTGTAATTCACTGATACGCCTGGCAGAGGTAATGGCTACCAAGAACACAGTTTTCCAAGTCAAGTACTTAAGCTCTGCTGAAGACATAGGCTCAAAGGGGGATTGCATAAGTTGAGCAATGCAAACATTCAAATCCCAGGCAGGGGCAGGGTCTCTAAAAGGGGGATTGGTGTGAAGCAATCCTTTAAAAAATTTACAGAACACAGGATGGGAAGATAGTGAGGAAGGCTTCCCCACAGACAAAAATGCAGAAACAGCTGACAAGTGTACCTTGAGAGTAGCTGGTCTGAGGCCTAGGCCATTAAGATGGACCATAAAATCCAGAACCGTAGGCAATTCAGCAGTGTCTGGAGAAATATGCTTCTTAGAATACCAAATGCTGAATCTTTTCAATTTGGAGTTGTAAGTCTTTCTGGTGGAGGGCTTTCGAGAAGCCTTGAGGATATCCAGAACCCGTTGGGAAAGATGCAGATCTGCAAACTCTTAATTCTTCAAGAGCCATGCTTTGAGATTGAGAGACTGAAGATTGTGGTACCAAATCCTTCCCTGAGAGGATGTTAACAGGTTGTAATTCCTGGGAAGAGACAGGGGAAGATGGACTGCTAGGGACAGCAACAGGGGGTACCAGGGCTGTCTGGCCCAATCTGGAGCAATCAGAATCACCTTGCATGGTTGAGACCTTATTTTTACCAAAACTTTGAACAGGAGTGGGAAGGGGGGGGAGGCATACAGAAACTTCCCCTCCCAATTCAGGATCAGGGCGTCCAGAGGAACTGAGCCCAGGACTGGAGGTCTGCAACAAAAGAGACAGAGTTGGTGATTGTCTGGGGCTGCAAAGAGATCTATCTCTGAGGCCCCACCTTGAAAAAAATCACTTTCAACACCTGAGGTCCACGGACTATCTGTGATGGCCCTGAGAAACCTGCTCAGTGCATCTGATAGCACATTGTTCTTGCCTGGAAGGTGAACTGCTACAAGAGAGGTTTGCAGGAAATAACCCAGGGACCACAACTTCATGGCTTCTGTGCACAAGGCCGTGGACTGAGTGCTGCCCTGCTTGTTGATGTACCACATGGTGGTGGTGTTGTCTGTTCTGACTTGAACCACCTTGTTCTGTACTGACTGTGAGAATGCTTTTAGAGCCAGAAAAACTGCCCTGAGCTCTAGAAGATTGATGTGGAGAAGGGATTCTTGGGGGGACCACAGCCCTTGGGCAGTCAGGGACCCCAGGTGGGCTCCCCAGCCCAGGGAGAGAAGCATCCGTGGTAAGGACCACTGAACAAGGCTGAGCAAACAAAAGGAACACCTTGTCTTAAATTGTCCTGATCCTGCCACCACTGGAGGCTTGGATCAAGGTCACAGTCACTGGGATCAGTTTGGTAGAAGTCCTTTCTCTGAGGACAGAAAGCTCTCAGGTGGAACTGAATATCCTCATCTGGAATCTGCCCTTGGACCACTGCTGTGGAAGCTGCCATGTGGCCCAAGAGCTGGAGGAAATGCCTTGCTGGTCGAGATACCCGAAGGCTGAAGGAAGAAGCTAGTTCCATAAGAATTCTTGCCCTTTCTAGAGGAAGAAAGGCTCTTGCTCTGAGTGTATCCAGTCCTGCCCCTATAAAGGTAAGAAGCTGGACTGGTTCGAGAACTGACTTGGGAAGGTTGAGAAGAAATCCAAGAGACGTGAGCACTTGCTGGGTCACTGGCAGGTGAGACTTGACTTGGTCTGGAGACCGACCCACTATTAGCCAATCGTCCAGATATGGAAAAATCGAAATCTTTTGGCTTCTTAGAAAGGCAACTACTACTGCCAGGCACTTTGTGAAAACCCTTGGGGTTGAGGTTAGGCCAAAGGGCACTGCTCTGAACTGATAATGGCCCGAGAGTAACTCGAACCTGAGGTACTTTCTGTGGGAGCACCTGATGGGAATGTGAAAGTAGGCATCTTTGAGGTCCAGGGAGGCTACCCAGTCCCCTGGCCTTAGAGAGGGAAGGATTATTCCCAGAGTTATCATCTTGAACTTTGGTTTTAAAAGATGTTTGTTTAGATATCTTAGGTATAGGATGGGTCACCACTCCCCTGTTTTTTGGGGGGTCAGGAAGTACTTGGTGTACAGTCCTTTGCCCCAGTATAGGGTAGGTACTCTCTCTATAGCTCTTAAAGCTAGGAGAGAAGAAACCTCTGCCTCTGGGGCAAGGGTTTCTGAGAGATTTGCAGGTGGAAAAGATCTGGCCCTCATCTTTGGAAATTTTTTGAAGCTGAGAACCAGTCCCTGGCTTACTACTTCCAGGACCCACTTGTCTGATGTAACAGACATCCAGTCCTGGACAAAGTAAGCCAGCCTGCCCCTACTGGAATAGGAGAGTCGACCAGACAGGCCCATCAGGGTGTCTGCTTGGCAGGGGCTTTAGGCTGAGGAGTGGATGCAGCCTGCTCATCCCCCTCTGCCCTCCCTCTGAAGAACCCACTTGAGAAAAGGAAGAAGAGGCCTGTGCTTGGTAAAAGGCCTTAGAAAAGGCCTGCCCCTGCCCCTAGACTGCTGCCTTTGAGGAGTTGCCTGCCTTTCCTTGGCCTGAGCACTCCTGTAAGTGGTCCGGTACTCATCCATTTTCTTCATGTAATTCTCTGTCTGCTCCCCAAACAGAGAATTACCCACTACAGGAAAATCCATAGCCTTAGCCTGGGTGTCCTGCCAGAGGCTAGTACATCTGAGCCAAGTCATCCTCCGAAGAGCCACAAATGTAGCCATGACTCTTGATGACACATCATTAGAGTCCACAGCAGCATGAAACTGAACCTTAGATGCCTCAATCCCATCTGCAGCCACCGCCCCAGCTCCCTGGCTAGCTGGGGGAGGGGAGGCCTGTTTAGCCAGTGCCAGTACAGTGTCCCACCTGGACTTCTGGTACCTGGCTGTATAGGCCATGTAATTCACCTGCCTGAGTCCCAAAGAAGATGCCATGTACCGTTTCTTTGCCATTGCATCAATCTTCCTGGAGTCCTTGTCAGGGGGGTGTGAAGCAAAGGGAATATTTGCCTTGTCACAGGCAGCAACCTGCACTACCCCAACATGGCTGCATTGTTGATATAAGATATAAGAACTCCATGTCTGAGCCTGAAAGTGTATACCTCTTGTCCATTCTTCTATCCACAGGAGGTATAGTGTTAGGAGACTAAGATTTTTTGTGTCTGTTTCCCAAAAGATTTATGGAGGGGAATAGACAGTCTCTTGGACTCTGGGATGTCCATCAACTCTACATAATCAGGCTCCTCTTGATTTTCCACAACCTCCTCCATAGGAAGCTGGAGGTTTCAGCCACCTTTCTGTAAAACATAAAGTGAGAAGGGGACTCAGAAAGCCTACGTGGGGAAACACCTGAAGGTCTGCCTGGGGAGATGTCCGGTTCCACAGGCACATCCAGACCTTCACTTACATCATCTTCCTCAAATTCCCCTTCCTGTTCAAATTCTGGTTCATAAAAATCTTCAAGGGTATACTCTTGAACCAGGGGAACCAACTGAACTGAACCCCTGCCAGAAGGAGCCGGATCAGTCAGAACCGGAAGGAGTGATTCCATAATCTGAATTGCCCTGGCTACCTCTTCGGCGGTCGGAATATGAACCTCTGGATCTGAACTGGTCGATTTATCTTTGCACTTTCTTTTGTCGGAACCGATCCCTCGGAATCGGCTCTCCTTTTGCCCGAAGAAGTATTGCCCTGGTCAGAGGGCACTCCTCCTGGTTCGGTCGGAACCGAACCGGGCTGGCCATTCAAGTCAGCGGACTTCTCTGCCTCCTTTTCTCTCAGTCTACCCAATCTCTTCTCAAGGGTAGATTTGGGAAAGTTTTTACATATTTGGCAGTCTGAATCGAGGTGGTCAAACCCCAGACAATAAACACAGGTGGTGTGGGGATCGACCTTAGCAAAGACCTCCCCACACTCACTGCAGTGTTGAAACCCAGTGGGCCCGGTTTTTTTCTCGGGTTTCTCAGACATGGCCAACCTAACCAAACTTTCTCTTTTTTTGGCAACCGCCAGGCAAGACTCCGTTATCGGTTCCTAACCGTGTCACGGGTATTGGAAAAAAGGTTAAAAACACGTTTTTTTTTAGAACCGATAAGAACCGGTAACCACACACTAAGTGAACAAACAAATTTCACTAACAAATGGCCGGTTCAGCCGAACTGAGCTGCACTTTTACAAGTTCCACGCAGAAAAACAGAACAATTCATATCTAGTACTCATAGCACCACAGACAGAGACTGAACCAACTATGCGGATACTTTTTTCGGTTTAAAAACCGATGAAAACTGAAAACTTTAACCAACTTTCGAACCGAGCTGAAGGAGAAATCTCCGGAGCAACCGTTCAGTGAGGCGGAGTAAAGAATCTGACGGTTTAGGTTTAAATCACTCCAGACAGAGACTTCAACAGAGCTCGCGCTCAGCATTCTATGCCCTGCATAGAAAGTTAACTCTTTGTTCTCCGGGGCAGTTCAAAGGTTGGGAATCACTGCAATTGTCAGAATAGAGCAAGACCTCATGTTGTTTGAATTTACTTGTGTCACCTGTCACATTAGTGGCATCTGAAAGAGGCTTTTCTGTACAAAACAAAATAAAACAAAACGTAGAAGTTCTCTGAAGGCTGACATTGAGAGTAAATTCATGCAGATAGCCCAAGAAGGAGCTGAAGTTGAAGAATAGGACCCTCTTCCAGCCATTAGACTGTGCAGAAAATAATGTTTTAAAATTGACTTAAACTGTAATTTTGTTTTTTTTTTGTTTCAGACCCAGAGACAAAAGACACTTGGACATGGGAGAGAAGAAGATAAGGAAAAATTACTCACCGTAGTAATATTGTTTCTTCCAAGGTGTCCTTTAGTATGCTTGACAAGTGCAGAATGCCAACTGGGTTCAGTTGCCCCAGAGACGGAGTCAGTGGTAATGAGTGTGAGGAACTGACCAGTAAGGAGGGAGCAAGAGGGTGTGCTGCCTGCAGTCAGCCTAGAGGGCACCATAATTATTTTGAAGCTGCAGGGCAAAAACATGGCCCCTAAAAATGAACCGTCACAAAGGGAACCAAAATTATCCAAAAATATATTAAAAATAGATCAACATTAAGAACTGTGAAAACTTCGCTTTAAGAAACAACTGTGGAAAAATTTGAGAAAAACAAGAGAATGCAGAGCCATCCTCAGTTAGGTTATGTAGGGGAGGATTGGTGGGAGGTCAAGCATACTAAAGGACACCTTGGAAGAAACAATATTACTATGGTGAGTAATTTTTTTCTTCTCACCCCAGGGGTCCTTTAAAGGAAAGCTGTCATAAACCCTATTTTCCTGCCAGCCACTACTCACCTGCCAACTTGCAGTGAGAGAGTTCCATGTCTGTTGCAGGGCATGTCTTTCAGTTAAAATTTGTATTTTCATGTCCCGGAGTGAGAGGAGCCATGTCACGGTTTGCAGCAGCAAGAGCCGCAACCTGCATGCAAATTATAATCCTTATCTTCCTGTTGTGTGCCAGAACGCTGCTTTGTGATGATCGCGGCATGTTTTAATGAAGCAAAAGAATAATGTATAGGTAGTATTTTTTGAGTTTCTCCTTAGAAACAATCCTTGCCGAAACGGAGCAGTTCATCTTATTTACCTGTTAACAAATTTGCAGCTCTGAGTTCGGCATGCGCGTAGAGCTAGGTGCTACTGCGCTTGCCCAAACTCAGAGCTGCAAATTTCAGAAACAGAATTAAATAGGTCAGACTACTCCATTTTCGACTGGGTTTGTTTCTAAAAATAGAGCTCAAAAAATACTACCAAGCACAACATTTCTTTTTGCTTCGTGAAAACATGCCCTGATTATAACAAAGCAGCGTTCCGGCACACAACAGGAAGATAAACAAGCTCACCAACTAGCCCACAAGGTCAAGCTCGGTCTTCCGGTGCGGCAGCACTGTCAGAATGGCGCTTCCAGGACAGCCCGAGCAACCCCCATCAAGGCAAGTAAAGACTGCCATTGCATACCATATGTTGGCTGCAGAATTAAAAAAACACAAAGACTGTGCTAATCGGACGTTTCTGCAGCCCTAGTGATTGGCACAAGGGTTTATGACGCTTTCCTTTAATATGCTTGACAAGTGCAGGCTACAAAGCAGTGCAGTTGGGAGGCGGGTACAGAATCTACTTAGGAAAGAGGTTCTGCAGGACCGCAGTACCAAATCTGGCATCTGATCTGGACTGCACATCCAAACAGTAGTGCTTTGTGAAGGTATGTACAGTTTTCCAGGTGGCTGCTTTGCAGACATCAAGCAAGGGGATATCCCTTGAAGCTGCCAGTGTGGCAGCAGTGCCCCTAGTGGAAAGGGCCCTGAAGGGGCTGTTTGCCAGCTTTGCCATAACAGAACTGAATGCAAGAGACTATCCAATGCAAAACAGTCCTCTTGGTGGCTGGTCTTCCCCTGCCTACCTCACCACAGGTGAGAAAGAGCAGGGTATGAGAGTCTCTGAACTGCTTGGTATGCTCCAGCTAGCAGGTCAGGACTCTTTTTACATTCAAACTGTGAAGCTCGCGTTCACCTGGTGTGGATTTTTCTGTGAAAAAGACTGGGAGAGTGACAGACTGGTTCAGGTGGAACTCAAAGACCACCTTAGGCAGAACTTCCTATTCGTTCTAAGTACTACCTTATCCCTGTGGGGCATAATGTAGTTAGGTTCAGTACATAGAAACACAGACTTTGACGGCAGAGAAGGACCACTCGGCCCACCCAGTCTGCCCATTTCCCTACCTACTGGATAAGCTGCAGATTCCAGTTAACCAACAGCCTACTTCCTGCCACCCCCCACTACAATTGCTTTATGTCTGTCCCATGCATGTTTGAAGTCCCCCACGGTTTTAGACCCAACAACCTCCACAGGAAGGCGGTTGCATGCATCTACCACTCTCTCCATGAAAAAAAATTTCCTCACATTACCCCTGAGCCATCCCCCCTCTATCTTTAAATTGTGGCCCCTTGTTCCTACACATCTCTTTTTCTGAAAAATGCTACCCTCCTGGACTTTGTTGATTCCCTTGAGGTACTTGAACGTTTCTATCATGTCCCCCCTTTCATGAAGGGTATACATATTAAGCTCTCTCAGTCTCTCTTCATATGGTTTCTGATGTAGACCCTGCACCATTTTAGTTGCCCTCCTCTGGACTGCTTCCATCCTGTCTATGCCCTTGCATAGATGAGGTCTCCAAAACTGCACACAGTACTCGAGATGGGGTCTCACCAACTGTCTGTACAGAGGGATAACCACTTCCCTTTTTCTACTTGTGATGCCCCTTCCTATGCATCCCAGTATCCCCCTGGCTCTCCTTACTGACTTCTCACATTGCTTACCCACCTTTAGATCATCTGATAGGACTACCCCCAGGTCCCTTTCCATTTTTGTTGTTGTTAGTACCTCCCCTGCTATTGTGTACTCTTCTCCTGGGTTTTTGTTTCCCAGGTGAATTACTTTGCACTTCTTTGCATTGAATCTAGGTTGCCATATGTCTGACCATTCCTCCAACCTTGCCAAGTCCCTTCTCATCCTTTCTACCCCCCTTGTGTATCAACTCTGTTACAGATCTTTGTGTCATCTGCAAAGAGGCATACCTTTCCTTCCAGACCCTCTGCAATGTCACCTATAAAGATGTTAAAGAGGACTGGACCTAGTACTGAGCCCTGACGTACTCCACTAGTGACCCCCCTTTATTCGGAATGTGTTCCGTTCACTATTACCTTCTGTGTCCTGTTGTACAGCTAGTTTGCTACCCAGGCTACCACCCTGGGACCCACTCCCAGGCTGACTGACTTGATTATCAATCTTTTGTGCGGGACTGTGTCAAATGCCTTGCTAAAGTCTAGGTAGGCCATATCCACAGCCCCTCCCTGGTCTATTACTTTGGTCACCCAGTCAAAGAAATCTATTAGATTCGTCTGACATGACCTTCCTGCTGTAAATCCATGCTGCTTTGGGTCCTGTGCCCCGCTGGCCTCTAGGTACTCAACGAGACTTTCTTTCAGAAGTGATTCCATCATTTTCCCTAACACTGAGGTCAAACTTACAAGTCTGTAGTTTCCTGCTTCTGCCTTGCTCCCACTTTTGTAAAGGGGAATCACATCTGCCCTTCTCCAGTCCTCAGGTACCACCCCATCCTCCCATGATTTCTTAAAAAGTGTGGTCAGTGGTGTCACTAGGTCCTCCCTTAGTTCTTTTAGGATTCTGAGGTGAATCTCATTAGGCCCATTGCTTTGTCCACCATGAGTTTTAGGAGTTCTTTCAGGACTTTTCTTCTGTAAATGGACTGCTGTCAACCCCTACCCAGAGTGCTTCTATTGTCTGGTTTAGGTAACTCCTCCTCATCTTCTTTGTGAATACTGAGCAAAAGTATTCATTCAGTAACTCTGCCTTTCACTGTCTCCCCTGCCCACCTCCCTCTCCCTTATTAATCTTCACTATTCCTCCCTTAACCTTTCTGTACTCCGTAATGTACCTATAAAAGATTTTATCCCCCTTCTTAACTGAATTGGCTATTTTTTCCTCAGTTTGGGCTTTTGCTATTCTGACTGCATTCCCCACTTCTTTCTGCTTTAATTGATATAGTTCCCTGTCGTGCTCCTTCTGTGATTCCTTATACTTTCTGAATGCAGCCTTTTTCTCCTTAACCTTCCCTGCCACCTCTTTTGAGAACTACAGTGGATTTTTACTCAGCTTTGTTTTCTTTATCTGTTTCACACAAAAGCTTGTTGCCTCTATGATGGCAGTTTTAATTTTTCTCCATTGTTCTTCCACCCCTCCTTTTTGGCCATTTGCTAGTGTATTCCTCAGGTATTCACCCATTTTGCTAAAGTCAGCCCTTCTAAAGTCCAGTATGCTTGTTTTTGTATGGCTCATCTCCATGGTTGTGCTTATTGTGAAGCACACTGTACAGTGGTCGCTGTTCCCAGATGTCTACTGACTTCTAAATTTGTGATCCTCTCCATTTGTGAAAGTACCAGGTCTAGTATTGCTCCCTCCCGAGTGGGTTCCAACACTAGCTGTCTAAGGCCTGCCCCCTGCAGGGCATCGAGAATGACCCTGCTCTTGGATGTGGCTGCAGTACATGTCATCCAGTTAACATCTAGCATATTCAGGTTTCCCATCAACAGTATCTCCCCTTTTTCAGCCATTTTGAGAATGTCCTCTTCATTTTCTTGTCCATTTTTTCCTCCTGAGATGGGGGTCTGCATACAACCCCTGTGCGGATTGTGATGCCATTCCCTGTCTCCAAGGTGACCCAGAGTGCCTCTTGTCCTCCCCCTTTACTTTTTAGTTCTGTAACTTTGATCCCTTCCCTTATGTATAGAGCTACTCCACCTCCTCTTTTCCTCTCTCTGTCCCTTCTGTAGACTGTGTACCCCGGTATGTTGACATCCCAGTCATGGTTCTCCGTGTACCATGTTTCCGTAACTGCCACAATATCCAACTGTTCATCTTCCATCAAGGCTACTAGCTCAGGAAGCTTGTTTCCAGACTACAGGCACTGGTACTCATTGCCCTCCATTTAATGTTGGCTTTATCCTTTTTTTCCCCATGCCTGCTCTTTTTGCCCTTGTCTATTTTTCCATTTACCCCTGTTCTGCCCTCTGTTGAGCACTGTACCTCAGTGTTTACCTTACTACCTGTCATGTTTTGGGGGGGGAAGCTTGAAATGTCCTGCCTCTTATTAGCACCTCCCCCCATGGCTAGTTTAGAAGCTTGCCAAGGAAGCATTTAAACCTGTCACTTAGAATCTTGGTTCCCTTTGTGGACAGATGCAGACCATCATGCCAGTATAGACCTTCATCTCTCCAGGTGTACCCCCAGTCCCCAATGAAGCCAAAGCCCTGTGCTCTGCACCACTTTTGCAACCAATCATTAAACTGCATGGTGTGTAGTACCCTAGCCTCACCCCTGCCATGGACTGGCAGCACCTCTGAGAAGGTAACCGTGCTTGCTACCTGTCTGAGGCCCCTCCCCAACTCCACAATTTCATCCTACACTGCACTGATCCCATGCCTAGCTGGGTCATTTGTCCCAAGGTGGACAATGATATCTAGTTCCCTCTCCTGTGATGCTGCTTCTGCAATCCTGAGGATTCACTTCTTGTCCCTCCAAGCCATGGCACCAGGCAGGCAGGCACCTTACTTCCCTCTCCTCTCCCTTCCCCAGGTCTACCCCTCTAACAATTGAGTCCCCTATCAGAAGTTGTTTCCTTCCCCTGTGGTGTCCCTTGCCACCCTTCTGTGGGTCTCCCTTGTGGATGTCCTCAGCATTCTTCTTGGTCTCCACTGAGGGTGCCATCATAGAGGAACCTTGCTCTGCCAGACTGGCATATGGTTTGTGTAGAAATACAACTAGGGGGCTTCGCCTCTGTTCCACCACCCTCCCAGAACCCACTGTGGTCCAACGGCTCTTCATACTTGGCAGCCTCTGAGGCAATGGTTGTGGCAGTGGTGCTCTTTGGGTGGGGGAGGCCTCCTTAGTCCTTGCCAGTTCAGCCTGGAGGTGGGCAACCTCCTCCCTCAGAGCTGACAGCTGTCTGCAAATAGGACAGCAACGCAGTTTCCAGAGTGTCTCCTGGAAAACTGTTGCCCCACAGCCAGTGCATTGCACCACTCCCCACATGTCCCTCTCCCTTATAATATACAATATGTAATACATACATAGTATTTTTTTTTCCTTTTTGTGGTGTGTACTTACCCTTTATGCACTATCCTGGGTTATTAAGAATATAACAGTTCTGCCCCAAGACCTGTTGAGGAAGTGATGTCAGAACATTGGCTATAAAGGAAACGTCACGCCTGGGGGGGTGAGGTGTGGGGAAAGGTGGGGGGGGTAGTCCACAACCACTGGTGACTGTTAGAGACAATCAAATACACCACTGCTCTACCACCCTGGTGAGTACTGCCCTTTATAGTAATTCAACTAACGTCCAGTAACTGATTTGTAAACTATTTAAAAGTAATTTGATGCAAACTGTCACAGAATACTAGTAGACAGTCCAGTTACCCAGAAAGGAAAATCAAATATGCAGTTATTTCAACCCTTCTGAAGATGCTCACAAGATAAGCAGTTTTGAAAAACCCCTTCCTGAATTAAAAACTAAAATAATTAAACACAAAGCAATACCAATGTAAGACTGTAAAGTAAGGAAAACTTCCCTCAGATGTAAGCAGGAGAGAGATCTGTTGCAGATATCTAGTCCAATACAGTATATCCCATGCACCTTCTCAGTTGTTTCAAAGCACACCGTTACACAACTTGGAAGAAGATGGACTTCTAACTGAAACAGGATCACACCAGTAGTTTATAGTAATTGATCAATGCTGCAATGTTCAAATCAGAACAATTGGCTGTGATGCAGGTCTCCCTGACTAGTGAAGACAATTTCCACCACCTGAGGCTCTGCCTGGCATCCAATTACAAACTGCAGCCTTGCTATTAGAAGTTCACAGCCACCACCAGTAAATTATTTCAAAATATATTGATGCAAACTGTCACAGAATACTAGTAGACAGTCCAGTTACCCACAAAGGAAAATCAAATACGCAGTTATTTCAACCCCTCTGAAGATGCTCACAAGATAATCAGTTTAAAAAAAAAAATTCATTAATTAAAAACTAAAATAATTAAACACAAAGCAATACCAATGTAAGACTGTAAAGTAAGGAAAACTTCACTAAGATGTAAGCAAGAGAGATTTGTTGCAGATACAGTATCTAGTCCAATATAGTATATCCCATGCAGCTTCTCATTTGTTTCAAAGCACACCCTGTTACACAACTTGGAGGAAGATCCTTCTAGCAGAGGTGATGGCAACTAGAAAGAAATTTTTCCAGGTGACATATTTTAAATCAGCAGTAACCATGGGCTCAAAAGGGGGTGACATTTTAAATCAGCAGTAGCCACGGGCTCGAAAGGGGGTATATGAGCAGGCCTTGAAAAACCTTTTGAAAATGGAATGGGAAATCACAGATTTTCTTTTTTTGCCAGCAGAGAAGTGGGCAGATATAGCTGCTAAATGCATCTTGAGGGATGAGGTTTTAAGGCCTGATTACTAAAAATGTATTTAGTAGTCCAGTAGAGTAGACAGAGTGGCCATTAAAGGGTCTATCTGCTTACCTCTACACCACAAGGAGAACCGTTTCCACGAGAAGGCATAGGTCTTCTTAGTGCTCATTTTTTTTTGCCATGCAAAGGATCTCGAGAACTTGCTCATACTACTGAAAATACTGAAAATCAGGATACTCTGAACTCCTCAAGTACCTGGCCATGTGGTGAAGAGACTCTATGCTGGGATAAGCTACCCCTGTCTGAGGCAGAGTCAGAAGACTGTTGCTCGGTGGCAGGCGGATGGGCTTCCTGGCTGAAAGGGTAAGGAGTAGGGAGTATCAAGGTTGCCTTGCCCTGTCTGGAGCCACCAGGATCATGGTGGCTGGCTGGACCCTGAGCTTCAGGAGAGTTTTGTGTATCACAGGAAAGGGAGGGCATGCATAAAGGAACTTCCCTATCCAGTCCAGAGTCAGAGCATCTACTGGCAGTGTACCCAGAGCTGGGGGACTGCAACAGTAAAGTGGGATCTGATGGCTGAAGCCGGAGGTGAAAAGGTCTACCTCTGGGGTGCCCCACATCCTGAACACTGTTCTCAGAACCTGTCTGTTTAGGGTCCACTCGTGGTGGGCCCCCGACTGATACGACTGAGGGATTCTGCCAATATATTCTCCTTGCCTGGGAGGTGAATGGCAGACAGGTGCATGTCTAGGGAGTAGGCCAGGGACCAAATTCTTATGGCTTCTCTACAGAATCTGGAAGACCTTGTGCCACCCTGTTTGTTGATGTAGAATATGGCAGTGGTGTTGTCTGTTCCAATCTGAACAGCATGGCCCTTTAGCTGTGGAGCAAAGGCCTCGATGTCAAGGTACACAGCCCCGAGTTCGAGAAGGTTGATATGAAGGCTTATCTCCCTGGAAGACCAAAACCCACTTATGGACTAGTCTGCCAGGGGAGTTCTCCATCCTAGGAGGGAGGCATCTGTGGTCAGAATTCTTGAGGGCTGTCTATTTAGGTTGTCCCTTTCCTTCCACCAGGCTAGGGCCTGAAGCAACGCTCTGGAGACTGGAACCATTTTTGAGAGGGAATCCCTCTTTGGAGACCACTGAGCCCTAAGATGATACTAGATGTCAGCACCTGGGACCATGGCCGTCATAGAAGCCATGTGGCCTAGGAGTTTGAGGAAATGTCTGGCTGGCCTTGGCTGGCCAAAACAAAGGAGTTTGCTCAGTCGAGGAAATTCTGAATCCTGTCCAGAGGAAGGAAACCCTTCCCTTGGATGGTATAATCTAGCTCTGTTCCAATAAAGTCTAGTACCTGAACTAGTGTGAAATTAGACTTCTCTTTGTTGATAATGAACCCCTGGGACAAGGCCCCGTGTTTACTGTGGCAAAGTGGACCTGCACTCTGAAGTAGCACCCATGGCTCTAGATAAGATGTTCTGGGATGAGTACCTGTATTCCTCATTTTGAAAGTGAGATGAGTAAAACGAAATTCAGATGCGTACAAATGTCTTGCTAGAGTGGACTGAGGAGTACATTTATTAAAAAAAATGTAGGTTTTTTTCTAGATAAGAATTTCAGGTGCCAACAATGCTCCAAATAATGCTGACAGGTAGGAATTTACTCACCAGTTTTAAAACAGTGAGTAAAACCAAAGTGGGATGCACACAAGTGCTGTAAATCTGGAAAAAAACTGTTTTTGATTCACCAGATATGTTATGAAGCACTATTCGTTAGCTTGGGGTGTATTTACAAATGTTGGGTGAGTACTGGTACTCATTAAAAAAATTTCTGAAGAGTATTTCCTAAAATAAGGTGAGTAAAATGGGCCGGTACACACCTTATCTGGAGCCCTAGCAGGACCTCATACTTTTTGCGGCAGAACAACTGCTGATTCTGTCGCCACTCTGAGGCAGATAAATTGTGGCTAAATAGCATAACTTCAAAGGGATTAAGTCTTAGTTAACCTTTTCACTGCCTTCATGCAACCACTCTGCTACACTGAAAGTAGGCCATTTAACAGTATGTAGTCTTCTTATCACAAATATTAAACTGCAATAACCCAAGCCTGGCACAGCCATGGGCATCAGTGTTCTCTTTTAATGAATTTTTCCTCCCACCCCGAATTTGAAGGCTCATCTGTTCTTCTTCTGGAAATTGGTGGCCCTTGCCGTTCTCCTAGGTTATAATCAGAGGACATACACACTTAGCTAAAACTACACAGACAGCAAAATCTGCTTGGATTTCTTCTGGTTTATATTTACATTTAGTAGATATAAAGAGAGACTCCAACTTGAACACCAATTTTTTCTGATTTTGATCAATGTTCTTTTAGATTATTTTTTTTTTAAACTTGGAATACCCCAACTACCTTGCAACAAATATGCTGAGTGCAGTGTGCAAATCTGTGTGTTGGGGGTGGGTGGGAATTGTCTTCCTAGAACAGTGAAGGAGGGTGCAACTTACACTGTCTGTAGCATTTGTTTACTCCTAATTTTTCTTTTGGGGGACACTAAAAAAAATGCAAGCAAGTCATTCTTATTAAGCTATAGTAACCTTGGTTAGCATGTTCTCTTCTCGCAACTCAGGGGATTGCGGTGTTCTTCAGGCAGTGACCCTCATAGAGAATACGGGATGGGCAACTATGCACAACCAGTGTGTTCTGCCACAGAGGGGTTCTGATTCTTTCTGACCTCAAGAGTGAAGCTCGAGAGGTCCATGGGAATCAGAACCCCGAGATGGCAAAACACACTGGCTGTGCATAGAATTGCTCATCCTGTGTTTTTTATAGTGTACAGTACTGTGTGAAATATTTATGAGTTCTTTTTCTTACAAAATTAAACTTACTCTTGCAGTCTCTACAGGTTCTGGAATGCTGTTCTACCACAGAAGGGTAGCATCACATTCCATGACCTTTGAACTGTGGTACAAAAGTAGTTTGAAAGGGATGGAATTCTATGCAGAAAAACACTCCACTATGCAATATATTTCACTTATGTACAACAGCAATCAAACTCTTCATTCCAATTTTTTCTATACCTGCTTGCTCCACTTCTAGTATACCCTGGTCCCCAAACTCTACTGCAGCTGGGCAACTTCACCCTCCTTAAGAATTGAGCTTGATGCCACCACTTAGGCTGCAGGTTCAAATCTGCCAAGAAATTACTCTCACACTTGCAGTTACAGAACTGCTGCCCAGAAATCAAAACTGTGATTGATGTCCACAAGTGGGGACTAAGTCCTTTGCTCAGTCTGCTGCCAGCCGTACATTTTTGCAATCAGCTCCTCCTCTGACAGCCGTCACCATACAGAGATCGATTCAACCTCCATGGGCACCACTGAATCTTCTCACTTCTTGACTACAGCTTGCCTTCCAGTTCTTCCTTCTAAATTCATTTTCCAAGGATTCAGCATGCACCATGAGAGCACCCTCACAATGAAAAAATTACCAAGGCTGAGCTACCCACAGCTACACAGCAGCAAATCATAACTGCTATGGACCAAATCAAGCTCTGCTACTCTTATGTCAGTCCCCCCCCCCAAAATACTGGCTGGACGGAGTTATGTAACAAGAGCCAGCACAAGTCAAGATGCCATGCAACCACTAGCTTTCTGGCTTTGTAGCGGATGGCATCAGTTTGCTGCCCCTTCTAATGAGCATGTATGCAATGGCATACTTAAATCAATAGCTACGCATGTGCCTTGTGTGATCACATAGCATAACTAGCATTTCTGTGGCTATGTGGCTGGTTTTCCCGATTTCTGCAGCAAGCACTGATTTCTGCGGTCAGCCCAGATTTCTGCGGCCACTGCTGCAACCACAGAATTGCAGAAAACACAGGCCACTGCCCAGGGACTCCAGAGTACTTATTGTTAGTGTTAGAGCTTCCCTGACTTTGTCTGGTGACTTGTCCACTATCAGCAAGTCATCCAAGTATGAAAAGACTGACACCTGTTGTCTCCTTAAATGAGCTGCCACAATTGCCAGACACTTTTGGAAAACTCTGGGAGCTGAAGTCAGACCAAATGGTAGGGATGCAAATTGGTAATGGTCTGATGGCAGCCTGAATCTGAGAAACGTTCTGTGGGCAGCCTTATAGGGATATGAAAACAGGCGTCCTTGAGGTCTAATGAGACTAGCCAGTCTCCCTGCTGCAAGGAATGGATCACCAGAGTCAGAGTGACCATTCTGAACTTGGCTTTCAGAAGATGCTTGTTCGGGTACCTTTAGTCCAGAATGGGTCGCCATTCCCCATTTTTCTTTTGTGTGATAAAGTATCTGGAATAGAGGTCTTTTCCCCACCAGGGGAAGTAAACTCTTTCCACAGCTTTTGCAGGCAGTAGAGCTGCCACCAGGGATGCTGATATAAATTTCTGGGACCAGGACACACCTTTAGGACTGGGCCCCCCCTCACCCTCCCATCCCCTCATAAGACATACATAGATCAAAAAATTAGGTACTTTAGGTAGAGCGAGACAAAGGTACTAACTAGGTGGTGGTGGTGAAGTATGGTAGCCTTAGCCTAGGTACTTTAGATAGAGCGGGGAGCGAGGTACTGAGGAGGTAGACAGACTAGTATTAAGTGTATTTTTTAAACTGTATTAACAGTTAGCCACCGGCCCCACCATCTGGCCCGTCTTAATTCCTTCCAGTTATCCAAAGTAAACTGTTACTTAACTTAAAATGCCAGTCCAGGCTCTGGGGCGGGCTCCAGCTCCACGTCCCATCCACCTCCGCTTCAAGCTTGTCTATAGCCAAGGACCTGCAGCTGCACCTGACTGCAGCCAGCCAGGAATGAGGAATCCTCCACTCCAGCAGCCTCCTTGTCCGTCTTGTCAACGAAGTTCAACTTCCAGTTCCAACTCTGAATTACAGTCCATATGGACGGTATGGTCGGTGACCGTCTGATCAATTCAAAATTAAAGAAGTTAAAAGCAGTCAGCAAGCAACTTCAAGCAAGTCCCGACGCCTACTCTGTCTCCTTCTCAAGGAACATGCAGCAGCATGCGCAGTGTCATGTGGTGTGGTGGCTGTGGCCCGATGACCTGACCTCCGACCCACCTGAGTGATCTCCTGATCTGCTGTCACCTATCAACCTGACCCCTGGAACTGTCCAACTCCGATTCCAGGAAGTCAAGTGGAGGAGGAGTAGGAGACTGCTGGCTGCTGCCAGCTGGTAGCCCCTTGGCAGCCAGCACAGTCTGCAGGAATGGGTTGGAGACCGAGTCCGGACCAGAGAAAAATTAAGAGAATGTTGCCAAAGTGGTCCGGTCTGACTCCGAGCTGAGGAGGAGCAGGCTGGGGAGAGAACGACTCAGAGCCAGCATGGAATATACAGCAGGCTGTAGCCTACAGCAGAGAGGAGAGGCCAGGGGCAGCCACCGCCTGCCTAGCAAGCAGCAAGGAGCGGGACCGGTGGGTGACGGGTCGTGGGGAGGGAGTTGGAAAGCCTCGCCCGGAGGATTTGCGGGGGAGGGGGAGTGGCCGGGACCCAGTCGCTGGGTAAAATTGATAATAGATTGGACGGCTGGGCCCCATTGAGCCACTGGGCCCGGGACAATTGTCCCAGCTGTGCCTCCGTCGGTACCTCTGCCTGTCACCTCTAGCTCCAACAACAATTTTTCTGTTGGAGTTAGGGGTTTGTAAAATTTGGGGCCCTGCAGGGAGGGAAACTTTTTGAACTGCAGGGCATGTCCCTGACCCACCACCTCTAGCACCCATTTGTCTGTGGTTATGAGGTGCTAGTGGTGGAGATAGTGGGTCAGCCTGCCTCCTACAGGGAGAGGGGAGGCGACCTGGGTGTTACATTCAGGAGGCTTGCTTGGACTGGATGCTGGGAGAAGGAGAGGAGTTGGCCCTTCTCTGACCTCTCCTTCTTCCTCCTTTGAAATATCCTCTCATCTAAGAGTAGTCCTAGGGGCACAGGCACAGAGTAGAAAGCCCTAGGATAATAGCCCCTGCCTTAATTTCCCCTACTCTGGGACCTTTGGGAAGTAGAGGCCTTCTCTTTAGCAGCATTGCTTTGATAGGTGGTTTTATATTCCTCCACCTTTTTCATGTAAGTTTCAGTTTCATCCCAAAAAGAGAACTGTTCTCGTAGGGGAAATCTTGCTTAATGTTGAATGTTTCTGTGCTCTTATAATGTCTCTATTGTTGAATATAACTGGACGCTTGTTTAAACGGGCAGCAATGCTCACATGCCTTTCCAGTACAACCAATAAAATGAAATTAAATGAAATCCATAGCCTTGGTCTGAGTGGCCTGGGAGAGATTAGTGGCTCTCAACCAAACATAGCGCCTCAGGGAGATGGTCTGTGCCATGGCCTTGGAGGCAGTATCATTAGTGTCCACACAGTCATATGGACCTGGTATTTAGTAGCCTCTAAGGCTGTCTTACCAGTTTCTCCAAGGTCCTGGGTGTCCTGTCTGGGGCCTGCTGACATATGGCCAAAGCAGAGTTCCAGAGAGCCTTTTGATATTGAGGTGCATTGGCCATGTAAGTGGAAAGGCAGAGCAGCAAGGAGACTGCGGTGTAACATTTCTTGCCCACTGAGTCCAATTTTCTAGTCTCCTTTTCAGGAGGTTGAGAGGAAAGTGGCACTTCAGCTTTGTCACAAGCTGCAGCCTGCACCACTCCCCCATGGTCTGGGTGCACATATAGGAATCCTGCATTATAGTTCTCTTAACTAGTATTTCTTTTCAAATTTTTTTATCTACTCCAAGTACAGAAGTGGGATTCTGGAGAACTTTAAATGCTGCCCCGCGTAAAGATTTATGAATGGGCAAAAGCAACTTTTCAGTAGGAGGAAGACCCATCGTGTCCAGATAGTCAGCATCCTCCTCTTCGTTAGCGGACTGCTGGATAGTAATGTCAAGGGTGTCCACCATATGCTGTATAAAAGTGAAATGAGAAGAAAAATCCTCCTGGCCATTAGAGGAATTGCCAAACTCTTGGTAAGGGGATACATCTGGTTCATCATCATCACCATAATAAAAACCCAGAGGAAAAACAGGGTCTGAAAAATGAGTGATATTAGGGTCAGCCGGAGCATTAAACAGGCCACCCATAGTCTATAAAGTCTGACAGATTTGCCAAGCCTTTGCCATTTCTTCAGCAGAGGGTGTCTCTCTCTGCTTTTCGGTGGGAGGGGAAATAATATACTTCTCTTTCTGTTTCTTTTTAGCAGGCACTGAATCAGAAACCTGCTCATGTTGTCTTTTCTTGGCTTGGTCACCATCATTATTTTTATCAGACTTATTTCAAGGGGGTCCTTAGAGGATCTATATTTGTATTTATGTTGGAAGGAAGACCCCTCTTCAGCACTTTTGTTGGAGGGGAAGCAGACTGAGAGGCCATTATTTCCAATCTTTTTGTTCTCTTTTCTACCATTTCAGAAAAAAATTTTGAGCAAAGCTCACAGTTATAGTCTGGACCTAAACAACTTAAACAAAGGCCATGGCTATCTGCTTTAGCCACTATCTTGGCACTTAAGAGTTTTTAAAACCTGTTGGTCCAGTTCTTTTTCCTTTCTTGGGTCTTTCTGATATGCCAATTTGTTACAAAAACCTCTAAAAATGTTGGTTCCCAAAGGAAAATGAAGTGATATTGGTTGGTTCCCTGAAGGAATGGAACTGCAATAAAAAACAGTTCCCACAGACAGAAAATGTATTTTTTTAATGTAAAAATGCAGTTTGTCTAAAGAAAACGGAACTGCTAATATTTAAAAGTATTTTTAGATAAAACTGTGGATTTTTTCTCTCAGGTGCGATATAAATTTACCTCAGAAAAAGAGCGGGAACCGCTATAGAACGCTGAATCCATGGTTCCCAGGAACCGTAGAAAAATAGTAAAATATATAAAAATACCTGAAAAATTACTATAGGCAGCATAAAAGTAAAGAAAATAAACACTGGTAAAGAAAGAAACTTTCTTCAAGCGAAGTGAAGAGAGAGCATTCCGAGGCAGTGTTGCTCAGTCAGCGGAGAAATAATTCCGGTGCCCTCTAGGCTGACTGCAAGCAGGACACCCTCTTGCTCTTTCCTCATTGGTCAATTCCTCACACTCATTACCACTGACTCCACCTCCGGGGCAGCTGAACCCAGCTGGCATGCTGTACTTGTCAAGCATACTAAAAGAACCCTGGGGTGAGAAGTATTTTGTGGCTATAAGAAGTAATAGCCCCTTCTGCTCTTATCTCACAATACCATAGGTTCTTGGTGGGAGGGTGGGATATGTCTAAAAAGTACACTAACCTCATTCTTCTCTTTCTACAGCGTATGTCAACAGTGGCTTCTTTTCTTATCAAGAACCACACAGAACTAAAGAAATGTGCAGGGGAGCTACTGTATCTCAGGAGACGTTATGGGCAGGACGGCATTTGGATAAGTTATAGACAAAAGGGTGTTAGAAGTAGTTCTGGGCAGGAGGACAGAGTTCTGGGCAGGAGGGCACAATGAGAAGCTGTGGGCAGGAGGGGTGTTAGGAGAAGTTGTTATGCCAGGTCAGAATGTTATGCCATGAAAAAAGAAGTACGAAGAAAAGCAAGTCTAGACCACGACCACCAGATGCAGACTGTGCCATTGTCTTAACCTGACAGACTGGAAGTGCGTGGGTGGAAGGGGCTGTTTCAGTCAGTAAACTATTTTATGCAAGACATATGCAGGAGAGAAGAGAGAAGTACTGGGAGATGCATTGTGCCACTGTCTTAACCGGAGTGGGTGGGGGGAGGGACTGTTTTTTAGTCAAATTATGCAAGGCATGAGCAGGACAAAACAGAAAAGTACTGGGATACACTATGCAACATGACAGAGTCAGTGGATTGCGGGGCTGGGGGGGCTAGTGTTTTTCAGTCAATAGAATTATGCAAGACTGCCAGATGTGCAGGAGAGAAGAGAGGACAAGTATTTTGGGCAGGAGAGATGACTGGGAGACATAGATTACTGTCAACCGACTGTTTAGCAGGCCAAAGAAATGTTTTAGTGAACACGTTCTAGTACTTTAACCTAATGGCCTTGACTTGTTTTGTAGCCAGGTTGGCACAATTCTGCTTGATGGCCAGGGGCAGCAAGATAGAATGCTCATGTTAGCAAAGGCAGAAATGACTGCAAAACTGTAAGTACAATTTTTTTTTCTCATTTCACTGTGAACCTACAACACACAGGTACAGGTGAAAATTCAATTTGGCATTTTGTGATTGTGATCATATTTTATTTATTTTTGTTAACCAGGAGAGACACACTAAGCTGAAAGCTTGTTTACAGGTGCGACCTAGGAGCACAAGGGAGTTAAGTGACTTGCTCAGGGTCACACAGTATGCAAGTGGGAGCTGTGGGATTCAAACCCAGGTTTCCAGGTTTGTAACTCAGAACCTTAAACCACTGCGCTATATTGCTATGGTTTATCCATGAGTGAGTTACGGTGCCTTGTAAATGGCATTTGTAACCCTGCTGAGAAAAACACACTGTATGACCAAAAACTATTGTCATATCTGCATTCCTGACTCAGGAATTGCCTGAACAGTATAAAAAATACATGGGGAAAATAAACGCACACTGGAAATGAATGTATCCAGACTCGTTCCAATCATTTCAATGGGAACCCAAAAAAAATTCACAGAAACTCCCAAATCTTACTTCAGGACTCCCATTTTTTTTCCCCCAGAAAGTCCAGGACTCTCGAACAAAAAATCCTACCGAAAGCCCTGATCAAATGGGTGTCCTGATGCCACCATGGTGGGTACCTTGTTAACGTGAGGGAAAGGCACTGCTAAGCAACAAACAAAACTTGGTGCATTAGTTTATTTCCTTCCAAACCACACACAGGCACTCTAAAGCCTCAAAGAACCATGGGTAGGCAAATTCTTGTCTAGAGGACAGGGCAGGCTGGCAAGGTTTCATCAAAACAAAAGTCACCCTTTATGTTCCGGGCAAACATGAGCATGACAAACTACAACTGGGTGGTTAGTTCTGCTGGGACTCCTTGGTGCACCGCAGTTGCCATCTCTAATAAACCAAGTCAGCCCCAGAGCAAACAAGGCATTTTGTACATTCGGTGGTTGTATATCAGAGAGGCAGGTTAGAACAACAACAGTACATCAGATTCACAACAGGCATGAGAGAACAAATGTCCAGTTGTTTGGTTTCTGTCTATCTCTCCAATTTCACACACAAATACGCTGAAGCCTCAAACCCAGTCCAGGCATGGCTTTGATGGCACCTACAATGCCCTGAAGAATCCCAACAGGATGAAAGGTGCGTGTAGCTTGGCGTTCTCTATCTTGACTAGCACAAAACGACTTTTGTTCTGGTGAAACTTTGTCAGTATAACCCGCTCTACCCACACACACACACACACACAGGATCTGCATGCTCATGATACTCTGCACTGGTTTGAGGCTTTAGAATGCTCGTGTGTGGTTTGGTGAGATTTACAGAAATCAAACTACTTGCAAATCTGTTCTCTCCTCGCATATTTTCTGGATTCCACAAGCGGCACTTCCCTGATATGCTACCTCTGAGACTACGAGATCCTGATGAAACAGTGTGTACTGATGACAAAAGTTTGTCTATCACCTGTGATGAAACAGAAATGTTGCAGAAACAAACAAGTGTGGCCACCACGTCCTTCAGTATTACAGCTCATCAGACTGCTTGATACTTTGTGCACGTGTTAAGTAAACGAGTCTGAAAACTTCAAAACACACTTACCTTTGCTTTTCTGTTTCACTTTTTATTTCATCTGTGAAAGAAAAAGAATATTGTTTGTTGCATGATAAGTATCTAATTTAATTTATTTTAGTATGTTTTACTTTACCAGAAAAATCTAATTGAAAACCAAGACCCTTTCAGCGACAGCGAATTGGTCAGAATGCAGCAGATCCCATTGCACCATCAATTTTCAGCAAAAAAATGTACACAGTTATATTATGCACAAACTAAAATGTATTCTGAAGTACATATAAGCTTCCTTTAAATAACTAGTTAAGACACGTTAAATTTGTTCAAGGAAACACATTCAAATAAACTGGAAGACAATTTAAAGCACCTTTCCAAAAGCTCAAGGCACTGAACATACTTTAAAACAATTTATAAAACGGGACTTGACAAACATGCATTCCCACTGGACAGCTAGGCTTGCATGGGCATTGATTAATGCCTAGGATACCAACCAGAGTGTGAAATTCCTATACTTTAGGTGCCCCAGGGCAGGTATTGTTGATTGGAGACACCACATTCCCCTAACTGCCTGCCCTCTGGGGCACCTAGCTGTGGCTGACCTTTTTATTTCCTCAGGCAGTCAGGCTGATCTTTTTTTCCCAGCAGGCATCAATCCCCCCCCCCCCCCAGCCAAGAATGAATTGCGATCATCGCTCTAATCCTTTCCCTCCCCAAGTGCGACTGTTATGTGACCATGGTGACTGTATAACAAGCGTGCTAATGGGATTGTGACCGCGGTCACATAATGATGCATTCAGTCAATATGTTGTTGTGAGTTGCTGGCTGCGCTGACTGCTGGATCCCACCCCCATGTGAGTTGCTGCTCATGCCAGAAACACAGATCATGGTACTGGAGGTGCGAGCGGTAGCACAGCAGTGTTTGAGCAGCAGAAAGTGGTAAGGGCTGGGTTTTTTTCTCAGTACAGGCCTTTTAATACTGCAGTAAGGGTTAGGAAGGGAGACTGAACCTGGCTGAGACAGCGGGCAGATCAACAAGTCCCTTTAAGGACTTGGTGGGGGAAGCACAGCAAACAATCGAAATATCCCCAAATCCTTTTAAGGAATAAGGGTTGAAAATCTAACTATTAATTCTGAAATCCCTTTTAAGGGGACAGTGAACTTGGCTGTGGCAGGGCAGGGGCAGATCAGTAAGTTAAATTTAAGGACATGTTGGAGCAGCAGAGCAGAAAATCAGAATATCCCCAAACCCTTTTAAGGTATAAGGAGGGGAAAGTGACAGGGGGGCAGAGGAAGGGTAGGATAAAACTAAACACTCCACTACCTACTACCTCCCTGAAATAATCAGACCACACTCAGGTGTTGTTCATATGTGTGCTTACCTGGTTGATAAATGTTGACAAAGTAAAAATAAAACTGCATTAGCTGAGGGTTTCAACCACCACTTTTCTGTCTCCACCAAAAATGGGAAAATGGCAAAAGATGGCCCAGTACAAAAACATATGGTTCTAGAAAAGGAAATGGGACCACTGGGAGGACTGTTTGCGATGATGACACTAACGCTGACGATGGCAGAGAAGTACTGTGTTAAAAAATATGGAGCGGCATGTAAATCAGTTTACAGGCAGGTATTTGTCATACTTGGGTGTCCCACTGGACAAGTCATTTTTTTTCTGAATTTCATACCCTGATACCAACGCTAAGCCTGGCATTCCTCTTTCTGGGCGACTCACAGCAATACATGCGATGTACGTCCTAGACATTCTCGCGTTCACTGCCAAGATCCTTCTATTGCTGTGTCAAATGACGGCGCAAAAAACGGCGTCAAATGTAACTCGCCAAAATCACATTATATACACAGCTAGCAAACCAAGGACAATTTAATTAAACAAAAAGAGGATGTATAGACAAAAAATGAATAGTAACAATTTTGTGGGACTCGTATGAAATCTCTACTGACTAAATCCCGAGAATAACAAGCTCAAAACTAAAATCCTGACATATCAAATACAAACAGCTAAAATCACAGCCAGTAGAAATCCCAACTAATAGCAGGTCTGTAGTGATACCGCAGCCTAAGAGCACTTTTTCTGTATTGTGTAGTGATACCACCTCTTGTTATTGTTACAGCGCTCGTCTACTGCAAAAAAAGTATTCGGTTATTTTAGGGTAACACAAGAGCTTTTCTGTCCGGTTCCGGTACTTTAAATAACCAGATCTGTCACTGAGGATGCCATGTCTTTATGCCAATTAGGTAACTACTCAGTGTTTTAAAAAAGATACCTCGCAGTAGCACTTTTGCAGCTCACTGGCATGGACATCTAGAGTGGTTGTGATATGCAATATGTATATTACAGTTCGCTAGTGACTGCAGCAGACTTTATATAAGCAGGAGTGGGGAGAGAAAACACTATCAGGGAAATTTATTTTTAGTCACTGATTTAAAAAAAATACTCATTCCCTGTATTTTACATTGGCACTGCTGAAAAATAACACTAAATCCGGCTACATGCTACAAAGTAACTTTGCTTTGGTCTAGAAACAACTGTGCGCAAACCGACTTCCATAACGCTAAATCCTGCTTCAGATCTTACTGTTAACAACCTGCTTCGGTCTTGGATAACCATTGCGGACATACAACATTATTAAACTGCAGCACTGCAAATCACTGTTTCCTACCTCTAATTGTTGCACACAACTTCGGAAGGACGTTTGTGAGATGGGCTGCAAAATAACATCCTGCTTCATTCAGGGAGTTACAAAATCCTGTACTCTAAATCCTAGCATCAGCAAAGATCTGTGGCAAACTGTCCAAAAGTCAGCTTTCTGAACATCTGGATTATGCTGTCGGACTAACGTTTGATGGTAATCAGAGTGTCGGGCACAATTTGATCTGCTAAACGGACTGGACCCTCATAGCCACCATGCAACCAATTTAAACACTAGACAAACAAGTGTTTCATATAACACACATATTTGTCTTCCATCGCTAATAATTTTCCTTTACTGCAGTGAAAAACCCCTACCGATCGCAGTACAAGACTGCATGCTTCCGATTCCACTTCCTGATTTACCAACACTTCCGTATGGGGAACTACTTGACTGCTCGCAGGGACACAGGTACAAATCAACCAAAAAAAGCATTTTATAACACTTTACAACTGTTTTGAGCCCCATTTTATAAGTGCAATAACCCACTCCAGACCATGGGTATACCAGGCATTAATGCACTTCCCAGTTGGTTGAATGTCACTCGGGTTCCCCCCTCGTGCCTCACAATGCAACTGGGGCGTGCATTAATGCCTGGTATAGCTTACAAACACATTTACAAAATGGCAAGAAAAAAATCCTGAAACCTCATTGGCTAAAAGATACCACCTGACCATGCATTAAGAACTTAGCGATGTATTGTCATGTGCCAAATTTTATTATCAAGGAAAAAAAGCCTCATTACCTCCAAAATCAGACACTATTTCATGTATATATTTTTGCCATTCAGAATGTATTTAAACAAATGATTTGGTGTAAAATTGTATTTAGTGATTTATTTATTTGAAAACCAGTAACCGGGAAAGGCACACTGATCCAAGACTCGTTTCCAGGTGTGACCCGGGGAAAGTGGATACAGTGAATCAAATCCAGTAGTAAAATAAGTATTCCACAAATAATAAAGTGCAAACAGTGAAAAGTGCAACACAATTCAAGTGCAAAAACAGTAACAGGTAACAGAAGCTGGAGCAATGAGCAGCAACATAGCCCAATGTAAATGATAAACAACAAGGTTGAACATTTCAGTGCAGTGCTGTCTGGGACTATAAACTGACCCCAGAAATGGGGGGGGGGGCATAGCTGGGGAGGAAAGGGGACTGGGGCAGTTCAGGTTGGGGGCTGACAGGAGCAGGAGGGGGAGCTCAGGAGTTTAAGTTGATGCCTAAGGGAAGCAGGGGAGGATGATGGACAGTGAGAGGACGGGAGCAGCTTCCGGGGGAGAGAATGTGACAGGAAAATGGTGATTGTTCAGTAGAGAAATGAGGGTGAGGGAGGGAGAAGGTGCGAGGATCTCTGGAGAGGAGGGAGTATTGAGTGAATGGGCGAGATGAGTGTAGCTAGGTAAGAGGGTACTGACCCAAGACAGTACTTGGATATGAAGAATACACAGTGGGACTGACAACGGGAGGGAAAGGGGAGAATGGAGATGGAGGAGTAGAGGCAGCAGTGATGAGCGTAAGACGGAACTGGTAGCAAAACGACAGAAGGTATCACAGAGAGCATCCATGGTGGCAAGAGAAGAGGTAGGGGCGATACCATAGACCACATCCACATAATCTAAGACTGGGAGCAACATTTTGATAACCAGCTTTCCGTGGACCTGCAGAGACAGGCAGTCTTTGTTACAGTACAGGGCACAAAGCTTAAGGCAGAATTTGGCATGGATGGCATTGACATGTGGTGAGGAGTTGAGCCTACTGTCAAGACATACACCGAGATACTTAAAGGGGTGGGGCACTTCAAAGGGGGAACCATCCAGGGTGGAGAAGGTTGGGAGCAGAGCAAACCTGGCCTATTTCTGGCTGGTGCCAAAGGTCATGGACACTTTTTTTTTTTTTTTTTTTTAAGTGTTGACCCGGAGCAGGCTGGACTTGAACCAGCACAGAAATACTGTGAAAGTCGCCCTAGAGAAAGACTTCCACAGTCACAGTCGAGGGGCCTGAGGTGCAGAATGAAGTCACCTGCATATATCTGACTATGTGAGTTAACACAGGCAGAAGGGAGGTCATTGATGAAAATGGAAAAGAGGACTGGACCCAGGATGCAGCCCTGTGGGACTTCAGCCTGGAATGGGAGTGGAGGGGACAGGACATTACCATCTTGTAGTGACTGCTGATGGTCCAAGAGATAGGAAAGAAATCTGTCAACAACAGGGGCTGAGAGGTCGGCAGAACTCAGGCTGTCCAGGAGGAGTGGATGAGCAAAAAGACTTTGGCAAGATCAATGAAACTGGCCGCTGTGATGTACTCCTGATCCCTCCCAGTGTGGATGGAGTCAGTGAGCCATAGCAGGGAGGAGATGGAGGCGTGGTGCTTCTGAAATTCAGACTGGAAGGGGAAAAGGAATTTGGATGAGTGGAGGAAGTCAGAAATCCTGGAAAAGACCAGTTTCTCTTGCAACTTAGCAAGAGAGGGGAGGAGTGAGATAGGACAGAAGTAGCCAGGAGTGGAGGGATCTCCCCCTTTGTTGAAGGGGAGAACGTGGGCAATCTTCCAAGACTGAAGCACAGCACAGAGGGTGAAGGAGAGGTTGAGGAGATGAGTGACAGGGTAGACGATGGCAGGAGCTGGGAGATGGAGAAGTTGAGAGTCCAGGCTATCAGTGCTAGATTTGGACAGGTTGAGCAAGGAAAGGCCAAGCAGGGTTTCCTGGGTAGTGACAGGGGTGAAATGAAACCCCACTGGGGGGAGGGTGATGAAAGAGGGACAGGAGCAGAACAAGGAGGGGCAGTGGAGAGGGTACAGCACATGCAGTGAAAAACTCACTGAAGTGAGCAGTGAGAGAGGAAGGGTTGGAGACTGGTGAACCATTTATTATGAGGATTGGGGGAGAAAACCAGGCTGAGGGATCAAAAAGGGAGTGACTCACCTTCTACAATTTGGCAGGGGAGTTAAGATTGATCTGGAGAATAGTCTTAAAATACAGGGATTTGGTGGTGGTACAAATGGCCTTTGTGCAAGTGTTTCTAAATGCCTTGTAAGAGAAGAGGTCAGACAGGAGCAAGATAATCTATAGTGGGCCCAGGCTTGATCACTGATCTTACACAAATCAATCAGATCACAGCTGATCCGGGGGCGGTGAGAACACTTAACCCTGGACTTCCTGATGGGGGCATGCTTGTCCCAGACAGAAGTAAATTTCGAGTGAAAAGGGGGAGGGCTATGTCTGAGGCGGGGAGAACGGGGACCAGTCCGCTGTAGCCAGTTCACTCAGTAGAGCGTCTCTGTTGAGCAATCAGAGGGATGTGGATCAGATGTACGTGGGAAATGAGGGAGGGCGACAGACTTTTCTGATGGGTGGCCTTTTTTTTTGTATCTGGCAAATACCTGCTGCAACAGTGCGGCAGGGGTACGAGGAGAGAACACAGTCCAGAAAGGTGTGGTTTGAGAAGTGTGGATTGAGCCAGGTGGGTTCAGTAATGTGTTGTGAGAGATTTACGGATTTAGTACTGACAGAAGTCTGCCTGGAGGCCAGGAGGATGAATTCACCAGAAGAGGAGTATGAAGTGATGACAAGAGAGTGAGCCAACCAGAGAGCAGAGAGGAATTTTCTGAGAAGCATAAAAGACCCCAATGAAGATGAGTAAGGTAGAGGGGAAGGAAAGCTTGGCAAGGAGAAACTTAGGGGAAGAGGGTACAGCATCCGGAGAGTGACAGTGCAGGAGAAAACATTGTACTAAAAAGGTTTCATCTTACATACACTACAAAGGAGCAACATACCATTTTATAAGCGCAATAAGCCACGCCCAGGTGTGCATTAAAATCCTTTATAAAATGGGTAGATAATTTGCTATGTCCTGATTGGCCAAAAGGGTTCCTGGCCTGTACCATTATGTGGTGATGTATGGATGCATGGATTGTGAAGGGGTTGTGGGATAACAGATGGACCACACACTGAACTTCAAGCTCAACACACAATCTCTCTGTGATGTTTATTCAAAATACAGAGGATAATCTTAAGCAATGGCATATCCCTTCTTCAGTACATCAGTTTGCAGCAACAGACTATGAATGTCCTGTCTCTGCACTTAGCCAGAACCTACTGAGACTGATCTCTGATCTAACTTATCAGTTGAGATTCAGCCTCCACCCCCTATGCGGGCCTTGTTTGCTTAGGTGGTGGGGGCTCAAATAAAATAAAAACAAGCTAAAGACACAAAACCTTGGTGCAGAAGCACTGAAACATGGGTTACCCCAAAGAGCATTGACAATAAGCTAAGTTTCAAAGAAACACAACATCACATATACCTCCATAATGCAAAACATCATGGGATATATGTAAATCACCATGGCATTTCAGACTTGTTCAACTTACAGCAATTTACATGCATTTTAAATAGCACAACTAACAATTTCTATGATATACAGTCACCTAGTACTTTTTACCTTTATCAAAAACACCTAGTATCATGGTATTTTCAACATTTACAGGTTTTATACACATAAGGTATATACATTAAAAAATTTTATGACATAGTGCCATTGCATACTAAATCCAACGAGGAACACAGCCTGTTTTATATCAGCTCGGCAGTCACAACAATAACCTCCTTGTACGAGGACCTGAGAGGGAAAAGAAAAATTAAAGAGGACACTTTAGCACAGTCAAGAAAGGGAAGGGGATGCCCATAGGTGGGCAACCTTATGGACTAGAAATTGTAAAGGCTAGATTAGGCTAAGAAATCGAAGAACTGTTGCAACAAATTTAAGAAAAGGTCAGTCCTCAAGAGTGGCAGGAGCTCCGTCACATGGATGTATTTATTGAAAATCAGTAACTGGAAAAGGCACATTGAGCCAAACCTCATTTCCCAGATGTGACCAGGGGTTGGGGGAGGACTGGGAAAACAAGTACATTCAAAGGTAAAGTACAGTCAATGTAAAAAAGCAGTGTATAAGCATATATGAATTACCATGGCTACTAAACATCTGTAAAAAGGCTATATGTATCACAGGGAATTAAGAGTCAATCAGGAATTTGCATAATTAAGCGAATTAATAAAACAGACGAAGAAGGGAGAAATGCCGTAAAATGACTAACATGTATAAAACAGGAGTAACACATACCAGGACAGAGGAAAAGGCAGAAGGAGTAAGTAATTTAGGTAAGTGGAAGGATAACAGGCAGGTTAGATAATGCAGGAGAAAGAAGAAACTAAAAAGAAGTTTAAGATGGTGTTTGAAAGATAGGAAGGAGACAGGTGAACTGTGGGAGAGATGGAGTTTCAAATGTTCCAAACCACTACACCAGGTACTTTCCGGTATTGAGGAAGCACTGCACACAGATATCAATGATCCCTGAAACTTTAAAGTGATTCTGTCATATTCTTAGATTGGGGGTAACTTACATTAAATTGAAGGTAGTGCTGGCGATAGTCTTGCTGCATAAATGTGAGTAATTTTTCTGCTGCCGTTATTGAATGGGAAGGGACTGAAGTTTAGCTCCAACAAGGTAATCAGCCAGTCTCTTGCACTTCCTGATTTAATTCCATGCCCCCACGCTATGACGTGCAGCCAGGGAGAGCACGGGGGTGCACCCCATCAAAATGAATGAGGGCATTTTTTATTAGCAGTTTGTATATTATGATGGCGAGTTAGAGATGAATGAAGGCCACCGCTCAACTACCAATGGCCTTGTTAGTCGAGCAGTGGCCTTCATCAATCTCTAACTTGCCATCATATGTAGAAACTTCTAACAAAAAAAATACCCCATTCATTTCAATGGGGTGTGCCCCCGTGCTGCACATCATAAGTTGCCTGAGTGCAGGAGTGTGGAAATTAATCGGGAAGTGAAAGAGATCGGCTGGCTTCCTTGTCGAGGCCAAATTACGATTTCTTCTCATTCAATAATGCCAGCAGAAAAACAATTAACATTTATGCAGCAAGACTATTGCCAGTACAACTTTCAATTTAATGTAAGTTATCCCCTAATCTGACAAAATCACTTTAAAAAAATTTCTGGCAGCCATATTGATAAAGTAAAATGATCTACCACACCTCTCTTGCCACTACTTCAAAAAAAACTATTTATACTGTAATACACCTAGTATTCGATTGTAGTTATTAATTGTATTGTATAAAGGGAAATGTCCACCTGTAATCAGGTCCCACTGCAGTGTAAGCAAGGGCCCAATAATGCATTTTCACAAACAGTAAGGGGGGTGTGTGTGTATTTTTCTTTTTTTTTCCTTTTACTTACGGTGCGTTTATTAATTTAGTTTTTATCTGGTTGATCCTGCCGTCCCTCTTGCTGGTATTCTGACTTCAAGCGCCCCTAGCAGCACACCCACAACCTACCGCAACTGTCCCGAGAATGACGTATGAGTCGGGCAGCAGTCGCAGGAGGGCACACAGCAGTTCTGTACAGATGGAAACATTAATAGCTCCTGTTTGCAACTGACATGCTCCAGTGCCATACTGAGACCAGGTACAGACTGGCAGTTGACTGCCAGTCTATATGGTCTCGGTATAGCATCGGGACATGTAATCTGCAGATAAGAGCTACTGTATTAGTAGCTCTGACTATACAAGATATCCATGTACGCTCCCATGACTTCTCGCCGGCTCATACGTCATTCTTGGGACAGCCGCTGGAGGTTGTGGGAGCACTACTAGGTGTGCTTAAGAGTCAAAATGCTGGCGGGAGTGATAGCATGATCAACCACATAGAAACTAAATAAATAAACACACTGTAGATAAAAAAAAAAAAAAAGGACTCTCTGCGAAAATATATATCGGGCCTTGCCTCACACTGAGATGGGGCCTAATTACAGGTGTATACGTCCCTTTAACTCTGTTATAAACTCCCAGGTCAAGCCTCAAAATAGGCACCTGATTGTCTAGCACACCTGCCTGGTAAATAAAAACTAAATTAGTAGATTAATTAACCCTGAACCCCTCCTCATCTCAAAAAATGCCTAATATTTGTAAAATACACAACAGAACCCCTTTTCTCACTTTTTTATCTACTTTCTTCCATTTTACCTTCCAGGACTCTAAAGAGCAGTTCCAGAGTTCCTCTTCTACAGCACTACATCTACCACAGTCCACTCGCTTGCACTCCCAGGCCTCCTCTCTGACTCTGTCTGCCCCTTCAGCCCATTTACACATTCATTTCAACCTCCTTCTCAACAACCAAAAACATCTGACCACTTTCACTGACCAACAACAACAACAAAAATCTGCTACTTTCAAGCAGTATGGGCCCTATTCACTAATATGCCAGGTACACTCCAGTAGGAGCACGTACCAGGTTGTGCAACTGAGCGTCACCTAGCCAGACCTTGCAGAATGCGCAGGACCAGTAAGCACATGCTCAGCCATGTAGCTCTGTGCCAGAAGCTGGGCCGGCAAGGGGGACGGACGAGGGCCATACCAGAGGCTTCCAATCGGAAGCCCCAACCAGGCCTCACAATGGACGTCCTGCTCCAAGAGAGCAGAAGGTCATGACACATGGTGGCTCACATAGGGCTGCCATGTCCCCGAGAGCTGGCATGACAAGTTACTGATTTTGGTGTCGGCGCCCTGCAGTCTGCCACCACCTCCCTAGCCCTCCATGGTACTGAGATACTATTGTGCCCTGTGTCAGCAGGTTAAAGGGGGGGGTGCCCTCTGGCTGGCATAACGGTAAATGCCCCCGGCATGGACCAGCACAGCGCAAATGGCAACATTCATGCTGCTTTACGCCAGCCCTTTGCAGGCACGCTCAGTCCCCACCCTTTGCCCGGAACAGCCGTGTAGTTGCACGGGGTCCCTGGCGTACAGTCCCAGGCAGGGGTGAAGAGTGGGTACGTGCAGGTAATACATCTGTGTGTGTGCTGGACAACCTGGATACCTGGCCCTACATGCCACGTAGAAGGCAAGTAGGACCAGAACACCGTTAATGCATAGGGCCCTATGTAAGGGGTATACATCATGTGACATCACTGGATACAGCTAAAGTGGAAGTTGCGCTGTGCCAAAGTTAATGGCCATGAAACAACTGCGATCTGTCATAGAAAACATTTTGGCTCTGAGAACAGACAAACCAACAGAAGCCACTTAACCTAACTACGTCTTCCCCAGGGGAACAAAAATATGCCACTCTCACAACCCTGAGTAGTTAAGTGGGAGAAGAGGGGAAAACCAGTTAAAATGGAAAAAAAAATTCTGGGGTCAGGATACAACTGTCCCTGCAAGAACATGGTAGGCAGGCCAGCACCCTCTAGTGGCAGCTAAGTCCCTAACTCTCCAAATACACAAGTATTACAGAATGGGTAAACTACTTTGGCATGTTTAACATTATTTTAACAGTTTTTCAAACATTTGCAAAAAAATTTTTTTTTTTTTTTTTTTAAAACATTTAGTATTTATTTATAGATCCATTTTATAAGTGCAATCAGACACCCTAGGGATGTGGGTTGTTGTCTGATAAATGTACTTCCCTGGTGCTGAAGGCACTCTGCGCTTACTACACATCTGGTGCATGTGTTCATCAGATAATCCACAACCTGTCGTGGGCTGTTGCTTACATAAGCAGTAATCAACACAGTGAACACAAAAACAGAACCTCACTAATACTTCAATTAATATCATACAGCAGTAACATATAGGGTGCTGATACGCTGACTGTCATTCAAAATAGGAATGCTTAAAGAAACTACCTTGTATTCAGTTTGTTTTCAAAACACAGCACAAAAAGAGCTTGCTTGAGCCATACTGGAAACAAGTTCCAAATCTGGAGGGCCACTGCTGAAAAAGTGTTTCCCAGCAGATTTCAAAGTGACTGTGGAATTAATGGCATGCTAAATCCCCCAAAGCGCATATCCCCAGTGTCAGATAAAAACTTTAACAGCTTGCAGAAGTACTGAGGGACCAATCCATTCAGGCCTTCGAATATTAAAAGGTAAACCTTAAAATTGATCCACCGCTTCACAGGCTTTCAGTGGAAAGAGAACAGCACCAGGGTGGCATGTTTCCCACATCTAGGGAGACAGATAAAAGGACCTGGGAGTCAAAATAGACAAGAAACTGTAGTACGGCATGCAGTGCGTGGCTCCTGAGGGGCAGTGGAATGGTGGGCTGCATCAAAGGAGGTGGTGACCAGCAGAGCAGGGGAAGAATCCTGTCACTTTACAAGGCACTGATCGAACCCCATTGGGCTCTGCAGCTATGCCTGCCTGTGACGCTGTCAAGCCATCTGCAGCTGGCCCATATTTCCACTGTAATGGTTTCTGCAAGCCCTGGAAAGCATATCACTCCTAGTTTTGCACCAACTACTCTGGAAGTAGGTGCACTTCAAGCAGCTTCTTGACAAGGCAGTCCAGCATAACATTCAGAGGCTGGGGGACAGAAAGAAAAATCTATCTATAAAATGGTCTGGTCAGGTTCTGACTCGTCACTGGTCAGGACCTGTCACATGGTACTGCGTTAACCTAGCATGCATATACTCCTGCTCAGAAGATATGACAGAAGTGCATTAATTGAGAGCACAACTAGTCGAGGTCAGAAAGGTCAATATGCAAATTACATATCCACATGGTCAAATGATCACAATGCAAATTAAACAACCCAGCAACATCAAATCTCAAAAAAAAAATATATAATAATAATTTACCCAGCCCACCTCCATAACATTGCTCAAGAATCACAAACTGTAAAGGAAATCCATTGTACAACTTTGAAAAAGCATACAGTACTTAGTACTACTCAGAATTCCAAACCCAAAAAGCAAAATATATTTCAAAACTATGATTCTAATCTACACAACAGAAACATTCAGATATCGTATATCACTAGACCATCAGCAAAATTTCTACAAACACTGTTCTAAAAGCTAATAAAACATCTACTTACCCATAAACTTACCTAGAGTTTGGAGACTTTTTAGATAATATGATCATTGTTCAGCGAAATAATTTTACCCTGTTTATTAGTGGGGCTCGAGTTCTGGGAGGAGGGGAGACATCAGCTGAGCACAGGTGCTTAAAACAACAAGTCGGCGCCACTGGAGGGGCACCAGGACTACGTGACCTCAGTCAGCCTATAGGGTAGCTGCAGTATTTCGAATTAAGATGCAGCAGAGTTGTAATCCACTCCCTCACTCACCCAGATGTCACCATGCAATCATTTCAGAGAGAAGCAGGACCAAAAAGTATGTTTGTGTTTTATTTATTTTTTTCTTACACTCAGGGCTCTTTGTACAATGCTGCTGTGATCATTTCCCACCATCGAACTGGAGTTACAGGAGAAGGAAGGACACCAGTAGAGGAAGAGCTTAGGGAGGCTCCAAATTCTAACAGTGTGGGGACCTGTTAGGTAAAGCAATCATCATTGTTTAAAGAAATAATTTTACTCTGTGACTGTTTATTAGGGGGGCTAGATTTCCAGGAGGACACCAGCAGAGGGCAGGCTGATGGAGAGTGCTTAAAACAACATGCCTGCACCATCGGAGGTGCACCAGGACCACGTGGCTGCAGTCAGGCTACAGCACGTGTGGCATCCAAATAAGTGCCGTCCCGGGCTGTCCGAAGGGAGGACCACAAGCCACTCTGCTCAGAGGGCAGGTAAGGTAGGAAAGACAGATATGGGGGAGGGGATAGCTAGTACATAACGAGGGAAGGCTTGCAGAGGTCAAGGATCGTGGAGTTAGCCGACCCGGTGGCGCTGAGGGTTCAGGTGCTAGATGCCACACGTCGTGCCACACCGGCAACCAGAGTCTGGAAGCAGACTCGGGCCGCTGGGGGTCAGCAGGGGAGGGAAGGGATCAAGCATCCAGAGGACTTCTCCCTTCCCAGGAAGGATTTGGGACAGCGCCGCCCCGCGGCGTGTCCTGGCAGGTGCAGGCAGCACTGGAACATGCGGGCGCGAGCAGCTGCTAGGGGTGGAGGACAGCGGGTGTCGGCGCAATGGACGCCATTGCACGGCCACACTCCAAGGAGTGAAACAGCATGGAAAAACCCTGGAGGATGGGGGAAGCGACGAGGGCCCCAGGGGTCTAAGCCCCACATCCTCAATATGGGACCCATCCTCAATGGTCCCAGGCACCACCCACAGGACGGACCCTCTAATATGCAGATAGATCCGCCAGGTAGTTGAGGCGGGCCCTCCCCCCAAGGGGGTAATCTGGGGAGCTGGTAAGTCCTGTGGGGGAGACTTAAGAGGAGGTTATCTGTGGGGAGTAGAGGGTAGACCGAGAGGGCACCTCTAAGAGATGCCTCGGCCCGAAGGAGCCAAATAAAGTTCACAAAAAAAAAAAAAAGTATTGTGGAGTCTATGGTACAATCTATCTAAGGTAGAACTACGGGGGAAGGAAACTAGAATAGTTGTAGCTACAGCCTATCCAGGGTAGGCCTATGAAGGGGACAGTGGAGTCTGTAGTACTCCCTTATCTAGGATAGGCCTACAGAGGAAGGAAACAGAAGGGTTGTAGCTACACCCTATCTAGGGTAAGTCTTGGGTGGTAGGAAAAAGAAGGGCTGCAGTTATACCCTATCTAAGCAAAGGCTAAGTGGGAGAAAATGGAAACATAGAATTTGACGGCAGATAAGGACCAATTGGTCCATTCAGCCTGGACATTTCTCCCTACCTACGCTATTACCGCAGGCCATGCCCAAGCTACAGCTTGCTCCCTCCCTCCCCTTCCTTTCCGCTATGATTCCCTTGTGCATATCCCATGCATTCTTGAACCACATCACTGTTTTCGCCCCACCACCTCCTCCACTGGACGGCTCTTCCAGGAATCCACCACTCTTTCCTCACATCTCTCCTGAATCAACCCCCATCCAGCTTCCATAGCATGTCCCCTTGTTCTTGAGCACTTTTACTTCTGAAAAATACTTCCCTCCTGCACCTTATTTGCCCCAGTAAGCTATTTAAAGGTCTCTATTATATCCCCCCCTTCTCTGTTCTAGGGTATACATACTGAGGTCCTTTAGTCTCTCTTCATAGGGTTGTTGATGCAGACCTGCCACCATTTTAGTTCCTCTCCTCTGGACCACATCCACTCTATGCTCTTTCAGAGATGTGGTCTCCAGAATTGGACATGGTACTCTCGGTGGGGAGTTTACCAGCAATCTATACACAGACACCACCACCTCCCTCTTTCTGCAGGTGATACCTCTTCCCTATGTGCACCAGCATCCCACTAGCCCTCCCTACTACCGTATTGCTCTGCCTGGCCACCTTTAGGTCATTCAATATGATTAGCCCAAGTCTCTTTTTTGCTTGGCGGTCATCAATACCACGCCACCCAATTTGTACTTTACCCCTGGGTTTCTGTGCCCTAAGTGCATTATTTTGCACTTTTTACAACAGTAGAGCTACAGCAAATCTAGAATAGGTCTATGGAGGCAAGAAGCGGAAGGGGTTGCAGTAGCTCCCTGTTCCGGGTAAAGGTACTGGTGGGGTACTTCCTAGCTAGGGCAGGCCCACAAAATGTGTGGTAGGGAGTGTCTGACGTAAGGGAGAGGAGCTGTTGCTGTATTATTGTAACAGCATTACAAAGGCATGCTTAGGAAACAGCTGTGGGACAGAACATGTACAGATGGTAGGAGGACAGGAGCAGGGTGGTGTGCTGTAAGGGGTGTGGGGCTGCAAGGTTTCTGGATACATTGTGGGAGGTAAGTGGTCGCCTAGTATGCAGGAGTTTGAAGCAGTTGTTGACAGAGATGAAGCAGTTTCGGTGGAACCTAGGGATATCTAGTGAAGGGGGAGTGGAGGTTGCGATAGGTAGAAGGACAGGTCAGGGGACCTTCCAGGTGAATGAGGTAGGCAAGAGAGGGATGAAGAAGGGCAGACCTAAATGCCCTGGGCTCCTCTACCACAGAGGGTGAGAAAATGGGGGGTAGTGGTAGGTGGAAGGGGAAGTCAGGAGGGAGGGGGCACCTACTGTGATGCCAGTGTGGAACAAATTCTTCCCACTGATTTGGGAGGGGGAGGCCAAGGTAGTGTGATGGGGATAGTTCAGGGCGGGGGATCAAGGTAGTTTAGACTGGCAAAGGGGGGAGGATGAGAGAATGGCACAAGCAGCGAGACTGGAAGGGGACAGGGAAGGGAGATCAGTGTGGGAAGCAGGGGGTACAGGAGGGCAGGACACACATGGGGAGGAGAACAGTAGGGCGGCTGTGGGAGGCAGAGGAGAGGTCAGTTAGACTGGTAGGGAGGGACAGGATGGCGGGTTTGTGGTCAAGGCTGGAGAGGAGCAGTCAGACAGAGGGGGAACTCTAGAGGCAGGCAGTGTGGAAGGGGGGGTGGAGGAGGATATGCGAGGAAGAGTTGTAATCCCGAGTGACTCAATAGTGAAGGGAGTACATTAAGAGTGAAGGGAGAAGCACATAAAGTAAGGTAGGTGGTGTGTATGCCAGAGATTACGACAGAGCATGTGTGCCCAATGACAGCATATCTTGTGAAAGGGGTGGGGGAACCTCATGTATTAATTCACCTAGGCATGAATGACCTAACTGAAACTGAGGTGGAGATAGTGAAAGAGAGGTTTAGGGTGGTGGGGAGTGCAAGAAAGGTTTAGGGTGGTGGAGAGGATATGCAGGGGGTGGCTAGATCAGCAGCCTTCTCTGAAGTGCTGGAAGTACCTTGAGCTGGTACAAAAAGGAAGAAGAGGATTAAGGATTTCAATTGCTGACTGAGAGAATGGTGTAGAGGGAACGTTTTGGTTGTACAGGAGGCTGGGAGGGGTTGGAATAACAAAATTATTTATGTACTAGACAGACTACATCTTAACAAAGCGGGTTCCCGGTGCTTAGGACAAGCTGGGAGAATCCATGGCCAGAAGCTTAATTTAAAATGATGGGGGAGAGACTAGGTCATCGCACCCAGAGTCTTCAGGAGGAGGGGCCATCAGGCCTCCTCCCAGACTGAAGCAGGCTGAACTGGGGATGGATAATGGGATGGAGAGGGAGGCAGAAATTGGCGTGAAGCAGGGGGAAGGGGTTCTTTGGGGAAGGGGTTGAATACAATACACGAGGGCTTACAAAGGGAAATTAATGAAAAGAACTGAGACAGAATAAGAGGGAGCAGGCAGCAAGGCAGACGGAGGACAATCATGCTGTGGTAGAGAGGGGCACAGAGTCATGGTGGAGGGTGGTGGTCCTAAATGCAAGAAGCCTTAGAAACAAAATGGATAACCCGTAGCCAATGTTGGCAGACAGGAGGTTAATATTACAGTGGTCACAGAAACTTGGGCTTTACCATACCACGACTGGGACCTCTCCATCTCTGGGTACAAGCTGTATATAGGGGACAGGGCCATAGGGAAGGGGGAGTGTAGCGATACATGAAAGGGAGGAAGTAACCTGCAAGATGCACAGGAGGGGAAGGCAGGGGTACTGTGGGTGCAGTTACAATCCACTAGGGGAAAAAACTGACATTTTTTTTGGCGGCATTGCACACAAAATTTGAAACCTGGCTTCTGTTGCTTCATCGTCGTTCATTAGACGGAGTCAAAAGAATCGCAGAAATAGTTTCTAGAAAGTCTGAAAACTCTAAAGAAAAGAGTTCACCAATGGCACAGATAACCTAATCCGGGCACCATGAGGGAGGTGACCCATTCTTCCAACGAAAAGAAAGATCTGATATCACGAGGCAGAGTCAGGGGATGTACCCCCAGGTTGTGGGAGAAGCTTAGTTTTTTGGGTTTTTTTTCTTTCTTTTTCTACTTTCTATTTATTCCTCCTCTCCCCTCCAGCTCTGGTCTCTTTAGGAGCACCTAAGTCATCCTTGTATGGCCCGTTCCCCACGTGGTCAACCCTCCTCCCATGCAGCCAGTTCCAGGCGTCCAGCCAGTCGGGTGACAGGAGGGTGGCGCCAAATCAAGGGCAGCTCCAGTCGCTGTCTCTGCCAGAGCTGGGGCATTTCCCCTGTTTTGGGAGTGGCTGGCGCCCTGGCGTCAAGGCGTTGCCACTGGCGTCTGCCACTAACCGCCCCTTCTCTCGCTCCAGCACTTGCTGTACCTCTGGCTTCCGCCAGAGGCCAGCTGCACCTGAGAGGAATCCCCTCCCTCCCAGGAGAGGAGGCTGTCCTCTGGACGCTCGATCCTCTCCCTCCCCTGCCAACCTCCAAACCGGGCTTGTTCCCGAACCAGGGGCGCCAGCGTGGCGTGACGTGTGGCGTCCAACGCCTCAACCCTCAGCGCCACTGGGCCAGTCGGGGAAAAGCTTAGTTTAAAAATGTCCGACCAATAACTTTATTCCAGTGGAACTGAAGAAAAGAGTGTGTCTATGGCACAGATAACCTGGCAGGGAGCCATGAAGGAGGTGACCTGTTCTTCCAGCAGAAAGAGAGATCTGACGTCATGTGGCAGAGTCAGGGGATATACCCCCCTCCAGGTGGTGGTAGGAGTTTAGCTTAAAGATGCCCAACCAATAACATTGTTCCAGTGGAACTGCCAGAGTGTGGCTAAGCGAACCATATCCATTACCTAAGAAGGTAAGGCTGGGGGTGGTATACAGATCACCTAACCAGCAGGAGCAAATGGATATGCAGTTGGGGTCCATAATCAGGGCTGTTGCTGGCAAGGGTGTGGCGGTGATAGTGAGTAATTTCAATCTGCCCAAGGTGGACTGGAAGATTCCCACCACACCAGGAGTCAGTTAATCTTGGATGCTGTACACAGCAGGTTACTGAGCCAGGGTCTCATAGAGCCCACCAGGGAGGAAGTTGTCCTGGATCCAGTGCTAACAAATGGGGACCATGAAAAGGGCATCCAGGTTGAGGACCCCTTGGGAGAAGTGACCACCCTGTAGTGTGGTTCAGGTTGGACTTGGGGAGGGAGAAGGCAAACACCAAGACCAAGGTCCTGGACTTCAAGAGGGCAGATTTCAAGAAGATGGATGACTTGCTAAGGAGTCACACCTGACTGACTTCAGTGAGGGTATGGGGGTGGACCAGAAGTGGTCCATCATCTAAGAAGAGACAGCAGCAGCCACAAATGAGTGTGTCAGGCTGAAGGGGAAAAAATCTAGGGCCAAAGCACGCAGTTGATTCAGCAGAGAGTTAGCCCAGGTAGTCAGAAACAAGAGAATTGCTTACAGAAAGATCAGGAGGATCCAGGAGGAGAAGGAGGACAGGGAGGAATACCATGGAAATACCAAAGAGGTGAGAAAGCAGTCCAGTTGGCCAAGGCAAAGAAGGTACTGCAGTCAGCAGAAGGGATTTAAAAAAGAGGAGACCTTTTTTCAATACATCAGGGAGAAAAGGGACAAACAGGATGGCACTGTAAGGCTAAAGAAAGGGGGTGGAAGATTGTGGGGACAAGGGAGAAGTATTTATTTTAGTTTTTGTTTACTGGCTACGGTACATTAAGCAAGTAAATGCCTTTTTTTCAGGTATGAACCAGAAGGATACAATGGTATGAACAAAAAACACAAGATGATTCACATTACAGAAAAATATCCTGGTATCAGGCAAACAGCATGCAACAGGAGTAATGAACAGTTCAAGAAATTTACAAACAAAGGTTCGCGAGTACATACAGTCAGTTACGCCATACAAGAGGGATGGCCTGGTACTGGAAAGCGGGGGGTGGGGGGGGTGCACAGCTGAGAAAATCAGAGACAGCAGGTAAGAAAAGAACTATTAATCCTTAAAGTAGATAAAGCCCCAGGTCTGGACAGTATCCATCCCAAGGTGCTGAGGGAACTAGCAACAGAACTAGTAAACCCGTAACAGACCTGTTCAGTAGTCTGCTGGAGATGGGGGTTCTGCCACTTGAGTGGAGAACAGCACAAGTGGTGCATCTATACAAGAGTGGACCCAGAGATTACCTGGGCAACTACAGTCTGGTTAGTCTGACCTCAACTGTGGGCAAGCTCATGGAGGCAATCCTTAAGGAAAGGCTGGCAGGTTTTCTAGAGGAAAACGGTCTCCAGGATGGGAGACAGCATGGTTCATGGCTGGGAGAGCCTGCCAAACAAACCTGATCCAATTTCTTTGACTTGGTAGTAAGAATGGTGGACGAGGGCCAAGCAGCTGACATCCTTTACCTGGACTTCAGCAATTTCTTTGATTCAAAACTCCACAGGAGATTGATCACAAAACAGGAGGTTCTAGGGGTAGCGGAAAAACTCATTAGATGGGTGGCAAACTGGCTGAAGGATAGGACCCAGATGGTGGTGGTGGGGGGTCTCAGGCTTTAGAGAAGTCACCCGCGGGGTTCCACAGGGCTTGATGCTTGGCCCAGTGTTATTTAATGTATTAATTAACAATACTAGAGATGGCATAATGGGCAAAGATCTGCCTTTTTGCAGATGACACCACGGGCAAGTTGTGCCTGTTTGCAGATGACACGAAGCTCTGTGGGAGGGTGGACACAGAGAAAGGGATACAGGACCTTAAGAAAGATCTGGTCACGCTAGAGAGGTGGTCTGGAATACGGCAACTCGGGTTCAATGCAAAGAAGTGCAAAGTCATGTACACAGGTGCTAGGAACCTGAGGACTGAGTACAGCTGGGGGTGGTGGTCCTGGTAACCCAAATCTGAGATGATCACTAGTGACTTGAAGCATTCCTCACACTGCAGAAAGGCAGCGGCAAAGGCCAATAAAATGCTGGGCTGCACTGCCAGGGGAATCACTAGCAGGAGGAGGTCATACTGCCACTATACAGATCACTGGTGCGACTGCACCTGGAGTATAGTGTATAATGCTGGTGACCCTACCTGACAAAGGACATTACCCTGTTACAGGTAGACCTGAGGCGGGTGACAAAAATGGTTAAAGGTCAGTAAAGCCTATGAAAAGAGGCTGAAGGACCTCAATGTGTACTCCCTGGAGAAGAGGAGGGAAAGGGGGGGCATGACAGAGACCATTAAGTAACTGAAGAGCATCATCAAGGTGAATACTGAAGGCCTCTTAAGTCTTACTGGAAGCAGGATTGAGCAGCCTAATGGCAGCTCTCCTCTCCCGGGAAGGCTGTTGCCCCACACGTAGTTCTGGTGGTCCGGTGGTGGCGAGGGGTGGAAGGGGTGGCACGAATGCGAGGGCCAAGCTGCGGAGCACATGTGGCCTCCACGCGGCGCATGTGCCTGGAGACGGGAGGAGGCAAAAACGGGGGTAAAAATACCTATAAAATATTTACAAAAAAGTCAGGAATACAAATTTAAAGCAACAAAATAATTCACTCCCTTGCAGTGCAACTGCACCCAACTAGTGCAGCTTAGGAGCTGCAACCTAACCCCGCCTCATATCTAATTATGCTAATACCCTAAAGGCAACCATTTAAAGATACAACACCAAATCACAATACTACTACACTGCTAAAAAAAACTATCTTTACTAACATTTTATAAATAGAGTAGGGCAATTAATTCCATCAGGGGATTATGCTATGTCAATATACCCCCACTATGCATGCAGGAACAGGCATGAGAGGTGTGTTTTGGGGTTGTGTACTCTAATGCTGACCCCATTCCATGACTCTGAGTAAGTAAGTAAGATAACCTGCGTATAGCATAGGAGAATGGGGTGAGCATTAGGGTTCACAACCCCAAAACACACCCCCATGCCTGTTCCTGCATGCACAGTGGGGATGGGGTCTTAGGCTTGGGAACCCTAAGGTTGCATTTCCCTACTTTTGATGCTTCAACCCTAATGGTGCATTAACAAAGTTTTTTGCAATGAATTTCCTTACTTTTTCAGATAGCATAATAATATCCTTATTTGCCTGTGGGAGAGCTCCCATCCCACCATAGATATGTATATGCATGCAGCCATGGAAGCACAGGGCCGTCTGGGCCCTGCGCTTCCATTCATGGGACAACAGTGACCAGATCGTCAGCACAGTCATCTTATTGCCCCCACCTCATGTATCACTGTACAGAAAATTTTCGAATCCATGCCAAAACATAATTCTGCCCAACTGCAATGCCATTCCACGCCACAGGTCAGGTGCGAAAACAACTTTTTGGGCAGGATTTGAAAAATAACAGCTGTGACATACATGAGGTCGGGTAATAAGAGGGCTATGTTGAAAATCTGGGGTCCAAATATTTAAAATTTCCAATATTACAAGTGGGCGTAGCAAAATTGGAACGAATGGTCATAACTTTGGCATTGTTTCATAGTTTGACCCCAAATTTTCAACATAGTCTTCTTATGACCCCACCTCACAAACCCCATAGGTGAAAATTTACAAATCTGTGCCAAAATGCCATTCCACGCCACAGGTACGAAAACACGTTTTGGGCAGGATGTGAAAAATGACCACTATACTGTTCATGAGGTGGTATGAAAAAATGGCTATGTTGAAAATTTGGTATCAAAATATAAAAAAATTACAAAATTTATGCACATGTGTAGAAAAATTTCAATGAGCGCACGTAACTCTGCCATTTTTTAAGAATTTTTTTACCAAATTTTCAACATGGGCTTTTGGGGATCCCACCTCATGAACACTGGCACTGTCATTTCATTAACTGGTCCCGAAAGATGATTTCACACAGCAAGCGCAAAATCACCTTCCAGGCCCGAATAACGAAACGGCAGCGACAGTGTTCATGAGGTGGGGTTACCAAAAGTCCATGTTCAAAATCTGGTGAAAAAGTACCTAAAAATTACAAATATATCAACATAAGTTCAAACTGCCATTGAAATACATTGTACTACACTTACTTCAATTCCTCAGTTTGCGATTCAGCTTTGAAGAGTGCAGTCATGTCCCAGTCCACAGAACATGACAGCGGATGAACTCGGGGTAAGTATAGTGTAAAGGGGTATGGGGTAGTAGGAGCTCAGTGGGTGGGTGGGGTGGGGAGGTGAGGGGACGGCAGGCACGACGAGGGCCATTTTTTTCTCAGGGTCAAAAAATAAAAAAAGACATTTGGGGATGTTTTTCTTGTTTACAGGGAAAACAATAAATAAATATTTGGGGACACTGGGGTGGGCTCCCCAGTGTCCCACTCGGGGGGGGGGGGTGTTGAGCTTCCATTACCAGCACAGGGACTGGGCCCCCCGATGCTGGAAAACAACATGTTAAGGGAGTGCTCCAGAGAGGGGCATCTGACACTGGGAGTAGGCATCCTGGTGTCAGATTATATTAATAAATAGAACTATGGCAATGGGAGGGTGAGAGTGCCACTACACACCAAGGCAACATAAAGGAGGGGTGCCACTAGACACCAGGGATAGGGCTCACTGACCTGCGAGTGGGGGTGCCACTAGCATCAGGGACAAAGCCAGGCTACAGACAAACCTAAAGCCAGAAGCATAAGTTCCAGCTGCGGCAGCAGGAGTAAAAAAAAATCCTGCTGTTCTCATACAGAGAACGCGGGAGAAGCGATCCTCTCGCTAATCTCGGCACCTGAGATTTCGGGTGCCCACAAAAGGTGTTTCTGTCCACAATAAAATAAAAACCATCAGAACTTAGCTAAACCGGTCCCGTTTAGCTAAGTTCTGATTTTTTTTTTTGCACTATATTAATTTTGACATGTTTTCTTTATTTTCTGTCTCTCGCTAAGGAGAAAACAAGAAGACACAACAGAGCTCTGCAAAACTACAGCAGGCTCTATGTGGCCCTACATGCAAAAAGACAGTAGCTCCTGCAAAAAATGGAAATTACGTACCTACCGTAATTCTTGATCTTCTTGGACGAGTCTCCACCACTCATTCACACTAATGGGAATAGCACCTGAGGCACTAGGACCCAGCGGGAGCAAACTTTTTGCTGGAGGGCTGGCGCCAGAGATGGAGCCGCGAGGAGCAGCACTGTGAGCCTCAGCTCGTGCGGTAATGACTATCTCGGCGTCGACCCTCCAACTGCCTCAGTACCTTTTTTCTCCGAGGAGGTGCAGCGTAACTAACCTAGAAGGATAGCCAAACCAAAAACCGGACATAAGATAGTCCAGACGACCCGTATAAGAAGGGTCAACAAAGAAGTCTTCACAGCCTAAAGATTTGAGGGAGTGAAGACCAACAACAGAGGTGAGCTCGGGGTATGGAGGGTGGGCGTGTGAATGAGTGGTGGAGACTCATCCAAGAAGATCAAGAATTACGGTAGGTACGTAATTTCCATATCTTCCTGGACATAAGTCTCCACCACTCAGTCACACTAATGGGAGAGTACCGAGCTAATAATCCCCCGAGAGGGTGGCAGGAGAGACCAAGAGCTCACAGTTTTAGGACAGTAGTCCATTAAGGATGGTTCTGCCAAAGGAAAGATGTCGTCTGGCATGGACATCCAAGGCATAGTTTTTAACGAAAGTATGCACTGAGCTCCAGGTAGCCGCATTGCAAATATCTGCAATGAGTATGTTGCGAATTTCCGCCAGAGATGCCGCGACCACCCTAGTAGAGTGAGCATAGACTCTGCCCTACAGCCCAGCTTAACCTGTGCCATGGAATAAAAGTGGCAAAGGCATGCCACTAGCCATGCTGAGATACCTCTGATAGCGACAGGTTGACCCAGCCAGGTCTCACTGAAGGAAACAAAGAGTTGCTGAGCTTTACGAAAGTCTTTTGTTCTATCTAGATAGAAACACAAAGCTCTCTTGACGTCCAAGGAACGAAGAGAACGTTCTCCTTCATTTTGGAAGTTCGCGAAGTAAGAGGGAAGGACCAAAGGTTGGTTTAGATGGAATTCCGAAACAACCTTAGGAAGAAATTTAGGATGGGTTCTAAGGACTACTTTGTCTTTGTGAAACACGGTATACGGAGGGTCTGTGACCAAGGCATATATCTCAGAGACCCTGCGAGCTGAGGTAATGGCCACCAGGAAGGCAGTTTTCCAGGTGAGAAATTTTAGCTCGCAGGTAGCCAGAGGTTTGAAAGGTTTCCGAGTGAGCATATCTAGCACAAGATTAATGTCCCAGGCTGCGACTGGACGTCTTATAGGAGGTCTGGTATGCAGAATTCCCTTAAGAAACCTCTTAACCACAGGTAACTGAGCCAGCGACAAGGAAAGTACCGGCTCATGATAAGCTGAAATGGCACAAAGGTAAACCTTGACTGTAGAGTACTGCAGACCTGAATTTGATAGGTATAAGAGGTACTCCAAAATTTTATCTGGTGGGCAAGAAAAGGGATTTAAAGAGGATTTTGCACAACAGAGCTAAAAACGCTTCCATTTGGCTGTGTAAGTTTTCCTAGCGGCTGGCTTCCGCGCAGCCAGAAGAATATCCAAAACCCTGCTAGAGACATTGAACCTGTTCACTTCTATCTCTTCAGGAGCCAAGCGGGAAGGTGAAGCGACCTCATGTTGGGATGAACAACAGGCCCCTGAGTCAAGAGGTTCGTCTGAAGGGAACGTGGTTTCAGCGGAGCTGCCGACATACTGTTGAGTAGTGGAAACCACATCTGTCGAGGCCAGAAGGGAGCAATGAGGATCATTTTGTCCCCCTGAGATTCGAACTTGAGAAGTACCCTCTGAATTAGAGGAAGAGGCGGAAAGGCGTATAGAAAGCATTTTGTCCACTGCAGCCTGAACGCATCCTGACAGAAAATGCCAGGCCCTGGATTTCTGGAGCAGAAGAGAGGCAGTTTTGTGTTGAGTGAGGATGCAAAAAGGTCCAGGTCTGGAGTTCCCCACTCTGCGAATAGTGACTGAACTATGGTTGAGTCGCGAGACCATTCGTGAGGATCTGTCTCTGTTCTGCTGAGACGGTCTGCCAGTTCGTTCTGCACTCCCGGCAGGTAGACTGCTTGAATTAGAGCCTTGTGCTTCAAGCACCATTCCCACACTCTCATCGCTTCCCTGCATAAGGGGTAAGAGTGAGCACTGCCCTGCTTGTTGATGTAATACATCACTGCTTTGTTGTCCGTTTGAAGGAGAATGTTCTTGTGACAGAGAATGTCCTTCAATGCCCGGATCGCATAAAGGACGACTCTCATTTCTAAGACATTTATGTGAAGCTGAGACTCGACTTGAGTCCACGTACCTTGAGTGTGGAGAGCCTGACAGTGAGCTCCCCACCCCATCAGGGACGCGTCTGTGGTAATGGAAATCTGATGATCCAGAGGAGCAAGGAATATCCTTCTAGGAGATTGATCTCTTGCGACCACCAGGTGAGTGACCTCTTTAGAGGTTCTGTCACCTTGATGAGAAAGGACTGTGGGTGAGTGGTTGGGGACCACCGGGTACTGAGCATCCACTGAGAAGTTCTCATGTGAAGGTGTGCTAGGGGTACAGTGAACACAGAGGATGCCATGAGGCCTAGCATCCCATTGCATCGATAGAGCTGGAACCGAGTTGCTCTCCCCGATGTGACGGGCCATCTGAAGGATATTGCTCCTCCTGTCCTCTGGAAGAAAAGCCTTCGCACAGGAGGTGTCTAGAAGAGTTCCTCTAAAAAGGAGCTTCTGGGAGGGCTGCAGCTGCAATTTTTTCAGGTTTAGCAGGACTCCCAAGGACGTGAGAAAGCGTGAAGCCGTGGCTAACGGCGTCCAGAGTTCCCTGCCTGGAAGGACTTGCCAGAAGCCAATCGTCCAGATAAGGGAACACCTGTATTCCGATCTTTCTGAGATGTGCTGCGAGAACTGCACAACACTTTGTAAAAACTTGTGGCGCCGAGGATAGCCCAAAGGGCAGGACTCTGAACTGATAATGTTGTCCCAGAGCCACAAACCTTAGGAGTTTGTGATGCTTTGGGTGAATAGAAATGTGCTGGTAAGCATCCTGCATATCTAGAGAGGCTAACCAGTCGTGTTGATGAAGCAAAGGTAACAGGGTTCCTAGTGAAATCATTCTGAATTTCTCCTTGGGCAGAAATTTGTTTAGTTTTCTGAGGTCCAAAATGGGGCGCATGCCCCCGGTTTTCTTTGGGACCAGAAAGTAATGGGAGTAGAACCCTGTGTTCCGTTGATGCAGCGGAACTACTTCTACTGCCCTGTTGTTCAGAAGGCCCTGTATCTCGGCGGCGAGAAGGTCTGACTAAAGGGTTGACAGCTTGGGCTGTCGTTTGGGAGGACGATCCGGAGGTGTCTCCACAAGATTGAGTGAATACCCCTCGCGGATTATCCGGAGGACCCATTTGTCTGAGGTTATCAATTTCCACTGATTGTAGAAGTGCGTCAGATGACCTCCCACCACTGAGGAAGAGTCCACCTCGGCCAGCTAAGGTGGGACTTGGGCCAAGAACTCAGAAGGCGGCGCTGGGCGCTTTGGGTGCTTGCGCCTTCTGTTGCATTTTCTTTTGAGGCTGGGGAGCTTGGTTTTTATGAAAACTTCCTCTGCCTTTGCCTTGAAAGGACTGACGGTTATGGAACTGGCGTTTATTAACACCCCCTTGAAAGGGGACAGGAGGTCATCGAGCCAACGTAATAGCTGACCTAGTCTTTTGTGTAGCTTCTAGAGCCTGTTCTACTTGAGGACCAAAGAGATACACACCATCAAAAGGCAATGCCATTACTTGCTGCTGCGCATCATTTGTGAAACCTGAAGTGCGTAGCCAGGAATGACGGCGGGTACAAATGTCGGCCGCCGCTGCTTGGGAAGCAGTATCGAAAGCATCCACAGCCGCTTTAACCTGCTGGTTATTGGATTCGATACCCCTGGTAATGGTGTGGAGTAGCTCTGACTTTGTGTCCGAATCCAGTAGAGCTTCAACCATTTGTTTGAGTGAGTGCCAAAGGATATACTCATATTGAGAGAAATAGCCTTGGTAGCTGGCAATACGCATACCCAGGGTGGAAGCAGCAAAGACTCTCTTACCCAAAGTGTCTATCTTATGAGATTCTTTGTTAATAGGTCGAGCTGTAGTAGTTTGGGGAAGGACAACCTTATCATTCTCTGCCAAAACTACAACAGGATCCGCAAAGGCTTGGGACGCCAAAATAGGTCGATCCTTGGGGGCTGAGTATTTCCTATCTATGGATTTAGCCACAGAAAGAATGAGAGCGGGATTATTCCATACCATTTGAGACAGTGTCTCAAAGGAGGGCTGTACCGGAGGAGTCAAATCCGTAGGGATCTCCGGAACATGGAGGTATTGGAGTCATAGCAGTTTCCCAGGATCGAAGTCTGTCGTTTGGAGAGAAAGAGTGGAAATCAAATTTTTCAGCAGAGACTTAAAAGACAGATCCTCGACCGCAGACTCTGCAGCAGGAAGGGATCCTTCCACTTCATCACCCAGTCAAAGGTCTGGGTCAGGCTCAATGTCATCTCCTGACAGTCCAGGAGGGACTGCATGGACAGGAAAGGAGTGAAAATCAAGAAATGAGGAAGAAAAGGCGTTAAGGAGGAGGTCCTGAAAAGTGGAAGATGCCTAAGAACCCTCAGCGCACAGCAACACAGGCGCTGAAAACACGCCGCAGCGCGAGAAGCCACCGCAGCGTCAAAGGCGGCGCGAAAGGCAAGCGGCGCTGCGACTCCACGGTGCAGAGGCGGACAGCCTGCAACACCACAGGCGCCCGATGAAGTGCATGGCGCTGAAGTGCACCAGCCAAAAACTTACCCAGCGCCAAGGACGGAAGACGCACCGAGTGTGCTGCCATCGACGCCGAGGGCACAGAAAACACCCCAAGACCAAAACAGAATTTGAGGAGAAGGAGGAAGAAGAACAGGAGAGATAGGCATCGGTGTGGCCCCTGCGCCGCAGCCATATGGGGAACACCTAAGCGCAGTGTCGTGCAGGTCGAGCGGCGCCGCATGACAAGGGAGGCTCAACCGCCCTACCTGGTCTCCCAAGAAGCCCGAAGGCCCCCGAGTGACCGGGCTAGGCAGTTGGACCAATCTCCGAGCCCACTGCTCCATAAGAGCAGCCCACTGATGAAAATGCTCATCTGAAGACCTACCAGAGGGTGGGGTAGGGCTACGATGTCAAGGACGTCGGCTACCAGAAACAGAAGCTGGCGACTCCGAAGGAGGAGACCGGCAACTAGCTCCAATAACTGACCGTCTACGTGCCGACATATCAGAGGGCGACCTTGATTGATGCTTTTTCTTTTTTGACCTGGGGGCCGAAGAAGAGCTCGAGGCTGAACAGTGCTGAGAAAGCGACCATTTGTTTTTATGCTTTCGAGGGGACCACCCGCCCCCTCAGGCATCGGACTGACCGTTGTCAGACCCCCCCTCTGGAAAAGGCGGCGGACCGGACCCAGCCCGGCTGACTGAACAGCTTCGTCAGTCTCCCTACCACACCTGACCCGCTTCATGGTCGACTCCACAAAGTAGGCTGAGACTTCTTTGTAAATAAGAATAAATTAAGCGATACTTATTCGAGATATTACTACAAAACAACAAAACTGAAAACTATGCTGCTAGTTTGAAGTTTGACTCCAGCGGTGACGGCGGCGTCGTCACTGAAGCACACTCGACGGCGGGAAAAAGGAACTGAGGCGGTTGGAGGGTCGATGCCGAGATAGTCATTACCGCACGAGCTGAGGCTCGCAGTGCCGCTCCTCGCGGCTCCATCTCTGGTGCCAGCCCTCCAGCAAAAAGTTTGCTCCCGCTGGGTCCTAGTGCCTCCAGCGCTATTCTCATTAGTGTGAATGAGTGGTGGAGACTTACGTCCAGGAAGATCATGAGAGCTCTGTGAAAACAAACCAGACTGTATGTGACCCTTCATGCAAAAATGGACTACTTCCTGTGACAATTTTGTGTGGAACATCTATCTTTTGCCATAGGAAATAATGGGAAAATTAAAAATGTAATAACTTTTGAACAGATTAATATTTTTTCACCAAACCTTCAAAAAGCACATCTGTGAGGCAAAGGCTTTCTACCCTGAAAATTTCAGACCACAACCTAAACCCATTTCTGAGATACAAGTGGACAAAGATATTGGCAAAAAACTGATAAATTTAGGAATTTTTGAACTTTAATAACATTAACACTGCTCAACGGATTCACACGAAATCTGCCAGGTGAAGAGATCTACACCTTGAGATTATGCATGCCAAATTTCATACAAATCCGTTGAACAGTTCCAACGTTATTAAAATTTAAACATTTGGCTTTAACACAGAAGTCTGCCCTCAACCCTAATATACTGGCACTGCCGCGCTAGTAATATATATATATATATATATATATACATACATATACACACACACACACACACACATATGCACTCACATATATAATACAAAGAATAATGTATGGGGGTGCGTGTATAACGAGAATTTTACATACACACACACACAAATTATATGCCACATAAAACCCGAGAGCGAAGCTCAAGGGGTTTATCATTGCATACAACAACAATGGTGTGTGTAAAATTCGAGTTTACACACTCACCCCCCATATTTTATTTTATATAATTGCTGGTTCGCGTCTCTTTGTCACAGCAATTATAAAATACAACAGCATATTGTACGCACTACTGGAGTCAAAGATTACTGACGATTGTCATGGTGCCAATGTAATTTATTTGCAGACAGAACTGCAACAAATAAGTTAGTTGTGCCAACGAGGACAAACACCGAGTTTCACTGCTACACTACCAAACTTTACTTAGGCAGCTGTCAAAAAAAAATTGAAAAATCTGTTACCATGGCAGCAAGAGTGTCCACGAGCTGCTTTACTGTGAACTTTATGGGATTGAACTACCCATAAAGAGAAAGGAGGTGAATAGACAGCATACTGACATTTTAACATGCTAAAAATACTTAAAAACTGTTAGGAACTAAATATATGAGGAAACAAAAAGTCAGTTTTTATGCAGAAAATGGTATCCATAGAGACAGTTGTCATATGACCAGCAGAGGGAGGGGCAGGAGAGAGTGAGAGAGAACAGATAGGTTAGGGATCGGTTTCAAAGTTCTTTCCTGCTTTGTTCTCTTACACAAAATATTTTACGTTTGCTGTACAGCTGGACAGGATTCTCTGTGAAGCGATTGTTTATGTTTATGTTTCAAAGGTAGGTGCTTTTGAAACACTCAAGGGGTAGCTGAATGTTAGGGAGCGAGAAATTCTGTGCGGCTCATGCTTACAGCTTACTGAAAGCAGCACGTGTTTGCCGTTATAAACAGCTGGTTATAACATAGAGAATAATGGATGGGTAGGTGGTTATAACGAGGATTTTACACCCCCCACCGAAAGGTAGGATGCCACATAAACCCCAAGAGCAAAGCTTGAGGGGTTTGTTAAGGCATCCCACCCCAAAGGGGTGTGTAAAATACAAGTTTTACACACCTACCCATCCTTTATTTTGTATAATTGCTAGGGATTGTTTTTTCGTCAGAGCAATTACACACAAAAAAAGTATCTGTGATCGGAGCTGAACTGCAGACTGTTGGGATTTAAGCGTGGTCTGTGGCCGCTAGGCTCCTGCTGTAAAGCATTTCTTACACTCTTTGTTTTTAACGTTTTTGACTGAAAATACAGCTTTGTGCCCTTTTATTATATTTTTTTCCAAAAAGAACTTACCGCCAAGTCCTACAAACTGTTGAGAAGCGGGATGGCAGCGAACGGCACAGAAGAAAAAATTACTCACCTCAGTAATTATGTTTCTTCTAATGGAGTCTTGCTGTATTCTAACTATTGCAGTTAGCCCCAGTTTTTAAACAGCCCCGGAGAACAAAGGGTTAAACTTTCTATGCAGAGCATAGAATGCTGAGCTAGAGCTCGGTTGAGGTCTTTGTCTGTTTCCCTTTGAAATCCAACCGTCAGATTCTTACAAGCAAAAACTCACTAACTATCCTATGTGGAAATTGTAAAATTTTTCTAGCCAACTGGCAACAAGAGTTTTGAATTCCCAGGAAGACTCAAGTCAGGAAACCCAAAAAAAAAACCAAAAAAAAAATCCAAATAGGAATAATAATAAACAAACACCAAACAACAAAGGAGGGTGTAAAAGAAGCACCCCTGAGGTGCAACACTGCACCTGCCCACCCACTTCCCAAAAACAGGTTCTGAGAGGGGAGGCGGGGGGGGGGGATCAGAATACAGCAAGACTCCATTAGAAGAAACAACTACTGAGGTGAGTAATTTTTACTTCAAACAACATGAAGTCTAGCTGAATTCTGACTATTGCAGACTACCAAGCAGTACCTCCATGGAGGAGGGACAGAACCTACTTTGGGAATAGGCTCTGAAGTACTGCTGTGCCAAACCGAGCTTCACTCCTAGCCTGGATATCCAGAGAGTAATGCTTGGCGAAGGTATGGACCGTTTTCCAGGTGGCTGTTTGACAAATTTCTAAGAGAGTAATATCCCTGGCAGCAGCCAGGGAAGCAGCTGTACCTCTGGTGGAGTGAGCCCTCAGGCCTGAGGGTGGAATCTTTCCTAGTTTCTCATAGCAGAATTGTATACAAGACACAATCCACCTGGCATCAGTTCTCTTGGTGGCAGGTTTGCCCTTTCCCACTTCTCCATAAGTAAGGAACAACTGGAGGGAATCAAACCTATGACCCTTGGTACGCTCTATCTAGTAGCTAAGGGCCCTTTTAACATCTAAACTGTGTAGTCTCCTCTTTCCTGAAGAGGAATGATCAGAGAAGAAAACAGGAAGAGACATAGGCTGATTCAGGTGGAAATCTGAAACCACTTTGGGCAAGAACCTTCTATTGGTTCTAAGAACCACTTTATCCCTATGAAAGAAGATAAAATCAGGTTCCACTGACAGGGCTTGCGGTTCACTGATACGTCTGGCAGAAGTAATGGCTACTAAAAACACAGTTTTCCAAGTCAAGTACTTAAGCTCTACTGAGGACATAGGCTCAAAGGAAGGTTGCATCAATTGAGCAATGCAAATATTCAAGACCCAGGCAGGGGCAGGATCCCTAAATGGAGGATTGGTATGAAGCAATCCCTTGAAAAATTTACAGAACACAGAATGAGATGATAGTGAGGAAGACTTCCCCACTGACAGAAAAGCAGAGACAGCTGACAAGTGTACCTTGACAGTAGCTGGTCTGAGGCCTAGGCCATTAAGATGGACCATATAATCCAGAACTGTAGGCAATTCAGCAGTGTCTAGGGAAATATGTTGCTTGGAACACCAAATGCTGAATCTCTTCCATTTGGAGTTATACGTCTTTCTAGTGGCAGCTTTCGAGAGGCTTTGAGGATATCTAGAACTCCCTGAAAAAGATGCAAATCTGCATACTCTAACTCTTCAAGAGTCATGCCTTGAGATTGAGAGACCGAAGATTAGGGTACCAAATCCTCCCCTGAGAGGAGGTTAACAGGTTGTAATTCCTGGGAAGAGACAGGGGAAGATGGACTGCTAGGGACAGCAGCAGGGGGTACCAAGGCTGTCTGGCCCAGTCTGGAACAATTAGAATCACTTTGCAAGGTTGTGAGCTTATCTTGACTAAAACTTTGAACAGTAGAGGAAAGGGAGGGAAGGCATACAGAAATTTCTCTTCCCAGTTCGAAATCAGAGCATCCAGAGGGACTGAGCCAAAGACTGGGGGTCTGCAACAAAAGAGAGGAAGTTGATGATTGTCTGGGGCTGCAAAGAGATCCATCTCTGGAGTGCCCCACCTTGAAAAAATCACCTTCAAGACCAGAGGGTCCAGGGATCATTCGTGATGGCCCTGTGAGATCCTGCTCAGTATATCTGCTAGCACATTGTCCTTCCCTGGAAGGTGGACTGCTATCAGAGAGGCTTGCAGGGAATAAGCCAGGGACCACAACTTCATGGCTTCTGTGCACAAGGCCGCAGACCGAGTGCCTCCCTGCTTGTTGATGCACCACATGGTGGTGGTGTGGTCTGTTCTGACTTGAACCACCCTGCTCTGCACTGACTGAGAGAAAGCTTGCAGGGCCAGAAAAACTGCCCTGAGTTCTAGGAGACTGATATGGAGAAGGGACTCCTGAGGGGACCACAGTCCCTGGGCAGTGAGGGCCCCTAGATGGGCTCCCCAGCCCAAAAGGGAAGCATCCGTTGTAAGGACCAACGAATGAGACTGAGTGGCAATTGGGACCCCTTGCCTTAAATTGTCCTGATCCTGCCACCATTGAAGGGCTTGGATCAGGGTCCAAGTCACTGGAATCAGTTTGGTAAGGGAATCTTTCCTTTAGGACCAAAAGGCCCTCAGATGGAACTGAATGTGCCTCATCTGGAATCTTGCCCCTTGGACCACTGCTGTAGAAGCTGCCATGTGGCCCAAGAGCTGGAGGAAATGTCTTGCTGGTCAAGACATCTGAAGGCTGATGGAAGAAGCCAGTTCTATAAGAACTCTTGCCCTTTCCAGGGGAAGAAAGGCTCTTGCTTTGACAGTATCCAGCTCTGCCCGTAAGGTAAGGAGTTGCACTGGCTCGAGAACTGACTTGGAAAGGTTGAGAAGAAATCCTAAAGAAGTGAGCACTTGTTGGGTCACTTGCAGGTCTGACCTGACTTGGCCTGGAGACTGGCCCTCTATGAGCCAGTCGTCCAGATATGGAAAAATGGAAATCTTTTGCCTTCTTAGAAAGGCAACGACTACTGCCAGGCACTTTGTGAAAACCCTTGGGGCTGATGTTAGACCAAAGGGCATTGCTTTGAATCGACAGTGGCCTGAGGGTAGCTCGAACCCGAGGTACTTTCTGTGGGAGCACCTGATGGGAATGTGAAAATAGGCATCTGTGAGGTCCAGGGAGGCTAGCCAGTCTACTGGCCTTAGAAAGGGAAGAATTATTCCCAGAGTTACCATCTTGAACTTTGGTTTTAAAAGATGTTTGTTCAGGTATCTTAGGCCTAGGATGGGTCGCCACTCCCCTGTCTTTTTTGGGGTAAGGAAGTACTTGGAGTACAGACCTTTGCCCCTGTGTAGGGCAGGAACTCTCTCTACGGCTCTTAAGGCCAGAACAGATTAAACTTCTGCCTCTAGGGCAAGGGTTTCGGAGAGACCTGCAGGTGGAAAAGATCTGGCTCTCATCTTTGGAAATTTCTTGAAGTTGAGAACCAGTCCCTGGCTTACTAATTCCAGGACCCACTTGTCTTAGGTAATAGACATCCAGTCCTGGACAAAGTAGGTCAGCCTGCCCCCTACTGGAATAGGAGAGTCGACCCGGGCAGACCCATCAGGGTGTCTGCTTGGCAGGGGCCTTAGGCTGAGGAGTGGATGCAGCCCTGCTCATCCCCCTTCTGCCTCTCCCTCTGAAGAACCAACTCTGTGAAAAGGGAGAAGAGGCCTGTGCTTGGTAAAAAGGACTATGAAAAGGCCTGCCCCTGCCCCTAGACTGTGGCGTTTGAGAAGTTGCCTGCCTCTCCTTGGCCTGAGCACTCCTGTAAGTAGTTCCGTACTCGTCCATTTTCTTCATGTAATTCTCTGTCTGCTCCCCAACAAGAGAATTACCCACTACAGGAAAATCCATGGCCTTAGCCTGGGTGTCCTGTGAGAGGCTAGTACATCTGAGCCAAGCCATTCTCCGAAGAGCCACAGATGTAGCCATGACTCTTGATGACACATCATTGGAGTCCATAGCAGCATGAAATTGTACTTTTGATGCCTCGATCCCATCAGCAGCCACCTCCTCCAGCTCTTTGGCTAGCTGGGGGGAGGCCTGTTTAGCTAGCGACAGTACAGTGTCCCACCTGGACTTCTGGTACCTGGCTGTGTAGGCCATATAGTTCGCCTGCCTGAGTCCCAAGGAAGATGCCATGTACTGCTTTTTTGCCATGACATCCATCTTCCTGGAGTCTTTGTCTGGGGGGTGTGAAGCCAAGGAAATGTTTGCCTTGTCACAGGCAGCAGCCTGCACTACCCCAACATGGCTGCATTGCTGGTATAAAAACTCTGTATCCCAGCCTGATAGTGTGTACCTCTTGTCCATCCTTCTGTCAACAGTAGGTACGGAATTGGGAGACTTCAGGATTTTTTGTGTCCGTTTCCCAAAGGATTTGTGAAGGGGAACAGACAGTCTCCTGGACTCTGGGATGTCCATCATTTTCACATAATCAGGCTCCTCCAGATCCTCCATTGCCTCCTCCATAGGAAGCTGGAGGGTTTCAGCCACTTTTCTGTAAAACAGAAAATGAGAAGGGGACTCAGAAAGCCTAGGAGGGGATACACCAGAAGGTCCATCTGGGGAGATGTCCAGTTCCACAGGCGCATCCAGACTTTCACCATCATCTTCAAACTCCCCCTCCTCCTCAAACTCCGGTTCATAAAAATCTTCAGGGGTATAATCTTGAACCGGGGGGAACCGAGCGAACCAAACCCCTGCGAAGCGGTATCAGATCGGTCGGAACTGGGCTGGCGATTACTAAATTTGGTCGTTCTAGCTATTTCCTCGGCAGGACATGACCCTCTGGATCCGAACCGGTCGATTTTTCTTTGCGTTTCCTTTTTGTAGGAACCGACCCCTCAGGATTGTCTCTCCTCTTGCCCGAAGAAGTATCGCCCTGGTCAGAGGGCACTCCTACTGGTTTGGTAGGAACCAAACCGGGCTGACCATCCGGGTCAGCAGACTTCTCGGCCTCCTTTTTCCTCAGTCTATCTAATCTCTTTTCAAGGGTAGATTTAGGAACATTTTTACAAATTTGGCAGTCTGTATCGAGGTGTTCAAACCCCAGACAATAAACACAGGTGGTGTGGGGGCTGGCCTTAGCAAAGATCTCCCCATACTCACTGCAGTGTTGAAACCCAGTGGGTCTGGTTTTTTTCTTGGGTTTCTCAGACATGGCCAACCTAACCAAACTTACCCTTTTTATGGCAACCGCCAGGCAAGACTCCTTATCGGGTTCCTAAATCAGATACGTGTTGGAAAAAACGCTGAAAACACATTTTTTTTAGAACCGATAAGGACCGGTAACCACACTATAAAGTACAACACAAGGGTTCACTACAAATGATGGGTTGAGCCGAACCAATCTAATACTTTACAATTTCCACACAGAAAAGCAGAACAAAACCTATCTAGTACTCACAGTGCCACAGACAGAGACTGAACCGACTATGCGGAAACAAATTCGGTAAAACCGACAACTTAACCAAGACTTTAACCGACTTTTGCACCGAGCTGAAGGAGAAATCTCCGGAGCGACTGTTCAGGGAGGCGGAGTACAGAATCTGATGGTTGGATTTCAAAGGGAAACAGACAGAGACCTCAACCGAGCTCGAGCTCAGCATTCTATGCTCTGCATAGAAAGTTTAACCCTTTGTTGTCCGGGGCAGTTTAAAGGCTGGGGCTAACTGCAATTGAAGAGGAAGTTCACAGAGCGTGGTACTTCGCAAGATTAAGATTGACTTTTTTTTTTTTTGGAAACAGCATTGTTTTCAACTGTGGAAATGAGGGTTTGTTTGGGGCACATGCCGACAAAAGGTTCGGACCCTGAATATCCAGCCTGAAAAGTGACAGACGGAGGGAGGAAGGGAAGAGCCCGAGCTGGCGCATGACCAGTACAAGGGAAACTGGGCACATGAATGTCATTAAAACCAGCTGGTTATAACAACAGAATTATAACCCGGTTTCCCTATGGGAAAAAACTGTAACCAGTTTTTATAGCAAATTACAACCTACTTTTAATAGGGGAAAACACATAAGCCAGTCATTATACACATATAACAACAGAATTATAACCCGGTTTCCCTATGGGAAAAAAACTGTAACCAGTTATTATAGCAAATTACAATCTACTTTTAATAGGGGAAAACACGTAAGCCAGTTGTTATACACACACACACATAACATACAGAGACAGGCAGATAGATAGATAGACAAACAGACAGATAGATAGATATGCAGACACAGCAAGAGAAAAAAAAACATATGGGGACCAGACGAAGGGGGGCAGATACATGGTTTTGGAGCCTCGAACTTTACTTCCACATTTTACTTAATCTTGGATTTTATAAACTGTTTACCTGATGGTGGATGAACTTATCTGCACATCATGGTAAAGCCTAAATGAGCACTGGCCAGCACAAATTTTCTGTACACTGAAAGGAGGTGCCATCCAAACACACAGGGAGTGAACAGGCAAAGAAAGCAGTGTGCTCCAGTGCAGACTGGGTGTAGGAAGTGTTCCTAACTATGGTGGATAAAGCCCTGCAACAGCTCTTTCAACTGATGCAAGAGTTCAACAAAAAGTTAGACAGAAAGCAGGATCAGATACATGAAGCAGAGATCTGCCTAAACATAAATGAGCACAGATGTCTACACTGGCTGAAAACTCCAAAAAAGCTATGAATGTTACAGAAAAAATGGGCCAAAAGAACGTGGTGCTGCGAAAGAGACTTGAAAACAAAAAATTTACAACATGCCAAGAATGTGTGTATATTGGGCATCTGTGAGCAGGTGATGGGGGAGAGCTCCATAGCCTCATTGCTAAATGGCTGAAAGAACATCTACCATAACCTGAAGCGATCTTGTCCATCAGTGTGGACAAGGTATACAGAGTGACCCCACACACACACACACGCACAGTGCAGCAATCAGTTGCAAGACCTTGCAATAACCTGGCAGTCTAACAGGGAAAAGGACACAATGCTGTGGGCTGTGAGATGAAAAGGACACATCGAATTTCAGGATTTCGTGATCTTGATATATCCTGATGTGAGCTACTCGACCAGGCAGAAAAGAAAAGCATTTGATGGGGCCAGACAGACACTGGGGAATGAAAAATTCAACATCCGTGGGTCTTCCCATCCCAACTAGGGGTGGTAGCAGTCAGGTATCCTCTCACCCTAGAAACGCTGGTGAACTGGCAGCTAGCCTGCAAGCTAATCATCACCGAGATCAGGAGGATGAAAACTGATGAGGGGACTTAATATTTTACAGAGACTATTACACAACAGGGTGGCTGTAAGGTAAACAAAATGGAGGTGAAAGATAAGGAAGTGCTATTTGGACTGATATAGACTCAGAGGCCGTTACCTTGTAGCTTGTTTTTTTGGATTTAAAGACACAGGAGGAGGAATACATTTTTAAATACATGTCTGCTGCGTTAGCTTTGTTATAAAATGGTGGGAGTTCAGGACTAGCTATACAACACTGAGACTCTCCGCTGAAAAACGATCCCACCATTCCACACGTATCCTCCTCTATATAAGAACTTACAGCTGGGCCTCCAAGCACACTGGACTTTCTAATGCACCCTTCACCACTCGTAAGTAGTTCACCACTGGACTTCAAATGTTTATTGTAGCTTTTCTTTTATTGATTCTACAAAGGCTAATATTGCTGTTTTAGTGTAATATTCAAATGCTTATTACAGTTTTTCTCCTGTCAGTTCTTAAAAGGCAAATATTGCCATGTGATATTCCATTCAATGATTAGGTAACAACATACTTTGTCGGAGTAACATATCCGGGTTGCCCCAGAAAAAGAGACTTCAATTGTCCCAGTGGGCCCAACCGGTTATCAAAATTAAAGGGACAGTAAACACTGCAGTGGTCACTTAAATTGTGAAAGCCTATAAAAATATCTTTCATATAAGGTACTGGGCTTACCTGTAGGTGTCAGGAGTCCCGAGTTATGAATACCTAAATCATCTGTAAATCAAAACAAGGCAGCAGCCATTTCACTGAATCACAGGACCAACAGTGATGTTATTGTGGGGCAAGCTGTAATTAACAACATGCAGCCTGCCCCTTAGTGACATCACTTCCTGTTTTAAAATGGCTGCTGCCTTGTTTTGATTTACAGATTAATTAGTCATATCTCAGGCCTCCTGACGTCAGCGAGGAAGTCCAGTGCCTCGTTTGAAATATAATTTCACAGACTTTCACAATTTGAGTGACCCCTGCAATGTTTACTGTCCCTTTATAAAACAAATAATTCTGAGTTCTATGGGTAGTAACTGTTTTATATCTAGTTACAAGTTACTAAAAACCTATAAGGAGTCAGACAGCTTACGCTGTTTTTGTGAGCCTATTTTGAGGGGACACATTAGGTTTGTGCCTTTTATTATACAATGGCAAGAAAAATTGTAGGATCCTGATTGGCTGGTGACCCTTAGACACAGTGATGTTATTACACAATAACATCACTGTTATCTACACCAGGCACAAAAAGACCAAATAACATGTTACAAATCACTCGCCTCTTAAACTATGGACTGAAGCCAAACGACACTGAATCCTCAACACGTCACGGCTTAACCCCCCGCCCACCTAAACAGAAATTGTACCTCTTTCTTCACCAAATAGATAACAATGTACTAAATACATTTGATTTTCATGCCAGTCCCCCCCCCCGAGCCGAGCTGCTTCCGTGAACCACGCAGACCGTTACTGCCGACCGCGCGGTTCACTGAAAGCCACTCAGATGAGGGAAAAGCAGACATGAAGACTGAATGTATCTGGAATACTGAAGTAAATCTGAGACAAAACCTCTATCCTCCCCTGCTATGCACTTCCTTTACTCACTGAAACATGAATCAGCATATCCATCTCCTCGCCGCTCAAATCAATCCTCTTATCGCGTGCTCACTTCAGTTTTGTATCCTGCAGTGTGCCAGCTGAGCGGTTTGGTGGTAACCACAGACGAAAAAAAAAAAAAAACAGCCACCATTTAAACAAAAAGAAATAAAAAAATGGAAGTGCAGCCCCGTTTAGCAGGTCGGTGAACAGCAGGGCCGGGTGTTGTCAGTGCACACAACACAAAAGCAAGGATAGTCCATAGGGAACTGGATGGACAGCATAATTCAAGTGGCAGCTCCACCCACTGGTGGAAGAGTAGACTAGACTTTTTTTAAAAACATATACATCCACACACCAAAATAAAAAAAGCCAATAATTGTTTTCCTATTTTTTTTTTATTAAAAAAAACAAACAAGCCATCGTATAATAACAATAAGGCACGACAGGGTGTGTGTTACTGTGTAATAACGTCACTCCTGGGGTGGTGGAAGCACTCGTCTTCGCCTCGTGCTTCAACCCACCCCAGGGGTGACGTTATTGCACAATAACACACACCCTGTCGTGCCTTATTGCTTAAATAATGTCTACGGTGGTTAACTCAATAATGGGAATTAGTGACCCCATTATAGTCCTGTGGCGCATAAATCACCACTGGTAATAAATTGTTTCGATTAAATTTAATGTCTACAGAGCCCTTAGTGTTGTAACGTTGAGGGAGTGTCCTGAATAAGCTACTAGTTAACTACTGGTTCATATCTGTTGTATTGCTAGCTCTCTAATGGTACTTACTGTACACTGGGAAGTATCATACAAACTTCAAGAAAATAAAAAGTAAAAAATAAAATCATGAAAGAGAGAGGTTTAACTGTGTGCTGGGCAGCTAGTCACAAGGGCAAGGTTGAGAGATATGAGAAAGCAGGAGCTGTTTGAGAGAGTGGAGGGAGGGTGAAAGTCTATTGAGAACAGAGAGGGTGTTCCAGAGAGCAAGAAACCAAACAGAAAAGATGGAAGGGTCTGTAAAAGATTTGCAGCAAGGGATGTGATAAGAGCACACATCAGAACAGCGAAGACATTGGGAGGAAAGGATGGAAGGGGAGAAGAGGGTTGAGTGGTAGGGAGGAAGGGAAAAAAAAATAATATTCAGCCAGGAATGAGGAGCAGTGAGAGAGGTGACAAGTATTTAGGGAAGTAAAGAAAAGTTCAGAATAGTGGGGAACAATAAGAATTAAGAAGAGGGATATTTAAAGCAAAGCAGCATAAAAGAGTGGAAAAGAGGATCTGGTCTAAGGTTGGTTTTGGAGGCCACATAATAAACCACATACATGAAAACACTGCCAGGATTATTTTGAGAGGGCGCCTGTGACACCAGAAGTGGGAAGCAAGATTTGTTTCTGTACAGACCATCAAGCATCTCAGCCTCGTGCATCACAACGCACCCAAGGCATGGCTTAAATGCCTAAAACCCCATACCCTGTCGTGGGTTATTGCAAACTTAAGTATTTAGAAAACATGGGGTGATTTTAATGTGACAATGCAGGGATTTATTTAACTCTAAAAATTGATTAGTGTTTTGCTCATAAAAGTGCTAAATCTTTGTGAAAATGCATAGGTCTTGCCGCACTGTGTTTAACAAACACAGCACTTCCAGAAAATCTATATAAATACTTCCTGTATAGTTAGTATAGTCCTAAAAAAAAAAACTGCTAATCAATTTTTTAAAACCCTGCAATGTTTTTCTACCTTATAAATATTGTGAAGTTTAAATCTGGGAATATGAATATAAAATAACTAACTATAGTGAGAATGTTTTTGAACTGAATTAAGACACTAGGAAATAAATTATGAGGATAACAGATTTGTAAAGGAAATTGTATGATACCCGGTGCAGTTATGGGGTGTAAGGACACTTTTTGGTGCATTGTAAACATGCGATACTGAGGATTTCTGACAATTTTATTAAATGTTTCTTTTATATTTGAAATCTGAACTTACGATTATTCATTTTTCGATATGCAGGTGCATGTAACAATATCCTTTAGGAATACGTGAATACACACAGATTATATTTATATGTACGAAGTAGTGTGATTGAATATTTAATTTACAGTTTAAAGAAAGGCTTGAATAATAGTACTCATGTATATTTTTTTACATTAATTACAGAATGCTTAAATTAAATCCCCATGAAAAAGCCTGGTACAGCAGGTGAAACGCTGGGGTTTTCTGAAAAACAAAAGGAAAATAAAGCTTGGAAATTAATAGTGCTGAGTCTGTACATTTTATTTAAAGGGACTCACAACCCTGATCAGTTTTTGAGTGCCTATATCCCTCCAGTGAGTCCACAGAACTGGAGCCATTTCCATGGATCTCTTATTGAAGACACTGAGGGATAGGGCTGGATCTGCTCGGTGGGGGGACTCAAACCAGGCTGCAAAAGAATAAAAAAAAAAAAAAAAAACCAGAAGTTGTGAGCAGAAAAAGGTCCTGCAAGTCTGCCCAGCCTTCCCCATCTAACGCTGATTGAGAGGGCACTAATGGCCCTTTACTCCTTCTTACCTCCCTCATGTTATATGACAGTGCAGGCGTTCAAGAGAAGAAATTTCTGCTTAACAACAGAATCACAGAGGGTACCGTGGGTAGCAAGGTGGAGATTCCCTGTGTATTAGTACAGGTCTGCACAGCATATTTTTTGGTCCCTGCTCATGAGGCAGGGGAGGTGGACCAGATGGACCTAGATTTCCTTCCGACCTTAACTTACTATGTATGTTACTGTCTGATCTTAAAACATTTTCATTTTATTAGAGGTTATCTGAACAAGGCTGCAATAATTTCTTTTTAAAATCATTTTATTGAGTTGTCAAATGCAATGCATACATAACTTCCTGCAGAGGGTGTTCAATAAGCACAATTCATATCAGGATAGTATCCCACACAACTAGGCGGCACAAATAACTTACACATGAAATGGACGTGCATAATTATCACAAACCGAACACAAAGAAGTAAAGCATAATTTCTATAAAATCAGAAACGACTCGAATGCACAAATACCTAGGAACTCTGCAAATTCAAGTCACTCAGAGAACCTAGTTAACAGATGTCTCTTAGCATTGACCTCTGCTTCATTTTCACCTGCACCTGTCATCACCAAGGGAACCCAGCAGTCAATCAGAACCATCTTGGTGTGCAATCCTGGAGTCAGCCCCAGCAAAACAATATACAACGGATTCCATGAACCGTGCAGCTTCCATGGATTCATAAGTAAATCTGATGGTTGAAAACTATTTCTTTTTTTTTTTTTTAATAAGTTAATATTTTTATTGAATTTCATACATAAAAAATCAACATTTTGCATTACAAATAATCATGAAACAAAAATACATGAGATGCAGGTGCATTAGAGATACAGAGTGGTACAGGCTACTGGGCTGACATCCAATGATTTCCTGGTTCCACTAGTGTGGTACCGCTGGCATACTGTGATATTTACCCACGCTTCTTTTAGTACCAATTCTATGTTTTAAAAATCTTAATTCTAGCACACATTATACTTGGTTATGTAACAGATGAGATCTCAGATTAATTAGTTTTCAAGTTACTGTGAACTTCAGGCAGTGTGTCACATAGTAGATAGTGGAGAAGTTTGAGCCTACTATTAGAAGCACAATGTCAGGGGTAGGCCTGTTGCTCCCTGTACCATGTTGGCACTGTAAAACAAACACTACAAAAGCTCAAATGATACTAACTGATGCTGGACTATATCAATAGAGGGTGGGAAACAAGGCGTAAACCCAAACTCAGGTGGGCCTACAGCTGAACTATTGGCGGTACAAGGCTTTAAGGTGTGCTAACCAATGCCCTGTTTAGTGGGGTCATCTGTCCTGCCAGTGTGGGAGGGGGAGTTACTGCTTCTTGTGAATTGATAAATGGGGTCCCAAGTTGTGGCATGGGCCTTCAATGTACCATTTGCGAGGTGGAAAAGCCTGTCATAGGTAGCAAGTTGTGAGAGGCTAGTTAAAAACTCATTAATGGTGGGGATGATGGAAGTCCTCCAGTTCTGCAGCAACAATCTCTTAACTATGATGCTTGCTTGTAACAGTAAGGATTTATGTTTACGAGGACTGTGAGGTATGCAAGTGTCTAACCCAATGATAAGTAGTCTGGGGTCGTTGGGGACAGGGGTTTGGAGTATATTAGACAGGAGGCGTATGACCTTACTCCAGAAATTTCTTATCATAGAGCAACTCCAGAGGATATGATAGAGGTCACCATCTGGTTAAGAGCATCTCCAACAGTTGTATGACTGTGTGATTTTGGCCCTAAACAGTACTTCAGGAGTTCTATACCAGTTGTGCAAAATTTTGCTTTGGACAATCCTGCTTTTAGGGTCTCTGACTAGGGTGTGGAAGGAGTGCCAGCACTAGGACCAGTCCTCCTCTGAGATAGGTGTACGTAGGGCAGCAGACCAGTATCTTCTAGCAGAGGTGGTCTGGTCAGGGATGGCATCCCTAATGTGTGAGTAGATGAGACCCGCTCTTCCTCATGTGTTCTTAGTCCACTGCCCTACCAAGGATAAGGGTACTGGAGAAAAGGAAGTAGCCGCTTTTCAGAGAAGGAATCCAAGGGAGCTATGAATTTGCAAATATTTCCAAAAGTCTGAATGAGGCAGTCCATAACGAGCCTTGGGATTGAAAGCTGTCTACTGCTTGGGAGTGGGGGGTTAATAGATCTGAAACTGAGAGGATACCTTTGGCTGCCCTATCCCGACAGTACACTGGTTTATTTTCTATTGTTATGTTAGTGTCATGCCATAATGGTGTTAATGAGACATGATCAAGGGGGTTGTGGAGCCATTTGCTAGTTTGGCGCCAGGTAGAACACGAGGCCTTGGCTGTGAGGAGGGTGCAGGGGGAAAGGGAAGCAGAGGAACAGAGGAGGGTTACAGGGTTTATTTGTTTACACACTGTAGTCTCAATCTGAGTTCAAAGGGGTGGGGAGTGGCCTACCTTGGGCAAACTTCTTAGCGATTGTGCATTTCTGAAGGCCCACCAATATCCCATGAACCACGGTAGGTTCCACCCCCCCTACCTCCCAGCAAGACTTAAGTTTATACCTATTATACCTGGCTTTTCGCCCCTCCCACAGAAAGCTGCTGATTAGGGAATCTATTTGATCAAACCATTTAATGGGAATATGACGGGGGATATGGGAAATTATATGGAAAATCTTTAGAGCTGTTATCTTGGTTGCTTCTATCTTACCTACCATGGAAAGCTGAAGGTTTTTCCATTTATCTAATTCCAGTTTTATTTTCTGCATCAAGGGCTGAAAGTTTGCTTCACACAGTGTTGAAATGTTGGGAGTCATTTTTATGACTAGGCATATAATGGAATATGGTGTCCAACAGAGTGGGTATAAAGAGAATAGTTGGGGGGTGGCTAGTTTGTTCATGGGGAGAATTTCAGATTTTGTGTGGTTAATGTTAAGACCCGAAAGACGCGAGAAATTGTTAAGGATTTCCAATAGGGCGCCAAGGATTTATCTGCTTGGTGCAATAGTAGTACCAGTAGATCATCAGCATACAGCAGAGCTTTATGAGTTTGGCCTCTGACTGGGATGCCTTTTATGTCAGGGTGCTGACGAACTGCAGTTGCAAGGGGCTCTATTGTTAACACAAACAGCAATGGGGATAAGGGGCAGCTCTGCCTAGTACCTCTAGTGAGTGAAAAGGAGGCAAACAGATTGAGATTAGTCAGTACTTGTGCTTTTGGGGATGCGTACAGGGCTTTCAGAGCAGAGATGTAACAGGGACCGATGCCTAAATGTGCCAGTACTACATAAAGATAGTTCCATTCTACTGTATCAAAGGTTTCTTCAAAGTCAACTGAGGGGGACTTATATTTGGAAGCGATGATCATAAGGTCTGTTAGGGTCCTAATATGGTTGGAGCTTAGTCTACCTTTAACAAATCCTGCTTGAGCAGGGTGAATCAGCTGCAGTAGAAGGGACTCCAACCTAGCTGCCAGGATCTTGGCGTATGCTTTCCCATCTGCAGTGGTAAGTCAGATAGGTCTATAGCATGCAGGGTGTAAACTATTTCTTTATTAATTCATTTATTTATTTGAGGTTCAGATTAATACTTTTGAGTCCGAAGGCTCTTTTACAAAGGTTCCAAGTCAAAAGGTATTTATTTGATTTTCTTAATGGGATACGCTCACTGAGACAAAGCATCAGCGTTGGTGGTGCCACAGCCCTTACCATCTCCTTGGCTACAGCTAACACAGAACTCTTGGATCTTCCGGTGATGTCACACCCTTGATGCCAGCTTGAATTAACAGGCTCCATCGGCAGCCAATATAAAACCTCTGATTTACAACAATCGCGGTGAAATACAAGACAGAAACTACCTTAGGAGGAGATATAATGTCAAAGCGAGGGGAGAAAACCCTGAAAAAGCCTCCTCCGGTTCCCGATGAAGGCAGATTGTCAGATTCTGGCAGTGAAGCTTCGCAGGCACAAATGAAGCCTCGAGACACAGCAGCGGTACCTCCGGACAGCCCCCTTGGCAACCCTGCAAAGACAAATGACACTAGTCCTAGCAGAACTCCGGGACTTCCGAAATGAATTTCGGACGACAACTACTGCCTAAAGAACAGACATCGGGAAGCCAGAAAACCAACAGGAACAATTTGAACACCACTTAACTGATTCCGATGCCAGAACCAATAGAGCAGAACAAGCAATAGCGCAATTGAATCAAAGCATACTGGCGTTACAGGAACGAGCTGAGGATGCTGAAAGCCGGGGCAGACGAAACAACATTCGAATCTCAGGAATCCCTGAGGGTGAAGAGGGCACGGACCCGCACTGATTCATCCGCCGCCTACTGATTCAAGTACTCGAGATCCCCAAGGAAAAACCTTAGAGTTTGAAAGAGTTCACCACGCTAGGTCCCAAGCCCCCGGATCGAGACCCCGTACCATATTGGTCCGATTCCTTCGATTTCAAGAGAAAGAACTTATACTGCACACAGCATGGAAAAGAGGCCAGGTGAAATATAAGGGTCAGCGGCTGTTCTTCGAGAATGACTACGCTCGGAGATCATGGCCAGGCGTGGGGCCTATATTCAATCCTGAAGAGCTGAAAGCATAAGGCCTCGTTTTTGAACGCCCTACCCAGCAAAGCTAATAGTTTTCCACCCAGACGGGCAGCTCACATATAGTTCAGCCGGAGAAGCGCTGGAGGGTCTCCGAAAACACAAAGTGGTCATACAAGAGCAGGCAGACAAGCCCACCAAGGGGACCCTGGCAGCGAAATTGGCACAGCAGGTTTGGCAGTCAGGCCGGCGGGAAGGAAGAAGACGACAGGGCCTGGAAGCAATCCGTAAGATAGTTGACTCCCTACAATAACAGGGACAGGGAAACACCTGAGCAAATAGCAAGATAAGTACTATATACACTATTGCATGAAGGCCTGGAATTAATAACACCGACCTTCGGAAGGCACTTCTAACTGCTGTCTTTGTGGCAAAATGGGGGTCCACTCGCAGAAACCTCCTGAAACCTCCTGACACCTCTTGTCTGGAACTGAACTCCCTCCTTCATTTATAAACACTTACACTAAAGAATACCAGCAAAGTGTGGAGGTATATCGTTGGGTAAACAAGATGATTCTCGCTTTTTGAAATAGTGTTAATTTTCTCTTTGTCCCCTCCCTAAGCTAAACGCTTTAGCTGTTTACTGTGTAGTAGCGAGGACGACGGTAGGTGTAAGGAATGGCGGCACAAGCTAACGATCTCCTGTTTGCATTTGTCGCCTACCTGCCGTAGCTTCGGCCTCGAATTCTCACCCACTTGGAAACAGAGCTGAAGCAGCATTATCGCGCTTCCAGATGCTGCGTAATCATTAGGCAATGATTGCTGACGGCACACAGGTCTGACTGTCAGTGATAATAGGTCTATCGTCCATGCTTACAGAGAACAAGAAACCAGTAAACACCAAAAGTCTACACAGTTGTAGAAGATTTAAGGAATGTTAAGCTGGTCCTTTATCAGTGCTAGAGCAGGCAATGATCCCCCCCCCCCAATTTTAAGCCCTAACCTGGCTAACTCCCAATAAAGAATACAATGCAGAACCTGTTATTAAACTAATGCAGATAAAATAATTAGTTAGACAGGATATTATAACATCATGGAGGAAAGCAGAGACAGAAGACTCCCCCCTTTTTTTCTTTCTCCTTCCCTCCTCTCGTTCCTTAGATATGAATCTAACTGTCTGTCTCTTTAGTCTCTGTGACCTCTTTACATAAAGATTGTGAGTACTCTTGTTCTCTCCCCATGTAATAACACACCTTTGCAGGAGGCTGGCTGGTGGAAGTGTGACTAACCAATATCCTAAACCCTATTCCTCAATTGGCATTGGAAGTGCCAAGGGGTCTCAACTACTGAGTACCCCCTAAACAGTGAGCTTGTCTCACCCCCGGGAGCTTAGGTAGCTCTCGCTTCTTGGAAGTACTTGTTATTAGCCCATAGCTGATAAAGATGGTAGCAGCCCGGTTGGCACTACTCCACCCTATAGTCCTTGCTTTACTTTTATATTTTGTAAAACAGCTGAATGTTAAATGGATCAATTTACCTGGAAATGATAGATGCCAGTTTCAAGGCAATCAGTTTCTGCTTGTTAACTGTATTATAGATTTTTGGAAGTTTCAGAGTAACATTATTAATATAGTAATCTTACGATTGTGTTTGCTTAAGTACTATTTCCGTCAGTTGAGGCGGGGGCCCCTGGTGACCATGCGACCTCTTGGAATCCTGCAAACAAAGCAAATTTTAATATGGCTGAGACCCCTTGAAGCTAGTCTCTTGGAATGTAAATGGGCTTTCCACCCCGGTCAAACGTGCTAGGGTCCTAGCTCAGATTAAAAAAACCAAAGCTGATATTGTATTCCTACAAGAGACCCATCTAAGTAATCTGGAACATACAAAGCTAGGGCAGATCACGAAGGGTGAGGTATATAGTTCGACATTTAGAGGCGGAAGGAGAAGGGGAGTGGTAACAATAATACCGCGCCACGTCGCTTGGCGATTGCAATCAAAATGTATAGATCCATGTGGTAGAATGGTATTACTCCGTGGTCTGGTGGGGGAAGCGGAGGTTACCTTGGCTAACGTCTATTTCCCACCTGACTCCTCAACTAATGACATAGGGGGCCTGTTGGACAGAGTCGTGCAGTTTACTAAGGGTACACTACTACTTGCAGGAGATTTTAATATTCTCCCTAACCCAGTGAAAGATTCTTCTAACCCTAAAACCCCTAGAAAAACTGCACAACAAAGACTCCTGAATAGATTTATGGCTGAGGCAGGCCTGACAGATACGTGGCGCCATATGCATCCCTATTCTAGAAACTATACACACTATTCAGCTGTACATCACACGTACTCTAGAATAGATTTATGTTACACAAAAATGGAACACCTAGATAGGCTGATAGATTGCCAAATTTGAGATATAACCCTGTCAGATCATGCCCTAATCATCAGTAGTTGGAAATTGGGGTTACAAGAGAAGAACACTATGTGGCGTTTAAACCCCACATATCTAAAATCTAAGCAATTTAACGAATTTTTAACTGAAAAGATAACTGAAATAATTAATGACAACTTTACTCCGGATACCCCTCCGAGTATCCTTTGGGATACTATAAAAGCAGTGCTGAGGGGCCACCTTATTAAGTACACATCCCACCTAGCGAAAAAGCGCACACAACAAAGAACTAACCTTGAGGAAACTTTACATTTCCTGCAAACATCGCATAAACAAGGCGACAACTCAGTACTTCCACAGTTAAAGCAAGTTAAACAGGACCTGGATAGATTGGCACTGCAACAGACAGAAATATCTTTAACCTTCCTCCGCCAGAGGAACTACGAAGTAGGACCCAGGGCCAATAGGCTTTTAGCATATCAAATAAGGAGACAGAGGAGGTGCTGCTAATAATACCATCGTCATCCAGTAGCGGTGCTCCCCAGAATAAGCTTAGTGACATAGTCGAGGCATTTACCGCGTACTATTCAACCCTCTACACTCCAAAACTCCGCAGCCCCAGGAGAGATAAAAGAGTTTTTACAAACCCTAGCCCTTCCAAGGATTGCCCCGGAGCAGGGGGAGCGGTTGCTAACTCCTATCACATTGCAGGAGTTGGCGAATGCGCTCGCTCATGCAAAAACGATGAAAGCCCCAGAACCCGATGGTTATGGAGCTGAATTTTATAAATCCACGAGAAACATACTTTTGCCATCTCTACTGAGGACCTGCAACTCCGTCTTGGAGGGGGACCTTCCTCCCCCCACCTGGGCCTATGCCACAATTTCTGTAATACCCAAGTCAGGTAAAAAAACCCAATTCTGTGAATCATATCGGCCAATCTCTGTTTTAAATTCAGACTATAAGATATTCATGGGATACTAGCCCGTCGGTTGACTATACTCCACATAAGTAGTACACAGAGACCAAACCGGGTTTGTAGGAGGGCATACCACTACTGATAGCATAAAGAGACCTATCATATAATACGCAAGATGCACATCTCTAATCACCCTGCAGCCTTAGTAAGCCTTGATGCTGAAAAGGCCTTTGATAGGGTTTATTGGCTCTTTTTATGCATGTTATGGAGTCCGTGGGTGTACCGGGGTCACTAATCCAAGTAATCACAAACATTTATGCAGCACCAAGAGCTTGAGTACGGGTCTCAGGACACCACTCAAGACCTTTCCAGTTGAGCAGAGATACTAGACAGGGATGCCCTCTCTCTCCCCTCCTGTTTGCTTTGTCTATTGAACCTCTAGCGCAACTGGTCAGGCAAGCCCAAGACCTGCAGGGAATTGAGGTTGGGGGAGAGCAGCACCATATAGCACTATATGCAGACGATGTTCTCTTATACCTGCAGAACCCAGCAACCTCACTCCCGAAAATTACTGAATTATTAAAGCAATTCGGGCAGCTCTCTGGCTATAAAGTCAATATTACGAAAATGGAAATTTTGACTTTTCACTATACACTGAACTCGGTGGTACGAGAGCAGTTTCCATGCAAATGGGATCTGAAGAGGTAAAGTACCTGGGGTTAATCTGACAAGAGACCTGAAGGATGCATATAAGCAGAACTATATCCCCTTTACCGCGCAGTTGACGGAAGATCTGGCCCACTGGAGTACTCTCCCACTAAGCTTATCTAAGAAGATAGAACTTATCCAAATGGTTACCTTACCCAGGGCTTTATACCTTTTTAATAATGTTCCAATCTCTTTACCCAGATCACTGTTTCTGGGTTGGGAGAGGGCAATTTCTAAATTTATTTGGGCAGGCCGTAAACCAAGAGTCAGGCTGTCGCTCCTCACTAGACCAAGGAGCGCGGGGGGACTAGCACTACTTGATCTATACTGGTATTACCAAGCGGTTCAACTCACGCACATGATGGCTAGACAGATTTTGAATAGTGACATGCATTGGGCAGAACTAGAACAAGCAGACACCCCAGATATGGACTACTATACCTTACTATATAGCATTACCGGGCCTTCAATTCGAAGTCAGATCCCTTCTACGGAACTCCAACATAGAGTCGCGGCCTGGTATCAAATCAGAGGGCAGCTCTCTGTGTCCCACTTTACACCACTAATATGCCCAATTGGAGCACTCCCACATTTCCAACCTAGATTAATGGACCATACATACCGACAATGGGCCAAATATGGGTTGAATTACCTGTTTCAAATCACAACAGGAGGGATAATGTCCACATTTCAGGAAATAAAAGATAAATTTGGGCTTCCCAATTCCCATTATTACAGATATTTACAATTAAGGCATTACTATGAAGCACTGCCAGCCACAGTGCACAATCCAGAGGGCTGGCCCCCCTTGATAATCAGTCTGCAACAACTAATTGCCTCCCCAGGTCAGAAACACTTGATATCAACTCTGTACCGGGCCTTGAAGTTGACTTCAAAACTATCCCTGGCAGATACCCGGGAGAAATGGCAACAGGAGCTGGGATCCCCCATAGAAACAAAACAGTGGGAACAGGCATGCTGGCAGGTCTCGCGTACATCCAGATCATACCAGTGGCGAGAATTCGCATGGAAATTTTTAGTCCATTATTTCCACACCCCGGAGATTACTAGTCATTACACCTCAGGGCACTCCGCTGCTTGCTGAAGGCTATGTGGAGAAAATACAGCTCATCTCACACATGTAGTGTACTCCTGCCCCAAGCTACAGCCATTTATCCATGACCTTCAACTGGAGCTCCAAGAGATATTTAATGAACCTATACAGTTGACCCCGCAGGTTTTTATCCTATCAGTGTTCCCCGAAAATCTTAGAGATCATGGTGCTCGGTATCTGTTGGCTATTCTTCTCTCAGCAGCGAAGAAAGCCATTACTAAAATGTGGTCCACCCCTAACACCCCTACAATGAAAGACTGGTGGACTATCACCAGGCAGATCTACCAAATGGAAAAGTTAACATATAGATTAAATGATAGGGAAGGGAAATTTAGAACCAGATGGAATAGATGGCTCCTGTATTACATGAGATCAGGCCTTTATTCCCATAGCCTAAAGTAGGTTGTCCTCATCCCCTCTCTCCTTCCCCATTTAGCCCCCGTACCCTTCTTCAACTCATAACCCAGGTTGAGGTTTGCGTGGTCTGTTGGGCCCCCCCATCTCCTCTTCCCTACACCGACCCCTTGGTAAGGGTTCTCCCCTGGGTCGATGATCTACACAATTAAAGAGTACTATGGTGGAATATACTCTGAATTACTTATTGACTGTTATCATTTGTAATCCTAACCGATGTGCTGTTAATTTAAGAAACCTGATGTATAAATTGAAAGAATTGTCGAGACCTTTGTTGAGGAATGTTCAAGGACTGGAATATCTTTAAAACAACTTTTAATGGAATCATTGTTAATGTTCCCGAAAATATAACTGTAGAAGCTTTTTAATTTGATTCCTACTACTAATCAACTGCACAATCGTATGTAATGAAAATAAATATAAATAAAGATGAGAATAACAAAAAAAAAAAAAAAACACAGAACTCTTTAAGACCTGAGAAGAGAGTACAGAATGGAAAATACACAACTGTATGTTCACCTGCCCTAACTAGTTACTGCTTGGATGGCTCGCCCCTTACTCTGTTGCTTCTTTTAAATAACTTAGTATCACCCTGGACCCGGCCCTTGATTTCAGTATTCACATACCAACAACACACAAGTCTGTTAATTCAAAGCTAGGACTTGCTTATAACATCGGGCATGCCCAGACTCCAGTGGCTAGGCTGGCTATAGCTCAGGGTGTTCTGCTGCCAAGCCTCGCCTATAGTCAGGTACCTTACTCTGAGATAAACAAATGTATTATAAATAAATGGAATACCTGCTACAAAACAATAACTGTCACGTTACCCTCTCTATGCCCAGGCTGACTTACCACTGCTCTCTTTACTCAAGCCTTGGCTGGCTCTCTCTACCTTCATGCCGCCTCTTTACCCTTGGCTGCACCACTGACAAAATGATCGTATCAGATATACCTGTTGCCCTCTTGCCAGTATGTTCGAAAAACCTGATCAGGCCTACCCCCCCTATGATACAATGAAATTGTAATTTCTGGCAATATCTAAATGTGCTATACAATTGGGAGAGCAGGCTTTTTCAGTCTTTGCCCCTATGCTGTTGAACTCATTTGTGCCTAATCTCAGAACTCTCTGACGCCCTAGTTTTCAAGAATGAGCTTCATAAGTTTCTTCCGACATTGGATAGGTACTCCTGTAACTGATACCTTGTACTGCCACTTATACTGTGCCATTTTTATGTCTTCTGTAGTGAAACTTGGGATGTTTCATTTTTGTACATAAGGCTGTGCACTTTAGTAGTATTGTATGTCCTTTGCTGATACATGTAAAATTGTTCTTTGTACTAGTGTGCCTTGTACCAATGTTTATTTCATGATTTTACTGCCCCCAGGTCATATGTGACAACAGGCATTGTAACTGTCTGGAGCACCTATTCAGTAAACAAAAACTAATAAATTAACTATGACAGTAACAACAGCATGCTGATCAGAACCCCCTCCCCCCCCTCCAAGAAAGTCTAATGTCTCTACCCCGAGTTCTTCAGTTGTACATCTGCGGAGTGACATACAGCACTCTGGAACAGCTTTACTTCTTGCCGCCACCTGTCCCTGCCAGGGGCGTCGTTAGCTCGCAAAATGGGGGCACCGTTTAGATTAACTGGTGCCCTGGTCTTTTCCCCTACCCCACCCTTCCTTTAAAATTTACTGTAGGACTTTAAATTAAGCCCAGTGAGCTGATGGCCAGTAGTAGTGGCAGCAGCAGCGCCAGTCTTAGCCTGCAGTAACGAGTCGTGTGACCTGATTGAACCTCTGCTCCGCCTCCTCCTCCTCCCTTGACTCTGCCAGCTCCTGATTGCTCTGCCATCACTTGTTTGAAATACTGACTCCTCTTCCTCGATTTACTTTCAGCCAGCCCCTAGTCTGTGACACGCTGGCTCTCTTAGCGGTTTGTCCCGGCGGGGCTGTGCAGGGGCGGTGGTCGGATCACATGGGGCAGAGTCGGCAAACATTGGACAGGCAGTGATTAGTTAGCGAGCCGAGTGGCGGGCATCATGTCATATAGCCGGCAGCTATGGGGGATAGACTCACTCAGCCCTGCTCCCTATATATAGATCGTCATGAGCGTGGTCGTCATTTTGAATTTTGTGAGAGAGCAGTGGGAAGGGGTTCTTCTTGATTTGTAGAGAGCAAGACTGACAAACTATTCAATTCTGCAGAGCTAGTCAGCACGGCGGTTGGCCTGCCCATTTTACTTGGTGCACACACAAGTCACTTTGAAAAAAAAAAAAAAAAGATTTTTTAATAAAAAAACTCAGAATAACAAGACTCATGGCGGGAGGTGCTGCTGAGGGGAGACAGGGGAGACTCACAGCATAGTAACAGGAGATGCTGCGCAACTTGCCGCCAGGCAGCAGTCAGATCTCATGATTTGAAAAAAAATAAAATAAATAAATAACAACACTGGGGATAAGGGGAGACTGAGGGAGCTTGAGCTTGGTATCTAGGAAGTGAGTACAGGAGCAGTATCAGAGCAATCTGCTGCCCTACCCTACAGGCCACAACACAGTTTAACATCCAGGAAAAAAAAAGGATTACTTGGGATTTAGGACAATACAGTTTAACATATAAAAACAGATAGGGAATAATTGGAGAAAGACCTTGGCGGCAGAGGAGACAGACTGACTGCCTGACCCAGGGAGCGAGTTGCGAAACAGCAGCAGGAGCTAGGCAGCCTCCCTGTCCTGAACTGGACACCTGCTGCAGCAGTGTATTGTTCTGTTAATTCTGATTACTGCTTACAACCTTGTTATATATCCCAAGAAAAAAATTAAAAGGAAGGCAGAGTTTTGTTTGCCCAGGTCATGGCACCACTACTAATTTCTGGGGATCTATCCCAGGTAGGCATTGGAAGTCAAATACTAATTACTTAATTGCCAATGCCTACTTGAGATCTAGACCCAGAAAGAAAAAAAAAAAAAAGGCAGTTTTTTTTGGTTGCTTGCAACCTTGGGATATAGACCAGTAAAAAGTACAGGCAGGGTTTGTTTGCCCAGCACTGTCAGTAATTACTTGACTGCCCACAGTCTTGGGGTATATAGCCCCAGAACAAATAATAGGCAGGGTTTTTCATGTGCCTACTACCGTTATGAAACTACTTGGTTGCTTACAGACTTGGGATATAGTCCCACAAAAAAGTAAACACTGAAACAACTACGTTCACTGGATCAAATCATGTTCTGTATTGCAGGGTTACTAACTCCCTGTGTTTGTCTTTTTTTTTTTTTTTTTTATTTCTTTTTTTATTAAAAGGATTTTGTTGCACTTGGTCAACAGTACATTTCAGACATTTTCTTGTATTGCTATATATCTCCAGTCAGTTTATATGATTGACAGTTTTATAATTTCACCCAAAGGGTTGAATGTTTAGTGTGATAAGTATACAACGTTCTAGTCCAAGATCACTTAAAAGGTAAAGCTCTAGCTCCATTTCTTCTAAATTTTACCTTATTTACCCCCTTATGTTTTATTTATCCTTATCTTTATATTTGGGTGAGGCATTTCCTCTCTCTTGATTACACCCCCTGCTTAAATTAAATTCTCTTTTCTCTCAACTCTTCTATCATTATTCAGTCCTTCCCTCCTGACCCCTTCCATAATAATTCTACCAATACTAGGGTCAAAAATTTGATTCTACCACCCCCTGGTAGAGCACCCATCTCTGCCATCTCATCACGTATGTTGGAGCTTTACCCTGGATTTCTGCATTAAGGAATTCTGTAACTTACATTTCGGACATGCTAGATCTCCATTCTAATACTGTTGGAATGGTGCTAGTCATCCACCTGCGAGTTATTGACTTTTTGACCACCAACAAACTGGGAGGTAAAAGAGTTTGTTCCCATGGAGGGGAATGGTCTGGAAAGATCCCCAGCAGTACCTGCTCAGCTGTTAATTCTACCTATTGTTCTATTAAGCTAGTTAATTCTGTTTGTAGGGATATCCACAAGGGCATCAAACAAGGACACTGCCAGAAAACGTGTCCCTGTGTCGCCCTCGGGCACCCACATTTTCGCCAACAAACGCCATATTCTTCTCCCTGTGTTTGTCTTGATGCAGATTACATAGCTTGCTTCTAAAATTCACTCTTTGCCACATATTCTTTCTTCTGGATTGGCAAATCCCCCCCAGTGTCCCGCCCACCATGGCCCATTTGGTTTTGGGGAGGGGGGGCAGAACAGTTAATAATTAAACTGTTTTCCTTCTGTCTTTGTGTGTAGAAAATTCTGAAACTAAGGCAGTAAGAATCTTCTCTGGTTCAACTTAGTCACCTGCTGTGTATGTGTATCTTAGGGTTTCAGCTGTGAAATCCCTGTGCTTGTCTTGATGCAGATTTCATAGCATATACTTGTAAAATGCACCATTTGACAACTAATTCTGCAGATTTCTTGCAGGGGTAAATACTAACCCATGACCAGACACCATTTGACTTGGGGGTGAAAAAAAGGGAAGTTGTTAATCTTTTTCTGTCTGTTTGTGAGCACTTGGTTCTCAGGCTAAGGCAATAAACCAAGTATGTTTCCTTTCCCTAGTTCTGGAGACCTGCTGTGTATTTCATGGTTTCAACTACACAATCCCTATGCTTGTCGTGCTACAGATTTCATAAAAATGGTTCTAAAATGCACCATTTGGCAACAAATTCTGCAAAATTTCTTCCAGGGGTAAATGAAAAAATTACTCACCATAGTAATGTTGTTTCTTCTAATGGAGTTTTGCTGTATTCAGACATAATGCAGTTAGCCCCAGCACTTGAACTGCCCCGGAGAGTAAAGAGTTACACACCTCTGTCTGTGGTACTTCCCAGTGTAACTGTCAGATTCTTACGAGCAACTAACTAACTAGGCACTAAAATATGGAAATTGTTTGAAACATATAGCCAAAAGGCAAAAAATAGTTTTGGGGTCCAAAAAGACTCACATCGAGAACCCAAGAAGAAACAAGGTAGTGACAATTTAGGTTACGAACAGAAGAATAATAAACATAACAGATACCCCACCAAAAGGGAGGGTACAAGGTACACCCCCAAGGTGCAACACTGTACCTGCCAGCCCACTTCCCAAAAACAGGTTCTGAGAGGGGAGGCGGGGGGGGGTCTAAATACAGCAAGACTCCATTAGAAGAAACAACATTACTATGGCGAGTAATTTTTTTCTTCAAACAACATGAAGTCTTGCTGTATTCAGACATAATGCAGACTACCAAGCAGTTCCCTATGGAGGAGGGAATGCAGAACCTACTTTGGGAACAGGCTCTGCAGTACTGCTGTGTCAAACCTAGCATCACTCCTAGCCTGGATGTCCAGGGAGTAATGCTTGGTGAATGCATGTACTGTTTTCCAGGTGGCTGCTTTACAGATCTCTAACAAGGGAATATCTCTGGCCGCAGCTAGAAAGGCAGCTGTACCCCTAGTAGAGTAAGCCCTCAGGCCTGAAGGGGGTGTTCTACCCAATTTGTCATAGCAGAGTTGTATACAAGAAACAATCCACCTGGCAATAGATCTTTTAGTGGCAGGCTTACCTTTCCCCATTTCACCACAAGTGAGAAACAATTGAAGACAGTCATTTCTGTGTGCCTTAGTATGCTCTATGTAGTAGCTAAGAGCCCTTTTAACATCCCAAACTGTGTAATCTTCTTTCCCCTGAAGAAGATTGGTAAGTGAAAAACACAGGGAGCGATATGGACTGGTTTAGGTGATAATCCGATACCACTTTAGGCAAGAACTTCCTATTAGTTCTTAGGGCCACTTTACCCCTATGGAAGGATATGAAGTCAGGTTCAACAGACAGGGCCTGTAATTCACTAATCCGCCTGGCAGAAGTAATAGCTATAGCTACCAGAAATACAGTTTTCCAGATCAAGTACTTCAATTCAGCCAAAGTCATAGGCTCAAAGGTTGGCTGCATGAGCTGAGCAATGCAGACATTAAGATCCCAAGGCGGAGTAGGCTCCTTAAAGGGAGGGTTAATGTGGAGCAGACCTTTGAAAAAACTTTCTGAAAACAGGATGAGATGCTAGAGAAGAGCCCTTCCCTGCTGAGAGGAATGCACAGACAGCTGCTAGATGAACCTTCAGAGTAGCAGGCCTAAGGCCTAGACCATTCAGATGAACTAGACAGTCTAAGGCTGTGGAAATGTCTGCAGAATCAGGCAGGATGCCTTTCTGAGAGAACAAAATACTGAAACATAGAAACATAGAATCTGACGGCAGATAAGGACCGCTTGGCCCACCTAGTCTGCCCATTTTCCTACCTAACAGATAAGCTGCAGATCCTAGTTAACCAACAGCTTACTTCCTCCTACCCCCCACTAGGACTGCCTTATGCCTGTCCCAAGCATTCTTGAATTCCCCCACTGTTCTTGGCTCCACGACCTCCTCAGGGAGGCTGTTCCATGCATCCACAACCCTCTCTGTGAAAAAATACTTCCTCACATTACCTTTGAGCCGTCCCCCCTCTATCTTCAAATTGTGCCCCCTTGTTCTTGCACATCTCTTTTTCTGGAAGATGCTACCCTCTTGGACTTTGTTGACTGCCTTGAGGTACTTGAAAGTTTCTATCATGTCCCCTCTCTCCCTTCTTTCCTCAAGGGTATACATATTAAGCTCCTTTAGTCTTTCTTCGTATGTCTTCTGGTGCAGACCCTGCATCATTTTGGTTGCCCTCCTCTGGACAGCCTCCACTCTGTCTATGTCTTTGCGGAGATGGGGTCTCCAGAACTGCACACAGTACTCCAGATGGGGTCTCACCAACTGTCTATACTGAACCTCTTCCATTTGGAATTGTGAGTTTTTCTAGTGGAAGGTTTTCTGGAGACCTTTAGAATATCCAGAACTCCCTGAGAGAGATGAAGTGCTGCATATTCTAACTCTTCAAGAGCCAGGCCTTGAGGTTGAGGGATTGGAGATTGGGGAACCAGATCCACCCCTGGGAGGAGGAGGAGAGAAGATTGTATCTCCTGGGAAGACACAGGGGACGTGACACAGCCAAGGACAACAGACGAGGATACCAGGGCTGTCTGGCCCAATCTGGAGCCACCAAAATCACTGTGGAGGGTTGAGTTCTTATCTTGATCAGAACTCTGAACAGGAGAGGGAAAGGAGGGAAGGCATAGAGAAACCTGCCCTTCCTGTCCAGAAGGAGGGCATCCTGGGGAACTGTCCCCAGGACTGGAGGTCTGCAACAAAACAGAGGAAGTTGATGATTGTCTGGTGCTGCAAATAGATCTATCTCTGGGATGCCCCACCTGGAGAAAAAGATCCTCAGAATGTGAGGATTCAGGGACCATTCGTGATGTCCCCGTGAAATCCTGCTCAGGGCATCTACTAACACATTGTCTTTTCCTAGAAGATGAACCGCTACCAGGGAAGTCTGAAGAGAATAGGCCAGAGACCAAATATTCATGGCCTCCGTGCACAAGGCTGTGGACCGAGTGCCTCTCTGCTTGTTGATATACCACATTGTGGTGGTGTTGTCCATCCTGATTTGGACCACCTTGCCCTTGACTGAATCTGAGAAGGTCTGAAGGGCTAGGAAAACTGCCCTGAGTTCCAGGAGATTGATATGAAGAAGAGACTCCTGCAGGGACCAGATTTCCTGAGCTGTTAGGGCTCCCCAGCCTAGGAGAGAAGCATCCGTAGTCAGTACTACTGACGGAACTTGAGGAAGAAATGGAACCTCTTGTCTGAGGTTGTCCTGGTCCAGTCACCACTGGAGAGCTTGTACCAGAGCTCGGGTTACTGGAATCATTTTGGAGAGAGTGTCCCTTCTCTGCGACCAAAAGGACCTTAGATGGAACTGAATGTCCTGCATCTGAAATCCGGCTCCCTGAACCACTGCAGTGGAGGCTGCCATGTGGCCCAAGAGTTGGAGGAACTGTCTCGCTGGAAGAGAAACCTGAGGCCGAAAGGAGGAAGCGAGGTCTACTAAGGCCTTCACCCTTGCCAGAGGAAGGAAGGCTTTTGCTTGGACAGTATCCAATTCCACCCCTATCAAGGTGAGAAGCTGTACTGGTTTGAGGACTGATATTGGCAGATTTAGAAGAAACCCCAGAGAACTGAGCAAGTCCTGGGTGGTTTGCAGAGCTGCCCTGACCTGATCTGATGACTGCTCTACCAGCAGTCACTCGTCCAAATATGGAAAAATGGTGATACCCTGTCTTCTGAGGTAAGCCACCATTACTGCAAGGCACTTTGTGAACACCCTTGGAGCTGATGTTAGACCAAAAGGCATGACCTTGAACTGATAGTGGCCTGTAGGCAACTCGAACCTGAGGTATTTTCTGTGGGAGCACCTTATAGGGATATAGAAGTAGGCACCCTTGAGGTCAAGTGATGCTAGCCAATTTCCTGGCCTTAAAGTGGGAAGGATTATTCCCAGATTTACCATTTTGAATTTGGGTTTTGATATGTGTTTGTTCAAGTACCTTAGATCCAGGATGGGTCGCCACTCCCCTGTTTTCTTTGGGATAAGAAAGTACCTGGAGTACAGGCCTTTTCCCCTGTGTTGAGTAGGAACTTTCTCTATGGCTCTGAGAGCTAGGAGAGAGGAAACCTTTGCTTCCAGGGCAAGGGTTTCTGAGACTGATGCAGGTGGAGAAGACTTGGCCCTCCTTTTTGGGTACCTTCTGAAACTGAAGGCCAGTCCCTGGCTTACTACTTCCAGGACCCACTTGTCTGAGGCAACAGACTTCCAGGCCTGAAAGTAGTAAGCCAGCCTCCTACAGGGATTGTGGAGTCGACCCGGGCTGACACCTCAGGGTGTCTGCTTGGCAGGAGCCATAGACTGGGAGGAGGAAGCAGCTCTGCTCATCCCCCTCTTGCCCCTCCCTCGGAAAAAAAAAACCCTTTGTGGGTAAGAAGAGGAGGCCTGGGCTTGGTAAAAAAGCCTGTAAAAAGGCCTGTCCCTGGACTGCTGCTTTTGAGGAGTGGCTTGCTTTTCCTTGGCCTGTGCATTCCTGTAAGTTGTCCTGTATTCATCCATTTTCTTCATGTAAGCCTCTGTCTGCTCCCCAAACAGAGAGTTACCAACTACAGGAAAATCCATAGCCTCAGACTGGGTGTCCTGTGATAGGCTAGTACATCTGAGCCAAGCATGCCTCCTGAGAGACACAGATGTAGCCATGACTCTGGATGCCACATCGCTGGAGTCCACAGCAGCGTGAAATTGTACTTTGGATGCCTCAATTCCATCTGCAGCCACCTCCTCCAGCTCTTTGGCTAGCTGGGGGGAGGCCTGTTGAGCCAGTTTCAGAACCGTATCCCATCTGGACTTCTGGTACATGGCTGTATAGGCCATATAATTTGCCTGCCTGAGTCCCAAAGAGGATGCGAAGTATAGTTTTTTGGCCATAGTATCAACTTTCCTGGAGTCCTTGTCTTGGGGGTGTGTGAAGCCAAAGGAATGTTTGCCCTGTCACAGGCTGCAGCCTGCAGCCTGCACTATTCCAACATGGCTGCAATGTGAATAAAGGAACTCCACAGCTGAGCCTGATAACATATACCTCCTGTCCATTCTTTTATCTACAGGAAGTAAAGAGTTAGGAGTCTGTAGAATCTTTTGTGTCTGTTTCCCCAAGGACTTATGAAGGGGGACAGACAACCTTTTGGACTCTGGGATGTCCATCATCTCCACAAAATCAGACTCTTCTTCCTCCTCAGCAGCTTCAACCACAGGCAGCTGGAGGGCTTGGGCCAACTTCTTGTAAAACAAGAAGTGTGAAGGGGACTCAGAGAGCCTGGGAGTAGAGATATCAGAGGGCCTGTCTGGGGAGATGTCTGGTTCAATGGGCACATCCAGACCCCCCTGGTCGTTATCATTGTCGGGATAATCTGCATCTCCCTTCCACTCCTCATAGAAAGCATCCAGATCGTAATCCAAAGGAGCCGGTTCCGACCGAACCGACTGCCTAACCGGCGGTGCCGGTTCAGACGGAACCAGGCGAAGTGATTGGACAATACTAATTGCTTTGGCTATCTCATCTGCGGTTGGGGTATGCAGTACTGGATACAAACCAGGAGACTTTCGTTTTCTATTTTGACAGAACCGACCCCTCAGAGTCGGCTCTCCTTTTGCCTGAGGAGGTATCGCCGAGGTTAGTAGGCACCTCCTCAGGATCGGCCGCAACCGAACCAGGCTGGCCATCCAGATCCACGGACGTCTCGGCCTCCCTTTCCCTCAACCTACTCGGTCTTTTTTCTAGAGTGGTTTTGGGAAAGTTTTTGCAAATTTGGCAGTCTGACTGGAGGTGATTAAACCCCAGACAATAAACACAGGTGAGGTAGAGGTCGGCCCTGGCAAAGGCCTACCCACACTCAGTACAGTGTCGAAACCCAGTGGGACCGGTTTTCTTTTTGGGTTTCTCAGACATAGCCAACCTACCAAAATTACCCTATAGAAGCTTTCAAGCCAGGTAATACCAACCGATCAGTAACAACCGTGTCACGGGTTTGGAAAAGAACTGAGAAAAAGCCCGGTTCTTTTGAAACCGATCGGTACCGGAACACCACACTAATCCCAGAAAGCTATTATTTATGTAACCCCCTTGTTACCCAGGGTTACTAGAATCCCAGTAAGACCTAGTGGTAGGCAGGGAAGGCAGCTTGTGAAACTCCAGTTAAATGGATTTCACACTGTCTCACTCTGTTCTCAGTCTCAGTTGAGACTGAGGGATGACATCACCATAGAACTATCACAGCTGCATGAACCACAATGGAATCTGTAGCAGGGAGTTGGAGTAGAATGTTGGGAGGTTTGAACAGTAGTCTGTAGGTCAGTTGGAGTTTGGAGCTTGCTGTGAAAGGAGCACAGCAGCTCTGTGTTAGGCTCTTGGAGCCTCAGCCCTGACATAGGGCTACAAGTAGGAAAAGGTGTGTGTTTCCACCTAAAGAGAGACACATAAGCTAGTTTTAAAGTGGTGGAGACCGCTGAATCGGGTCTCAGTGCCCCATCCCTCAGGGGATGGGGCAGGAAAGTTTAGCCTGCAATTCCAGGGGCAACCCCATGGCTACTGCTAGTGGAGAAGCTGCCTTATGTGGTCCAAGAGTTTTGGGAAACAAAAAGATTTTGTGAATCGCCTGTGGGGCACCTGCAACCAGAGAGTGAGTTTCTGCTCTTTCTAAAGGGCCCATGTTTTCACCCTGGGACTTGTGTGATAGTGGGGATTGGACTACTGAAATAGTGGGAGGCCTAGAGTAATAGGCTTAGCCAAAAGTAAAAGCATGTTCAAGTCCAGCACATAGGGAAGTCAAGACATGTAGAGGAGATGTGACATTCGTCTACCCAGTAATCTACATTGCCAAGCTTTCAGAAAAGAGTTGTTTAATTTCCAGAGAAATGGCTGGGTATGGATTGTGGAAGCTGGAGGTGGGAGACCCCCCATCTTTAGTAACCAGGTCCACCTCTACAGATTTGCTCTGTGGATTTCTACTTTGCCTCATGCACTTGGCCAGCGATGAGAGAAGTACCCAGACGTGGGATTGGAAGGAAAATTCCCTTTAGGAGTCGAAGGCTCTAAGGTGGTTTGGGGAGCCACCAATTGGAAAACTGGTTCATTTCCCAAAATGGACCACGGATCAAGTGGCCGGCGTGGGAGCCGGGCCAGAGGGGAAAACGCAAGTAGTGTACAAGTCGGGCTGTGTACCCAAAGCTGCGCGCAAGTCCGGGCTGTGTGCCTGGTGGGTTCAGAGCCTGAGGGCTGAAATGTGAAGAAGTGTTCTGTTGTCTCTAATCTGCATTACCAGGAATGTAGCCCTGTGGGGGTCCGTCTATGCTTTGTTTGTTCAGCCTGGATGTGAATAAAAGCCACACTGCAGAATCCCATTCCTGGTTCTGGACATTACAGTTATTGCTTCCTGTGTTCGGATTTATTTGGGTGCCCCTGTGCAGAGTAGCCAAACCTAGGCCCCCTGTGCCGAGTAACCTAATCCTCCCTGAACCCAGTCCCCACCAGGTACTGCTGTCAGCTTCAACAGCATGCCACCTGTCGTTTTGCAAAAGGCAGGGGTTGGGGGATTACCGCAAATCAGAGAAATTCACAAGGGTCGGTTCCTAACCGGACCGACCGAAAAGAAGCCGAAGAGACAAACGATTTCCACAGTTAAATAAAATAAAAACACAGTCACTACCTATCTACAACACTATCTGTACCGTAGACAGAGGCTGGAAATCCGAAAAGACAATAAAGAAATGTTTTTTAAACCGAACGCTTTACTATACCGAACCGAGCAGAGGAAATCTCCAGAGCGACTTCACTGTTAGGCGGAGTAAAGACTCTCACGGTTACACTGGGAAGTACCACAGACAGAGGTTTGAAAACCAAGCTTGAGCTCAACGTTCCATGCTTCTGCATGGAGTTAACTCTTTCCTCTCTGGGGCAGTTCAAGTGCTGGGGCTAACAGCATTATGTATCAATACAGCAAGACTTCATGTTGTTTGAACCACCCTCACCTCTCCATTCCCAAGTGCCATTTGGCTTGGGGGAAAAAGGAAACTTGTTAATCATTTGTGTTTGTGAACACTTGGTTCTAAGACTAAGGCAGCACACACCAGGTATGTTCTGGTTCCCTGGTTCAAGTCACTTGCTGTGTATTTCAGGACTTCAGCTACAAAACCCCTATGCTTGTCTTGCTGCAGACTTCATTAAAAAAGCTTCTAAAATGCACCATTTGGCACCAAATGCTTCAAAATTTCTTCGGGGTAACTCCTGACCCCCCTTTTAGCTGAAGTCACTGATAGGGGCATGTGCCTGCCCCCCCATTTTTAGAATTCTGCTGATGCCACTGGTTCCTGCCATTTCAATCGTCCAGCCTCCTACCAGAGACTAGCATAAATGAAAAGTAAATAACATAATTTCCATTAAACTACAAGTTCTGTACTTAGGGCCAGTGGGATGTGCAAAAGGAGAGAGATGGGGTTTAAGACAGCACACAAAGGTACTGCTCCACTGTAGCATAGTTAGCCATTCAGTTCTTCTCTGTTTAGGTCACAGGTGAGGCAATGCAGCAGTACTTGCGTCAAACAGCTGTGAATGCATGGCAGGTGAACAGAGTAGGCTCACGATCGATCAATCAATCAAGTCTTTATTTAACCAGGCGTTCATTGTTGAGCAGAAGCTCATTTGCAAGATGGACCTGGGTGGAGCATGAACAATTGTACATACAGGTCAACACAGGTATTTACAAGGCAATACAGATAATACTCTTTACAGAGAGGAAGAAAAAGAAGTTCATATATACATAGAATTATACAGATATTGTACAGATTACACAGTATTTACATACATAGAAGTGTCTATAGGAAGATAAAGCTGGTTATCTAAGGTTGCAGGAGGAAGTAACAGAAGAAAACAAATAAAAATAGAAATATACACCAGGTAGAGGTGAAGGTAGGGGGGAAAAGGAGCGAGGTAGGGGGAGAAAGGCTGGAGGAGCACGGTGCACAGAGAGGAGTTGGTAAAACGGATGTAGAGAAGGTGGATGGAGAAAAGGAGTATGTGTAGGCCGGGATTGAATGCTATAAAATGCAGGAGGCATGGTAGGATGTCACAACCCAGGGTAGTGAGCTCCTATCCAAGTTGGGAAAGGAAGAATAAAGGGATGGACGGGCCTTAATGTTGGTAAGACAGGGGATAAGAGAGAGACAATTAGGCTGGTGAGGAGCAAACTGGGGGTCAGTACTTAAAATTGGGTCTAGCGTGGCTATATACCAGTGCAGACACGGTACTGGGTCTGAGTGGGTGAAGCAGTTACATACTTCTCTGATTGTACAGAAATAAAAGCATCTTGAAGGCATTATACTGATTAGAGTGCTTAATTTGAGGTTTTATGAAGATCGTTCCATAAGGTAGGTATAGCAAAGCTTATGGAGTTGCCCTGCCAAAGGATTTTGCTTTGGGTACTTTAAGTGTAATAGCTGAGTAACTTCTTAACGCGCATTTCCCAATTATACTCAGGGGAAGACAGCAGGAGATATAGTAAGGCAGCTTATTAGAGATGGCTCTATAGGTCCAGAGAGCGGCGTTTCTGTGACACCTGAACTTTAGTGATGTCCACCCCACTGCCGCATATAGGGTGCAGTGATGCATGTCGAAGGGGAGTCCTGTTATAAACCTCAGTGCTCGATGGTAGAGTGTGTCCAGTTTAGCCATGTAAGAGTTGGGACATTGGCTGTAGAGAAAATCAGCGTAATCAACCAATGATAGGAAAATGGATTGGACCAGTTGTTTCTTGGCATCTCTGGTGAGAAACTGGTTGATTCTAAAAAACAGTCCAAGCCTTTGCCGAAGTCGTTTTAGCAAGTCCTCGATATGTTCAATGAAGGAGAGTCTTTGGTCTATCCAAACTCCCAGATACTTGAATTTTGTAACAAATTCTAGTTTTTCACCTAGAACTGCCCTGGTTTGTCCATAAAGGAACTATGGTAACTGGGTCATGGGCCAGGAATTTTTAAAATAGAACAGTCAGATATAGAGAGTGCAGGAAGGCCCAAAACTGCACATAAAAGGAGTACCCAGCCATAACATGAAATCAGCATAGTTGTTCCTTATGTTATCATAGAGGATAGTGGCTAAGTAAATGAAAATTACATACCTACCGTAATTCTTGATCTTCTCTTGTATCTTCACCATTCATTACTACTTGGGTTAGTGCCGGAGGGGCGCACCCGCTAAAGAGAGTTTTTTTTGAGTCGGCTCAGCAGGCGCCCGCCTCAAGCGCAGCGTGCTGCGTCATGCGCGGCGGCGTTGGGTGCCGTATACTCCTCCTCTATCTCAGTTCTGGTAGCCGGAGAGGCGAAAATAAAGGGTAAGAAAAGAGGAAAGCGAGGCAAGAGAGCCGAGGGACAGAAAAAGGAAAGAATATAAACTGAAAAAGGAATAAGCCAGTAGAGAATAGACAAATGAGAGAGAATTCCTACCCTAAGGGACCGCAGGGCCTCCTTTCCGGGGCAGCTCTAGGGGAGGAACAGAGAGAAGGAAGAGAAAGTAGAAGAAGAAGAAGAAAAAGAGGCATGTTGAGAGGGAGAACAGTGCCCATCGAGCATTGGTTGAGAGGTTTATAGGCTCGAAACTAACAAGGGAGCAAGAATCCCAGTTGCTAGGACTGAGGGGAGGTTCAACCGAACCACCTGAACTGATCCGAATGAGGGCAGACTCTCTGAACTCTCAACATGCCAAGTCCCTTCATCCTAGCTGAGGGCTCCTAGACTGCCCGGGTAGAACCTGTTCCGGGTAGAGCGCCCACCCAGGAAGGGGACCAAGTCCCTTAGCCCCTTGTTAAGTGCTAACACAGTAGTGTATGGGAAAGACTATGCCTTCTCGAAGGCAGTTTTGTATGAAAGATAGAGTGGAACTCAATCAGACTCCCTAAAGCAAGGCAAGCAGACGCTCAGAGCTGACAAGTTCAATCAGCAGCTAGAAGAGCTCAAAATAATACCTGCCAGGAGGATTCTAGACTTTGTCGAGGCCAAGTCAGAGCATGGCCTCTTGGGCTGTGAAACTGCATAACCTGAAGAAGGTATGTAGGAATCATACCCTAAGGGCGGTCAGAAAGAGTTCCCTCAGAATTTAGAGAAAAGTACAACCGTGCTCGTTCCTCTTTACCTTGAGGAAAAAAGGAACCATTCATTAAGAATGGAAAACAAAGTTTTCTTTTTTTTTTTGTTTTGTTTTTCGGCATAAAGGCCAAAGGAAGGAGAGGAACGAGACGGGAGGGGGAGACACCACAGAAGGAGGCCACTGAGGGAAGGTGGGTGGGTATCAGTGAATGAATGGTGAAGATAAAGAGAAGATCAAGAATTACGGTGAGTTACGTGGTTTTCATATCTTCCTTGTCAAATCTTCACCATTCATTACTAGCTAGTGAAATACCAAGCCCCCTTAGAAAAAAGGGGGTAGAACTATGAGGAAACAAGACCCCAGCTTCCTGCTGGTGACAAACAGAAGGAGAAGCCCGGGCTAATCAAAGAGAAGCCTATAGGGAGAAGAGCTGGAGGTGCCCCCGAGGGCGGGGAGGCGGAGGAAGCCCTGCAGTAATCTCCTAGCTCTGGAGGAAAGAGGCGGGTCCCCGGAGAAGGACGAATCCTCTCACTTGAGCCAGGGGTGACAACCTTGATAGACGAAGCCATGCCGTCCGCCTAATGCAGATTGCTGTCCCCGTAAGCCTGGAAGCCACCTCATTGGTGTCATAAGATGCCCTTGCTTGGTGTCTTGCCAGCTCCAGGCCTATAGCAGAGAGGGCAATAGCTTGTCTGGTTTGCTTTGTATCAGGCATTGATGCTAAGATCTGAGAGAGCATCGACCACAAATGCCTACTGTAGGCAGCGTGATGAGCCTGATGAGACGCAATGCAAGCCATCGCCACGAGAGGAAAGAACACTCTTCGCCCCCACGGTGGGGTGTAGGGAATCCGAATCTGGTGGGACGGTCGTACGCCAGAAGCGCCCGGAGGAGTCTCCAGGTATACCAAACCCGAGGGCGGGTTGGGGAGAGTACCCAGGGATTCCGAAGGGGCACAATACCTTCGTTGACAGTCTGCCGGGGCTGGAGAAGGGGCGGCTGGCGACTGCCAGGAACGGATAGATGCCTCCTGGAAGGGGATAGGCCAGCCAGGAAGGTACCACCAGGTGCTGGGCACTGAATTCTCCAAGGAATTCATGCGTCTCCCGTTCGGTATTGTCTCGCCTAATGTAGGAGATTCGAAAATCCCTCACCATCCTCGAAAGGAATCGCTGATATTCAGTGAAAGCATCGGAGGAGATATGAGCAGAGGGTTCCTCTCCCTCAGAGGAGGGAGATGAGGATGATGGAGAGCTTGAGTGTCCAGAAGATTCTTGCGGCGGTGGGGATAGGTGAAAGACCCGCTCATTCATACACCTGACATATGAGGGGAAGGCCGCCGCAGAACCTCTGAACTGCTCCCAGGATAACGAGCCCGTAGGACCGACATGGCCTGGAAGAGCGGGGGGTGGCTGCAGAGGAATGGGAGAAGGGCACCTACGAAGAGGCAACTGTCCTCTGCTAGGGCTCTGAAATCCGGAGAACAGAGCCCAAGCTGGCGGGATTCCGGACAACAGACCAGGTCGCAAAACGGAACCCTGGGGATGTGAAACCTGGAAGAGCCCAGAAGGGGATCCTCCCCTGTGACGAACCTGGGACTGCATGGATCCAGAAGGGCAGTCCGCCAACACGCCACCAGAGGGACCCCGGGATCCAAGAGGAAAGGCGGGGCTCAGCGCTACGGCTCCTAGCCACCCAGGGGTGGCCCGGGCCGGACAACTGCACCCGCCCCTTGACCCTCGGGACTCCGAGAGCACCCTCCTCCTTGACCCCAGCGTTCTCCCACCCCGAGTGGCTGCAACAGCACCAGGGAAGGTAGCTGTCACGAGCCCCCCAGGAGGGAGAGCCTCTCCCTCCGTCCCTACTCCATCGCCACCCAGGGACCAAGGACCACCCCTAGCCTGAGGGCCCTCAGGGGAGGACAATAGCGGGGACAGCGGGAGAGGCCCGCTGTGCCGCCTAGCACCACGTGCCACCGGGGACCCCGACTCCGAAGAGTCAGGTTGCCAGGACGGGTCCACGTCTGAGTCATCGACCTCCGAAGAGGAAGAGACCAGCTGGACCACAATACTAGCAACCCCGGGGGTCCCCGGAGAAACCGCGCCGGTGCCAGAGGTGGCGCCAGACGACTTTGGCCCACTCTTTTCACAGGCCAGCTCCCCACCCGGCGTGGCTAGGCCACAGCGCCACCCTCGGCATCGGAACCCAACCCGGGCGCCCCCCGAGAGCGAACAGGCCTCACAGCGCCGAGAAATAGCAGCGCCAGCAGCACCGTCTCAATCACGGCGCCCGTTCCGGCGTCGAGGTCCACAGTGCCGGGCCCAGGCGCGGGCCGCCGACACTGGGGAGCCTCTACTCCGAGAGGTGACTGCGAGGCGGTGTCCCACCACGACCCCGGGGGACCACGACATTCCTCCGAAACCGCAAAGAAGCTTCCTCTTCGGCAAGAGAAGAGGAGGAAGCCTCCTCCTCCATGGACCGTATAGGCCCGAGAGGGGACCCGGAGGAAGGGTCTAGAGACCTTACCTGGGAATCCCTGGAGCGACGCCGTCCCCCGAAGGTCGGCGGGGCCTTGCCGATCTTGAACGCGCGGACTTCGAGGACACGAGGGTCCATGGAGAAACAGGCGTCGCACGCGTCCATATCGTGGTTGGGTCCCAGGCAACGGAGACAGACATCATGCCAGTCCGAGATGGAGAAATGCCGGCCACAGGAGCACCGACGCATAGGGGCACGGCCCGCCTTCGACTTATGTTTTGCGCCCGAACCTGACATGATGCGAACTAAATAAGACAAAAAACAGCAATAAAGCACTCGGCACCGTCAACAGAAAATAAAGGAATGGTCTTACTGGGAGACGGCGTCGAGCGAGAGCCACTAGAGAAAAATGAGGAGTCTTGACGCAGAAACACTGGAACTACTGCGCAGCAGGTGCAGCCTCGACGGTGGGAGAAACAGAACTGAGATGAGGGAGGAGTCTCACTGGCTGGCCGCCACTCGCGCATGACGCAGCATGCACGCGCCGAGGGCGGCGCCTGCTGGAGCTGACTCAAAAAAAAAACTCCCATAGCGGTGCGTGTCTCCGGCACTAACCCAAGCAGTAATGAATGGTGAAGACTAACGAGGGAAGATCAGTGAAAACCTCAAGAGAGCAGCTCGAGAGGTTTACAGTTGTCATGGCAACTGCGAGAGGTGATTACATCCATGGTTGACCACCATTACTCAGGTATTGTATTTTATAGTGTATGGAAAAATTAGCCACTGTGGGGGAAAAAATACATTTTTTTCCTGTGTGCGTTTGTTCTCCTGCTAGACTATGAATGCCTCTGGTTTGAATGTTGAGGAACTGAAGTGCTGAAATTAGCCATTGCAATCTATACTGCAGCGGGTCTGTAACCGTCTGAATGGAATGTGTGTGTTTTAAACAAATGTCCAAGCAGCAGATCACCTTTCCTTTCCAAGAATTTTGACAGGTGGTGACATTCTATCCTGTAATCCCATCATTATGACATAGTTAAGCAAGGTTTACAGCATATTGATGTCATAACGATGGGATTATCAGGTTACAATAACTGGCGAGCAATTTTTCCTATACACTCAACCAGTTGCTATTTCCCGTAACAACCAGTCGGTTCTTATGACATTCTCGCGCTCCATCTATCAAAAGGGAGCACTCCCTCATTGGCTCCCATTCTGTGTCTGGGCGGGCTAAACAGTTTCTAAAATAAGGCGGGTCCGTATCTTAGTTAGCAAGGAACTGCTATGGAACCCCCACAGTAAGATCCTATTCCTCCCCTTTTCCTAATCTTTCTATATATCTCGTAGACCCTACCTTAAATATAATTTTTTATAAAACTATCTGGTTGATCCTGCGATTCACCAGCTTCAAGTGATGCACACTGTCAGCAAGAACAGGTCAGTAGCTGATTAGTAGAGGTAAGTGCAAATGTAATCGCGATCGCGATTTCAGCTGGAAGTTTAAAAAAATAAATAAATACATTGGGAGCAGAGTATGCTGTGGGACAAGAGGGAGAAGGACTGGGGATGGCTGCACAGCTCAGGATTCTGGAGTGGGAAGCTGGGAACATGGGGAGCTGTGTAAGCTACTGCTGCTGCAGTTGGTGTTCCTAGATGCCACAGCAGGATTTCTAGTATGAAGAGACAAAGAGAGAGAGTGAGTATGTGTGTGTGTGTGTGTGGAGAAAGAGAGACTATCTGTGTGACTGTTGGGGGAAGGGGGTCACAGCACTTCAGCTGGAAAAAATTGCTTGCCAGTATATTATACAAAATAAAAGATGAGGACATGTGCATATGAGAATTTAATGCACACCCTCGGTGTGGGATGCCTTGATAAACCCCTCGGGCTTCACCCTCAGAGTTTATGTAGCATCCCACACCTTGGGTGTGCATTAAATTCTCATATCACACACTTCCCCATATGTTATTCTATATATAAACTGATTGAAAACTGGAGTTAATAGACACTGTCCATACTTTATATCTCTTTATAAAATGGCAAGGAAAAAATCTAGAAATCTCATTGGCCAAGAGACATCAGGTGACTGTACATTAAATCTCTTTATACACACAGTCATCCTGGTCCTAAACCGCATCACACAACGAGCAAATCAGTCCTCCTACAGCCAGAACTATCTTTCATCAGTCCCCCTGCAACCAGAATTGGTCTTCTATCACAAACATGGCTGCTACCTTTATACTGTAAAAACCTTCAACTGGGCCCTAAAAATAAAGCCACCTTAAATAAAACAAATTAATTAAATGTTGTTTCCCTGATCATCACACTCTCCTTACACACATAAACAAATCAAAAACATTAAGTATTGTTTATAGTTTTCATTACAACTGTTTCTTTACTAACAGTGAAAAATCATCCTTCTGTCTTTACCTGCTCATCAAGGAAAGCTCTTCTGCTTGCCCAGACAGTGAGATAATTGAGTCTGTGGCTCTAAAACAGGCCTTTGTTGTCTGTGTGTATAGTATGTTAGCAGAGTAACATTCTACCAGTGGAACAGAGCAGAATTTTGAATCCCTGTATTCCATGGTAAACATTCCATGAAAAACATTCTATGACTTGAATGTGGGGAAACACAGAGAAAAAAAAAACAGGATGAAGAAAGTAAGCAATACAGTAATACTTTATAAACTAAGAGAAAAGGTGGGAAAACACACTGTACATAGGCAGACTCAAACTGCTCAAATCCATTGCTGATGTTTATAAAAGCACATACATTTGAATCATATAGAGGTGTGTTCAGGTGAACTGTACCTCCTTCCCCACCAAAAAAAGGCAACCTAGCATTTTTAAAGCTTTTTTTCTTACTAAACTTTCACCTCAATCCTAAAGCAGTTTTCCTTTTATGTACTAGACCACAACACATAAGTAAAAAACAAAAATAAAGAGAAGGTTGCCTTCAATGAAACTATATAACTACAGTGTAATGAAAATTGAGTTTTAAACACTGCTTATGTTTTACACATTTACAGATATTACAGTGCATTTATGATAAAATTTACACGTTACAAACTATTTTTAACCAACTCTACTAAAAAATATTTTACTGCAAAGTACTGCACTAGTTAACATATTGCTGAGATATGCTATTTTATGCATTATAGGGACTACTTTTTCCATTTTTAGATGTTTTAGAGGTAATGTATTGTACACTCTTGAAAATAGTAAATAAGTTTTAATCCCTATCAGAGTAAATCAAACGAATTCTTTTATGATGATGTCCCATTTTATAAGTGTGATAAGCCACTCCAGGGTGTGCATTAAAGGATTTTAATGCACTTCAAGGTGTAAGGACACTCGATCCCGGAACTCATGCTCAGTTAGCATCTCGCGGCATGCATTAAAATCTTTTAATGCACCTGTTGTGGCTTATTACTTACGTAATGTAATGGGTAGCCTTTTTTTCCATAGGGAATTAGTGACATCAGACACTCGTAATAACCACTGTTTCAGCATCAAAAAGTCATAATACCATCATTCTGACATTAGATCAACAATATTAAGAGACAGAATGTTCAGAGAGTTCCATATCTTACAAAAAATAACAGACAGGAAACCATCAGTAACTAGGCATGTAATTCTATTTTGTGATTTCGGTGACACCATAAACCACATCAGCTTCACTCACGTGGTTTATGATGTCACTAGAATCCCTCAATGGAATTAACAGCCTTCTTATTGATGATTTCCTATCTACTGTATTATGTATATTAAAAAAGACACCAAGACCACACTTACGGTAAGAGTTGTCTCACGCACTTTGTTAGGATTTGACCGAGAACCCCAACTGATGCTCCATTAAAGTCTGAAATGAAAAAGTGGTGTTCTGTGGCAGGTATAAGCTGTGGCACAGCCACATGAAAAGAGAGAACAAATTCACCTGAAGTTTGCAGAAACAGTACTGATGGATAGGCAAAGGCACCCTATGGCGCCAAGTATCCATGGAGCCCTGATGTAGGCCTATGAGGAAAAAACACTGGGCACTCTCAGAGTAAAGGCATTTCTCAGACGGTAACACTGTTGATATGAAGTTTGCCTCTGGGGCCACCTGGTTTAAAACTCTGCTGCCAGGCAACTTCCCACTGGGTAATGGAGTAAGAAAACCAATATGCAGCTTGACAGAGGGAAAAACTTCCAAGGGAGCATGAGGATGGGAGGTAAGTTGATTAGAGGTTGCAGTGGCTAACCTGTGAGGCCAGACAGTCATTGATCCTCATGGCATCGTCCACAGAGTTTCACACCTTCAGCAGGTGCTGGCAGCTCTGATCCTCAAAGCTCTGGGGGTCCCTCAATACAACAGACCACTGCCACGAGGCAGGATGTGGCTGAGGGGGCAGCAGATGGGAGGAGAAACAGCCTGGAAAAAATAATGGCTTCAACATTACTAGCTAACTCTGTTCCTGATCTACATCCTAAAAGGCAGGAGATGAACTGGAGAAGGAAAGCACGGTGCTCTCAGAAGGACACTATGTGGGTTGTCACATTTGTTAAAGTCTCCTGCCTGCCGGCAGCAAGGAAACAGGTACCCACTCGTAGAAGTGACAGATGCGCCCTGCGCTGGGGAAAGGGTGACTACCAAACTAGTCTGGAAAGGCAGTCAGCTACTCCTAAAGGAAATGAGTCAAGCAGCAGAGATAGGTGTAATTGCCCTTGTGGAGGATGCCAATCTCCCAGATATAAATTGTGGGATCCCAGAGGCAAAGAGCAGCAGAAGCCAGAAGTTCATAGAGGTAAATCTAGGACTGTTTTCTTTACGTAAGAGAGGCAACCCCACGGTGAGACTTGATATCAACTGGGAACAAAGCACCTCAACTCAATTGTGGTGCTCCCAGATTTCAGAAGAGAAGACTTCCGCAGGATGGTGGAAGCAACTTAAGGGCAGTCTGAAAGTGCTGTGGAAGCTGGGATGGGTGGAAAATAATTTGTTTATTTGTAGTTTTTGACCAGGAAAGACACACTAAGCTGACAACTTTCCCTTTCCCCCTGCCACCTCCACCCTTACCTCACCCCCTCCTTGCTGTTATCCCACTGACCCCCCCCCTTCCTGGACCTGTCCAGGCCCTCTGGTTCCCACTCTCCCTTATCTTCTTCCCCTTCATCCACCCTCCTTTTCCCCTCTTTTAGCCCTTCTCTCACGTTAGCCTCCCCTCCCTCTCACCTTACGACAAGGCCTCTGGCTGCCATATTTTCTTTTCCTTCTCTATCTGGACTCTGCCCTACCATCTCCCTTACCTCTTCCTTACTCTTCCCCTTCCCCCATCTCTGATTAGCAATGTCGATTCAAATGTACCATAGGGTTTTCTATGCTTGCTTGTAATCTTGAGTGTGTAGCACTGTTCCCACTTAGTTACCAGCTGACTTGCTGTGCTCCGATGATACCATGAATGTTGTCTGTACCACCGCTGATAACATGTAAATTGTGTATACTTCCCAACCTTATTGTAACCCTTTCCTTTGATGTGGATCCTTTGTAAATGAGCTGCCCCTAGCTCAAAGGTATTTGTAATCCGAGAATTAAATAAATAAATAAATAAAACTTGTTTTCAGATGCATCCTGGGGGGTAAATTACATGAACCTGTTTTACTAACAGGGGAAATATGTTGGCGATGACACCAGGGAAACTCCCCTGCCCTTCTTTGTGAAGTGCTATAGGATCTTTTGCTTCGACCTGGACAATGACCACAGATGGGCAGAGGGGACCTCAGGTTAACATCTCATCCCACGACAGTACACTGATAGTTACTAAAGAGCTGCAGATCCTTTGTGACCCTGCTGCTATTCTTATTTTACAGGTACGACTGGATGTTCCTTCCAGTATCCCACAATCCACAGGACCCAGGTAAGAAATCTTTATTAGTAGCACTACAGTGTATATAAGCTGGTAGTTACAATGATTGTGGTTGCTCCATTACACCGTGCCACTGTACAGTGTAGCACTGCAGCTACAAGTATTAAACTGTTGCTGTCTTAGCCAGCCCAGTGGCACAGAGGGCTGAGCCACTTAGTGCCTTACCTCTCCTACGCCATCGACCAGACTTCGGGAACGAGCCAAGCTCAGGCTGCGGGGTGGGGGGGGGGATCTGAAAGAAGAATCAAGCGGCCTGCAGGCAGCTCTGCTCATCTGAACTGGGGAGGCTGGTCTTCCTGATGCTTGTAGGTTTGGTAGTAATGCTGCGCAGATGGGGGAACGGCACTAGGCCAAGGTGGGTGGAGCAGGGCCGCCGGTTCTGGCATGCATGCGCGTTTCCGCATACATGCGCAACCAAGTTGTTGAGGTCCCGGAGAACATTATTGAAGAAAACTCGGGGGAAATAGGATGGGCACAACAAGGGCATTTGATGCCCGCTGGCCAAACCTCCACCCACTATGCCACCAGGACAACACCCAAGCGTGGAACCTGGATTGTGAGTGTGTGTTTGGGGGGGGAAGAGTCAAACCTCCCTCTCCTTACCCTGCACCGGTGGGGTGGGGGTCGGCAAAGCCATGGGGGTGCCCTCGCCAATGGGAATCCTGGGGAAGTACTGGATGGTGGAGGGTGGTGGCAGCCAGCAGAAGGGATCCTCTTGTTGTGGCCCCACAGAGGAAAACCAGAATCCCTGGGACAACATGCTGTCTTACACTTGATGGCTGTGAGTGAAGCAGGGCTAGAAATAACACCAATATTTACTCTATTTCACTCAGGTCCCAATGAGGATACGGTTCCACTATCAGAAAAAGAAGGAAGATTAACTGCAAAAAAACTAAGTTAATGTGGACATTAGGGTTCAGGCATGCAAAGCGCACAAAGTAGGGAAACGAAAAACATTAGGGTTTTGGGTCTCCAGAGTAATCAATGGTGGGGCTTTCTTCAGGGGTTGTCAACCCTAATGCTCACCCCCTCCCATGAACAAACAAGGTCAGATGTGATTTGTTCTCTTTGCGCAAGGCCTGTGCGAAGAAATTTATAATATTCTGTTGACAACATGTGGTGAGACATACTTCTCTACCTTTGAACAGTGCATCGCTATGAGGCACTAGCTTGGAGCTGTACATTGTGCTTCTGACGGGAGGGTATGGGTTGGGGGAGGGTGGGTATCAGGGTTGACAACTCAGGAACACCCCACCACTGATTCACCAATACTCCAGAGACCCAAAACCACAAAGTTTTTAAATTCCCTACTTTGTGCACTTTGCATTCTTCAACCCTAATGTCTGCAGTAGTGTATTTTTTTTGCAACTCATGTTTTTTTTTTTAAACTTTCCTTTATTTCAAATGCACAGTGGTTAAGGCATCATACATAATACAGTCTTATATCACTATTCATGACATAAACATCAAAGAATCATGGCATCTGGTACCACTATTACATCTGCTTAAACTGCACAGTGCTAGCATTTGGTAAATGTATAAATATTCTGCTCTTTCCACCCACAGAAAACAACAATAAAATCTGTGCAGGGAATCCAACTGGTGTCCATGGTGTTCTTGCATAAATAAACCTAATTTACTACACCACTTTTATACATGCAATTCATTTATTCCAGTTAACCATTTGATCCATTTGGGTACATCCTCCTCCTTTTCTATCAAATGCATATATTGCATCCATCTGGCCAGATACTTATCCTCTTCGCCCTCAAATCCCCCAGTTATTTAACTTCACTAGTTAATCATCTTAGTTATTTTAAGCCTATCCTTGTTATCTGGTGTATCCACTATTAACCATTTTTGTATCGGTGCCTTTGCAGCTGTTGCTACAGTATGTGGATTTTAAACATATATCCTTTTATAAATGCCACCGAGGAGCAATCAAAGAACTAAGTGCTTAAAGCAGCAGTATTGTTAGTCACCATATAGGTGGTGGTGTTTTTTTTTTTTGTTTTTTTTTAAACAATAATGTTTTTCTGGCATAAATGTCAAGATACTCATTTTACTTTTTGTTTTCTTTCATTCCTTAACCACGATATGGGATTTTAAAGTTTTTAAAAGTTCCCACCTGAGCACCATACCCACCATAAAACAACTAAATATCTTGCTACAGTGCTGTTCCATCAGGAACACCTGGAAACACCATCCTAATGCGTTCAGAATATGACACTAGCATGTATGTTCAACAGGTAACCCCACCTTCAGAGATTTTTAAAAATAGTGAGTGGCAGCCATCTTTAATGACCCAACTCAATTACAAAATTAGCTGTAAAAGCCGTTTTAGAAATATCTGAAAAAAACTAAAAATATACTGAGGATGAATCAACAATAACGATTACGTTTTTTTTACCAACTAACAAATACTGCTGCTTTAAATTCCATGGTCTGTTGTTTGGGGAATGCCTCTAATAACATCCCCCTAACATGACCTTTTAGCACCAGACAGGATCTGGCTAGAATGTACGTATATATATATATATATATATACACACACACACACACGCACACACACACACACACACACACACACACACCCCTCCACAACTATGTACAACTTATAACTGGACGACTTTTCTCCTATAAATGTTGTGTGTCTCGCTTGACAGTTATCTTGACTTCTCTGTCCATACTAATGCCACCCACAGGAACCAACCAGAAAACATGAAAAGGCATAACCTAACCTAAGTGAAAGGAGGTCACAAAACATGGATCACCATACTCCTAAGAACTGGGGCTTCTGTAGCTTCAGTTATGCGCTGTCGTCAAAAGAGTTGGAAACCTTCGAGTTATCCATGGGCCCCCCCACCGAGAGGCTTCCAGAGTTTACTGCTGTGCTTTTGGAAGAAACTCTGCTTGATATCCCTTAAATGCTGCTCACAACTGATCCTGTGAAATGTTATAGCTATGCAAGCCTTGGAAGAAAAGTTGATTGCTAGCCCCTCAATTCCTGCTTGGGGGGGGGGTATGGCACCGTCAATGAGGAGCGCCGTCGATGGCTCCAGAAGTGCTAAGGGGCTGTTAGCGTTGACGAATGGCTGTATGAATGCTTCCAGCTGTCGATGAGGAGACCGTCAGTTACTGGGGCTGTTAGCATTGACGAGCGGCTGTATGAACGCTTCCAGCTGCTGACGAGGAGATCACCAATTACTTGGGCTGTTTGTGTCAATGCGCGGCTGTATGAACGCTTCCAGCCGTCAACAAGGAGCTCACCAGTTACTGCCGTTGACAGAGAGTATGCTCCTTAACCCAATAAACTGCCATCGACGGGGAGTAGTCTCCTTAACCCAATATGCGTATCTCTATATATAATATCCCTGTTTCAGAGGCTGTGGTGTCAATTGATGGCTTTTAGAGCTATGGGGAATTTCTGGACGGGCTGTGGTGCAGCACAGCTGAGCCCCAAATCGTGGGAAAAACTCTGCTAGGAATGTGGGCCAGTCTGTAGGGCATGCAAGGCTGAGACTGGAACCAATAGAAAAAAAGAGCTTTTGTAATGCTGCACTTCTCCAACATTGAGGACATCCAAAGAGAAAAATAAAAATGAGACATGCAATCTGATGGCTTCGGCCCTGCCATGAGGTAACAATGTGGGCCAGTCTGTACAGCGTACAAGGCTGAGACTGGAAACAAACAGAAAAAGAGCTTTCATAATGCTGCTCCTGTCCAACTTTGAGGATATCCAAAGAGAAATAAAAATGAGACTTGCAGTCTAATGTCTTCAGCCCTGCCATGAGGAGACAGAGCTCCGCTACAGAGTACCTGCTTCTTGGAAGGTAGGAAGTAAACTGGTGTGCACTGAAAGCAGAGGGGAGGATATCCCAGCTGCAGAGTTTTGGTTCCTGCCTGCATGATAGCATCAGCAGGTACAACCCATCAGTATAGAAGCCCGGAGACCAGCTTAGCAGAGAGAACATATTCAATTTAAGCATTAAGGCACGATGGAGGTGGTTTACCAGTAGTTAATCAAACCCCAGCTGCGTCATGAGGCCCTGAGGCGTAGCACACGGGAGATGGAATTAACTGCTGGTAAGCAAACTCCTGGAAGTATTTTAATGCTACTGTAGCAAGCATTTGTCAATGCCGAATGTTCGCCGCATGCATGGCTGTTGTACCGGTTCTTGCTTATATACACAGTCTTACTATATATTTACCCAGGATAGACCAGGTGGGATGTAATATGTCATTTGCAATGGGATCCTGATTTGACACCGTTTTATACTGTCATTGAGCCAGGATAGTAGAGGTGAGATGCAATATCACGTTGTTAGTGTGGTCCTGCTTTCATTATGTATTTTTCTAGGACAAGGCATTTTAGATGCAACAGCTCCCTTTCAGTGGGGTTCTGCTGTAGGGTCCCATTTTTACATAGTTCTGCAATATATTTACCCAGGATAACCCAGCTGAGATGCACCATCTCATTTTCAGTGGGTTCCTACTTTAACACATCTTTATTCTACATTTACCAGGATGGCACAGTTCAAATGCTATCTAGTTTTCAGCGAGATCCTGCTTTTCCCAATGTTTACTCTGCATTTAACCAGGATAGCACAGTTCAGATGCTATCTAGTTTTCAGCGAGACCCTGCTTTTCCCAATGTTTGCTCTGCATTTACCCAGGATAGCACAGTTCAGATGCTATCTAGTTTTCAGCGAGACCCTGCTTTTCCCAACGTTTGCTCTGCATTTACCCAGGATAGCACAGTTCAGATGCTATCTAGTTTTCAGCGAGATCCTGCTTTTCCCAACGCTTGTTCTGTGATTTACCCAGGATAGCACAGTTCAGATGCTATCTAGTTTTCAGCGAGATCCTGCTTTTCCCAACGTTTGCTCTGCATTTACCCAGGATAGCACAGTTCAGATGCTATCTAGTTTTCAGCGAGATCCTGCTTTTCCCAACGTTTGCTCTGCATTTACCCAGGATAGCACAGTTCAGATGCTATCTAGTTTTCAGCGAGATCCTGCTTTTCCCAACGTTTACTCTGCATTTACCCAGGATAGCACAGCTGAGATACAATATCTTGTTTTCAATGTGGCCCTGCTTTTATCTATATTTATAATGTATTTACTCAGGACAGGCCAGCTGAAAGGCAAGTTATATTTTCAGTGGAGTCTAGCTTTTACAACGTATTTTTCCAGGATACAGCAGCATAGATGCACACTTCAGTGGGGGCTCTGCCATGCTGTGCTGTCCTGATTTTACACATTTTTACCTCAATTTTTATCCAGGATAGAACAGATGAGATGCAATTTCTCATTTTCAGTGGTGTCCTGCTTTTACATATTTTTAGACTATTATCCCAGGACAGGTCAGCTGAGAAGTAATATCTAATTTTCAGTGGGCTCCCATTTTGACTCCAAATTTCTAACAGTCCTTTTATGACCTGAAGTTATGATAAAGTCAGGAAGAATTTTTTAAATCCCATCCGAATGGTGACTTCACAGTGCAACTGTAAAAATGTGTTTTTGAGGAGATTTGAAAAAACGACACCTGTCATGTTCATGAGGTGGAGTAACTCAAGGGATTTGTTGAACATCAGGGGCCAAAATCTGTAAAAAATGAAGTTATGAGTAAATGCTGGAAAAATTCAACATTTCTTCATAACCTAGTTGTTTTTTCACATTCTGACCCAAAATTTTCAACATAGTCTTTTTATGACACTTCCTTCTGAACATGACAGGTGTTCGTTTATAAAATTACCCCCCTTCCCTGTCCCTCCCTATACCTTGACAACGAATTATTATTCTGCTTAATAGATGACGTAATACAGCTCTAGTCTCGCATTGTATATAACCTCACATTCATCTGTATTAACGGTTTTATACTTCACTACACATATTCTCTGTACAGTCCCAATTTTGAAATTCATGATCTGTTGCCTATTTGTTACTAAAATGTATGTACAGTGTTATTTTCTGCTGATGTGGAACCTTTGTAAACGAGCTTGTAGCTCAAAGCTGTACTCCTAGAACTCAATAAATAAATAAAATAGTGGCCAAAACACCATTTCGTGCCACAAGTGCGAAAACATATTTTGGGCAAGATTTGAAAAATGTCCGCTGTGACATTCATGAGGTGGTGTGAAAAAATGGCTGTGCTAAAAATTTGGGGCAAAAATATTGAAAAATACCAAAGTGACAATCGTGTGCTGAAAAATGTCAATGTGCAGTCATAACTTAGTTATTTTTTAATATATTTACTCCAAATTTTCAACATAGCCTTCTTATGACCCCATATCATGAGCCTTCTTATGACCCCATATCATGAGCAAGGATGGAGAAAATGTTCAAGTCCTGCCCAAAAGGTGGCTTTGCGCAGTGACTGCAAAAATCACCTTTTGGGACAGAGTTGAACAATTTCGCTGCCCTCGTTCATAAGGTTGGCTCCCAAAAAGGCCATGTGGAAAATTTGGGGAAAAAATATTAAAAAATTACCAAGTTATGTGGATAAGTTTAAAAGGCACTGAAATACATCGAACCACATACCTGATTTCCTCAGTTCCCGGTCCGGTGTTGAAGAATGAAGACGTGTCTCCATTCCAGAGAGGATTACTGCACAGGACCCTCGTTAGGTAAGTAAGAGTGGATGGGGCTGAGGGTAAAGGTGGCAGCAGGCATTGATGGACGGTTTTCTTTTTTAAAAGATGCATAAAAATGAAAAAATGGAAAAAAAGAAAACATTATGAGGGACAGTTAAAACAACATACAAAAAGACTACAAGCGACAGTTTTCTTTATTTCAGGTACCAACACTGGGGAATGGGCACCCCAGTGTCAGTTTAAACTCTAGGGACACGGGAAGTGACGGGGAGGTGGGAGTGATACTTGGCAGAGGCTGGGATTACAGGAATTAGAATAAAAAAAAAAAAGAGTGGCTTTTTTTCATTTATTTCAGGTACTGACACTGGGAATTGGGGACCCCAGTGTTGGTGTTATGTTTGGCAGAATTCGGGTGGGCTCCCTGGTGTCGCAGTGAAAACAGATGGGGTTGAGGGCACCAGCTGGCAGCAGAGAATGGATACCTCGGTGTCAGAAAATTAAGAATGAAGGGGAGCAATAGGAGGTGGATACTTGGCAGAGGGTGGGAGGAACCATTTTTACATGGGGGGCAGGGGGCACAGCAGGCTGACCATGATACTAATCAGCTTGCTGGGTGGCACGGTGAGTTGGTGTGCGGAGAGGGGACTGAGCTCCATAAGGGGCATTGGGGGGAACCGGAGGCAAAAAGAATGAAAACAAAAAAATCAGCTTGCTGGGTGGCATTATGTAGATCAAAGGAAAGAGCCACCCTATGATTTGAGCGGCTCTTTTCTTTGAACTACACGAAGTTTCCACCCAGCAAGACTAGAAGAGTGTCATGATCAGCACGGTTGATGAATGTTCTGACACTGTCGAGCCCCTTTTAGATTGCCCTGCACTGAACCAACAATGACACACCTCTCATAATCCACCATCATATCAACATGTTCACTTTGCGAAACACAAGGGACAACATAAAAATGAACAGATATAACGTTTTCCATACAATTTTGCATACTCATACGTTTTGTAAGTTTTCATAAGTTTTACAGATATTTCTTTTTTCTTTACCAACTATTCTTTGCTGGTTTATGAGAAAAAATAGACATTTTTTGTTGCCTTTTCTTAGTTTGGAGCCAAATGCATTAGAGAAGTTTTGTTTGATTTACGTTCATTCTGAAAATACAGGACTGTAAAATGAGCACAGTAGTAAAAATACAAAAAGAACCCAGGATTTTTTTAGTTGACTTATTAATACCCAAATTAACTGTTATGTTACCACCTCCCACTCAGGACTGGTTCAGGTTGCTTGCTATAGTAAAGTGGCTAGATTCTGTTCACAGCACTGAAAACAGAAGGTAATACATACTGTAGGTACAAGCATTATTTGTACGAAACATAATCACCACCTTTTGACCCGGAGGCAATGCACTGTTTTATTTATTTATTGAAGTGTTTCACCAGGCAGGCACACTGAACAACAAGTAGCTCGTCTCACGGGGCGCCCTGGGGGGGAAGGGGTTACATAGGGTTGTGAAGGAATATAGCACTGTAAGATTGTGCAACAGTTGTACAGGTGTACAGTCGTGCAGATGACCTGGGTTAAGGACGGAGCACAGGTGGCCACATTTTCTTTTTAATTAGTGGTGGTGATGGGACGATGAGGCTACTACTTAATAATCAAAGGAGAGGCCTAGACAATGGGGGAAGGGTAACATGATGATTAACTTGGGGGTTATTGACTCTGCTAAAATGCATTTTCTTATTTTTCTGCTATGTTTATCTGACAGTCCTGTGTTTAAATAAAAAAGTTTGCAGATAATGTTGTTTTACACAAAACAGCTTGACTGTAGATAGAAGAGTCTGTGCCTGCTGCCTACTACAGCAGTAGCTCATGTGAAATTTAAATGTCTGCCTCACAGTTTTCTTTCAGATAGAACTGGTTTTTCCCATTTTTGAGTATGGATGAGGCTCCAGCCTCAGGGTTTCCAGCAGGTTTTCCAGTATTCAACGGACTTAGAATATGAGCCAATCAGATTGTGACTTTCTACGTGCCCTTTCAGGGCATTAAATAAGCCGAAAAAACTGATTCGCAGTTTTGTACGCTAAAAACCGTTAATCTGTGAAAATGCATAGCACTTGGCGCAGAATGGTTAGCAAAATGTAAAATTATTTATATATACACTTTTATTAATTTTGTCTACTGTGCCATGGACTTACTGAAAGACTGGTTAGCAGTCTACTGCTACGCATTTCTGGAAATGGTCAGTATTACCCCGTTTTAGGTAGCATTTTGCTATGCTGTACCAGCTATATAGTGTATAATGGAATGCTGTTATGCATGAAATTCCATGCCTGGAATATGCTTGTTCTGCTGCAGTAGTGATGTCATTATGTTGTACTGCTGCAGTAGTGATGTCACTACTGCAGCAGAACCACTTGGAATGCTGGCACATTGTTGCTTTCCTCTATTTAATTCTGTGGTGGCAGTATTCTAGAACCTCTAGAGACTTCACAAGTCAGTTTCATTATGAAAAAGACAAAAAAAAACACAATGCACACATTTCACAAAATACTACTATACACTATAAAAAAATACAGGATGAGCAACTGTATGTACAACCTGCATGTTTTGTCACCTCAGGATTCTGATTCCCATGGACCTCTCAAGCTTAGCTCTCGAGGTCAGAGGAAATCAGAACCCGTCTGTGGCAGAACACATTGGTTGTGCATAGCTGCCCATCCAGTATTCTCTATTTAATACCCTACCCTTTTATGATTATTTTTAAAAAACATCAATAGACAGTGGAGAAAGTAATGTCAAAATCAATTTTGTTTTTTAATTGATATCCTCTAGCTACAGCTGTCCAAGCCAGATACTGCAATGAAACACAAGTCTGTGACACTTTGGTGGCTTTAGGAAACCATTCTACAAAGGTGCTTTTACAAGACGTGTTAAGTGACACATTTGTTCTGCTGCAGATAGAAGAGGATCTGCATAAATATCAGTGTAGTAATTCTTTCCATTTTTTTAAATAAATCATTTAAACACTTTTTTCTACATACAAAGGGCCTTTTATGCTACATATTACACAGATGAAATGAGCCATTCTGTATAATGCTGAGCTGATCCACAAGATGAACTGCTTACTCATCAGTGATTTAATTCTATGCTACTAACCAAAGATATCTAAAAAAAAAAAGAGTACTCTATGAACTAAGGTAATAGTAAATGCACAGAAAGCTGAATTTTATTTTGTTGAATTCATTTATTTTCCAGCTTAAGCCATTGTACACAGCTATTACAACAGGTATTACAGTGGGTGGGAGTGGGAGTGGGGAACTAGGTAATAACCAGATCAGGATGAACAGACACCCCAGTTCACTTTTTTATCGAGTAAAACCCCAACCACTATACTATGATAACTATTATACTGAAGAAACAGAACATAAGTTTTGAAATAAAGCAACGAAACTGCTTGCTATCAAGCGTGACTTAAACTCTGTTAGAACCAGAACAGTTTTGCAAGCAAATGAAAGTGGTAGCTGTCAGAAATCTTTTACAACTAAAAACAAGACATAGTGAAGGGCCACCCAATGACACGGCCAAAGAACACTATGATTTCATGTTGGTGCCATGGGTTCGGGAGCAGACTCCAGGAGCAGAGATTGAGTGGGGCCAGGGCTTGGGAGTGCTGCTGAGTGCAATGTGATCCAGAAGGGAGACATACAGATTCCAGCACTGCAGTGATCCTTTAGGGTGGGCCAGAGAGCCTGCCCCATCATGAGGGTGACGTGTACACTGTACTGCAATGTACAAGGCCGACAGATGTCAGGGGAGATGAGATTGAGAAAAATGGGGGTAAAAAACACATTGCAGTTATGATGACAGACAACACTTACCCAGGCCCAGTGTTGCTCATTTCCACCACTACCCCACCCACTGCCAAGGACATTGGGACTAGCAGAGGTAGGGACTGGGTGATCACCCCATGCCTGAGGACTTGGTACACAGCAGTGAAGGAGAAAAAGCTTAATAGAAAAAAAAGATAGGGTCAGAATTGTTACCAAATTCACTGCACTGCTACTTTAAATAGTGATAAAACCAGACAACATGAGGCTGGTCCATTGGCACAGCAGCAGCACTAACATTCGCAATGTCAGTGACAAAAGTTCGAAAGCGAGCCTGAGTCGTTGGGGGCTGGCCGGCAGGAGGAGGACCGAGCATCTCAGAGGGCACTCTCCTGCTCTGGGGGGTGAGGGGGGGTGTCACTGCCTCTGGTGCACTGTTGCTGCCTAGGTGACCATGGGTGGTGGCGTAATGACCATGGGTGGTGGCGTAATGGAGGCAAGCAGATTAGGGGTCTAGATGATGGCCAGCTTGTGCACATACCGTCATGTGTGATGTTCACCTGAGCCCTAGCGTGCAGTCATCCAGATGGGCGGAAACAAGAAAAAGGAAAAAGGCAGCCCTGGAACCCGTAGGTAAGGCGACCTGGTACATTTAGGACCTAGTGGCATTTGTCACACTAAGCCGCCTGATGAACCTATGTGTTCTGGGCACTACTGCCCCCCAACCCTACCATATAGTGGGTATACCGTGACTCCATGGAGAGGCGAAGCGTGGATCAGCACTGTGGGGCAACCTGGTAAGGTGTCTTGGGATCCCAGACAGAATCAGGGACCAGAGTTATGAGGGGGCATAAAAATATGAGTTAAAAAAAAAAGACAACATGCATTAGTTTACAATTAGAAAAGCTCTTGCAGTAACAGCCAGCGAGAGGGAAGTGACAACAAATCTGGGGATAGTATTTCTCTAGGGTACCACTATGACAAAAGTACATAACTCCAATTCTATCCCCAGGAATCCTTCACTTGCATGTTTACACTTTATGCAGTCATCTCAGCCAAGAATAATGTCTCAGAGACAGAACCTATGCACATTTTTGAATTTGGAATGTAGGTTCAAACTCTGCAGCCGCACTTGACTCCAGCCATGGCTCAGATCTGTTTCTCCACCTGAAGAGAGCAGTCACCCCGCAGTGAACTCCAGTAACTGCTGGTCCTCCAGTCAGGTTTGTATTTTGTAGTTATAGCAAAAAAAAAAAAAAAACAGGTTACTCACCTGTAACAGTAGTTCTAGGAGTGGTATATGGTGTACATCCACACTTCTGGCAGTGTTCTTTCCTCTTAAAGGCTTGCCAGAACATCTTCAAGCTGGCTCCTCCCACTGTCCCGTGACGTCAGATCTCGCCTGCTGGAAGCCAGTCCAGTGTGCCACTTCCCAGGGGAGGCTGGGTGGGTCAGTGGGGATATATACTATATACCACTCCTAGAACTACTGTTACAGGTGAGTAACCTGTTTTTCTAGGGATCTGGATCTGGTGTACTTATTCACACTTCCGGCAGACCCCTAGCAGTTCTCTGGGAGGAGGGGACAAGCCGCACACTCCCTACTTAGGGAATAAAGATTGGAAAACTGAGGCCCCAAAACCAGCATCCCGGTGTGATTTAAGGTAGATGTGGTAGTGGAAAATGAAGGTGTGTGCTGACCTCCAGATAGCAGCCCTGCAGACTTCCTGGATAGGGACATCCCTGGAAGAAGCCACCGAGGCAGCGGTATGATGGATGGAATGAGCCCTAAGCATTATGTGAGGCTCTCTGCCCACCACCCTACAGCACAGGGCGATGCAGGATACAATCCTAGTAGAGGGTGATGCAGGATACAATCCACCTGCCAATTGTCCACTTAGCTGCTGGTCTGCCAGGTGCAGCTTCAGCGTAGGTGACAAAAAGCAGGTGAACCTCTCCCTGAACTCCAACTGTGCGCTCCTTATAATAGGCCAGCGCTTGCTGCAGGTCCAAGGTATGGAGCCTGTGCTCGGCCTCTAAGGTGTGGCTGGTGAATTACACCAGGAGATTAATCACCTGGTTAAGGTTAAAATCCAACACAACCTTCAGGAGAAACTTGGGGTTGGGGTGAAGAACAACCTTGTCCCTGTGGAAGAACAGGTAAGAAGACTCCACCGAGAGCACCTGGGGCTCACTAATCCTTCTGGCTGATGTGATAGCCACCAGAAAGGCAGTCTTCCAGGACAGGTGAGACATGTCACACCTGTGCATTGGTTCGAATGGCCTGCCGATGAGCTTTTCCAACACCAGCAACAAGTCCCACGGTGGTGGTGGTTCACGCACCGGAGGGGAAATGTGGTCAAGGCCTTTAAAAAAGTGCCAGACCACCTTTTTCTGCACCACCAATTGCTGACTTGCCTGCGCCCGGTAGGCAGATATGGCTGCCAGGCGCACCTTAAGGGTTGTCGACCAAAGGCCAGACTGGGAGAGGGACCAAAGATAATTGAGAATGCTAGCCACTGGACAAGATAAGGGGCTGAGCCCCTTGCCCTGGCACCAAATGGAGAACCTCTTCCATTTGAAGGCATAGCTTTTTTGGGTCTGCTCCTTCGGAGATGCCTCGACCACACTGAGGACATCTTCAGAGAGACCCAAAGCCTGGAACTCTAGCCACTTAGGAACCATGTTGCCAGGTGCAGGGATTGAAGATCCATATGGAGAACCTTCCCCTGAATGATGGAGAGCAGGTCCGGGTGGAGAGGAAGACGTCTCGGGAGCCTGCTGCGGAGGCCGAGATCATTGGGGTACCAGAACTGGCGTGGGTAGTCCGGAGCCCCCAGGATCGTCCGTGCCTTGTCCCTCGTCATCTTGAGCAACACCTTGTGGATCAAGGGAAATGGAGGGAAAGCATAGAGGAGGCCCGGGGTAGGGCCTTGAGAAGGCATCCCCCTGCAGCATTCCCTGCTAAGAGGGGCGGGCACAGAATAGCCTTAGCTTTGCGTTCTCCCTGAATGCAAAACCGGTCCACCAGAGGGGTGCCCCACTGGGAGAACAGGCTGTGTACTACCTCTGGGTGGACAGACCACTCATGAGACGCCTCGCCCACACAGCTGAGAGCATCCGCCAGCTGGTTGGAGACACCAGCCACATGGACGGCCAGGAGATCAGTCTCCAAGCTGTGCATGAGGGTCCACATGCAGACAGCTTTTCTGCACAGAGGACGGGAGTGCGCCCTGCCCTGCTTGTTGAGGCAGTACATGGTTGTGGTGTTGTCAGTCTGGACCTGGACCACCTGACCCCGAATGTGTCGAGCAAAAGCAGTCAGTGCCAGCAGAAGTGACTGAAGCTCCAGCAGACTGATGTGGCACTGGGACTCCTCAGGGGTTCAGAGCCCGTGGATTCTGTGCTCTCCCAGGTGGATACCCAAGCCCATGAGAGAGGCATCAGTCATCAGGATTACAGTTGGCTCTGGGCGGACAAATGGGATACCTTCCTGCAGATGTTCTGGGACTAACCACCACTGGAGGGTGTCCCACATCAGCTGGGTAACAGCGACCAGCTGGTCGAAGTGGTCCTTGCGCTGAGATCAGCTCCCACTGCAGAGAGTGCACTCTTCAGCGGGCCCACTGGACCACGCTGGTGCAAGCCGCCATGCATCCCAGAAGGCGCAGGCAGTCCCGAGCAGGGTGCAACTGCCCAACCCACAATGATCGGGCAAAGGAGAAGAAAGCCTCCACCCTGTCCACTGGAAGTCGAGCCATGGCTCTGCAAGAGTCACACTCCACTCTGATGAAGCTGATCACCTGCGAAAGCACGAGTTCTGGCTTGGCCTCGCTGACCAGGAGGCCAAGAGAGATGCAGGTCTGGAGAGCCAGATCCCTGGACCTCTCCACCTCCTACCTGGAGGGACCTGCAATCAGTCAGTCGTCCAGACAGGGGTAAACCCAAACACCTCTGCATCTCAGGTATGCTGCCACCACTGCGATGCATTAGGTGAAGACCCTGGCGGCCGAGGACAGGCTAAATGGTATGGCCTGGAATTCAAAGAGGATCTCCTCCACCCAGAACTGGTGGAACCCGCAGTGGGATGGCCGGACTGGGATGTGAAAAAATGCACCCTGAAGATCCAGGGAGCAATACCACATGTTCTGCTCAAGAGATGGCATGATCTGAGATAAGAGTGACCATCCTGAAAGTGCGCAGCCTGGTGAACTTGTTCAGGTCATGCAGATCTAAGATGGGGCACCAGCCCCCCCAGTCGTTTTGGCACCAGGAAGTATCTGGACACAAACCCTTGGTGTTTCAGAGGGTACGAGACAGGTGCCACAACCTCCTTGTAGAGGAGCTGGGCTATGTCTTCCCAAAGGGTCGACAGGATGCCCTCCCATGGGGTGCGGGTACGGCAGGGCAGGTATGCCTCGAACTCTAGTGGCAGACCCTGACTGACCACCTCAAGGACCCAACTGTCCATGGTAACATTGATCAGGCAGAAAGGAAGTGGTTGAGCCTGCCCCCATGGGAGGACCCAGTGGACTTAGGAGGGGTATGGGGAGGTGCCCCCTATCCCATCACTGACCAGGCTTGGAAGCAGAGGAGGAACCGGCGGAGGGGCCGCTGGGACCTCTACCTCCTGGCTTCCTGACGACCGAGGCCACTGATTCCGGCCGGGGATGCCAAGCCTGTTGCTGTCCAGCTGGGACTGTGCAGGTTTGGCCGCTGGAGCAGAGGCAGGCCGAAAGGGCTGCTTCTTCTTTTTGAGGTTTAGAGCCCTTTGGGTCCTTTTGGGCAGAATTACCTAGTCCAAGGTGATGTTGGACTTTTCATTTTGGGTGAGGTGCCCTTCCACACCGGGCCCAAATGAGTCGGTACTCATGAAGGGAATGTCTGCCAACTTGTGCTGCGTGTCAGCTGTAAAGGTGGAGATGTGCAACCAAGCCCGGCGGTACATGACAACTGCCTCCGCCACAGACCGGATGCAAGAATCGCAGAGGTCCATGGCAGTCTGGAACTGCTTTTGCTACCGCTCGGCCTTGGTCCTTGACCTGTTTGATGGTAGTTTGCAGGTCTGCAGGGAGATGGGAAAGCACCTCGTCCAGGGAACCCATAAGGGCGTGTGAAAAATGGGTCATTAGGAGGACTGAGCTCACTTGGCACAGGCCGACGGAGGAAGCAGCATATACCTTCTTGGCCATATGGTCCAATTTCTTGGACTCCTTATCAGGAAGGTTTGTCAACATCCCCTACATTGCTGGTGCACCACAACACAGAGTCAGCCACAAGACCCTCAGCCGAGGGGTGTTCCATGAATCCCAAAAGGGAGCTGGTAAGGACCACATATTTGCAGGCCATCCAGGCCGACGGTGCAGGGTAGGCGGCCGGGTGCTGCCACAGTTCCAGGGCAGGACCGAGGATAGCATCCTGAACTGGGAAGGCTTCCATGGGAGAGTCGCCCCAGTCGAGGATCTCGGTCAGCGGGTACCGTTCCCACTTCTGAATGGGCTCCAACTGGAGAACTGTAAAGTCAGAAATAAGATGGAGAAGGCTCATGAATGACATGGGTCCCTGATCATCGAGAGGTCCCCCACCAACTCGACATCCATCGGTCGGGACTGTAAGGAGGACCTGTCCAATTCTGAAGAATCAGGGAAGAGTGATCAACCGCCCAACTCCCTGCTAACCATATGAGGGTGGTCTGGGGTGATGGTGACTGACAGCCGATGGGGTAAACCCTTGCCCCGGTGAGCTTCCTTGGTCAGAGCACCGGACGTCGGCTGCTTAGGTGGCAGCTTCACCGGGATCAGTGGAGAGGCAGGAGGGGGCCACACAGGGACCATACAAATCAGCTCCTGCCGAGGCAGGGCCAACTGCGGCTCTGGTAGCAGTAGCAAAGGAAGAGCCGAGTTAGGCGCTGGGACCGGCTTCACCCAGGTAAACCAAAGCTGCTGCCACATGAGATCCTCGTAGCACCAACGTAACTTGCGCTGGTGCCTCTCCTCACTCACTGAGGATGAGGAATAGCGGTGGCGCTGCTTGTGCAACTGCTGAGAGTGTGAGCACTGGGATCGATGTGGGCTTCTCGAGTTGGGGCTCCAAGAGCAGGACCTTGACCACTGGGGGGGAAGACTAACGGCAGGTCTCAGAGGGGGCCGGCGAAAGCCGAGGCCTCTCTTGGTCCAGATCCTCAGGTCGAGTGGGGGAAGAACAGTTGCCTGGTTTGTCCCTCCCTGAGAAAGCGGCAGGACCGGAGTCCTGGAGAGGGAGGTATCGACCTCCTCAGCAGACAACGGGTCGAGAAAGATCTCGACCAACTGGCCCGACGGGGAGACCACGGCGGGTCAGTGGCTTGAGCCAAAGCACCAATCATGGTAGAAAACTCCAGCAAAGTGTGGAAACTGGTTGCCAGAGAGCACTCCCAATTCCAAGACCTACGACAAGACCGTTTCTTGGTCTCTCTCTCTCTCTCTCCCTCCCTTTTTTAGCTTTAATGCCTGATGGACCCTTGCCCATGGGTGGAAAGGGCCTGGCACAATTCTTTAAATGCCCCAGTAAAGGAGGCACCCAAGGAGAGCGGCAAAAAGGCCGAAGCCGAGGAAGCCTGCGCTGCAGCCTCCTTGAATGCCACAAGTTGTTCAGTGGACCCTGTGGCCGCAGAGACCACCCAACGGGCATCCCTGGATTTTACAGTTGGATCCCAATCATCTGGACATCCAAGGAACAAGCGAGCTAAGTGATCCTCCAAGGTGGAGGGATGCAAGGAGCGGCACAGGCCGCAAGACTGAGTATCCTGCTCGTGGCCCAGGCAGTAAATGCACAAGGTGTGCGGATCCGTTCAGGACATCTTCTGCCCACAACACCATTTCTGGAACCCTAGAGTGGACTTCACATCATCCATTTCGGCGGTGAGAAGTAAAATGCCTGAAGATAAAGTTTTTTTATTAAAGTTAGAAGAAATAAAGCAAAGGGCCTCTTCAGCACAAGAGCAGTAAGGAGGGAACCATCTTTTTCCAGTGGAAAGGAAGATCTGATATCATGGGGCAGTGCCGAGGAGTTACTACCGGCGGGGGTTTGAAGACATTCGGCAGGTGTTAAAGGAAAGGACACTGCCAGAACTGTGGATAAGTACACCATAGCCACATTCCTAGAAAGTAAATTTGTTTTTCAAAGTAGTTGAGGACATCTCTCCAAGGTGTCTGAACTGGCAGGCAGAGAAATTAATCTGAGCACTTTAGAGTGCAGCAGTTACTAGGGGCAGCAGTTTGAAATTGGCATGCGCCAATGAAAGTTCCATCATTTTCATACATTCCAGTCTCTCCATGGCAGTTCAACACTGACTGCATCAGTTGAAGAGCAGCTGATGCCTCAAAGAAAACTCTGAAAAACATAATATTTAGGTACAATTTAACTTGCATTCTACATGTATTATATATATTTCTCCTCCCCATTATTTATTACTGAGGAAATCTGCATGAAAACGTGCTCTGTATCCATAAGAGTTAATCTGCCTCTTTAGCTTACTCCCTACTTCATGCCATAATCCTCTCTTGTATCATGACAATCTGTTGCCATAGGACTAACTGTGATGTCACAAGCAGAGCATTAGGACCTCAGGTTGGGAGAAAGTAACAGACATAGATAAACTCTTCAAAAGCAAAGGTCCTGTTTTCATGCAAATAACCTCAATAATAAACAACTGGAAGGAGAAATACAGAACTAATATGAAATACAAGCAGAACAGTGTCTAAATAGTATGTTTTGTTAAAGTTCTCCTAATGGTGTCAGCTGCTCGTTAAGCATACTGAGTGATTCCTGGGGTTTGAATGGAGAGTTTTCAGAGGTAAGGGAAATAACAAGCTGAGTACCTAGACCCGGTCCTTTTAATGTATTCATCTGCAGCACAGGGGAAGGCATCAAGGGCAAGATCTGCCTCTTCACAGATGAGCCAAAGATCTACACAAGGGTGGACATGAAAGATGGGATCTGGGCTTCGATGACAAAAATGTAAATTATCAATGGGTACCGAAAATCCTCGTTCCCGATTGGCTAGCATGATTTCCAATGAGTAAAGCGTGCCAACTACCAACAGGAACAAGTGCCAGCCGCCAGTCAGCCGCATAAGAAAACACCTCAGAAATCACTCCAAGCCCTCCTGAAACGGAAAACCTCCGAAGTGACTCACGCTATAATGCTGAAGCGGGAGTTTCAAACAAACTGTGCCCGACAAAACTCCCAATGTCTCTCTTTAGTTATTCCGTAAAAAAGGGTGGATATTGTATTTTTTTCAGCAAAAAAAGAAAGAGACTTTTGATTTTTGTCACAGTTATCAATATCACACCTGCCAGCTGTGGATGTAGTGGGAAACAGAGCTCACAGCAGCACTTATGGAGAGAGGTTAGTTGGGTGCATTGTGCCTGTTTTGACACAGGAGGTTTTTTTTTCTAATCGTGAGAAATAATTACTTGTTAACAATGGTCTTTTGGGATTTTTTTTTTCCTTTCCAGTGGTAGTTTTGATTTGCAGTATAAGGAGGTAGAAGGACCGTGTGGTTTCAGCAGCTCAAATGATTTCGGGAATGTGGCAGCCTGGTCTGGAAACAGAGTCCAGTCTGAAGTGGCACGGAAGTGGTTATCTAAAATTAATTTAAAATGCAAAAAAAAAAGGAAAAACACGATTTTTCTTTTGTCAGAAAAATAAAGGGTGGCATTGTATTTTATTTTTTTATTTTATTTTATTCGTATATTCAGAAACAACCTTTGAGTATACACTCTTTTACAAAGGTTCCACATCAGGATGTAAAACAGCAGAGACATAACAAAAACTTGACAGCTAACACAAAACATAAGATTGCTATGTAATACAGAAAATAGATAAATAATACATATGAGTAACCTAGAAAACTGAAATTAAACAGTGGGAAAAGATTCCCAATTAGCAACGTACGGCATACAGTAGCTGCCCTAGGGGGGCCTGTCAATGTAGAGTATCAGAAAGGGTAGGAGAAAGAAAGGGGGGAGTACAAATGAGGGGTAGATTAGAGAGAGAGAGAGAGAGAGGGATTGGGAGAAGGAGAATATTTTGGGCCGGGAGTGGGTGGAAAGGGGAGGTGTTCGGGGAGTATGGAGGGGAGGGAGCTGGGGGGTGGCAAGGGATGGCAGGTGGGGGTCCAGGCTAGGTAAAACAGGAGGAAAGCTTAGACAGATGAGTGGGGTATCCAGGTTGAGGATATGGACTCAGGTAAGGGAGTCAGAGGTGTTTAAGGGGGGTATCCAGATATAGTCGCAATATATAATCGCAACACGCCACTCGAGACTGTGGGTGATGGCACTATTTACCTACTTCAGGTGTGGTTCACACACTCGGTCGATGGCCTCGTGACCAAACAACACTCCAGGAGTGGGTAAATCCTGCCATCACCCACACCCCCTCGTGGTATATTGCTTAATTATACAATAGGTTGAAAAATCCTGCCCTCTAATTGGCTGACTGGCACGATTTATCCGTTGTAAATCCTGGCATGACCAACCGGTAAAAGTACCAGTCAGACACATCTGCCCAAAAAATCAATCTGACCCCTGAAAATCTCAAAAAAATGCTGCCATGTTGCCCCCAGTAAAGTCCATAACAGAAACCATGACTTTTAAACATCCACTGGCCAGCAGTCCCCAAACCCACAATAGATACCACAAAAACCTTTAAAAAAAAAAAAACATATGACACTTTGAAGTACAAGTACTCCAATATACCTCCAAAAGCCAATGCAAGTCAAACTGAGACCACGGCTTCTCTCACCACTGCAATGCCATGTACTCCACTAGAGCCTTAGCTGCCACATTCTATAATGCTGTCTGGGTCCCTCGAGCTTCCTGGCAATCAGTGCTGCCTCATACCACACTAACTCCCTCTTGTCTCCGTTGCGGTGCCACTAGGTCCCAGATCTTAGCATAACATTTGTATTGTCTTCCCAGCATGCAGCAAAGTTAAAAATCATAAAAAAAAAAAAGTATGAATAAAACTCAGCTCCTGACCCAATCCCTATACGACCTGTGCCGCTAACCGCTTGCTGCCTCCAACCCCCCCCCCCAATTTCCAATAATGGCTCTGACCACCAAGTCATTCCCTCCCAGCTCCCTTGCACTGACCACTGCCCTCTGGTCCATCCAGCATTTCAACAACTAAAAAAAATTCCGCTGAGGCACACATATTCTTCTCTCTTCACTGCAAGACTGGACCCAGAAGCAAGCAGGGTGATAGATGGCAGCCCATTAGCGCTTATGTCACACTCTGTGTCCAGTCAAAGAGAGGGGAAAGCATGGTCTTTTTATTACAAAATGAAAAAGTAAAGCATATGGGCTGCTCCGAATTAAACCATGACTGCATCTTACGGAGCGAAAGAGAGAAAACACAAGTTACTCACCTGTAGCAATAGTTCTAGGAGTGGTATATGTTGTTCATCCACACTTACTGCAGTGTCCTTTCCCCTTTAAGTTGTGCCAGAAAGTCTTCAAGCTGGCTCCTCCCACCCACCCGGGTGGTATAGCCCTTGACTCTTCCCCATGATGCCAGTTCTTGCCCACTGGAAGCAGAGGTTGGGCACCTTAGCCTGGGGAGGTCGGGTGGTCCGTGTGGATGAACAACATACACCACTCCTAGAACTACTGTTACAGGTGAGTAACCTGTGTTTCTAGAGATGTGGATATGTTGTTCTATTCACACTTATTGGCAGACTCCTAGCAGTTCTCCGGGAGGAGGGAGGCAAGGCGCACACCCCTCACTTAGTGAACACAGACTGGAGAACTAAGGCCCCAAAACCAGCATCCCAACATGACTCACGGTCAATGTGGTAATGGGAAATGAAGGGGTGTGCTGACTTCTAGGTAGCAGGCCTGCAGATTTCCTGGATAGGGATGTCCCTAGAAGCAGACACCGAAGCAACGGTATGGCAGGTAGAATGAGCCCTTAGCCCTCCGGGAGGCTCCCTATCCGCAAACCTATAGCAGAGATCAATGCAGGAAGTGATCCACCTGCCAACTGTCTGCTTGGCTGCAGGTATGCCAGGTGCAGCTTCAGCATAGGTGACAAACAGCTGGTGAACCTCTCCTCAAACTCCAGCTGTGCGTCTTTGTAATAAATGAGCGCTTGCCTCAGGTCCAGAGTATGGAGCCTGTGTTCAGTCTCTGAGGTGTAATTTGGGAAGAACACTAGAAGAGTCATCACCTGATTAACGTGAAACTCAAACAACCTTCGTGAGGAACTGCAGGTTGGGGCGCAGGCCAACCTTGTCCCTGTGGAAGACCAGGTAAGAAGACTCCACCGAAAGCGCCTGGAGCTCACTGATCTTTTTGGCTCACATGATAGCCACCAGGAAAGTGGTCTTCCACGACAGGTGAGACATGTCACACCTAAGCATCAGTTCAAATGGCTTGCCCATGAGCTTTGCCAAAACCAGCAACAAGTCCCATGGTGGTGGTGGTTCATGCACCAGAGGGGAAATGTGATCTAAGCCTTTGAAAAAACACCAGAACACTTTCTCTTGTGCCACCGACTGCTGACCAGCCCGGGCCCAGTAAGCAGAGATGGCTGCCAGGTGCACCTCAAGGGTCATCGACTGAAGTCCCCCTTTAGAGGGACCATAGGTAGTCCGAAATGCTGGCCACCGGACAAGACAAAGGGTTCAGCCCCTTGCCCTGACATGAAATGGAGGATCTCTTCCATTTGAAGGCATAGCATTTTCTGGTCGATTCCTTTCTAGATGCCTCCACCACGGTGAGGACATCTTTGGAGAGACCCAAAGCCTGGAACTCTAGCCGCTCAGGAACCAGGCTGTCAGGTGCAGGGATTGAAGGTGCAGGTGAAATACCTCCCCTGATTGATGGAGAGCAGGTCCGAGCATAGTGGAAGATGACTCGGGAGCCTGTTGCTGAGGCTGAGGAGATCGGGGTACCAAAACTGGCATGGCCAGTCTGGAGCCACCAGGAAGACCTGTGCCTTGTCCCTCCTGACCTTGAGCAGCACCTTGAGGATCAAGGGAAATGGAGGGAAGGCATAGAAAAAGCCTGGGGTCCAAGGCCTCGGGAAGGCATCCCCCTGCAGCGAGCCTTCCTGAGTTGGGGGTGGGCATAGAACAGCCTCAGCTTTATGTTCTCCCTGGAGGCGAACAGGTCCACCTGGGAGAACAGACAAAATAACCTCCAGATAGAGAGATCACTCATGAGATGCCTCGCCTACCCGCTGAGGGCGTCCACCAGCTGATTGGAGGCTCCTGCTACATGGATGGCTAGGAAATCTGCTTCCAGACTGCGCACGAGAGTCCATACATGGAGAGCTTCCTTGCACAAAGGCAGGGAGAGAATCCTGCCCTGCTTGTTGAAGTAGTATATGATTGTGGTGTTGTCTGTCTAGACTTGGACCACTTGACCCCGAACATATGGAGCGAATGCAGTCAGCACCAGCCGAACTGCCCGGAGCTCCAGCAAGCTGATGTGCCATCAGGACTCCTCAGAGGGTCCAGAGCCTGTGGACTCTATATTCCCCCAGATGGACACCCCAGCCCATGAGAGAGGCGTCAGTCGTCAGGATGACCGTCGGCTTGGGGCGGACAAACGGGATCCCTTCCTGCAAATGTTCTGGGACTAGCGACCACTGGAGGGCGTCCCACATCTTCTGGATCACAGTGACCAGCTGGTTGAACTGACCTTTGCGCTGAGACCACTGGCTGGCCAGCTCTCAGTGCAGGGAGCGCATAATTCAATGGGCCCAATGGACAACACTGGTGTAGGCCATCATGTAACCCAAAAGGCGTAGGAAGTCCCGGGCAGGGCACAATTGCCCAACCTGAAATGATCAGGCAAAGGAGGAGAGAGAGCCTCCGCCCTGTCCACCGGCAGCTGGCCTCTGGCTCAGCAAGAGTCAAGCTCTGTCCCAGTGAAGCTGATCACCTGTGAGGGCATGAGTTCCAACTTGGCCTCACTGACCAGGAGGCCAAGGGAGGTGCAAGTCTGGAGGGCCAGGTCCCTGAACCGCTCCACCTCCTGCCTGGAGGGACCTGCAATCAGCCAGTCGTCCAGGTAGGGGGTACACCCGGACTCCTAGGCGCCTCAGGTAAGCTGCCACCACTGCTAGGCATTTGGTGAAGATGGAGAGGCTGAATGGCATGGCCCGGATCTTGTAGGGGGTTCCCTCGGCTTGAAAGCAGAGGAACCTTTGGTGGGACAGACGGATCGGGACGTGAAAGAACGCGTCCTGAAGATCCAGAGAGCAAAACCACATGTCTTGCTCTAGAGATGGTTTGATCTGAGATAGAGTTACAATCCTGAAGGTGCATGACCTGAGGAACTTGTTCAGGTCATGCAGATCTAGAATGGTGTGACAGCTCCCCATCCACTTTGGCACCAGGAAGTACCTGGAGACAAACCCTGGGTGTTCTGGAGGATCCGCTGCTCTGACCAAAATCTCTCTGTGGAGGTACTGGGCTATTTCGTCTCGAAGAGCCAACCGAGTGTCTGCGGATACCAAGTCCTCCCATGGGGCAGGGGGTCAACTTGGAGGGTACTGCTCGAATTCCAGAGGCAGACCCTGACCGACCACTTCCAGAAACCACCTGTCCGTGGTGACAATGGACCAGTTGGAAAGGAAGTGGTGGGGCCGGCCCCCCACAGGAGGACCCAGGGGAGGCGTGATGGGCATGAGGGTGGCACCCCCATCCCATCACTGAGCAGGCTTGGAGGAGGAAGACCCGGGTCCTTCCCTCCAGGCTTACGGACCACCGAAGTCACTGACTTGGGCCTGGGTCGCCAAGACTGAGCCTGCTGGCCCGGCTGATGCTGGGCTGGTTTTGCCGCAGGAGTGGAGGACCGAAAGGGCTTTTCGCTTCTGCTACCTGGAGCCCTTGAGATCCTTCTGTGTGGATGTTACAGAGTCCAAGGCATTGGACTTCTCGATACACTGGAGGTGACCCTCCACACCCGGGCCCAAACAGGTTGGTGCCCAGGAATGGAACATCCGCCAGCTTGTGTTGAGTGTCTGCCATAAAGGTCGAGATCTGCAGTCAAGCCCTACAGCGCACGGCAACTGCGGCCGCCACCGAGCGGGCACAGGACTCCCCCAGATCCAGAGCCAGCTGCTTGGCCACAGCCCAGCCATGATCTCGGACCTGCCTGAATGTGGTCTGGAGGTCCACAGGCAGGTGAGGAATCACCTCATCCAAAGAGCCCGAGAGGGTGTGGGAGAAGTGTGCCATCATGTCAGTCGAGCTCACCTGACAAGAGGCCAAGCAAGGAGGTAGCACAGACAATTTTAGCTGCATGGGCAAATTTCTTGGACTCCTCCGGTGGCATGTCAACGTCCCCGATACTGCCCGAGTGCCGAAACACGGAGTTGGCCACCAACCCCTCAGCCGAGGGGTGCTCCGTGAAATCCACGACGGTACCGATGGAAACCACATACTTGTGGGCCATCTGGGCAGAGGGCAGGACACGGGGTGCTGCCAAAGCTCCAGGGCTGGGCTGACAATTGCCTCGGCCACTGGGAAAGCCTCCATTGGAGAGTCCCCTCTGTCCAGAATCTCTGTAAGGGGATAGCAATCCCACTTCTGGATGGGCTCTAGTTTCATCCCTGTGGACTCAGAGATGAGGCAGAGGATGCCTAGGAAGGAAGTGGGCACTTCCTCCGTCGAGAGATCCCCCACGGACTCCTCATCAATCGAACGGGAGTGCAGCGAGAAAGACTCAGAGGAGTCCGCATAAAGCGGCCGACTGCCCCAGTCACCTTCAACCCTCCGCGGGCAGTCAGGTGTGAGTGACCGACAGCTGATGGGGAAGCCGCTTGGTCGGCCAAGACGCCTTAGTCGGAGCGCCAGTTGGTGACTGCTTGGGCGGCGGCTCCACCATGATCGGTGGAGAGGCCAGCTTCAGCCAAACCAAGACGGTCTTGACCGGCTCCACTGGGGGAGAGATAGATTAAACCGATCCCATGGGGGAGTCGGCTTCGGCTTCTCGGATGACAGCTAAGTGATGGCCAGGGTCGGCTTTGGGCCGGCCAGCACCAACTGTTGCCACATGAGGTCTTCGTAGCGTTAACGTAATTTGCACCAAAGCCTCTCCTCAGCCAAGGACTAAGACAAGGAATAGCGATGGTGCCGCTTCCCAAGGTGCCGAGAGTGGGAGCGCCGATGACAGCAGGAGCTGCTCGACCCACTGGAGGAGGACCAAGACCTCGGCTATCACGAAACATCCATTTCAACAGTATAAAATATTTAAAAACATATATCAACAGCAGGATTAAATGTCAGAAAATGCCAGCTTAAATAAATAAGTTTTTAAGGCAGATTTAAAGGCCTCAACAGATAGGCACTCCCTAACCCAGTGAGGTAGAGAATTCCACAGGGTCGGAGCTACAAAGGCAAACGATCTAGCACCTGAAGTTGTGAAACAGACCCTGGGAATCTCCTGCAATCCCTCGTTGGTGGAGCAGAGAGGGCGAAGGGGATGGTGGAAGCAGTGCAGGCAACCAGGAATATCCATGAACTATGGGGCAAGACATACAAGGATAGGCTGCAGACCATGAATGTGTACACTCCTGAGAAAAGGAGGGAACGAGGCAACATGATCGCGACATACAAGTACCTGCACTGGATAAACAGGGCTGAAGCCAAGGAACTTCTCTCCTTGAGCTCAAATACAGGGACAAGAAGGAACTCACATAAACTCGAATTGAGAAGGTTTAAAAGGGATGTCTGTAAGAAAAAAAATTACACAATAATCTTGTTTCTTCTAATGGAGTCTCGCTGTATTCTGACTATATGCAGTTAGTCTTCGCAGTTCAACTGCCCCAGAGATGAAAGAGTTAACTCTGTGCACATGCACAGAATGTTGAGCTCCAGCTTGGTTTTCAAACCCCTGTCCCTGGTACATTCCATGTAACTGCCAGATTCTTACGAGCACTAAAATAGTGGCTACTAAACTATACTAAATAACACAGCACATTAATATGATAATAGTCAAATAACTAATAACAAACAATGGGGCCTAACAGAAGACTCAAGTCAAGATGCCCAAGAAAATGCCACCCCAGTGGTGCAGCACTTAAAAATAGAACAGTTGTAATGCAGTGCCCCCCCCCCCCCAGGTTCTGGTAGCGGAGGGAGGTCAGAATACAGCAACACTCCATTAGAAGAAACAAGATTACTGTGGTAATTTTTTCTTCAAACAACATGAAATCTTGCTGTGTTCTGACTATATGCAGACTACCAAGCACTGCCCCATAGAGGTGGGCACAGAACCTACTTAGGAAATAGGCTTTGCAGTACTTCTGTGCCAAACCTGGCATCACTCCTGGCCTGGGTGTCCAGGCAGTAGTGTTTAGTGAATGTGTGAACAGTTTTCCAGGTAGCTGCTTTGCAAATTTCGAGCAGGGGGATATCTCTGGCAGCTGCAATAAAGGCAGCTGTCTCCCTGGTAGAGTGAGCCCTAAGGCCCGCTAGTAGCTCTTTCCCCAGTTTGCTATAACAGAACTGAATGCAAGACACAATCCACCGAGCAATGGTCCTCTTGGTGGCTGGCTTGTCCTTTCCCACCTTTCCACAGGTGAGGAACAGCTGGGTACACTCCTTCCTATGGACCTCTGTCTGATCCAGATAGTAGCTAATAACCCTCTTAACATCCAGGCTATGTAGTCTGCGTTTTCCTGAACTAGAATGTTCAGTGAAGAAAACAGGTAATGTCATGGACTGAGCCAGGTGGAAGTCGGAGACCACCTTTGGAAGAAATCTCCTGTTCGTCCTAAGGACGACCTAGTCTCTATAGAGTGCTTTGTTGCTGGGCTCTACTGACAAGGCCTGTAGCTCACTAATCCTCCTTGCAGAGGTTATGGCTACCAGAAAGACGGTTTTTCATGTCAGGTACTTGAGCTCAGCAGAGGACACAGGTTCAAATGGGGGCTGCAGTACCTGTGTTATGCAGATATTCAGATCCCAAGAAGGAATCGGCTCCCTGTGAGGGGGGTGTAAGTGGAGCAACCCTTTAAAGAACTTCTTGAAGATTGCATGAGAGGCCAGCGAAGGGCCCTTCCCTACTGAGAGGTAGGCAGAAACAGCTGCCAAATGTACCTTCAAAGTAGAAGGCCGAAGGCCTGAAGGATGAGGGTGGGCTAAACAGTCCAACAGGACTGTCAGTCCAGCTGCCTGTGGATCTATTTCCTTTTGTGCACACCAGATAATAAACTTCTTCCATTTGGAAGTATAAGTCTTTCTGGTGGCAGGTTTTCCAGAAACCTTCAAAATATCCAGGACCCCTTCAGAGAGATGCAAGCTTGCATACTCTAGGTCCTCAAAAGCCAGACCCTGAACCGGAGGGACTTAAGGTTGGGGTACAGGATCCTCCCTTGAGAGGTCATCAGACGATTGTACCTCCTGAGTAGGCAGATCAGACTAGAAACTGCTAGAGACAGCAGCATGGGATACCAGGGCTGTCTGGCCCAGTCCGGAACAATCAGAATCACAGATGATGGCTGGCTCCTGAGTTTGATCAGAACTCTGAAGATCAGAGGAAATGGGGGAAAGGCATACAGGAATGTGCCTGTCCAGTCCAGTATCAGTGCATCCAGAGGCACCGAACCCAGAACTGGAGGTCTGCAACAGAACTGGGGTAGCTGATGACTGTCTTGTGCTGCAAACAGATCTATCTCTGGTGTGCCCCATCTCCGGAACACTACATGCAGTATTTCAATCAATCAATCAAATCTTTATTTATCCAGGCGATCACCATTGAGCAAGCTCATTTACAAGGTGGACCTGCTGTTGGCAAGGATAAATGTACAGGTACAGATAAATGTACATAATACAAAAGGAACAAGATGTTTACAATGATAGCAGCAGTATATATACATTCCAAAGGCACATGTACAAGATATACATAATACAACAATAACATGAAATATACAATACCCACAGGAGCAGGATGTGTATGGTTGTCATATACAAACCACAGAGAGAAAAAAAAAAGAAAATCATTTATATTCCTGTCCATCAGGAACATGTTAATGGCCTGTATGGAAGTCCCTGAGCTATGGAGGTGCGTATGACGGTGTCTAGGGCTTAGGATTATGTGACAGGAGGGGGGTGGTGTGTAAGAGGGGTGTAGGGTGCCAAGTGCGGGTGGGGCGAGGGAGGGGGGTAACAGTGGCAGAGGAGGACTTAGATGAGCAGCAGGGACTAGAATGGATGTGGAGAAAAGCGATAGTCAGGCTGCTAGGAGCGATGGAAGCAGTTACAGATTGCAGCAAACGTTTTGTCATAAAGGGTCTTAAACAAAGCAAGACTGACAGGGGAGCTAAGTCTCAATGATTTTTTTATCCTATTCTAGAGCGAAGGTAAGACAAAGATTATGGCAGCCCTTCCAAAGCGAGTGTTGACCCTTGGGACTTTCAGGAAAACCTGTCAGAGACTTCTCAAGGCATAGTTCCCGATCGGACTAAGGGGGAGACAGTCAACAATGTATTTTGGGAGTTTGATGGTAAGGGCTCGGGGTGTCCATAGAGCTGCATTTCTACACCGCCTATACTGAAGGGAAGGCCACCCTACCGCTGCATATAAACAGCAGCAATGGGTGGAGAACGGGAGGCCAGTTATAAATCTCAGCACTCTATGATACAATACGTCCAGTTTTGCAAGGTGTAAGGCAGGGCATTGGCCATAAATGAAGTCAGCGTAGTCAATTAATGAGAGGAACGTAGATTGGACAAGCTGTCTTTTTGCGTCTGTGGTCAAGAGGTGATTAATTCTGAAAAAAAAAAGACCAAGTCTCTGCCTCAGTTTTTTCAGCAGCTGTTCTGTATGTTCCACAAAAGAGAGTTTATGGTCTAGCCAGATACCCAGATATTTGAATTTAGGCACAAATTCAAGATTTTCACCTAATAAAGTGGAGATGGAAGGTAATAGACCAGCGACAGCAGAGTAAGCCCTTGGGCTTGATGGTGAGAAAAGCATGGCCTTGGTTTTTTTGCATTAGTAGTAGCCTTTTGCTAAGGAGCTGGTGCTGCAGAGTATTAAAGTCCGTTTTTAGGTCAACGCAGGCAGTTTCAGGAGATTCACGGCTTAAGTAGAGCACCGTATCGTCAGCAAACAAGTGGATACTGGCTTCCTTGATGCCTACATCCAGGCTGTTGATATAGATGGCAAACAATATTGGGCCCAGTATGGAGCCATGAAGGACACCTCTTTTTATCAGTTTAAGTGGAGAGAGCTCTCCTTCAGCCTTGATTTGTTGCTGCCTGCCAGAGAGGTAGTATTGGAACCATCCCAATGAGGTTGAGTCAATGCCTATAGTTTTTAAGGTGGAGAGGAGCAGGCAGTGGTCGACGGTGTTGAATGCCTTACTGAGGTCCAGAAAAACGGCACAAATGAATTTTTTATTATCCAAGTCCCGTTGCCAGTCATTAGTTACTTTTGCCAGAGCCGTGATTGTACTATGCTTTGCTCTAAAGCCAGACTGCATTGGGTTAAGCAAGCTTGAATTGTCTAAGAAAGATCTCAGCTGTGTATCCACAATTTTTTCCAGCAGCTTGGAAAGTATGGGTAGGAGGGAGATCGGCCTATAGTTATTTAGGTCACAGGGATCCCCTGATTTAAACAGGGGGGTGACGTGAGCAGTTTTCCATACCTGGGGGAGGGAACCTTGTGCTAGAGACAGGTTGAATAGGTGTGATATAGGTGTGGCAAGAATGTGGTATGCTATTTTCAAGAAATATGGGTCGAAGGAGTCAGCCCTGGCACTTTTTTTAGTATCCAGTCGTAGAAGAAGATCTTCAACTTCTTTTATGATGGTAGGTAAAAAGGAGAAGACCACGCTATTGATACTCGATTCTGGAGGCTGGGTGTTGATCTGTGGAAGGAGACTGCTTACTGGTGCATTATCGAATGCCAGACCTGCGGTGGCAAAATGACTGTTGAAAGCCTGCAGTATCTTGATTTTATCGTTGATGGTAACATTATCAGTGGTGATTTTAGAAGGAAGCACATTTCCTGGGGAGTGACCAGACAGTTCTTTTGTGGTGGACCAGAACTTGGTAGGGCAATTTGACGCAGAGAATAGCTCAGATTGATAAAAGTTGGCCTTGGCCTCTTTGACCAACTTAGTGCAGGCATTTCTAGCTGTCCTGAAGAGACACCAGTCTACGTCGGCATGTGATTTGCGAGCCTTTTTCCAGAGATAATCTCTTTTAAGTAAGGCAGCCTTCAGTTCCGCTGAAAACCAACAACAGGTTCTGGTTTTCATTTGTGCTTTAACCAGAGGAGCATGGTTGTTTGGGGCGCTGGTTATGATTTCATGGAAAACATCTTAGGCATCACTCACTGATTTGGCCAGGTAGAAACTCTGCCATAGTAAAGAGTTTTTTAGATCATTGAAGTATGCAAAGGGATCGAAGTTCCATCTGGATCTTTTAGTGGAAAATGTTGATGTTGATAGGGGTTTGGTAACAGTTCTTATACCAGCAATAAAGCAGTGGTCACGAACATCCGCTGAGAGGATACCAGCATGGGAAAAGGAGTGGGGTTTGCTGACAAGGAGGATGTCCAAGAGGGTGCTTCTCATTGGATTTTTCTTGTTAATGCGAGTTGGCTCAGTAATAAGTTGAGTGAACCCATGAGAGTCACAGAAGTGCTTCAGGAGTAACAAGACTTTAGTCAGCCAATCGTAGTTAAGGTCACCCAGTATAATTGTTTCCAGCTGGGTAGAATCCAGTTGGGATGACAGATGTGACAGGAGTTGCAGTCCTGCTGCTGGAGGTCTGTAACAGCCTATGATGTGGAACGCCACTGATGGGGAAAGTTCGACTTTAAGAGACAGGCATTCAAATCCACCAGCAACGGAGTAGCATCTAATATGGACACTGAATTTGTTTTAACATAAATGGCTACTCCGCCCGGTCTGCCTGTCAGCTCTGAAGAGGAGGTAGTTGGGATGTTAACCTCTCTGTCTGGGGTGGACGCCCTAAGCCAGGATTCCGAGAGCATGAGTACGTCTGGTGCAGTATGAATAATCCAAGCCTGGACAGAATCAAACTTCTTTAAAAGACTACAAACGTTTGCATGCAAAAAGCTGATTCCTTTCAGTGTTGTAAGTTCAGATGGAGATGAAAGCGCTTTCGTGGGGCCAGGGTTAAGTTCGACGTTGCCTGAGCACAGAAGTAGGAGCAGCACAATTTTCCTCAGGGCAGCAAGGAGAAGTTTAAAGGCATGGATCTTTCTACGACTAGTACAGGTTTGAGTACAGGGGTCCGGGAACCAAAGCTTCCCCTTGTGCTGCTCTAAGGACGCATAGCCTAAAATCCATCCAGAATAACACCAAGCCGTACAGGTTTTGGATGGGTAGGGTATGGGGCCATGTAGAGGATATTGGATAGCGGTCCCGCTTCGAGGAGATTCCACAAACTGATTTCCCTGTTCAGAGACCACTCATGGTGACTGATTTATTCTGCTAAGAGCATCTGCCAGGACATTGTCCTTGACTGGCAAGTGCACAGCTGAGAGGGAGGTCTTGCAAGAATAGGCCAGACTCCAGATCTTCACTGCCTCTATACACAGAGCAGAGGACCTTGTCCCTCCCTGCTTGTTGTTGTACATGGTGGTGGTGTTGTCTGTCCTTACCTGAACCACCTTCCCCTGTACCATTTCTATGAAAGACTGAAGAGCTAAGAACACTGCCCTGAGCTCCAACAGGTTGATGTGGAGCAGAGACTCCTAGTGAGACCATGTCCCATGAGCAGTGTGGTCCCCCAAATGAGCGTCCCACCCCAGGAGGGAAGCATCCATGGTCAGAACCACTGTAGGAGACTGCTGGAGGAATGGAACACCCTCCCTGAAGTTGTCCCTGTCCTTCCACCACTGTAATGCCTGTATTAAGGTGGCTGTCACCGCAGTCAGCTTAGTCAGGGAATCCCTTTTCTGGGACCAAAAGGACCTGAGGTGAAACTGGATATCCCTCGTCTGAAAAATGGCTCCTGGAATCACTGCTGTGGATGCTGCCATGTGTCCCAGGAGCTGGAGAAAGTGTTTTGCCGGACGAGACACCTGTAGGTGAAAAGAGTTTGCCAGCTGAATGAGGTTGTCTGCCCTACCCACTGGCAGGAAATCCTTTGCTTGAACAGTGTCCAGCTTTGCTCCTATGAAATCTAGGACCTGGACGGGTTCCAGCACTGACTTCTTTAGGTTAACCAGGAATCCTAAAGATATGAGGGTATCCTGCACCAAACCCAAGGCATCCCTTACCTGCTGGGAGGACTGTCCCACAACCAGACAGTCACCCAGGTAGGGAAACACAGACACTCCTTGCCTTCTCAGGTGAGCTACAACCACTGCCAGACATTTTGTGAATGTTCTGGGGGCCAAGGTAAGGCCGAAGGGCATTGCCCTGAACTGATAGTGGCCTGAGGGTAATTCAAACCTTAGGTATTTTCTATGAGAATGTCTGATTGAAATGTGAAAATTAGCATCCTTGAGGTCCAAGGAGGCTAGCCAATCTCCTTGCCTAAGAGTAGGAAGGATTTTGGTTAGAGTCATCATCTTGAATTTGGGTTTTGTCAGGTGCTTGTTGAGATAACTCAGATCTAGAATGGGCTGCATTCCCCAGTTTTCTTTAGGGTAAGGAGATATCCTGAGTACAACCTGTTTCCTTTTTGAAGAGGAAGAACAGGTTCCACAGCTTTGTGCTCCAAAAGTGTGGTAACCTCTGCCTCCAACAGAGTTGTCTCTGAACTGCTGGCAGGTTTGAATGACCTTGCTCTTGTCCTTGGAAATTGTTTGGAACTTAGAGCAAGTCCCTGGCTCACTACTTCCAGGACCCACTTGTCTGTGGTAATGGCCTGCTAGGCCTGGAAGTAGTGAGCCAGCCTGCCCCTTCTGGCAGTGGGGAGGCGGCCCTGGCTGACACATCAGGGTGTCTGCTTGGCAGGAGTCCTAGGCTGAGAGGTGGATGTAGCCCTGCTTACACCCCTCCTGCCTCTACCCCTGAAGAACCCTCTTTGCTGCTGGTAAGCAGGGAACGCCTGGGCCTGGTAGAAAGGCCTTTTATAAGGCCTGCTTCTGCCCGGCTTAGGCTGCTGCTTCTATGGAGTTGCAGCTTTTTCTTTAGCAGCTACACTTCTGTAAGTAACCCTGTATTCATCCATTTTCTTCACTTATGTCTCTGTCTGTTCCCCAAACAGAGAATTCTGGACAACAGGGAAATCCACAGCTTTTGATTGTGTATCCTGGGGAAGACTGGTACATCTAAGCCAAGAAAATCTTCTTAGGGAGACTGCGGTAGCCATAACCCTAGAGGATACATCATTGGAATCCACAGCCGAATGAAACTGGACTTTGGATGCTTCAATGCCATTATGACCACTGGCTCTACATCCTTGGCTAGCTGAGGTGCAGCAGTCTTCGCCAACTCCAGAACAGATTCCCACCTGGATTTCTGGTATCCAGAGACATATGCCATGTAAGAGGCCTGTTTAATACCCAGTGAAGCAGCCAAATACTGCTTCTTGGCCATGACATCAATCTTCCGAGAGTCCTTTTCAGGAGGGTGCCAAGCCAGGGGAATGCCAGCCTTATCACAGGCAGCAGCCTGAATGACCCCTACATGACTACAGGGGTTATACAGGAACTCTGTACCATTGCCAGACAGCATATACCTCTTGTCCCATCTTTTTGTCCACAGTGGGGATGGAAGTAGACATCTGCAGAATTTTGTTTGTCTGCTTCTTAAGAGACTTATGAAGGGGTACTGAAAGTCTCTTAGAGTCAGGGAAATCCATCATTTTGATGAAATCTGGCTCCTCCTCTTCCTCAGCTGCCTCAAGAGTAGGCAACTGTAAGGTACCAGCAACCTTTTTAAAGAACAGATAATGAGAGGAAGATTCCCCAGGCTGCCTAGGAGGAGAAACAGACTCTGGCCTATCAGGGGAGACATCATGCTTGATGGGTTCACCCAAACCTTCCTCTTCCTCCTCTCTTCCTCTCCCCCCTACTCAAGCTCATAGCAGGCCTCCGAATCATACAAACCACTGGAAAGCGAACCAGCAGGTGACCGAACCGCAGTATGTGGTTTTTGACCCAGCCTCGGATCACCTGAACTGGTCTGTAAGGATTGTACAATCCATATCGCTTTGGCAATCTCTTTAGCGGTTCGAGCTGCAAACGCTGGCTCCAAACCGGCAGAATTCCTTTTTCTTTTTACAGGTACCGACTCTTTGGTATCGGTCTTCCTTTTGGTTGAGAAGGTATCGCCCTGGTCAGAAGGCACCTCCCCGGCTACCTCCGGAGCCGAAATGGACCAGCCATCCAGATCAGCAGATTGTTTGGCCATTCTTTCCTTAAGCCTGGCTAAACGCTTATCCAGTGTGGCTTTAGGAAAGTTTTTACAAATTTGGCAGTCTGTTTTCAGGTGGACAACCCTCAGACAGTGAACACAGATAAGGTGGGGGATCAGCCTTGGCAAACACCTCCCCACACTCTGTGCAGTGCTAAAACCCAGTGGGACTGGTCTTTTTCTTGGGCTTCTCTGACATGATGCACTGATAAGCCAAGTTACCCTTCTGAGTGGCGGTCAGGCCTGAGTAACTAATAGAGTTTTCGGTTAACGATCGGGTCAATGGTCGATTGAAAAAAAAAACAAGAAAAAGTCTTGTGTTTTTTTAAACCAAAAACTGCTGTATTCCAAACTAGAACTTTTAAACACCAAGACTTTACCTCAAAAGAAAAGAATTTCCTCATTTTCCTCCCAGTTACGCAAACCGAAAGAAAAAAATGTAAACTTACCAAAACTGAAGTAAATCTAGACTAGTTTAACCTGTAAAAAATAAAACCCGGTTTGAAGAAACTGTCGAGAAACCACACTTTAACTGAAATGAGCGAGGAGAAATCTCCAGAGCAACTTCACAGGCAGGCGGAGTAAAGAATCTGGCGGTTACATAGAATGTACCAGGGACAGGGGGTTGAAAACCGAGCTCGAGCTCAACGTTCTATGCATTTGCATAGAGTTAACTCTTTCATCTCCGGGGCAGCTGAACTGGGAAGGCTAACTGCATACAGTCAGAATACAGCAAGACTTCATGTTGTTTGAAACACTTTTTCAGAGAAACAGTGGTGACTAAGTGGAACAAGCTGCCAGAGGAAGTGATTCTGGCCAAATCAGTGGGCAGTTTCAATTAGGGAAGGGACAGGCATATGGGATTAGTTAGAAAAGGGGGGCAAAAACAAAGTGGAGGCATGGCTACTGGGGCCAGTGCGGAGTAGTTTGGTAGGGTGGGCACACTGAATATTTGTGTGGCACTTGAAGACTCTACTGCCCACATGAAAATGGAGTACAAGTGCATGCTGCTGTTGTGACGTGCGTATCCATTTGGGTGCTCATGTGACCTATATGGCTTATTTATAGCCACAAATATTGATTAGGCTACCCTATTATGGAAACATTTTTAATTATATTGTTAAAACGCTATCTGTACATAAGAAACTATCAACAAATAACAGTATTAGATGCCATAAAATGTACTACTTGTGATATGCACTTCTGTGCTGCGATTTCAAAATTATATAAATGCTTTTGTGATGATAATGTCATGATGTGTTGTTATTATTTATAGCAGGTTTATTTTTTATAACTTATTCTTCCAGATATTCTTGAAATCAGGGTAGTACAAATTCCATCATCCTCCTAGAAAGCAATATAATAACTTAAGCATGTTAGAAAATGAGACTTGGCTGGGGTTTGCCATGGGAAGCTCTATAGGTGAGGAGATTCCTATTTCGGAAGTGTGACCCTAGAACATCAAACAGTTGTTGGTTTGTTTACAGTAATCCTCCACATTGACCCTGCAAGAGTCCCTGACGTTCTCACAATGACCCACATAATTATTAATGCTTTCCTTTGTTTGCCAAGTGTGTTTGTGTGTGTGTTTTACATGTGCTTTGTTTGCTGAGTGATGTGTGTGGGAGATATTTTTCCCTTGCTACATATTTTGACTTGGATCACTTGCCCGGACTATAAAAGTTGGGATCCAAAATGTAACAATGGGAGACAAAGCCCTTTTCTTCCTTTCTGCTGTCTGAACCCTGAGCTGCCACCTATGTCTCCATTCACGTCTTCATTCCGGCAAACTCCCAGCCCTGTCGGACATGTACCCTACCACCATTGCGAGAGGAGATCAATGCAAAATGAGGCCAGAAAGCCTCATTAACAGTCATACAAATGGCTTGTAGTACATAGGCTTTTTCCAGTTTCTCCCCATTATATTTCCTGAGGCAATACGCATAGCTACTGTTAGCCTCACATGTATGCTGCATACACCTGCTGGGAAAGCAAGCTCCCTAGCCAACCAGCAAGTGCTGATGCAGTGGCAGAACAGGCCATCTCCTTCCTCCAGGCTGGGATGTATTCCCAGCTGACCACCCTTTTGCCAGAACTCTGAGTCTGATCCCAAATGGAAGGCCATCAGGTGGCCAGAGATGAGGCATTTCTAACAGCTGACGTGTGCATGTGTGTTGGGGGGGTTACAGATTTCATTAATGATGGGGTTCTTAGGCTGTTGTGATGTCTGATTTCAAGAGCTGACGGCACCAAAACAGTGTTGTAAAGATGTAAACCCAAGAATGATTGGTGTGTTAAAAAATGTGTTGCAAGGTGGGTGGTGCTGAGGTTATGGTTTAAGCCAAAATGGAGCCTAGGGTTAGCAGTATGGGGGGCTTGGAGGATAGCAGCCTCAAGCTTGGGAGTTGCTGGTGGCACACTGTGGGCAGTGTTTTATTTCTGCTGCTGGAGGAAGGCTGTCCTCAGTGTTAACGACTCATCTTCAAATCAGACCAAACAACTACTCAGAACCATGTATCTGAAGCAGCAAGATGCTCTCTGAAAAGTTCTTTAGTTGTTTTAATTCCAAACAAGAAATAAGGGATTGAGAACGAGTGGGCTCTGTGAACTGGCTGCTCTGATACGACTTGGAGATCCAAGTTCTTGCAGGGATGCAGATGGAGCCAGATGACAAGAAAAAACACCTTCATGCTTAATCAATAGGGCCAGCAACATACACTGCCAAGTTGGACAGACGTAATGTTCTGGTAGTTGTGTGTAACTGGTGTAGATTTATATACCAGAGGTCAGAAGCCTGTGGCTCAGGATAAATGCACTACAGTACAGTACATTAAAGTACAGAATGTCATTGAACCTTCAAGCTTTTAAACTTTTATCTTTTACGCTACTGCTAACATATATTACACAATCGCAATGAGACATCCCGTTTGCAGTAAGGTTAATCAATGGAATCTACAAACGTCTGAAAGCGCTACTGGAACGGGAGTAATACATGATTTTTCATGGTGCAGAAGGGCTGGTAAAATATGTGGGGAGTGGGTAAGTAAGGATTAACCCACGACAGAACGTGGGTTACTGGAAAATCAATCTACCGGGGGGGGGGGGCACAAGTGCCTTCAACCACCCAGGTGTGGATTAATTACCCAATTAACACACACTCTGGAGTGGGTTAATTCGCTTACAGTATGGCCTGCGCCATTTCCTACCTGCAGTTCATGATGTGGTGCACGCTGTGACTGAGGTACACTGTGTCCCACAGGCTCCATTCTTCATCCACTGACAGACGATGCATGTCACACACACATGCTGTTGCTTGGCATGTGCGCACTGATGGCCGGCTGGGCGGTAGTCATTTAAGGGCTCCGTGCATCGTGGAACGTTGCTGGTTCAGAGCGGGATTTACTGTACAGTGTATATGTGCCAACCGAATCAGGGTTTAGGGAGCGGCTGCTCTTCTCAGTCTGGAAAGTGAGGGGGCAGTGTAGATGTGCTGACTGAATCAGGGTTTAGGGAGCGGCTGCTCTTCTCAGTCTGGAAAGTGAGGGGGCAGTGTAGATGTGCTGACTGAATCAGGGTTTAGGGACTGGCCGCTCTTCTCAGTCTGGCAAGCGAGGGGGGAACAAACAGAAAGGAACACTGTAATGCTTATATGTTCTGTTCCCCTGTTCTGGCTTATGGTCTCCCGCAACTGCTAAGTGCGCTGCCGAGCAACATTCCCCCAAAACACAGAGATGCATATGCACTGGCTCTGGACAGGTAACATGGATGAAGTGGCACTCGTAAGCATGCTCCCGACAGCCCTGCCACAAGCACAGAGCGCTCGCACTGGAGACCAACCATGGATTGATTGTGGCAAGCGTGGACTACTTAAGCAATAAGGCACAACAAAGTGTGTGTTATCGTGTAATAACGTCACTCCTGGGGTGGGCTGAAGCACGAGGTGAAGCCAAGTGCTTCCACCACCCCAGGAGTGACGCTGTTACACAATAAAACACACCTTGGAGTGCCTTATTGCAATTATACAATAGCTTGATGTTATACAAAATAAAAAAAATTGTAAATGTTTTTAGTAGATTTTTAGTGAGGCAGTATATCTTTGTTTCTTAAGAGAAAAGCAAACAATGCAAATCTTATGGCAACAAATCAATACAGTGGTGTTATTGTGTAATAACATCATTGTCTCAGGCACCCACTGACCAATCAGAGTACAGGAAATGTCCTTGCCATTGTATAATTGGGAATTAATCCATGGTCAAGTAATGTTTGTTGACCAATGAGAAGGTGGCATTTTCAAGAGCCATGTTATAATGCTAATCATTTCTTTGTGATTTACTGCTATACTACTTCAGCCACTATTTTTTTCATTCCCCCTTTTAAACCCCCACCCCAGTCACATCTGGAAATGAGAACCAGCTCAGTGTGCCTTTCCAATACAACAACTGTTAATAAATAAACAATCTGCTCCCTAAAAGACATGGAGGCCTCTCAGGAGCACTTTATATCACATAACCTTAAAATCTGTTTTAAATTGCCAGTGCTGCGGTAGCACTACTGCTTGCAATGCCAAGTACCCAGGTTTGGAAATGAGCCAGGGGAGGAGGATCGAGTGTCACAACGGACACTCTCCTCCTCCTCCTCCTCCTCCTCCAGAGAGTAGGAGGAACTTGCTCTTCTGCTGCTTTCTCACTACCTGGTGACCACAGGTGGCGGTGCAGGGGAAAGCATCACTGCAGGAGCTTGGAGCAAGCACTGAACTATCTGGGTGCACTGGCATGCCAGCTCCCAATGATGAGACACATTCCTGGGGGTACAACAGGTTAACAAGGGAAAAATAATACAAGACTGGCAGGACAAAGCCTCGCGGGCTCACCACAGCCCTCACTGGACACGAGCCACCACCTCTTAGGGATACCACCAGTCTTCACCTCTGCTACGGGTGGCCAGACTGATGCAGGGAAGAACTGCCATGGAGCTGAAGGTGTTCCCAGCCCAGGGGGGGCACCACAATGGTGAGTCGCGGGTGGACTGGGGGTACCGGACAGATGGCTGGCAGAGCCTTAGTTAGACAGGAGCAGGACACACTGGTGGAAGGTGAAAGGAGGTCCCACCTGTGACCAGGGGGATAAACAAAGTCAGAAAAAAAAGATTTGTTTTAAATTATTTTGTTTGTTTTTGTTAACACGGTATGACTCAACAAACATGACCGATAAGGCCACTTCCGAGACTGGTCCTCTTAGAGACACAGAGGTCTTCAGGGAATGATTTAGTTCCCTGTGATCTTCAGAAATATTTTTTAACAATTTTTTTGTTAACAAAATCCACCGCTGCCAAATATGGACACGGGTGACTGCCAAGTTGCTGACCTTGATGCAAGTGCTCCCTTCCATTCCCCTGTGCCTCAGCAGAGGAACCCCTGTGAAGTACAGTTATGGGACAGATGCTTTTGGCAGTTCTGATGGCACTGGTAATGGCATTTCAGGCCCTGTAAGGCATGTCTGCTATCCCAACCCATCAAGTGTTCAAGCAATGGAGCTACTAAAGTGAGAACTGAGCCCCAACGGAGTCAGAGTCGTTTGCTGAACCTGACACAGGGAATGCTGCTTATTCTGCTTGGCCCCCCAGTGTGCCCTCATCCACCATCTCCAGCTGCAACAGGGGCAGCAAGCCAGAGCCCAGCAAACAGCACAGGAGGGCCTGGCACTCCTCTAGGCTGCAGTGTTGGAGTTGTATAGCACCCTGAGGCAAGGCAGCCAGTACTGCGTGTAACTTGGATATCTGGGCAATCTGTAGCAGCATCCCAATGGGCTTGTCATCAGCCACTACAGGGGCCCAGAGCAGAACAAGTTACAAAGAGCAAAGAAAAAAAAATAATACGGAAATGCGAAGGACAAGTACTTTTGTTATTGTGCACTATATATTTCTCAAATGGAGTCTGGAAATTCTGCCTCCTCACTGATCGACAGCTGGTCACATGGGGCTATTTTTTTTTTTTTTTTTTAACTTTATTTTTGCATCCATTCCCCGGGCATCCTTCAGGAGTGCCCACTCGGAGTCCGCCCTACTCTCCCAGCCTGAACCCTTGCATCTCCCCCTTGATCTCCTCCCCCCGAAAGACCCCAGGCAGGTTCAACCCCCGGTACCATCTCCGGGGCTGATTCCATCCTCCCACGGTGGTAACCTCCTAAGTATGAAGTGCCTACCTTGGTGTCAACGGGTCAGCTTGGAGGAAGATTCAGGGCACGTTGGGCCGGCAGTTGGGATGTGGGCGAAGTCCCCTGAGGCCACCGTCATCTCACCCGGCAGTGGAAGGTATTTCTTGTTTGTTCCCAGAGCCCGGTCAGCAAGGCAATGTAGTACCATGGCTCCGCCCCAGGCATTATGCCGCGCTGCTCCACTAGCGATCCTCCAGCCACTGCCAGAGGTCGCCCTAGAGTGAGCACTTCCTACACCCACCCCCGGGAAGAGAGAACTGTCGACGGACGCTCAAACTCTATCCCTCCCCTCCTGGCGGCCCTGGCTCGTTCCCGAACCCGGGTCACTGGCATGCTGCGAGATGTGGCATCCAGCGCATCAACCCTCAGTGCCACCGGGCCGGCTACATGGGGCTATGTTAACCTATACATAGCCATTTTTTTGAAGCATATTACTTCAGTAGTAATGCAAAGGGCAAAGCTTCCAAAAGCACTGCTTGCACTGCCACTTGTCAAAGGAAAAAAAAAAAAGATTTATTCCCTGAGATCCACAATTTTTAAAACATTCTGGTAACACTGGTGAGCAAAGAAAGAAAACACTCTGAAGACTTTCAGTTTTATAGTAAGTAGGTACGCCACAGCACGACAATATATCACAATAAATTCAAATGATGATAATTCGTCAATGTAAAAAACAATACTTTGTGATCGTCATGTAGCACCTCTAGTTTCATCCTGCAGGTCTGGGCCCCTGGTTCGCTTATGTTCTGCTTCCAGTGCTGCAAGTTCTGTCAGCTGTTTGTTTTGGGACAAAAGGTGCAACTTGTTTTTGGTTAGAGGCACAAGAAATCAGATGCCCCCTGAAGACTGCCTTCAGTCCATCCCATACACATTTTGGGTGTGTGTTCTCTTTCCTATTTACACGCAAATAGTGGGAGATTGTTTCCTTTAGCTGGGCCACCAGGACTTCATCTGTAAGTTGACTGGCGTTCAGGCACCACAGCGAGTCTCTGTGCTGGTGCATGGCCTGTAACTGCAAAAGTATGGGGACATGATCTGAGATAGTTCTAGGAAAAATCTTGTGGTCAGACACCAGGTGCAGATGGGGTTTAGGAATGTAAAAGCGGTCAATCCTCGAGTAGCTATTGTTCGGGTGAGAAAAGAAAGGGAAATTCCTCGAACAGTGATTCATCTCCTGCCAAGGGTCGACGAGGCGCCCTTCTTGCCTAAAATCTATCTTGGTGCACATAGCCCTTGACTTGGGGGTCAGGTATCTAACTGTCCTGTCCAAATGTGGGTCCTCTACCATGTCCCAAATCCCAACCCACCCCACTCCCGTACCAAACTCCCTTGGGGTGAATCCATCAAGCTATGGAATGCCCTGGCAATGCTGATTTATTTCAAACTAAAAAAAAGAGACTTCTTACATTACACACTTTCTATATCACTTCTTGTTTGAAGTTCCATATCGCTCCTGCCTTAATTAATATTAGTCTGATTTATATATGAATACCTTTAGACTACTGACACCTACAGGTAAGCCCAATACCTCATCTGAAACTGTGTTTCATGGGCATTCAGACTTCAGGGGGTCATGAACACTTACTTTCTCCCTCAAGTGGCTTGCTCAGGCTCAGCCTAAAATGGGCTACCCTACAGAGGAGAAAGCAGAGGGGGCATAAATGATCATCGTATTCCAAATATAAAGAGATACACAGGGTGGAGCACACACAACTGTTTGAGCTGGTAAGTACAAACAGAATTAGAGGGCATGCACTCAAATCTGTGGGGGAAGGGGCAAGATAAGGGGAAACCTCAAAAAGCATCTGATTTATTTAAACCTATTATTTTTGTTTTTTAACAAGGAAGACACACTGAGTTTAAAATGAATGTGTTTCTAGATGTGTCCCGAGGCAAGCACAAGGGGAAGAGAGACAGGGGAAAAATCAGTACCAAGGTATTTAAACTTGCTCACAGCCTCCAGAGGGGGCACTGACAGAGTACTGTAGCAAAGGCCAGGGGCATCCTTAGGTAGAGTCTGCTTCGATACAGAAAGCATGGCCACAGTCTTTTTACAGTTAAGTGTGCACCCCGATCCAGAGAGCACCTGTGTTATCTCCACCAGTCATACTGTAGCCTGGACTCCACTAACATATTAGCAATACCATCCGCATGCATGATTCTGGACAGAAGCAGACCTGCATACACTAGTAAGGTCATTTTAGAAAACAGAGGACAGCAGAGGACCTAGGACTGAGCCGTAAGGGACCGTATTAATCTGGATAGGTGGGAAGGTGGCACCACCAATGTGCACCATTTGAAGGGGGTTAAATAAGTATGATTTGAACCACTGGACTGCTAAGTTTCTAAGGCCTGTGCTAGACACTTTATTTTAGAAGGATGTGGTCCACTGTATGTTAAAACAGCTCCCATCAGGTGTCCTTTGTCCACACCAGTGTAGACAGTACTAGTCAGCCTGAGAAAGGGATGTTACTGAGAGTGATTTGTACAAATGCCAGACTGGAGAGGACCTAAACAAATATGAGCTACGAGGGAACTCAGCAACTTGTGCCTGAACATGTTACTCAAGGATCTGCGATAGAGCCGGTAAGGAGGAGATGGGATGATAGTTTCCCACCTCTAGGGAGTCTCCTCCTTTGTAAGTGGGATGAGTTGAAGATGCTAGAAACAGATAAGTAGTCTGGGTCCCGATATTCAAAAGTTTGTGCGGGCACTAACAGGTTTTTGCCCACCAAATCAGAATTTGTGCTGGATCTCCATATTCAAAAGGGACTGTTGCACAGGCAAAGAGGCAAGGCAATTTTATTTATAGGGTGCCCAATCCTGGAGGCTCTGGGCACCTAACAATATTAAAACAAAACATAATAAAAAACTGCATAAATAAGTTATACAATAGCAATACTTAAACCCCTGTGTACAAGAGTGGGGATCGGGCCATGCCCGAGAACTACGGACCCATCTCTATACTTCCACCACTCTCGAAGGCCCTGGAACGAATCGTCGCAGACCAACTCGTCGAATACCTGGACAAACATAAGCTCCTATGCCCTGAGCAGCATGGCTTTAGGGCAGAGCACAGCACCACTAGAGCCCTCCTGGAATTCACGGGCTTCATCCATAAATCTCTCGATCTTGGACAGCTTGCTGGGGCAATCTATATCGATCTAACAAAGGCCTTCGATACGGTCAATCATGCCCTCCTAGTTGACCAACTCACTGCTATAGGCCTTGCCCCGAGGCGGTTGCATGGTTCCGCAGTTACCTGCACTGCCGCTCCCAGCAAGTCAGGATAGGTACTGTTCTCTCAGAGAGCAAACCTGTCTGCTCAGGCGTTCCGCAGGGGTCAATACTAGGTCCCCTCCTATTCAGCTTATTCTTGAATTGCCTCCCCCAAGCCAGTCAAGGCCGCATCCTCCTTTATGCAGATGATGCGGTTGTCTTCTCAAATGGCTCAGACCCCAGTGCCCTTGAGCAGCAACTACAGAGCAACTTCACCAGTGTAGAGACGTGGTTCAAAGGTCATAACTTGATAATGAACTAAAAGAAAACAAAAGCCGTGCTGTTTTCCAGCTCTCTAAACAAATACAAAAACTACACACTATCAATATGCAATAGTGGCAGGGTTTCCCTTGAACTTGTTCAACACTTTAAATATCTCGGTATCACTATTGACAACTCGCTCTCCTTTACGCTCCATATTGACAACACAGCTAAAGCCATCAACAAGCGCGTAGGGCTACTTTATCATCACTAGCATAGCCTCTTCCCTGAAGCCCTCAGCATAGCTGTTCACAGTTCTGTGGGTTTCCTGGTGGACTACGGGCTACCTATCTATGGTTCTTCCACAGATAATGTTCTCCAGCGCATAACAACTGCACTCAACAAAGCCTGCCAGCTCATCTTAGGTGCACACCGACTCACACCTGTGATCTCTATGCCAGGGAACACTGGCTAACGCTCAATGGCTGACTAAAATATCAATCCTGCCTTCTGGTCAAAAAGATCTGCCTTGGTCAGCTACCACCAGGCATCCAACAACTTCTATTTCCCAGCAATAATCCACAGCACACCCATAACTCCGAACACCAGTCCTTCCGAAGTCCGAAATGTCGAACATCTCAAGGACAAAGGTCCTTTGCTTACCGTGTACTGCTGTGGTTCGACTCCCTCCAGAAGAACAATGCGCGCCTGCCACATTGGGTACTTTCAAAACTAACTTGAGGCTCCTTATGATATGCGAATCTCGATGTGCTTGCCATCGCTAGCACCACCTTTCCATCCCCCCATCACTACTTCCATCCCCTGCCCTCTCAACCCTTTCTTCTCTCCTGAGTATGCCCTCCAGCTCCCCCCCACACACCTAGCACCCTCTCCCTCTGCCTCCAATCTAGGCACCTCCCTCCGATCCCTACTGCTATACTGATATCCCGCTCTCCTTTTGCATATTGCACTTGGGCTCCTCCCCTTCACCCCCTTTTTTCTTTAGCACTTTGCAACGCTCCAAACCTCGTTTGCTGACAACTGACTGGTTTCGCCGCTGAGCACTGTAAATTGTCGTTTTCCTGTGACCTGTACTGTGTTTGATATATAATCCTGTTTGTTTACCTTTGTATTTCTGCAATCCTTTATATAATTTCACCTATCTGTTGTACTGAAATGTCCTGATGTGGAACCTATGTAAAGAGCTCTGAGCTCAAATGGTTTTCCGAGTACTGAAATAAATTAATAATATAACAATTTAAAATAGTTTAAAAAGGGATTCAGACAATCACAGCAGGGACTAGCACAGGGAGTACTCAAGAAACTGGAAAAGCCAGAACAAAGAGGTGGGCCTTCAGCCTCCGCTTGAACACTTCAACTGAGGGAGCCTCCTGGACAGAAGAAGGTAACGAATTCAACAGGGTTGGCCCAGAGACACTAAGTGTACAATCTCCTGAGGTCTTGAGCCAAACCCTGGGAATGTCCAGGAGGCCCCTCGAAGAGGAATGGAGGGAGCGAGCAGAGGTCACCGGTGTTAGGAGTTCTGACAGGTAACCTGGACCCAGTCCATATAGGGCCTTGAAGGTGAGAAGACCCACCTTGAAAAGGACCCTCCACCTGACCGACAGCCAGTGTAGAGCCCGTAAGACCAGAGTCACATGACTGGACCTCGAAAGGGGTTAGTGCCCACGCAAAACAAATGTATGTGGGCGGGCAAGGGGAGGGGTGTGGCCATGAATAGCCACGCCACCCATTATTCAGTGACTCTGCACTGGTTTACGTGCAGTCCTTTTGCGCAGCGCAAATACTGTCTCACAAAACTCGGACTTAATCCGGGCAACCCTAGTGGCTGCCTGAAGTAATGCAGCCACCTAGCTGGTTGGCCACTGCGGGAGCACACCCACCCTCTGTGGGTTCCTGACACTGCCCCTCCGACTGCCAGCCCTACTCTGCAAATACACTCCCTTGTGCTAGTCCCCTTCCCCAATCGCCAGCCCTACAGCAGTTTATTTTTTTTTTTTTTTTAGTATTTGGTAACCAGGCAAGGCCCACTAGGCACAAGTGCCTGTTTTCAGGAGCAACCTGGGAGCACTGGGGAGGTTAAGTGACTTGTTCAGAGTCACACAGTATGCAAGTGGAGGCTGTGGGAAGCAAACCCAGGTCTGTTGGATGTACCAAGCTCATTCACAATAAATTCCTGGTGCAAGTAATACTGGTCTCTCCCCCCCCCCGCCCCACATATCTGAAATAAATCCCTGGTGCTAGTGGTCCCCCCTTCAATCACCAGCCTGTATCGCATCTGAAGCAATTTCCTGGTGTTAGGCCTCCCAATCCAGCCCATGCTTGGGAGTTCCCCTCCTCCGATCATCAGTCAGTAGTACAATGGAACACCCTCCCTGGCTTCCAGTGGTCCCACCACTCCCACCATGGCACCAAACCCCCCCCCCCATCACCTTCCCATTCCCCTCGGTGCCGAGGGTGCATACAGTGACTTACACAGCCCTTCTCACACCTCCTTGGCCAGCTGCCATATGTCCAGGCAGGGAGCACGCCTCTTATTTATAGGACAGGGTGACATCACCCTTTCCTACGAATAAGAGGCATGCTCACTGTCGGGACATGTGGTGGCTGGCCAAGGATGTGTGAGGAGGGCTGTGCCGGTCGCCGTATACACCCACGGCACAGAGGGGAATGGGAAGGTGATTGAGAGGGGCTATTCAGTGCCGCCGTGGGGGGGATGGTAGGATCACTGGACGCCAGGGAGGGTGTTTTCCGTTGTCCTACAGGCTGGTGATCAAAGGAGGAGGAGGGACCACTAGAACCAGGATTTATTTCAAATATGGTATGGGCTGGTGATGGGGAATCGTACCACCAAGGATTTATTTTCACACACAGTACGGGCTCAGATCGGGGGGGGGGACCACTAGCACCATCAATTTATTTCAAATACAGTACAGGCTGGCGATCGGAGGTGGGGGGACCACTACCACCAGGGATGTATTTCAAATACAGTACAGGCTGGCAATTTGGGGGGGGACCACCAGCACCAGGGATTTATTTCAAATACATTATGGGATAGCAATTGAGGGGAAGGACCACTAGGCAGCAGGGATAACTCTACATGCTGAGACCGAGCAAAGGGGGAGGGGGCGGCGCCACACTACCCCTTGCAAATTAGCCCATAATTGGCATGCAAATGGCTCCTTAGCACCCTGCATACCCAATGGGCTCATTTGCATGGGTCCCTTTGAATACTGCAGACAACACTCCGGCACTATCCATTCTGGCAGTGTACTTTGGGAGCTACATTGGGGCAGCATTATGTGGCTTAGCACTGAGCCATCATGGCCCTATATTCAATTGAACAGTGCTGGTGCGCTATTTAACTGAATACTGCGGGGTCATGGGCACATTTTTACCCTCAGCTTTGCACGATTTTGATTATTGGGCCCCTGGTGTTTACAACTGGGACCACAGCTTTTTCTGGGGTTTAGAGACTGTAACACCTTTTGTACCTCCACATGGGACACTGTCAAGAATCTAAAAGAATTTGGGAGGTAGTATACGGGAACTGGGATCCTGCAGGGCAGGATGTATGATATTCCAAGCAGTCAGATGCTACTCTAGGGGACTGGCGAGGAAGGTGGTACCACACCTGCAAGTAGGGGTTGCAAGGTTAGCAGGGGAGTCAAACAGCTTCTGTAGCACCTTTCAGAATTTGGCAGGGTTAGAGATATTACTCTATAAGTGAGACTCTAAACAGGTGACTTTAACCAGTTTTTTTTTTTTAGCCTTAATACACCGGTTTTGAAGCTGTTTGTATTATTTAATTAAGTACTGCAGATATAGGCTAGGTTGCCTATTTTCAGGTACAATCCAGGCATGTAACAATATAGCACAGCTCTGTTGTACAAAGATTAGAAAACACATAGAACATACTACCCAAACAAGACAAGTACTGTGCATGTGTGTTTACACTTCAAATGTACTGTAGAAAAGCCACAGGGTTAAGAGAGTCTCTGTGAAGGCGCACTCTGAAATCTAATTAAAAAGGACCAATAGGTCAGAAATGACCCAGGGGAGATGGGTCTTCTTTACCCTGATTTTCCTCAAGGGGCATGCTCATCACATACAGCCTTGTAAGAGGAGTGCAGGTAACGTAGGGCAGAATAAGTGTAAGTGGCAAAATCCAGAGGGAACCAGTTAATAGCAAAAATGTAAGCAAGAAAAGCCTCCACACTGACAGAGAATGAAAGAATAGAGGACACACAAACCTCTGAAATATTCCACATAAGAACCCCCCCCCCATGAATCTTAATGGAGGGTAGACATAACATAACAGTAATCTCTCATAATGTTAATGGTCTCAATAGCCCCATGAAGGGATATAGAGTCCTCTCTGCGATTAAGAAGCAAAGACCGACCTTCATCTTTTTACAGGAAACCCATTTAAATAAAACCGAGCACCTGAAGTTGGGGAAATTTGGTTTTACTCACATTGTGGCTTCAGCCTATGGGAAGGGAAAAAGAAGGGGTGCAGCCATCTTGGTCTCTCGGGGTACTCAGTTCAAGATGTCCACCTCTTATGAAGACCCAGAGGGTCGTCTGGCAGTTCTCCAGGGACACTTGGAGGGATCCCCGATCACACTGGCTTCCATCTATATTCCCCCAGGCTCCCCGGGGCCAGTAATCCGTTCCTTACTTCAAAAAATTATTGAATATCATTCGGGCACCCTGGTAGTGGTGGTGGTGGTGGTGGGGGGGACCTAAATCAAGCCCTAGAGCAACTGGATACTTCAAACACTAGATTTACCGGGAGCTCGGCTGCCCGCAAGGGATATCTTAAGGGAACATTCTGGACAGATGCTTGGTGCATAACACACCCTGGAAGGTGAGAGTATACCCACTTCTCCCACCAGCATGGTTCCTATGCCAGGATCGATTATTTCCTGATCTCTAATGAACACCAACATCAGATCAGGGAATGTGATCACTCTCCCTTCAGTTCTCTCTGACCATTCCCAGTTAACTTTAAAATTGAATTTGACAACAGAGAGAAGTCAGACTCTCTGGAAATTTAATAATTATTTGTTGAATTCAAAAGACTTCATGGACATGATTAAGGCAAGGATACCTCAAATTTTATAGGAGAATGACTCTCCGGACCTACCCAGAGCTACCTTATGGGACACGATAAAAGTTGTGATCAGGGAGGACATTATTAAGTATGCGGCCCATCAGAAAAAACACCACCACCTCCAAATGGAGACGTTATTACAGCAACTTAAAAACCTTCAAGAACAGCATGCAAACGGGGATAGGAGTATTTGCCCTTTGTTACAAGCCATGGGAACAACAAATTCAGAACCTACTTGACATTAAAACAAAGCAGACCCTCCAGAGGCTCCATCAGAGGTATTATGAGAGTCGGCCCAGAGCAACACGCCTACTAGCTCATAGGCTGCGGCAACAGACCTCGCAGGCCTCTGTAAGTCAGACCAGGGACCTGAGGAGTGGGCAGTTACTGAAAACTCCTGAACAAATTTTGAATACATTTAGGACTTACTATCAATGCCTATACATGTCAGAGCAGTTGCAGGAAAGCCACCAGACTGAGGAGTTCTTGGCTAGACTGAACCTCCTGAAGCTCAATCAGGAGCTCTGCCGGTCCGTGGACAACCCTGTTGCTCAATCTGAAATGAAATCTGCAATCCGGAATCTGAAGGCTAATAAGTCCTCTGGCCCTGATGAGTATACAGCGGAGTTTTTTTAAAACCTTCAGAGAGATCGGGCACCCTCTATTGGAGGCCTGCAGAGCAGCTCAACTGGGTGACCCAATACTAGATTCCCAGAACTATGCTGTTATTTCTAGCATTCCCAAGCCTGGGAGGGACACAGCCCAGTGTACAGCATATCATCCCATATCAGTATTAAACACTGACTATAAGCTCTATGCAACAATTATAGTATGCTGCCTAGAATCACTTCTCCCACGCCTGATCAACTGTGATCAGACAGGGTTTGTCCCGGGCAGGCAACCCCAGGACAATATAAAAAGAACTTTACACCTTCTACACCACGCCACTCGGTTGGGGTCCCCATTTATGCTGTTAAGCTTGGATGCGGAGAAGGCCTTCGACCAGGTGGCGTGGTCCTTCCTAGGGGCCACACTCCAGAGCTTTGGGTTTTCCAAATCTTTTTGCAAGCTTATAAATAATATTTATACTAAGCCTAGAGCTTATATTAAGGTGAATGGAGGAATAGCTGCACCTATATCTCTGCATCGGGGTACTCGGCAGGGCTGTCCCCTGTCGCCACTCCTCTTCGCCTTGTATTGTGAGCCTCTGGCGCAGCTCATTTGGCAGTGCTCAGGTGTGGAGGGTGTGATAATGGGGAGACCCATAAACTTACCGTTTATGCGGATAACCTCCTAGTATACCTGGGCAACCCAGAGCGATCCTTGGAGCACCTGTGGAAATGCCTAGGTGAATTTAGTGCAATGGCGGGGTACAAAATAAACATAGATAAAACAGAAGTCTCACGATTTAATTTTGAGCCCTCAGACACCATAAAAAAACCTTCCCCTTTAAGTGGAATTTAAAAAGTCTAAAATATCTTGGAGTCTACCTGGGCTTGGAAAGTTCGCAGCTGTTTTCTCTTAACTTTCTCCCCATTCTGGAAAAAATAAAAGCTGATCTTGAAAGGTGGGCTATGGTCCCAATATCTCTTTTGCAAAGAGTGGAGGCAGTCTGCATGGTTCTGCTCCCCAGGTTTTTATACCTCTCCCAATCAATCCCTATCCAGCTACCTGGGCGTTACTTTTCCGGCCTAAACCAAAGAATAACACGCTTTTTATGGGGTTCCTCCAGACCAAGGGTTAGACTATCGATTCTCCAAATGCCAAAACAGAGCGGGGTGGGGGTTTATCACTTCCTAACCTGAAATTATACCATCAGGCGGCTCAGATGAGGACAGTTTTTACACTGCAAAATGAAAGAACTTAAGAGACTAAAGAGGAGGACCTTGTACATCTTAATAAGATTCTCCTCACAAAGAAAGAGGCCTCCCCACCCCCACCCCCAGAGGAAGCAACCCATATACAACCTCCTCACTACGTGCCTGGTATGGGGTCTTTGATGATAAGAAATCTGGGAGATGGCGTACATGTCTTTCCTCAGTCCCCTATTTTGACTCCTTCAAACTGGCTAGACTGGATCTGGGTTTTCGTCATTGGGAGGGGAAGGGCCTGCAACTAATATGGCACTTCCTGGAGGGCAAAACAATATTAGCATTCCCTGACTTGGTGAGGAAATATGGAATTGGATGGCAGAACAGATTCCAGTATTTTCAGATCAGGAATTATATTAGATCCCTGCCGATGGATTTATGGGGAGAGGACCCACCCCCGCAGATAGCTGAATTAATGAAATCAGCAGCCGAGGGCAGGGCATCTTCATCTCATATAATCTCATATCTAGACAAGGGGATACCCCCCAAACAATCAGGCAGGCATGGACAAGAGATCTTGGTACTCCTGTACCAGATATTATCTGGGATACAGCACTAGGGAGGATTCAGTGGGGTATATCAGCTGTAAGTTGGAAGGAATTTGCCTGGAAGATATTTGTCAGATATTTTAGAACTCCTGCAATACAGGCAAAATTCCAGAACAACAGACCCCGTTATGCTGGCGACATTGTGGGGTATCCCCTGCTGCACTGACTCATATACTTTGGGACTGTCCGGTGTTGTCTACCTTTTTTCAGCACCTGCAGGGAGCCATCCATTCTATCTTTGGATCCGATCTTCCCCTAACCGCTATGCTATATTTCTTCTTAGACACACCGAAAAATTATAGAGACCCCCTTATAGAGAAATTACTTAAAATCATCCGTCTAGCAGCTCAAAAGGCCATTACTAAAAAATGGCTTACTGCACATCAGGTTACGATCCATCATTGGCATGATATAATGATTTCACTTTATAGAATGGAGGCTCTAGCCGCAGTGTTGAACAAACAACTACCTCATTTGGAGTTGATAGGTCTTGTATATATGTACCCAGAAACCAGATTTTGTACCCTGACGTGAGGTCGCTGAATGTGGGAGGATATAGTAGAGACAGTGAGTATTGAAAGAGCAGCCCCCTCCCCCCCAATGATTATATAATTTTACTTAAGAATTGTAGCATAAACATCTACTTTTTGAACAGTTTATACTAAACTTCTGCCCTTCCTTATATGCTTTACACTAGATAAATTTTTAGGATTTCCAAACATTGTGCACCAAAAATATTTCTGTATAACTGGACTGAATATGATAGGTGGCCTTTTTGTCGTACACTTTACTGTATTGTTATATGAATGTATGTACTGTTGTATGTTCCTATTTTAAAAAAAGGGGTATGGGGGGGTTCTCCCTTCCGCCCCTAATAAATAAAGTTTAAAAAAAAAGAAAAGCCTCCACATTGAGGCAGTGCCCCCTACCCTGTTTTTCAGTGGCCCAATCCCCTCCTTCACCGTCCTCTTTCGATTTGTGTACTGGAAGAAGACTTTTAAGTTACCTGCAGCTCCTACTGCTATCCTGGGATCCAGTCTTGCCTTGGCTTCCTTGACTCTAGTTTTGCAGTCCCTCAGTGCTGTTCTGTACACCTCTCTTGCCTTCTCGTTTCAGTATAGAACCTCTCTTTGTTCAGATCAATAGCCTTAGGTCTCTGCTGAGCCGGGGCCGGGACCCTTCTTCCATTATTGTTTAAAGGCATTCAGACCTTCACGATGGCTTCAAGCACTTTCTTCAACAAACCACTCATGTGCTGTGCATTACCAGCCTCACGCAGCACCTCCTTACCCCTGGCCACCAGGTCTTTCATAATGAAAAATTCTGCCTTTAGAAGCTCTGCTAGTTCTGCTCTATCGTAAAAGGTGCTACACAAAACTAAAATCCTTTCCATTACATTATACAGTGGGTGGTTAACATATGGAATAGCCTGCACTGTGAGGTAGTGGAAGCTTGCACAGTTCAGGCTTTCAAAGCAAAACTGGAGAATTTCCTGAGGGAGAATAACATCGAAGGTTACACAGCATGCAAAAGGGTAGCATTCCGGCATTTGAGCTTGGATGTGTGTCAGTAATCAAAGTGCGGGTGTAAGTCAGTGTTGTGCAGCAGGAGAGGTGGACAAAGTAGACCCACTGTCCTTTCTGCCACAACAGTACTCTTACTATGCTAGGTAGTGTAAACTGCAGCAATGCTCTCAATCGACAATACACTGCTTACACCTCCCTGTTCCCATCCTAACAAGGGCCTTGTTAGTCGAGCAGTGACCTTCATTAATCTCTAGCTGGCCATTCTTAAGCTTAAAAACGTAAGAGACACCTCGAGCCACGCCGACTACCCGAGTTCGGGAGCGAGCTCGGGAGTCGAGGGTCAGCAGGGAAGGGAGAAGGATCAAGCGCCCGCTGGGCTGCTCTCCTCTCCGGGTGGGAGGGCATGGGTTGTCCGGTGCTCTGGCGACCCCTGGTGGAGACCAGCGGGCACCACGAGATGCCGGGCTGCACGTGGGGCGTGGCTGATGCAGGCAGGGTTGCCGTGCGCCGCAGCATCAGACGGCACCCACGCACGGGGCTTCCTGGCTTACACACAAGAAATACCCTCCAGCCTGGATAGGCGACGGCCCTGCCAGTGTCACTGCCACACACCCAATGCTGGTTCCCCGCCACTGCCCCTTCGGTGTCTCCGGTTTGTAGCCCCCCCGACCCGGGGAACCGTAACAAACTTGAAGATGGCGGGGGAACACAGCGGCCAGTACAGCAAGTCGACGAGTGCAGTGGCCTGAGAGTTCCAGGCTGGAGGGCTAGAAACAGAATCGAAAAAAAAAAAAAAAAGATGTAAGAGAAATCTAGCTCCATTCATTTCAATGGGGCGCGCCCCCACACTCTCCCTGGTCACATGTCATTACGTGCTTGAGCACGTGGGCGTGTCAGTACCACCGGGTTTGCTGAAAGGATCGGGCTGACTGCTGTAAAACTAAAATTACAAGGGAAATAACTAAGGTATGGGGTAATATTAACTATTCAAATCAGGCTGGAATGACTGTCGATGAGGGCAGCTACCACAATATGTGAGTAGCTGCCTTACATCGGAAACTTCCTTTAAGCACATCTTTAACCTATCATTAGTGTCTGGCACTGTTCCTGACAACTGGAAACCTGCCAGAATTGTCTCTGTCCCAAAGGCTGGGCACAAAATGTCTCGAAAACTATCACCCCATCGCAATACTCCCTGTTCTTAGCAAGTTACCTGAGCGAGCTGTGGCCAACCAACTTACTGAACATCTCTACTCCCACAGTATTTTAACGCCTGAGCAGCATGGTTTCTGTAAGGCCCACAGCACCACCACTGCATTCACAAATGTGGTCAGCGGGATCAAGTCTGCCATGAATTAGGAACAGCTCACTGGGGGCATCTCTGTTGACCTGTCCAAGACCTTTAACCTGGTCGATCACAGTCTCATGTGCTCCAAACTGCATGCCATGGACTTGTCCATACATGCTAGCCCCTGGTTCGGACACTACCTGTCAAATCATCAACAAGGAGTTAAGTTCAATATGTCTATGCGAGAGTCAGCCCTGTTAAGCCTCGAATCCCCCAGGATTCGATTCTCAGGCCCTTTCTCTTTTCAGTGTTTATGAACAACCTCTCTACCGTTATCACTTCTTGCAGTACCACTCTGTACAGTGATGACATGGTGCTCTTTCACAGCTCAAAGAACATAAGTTTTGTCAACTCTCATCTTATAGATGACTTCCATAAACTGTAAATCTGGTTTATCAAAAATAGGCTGGTAATGAATGCATAGAAGACTTACACCATGCTTCCTGGGTCCCCGGGCCAAACTAAGAGCCTGCCCTACCCCCCTGTCCATCAGGAGTAATAGTGGACCCCCCCCCAACCCCACTGAAGGTGGCACCATCCTTTAAATACCTTGGGGTTACACTCAATCCGCATCTTGATTTCTCCCTTCACATTCTCAAAGTTAATACCAAACTTAGCCTGGCATATTGAGTTAATAACTGTCTCACACCCAAGGCTCCAGATAAGATTTTTTGGGATGAGTACTGTACTCCTCAATTTGAAAGTGAGGTGAGTAAAACCAAATTTAGATACATACAAATGTCTGGATGGTGTGAAGTGCGCGGCACATTTTTAAAAACAATGTTTTTTTTTTCTAGATAAGAATTGATCAGGTGCCAGCAATGTTCCAGATACTGCTGGCAGGTAGGGTGTGTGATTTACTCACTAGTTTTATAATATAGTGAGTATAACAAAATCGTGATGCATGCACGTGCTGTAAATTTGGAAAAAACTGCTCCTTCTGAATCACTAGTTATGTTATGAAGCACTGAGTGTGGAGCACTAACAAATGTTGAGTGAGTATTGGTACTCATTATAAATTTTTCCTGACTAGTATTTCCTAAAATGAGGAGAGTAAACCAGGTCGGTACTCACCTTATCTGGAACCCTGCTTACACTCAATGCCCGTTTAACCCTTTCCAGGACATTCTTACTTTCCTGTCTCAACTATAGGCTCATATCTTTTACTAATGCTTCCAAGTTGCTGCTTTCCAAGTAGGAGACCACCTGTTTGTTTATTTGAAAACTGGTTACCGGGAAAGGCACACTGAGCCAAGGCTCATTTCCAGATATGACCCGGGGTAAGGGAAAGGGGCTACAATCAAAGAACATATATAACAGTAGTGGCACAGTACAAAACAAAGAGTGGACTGGCTTGCCATCTGTCAGGGTCAAATACTTTGTGTTCAAATCCTTTCAAGGACTTGGGGTTCTGTGGATAGGCTCACGTTTCTGACTTTTTTTTTTTTTTTGCTGTTCTCTTGTTTCCCCAGAGGTGGGGATTGAGTACTTCCCGCTATCCCAGTACCTTTTTCCTGTGCTGGAAAGCAATATCTGACAGAGACGACATCAATGTGGCTTTTTCACACTGCATCCTGGAGGAGGCAAACTGGCAGGTGAGTTTTCTAGCAGCTCCTGGAAAAGAACTCGGAGGGGACAAATGAAACATGGAAGGGGGAGTGGGTATGCCACCAGCATTGTACAGCTGGAGATCTCTGCTCCGCTCCTAGTGTAGGCCTTCAGCACAAGACAAAGGAACTCAGGAAATGTAAAATGAATAAAGACCCACTGTGTTTCCTTTTTTCCATCCCGGCAGAGCTGGAGCATTCTGTATTATACAAAATAGTCGTAGCCTTTCTTTGATGGGCGGTGGTACCAGTATAGTTTTTGGACTTTATGGAAAGGAAACCACCAGGTGTAAAACCTCTTGGACCCCAAGGCCAAGTGATGTGCTTTTGCCTCCCAGGTAGACTACTTCTCCTGTGAGGTATGCTCCTTGTGACTCTTTGTTCCCCAGTGGATTAAATACCATACCCAATAATCTTACGTTCTAACAACATGAATCAGATGCATGATTCTTACTAATAGCAGCATCTCGCACAGCAGATAGGCCTTGAAATATAGAGTGTTTAAAAAAAATTCAAAGTTTACCTTCACGATGTGCTGGAAACGTGACACAATGCCCCCCAACGTCAAAACTTTTTGTTTCTGCTTAAGAAAAGGATAACCTGGATCCATCTCCTGGTCCTATTGCCAAGGTTTCTTCAGTAACTTGCAGAGATTAACTGCTATTTTCCAGTAAGACAGCATTATTGGCTCCTCACATTTAATTTAAAAAATGGCAAATTAAGGTTTTTTGACCAGTTCTATGCTTGGTTCTCAGTTCACTGTTAACTTCGTATAAAAACTGCAATTGGCATTTAAGTGGGAATAAAAATATTTGGTACAAATATTTTCTTTTTTTTTAATTTTGTCTAGGTTAAGTCAAATAAACCTAAGAAAAGAGCAGGCCTCACAGGATTTAAGCACTGCACTTTCTGTGGCTTGTGGGTAGCAAAGGTTGACAGTTGCTCACTGTGTACTAAGTACTTGGGTCCCGACTGTGATTTTTAAAAATGTGATCACTGCCAAACAGTTTACAGAAAGGCAAACCAAGTCAACCCATCGGCAGAGTGGTAGTGCTACCATTCACAATGCCAGTAACCAGGGTTCCGTAGTGAGACTCGGGTGCTGGGCTCTTGCCAGGGGTGGAAGAGTGAGCATCCCAGAGAACGCTGGGTAGTTGCCTTCGCTGCAACACTGCCACCTGGATGACCATGGGTTTCAGTGCAGTGCAGCTGCAGAGGGGAGGATGGATGCTGGCTGAGCTGGGCTCAAGAACACCTTGCTTGTGTCATCATGGCCCCCCCAATGTGCTGATATCCAGGGGGGCATACCTGAACAAGGAAACAACCCAGCTTGCACGGGATGACCTCAGACACCCTCAGGTCCAACCTCCGCCACAGTCCACTCCTCATCTGCACCCAGGGAACTCCTGTCTCCACACCAGGAAGAGGTGAGGAAAGGTGAAAGCCTGGCTCAACTAGGCCAGACCCCACCACGGGAGGTAAGCCCATGGGGTTGAAAACAGAGGGAAGGTAAGCCACAGAGACAAAGGTGTATGGGACTGGGTGCAGCCCGAGGGAAGGGGGAACAGACAAAGTGGAAGTGTAAACAATAAAAGATGTCCATAACCACAGTTTCACTGAAACAGTGGTGGATGAAAAGAACAAACTGCTTGTGGAGGTGGTGAAGGACAACTCGGTAGGAGCTTGTAGGTAGGGTGGGGACAGGCATGCAAACTTAGTAAACTGGAATGGGGTTGAGGTTAGAGGGCGAGATGGCCTCTAGGGCCTACACTGTGTAACTAAGCAGAAGTGGGGGCAGACTGGACTGCTGGGCCTTTTTCTGTTGTCATTTTCTGTATTTCAGTGTGCAAGTCAACATGGTACAAGTGCAAGTACTAATGCAAGGAGCCAGAATTTGGTGTTATAAGCAACTCTAAAACCCAGAATTACAGTGACAAACAGCAGGATGTAACATGATAGTACAGGGTATTTGGGACAACAACTGAACCAACAACAAGGAGGGTCAGATAGGGGGCTGACAGAAGCGGGGGGGAGGAGGCGCGGAGGAGTTTTAGTTGGTACCTAAGGGATGCTGTGGAGGGTGAGAGATGGAACAACCGTCAACAATCCACGGCAGCATTTGTAAATTTGCTCTCTCAATTTACAGAGGGACCCATCACTGTGACCTCTCTAGCCACCTGGGCTGGTTACCTCCCTTTAAATAGTTGCCACTTCGCTCTAGGCTGCTTCGCTGATAAAATAATTAGGACAGGTTACCTCTGCTTTAATCGTGGCTCTGCTCGGTTTCTCCCTCCTGTCCAATCTCCTGAGATCCAATGGTATATCCCTTCTAACTGTCCCCCAAAACATCACCGTCATGAGGATCAGGCCTTTTGCACTACTGCATCCTAACTATGGAACTCTGCACTCTCAATCTGTTGCTCCTCCTCCCACTCTCAGTTCAGGAGGTCCTTGTGGGCTCACCTCAAGGCCAACCCTAGATGTGCCTGCACAAGATTTTCAGGTGTTTACTTATGTCACCTGTCCTCAGGCTATTAGTTTTTGTCATCAGAGCCACCTTCGCTGGACCAGCTGATGCAGATCTTATTCTTATTTAACTCTGCTGCATCTCAACTGCCATTCTCAGTTTATGTCTCTTCACTTGGGCTGGCATGTCTTTTTACCAGCTCTGTACTCTTATAACTTGTATGTTTCTCATCAGCTGTGTGTTTTTGAAACTTATGTTTCCAATTCTGTTCCTTGATCATGCTGTACTGCATTTGCTATAGCATGTTGTATTTGCTTGTCTTTATTGTATTGCTTCTCTTGTAACCGTAGCTCTGTCTAATGCACTTACCTGGTCTCTAAAAGCTAATAAATAAATGTTCTAACTACAGCAGTCAGATGCAAAGTCCACACGAGGTACAATTTCTAGAATGTCCTGCTGCTTTTTGACTGGATTGTCTGCATTACCATCAGTGGTTCTGCATTCAGTACTGTGCACACACAGCAAAGCTCTTACAATCTACACACATCTAACAAACATCGGAAATCATTCCAAAGCACATCAGCACAGCGATGGCACTACCGTTCAAGATGCTGGCAACCCAGGACTGGGAATGAGCATAGGTCATCAGGGGACAGCTAGGGAGGAAGTAGGACTGGGCATCCCAGGAGACACTCTCCTCCTCCAAGAAGGGAGGGCCATCATGCTGCTCTGACACTGCCACCTGTGGATGCAGATGGCAGTGTAGGGTTACCAGTGTTGGGAGGACACCATCAGACACTTGACTGAGGCATGTGTCAGCATACCGCCAGCCTGGACATATGTCCTTGTGTTGATGTCCTAGGGGGACGGGAGCAAGGGGAAACTTTAACTCTGCTGCATCTCACCTGCATCTGACTCACTCTACCCGCCCTCCTGGAACTCAGAGATGGATCCCAGTAGACGGTACGAGCGCCATGCACCACCGGAGCTTTGCCGCTTGACTGACTGGTGCGGTGTTGCTGTAGGTGGCCCCTGATTGGTCCTGACGGCACTAGGCTGCACGGCTATTGGAACGCCTGCTTTCTCCAGTATTCTAGCTCTCCTAGCTTTTCTTTTACTTTGTATTTTATCTCAGTGCTTAATTGTCAACATTTAATGCTGTGTTGAGACTGTTATTCTTATCTGCCACTACACTGTACTATTCCTGTAAACTAAGGTATTTGAGTTAAACTGGCCAATTCTTATAGTGTTTGCCTGTACTGCTAATCTAGTGTTTTCCTATCCTCTCACTCTCTCGCCCCTCAGGTAGCTACCATAATTTCAGCTAGAAACCCTCCCACAGCTTGAACCGCTGCTGCCCTTTCCACCCACATACCAGCAAACCCCTTCCAGTGTGCTAAATCCTTCCTCTTTTCTCTTTCTTTTCTCTCTACTCCCTCTCCTATTTTCTCCCCCCTGGCTGATGCCTGACTCGTCCGAGACCACGCCGCCACTACCCTCCCCCGCTCCTTAACTTCCCTCCTCCCTGCTCATAATTAGTGTCTCACTTTATCCCTTTGTCTACTTTTTCACCCCTCCCACTGCTACTCCACCTTGTCTTGAACTCTTCACCCCCACCCCACCCCTTGCTGGACGGTCTGCCAACAGCCTCCTGCCCCCCCCCTCCCGACACTCACCGCCCATTTAACTTGGCCTCCTCTCTTTATTTCCCCACTAGGGATCCTGCCCACACCGATGGCACTACCGCTGCCAGCGGCGCCCTACGTCCGCAACCCTGGCCGCTGTGCTGGCCACATCTGACTCACTCTACCCGCCCTCCTGGAACTTGGAGACAGATCCCAGTATAAAGTAAGAGTGCCATACACCACCGGAGCCCGGAGCTTTGCAGCTTGACTCCGATTTGTGCGGTGTTGCTGCAGGTGGCCCGTGATTGGTCCTGATGGCACTAAGGTGCACAGCTATTGGAACGCCTACTTTCTCCAGTATTCTAGCTCTCCTAGCTTTTCTTTTACTCTGTATTTTTGTCCCACCCCCACCACCCCTTCCCAGGCCACCTTTAAATACTCTCTCTCAACCCTCCCACACGGGGCATACTTCCCCCATTGGACCAGTCCTTGCAGCTTAACCAATCCTTCTCCTCACAAGCAGCTCACACTTCCAATAACAGTGACTACCCGGATATAGGAAATTGACAATGCCCTGCCTAAACTGGCATATTAAGTCGCTCATAGTAGCAGTGTTGATTTTACTGCACTGCCCCTTTTTCCCTGTTCTCACCCCCAATCTCTCTCTCTTACAGCAAGCACCTCCTTATGACATGCACTACACACCAGGAATGACTACGGGTTCACATAATTTCAATACCCCGGCCCGCAGCACCCCATTGTGACACTTTGGACACCTTCTTAAACTTAATGCTGCCAGCCCTCCGGTGCACCTCCAGCAAATGCTTGTAACCTACAATTTAACTGGTCCCCCACGGTCCCCTGGAATCAGGAGGCATAGAAGAATAACAAACAAGATGTTATGCAATATGCTCAAAACCTATCTCCTAAGAATCATCCTCATGCTTCTCCTGCTCTCTGGTAATGTACACCCCAATCCAGGACCAACTGGCCGAACGGCGCATCCCCCTAACAGGAGGGAAGGGTCCCTCACCATCGCTTCAATCAACGCCTGCAGCCTCCTCAACAAACTGGATAACCTTCAAACATGGATACAACTACACAAGCCTGATATCTTCTCTGTTGTCAAAACCTGGCTACACCCTAGGATCCCAGACACTGCAGTCTCAATCCCCAGCTGTTACATATTCAGACAGGACAGGACTGCGAAACGTGGCGGAGGCTGTGCCATCTACCTTAGGGACACATATATGGGACACATCATCCCCTCCCCAAGGCTCCCCATCTCAGATCCTCGTCATTAAAGTTCTACTTGGAGCTCACAATAAAAATCTCACCGTAGTCGCTGTTTACATACCCCCTAAGGACCAAGCCGGTGGCTTCAATTGCGTCATGGAATACCTAAGAAGCCTGTATCACAGCTCGGAGATAATTATACTGGGCGACTTTAACAAACTGGCTTTCCCCTGAGGCCTGTGTTTATAAGAATGCTATCTCGGCACAGCACCTCTCACAGCTTGTCCCCGACGCCACCAGGTGCAACTGTAGGACAGGGACGTTCACCCTTCTTGACTGGAGTCTGTCAAACCACCTTGAGCAAATCTCTCAGGTTTCAGTACTCCCTGACTCAATAAGCGACCACTCACCTGTCATCTGCTCCTGGGCTAACAAACTCATCAAGCTAAAGCTACCAACTGTCCCTATTTTCCCAGGACAGTCCCTATTTTAGGCAGTGTGTCCCAGTGTACCCACAAGTTTTGCAAAATGTCACTTTGTCCCAGTTTTTGCTCACTTGTCCCAGTTTTGTTCCCTTTTTTTAATTTTTGCTGACTGCTAATCCGTGAGTAGCAGTTATTTCAGCACTACTGTGGCGCTGCTTGGACTGGACAGCAGTTTGCAACTTCAACCCCTGCGCCCATGTTGCACTGCAAGCATGTCAGTGGGAGCACAGTAAAGCATGTTCCTTCCTGTTAAGATTAGAATGGGTAGTAGTGCAAAGAAGCACATGTGGACGTCTGCCTGCCAGCAGCTTAGAGGGACTCTAGACAGAGAAGAGACCGGCAGCAGGGAACTAAGGTACCCGAACCTGATCAGCTGTAGGGAAGTGTGTGAAGATAATCTGGTGTGGTGGTGGGAGTCACTGAAGTGAAGTTTGCTCAGCAAATGAGGTGAGTGTAAGCGGGTTGTGATGGGACTATCAGGAGGAGCAATACATGCTTCTCGAATGTCTGAACACAGTTTAATGCAGGTTTGCTTCTAATTAAGTTTCTGTACATCTTGGTTTGGAACTTGCTGCAGATTGATGTATTGTTTTAATCTGAATGTTTGCTACTGGTGTTACTGTGGGGAGGCATGGCCAGAGCAAGCAGCAAACTTTAACTGATTGTGTGCACCGCTGACTGCAGCGGTGTCCGTGGGAGTGACACGGTTTGGGGGGGGTCATGATCAGGATGAACTGTCCCAGTTTTAGACCTCAGAAACTTGGTAGCTTTACATCAAGCCCCCTCCTAAGCTACTTCACACCAGGGTACTTAAGCAGGGGCATCTCCAGCTGCTAAAATCCCATCTTTGCAACCTGGACTGGACACCAATTGAAACTTTAAATGATATTAAAAAAAACATTGGACTTGTTCATCAACCGCTTCACTGCGGCCTGTGATATCTATGCTTAAGGTCAAACTTAGGGCAAACCCATGGATAACTGCTGAGCTTGTGGCACATCTGAAACACAGGGATCACCTCTGGTACTGTGCTCGTGCAACACCTACGCTTGGGAATGTACAAAAATATAAAGCTGCCAGAAACGTCTGCACTCTTGCTATTCGGAATGCTAAATGCAACTATTTCAAGGAGTCACTAACCAACTCTTGGGGTAATGGCAAAAACTTCTGGAACAACCTGAAAGAACTCACAGGCAAGGATCCAAAGGCACCACCCACTATGCTCAACATCGATGGATTACCAACACTTCACCCTGGCACTATTTCCAACACTTTCAACAATGCATTCTCCAACCTCGGCAGTGTCCTTCCACCAAACTTCTTTGATGCCCCTTCATCAACGACACACCATAACACTGCACCGCAGTCACACACAACTCCACAGTTCTTCTTTAAAGAGATACCAACTCATGTAGCCAGAACCTATATCAGCAAGGCCATCCGAAATACTGGGTACAGTAGTGACTCCCTGGATCTTAAGCTGATCTTGCTCGTCCTTGAAGAAATCCTTGAACCCCTTACAAAGATCTTCAACCTCTCCCTTAGACTTGGGCAATTCTCCTCACTTTGGAAACTGGCCACCATCACACCTGTACATAAAAGTGGAGATAGGACCCTACACACCAACTACAGGCCCATCTCTCTCCTCCCCCCTGTATCTAAAGCCTTGGAACGAATTGTCTCGGACCAGTTAATCGAATTCCTAGATGAGTATGAAGTTCAATGCCCAAAGCAGCATGGCTTCAGAAAAGGGCAAAGTACCACCACAGCTCTGCTTGAATTTACAAGTTTCATCCATGCCACGCTTGACCAAGGGAACTGTGTGGGGGCAGTATTTATTGACCTACTGAAGGCATTTGACATCGTAAATCATCCACTGCTACTAAGGCAACTGTCTACTATTGGGCTCTCCAATGACGCACTGCAATGGTTTGCTAGCTACCTCGGAGGCAGGGACTTATGCGTTAGGATCACCGGTGTCACCTCAGATGTAAAGCCAGTTCTTTCTGGAGTCCCGCAGGGGTCAATACTGGGACCCCTACTCTTCTCCCTTTTTCTGAACAACCTCTCTTGCTTCTGCCAGCAAAAAATACTACTCTACGTGGATGATGCAATCCTGTTCACAAGCCACCATGATGCCAAAATCCTGGAATACCAGCTCCAGCTCAATTTTACGCATGTTGAAGATTGGCTGAGTTCACATAAACTCATCCTGAACCACAGCAAAACTAAAGTCATGACATTCTGTCATGCAAGGAGCAAGTTTAATTCTATGCCCCTTTCCATCAAGAACCATTCTGGGACTTCACTCAAACATGTCACTGTGTTCAAGTACCTTGGCATCACTTTGGACAGTACTCTCTCATATGCTCAGCACATTGACAATGTAGCTAAGGCTGCCAACATTCGGATTGGCATACTCCACAAGCACTGCATGACCACACAGGCTCTTAGACTGGCTATTTACAGCTCTGTCATTTCCATCATAGACTACGGTCTTGCCATCTATGGGTCTGCCTCCACTACTGCCCTTCGTAGACTTTCAGTGTTGCGCAACAAAGCCTGTAGGCTACTAACGGGCACTGCCAGTCACACACACCTGTGATCTGTATGCCCAGGCGGGTTGGCTTCCCTTACACAGTCGAATACAATACCAAACCTGCCAGTTATCCAGAAAGGTACTCCTCTGGCTCATGCCCCCAGGGGTTGAAAAGTTCTTAACAGCCCATAACAGTACTCAGCATACGCACAGTTCCCAACAGTTAATCTTCCAGGTTCCCAGGTGCAGGACTACAATGAGCCAGCGGGCATTTACGCACAGGGTGCCTCAGTGGTACAACACCCTCAACAAGAAAGCACTTTCTTCTACTTTGCTTGGACCCTTTAAAAGGAATCTCCGACTCTATCTCACCTCAACCACGCAATGTGTCTGCTTCTCCTAGGTAACTGGCTCTCCGTCCCCCTGGTCATTTCTGACCTACAACCTGTAACCCTTAATAGCTAACCCTCTTATGGCACCTGCCTCCTACCCTATTCATGCCCTCCCCCCACCACATCACTCCTGCCCCTCCCCTTCTTTCACACCACCTCCCTCCACTAATGCACCCTCAGGCATCTGCCCCTCTTCTCTAAATCTGCTTTTATTACCTCCAACCACCCTACACTCCGACAGGGGCACCTCTGCCTGCTTACCTCTTCCAGTTTCCCCACTACTCTGCACACCCAAACTGTCCCTCCGATCGCTTCTTTTTGTGTGTTACCCTGAAACTTTATTAAGCTTCCCTCTATATTTTAGCAACAAATATGACTGTAACTGTAATTAGTGATAGACTGTATACGTTGTCTGCCTTTGTATGTATGTTACCCACCATCCTCTGACGTGGAACCTTTGTAAACAAGCAGTTCTTGCTCAAAGGTATTTGTAATCCTAGAATTTAATAAAATAAAATAAAAATAAATTACCCAAGGCTGCAGCAGCATGATGGCTCCAAACAAGGGAGACCAGAAAGGTGGTACACCTATTAGCTCCACAGGCCAAGACAACAAAAAAGAATATTTGAAAAAGAAAAATAATTCATTACAATGTCCAACAGAATGTTTTTCTCAGAATTAAAGCTCTCCAGTTTACACATTCAAGGTTAATGAAAGATAGCCTCAGAATACTGTAGTGCAAAATGTATTATAAAAAACATGAGCCTCAGTCAATTCAGCCAGCCAGGATATATGTCCTTGTGCTGATGTCCTGGGGGGAAGATGGGGCACTAAGGGGTAAATCCCTCAAAGCCGAAGCAGGATGACGGCCCCAAACAAGGGAGACCTGAAAGATGATATCCCTGTCAGCTCCGCAGGCCAAGGCAGCAAAAAAGAACATTTGAAAAATTATTTATTTAAATGAGCAACAGAATCTGTTTCTCAGAATTAAAGCTCTCCAGTTTACACATTCGAGATTAGTCTCAGAATGTTGTAGTACAAAATGTATTATAAAAAAAACACTGGTCTCAGTCAATTCAGCTATCATAAGCAGTCAAGGACTGCAACAACATGGCCACTGCTAGAAGAGCACAACTGCTCAGGAAAATAAAATAACATCATGAATCAGTGTATAAGGTGCTACTAGCCAAGTAGTGTTTTGCTAAGCATTTCTGTATTTAGCTCCAAGTAACTTAGTTCATGGAGCCAGACTGCTAATGCAGTTCCGCAGGCTACAGATTAGAATTCAATGTTTTTTTAAGGTTCTGAAATGTTTCTGAAAAGTGCAGTCAACAATTAGCCTCTATGCTACAAGGTCTTAACCTCTAGTTTCATACCTTCTGTCAAGTTTGCAGTTATTAATTTCGGACAAGCATTTCAGTCTCTGATGACAAACAAGCAACAGACTAGTCAAGCTAGTCAAAATATATGCATGTGCAAGTTAGTAGAGTCTTCTTTAGAATATTCTTGGACTGCCTAGTCTCTCTAGGGAAATTGCTATACCTACTGTAAATTCTGTGATTTTCCTAGAAATTCTGCGCAGGTATTGCTTTTACCACAAAGGAATTTTAAGATTTAATGGAGCAACTAATTTTTTTTTTTTGGTATCTTCTGTTTTTGCTCCCTGCACCCTGGAACTCTCTTAGGCTGCCCCTACTCACCACGCCACTCTACCGACCGCCTGAAGTCCTGCCTCCTCAGAGATGACCGCCCTCCACCATCCACAGCTAGCAGACCCCCCAGCTCTGAGCCCACTGAGACAGGGTCGCCTCCTCTCTGGCACTCTATCTATAATCAAGTGTGCTGCAGTGGTGGTGGAAGGACAGAGAGGGCGGAGGCAAGGGCCCGGATTGGTTGTGTGGCAACGCGGCACTGAGAGGAGCCATCACCTATGCAGGAGCGGGAGGGTTTTCCCATAAGGTTTCCCCCAGGAGCATAGGTGTGCAATGACGCCAGCACGGCTGAGCTGTAGGCGTTCACCATGCTCACCTTAACTGCTCCACGCCTTGGTGTGCACCTGATCTCTACAGGGTGTCACCACTGTGCCGGAAGCTCCCTGGATCCCTCCCCAGGGAGAGGAGAGCAGTCCACTGGATGCTCGATCCTCTCCCTCTCCTGCCGACCCCTGGCACCCAAGCTCATTCCCGAACCCGGGTCACCAGCGTGGTGCGAGGTGTGGCATCCAGCGCCTCAACCCTCAGGGCCACTGGGCCAGCCCTGGAGCAATTGAACTAAATACACACGTTTTTTGAGTATCTGGCCCGAAACCCTACCTAGACTACAAAGGCCTGGGAATTGCATTGCACAACACATTCTGAGCAACCTAACGACACTTTTAGGTTAAAACCATGGTTCAGGTATGTACAGGTAATTCAATACAGAAATAATGTAGAAGGGCGACTCCTAAAATATTAAAAAAAAAAAATGTCTGAGGGCGGTTAAAATAATAAAATGATACTGTTATCGGCCTTTTTATAGCTGGGAAGCATCCTCAATATCACTTCCCCCAACACACACACACACCGGCTATTATTTACTCATAATAAATCACTATTGTGATTTTAGTCAATCAGTGTGCAAGGCCACTGTACCCCTTATCCTGTGTACAGTGTGCTGTCCTGCGGGAGCGTTAGGAAGGAGCGCTCCGCATGAGCACCTGGGAGGAGGATGGCATAATAAAAAAAAAAAAAAGTTTCTAAACTTATTATAAATCACTCAAACTAAACTCAGTGATTTAGAATAAGACAACAGAATCACAAGGGGTATCTTTTATGGTATAAGAGACTCCTCTCCTGAGGTTTGGGCTGACAGAACAGCTCAGCATTTTTTTCACAGTCCTTATACACAAACTTTATGAAAGGAGTCTCTTACACCACAAGAAACACACCTGGGAGGCCCTGTTAACATATACCTGGTGGTGGTAGTGGCCGGCCCATCAGCACAGCAAAACTGCCACTTGAGATGCCAGCGATCCAGGTTTCAGAATGAGTACAGGGCATCAGGAGAGTATTCTACAGGAAGCTTGCCTCATTCAGGAAGGGTGAGTGACTGACCCTGCCTGCTGTAGATGACAGTGCAAAGGAGTAACAGCTGGAGGGATAGACAGCAACTGATTCCATGCCCCAGTACGCTGCATCCAGTGAGAGAAAGAAATAAAAAAGACAAGAGAGAAAAAACAAGCCAAAATTCTAATGCTGTAGCAGCAGTCTCCTGCCACACTGCAGGAGGTACTCTGAACAGGGCACCAGATTTGTTGTCCCGAGGGGTCTGGTCAGGCCCAAGAACCTGGCCATGATGGTTGAATCTTAGGGGAAATGCTCAGTAGGGGTGAATAGCAGTGATACGGCTGGAAAGGTAGATGAATGGCTGATGGGAGGAGGGGTCTAAGAGATGGGCCCAGAAACATACTTCATGCACCATTCTGCTTAGATTTTTTTCCTACCATTTTGTCTTTTTATCCCATGCCCTCCACCGCAACAGTAAGTGTCATCCTGGCTGCACCCTTCCTCAAAATGGCAGGGCAGGCAAATGGCTGCCTTCAGAGTTGATACCAATGATGCTCCTTGGTCAGCTGGAAGGGGCTGCGTGAATGACAGACTGGCATGATGTGCCCAACCATCCTCAGGAACCTCACATCTCTCCTCTGCGACATGCTCAACCCCAGCAGATCCCAATGTGGGGATTATGACCAGGGCTTGCATGTAAACCACCGCCTCCCACGTGGCACCACAGCACAATGCTCCTATGCCACTGGCCAGTCGATGGCACAATGTTTGCAGCAATTCAGCCCAAAGCATACCTGCTAAAGAGGCCGCCTGATGCCTCAACAGCAGAAGATCTCGCTACCATGCCGCCGACCTGCATTCAGAAGCAAACTCAGGATGCTGGCTGGGGTAACCAGTTCTGTGAAGTGCAGAGCTACCTGCATGTCTCAGCCAAGGAGGACTGGTGCCATTTTTTGTTACTGCACCAACTCCCTGAGGTGGGCCAGCAAACTTGCTCCTCTGCAGGGGTGGAGGAGCTGCATGCACAAAAGGCACTCTGAGCTGTGCAAGACACAGACAGTCAGGATTCAAAAGGTAACCAGGAGGGAAAAATGGTGGCCAACAAGATGATTGCACCAGCACTCTCGGTCACAAAGCTCCAGGGCAGCTCTGCATGCCTTAATCCTTCACAGGCAGGAACGGATGCTTTTCCCAATGGCTTTGCCTCAGGAGAGAAGCTGTGGGGGACTTCAGGGGCTGGTAAGGAGTGTTGAGGTTTCTCTAGGGAAAACTGCCAGACTGGAGTGTCCAGGCTAAAAAGAAAAAGACTGACTATCTAGTCTGCCCTTAATTTATACCAAGAAACCTAAGATCCCTCACCCCTCCATTCTGTATTTTCTATTCCTTTAAATCTGTCCAACCCCTTCTTAAACAGAGAAAGAGCAAGTACTCAAAAAAAGGCAAACCTACTGTACGCACAGCTTAGAAATGTTTTAGTTGTTTGTATTTATTTGTTTTACAAGGAGAAAAGCTCCACTGATCAATACTCATTTACAAGGAGGCCCTGGTTAGGACAGGCAACAGTACAACAGATCAGAAAAGTACAGTTACGTAAAAACTTACCGTAACAGTAGATCTTCGAGAACAGCTCTTGCAGCAGGTTACACCATTAGGACTGAAGCCGGCAGGCGTCAGGACCCCACGGAAAAATTCTAGCTAGCTATCTTCAGCGGGAACCACCCCGGCGTCAGTCCCGACTCAACGTCAGGCGTAGTACATAAAGAGCGGTCCGCCGATTCCCAGTTCTCCCGCCGGAGACTTCCGGCCGCAGGCTGACATCGAAATGGGAGACCGAGGATCCACCGTCAGAAGACAAAGGAAACAAATCCTGAAAGTAAAGGTGAAAGCCATGCCTCCTCCAAGGGGGAAGGTGGGCGGGAAGGTACCTGCTGCAAGAGCTGTTCTCGAAGATCTACTGTTACGGTAAGTTCTTACGTAACTGTACTATCTTACTTCGAGACACAGCTCTTGCAGCAGGTTACACCATTAGGACTGATTTCCAAGCAGTAACGCTGCCAAAAATTCCGGGAGGAGGAAAATAGGAAATACATTCCAGGTCCTGAATCTAGGACAGGAGACCCTGTAGCACCGCCAGGCCGAAATCGGCTCTTCACGAAGGCATGTCCAGGCTATAATGCCTGATAAATGTAAGCACAGAGCTCCAAGTGGCTGCAGCACATATGGCAGAAGTGGAGACGCTTCGGCGCTTGCAAAGAGGTGGCACGCCCTTAGTGGAATGACCCCGACTGAACCCGGAGGGGCTTCTGTTTGAGTCATAACAGAATGAAATACACTGGACAAGCCAGCGAGACAGGGACTGTTTGGATACAGGTTGGCCCATCATCCTCTCAGAAAAGGAAACGAAAAGTTGCTCAGAACTACGAAAGGTTTAGTTCTATTGAGGTAATACCTCAGGCTGCGGTGAACATCCAGGGTGTGAAGCAGAGCCTCCTCTATTCGAGTAGTTCGAAGTAGACCCAGGTCAATGTCCTGATTTAGAGTGAGTGAAGAAACCACCTTAGGCAAAAATTTAGGATTCGTCCTCAGGGATACTCTGTCCCGTGGAAAACTAAATAAGGCTCTTTGCACATGAGAGCATGAGCTCAGAAATTCTTCTCGCTGAAGTAACAGCAACCAAAATAATGTTTTCCACGACAGAAAGCGTGGCTCGTAATCTGCGGCAGGTTGAAGGGAGCGTGAGTTGTTCCAGGACAAAGAGCAAATCCCATGGAGGCACTGGGTCCTTAATGGGTGGCCTAAGGTGTAACACCCCTCTCAAAAATTCCCGAGAGGCGTCCAATTGTGCCACTGGACGATGTCCCACCGGAAGGTGGTAGGCAGAGATGGCACAAAGGTGCACCTTGAAAGAGGAGTAGGCTAGACCCGAACGAAAGAGGGAGAGCAGGTAGTCCAACACCACTCCCACCGGGCAACCTAAAGGGGAATAATCGCGTGCTCACGACCATAAACAAAAACGGTGCCATTTCATGGCGTACGTCACACACGTTGCCGGCTTTCTGGCTGCAGAAAGAATCTCCGCAACCTCTTGCAAGACCCCGTGACGCAAGATGGCTATGTCTCTAGGAGCCATGCATGCAGGTTCAGTGAGCGTAAGTCCGGGTGGACCAGTGAACCTTCCTCCTGAGACAAGAGATGGGAGCTGAACGGCAACGGGAGTGGAGGTTCCCGGGATAGCTGAATTAGCAAGGGGAACCAGATCTGTCTGGGCCAGAAAGGGGCCACCAGGATCATTGTTGCATGCTCCCTGCGCAGTTTGAGAAGAACTCTCTGGATCAACGGGAAGGGAGGGAAAGCATAGAGGAATCTGTCCGCCCAGGAGAGGGACAACGCGTCTCGCCAGAAAACACCAGGCCCTGGATCTAGCGAGCAAAAATTGGGCAGTTTTGCGTTGGATGGGGATGCGAACAAGTCCAACTCTGGAGCTCCCATCGAAGAAACAGATCCTCTGCTACCTCTTGAAGAAGTTCCCACTGTGGACTCTGGCCTGGGAGCGACTCAGGCCGCCTGCAATCGTTTGTCCACCCGGGAACATGTACAGTGATCAGATTCGCGCTCATGTCGGATTACCCAATCCCACACCCTCATGGCCTCCCTGCAAAGGGTAGTGTGCGCCCTTGTTTGTTGAGGAATACATCACCGCCAGTGTTGTCTGTCTGAAGCAGGAGAGTACTCGGCGGGATTTCTGACTGAAAGGCCTGCAGGGCATAAAGGACCGCCCTCATCTCTAGAACATTGATATGGAGATGAGCCTCCAGAGGGGTCCACGTACCCTGGGACTTCACCCCGTCCAGGTGTGCCCCCCACTCTAGACCTGAGGCGTCTGTGGTGAGGATTACCTCTGGGGACGGCGCTACAAACGGGACGCCCGTGAAGAGCGACCCTGGGTCTAGCCACCACTGCCAGTCTCGAATCACGGTGTTCGTGATTCTGACCGGATGCTGCATGTGGTCTTGCCTTTGATCCCATTGCACCTTGAGCATCCACTGAGTTACCCCGCATGGGAGCTTCGTAAAGGATGGTGGAGGAATGGCCGCAGCTGTGTGTCCGAGCAAGCGAAGGACCGACCCGACAGGGACGGTCTTGTTCGACGATAGCTCCTGATGAGGGATCTGATGCGCCCGCCTGTCGCCTGGAAGAAAAGCTCTTCCCGAACTGTGTCCAGTACTGCCTATAAATTGTAGCTTCTAGCGACGGTACCAGGAGAGACTTCTGTGGTTGATTAAGATGCCCAGAGATCGAACAGGACCTGGTGCTCTGGATCGACGCGAACAACGCCTCTGGAGGCGCCATGAGAAGCCAATCGTCCCAGGTACGGGAACACATAATGGCCCTGTCTCCTTAGAGACGCTGCCATGACTGCCATGCACTTGGTAAAGACCCTGAGTGCGGATGACAGTCCGAATGGAAGGGCTCGGAATTGAAGGTGGTGGTCGAGGAACTCGAAGCGCAGGAACCTCTTGTGCGCCTGAGCTATAGGGATATGCAGGTATGCGTCCTGCATGTCTAGAGACACTAAGAAGGCATCTTGTTTCAGCATGGGAATAAGACCCGGAAGAGTCACCATGCGGAATCTCTTGTAGGTGACCGACACGTTGAGGTCGCTGAGGTCCAAAATCGGACGGAGGTCCCCTGTTTTCTTTGGAACCAGGAAGAAGTGGGAATAATATCCTTGTCCTCTCTGGTTCTCCGGGACGTACTCTATCGCTCCCTTTTGCAAGAGCGCGAGTACTTCTTGCCATATCAGAGATTTGTGCTGACCCGGATATCGGGAGAGCAAAGGAGGCCTCGGGGGTGGCTTTTCTACGAATTCTATATAGTGGCCTCTTCCGACCAACTGAAGAACCCACCTGTCGGTGGTTATAGCCTGCCATCCCGGCAGGAAGTTCGCAATGCGACCCCCGACCATGATTTCCCATTGATCCTGAGGGGCGGGGGCCGGAAAGGAGTCAGGCTGTGGCGGCTGAGGGGCCCGCTGGCTGGGCCGGCTTAGGAGTACGCTGGCTTGGCCCGTTGGCTGTTTCTGGACTCTATAAAACCGGAGCCCTCTGTTGTGGAGCTGAGCCGGACTGCTGCCTCTGCATCCGCCCACACGACTCAGCTTTGGTTCTTGGCGAACTAATCTGCCTGGTCAGCATAGGCCTGGACCGACCTCACCGCCTTTCCCGCCTCTTGAAGTCTGGTAATAATCTTCTCTGAAGGTTTACCAACAAGACTTCTCCTCGAATGGAGCATCCATGATATTCTTCTGGACGTCCGGGGTAAAGCCGAGACGCGTAACCAAGAGTGCCTCCGGAGGCATACGCCAGAAGCTGCTGCTCGGGCCGAGGAGTCCGCGGAGTCGTACACGGCTCGTAGCACTTGGGTTCCCACGTCCAAACCCGTACGGAGGAGCTGAAGCATCTCCTCCTTCTGCCCACCTTCCGGCAGTTTTTCAGCCGCTTCCAGACCCTGTTCCCACAAGGCATTTTGGAACTGAACCATGTGGGTCAAATAATTCAAGGATCTGATGGCGCAGGTAGCGGAAGCATATGTGCGCCTACCCATAGCGTCCAACTGCTTGGACTCTGGGTCCGGTGGCAGGGTGCTCAGATGTTGCGGTCTCTGGGACCGGTCATGTGAGGCTGTGATGACCAGACAGTCGGCCTGAGGCTGCTGAGTCAAGTACTGGTCTTCTCTAGGAGCCTTGTACAAGCGATCAGCTTTCTTCGGCATCACCGGGAGAGAATGTGGACGCTTCCACGCTGCCTTGGTGACGTCCACGAAAGTGTCAACCAAGGGTGGCACCACCACAGGGTTGGGGTCCTTCTGCCGAAGATATTTGGCATGGCGTATCCTTTCGGGGTCTAGCTCTTCCGCATCCCATCCCATGTTCTCTTGGATATGCCTCACAATATCCGAGAACGAAGGGTCATCCAGAGGAGACTTCGGCATCTCACGTGGGTCCGGAGAAGGGATGGAGAGGGGAGATGGGGATCTGGATGTTGAGAACTCTGATCCCGTGGCCTCGGCCGAGGCGATCATCGGTGTCTCCTGGGTCTCTTGGGGCTGGGTGACCTAGAAGAGGATTTAGACGGAGGTCTCCGTTTGTCTGATCTCCCCCTGGGAGGGGTTCCGTGCTCCCAGGGAGGAGGTAAATGGCCTGCCGACCCCGATGGCGAGGGGGATACAGGAACCGGGGGGTGTAGGAGGAGGAGGAAGAGGAGGAGGAGTGGGAACCATGTCCTTCTTTATGGTGTCCCACCAGTAAGTGAAGAGGTCCTTCACATCCGCTAAAGAAAGGCCCGACGACGGTCCGGGCGCCGGTGGACGGTCGTCGGTCCTGTGGCCGCTCCACAGGGGCTCTGGGTAACGGTGAGGGTTCCTGGGCATCTCGACAAGACCGGCTGCCCGCCTGGTCCCTCAGGCTGCGCCAATTCTTCCTCGGTTAAGGTCTCCTGACCGACATCGGTCAGAGGCGTCAGGGCCCTCTTCTCAGGAGGAGCGGGCGCCGGCCCCCCTACCGGCGTCCGCTGAGGTATTGGCTTGGCCGACGACGGCTCCAGGGATGTATGGCGAGAGGACGACGATGGACGCACTGGCGTCGGATCCTGAGGTCTCTTCAAAGAAGCTCCAACATCTTGCGGGGAGGCAAGGAAGCTGACCTGACGTCGGGTTCCGAAGGGCAGGAACCCGACTTATGATGGTGATTGCGATCCCCAGACTTCACCAAGGCCCTGGAGGACGAAGACGAGGACGGCCTGGTGGACTTGGCCTGAGAAGAGGACTTCCTGACCGCAGCCGGGGGAGGCTGAGAGTTGGCCCTGGAGGGGGAGCGGTCGGACCTGGAACCGGAGCTGCGAGAGTCCGAAGCCGGGTATCGTGGTCTGGGCCTAGGCACTGGACGCAGGCCGTGTGGGGGTCCTTGAAGGGGATCTGTTTCCCGGAAGCACACTTGAAGAGTGACCGGAGGTCGGAGAGGACATCAGCTAAAAACTTGCTTGTAGAAATCCAATTTTCCCGTGAGAAAGAACTTAACCACGTGTCGCCGCTAGAGCTGAACCGAAGGGTCGAGACATGCAAGTCGACCAATGGGAAAGAACTAGGAATCGGGCGGACCGCCCCTTATGTACTACTACAGCCTGACGCCAGAGGCGGATCGACGTCGGGGTGGTCCCCGCCGAAGATAGCTAGCTAGAATTTTTCCGTGTGGTCCTGACGCCTGCCGGCTTCAGTCCTAATGGTGTAACCTGCTGCAAGAGCTGTGTCTCGAAGTAAGATCGGTAAGATATTACAGGCGTCAATAGCAAATGAATGAAACAGAAGCATCAGATGAACAACAACAACAAACATGCTAACATGAAGAATCAGGTTCAAATACTTATTAAAAATAAATTACACACGGCCGGCCCAGTGGCGCAGAGGGTTGAGGCCCTGGACACCACACCACACGCTACACCGGTGACCTGAGTTTGGGAACGAGCCTGGGCTGTTGTGGATTGGCTGGGGGAAGGACTGAGTGTCCCAACAGATGCTCTCCTCCTCCTCCTCCAGGGTGGGGTGGGTCACCGGGCAGCTGACGTGTCCGCGGCACTACCGCAGGTGGAAGCACAGGAAGTAGAGCCGACGGCTCTTCAGTGGTGGGGTGAGGAGGGTGCTGTTCGGTGCTTGACTACGCACGCCGTCAGTGTGGACGTCAAGTCCTTCACGTCGGCGCCCTCAGGAGCTGGGACCTACAAAACAGGGGAAAATGCAAACACCCCCTGGGCATCGTGCACTATGATGCCGGGATCCTGGTACGAAAGGACCTGGCCAAGGAATGGAGCGGGGATACAAAAGGCCCCCACCTCGGAAAGGCCCAGGGCAAGTAAAAAAATAAATAAATTACACAGTAAGACTCAAAACATGAAATGTTAAGCATTTATTTAAAATTTGGTGACCAGGATATCCCTTCCCTAAAACCCCACATGCTTTGCACACACAGCCTTCCCTCTTCTCAAACCCATTACAACAGCTCCCCATTAAGTCCGAACCATCCACTGCTTAACCTGATACAAAATGGCCACCCAGATGAAAATGAGTGTTAATTATATACCCATCACAGAGGAAAATGGCTTATTTATCTCATTCCAGTTTTATGTTCCCTTCATAAATAATCAAGAACCTTCCTGGAGACTGATCTAATAAAAATGAAATTTTTGGGGGTGATCATATCAGATGACCTCAAGGTCAGCAAACAATGCGAGAACGCAGCACTAAAAGCTAGTGGCATCCTAGGATGCATAGGAAGGGGTTTTACAAGCAGGAGGCATGAAGTGATCATGCCTCTGTATCAGTCCCTGGTAAGGACCCACCTGGAATACTGCATCCAGTTCTGGAGGCCACACCTCAGGAGGGACATAGATAGGCTGGAGACTCTACAGAGAAGAGTATCAAAGATGGTGCAGGACTTGCATCAGAAATCATATGAGGCCAGACTCGATGAACTCAAACTATACTCCCTAGAGCAGCACAGGAATCGGGGGGGGGGGGGGACAGGATAGAGACATTTAAATACCTTAAAGGCAACAACAAGGTACACGTGCAGAACCCCTCAGGTAAAAGACTATAGTAGGACAAGAGGGCATGACCATCGCCTTAAGGAAGGTAGTTCAGGAGCAATATGAGGAAATTCTTCTTCACGGAGCGCGTTGTCAAACCGTGGAATAGCCTGCCGGAAGGGGTGGTGGGAGCGAAGGCGGTTGGGGAATTTAAACGGGCATGGGACAGGCATTGTGGGATACTCAAGAAGGCAAATATGTGGGGGGGGGTAGGAAACCAAGGGCAGACTTGATGGATCATATGGTCCCCACCTGCCGACAACTTCTATGTTTCTGAAATTCAAATACCTGTAAATTTTCTTTCTCCAACTGCTGGTCACAGGACTTTATTACCACTGGGATATTCCTTCTTAGGCTTCTGTAGAGGAAAGAAGTAGATTTTGACACAGCAGCACAGACCCCCTCCTCCCAAAAGGACTGTGCTAGCTTGTTCTAAAGCAGAAACATTTCAGGTACCAAACTAACCAATCTACAACAAACATGATAGATCAATATACGTATTCACGTATTTATTCAGTGCACATAAGTATAAAGATGCCTTGACAGCTGCCAATTTCTCCCAAATGGTTAAAACACCCACCCAAGTAAACTACAGAACAGGTACCTCAACTCTTCTGGACTTGGTTCTTACAAACCGCCCTGAACACACTACTAATACAGTAGTTCTCCCCGACTGTATAAGCAACCACTCACCAGTCCTACTCTCATGGTCCAACAAATTCATTAAGACCCCCCTCCCCCCCCCAAATCATCAACAGTAGAAAACTACTACCTGGCCCCACCTGTGGCCGCTAAAAACATGCCTACGAGATCACGACTGGTCACCTATAGATGCAGCCCCAGATGTGGACACTGCACTTGACTACAGTATCCAAAGTTTCAACACAGCCTGTGATGCACATGCACCCTTCATGAAACGCAAGATTAAAGGTGTTAACAACCCCTGGATCAACCTTGGTCTCCTTGAGCAAATGAAGGCTCGGGATCATCTCTGGCAACGTGCTAAACTGACCAGAAACAGGACAGACACTCAAGCCTTCAAAGCTGCAAGAAATGCCTGCACCCGCGCGATTCAAAACGAAAAGGCCAACTACTACAACAGAGTGCTAATAAACTCTTGGAAAGATGGAAATAAGTTTTGGGCCAACCTAACGGAACTAACTGGAAAAAAAAAAAATCCCACCTGCTATGGTCCATGTAAATGGCCACATCATCACAGATCAGGTCACCGTGGCAAATGCCTTTAATGCAGCATTTACCAACCTTAGCCATGTTTTACTGCCAACTTTCTTTGATCCCCTCAAAATACCATTAACTCAGTCAAAGTCAGAAATTTGGAGGGAAATCCGCCATTCTATTTCAAAGCCGTCTCCAAGGACATCACAAAAAAGTACCCTTCGAGTACTTGGAAAGTCTAGATCAAGCAGCTTTACCCCCACCTGAAACCTCATATTCTTACCCTCGATGAAGTCCTGACCCTCCCCCAAAATCCTTAACAAATCTCTCATGCTCTCACAGTTCCCCCTAAAATGGAAATCAGCAATGGTGACACTTATCCACAAAAGTGGTGATAAATCTGTTACAAGCAACTGTAGACCAATCTCCATTCTCCCCCCCCTCTCTCAAAAGCACTGCAGAGAATAGCTGCTGACCAACTGATAGAATACCTTACTAGGTATAACCTGCTACGTCAAGAACAACACGGATTTCGCAAGGGCCACAGCACGACCACAGCACTCCTAGAGCTTACCTCCTACATCCACAATGCCCTGGACCAAGGGGATCTCATTGGCGCCTCCTTCATCGACCTAATTAAGGCGTTTGACACCGTCAACCATTCACTACTGCTTCAACAACTATCTCTAATAGGCCTATCTCCGGACACCACTCTTTGGTTTCAAAGCTACCTCAGTGACCGAACACAGCAGGTAAAAACTGGCGAATCACTCAACATCCTTCTTGGTCAGATCAGGAGTCCTACAAGGATCCATCCTGGGTCCTATGCTTTTCAGCATTTTCCTAAACAGCCTCCCTTCGTCTTGCTCAGAAAAAAATCCTACTCTATGCCAATGATGCTGTCATCTTCACCTCCCACTCTGACCCCTCCTTTCTTCAGTTGATACTACAAGAAAGCTTCACTGATGTAGAGGCATGGTTTAAATCCCACAAACTTATTCTTAATTACAGCAAAATCAAATCAATGCTGTTCCATGGTACCCACAGCAAACATAAAAACAGAGACCTCTCTATCTCAAACAGCAAAGGGGCCACCCTTGAACAAGTACATCTATTTAAATATCTTGGGGTGATTCTTGACCCAACACTTAGATACTCTAAACATATCAACTACGTAGCAAAAACCGTGAATACCCGCATAGGCCTGCTCTACAGACATAAGAACTGCCTCACGGATGAAGTCCTAAGCACTGCCATTCACAGTTCAGTAATCTCTATAATAGACTATGGGCTTGTGATCTACGGGTCTGCCACTGACACAGCTCTCCGACGCACTGCCACAGCACTAAACAAGGCATGTCGTCTCCAAACATCTGCAAACTGCCTTACACACACCTGCGAGATTTACGAACACGCAAACTGGCTCCAACTATCTGGCAGAATTAAATATCAAACCTGCATCCTAGCAAAAAAGCAAACACTGGACCTACTACCCCCTGGATCACAGGCACTACTGAGACCATATAGCGGTCCACAATAAACCAGGAATTCAAACAACCTCTCCTTCACTGTTCCCCTTTGCAGGACTACCCAAGGCCAACGACCCTTCTTTTCAGGAGCCTCCTCCTGGTTCAACACCCTGCCAGCAGAAGTTACCAGCAAAGCAATCCTGGGTGCTTCAGCTCAGCCTGCATCAATACCTTATCTCCTGTGCCTCCTGACGGCCACACCTAAATGGTTTGCCCCCACCCGCATACCCCACCCTTCCTCCCTACTCCTTCCCCTCCTCCCTACTCCCTCCACACACCTCCTCGCTGCCAGCTGCCTGACCATACCTCTCAACTGTCCCTGATTTTCAGGGACGTCCCTGATTTTACCTCAAAATTTTACTCTGTCCCTCCTAAAAATTGTGTTTCCATGACCAAACAGCAGGGGCTGTAAGCACAAAATAATGTCAAACATTAAAGTTATAGACTTGTTCTTCCTTAGAAAATGCATTTTACACTAAGCCCTTTATTCTACCAGCTTCCTGAGTGGATAATGCCAATTTTGAAAATGTGTCCCTGATTTTGGTCCTTTGTCCCTGATTTTTTTAAGCCTTGTCCCTGATTTACGAGGCAGGAGGTTGAGAGGTATGCCCCTGACCCACCCCCACTCCCTCTTTACACCAGCCTCTGGCCTCGCCTCCCTCTGTCGGATGGCTACCTATACGAATCTATACTGTTTAAATTATTATAGAAGTGATTTGCACAATTGTGATGTTTTGGTAATTGACAAAGCCCTTCGGCTGCTATATTTATACTCTTTTGCACAATACCACTGCCTGTCATAATGATTCAAGTAACCTGACGTGGAACCTTTGTAAAAGAGCCCCTGCCTCAAAGGTGTACCTGATTCCCTTAAATAAATAAAATAAATATTCAGTTTATGAGTGTAAAGACAGACAAACAGCAGCAATGGAGGAGCCAGCCCTGCGACCAGCAGTCGGAGAAAGAATATTTACATTTTTTCTCTCTCCTTCTGCTGGTTGCAGAGATTCATTCCGACTGGGATGTACAACAGCAGTGATAATGAAGCCTAAATGTATATATCCATATCAGAAAAAATGATAGTAATGGTACTACGAAGGGCCACCCAATGGCTCAGTGGAAGCACTCTGTTTCCATGCTGGCAACACAGGTTCAGAAGTGAGCCTGGGTCTACTGAGATCAGGCAGCCAGACTGGGCAGTGCTCTCAAGGGGAGCGTGAGCTAGTCAGGGAGGGAGGCAGGCAGGTTTTGATGCAGCCAAGGTCCCATGCGGGAGTGGCATCAGCCCACACATGCTGCTGCTGTCAAGGTCAGCAGAGATTGCGCCCGCTGTCACAGGGTGGCGGGAGGGATGAGGGAGAAAAAGAACAAAAAAAAAAAACTAATGCGCAACAGCCATCACAAATGATGATCCCCTTTGGTTCTCAGGCCCTGCTCCACACAGATCCTCACTGGTCATGACAGCAGGGAGGGAGAGTGGCAGATGGGGCTGGGCGTCTGTGGAACAGAGACCCAAAGTGAAGGAGCAGGCAGCAGCTAGCAAGTTAGTATATCATGCTAGAGAAGTTGCTGAAAATGTGTATATAGCACTGCATGTGTGCCATATCAGTGTCAGCCAGAGATTTCATTCATAATGCTGCCCAAAAGGAGAACAGCGGCCTTATACACTGCATTCAAGTTGACCCTATAGAATGGACTCCTGATGAGAGGAGACAGGCAGCCCACCAGAATATATTCTACCTGCTAGGCTTGATCAAAGATAAACTGATCAAACAGTGTTGCACAAACACTGGGTGCAAGATACAGCACTACAATCAACCAATCAAAATCTTTATCTTCAAGGCGCTCTACGATCGCTACATGAAAGCACCTTGCAAATGTTTTCCTCACCACTAGCCCACTAATTCCGCAACAATTTTTTTTGGCTTTTAACTTAACCACCAAGTACCTGTCTGCAAGCGACTGGGTGCAACTGACAAGCTACAACAAGGATAAATGGGCATATCATCCTCTATTACTAACAACCTTCTTGCTCTGGGTCCCTAGACGCCTGCACTGGTCCAAGCCGCATAAGCCTCAGAAGTGTAATTCTATTGACTACGAGGTACAGCAACTGTCTCTTAAACTCCTACTCCTCCTCCTCTTGATATCAGGAAGTGTCCACTCAAATCCTGGCCCTGTCTCCTACAGTACAACAAAGCCTGCCAAATGAAGGGGGCTCAAAATTGCTACCTTAAACATCTGCAGTCTCCTCCCAAAACTGGCCTCCTTCAAATCTCTGCCAGCCAGCACAACCCGGATATCCTTGCCATCACGAAACTTGGCTGACACCTAATACTCCAGATCCTGCCATCTCTATACAAGGCTACAAGATATGCAGGCTGGATAGGACCTCAAAAGGGGTGGTGGTGCAATCTACATAAGGACTCACCTCACCTGTCTTCCTGGTTCTTACCCACCACAGAAACCTCAGTGCAACTCCTCCCTATCAAGATACTACTTGGTGCCCAAAACAAAGTCCTCACGATTGCTGCCATATCCCACCAAAGATCCTGATCCCGCTCATAGGCTGTCCCTTAGTCTGGCACACAACCTCTGACATCGAACCCTTCTCCTTGGGGACTTTAATATAAATGGCTTGCTCCTGATGCAGGGTCAAACAAAGATGCTGTCCTAGCAGCAAATTTAACACAAGTGGTAAACTCCTACCAGGAAAACTCACAAATCAGGGACCAGCACCCTCATTGACTGGATCCTTACCAGCCACCCTACCAGTATAACCAATGTAAATGTTCTCCTGACTCGCCTAGTGATCACTTCAATACTATGTACCTGACATATAAGTTTCATAAGCCGCCTCCAAAAACCATCTATAGCAGAATCCTACCTTATGGCAACCTTACTCATCTCAAGACTTGTCTTAGGCAGATAGACTGGTCCTTGATTTACAAAACTCAAGATGTTGACCTAGCCCTTGATTACTTTATTACTACTTTCAACACTGCCTGTGACACCTATGCACCAGTAAAAAAGCGCAAAATCAAAGCACTTCCAAATCCCTGGCTCACGGCGAAGCTATTGGCACAACTCAAAAGTAGGGATCACCTCTGGGCCACTGCAAGAGCTACTGGCACTCTGTCGGACATCCAAAAATATAAACAGGCTCGCAACCACTGTACTAAACAGATCCGCTTGATGAAGAGCTCCTACTTCAAGAATGCCCTCTCAACTCCTGGGTGAAGGGAAATCCTTCTGGGACAACATAAGAAATATCATGGGTCAGCAGTCCAAATCCTCTCCTACAATAATGAATGTGGATGGAACCACTACATTAGACCCAGAGATCACTGCAAACACCTAAATGATACTTCACGGACCTTAGTGGTGTCCTCTCATCTGATTTCTTCACTGATGCTGACCCTCCAATTTCTACTTCTACTGCCTCTCCAACCAAACCACCCTTCCATTTCAAACTAGTAAAGGCACATGAAGTCTATAAATATGTAAAGAAGGCCATTTCTAAGTCCCGAGCAAGCAGCGACACTACTGACCTTAAACTTCTGTCCCTCACTCTGGAGGAAGTACTGCTCCCCCTCACAAAAATTTTCAATCTCTCCTCTGCTACAGCCAATTCCCTAGGAAATGGAAGGCTGCAGTTGTCACCCGGTGCACAAAAGTGGTGATAAGTCACTGCCTGGTAACTATCGCCGATATCAATACTACCACCTCTCTAAGGCCCTTGAACGCTTTGGTAGACCAACTTTCAGACTACCTGGAAAGCACAACATCCCACGCACTCAGCAGCATGGATTTAGGAAAGGGCACAGCACATCGACTGCCCTACTTGAATTCTCAGGAGCAATCCACAATGCCATGGACAAAGGAAACCTAACTGGAGCAGTCTACATTGACTTAACCAAGGCATTTGATACAGTACACCATGGCCTACTTATCAAACAACTACTATCCCTAGGCCTCTCACAGGGTCCTGGTGACTGGGTAAAAAATTACCTTGCTCAGCGCTCTCAATCTGTAAACGTAGCTGGAGTTCTCTCAGACTCAAAACCGGTTTGCTCAGGAGTTCCCCAGGGATCCATCCTGGGCCCTCCTTTCAGCCTTTTCCTAAACTCCCTCCCCAAAACCTGCCCTGAACAAATAATCCTCTATGCCAATGATGCCGTGATTCTTGCCACTCATAAAGATCCAAACCTCTTACGCCTCAACCTTCAGCATGCTTTTTCCAAAGTTGAGATGTGGTTCCTTGAACATAAGCTGGTTCTAAACCACAAAAAAACTAAATCCATGCTCTTCTCTAACCCACAAAACAAGAAACGGCAAGTCACCATTAATACATACCTAGGAAATACCCTTGAACAAGTGCCAATTTTCAAATATCTTGTAATCAACTTTGATCAAGGCCTAACCTTTGCAAGTCACATTGATAGTACAGCAAAAACTATTAATCAGCTTAATTGGGATTCTGTATCGGAACCGATAGCTCACCCATTCTGCACTGAGGATTGCCATCCAATCCTTCTATCATCTCAGTCGCTGACTATGGCTTAGTTATATATGGATCTGCCACTACTACAGCACTTGGTCGCATTACAACATCCTTAAAATAAGGCCTGTCGGCTGCTCACTGGTGCACATCGGCGTACCTCACACATGTGAACTCTATGCTGACTCAGGTTGGTTGCAACTCTCAAACCGGATAAAGTACCTTACCTGCCTGATAGCTAAAAATCCACTCTGGGCCTCACTCCACCCTGTATCCAAGACCTGTTATGCCAGCGCAGCACCCGCTTTACCAGAAGATCAGAACACCAGCCTCTCCAAGTCCCCTGATGCCGACTTCTAGGACAAAGATCATTTGCCTATCGTGCCCCCAGCTGGCTAAATGCCCTCAGCAGTCATATTACTGTCTCCACCTCTAGGTATTTTCAAATCAAGGCTGTCTCTCACCTTGCCACCTCCAGCTCCTGTGACTGCCCTGATTAAACCTCCTATTTTCTCACTACCCACCCTGTTCCGTTATTTGACAAAGACATGTTTGGGAAACCTTTTCTCCTGCTATTGTCTGCTCCCACACCTTTCACTTACCCTCTCCGTTCTGGACTTTTTCCTATTTGTTTCTCCTAATCTGGCATGACCTCTTTCTTGTAATAATAATGTGATTATTGATATCTCATGTCCTTTTGCACAAATGATTTGATATGTATTTGTATATGTTTTCTTGCTCTTGACACAACACAAATTGTTGTGTTATCTATGTAACCTTTTGTACTGTACCTAATTGACGTGGAACCTTTGTAAAAGAGCCTCTGGCTCAAAGGTAGTAATTCCTAGAACAATAAACTAAACTAAAAACTAAACTCCCCCTTTCCATCCTGACGCTCGCCATGTTTCTACCCCTGGCTCTCACTCTTTCCCTATTAACTCCTCCTGCTGCACCACCCTTCCCTGTCCACTCCAGTCTGGCTAAAGTCCCACCCCATCCATAGCAGTGTCCCAATTATCTACCCCTCCTCCGTCATTATCATAATAAACAAGTACATGACAGCCATCAACAATTTCTGTGGTTTTAGCTCAATATTTCCCCCAGTCGTCAGTAATATATCCCTCCTCTTCTTTACCTCTCTAACATGCCACCCCATACACGGCCTCTTTCCCCTATATGTGTAGTTGCCGGCTGCCTCACTCAAAAGATCTCTGCTTATAACCCCTGTATGCCTATGGTTGATTGTACATCTGCTGACCTCTTCAACTGTAAAATAATGCTGTTTTTTTTTATTTATTTCAACCTTGTACTGTACTGTATACACTGTATATACTTTTTCTTCCTTGTGTATTATTGCTTTTTGTATACCTGCTTCTGTACTGTACTTTGATGTATTCATGACCAGGTCCACCTTGCAAATGAGTCTTGCTCAATGGTGCCCGCCTGGATAAATAAAGATTTTGATTGATTTGATTGATTGACTTCAGGCATCTACTGCAGTTAATGGCGTCACACTCCAAGGTGGTCTATTCAATCTTGGCATGCCCAGTGATACTGGGCCCCAACCCAGACACCCCACATCATCTGTAGTGCATGCTGGGACCTAAGAACTGTGTCTACTTCCCAGGGAGGCAGACAGATGTTACCTCTGCTGCAGGAAATGTGTCTGCAACCTTTTTTGTCGTCTAATGTCGGGCATTCCAGATGGAGTACGGCTGACCAAACACAGTCTGTTCCGGATGCGTCCACCCTCATACCGTACAGTCTCTGTACCACTTAAAAGAAAAAAGATAACCTTACCGTCAAGCCAGATTCTCTCGACTGCAATGGGAAGGACTTGCAGGGTGTTTGTTCGAATCAAGGCAGTGAAGCAAGCAAGTCTGAAACAGAGCCATGAGGAAACCATGGCCGCTGGTACTAAATGTAAGGTGGTTCACAAGAAAAGAGACCCGTAAACACTATTGTCAACCTCTGCTACAGCCCAGAAACGGCAACTGCTCAGTCAGATGACAGGAAAATACAAATTTAAATACCTGTAAATTTTCTTTCTCCGACTGCTGGTCTCTGGGCTCCTCACTTCTGGGTGGTCCTTCCTGGAACCATGTGACAGGCAGGAGGTAGGCTGATCTCTACAGGCAGGAGACGACCTCCCATCCACTTCCTTTAGACATCAGTACTTCTATAGCCTTAGTCTTCTGAGGAAACACATAACTTGGAACAAGCACAAGAAAGGTTGGTGTAACTTTCGGCCTAATGGCCGACTTTCAGCATTCTGGAAGGGACCGAGCCCGGAGACTAGCAATTGGAGAAGAAAATTTACAGGTATTTAAATTTCTACTTCTCTCTCCTAAAGCTGGTCTCCAGGCTCCTCACTTCTGGGATATACTAAAGCAGTACACCCCTACACTGGGTGGGAATAAAGTTCATAGTCCTCTATGGGTCCTCCACTGCCTGGAGGACCCTGCGATAAATGACCCCTCACTTGAAGTGACATCCAACTTGTAGAATTTCACAAACGTGTGTATCGATGACCATGTTGCCGCTCTACAAAAATCTGCCGGGGAAGCATCGCGGAATTCCGCCCAGGACGCAGCCATCGCTCTGGTTGAGTGTGCTTTTATGGGTCCCAGCAGGTCAATTCCAGCCTTCTGGTAGGCCATGACTATGGTGGAGCGAATCCACCGAGCAATAGTGTCCTTTGATGCCTTCTTACCCACATTCGGGCCTGACGTAAGGACGAATAGGCTTGAAGTCTTGAGGATTGAGTCAGATCTCTTAATGTAACTTTTGAGGATCCTCCGAGGATCCAATGTGTGAAATTCTCCCTCTTTCTCATTCTTGGGGTGAGGGCAGAAAGAGGGAATGTTCAAGACTTGGTTGCAGTGAAAATGGGATAACACTTTAGGTAAGAATGCGGGATCAGTCCGCATGACTACCGAGTCTTGATAAAAAATGACAGTGCCCCTAACTCACTGATGCGTCGGGCTGACGTGATAGCGATGAGAAAGACGGTCTTCACAGAAAGATGGAGCAGGGACGCCTCCTTTAAATGCTCGAACGGTGGTTTGGTGAGCACTTTGAGGACTAGGTTGAGCCTCCAGGGAGGTACCACCGGTTTTATTGGAGGACGCTTCAAGGTTGCTGCCCTCAGAAATCTACAGACATGAGGAAGAGCTCCTAAAGATTCGCCCGAGTCTGCTAACAGCAGAGCCCCCAAAGCAGACACCTGTACTCGTAAGGTAGTCGGTTGTAGACCTTTGTCAAAACCCTCCTGAAGGAACTGGAGAATGGTAGGGAGAAAGACTGAGTCATCCGAGAGGGAGGAGGCTTGCAACCAGAATATGAATTTTCTCCAAATCCTGTAGTAAACCCTGGAGGAGGAGGCTCTCCTGGATTGAATCACTGTTTCTATGACAGGCTCCGAGAAGCCGAACTCCTTGAGAGTTTCCCGCTCAATCTCCACACCGAGAGGGACAGATTGTGAGGGTTTGGGTGTCGTACCGGTTCCTGATGAAGTAGGTCTGGGCTCGGCTGGAACATTAGGGGAGACTGACAAGACATTTGGACTAACCGTGGAAACCATGGTCTGCGGGGCCAGTGTGGGCAGACCAGAATCACCTCGGCTTGGTCCTGGGCAATCTTGTGCAGTACCGTTGATATGATTGGAATTGGTGGGAAGGCATAAAGGAGGTCGAACCGATCCCAGTTGATAGAGAATGCGTCCTGAGCAATGGCCTTGACGTCCCTGCTGAGGGAACAAAATATTGGAATCTTGCAATTTTTTTGGCAGGCGAAAAGATCTACCTGAGGGAAGCCCCACCACTCCATGGTGAGCTGGAAGGCGCTGTTCTTGAGCGCTCACTCTCCTGGGAGGATGTCCTTTTGACTTAGCCAATCTGCTGTGACGTTTTCTTGGCCTGGAATGTATGCCACCCTTAGACTTGTCAGGTTGACTTCCGCCCACTGGAAGAGGAGAAGAGCTTCTTGTAGCATCCGGGAGCTCTTCGTGCTGCCCTGGTGGCTGATGTAATCCATTGTTGTCCGGTTGTCCATGAGTATCAGGACGTCCTGGTGGGATACTTGAGGCCTGAATTGCTGTAGTGCCAGATGGACTGCCCTCGTCTCCAGCACGTTGATGCTGTAAAGAGACTCCGACCGAGACCACTTGCCCTGTGTCGAAAGCTGATCCAAATGCGCTCCCCAGCCCCAGAGACTGGCATCGGTGGTCACTCTGATCTGGAGCAGGTGTCCCAGAGTGAGACCCTTCATGATTTTGTCCTTCCGAGTCCACCAATTCAGGGACTTCGTCACCTGGTGTGATATTTGAATCCTCTGATCTAATGTGCCCCTCGATTGGAGCCACTGCCGGAGAAGAGAGGACTGGAGAAGCCGCATGTGGGCAAGTGCCCAGGGGACTGATTCTGCCAGGGATACCATCGTCCCTATGAGTTGCATGAAGGAGCGGGCCGACGGAGAGTGGGCTGTCCGGAATTTGCGGATGAGGACCTCCAGCTCCTTGAATTTCAGTTCTGTGGGGAATACCTTGTTTTGGGTCATATCAAAGTTCATCCCCAGATGGGAGAGAGCCTGAGATGGACGTAGAGAACTCTTGCCCTGATTGACCACAAACCCCAGAGAGGAGAGGCACCGTGTAATCTCCTTCACTGCCTGAACTGCTTGATCGAAGTCTGAGGCTTTGATTAGAATGTCGTCCAGGTATGGGAATAGCTGAATTCCTTGCATTCGGAGGCGAGCTACCACTGTCACGAGGACTTTGGAGAAGACTCGGGGGCTGTGGAAAGACCGAATGGCAGCGTCTTGAACGGATAGTGTTGCCCTTCTACTGAGAATCTCAGATATTGAAAGTGTGCCCTCCTGATGCGAATGTGTAGACAGGCATCTTGCAAATCTATTGAGGCCAAAAAGTCCCCCTGATGGATTTCTCGAATGGTGGATGACAGGGTCTCCATCTTGAAAGTTCTGTGACGCACATAGCTGTTTAGAAACTTGAGATCTAACACTGGCTGGAAACCGCCTGAGCGTTTTGGTACTATGAAGAATAGTGAGTAGACTCCTCTGTTCCTTCCCAGTGTGGGAACGTGTTCGATCGTTGCTGACTGAATGAGATCCGTAATGGCTTGTCGGGTTGCCGCTCGCTTTACTGGATTGTTTGATATTGGTGAGGGGACTATGTGGGGCAGGGGAGGCCAGGAATCGAACTCAATGAAGTACCCCTCGCGGATTACTTCCAGTACCCACTTGTCTGTGGTGGTGTGGACCCATTCCTTGAGAAAGTTTTAAAGTCTGCCCCCGATGTGAGGATGGTTCCGTGAGTCCTCACTGTGATTTCTTGGAGTCGCCCTCGAAGTCCCAGGCGCCTCCTCGTCCGCCTCGGAAGCCGCTTTGGTTATGTGTGTTGAACCAGGAGCGTCTGCCTGGGGTTATTCTGTTTTGCCCCCTGGAAAAATGTTGGGTCCGAAAATTCTGTCTTGAACCAGAGTTCCAGGGTCTAGCCCTTCTTCGGGCTTGCGGCATCCGCATTTTCGCCGTTTCACCGGATTCCTTGACTGCCTCTTTTAGAGTTGAGCCAAAGAGAAGGTCTCCTTTATAGGGCACGTTGACCAAGTGCATCTTAGATGAGGCATCGGCCTGCCAAGCTCGAAACCATAAGTTGCGTCGAGCCAAGGTCTGGTAGAACACAGCCTGAGCTGCACATCTGACTGCTTCTTCTGATACGTTGGCCAAATAAGCAGATGCTAGACTCATGAGCTGCAGCTGCTGTAAGACGGACTGGTTCTTGTCTGGCTCGTCAGCGAGCTGGAATGCCAGGCTGGTGGCCCAGGACAGCGCGGCTCTGGCAGAGTAGAGGTTTGCCGTAGCTGCTTTGAGGGAAGTTGCAGTGGACTGGAAAGCCTTCTTTAGAGAGGTGTCCACTTTCCTGTCCACTGGGTCTCAAAGGGAGGCCCCACCTTCTGCTGGGATGATCGTTCTTTTCGTGAGGTTTGAAATGAGCGGATCTATCCTAGGGCACTCTAGCCACTTCTCCGTAGGCCTCTTGTCGAACTTTAGGAGTTTAGTTAGGCGGCGAGGGACTGGGAAGGACCGTTCAGGCCCCTGCTATTCTTCCTTTAAGAGGTCCTCAATAGCTGGAGGCAAAGGGAAGGTTGTCACAGGCTTTGGGGCCGAGACTAGTCTGAAAGCCGGCTTCTGTCTCTTATGCTCTGAGGAAGGTGGCGAGTCAAGGTGGATCTCTTTGGACACCTTTTTAATGAAAAAATCCAGATCCTCCAAATCGAAGTTCCTGGTTGGCGAGGATCCCGAGTCTGAATCGGAGTTGCAGAGTTTGCCTTCTTGTAAGGACGAACAGTCTGACCCAGTAGGAGACCTGTCTCGCTTGTACTTTCCGTGGGCTAGGTCCCTGTGTCTGGAAGAACTCCTGGACCTGTATCTCGATCTCTTCCTCCTTCTCCTCCTATCGTGCTTTGAGGAGTGGGGAGAGCCCTCGTCCGAGGATAAAGAAGGGGTCCGCTTGAGCGTGGCCTTTCTGTAAGTCCTGGATTCCCTGGGCTGTTGCAAAATATCAAAACATGCAGGATTGAGGGCAAAAGCTCTATTCAGTTTGGCAATCAGATCTGGGGCTAAGGCCCCAGCTAAGTGGTGCTGCTCTAGGGCCGGTGAGTGTCCCGAGCCCCTGGGCTGTTCCTGAAATTCTGATGCGGAAACTTCATCCTCTTCGTCCTAAGCAGGTGAGGCAGTGCTGTCACATTTGACGCACAGTGACCCTGCAAAAGTCGCCAGCATCGGGGTTCTACATTTGTGGCACTTCCTGCCCCTGGCGGGGGGGGGGGGGCCTGACCTTATCTTTAGTGGGAGCCATCCCTCTTGGAGACCCAACTTGAAGTGAGGGGGAAAAACACCACTTGTCCCCTTAGGCTCGGAGAAAGTCTGCCCCTTTAAGAGCTGTTGCCAAGGCTCTGGACAGTGCTGAGCTGAAGAAAGCCCCCCCCCTTCAATCTTCTAGCTCGGAGAAAGTCTGCCCTTTCAAGAGCTGTTGCCCCTTTAAGAGCTGTTGTCAAGACTCTGGATGATTTTGGGGCAAGCTCCTGTGTGTCTCTGGAGCTAGGGGTGAGATCTAATGTCCCCAATGCCTCTGGAGGACTGCCCGGCGCTACCTTTTAGCGTTTTATAAATGGCGATGGGAGGCAAAAATCGACCGGCTCTCCGACTGGCAGTCGCACCGGCGGCTTGTTTGTCCCATGGCCGCTGACCCAAAACGCAGCCTCCGGTGCCTGTGTCGATGAGCTGAATAACTCCTTGTGCTCGTCGACGCTGCTGCTCACCGCTGGCGCTGCCTGGGGCTTCACAAGTGTCCCTGGCACAGGCGCGCAGAAGGATGAGGGAGGCTTGAGGGGGGGTCCTGAATCGTCAACCGCCTAAGCGTGGAAAAAGCACTGGTGCTGCCTGGTCCTCCTCCTAGCGCAGGAACGTGTCATGAGGGCAGACAGGGAGCCCATCTGTCCAGCTTGCAAGGCTGAGACTGGGGTCCCTGAATTCGCGTTCCAGAGCGCTAACGAAATGTAGGCAAATAAAAGTAAAAGACTCACTATTTTCCTTGCTGGACTCCTGGGCTGTCACTTCTGTGACAGAGTGATCCTGTAGAGCTCCTGCCACTAGACAGGAAAGGAAGTAAACTGGTGTCTAGAGGAAGTGGATGGAAGGTCGTCTCCTGCCTGTAGAGATCAGCCTACCTCCTGCCTGTCACGTGGTTCCAGGAAGGACCTCCCAGAAGTGAGGAGCCTGGAGACCAGCTTTAGGAGAGAGAAAGTCCTATAGAATAAAATAAAAAAAGAAAACATACTCAAAAGAAGATCTGTGCTGCTGTCCGCTTGTGAGAGCAGAGCTGTGCCCTAATCTGCCTGACTCCATGGAGGCAGAAAGAAGACCGGCAGAATCCAAAGGGGGGTCCGGCCTGCACTGCTGTACTTCCTGCCTCTACGGAAGCCTAAGAGGAAAGATCCCAGTGGTAATGAAGCCCTGTGACCAGAATAAGAAGAGAGAGAGAGAGAGAGAAGGATTTAGTTGCACGAGCTGTCCTTTACAGCATATGGCTTTGTGTGGAGCTACAGCAAGAATATGCCCCTTTTTTCCCCATTCTAATGAGCAAGTCCACAGTTTAGTTTTGGGTTTCTTACTGCAATGCAGTCCATATTATGCCTAAATTTTGTGTCCATAACTTTTTTTTATATATCTGTTTCCCCATCTCTTGTAAGATTACCTTTTTTCAATTTCAGTTCCACTTTGGGTATTTTAAATCTACTCTGTTCAATGAAATAAAGGATTTAAGAGACCGTCTACAGCAGAGGTTCTCAAATGGTGAGGCCTCCCTGAAGAGGCGCCAAGCTGCTGCCTGGATGTTTACTGTGCTGTCTGTGCCAGCACCTATCTCCTCCCCACTCCTCATCTCCTTGGCACAAACTCCATGAGCAGCACAGAATTAGGCAGCATTAGGCCAAGACCAATCACTAATGCGATTAGCTGACCAATCAGAGGTTGCTCCCATCAGCCAATCACTTGCCGGGAAACTCAAATATTTAGAGCAATAAAAAGGTTTCCTCTCGTAGCTCACCCCTTCTCGGACGCCGACTGGACAACATGGCGAACTGAGGAGACCACATAGCACCAACACTGAGATCGCCGCTAACTGGACAACATGCCAGATCAAAAGACTACACAGAGCTGAGAGAGAAACCTGACTGCCTCAAGCTTTTCTCCAACCTCTGCCTACCACAGACTGCCAGTGCGCACCAGTGCCTCAGCTGACTTCAGCATCACTGAAATTACTGTTCCCTTCAAGTGCAGCAATGCTGCCTAAGGACAGTTTCATTCATCGCCCTTCCCCATTAACTCCACAGGACCCACGCTGACTCCGCCAGACCACCACTGCTAGCTCGTGGACTGCTGCCACCATAACTAGGATCCACCACACCAATGCTGCTGACAGAAATAACAACCAGTAAGGCATTCCAAGCAAAGCTAAAAATGGATGTTGCTCCTGTAATGTGGGTGACGTGTAATCACAGCCTCCTACCCTCTAGTACGGGTGAACTTTTGCAATGAGTACAGCTGGGTGGGTTGGGGGGTCAAGGCAAATGTGCTTTTTCTAAAAGTGTGTGTTAGGTGGAGTACTGCGACTACCCAGTTGTATGTGGGGATGAGGGAGGGGAGAACTAAGTTGAGACCAGAGTGTAACTTTGTTATTAGATTGGCAACCGAAAATGCACATTTTGTCTCCATTCCCACTCCTGCCTCCTACTGCATGGTGACTGAACTTACATAGCAAGTAAACATAGCTTGGAGGGGGGACAAAATGTGCAATCTGCAAAGTTTAAAAAAAAACCAAAAACTTTGTTGTCATTGGACTGGCAACAGAAAAAGCACATTTTGTCTTTAACCCCCCACCCCCACCCCCGGTACAGCATCCCCACAGTCTGTGGCCCCCATCAATGTTTTGGAAAGTGAGGGTACAGATACAATGTTGAATAGGGAATTTATCTGACTGGCAATAGCACTTAATGATGGGGGGCCACCAAGCATAGGGATGTGGTACTTGGAATAAGCGGATCAGTTTTTTTTGGTGGGGGGAGAAGATGGTGGAAGGGCTTAATGACACAATAGATTGTCTGTATAGTTGGGGGGCTCTCTGCATACATTGGACAATAAAGGCCAAATGGAAATGGGAATGATTTTTGTTTGAAGGGGGTGGTCAGACTGCCAGAATGAGAGTGCTGGTTTATGGCAGGAGGTATAGTTCGTGACCTGATTGCCTGTGGTTCATAGGTGGCGGTGGGTGGGAGAACAAAGAAAGGTTCACTCTGTACTCCTTTTTTTGTCGTTGCCCCTCCCCCACTAACACATACACACAGTCTCTCTCGCTCATCACCACAACCAGCCCGCTGCCCAAAAAATAATAAGTATCACTCTGTTCTCCATTTCTGGCCTTTTTTAGTCTCGGAATGAGGAAGTGAGACAAGGGGACAATGAAAAATGGGAACGTCGAGCCATGGATCAGCAGTGTCCCATCTCTTAACCTTCAGTCACTGAATCTTACGAATATCTGCTTCAAATTCTGAATATACAACACACTCTGTGGGCGGCATCTTTTCCATGAGGGACAGAGCAATTTTGAGGAGTAAAATGAGGTATGTCCTTCGTAACCAGAGACAGTTGAGAGGTATGGGTGGAATGATTTTTTCCTGGTATGGTGTCAGGACTCGGAGGTTCAGGATCATGCTGATAAGCCAGAGTGCTGTTTGTGTGAGGATGTGGGGGGGACAGTTTAGAACTAGATTGTGCATGGATGGTAGTGGGTAGGGGAGATCAAAAAAGGAGAGCATTGTAAAAATTTCACTCTGCTCTCCCTTCTTTGTTATCCTCCCACCTACCACCAACCACACATAATCTGATCAAGAACTGTACCCCAAAAAAAACAACACAGACACATTCTCTGTCCGGCTTATTAATACAACCAGCCCTCTCCTGCAAACAAAACAAAGTATCACTCCATACTTCATTTCTGGCCCTCTTTAGTCCATGAGAAGTGGAAACGTCGTGCTGGGGATCAGAAGAGTCCTACTTCTCGAACCTTTGCCATGTAAATGAATGATACAGTCACCCAAAATAAGGCATACCTGGTCTAATATTGAAGGAAAACATCCTCAAATATGGAGATACAAGTTCACAAAATTGTGGAAACCACTGTGTTTATTTTCACAAAGATTCAGGATTGTGGTTATGAGCCAGAGTGCTGTGTGTGTGTGTGTGTGTGTTTGGGGAACAGTTTGAAAAGAGACAAAAGAACCGCCAGTACAGCACTCACCAGTAGCAAAAGTGTTATTTTTATTGCAAGCTATGCAGACATTTTAAATGTCTGTTTGATGTTCATATAACCTGCAATAAAAAGCTGACGTTTCTGCTGCTAAGTGTGGCATTGTTCTTGTTTTTCTCTGTGTTTGACAGATGGGGAGATCCAGGTTGTCCTCCAGCCGAACAGGTGAGGCTCACCTTGACAAACTCCGAGAACCACTGGTCCTACAGTATTTGGGTGTCTCTTATGAAGAGCCTGAATGTCCATTTTGCTTTTGTTTCTGGAAAAGCAGGGTTTTATTGGCAGCTTCTTTGAACCTCCAGTACCCCCCCCCCCTCAAAGTTTACTAGAATACATTTACAGGAGCTGAGTCAAAGTGAAGGGCATGGGCACATGATCAACCCACAACTCATACAAAAGTGTCCTAAAATTCATTGACCATCAGCCTGAAGAGATCCCCCTCCCTCTCAAGTAGGCCCTGTAGGCAGTATGGTAACGACCCACAGAAGACCCATAGGTTGATCTGTAGCTAGACTAGCACACAGCAGAGAATAGAAAATTGACATTTTAAATCTAGCTGTTTTTCACACATAACACAGGAATCTCTGCTCCTAGTCTCCAAGTGTCTTTTCTTTTTCTGCTATTTCACAGTCTCTCTACAAAGTGACCTTGGTTGTTTTCAAGCTGTCTCCACTCCTACAACCAGCATGTTTACTGATAGAGGAGAAAATTCAGAGTCAGACTCAATCCTGAGTCAGCCTATAATGCAACCAGGGAGTTAACAGACTGGGGAATTCTTTAATACGCAACCTTAAAAAGACAATCAACTTTTCCATTCTGCAAATTCCCTCTGCAAACAGAAGCTACTGCTCTACCAAATGAGAACTGACCAATAACTATTTCCTAGTGACAGTTTTCTTTGGTAAAAACATGTTTTCTTCTCAAGTGGCAGACCTCTTAAAGGGGAAGTCTCTCATAGCTTCACACCAATAGTTTCCCAACTCCTTATGTGTAACTGTTGTGTGCCTCCTCCAGTTGCCAGCAGTCCTATTGCTGTCCAAATCTAGATTATAAATAAAAATATATAGCCCCCAGAAGTTATCAATGTGTTTGTCCTCCATTTTACCATCAATGTAGCTGGAGGATGATGTCATCAAAGCAACAGATAATGGTGCTGCATTAAATGCAGTTCCACCAGTAAACCAAACCCACAATGTTTGGTTCACCACTTGAGTAATGGAGGAACCCTTTAAGTGTTGTGCACATCCTGAAGTGAAGGACTAATAGGGATTAGGACCATGTGAGTGTGATGCAGCAGTGATTTGACATGTATATACAGTATTCATATAAGGAAGTGCCTGTATGTGTTGTGTTACTGTTTCTGTTAGCAAACACAGTTTACCCAATAAATGACTCTGGATACAACAAGAGGTTTAAGTGGTATTATCCAGCTGTTGTATTATGTTGTGTGCGTGTGTTAGCATTCTCTGTTTTGATTGACACCAGCAGTGAGAAACAATCTTACAAATATGGCCCTTTCCCTGTGTAACTAGGCAGTCAGTGATTGGATGGCTACTGTAAGGCAATAAAGAGTTCAGCTATAACAAGGAATAGGTTACCAGGACAGCATCAGCTGCAGCATATGGAAGATGGATAATCTAGTGGTTAAATCACAGGCACAAGAATTGGGAGACTCTGGTTCAAATCCTACTAAAGTCCCTTACTCTCTAATACTTAACAAGTTCCCCTAACTTCCTTGGGAACTGTGATGGCCCCTCAGGTCCATGACTTTAAAAATGCCCCCATTCCCATTATAAATCATTAGCAGTGATGTGAGAGCTACAGCATTTCACTTTGAAGGTACTGAGGACAAGCTGTAGCAGCCCCCCCCCGCCGCTTTGTAATGCCAGCATTTGAAGTAGGATGTCCCTCACAAATCAAATGCTACACTTCAGCTGTTGTAGGTAAAGAAACTAATCAGTCTCAGTGTTTGCAGTGCTCTGTATTTGCTTAGCTCATTCCTCCCATTTCATATGCATTCTGTGTCTTGATATTTCCAGTCAAGCTCCAGATTTAAGAACATTTGAAATGTAAACAACTACACTAGAAGTAAGTGATCTAGCTCTCCACTTTCAGGCTGCTGAAATGGGGGTGTATCATTTGTGCAAAGGAGGAATTCAGTCTTGTGTGATCCTTTGGGAAACTGCCCAGGCCTACCTTCTAAATGAATCTTCTCAAGGGTGTTCACCTGGTTCAATACAGATTCACTGCTTGATTGCCTGACTGATTGACTGATTCAGTCTACTGTTCTCCACAACATATTGCAACTGTCTCACAGAGAGAAATGAGCAGTACACAGAAACAGATTCTGTTTCCTGTGAATGAAATACTATTAGATGTATTATTTGCTCTACGCATACAATATTAAGGCTACAAGTACTACTGTCTGTGTGCATTGCATGACAAAACTGTCTTAAGCCATTGCAAGGTTAAACTAAAATCAAGATAGACAGCATCAATACCCTTATGTTTTCTTCTGCACTGTTGCTGCAGTGACATCAGGGAATGGGAGGGGCTGTATTACAAGTGACTCATTTGAATGTAAATGGAGGCTTGCTTGACACTTTACTACCTTGTGTGAGTGCCTGAGACTCTAGATATGTGTTGCAACGGAAGAAATGACTGGTCTCTTAATGACATGTACAGTAATTGATGTAATGTATAATAAATACAGACATATCCAAATCAGAAATATACAGGAGTCTTCTCCTTTAATGTAAGACCACTATAAAAACAGCACAGCTTTTCAAGTGAACTCTCAGTTCTGACTAGATTTCAATGATGAGCTCTAGTGCAATGCCATTTACCCCATATCTGTATCAACAGCTGATGCAAATGTCATCTCTTAATTATTCACTATTCCAAAGAATGTTCATTTTTAAAGAAAATTTGACAGAATAATTAATTTAGCTGAAAAGAAGAAGCACAAACTGACTGCGTTCAACCCTCTGTGGAAATGCACTAAATCTCCTGTTGAGGAAACCACAACACATAAAAGACTCACTGCTACAGTAAGTTGTAGTAGATCATCTAGTATAAACTTTGTGATTACCACTGCTGCCCCCCAGCCCCACCCCCTTGACAATGGATCTCCTCCGGCTCATTCTTCCAGTGTTGCTGGCTCTAAGCCCCCTACTCTATCTCTCCTCCTGCTGGCCGCAGCTTGACAATGTGTCTCCTTGAATTTTACTAGGTAACCTGTTTATATATTCTCTTGATACCTGATTGTATAGCTGGTTATCTTTTATGTGATTGTGTTATAATCTATGTTATGTTACTCGTCCTCTGACGTGGAGCCTTTGTAAATGTGTCCCTGACTCAAAGGCTGTAATTCTGAAATGTTCAATAAATATATAAAATAAGGGGCTAAATTCCACGGGTACCACCAAGGAAAACCGGGCACACACAGAGGAGGTTGTCTGCCTTGAAAGAAAGGTTCAAACTCCCAGATGATGGTGCATAAAAAAATACCATATATAGTACCACAGGACTGGAGAACAGCACATGTAGTGCCGCTCCACAAAAGTGGTCCCAAAGATGATCCAGGGAATTACAGACCAGTCAGTTTGACCTCCACTGTGGGCAAGCTCATGGAGATCATACTAAAGGGAAGGTTGGTGGAATATCTAGAGGAGCATGGTCTCCAGGATGCGAGACAGCATGGATTCATGGGGTGGGGGGATTGTGTCGAACAAATCTGATTGACTTCTTTGACTGTGTCACTAATACTGTAGACAAGGGCCAAGTGGTAGACATCCTCTATCTTGCTTTCAGCAAGGCCTTTGACTCTGTGCCCCACAAAAGGTTGATCAGGAAGTTGGTGGATCCCGGGATTGGGCAAAAGGTGGCCAGATGAGTGGAAAACTGGCTGAAGGACAGAATCCAGAGGGTGGTTGTGGGGGGAGAGTTATCTGGCACAAGACAGGTAATCAGTGGGGTCCCACAGGGCTCGGTGCTGGGGCCGGTGTTGTTCAATGTCTTCATCAATGACACTGGAGATGGCACTAAGGGTAAAATGTGCCTATTCGCGGATGACACCAAGCTCTGTGGGAGAGTGGACACAGCTGAAGGGATACAGGATATACAAGAAGATCTGGAAAAGCTAGGGAGGTGGTCCAGGATCTGGCAGCTTGGCTTCAATGCCAAGAAATGCAAAGTTATGCATATTAGAGCCAAGAATCCTAGGACAGAGTACTACCTGGGTGGAGTCCGAGTATCTGCATCAGAGGAGGAGAAGGACCTGGGAGTGTTGATCACTAGTGACCTGAAGCACTCCATGCAGTGCAAGAAAGCAGCAGTGAAGGCAAACAAGATGCTGGGATGCATATCTAGGGGGATCAGTAGTAGGACAGAGGAAGTTATATTGCCCTTGTACAGGTCACTGGTAAGGGCGCATCTAGAGTATGGAGTTCAGTACTGGTGCCCACACCTCAAAAAGGACATAAACCTGCTGGAGAAGGTCCAGAGGAGGGCTACAAAGCTGATAGCTGGTCAGCAGTGTAAGGCATAAGAGGAGAAGATGATGGCACTGAACATGTACTCCCTGGAAGACAGGAGAGAGAGAGAGAGAGGACATGATTGGGACCTTCAAGTACTTGAAAGGGATAAATACGGTTGATAAGGAGAGTCTCTTTAAGCTGAGTGGCAACCATAACACGAGGGGGCACAGTCTTAAGCTGGAGAGTGGGAGGTTTAGGAGGGAGGTTAGGAAGCACTTCTTCATAGAGAGGGTGGTTTACACTTTGAATGCGCTGCCAGAAGAGGTAATCTCATTGAAGACAGTGGGCAGCTTTAACAGAGGCTGGGACAGGTATGGGGGAGAGTAAGGGTCATGGGTAGGGAGGATGGGAGGAGTGGGGAGAGGGAGCAGGAACAGTAGCTCAAGCTGTGGGCCCTACAACACGAGCAGACTTGATAGACCAAATGGCATTCTTCTGCTGGCTTCTTCATGTGTTCGTATGTAACTGTGTTATGAATTTCAAGGCTGAACACAGTAGCGTGGAAAAGGGGTCAGAGACCACTAGATGCCACAGCACTTCAACCGTATAGGTCTTTCTCAGGGGGCCCTTATATACCTTTGTCTTACTCAGTTCAGCCAATCCTATAGGTGGGTTGCTGCTTACAATTAAAACTTAGCGACTGGTATATAGGCTGGGGGAACAAATACAAATGCATTGGAACAATTTAAAGGCTAATATTCTAACTGGCTGTCTAGTTATGTAGTACTAAACATAACATTACAGTACCAAACTCTGCACAGAAATATTAAAAGACTCAAACTGGTAGAAACCACAAAATCAATTATTTAAAGGAAGGAAGGAAAAGTAATTACTAGTGTACTGCAAGTCAGGAACATTTCATTCTACCATGACCGTTATTTAGTCCATGGAGTTGGATGGATCGCAGGGAAAAAATTCAATAACTCTCCTTCTGAAGCAGGGTTTTTGCCATGAACTGCATGCCATCAGGTGAATTCCCAATATACTGGCCGTACAAAAACAAAGAATACAGGAAGATATTAGAAGTATTCATCTGGTCTTGCTGACACCCCAGTTGGGAGACATTTCTTTGATAAACATGCAATTCATGGCAACAGAAATGGTTGGGAGGAATCCCAGCAGAGTGGACAGGGTAAAAACTCTGCTTCAGAGGGAAAGTTATTGGATCTTTTCCCGGGATCCATCCAACCCTATGGACTAAATAATGAATGAGACCTCAAGCCTTTTCTGTAACTATAATCATTACTCACTTATGTTATGATGCGAGGGCTTCATTAGCAAAAATATTTCAGTATTCTTTTAAAAATAATTAATCTGCGTACTGAGCCTGGATGTCAGGAGAGGAGGCCAGCAACGAGGAAATCAGAGTGTCCCTTGGACACCTCCCTGCTCTGTAGCAACTTCAGGAGGTGGTTTAGTGGAGGTGTTCTTGGTGGTGTGGGTGACCACACACTGCAGAACGCCCCTGTCCACAAGATGCCACCATGGCCGAACAATTGTGGGAGGTGCCCCAAAAAATGGAAAATGACCTCCAGGGACCCGGATGACTGCTGCCATGTCCCCCCATGCCACCCACCCCCAGGCACACTGCTTCCTCATCCCCTCGACTCCTGTGATTCCACCCAGGCCACTTGGAACAGTTACTCCCCTCCAAAGCCCCCTGGGAGAGGGGCCCCCAGGCAGGGATAAGTCAGAACTTCGGACCACAGAGAAGATCAGTGGGGAACTATCGGGAAGTCGGCAGTAGAGGGTAAGATCAGTGGGCATAAGGGACACTGTTGCAGCCCGAAGGAGTGGTGAGCCGTGGGGTGCAACGGAGGAGCAAAAAAAAATCAAACTTTTTCATCTCATTTTTTTAATGTTTCTCTCTTTTAATTGCATCACTTTTTAATGCTGACTAGCCAATGGACTGGCAGATCCCCCTACCTGGACAGGCAACAAAGGGCTACATGGGGAGATCACAGCTTCCTTGGAATCAACCTCTTTCTATTTACACCTCTGTCTCTCTTCAACCTCTGATGCTGTCACCTCCAAGTAATTTGTATCGGTAGAGTTTTGTCTAACTGGACGGCTCAGTAAATTTATCTATTTATTTTTTTCAGGGTAGAATGAAATGTTCCTGTCTTGCAGTACACCAGTAATTACTTTTTCCTACCTTTAAATAATTGATTTTGTGGTTTTCTACCAGTTTGAGTCTTTTAACATCTCTGTGCAGAGTTTTATACTGTAATATTATGTTTAGTACTACATAGCTAGACAGCCAGCTGCAGGGCTAGAAATAATTTTTTGTGTATGGCTGTCCAAGGGACAGGTGCAATATTTATTTTGACTGTCCCACAGAATTTGTACCTGTCCTGTTGATTTTTGTTTACTAATTTTACATTTCCGTTTCTAAATACTAGTTAATATTAAGTGTGCCCCCTGGCTGGCACAGTGCCCTGAAAAGGGCTTAAAGAGCAACTTCCTAGTAGCATCCATCGATTGTAAAATATTTATATCCTCATAATTTTTGTAAATGTGATACGTGTTAGATTGACTTCCCGGTCCGAAAAACACGCCCCCACGTCGGACCACGCAGCACTGTTTTGTGATGTCACAAAACGAAGGCTGCATGAGCACGCCACATTTAGTTCTATGGGGCTGGTATTTTCTAATATATTTATACCCTTTAGGGTTGGGATTTTATATCAAAGCTATCAGGCGACATCACAAAACAGTGCTGCATTTTTTCACCACCATTCACATTTACAAAATTACGAGGAATATAACTTTTTACACAGATAGACTTTTTATGCCAAACTTCAGCAGCTCACTTCCGATCAGGTATAAAATCGAACAGGCTGGGGGAGAGTAGCAACGCCGACAGTAGGAACCTGCTCTTTAATAACTGATAGTAGCCCTTTTCAGGGCACCTTACAATGGATGCCAAGTATTACCCACTGGCTGGCACATGGTCCTGAAAATAACCTAAGTGTCCTCCCAGTTCACTGTCTTGAAAAGGGCTTTTCATTTACTTCTCCTCTTGCTCAGTAGTAGCCCGGACAAATGGCCCTTAATTAAGTCCCTTCTGCTCTATCCTGACAAGCCAATCAGCTTCCTCTGCTCCTGTGTAGCTCACCTGACTTAGTAACCCTGACAAAGGCTTTTTTTTTTTTTTTTTTTAAACATAGTTTTTGCTCCTGTTGCCGGCACTTGTGGCAGAAATACCTGCCTATCTGGACCTGCCCGGCTAGGGACCATCAAAGGGCCTGGCACTGGGGGATTTCCCCCTTTTTTCCTCCTTGTCCCCCCTCCCACCAAGGATGCTGGCAAGAAGGACTAACCTCCAGGCTGGTAACATGCTGACACATGTCTCAGTCAAGCGCCTAATGGCACTCTTCCCCCTCCCTACATCACTGTCCTTGTACTGCCACCCATACATCCACAGGTGGCAGTGTCAAAGCGGTGCTTGGACACTGCCACCTGTGAAGAGGAGAGCTTCCCTTGGGATGCTCAGTCGTCCTCTCCCCAGTCAGCCCCCAATGATCCAGACTCATTCCTGAACCCAGATAACTGGCATCATAAGTGGTAGTGGTACCACTGTGCTGATGGGTTGGCTCTGACAAAGGCTTTTAACCAGCCTCCCCATTCCCTGTTTCTGGAGCCCTTCCTGCCCTGACGGGGTTTTAAGTGGTTGTTTCAGCCCTTTAAGGTTCTCTCCTAATCGCTAAATACCGAGTTTTCCCCTCTTTCTACCTTGATTGCCCTGAAAATGGCTTTAAAAAACTGTTTTCTAGCCCTTAGAAGGGATTTTAATTACCCTTACCGAGGCCCCTCTTCATTAGCAGACAGACCTGAGAAGGGGTCTTAATATGCATTGCTAAAACTCTGCTGCCTGTGTACAAGAGCTAGTCTTGGTCTGCTGCTGCAGGAACAGCACACAAAGAATTGAGGTATGTGTCACAAACTCCGCCTTGGTGTATCAAACTCTATATTTTACAATACAGGGTCTCCAAATAAAATATTTAAAAAAACATATGAGATGACCTCACTGACTTTCCTCTCCACAGGTTAACTGGTCAGAACTGGTTTTTGCTCTGCTACACATACATCTCAAAAGTTTTCTTTGACCTAAGTCACTGTATTCAAAACAAAAGCGTATTGGCCTCTTTAATCCCGTCTGGACCTTGGAATCTACACCTCAGGTCTTTCTGATGTAATTCAAGGGTTCACCGGGACTGTATTTTGGACCTTCCAAATCCGTCTGGGTTCTACCTGGCTCAGATATCAAACCTCTTCAATGTCCATTCTGGCCTCTCTCGACACCCCTCCCCACAAGTCCTTCCTGGCAAATATGCAAGTCAAAGGATCTCTCTGAGGGCATTATGAATGGCTAATCTTATTTCCTGGGATGAAAGCAAAATGACAAGGTAATTGCACCCCAGATCTCTGCAGTTTAAAATACCTCCTGTCCTTTGAACTTCTCCCAAGGGGGTCTTGATGTGTCAGTTCCAGTAAGACAGTAGTTTCCTCAAACTGAGTTTCCCATCACATATTTTATATGTAATAAAAAAAAATTAAAACAGTACTCGAGCACTCAGAGTTGGCTGTCTACGTCACACCTCCCCACCTAGACTGAATTTGGGGGATCTATCCCCTACATGGGATGAGCTTCCCAAATCAGTTCACTCCTCATAGACTCCAGACAGTCCATCTGAGTTCTTATTTTTGGCTCCGGCTCTATGTACGATTTTCAAATCATACCCTTGTAAAGCAAGACTCCATCTGAGCAGTCTGCCATTGTTTTTCCCCCATCTGTGACAACCAAACCAGGGGATTGGGGTCAGTCTGCACCACAAAAGGCTGCCCATACAAGTATGGCTCCAATTTCTTTAGGGCCCACACTAGGGCAAGACACTCCTTTTCCACCGTGGAGTATGCTTGTTCCCAAGGGAGCAGCTTTCGGCTCAGGTAGGCTATTGGGGGATCCCTCCCTTCACTGGATGTCTGGCTTAGTACTGCCCCAATACCCACGTCTGAGGAGTCCGTCTGAACTACAAAAGTTTTGCTATAGTCTGGACTTGTCAAAACAGGAGCACTGCACAATGCCTCCTTCAGTTGAGTAAAGGCTTCCTCACAGGCTGGACCCCAGGTGATTTTCCTTGGCATTTTTTTCTTTGTCAGGTCAGATAGGGGAGCATCCAGGGCACTGTAATTTGGTACAAATTTTCGATAGTACCCTGCTGTCCCGAGAAAACTCCTGACCTGCTTCTGAGTTTCTGGTCTGGGCCATGCCTGTATTACATCTATTTTTATCTGGTTAGGACGGAGCTGTCCCCGGCCTACCACATGCCCGAGGTAGGCCACTTCTCCCATGGTCACCTGGCACTTCTCGGCTTTGACAGTAAGCCTGGCCCTCTGTATTCTGCCCAGCACTTCCCTAAGGTGTGACAGGTGTTCCTCCCAGCTAGTACTGAAGATGGCAGTGTCATCCAGGTACGCCATGGCGTACTCCTCAGCACCATTTAACACCTGGTTCACCAACCTTTGGAAAGTGGCCAGGGCGTTCGTCATTCCGGAAGGCATTACTTTTAACTCAAATAAGCCTATCGGAGTGATGAAGGCCAACCTCTCCCTAGCTCTGTCTGTCTGTCAATTCTACCTGCCAATACTCCTTGGTCAGGTCAATGGTCGTAAGGTAGGTCGCCCCCCCCAACTTGTCCAGGAGTTTGTCCGTCCAGGGCATCGGGTGGGCGTCTGACTTTGTGACTGCATTCAGTCCACGACAGTCTACACAGAAACGAGTCGAGCCATCTGGCTTGGGTACAAGCACTACGGGTGAGGCCCAGGGACTGTGGGATCTCTGGATTACCCCTAAATCCAGCATCTCCTCCACTTCCCTCCTAATGTCCTTTTCGACAGGGGTGTCTGTGTCCCTGTCTCCACATCATGTGTTGCTAAGGGGGTTAGTCCAGGCTTGGTGCTAAACAAGAGGGCAAAGTCTGCTAAAACCTCCCTCACTTTCTGGATCTGGTCTGGGGTCAGCTGGGGAGACAATTTTACTGCCTCCACAGAGGACTACTGCTTACTCGCTTCCAGCAAGTCCAGAAGTGTGTCTCCTTCATCCGTCCCCTCCCCATGACTACACACTGCGAACACCATGTCAGCCCTATTTGCACATGGCTTCATCATGTTGACGTGGTACATCCTTTCTGTCTGTCTACAGTCAGGTAACTCCACAATGTAGTTTATGTCATTTACCTTCCTAACCACTTTGTACAGTCCTGCCCACTCAGCTTGCAGCTTGTCTTTCCGGACCGGAATAAGGACCATGACTTCCTGACCCACCATGTATGAGCAAGCTCTGGCTCTGTGGTCGAATCATACTTTTTGTTTCTGTTGGGCAGCTGCCAGGTTGCTCTGGGCTGTCCCATAAGCTCCTTCAGCCTTTCCCTAAACCTTAGGGCGTAATCCACAATGGGAGTTCCCTGGGTGGCGTGCTTGCCTTCCCAGTCCTCCTGGATCAAGTCTAGGGGCCCACGTACCCGACGTCCATACAAGAGTTCAAAGGGGAAAATCCTGTCGACTCTTGGGGCACCTCCCTGTATGCGAACAACAGGTGGGGAAGGTATTTCTCCCAGTCCCTCCCATGCTGTTCAGCAAACGCCCGGAGCATTGACTTTAGGGTACCATTGAAGCGTTCCACAAGCCCATTGGCTGGTGGGTGATACAGTGTCATGCATCTCTGCACCACCCCATACTTCTTCCATAGACATTTCATTAGGTCCGACATGAAGGAACCCCCTTGATCGGTGATTACCTCCTGCGGAAACCCAACACGGGAGAAAATCTCAAGCAAGGCATCTGCCACTTTGTCTGTCCTCAGTGAGGAAAGGGCAACTACCTCTGGGTACCGGGTGGCATAATCAACCACAGTCAGGATAAACCTTTTCCCTGAGGAGCTGGGGGTATTTAAAGTCCCCACAATATCCATTCCCACCCTTTGGAATGGCTCCTCCACTATGGGCAAGGGGATCAGGGCGGCTTGGGTTTTCTGGCCCGCCTTCCCTATTTCTTGGCACCGGTGACAAGACCTGCAATACTCCTTCACCTGCTGGGTGAAGTTAGGCCAGTAGAAATTCTGGGCTAACCGCTGCGTAGTTCATTCGATTCCCAGATGACCAGATAAGGGAATATCATGGGCAACCTTGAGCAACTGCTCACGATATCCCTGGGGAACGACAAGCTGCCTGCCTAGCGTTCCTCCCTCTGTCTGTACTGCCTATGTATACATAAGTCCATTTTCCCAATAAACCCTATGTCTGCCGTCACCTCCCTGTGCACCATCCGAGTCTGCCCAAGCCCTCAGCTTCTCTAAACTACGGTCACTCCTCTGAGCAGCTGCGAACCCTTCACACCTTCCCAAGGCATGGGACAGGTCCCCTTCAGTCACTAAACTAGGGTCCCTAGCACTTGCGTCAGGGCCCTCAGGATCACTGTCAATCCCTACCCTCTGCCAAGGGGTCACTCCTTCCTCTTTGGAGTAACCCTCTGTAGCTGGGAGGTTACTTGCTCCTGGGGAAATTTCTACCCCCTTTTTATCAGTCTCCCCCTCTGGAGACACAGGCTGGGGAACCAGCCTCTCAGTATCTTCCCCAATGGCTTCTGGGGGGCTCAGGGAACTATAATTTTCCCTGGCCGCTTGGCTACGGGTAACTGCACATACCACACCCTGCTGGAGATTGTTACCCAGGATCACATCCACTGCTAATGTGTTAGCTACAGCAACCTGTTGCACAGTTCCCCCCGTTTCACCCTAGTCCAGGAGAACACTGGCCAATGGCAATGTTTTCTCTACACCCACAAAGTCCTGTACAGTCACATATTTATTGGGTATAAACTGACCAGGCTGTACCAGATCCCCTTTTACCAATGTCAGGGATGCCCCTGTGTCCCTTAACCCCTGCGTCTGTATGCCATTTACCATGACTGGGTGCATGTGTTCCCTCATGTTCATTGGCATGCTTCCAGGGACACACAAACAACCCACTTTCTTTCTAGTACTACTTTGCGTATTATTGTTTGCCCTTCTTGGACACTGTCTGGCAATGTGCCCAGTTTCTTTACATAACCAACAAACATTTCTTACTTCAGAGAAATCTTTTCTTTGAAACCTGGGGCTAACTGGTTTCGGTGGAGGCAGTGAGGGTTTTAGCTACCCTGAAGGCGCGCTTTTCCCTTTCTGCGCTGCCACAGTCGCCCCATACGCTCTCAGAGCAGGTCTGCTCTTGGAATAGCTATCCGAGAGTTTAGCAGCCTCTTGCACTGTTTTTGGATCTCGGTCCTGTAGCCAGGTTTTTAACTCTGTTGGGTATGCCCAATAAAACTGTTCTAATAAAATCACATTTTCAATTGTATCAACAGTGTCTGCTTCAATTCCTTCCCACCAACATTTTAAAAACTGATGTTATTTTGTAGCTAGCTCCTCATAGCTCATATCAGGGCTTCTCCTGAGCTTATGAAACTTAACTCTGTATGACTCAACAGTTAATTCAAACTTTTTTAGTAGTGCTGCTTTTAACTTGCTGTAATCATCACTGTCTTTATTGTCCATGTGACCCAATGCATCCCGAGCTTTTCCGGTAAGTAGCGGGGATAGCTGGAAGCTCCAGGGCTCTTTAGGAATTTTAGCCTGAATACAAACTTTTTCAAAAGAATTTAAAAAGGCATCTATATCCTCCCCGTCCTTAAACTCAGCTATTAATTTAGAGTTCAATTTGTAACCCAGTCCTGCAGTCCCAGTTAAACCCAAGCCACTTACCTGCCCTGGTGCCGCTGGTTGGAGTCGTAGCTTCTCCAGTTCGTGTTGCCACTGGTACTCCTCTCTCCTCTCCTCTGCAGCTCTGCGTTCTCGCTCTCTTTTCTCCTCTGCCTCTCGCTGGCGCTCACGTTCCTCACAGTCCACCTCCCTCTGCTGTCGCTCTGCCCCCAGTTCTATCCTCCGCAACTCAATCTGCAGCTTGAGTACCTCTGGATTCAGGATACTGGTGACCTTCCTCTGCTGCTGTGACCCTTCACTGACAGTGGCCCTGCTGTCCACTTCATCGGCTAGGGACCCCTCACTGGCCACTAGTTCTGCCACACTCGAGGTCTGGTCCCTTTCAGTCACGGTTGGTGACTTGCTGCTCTGGGTATCTGCTACTATCAGGGCCTCTATGAGGTCTCTGCTTACTGGCTTTCACCCCAAACTGGACTCCCCTGTCCCCGCACAACTGCTTTAAGAAATCTACAGTGTGCTTGCTGAAGTCAGAAGACATTTTCTTCTTCTCTCACTACTAATACTATACTGACTGGCACTTCAGGAAAAAAAAATGGGTGGGAACTTAACTGTCAGTCAAGGGATATAGTTCTGTTTCCTTTTGAAATAAAACACTGCCTTTCTTTTTTTTTTTTTCAAGTGAGCTAAACGGTTTCAAGCTAACACACTAAACAATGGCGCTTATACCACCAAACTTTTATGCCACCGCTGCCAACCAATCTGTCACAAACTCCGCCTTGGTGTATCAAACTCTATATTATACAATACAGGGTCTCCAAATAAAATATTTAAAAAAACATATGAGATGACCTCACTGACTTTCCTCTCCACAGGTTAACTGGTCAGAACTGGTTTTTGCTCTGCTACACATATATCTCAAAAGTTTTCTTTGATCTAAGTCACTGTATTCAAAACAAAAGTGTATTGGCCTCTTTAATCCCATCTGGACCTTGGAATCTACACCTCAGGTCTTTCTGATGTAATTCAAGGGTTCCCCGGGAATGTATTTTGGACCTTCCAAATCCGTCTGGGTCCTCCCTGGCTCAGACATCAAACCTCTTCAATGTCCATTCTGGCCTCTCTCGACACCCCTCCCCACAAGTCCTTCCTGGCAAATATGCAAGTCAAAGGATCCCTCTGACGGCATTATGAATGGCTAATCTGATTTCCTGGGATGAAAGCAAAATGACAAGGTAATTGCACCCCAGATCTCTGCAGTTTAAAATACATCCTGTCCTTTGAACTTCTCCCTGTGGGGGTCTTGATGTGTCAGCTCCAGTAAGACAGTAGTTTCCTCAAACTGAGTTTCCCATCACATATTTTATATGTCATAAAAAAAATTAATACAGCACTCGAGCACTCAGAGCTGGCTGTCTATGTCACACTATGTAGTGCAGAAAGCAGAAGGAAGATGGGCAACTGCACAAGCACGACGATGAGGAACACATATACAGTCTAGTCCTACAGCACCGTTTTCATTTCTGCTGCTTAATGAAACCACCGACTGCACAGAAGAGTCCATCACGGGATGTTGGGTTGAATGGGCATCGCTTAACATATGACATTGTGATGTTAGGACACTTAAAAGTCCAAACTTATAGGTGGCAGCATCTCCTGGGTCCTAGTGCCCATTGATGCTTTTCTCTTGGTGTCTGTCCCGGGACAGAAAAAGAAATGAAACCAGTTGTCCCTGGGGAAAACTGGGTGTCTGGTACAGGCAGACAAGTGCTTATTTCGACCCCTGGCCAGCTGGAATATTAGCCTTTAAATTGTTGTTCCATTGCATTTGTATTTGCTCCCCCAGCCTATGTACCTCTCGCTCAGTTTTTAATTGCAAGCAGCAATGCACCTATAGGATTGGCTGCACTGAGGAAGACAACAGTATCTAAGGGCTGTCTTTTACCTTTAAACACCACCCCATAAGGAAGACCTATAAAGTGCCGGAGCTTCTAGTGGTCTCTGACCCCTTTTCCTCACTACTTTATCCAGCCTTAAAATTCACAATAAACTGTTTATGCACCACCATTTAGGAGTTTGAACCTTTCTTTCAGGACAAACATCCTCCTCTACAAGTGCCCGGCTTTTCTTGGTGGTGTGCATACCTCTCAAGTGTCCCTGATTTTCAGGGACATCCCTGATTTTGCCTCAAAATTTTACTTTGTCCCTTCTAAAATTTGTGTTTTTGTGGCTAAACAGTGGGGACTGTAAGCACAAAACAATATCAAGCATTAAAGTTACAGACTTGTTCTTCTTTAGAAAATGCATTTTGCACTAAGCCCCATATTCTACCAGCTTTCTGGGTGGATATCTCTAATTTTGAAGATGTGTCCCCGATTTTGGTCCTTTGTCCCTGATTTTTTTAAGCCTTGTCCCCGATTTATGAGGTGGGAGGTTGAGAGGTATGGTGGTGAGGCAGTCCTTTTCAGGAGTTAGCAGCTCTCGTTCGGCACCGGCTCTCCTCCGCCTATGCACACCTGTTTGTGGTTTTGGAGTCAGATTCCAGGGATGATGATTTTTTTTTTTTTTTTTTTTTTATTTTGTGAGGAGTGTGGGGGACTTTTTTCTTTTGGTTTTGTTACCTTTAGTGCTCTTTCTACTCTACTTCTGTGTTCTTTCCATATCTCTGTCATCTTTTTCAAACCTGTGCCCTTAATTTTTGTATCTCTCCGATTTTTTCCTCAACTTACTGCCAGGTGCCCTATGTGCCGCATGTGTGGGAGAAGACTGGGGGTCACACAAGAAAGGAAAAGGGGAAATTGTTTAACCAGGAAAGGCAAACTAAGCCAAAACTTGTTTTCAGGTGCGACATGGGAGCACAAAGAAGTGACTTCCTCGAAGTCACACAGTATGAAAGTGAGGGTTGTGGGATTCAAACCCAGGTCTCTAGGTTTGCAGCTCAGAGCCCTAAACCACAAAGCTATACTGCCTCCTAAGACGACATATGCCCCCCCAAGGATGTACCAAGTAGAGGATTGGGGGGTTGCCCCCCCAATTGGACCAGCATAATTAAAAGAAATGAGTACATATAAAGTGTTTTCACATGACTTTTGCATACCCTAACACCTCTAAAATGACAGTCTTGGTACAACCCTGCCCCCTGGTTTTATCATTAGTACCATGCTTTTAGTATGTTGTTCCTATGAAAGATTACCCACCTGCTCATATTTTGCTAACTGGAAGAAAAGCAGTGCATCTGTAAGTATTTGCACTGCAAACTGACAACACAGACAGACAACCCGTTGTCCTCTTGTTCAAAAACACAATGAACAAAGGTTGATGAAAAGAAAATAATCTGCACATTAAACCCTCGTCCCTTTTACAAAATACTAACTCATGGCTGTGGTTGTGCATATTCAAAGTGCAGGGTTTCTGCTGCAGGGTAAAGTGTATACGTTGTGAATGGCTTTCAGGATGTTGCAATACTAAGAACAGGACATCACTGCTCTTTTGAATGGGTATCTTAAATGAACTGGATGTGAGCCTAAAAGAAGATACAGTACTGAAAGCAGAGATATGCCAGGCTGGCAGCTTGTCTTCTACAAGCTCCTAGAATACCTCCAATTACTGTGCCATGTAAAAGGATGTTTGCCTGCTGCAGCACAGTCAACCGTTTTAAATGGGCCACAGCAGATAAAACACAGCAAAAACAAAAAAACAAAAGATCAGTGCACTCCCGAGAAATGTAAGCAAAGTGCTGACATTTAATTCAGTGATCAATACAGCGGCACCAGCCAGGATGCAATGCAGTAATACTGCAGTATACCACAAAATGCTACACTATACTGATGGGAACAGTATCATTCAATGGCAATTAAGCCCTTTGCCATGCAGTATTTTGTGACCTGTCACTTACTGCATGCATCATGGCTGGCTCCACTGTATCTCCAGATGCAAGACACCACTAGATTGTGCATGGTCCAAAAACACTGACAGTTTCTACACCGCATAGATACAGTGCATCTCTCTAACCAATCAGACAAGAGCACTGGCTCTCACAATGACATTTCAACTCACAGTAAGGGTCTGTAATTATTTGAGCAGCTTTTGGAAAGGGTCCTCTGAACTTCAGTAAAGTGTCTGATGGTATACTACAGAAAAGGATAGTTAATGAAATGGAATGTATTTCCAATATGTGCACACCGCACTCCTTGTACATATTAATAAAATGGAGATCCTAGGTACTACCGGAGGGCGTGATGAAATGGATTAAAAACTGTTGTAGGACAAGAGGAAAAGAGACATAATGAATGGTAACCAATCAACATGGAAAACAATTAGGGCCGGCCTGCCGGCACAGAGGCAAGGCATCCGCCTGCGGTGCCAACATCTTGGGTTCGGTGACGGACTTGGGAGTCGGAGGGCCGGCCAGGGGGAGAAGGACTGAGCATCCCAGGGACTGCTCTTCTTCGGAGGGAAGGGAAAGAATGTCCGGCGCAATGCAGACCTCTGGCGGAGGCTGAGGGTACCGTCACAGCTAGCACCACCGCGTCGGGCGGGGCAGCTGGCATCACTGCACATCCCGCCCCGGGAAAAATGCCAGCCCACTAGTGACGGTTCCCCATCTCCACTCCCACTGCAGACTAAGGTCCACGAGGGGATCCCGCTCCCATGGCCCCACCCTGGGGAGCAAGCCAGGGCTAGCGACCAAGTTCCTTAGGGAGGGGGCACCCGCCCAGGGTGCTAAGTCTGTGGTTGGGGGGGTGGCGAGCGAGCGGGGAGTCCGGATCCTCCGGTCCCCGGAAGGAAAAAGGCAAAAAGCATGGAAAACATTGAAAAGTGGGGTACTACAGGACCTGGCCTGGGACATACCATGTTCTGTATTTTTAGAAATGACATGGAGGTGGGCACCAGCAGCAGGAGTTTGATGATGGCACCTTGGGGCCAATACACAAATGCAAAAGATTGTTGCAAAAGTGGTCCCACAATCATCTAGCAAAAGCCACAGATTTGTAACCCTATTGTGCCATGCACAACAAGGGCTGCATCCACACCTGGTAGAGAAACACATGGCGACAAAGCACAGATGGGGAAAGGCTGCCATGCAAACAATCTGCAGGGCCTCTCACAAAGCATGGCACCCTCGCAAATCCAGTCATACAGTTTTGCAAAACTGTGGCCAGGAATATTTTTCCTGTGGGGGAAGAGTTAGGGTGAGGCATGCAGTACACCAAACTGCAGGCTAAGAAGAGGGGCTTCCACGCCTGGGAACTAGTGTATGTGGGTGGGGGCACTGAACTACCAAGGCGTGGCCCTGTGTGCCTTGCAAATGTGTAATACAGCTTATCCAGAAATAGTTTGAGGTACTGCATGCCTTACCCTAATGCTTCCTCTGTATTAGAAATAACCTCCCCCATAACGCTGCAAACACGAGCAGTTTGAAAGTTGATATCCCTAAGGTTTGCAAGGGTGAGGAAGAAAAACATGACACAAAAAATAGGTAAAAATATTAAAAAACCAAAAAGTTATGAATAGGAAAAAATGTCTATAAAAGTCTATGCCCAAATGCATTTTCAGACTCACTTTCCTACAGAAATCAATGGAGAAGCCTTTCCCGTTGAGTTCAATGGAAAGTGTGGTAAAATTCTACATTCAAAAATGAGTTCAAACTTAGAATTTTACCACACTTTCCCACTGAAATCAATGGAAAAAGGCATAAATTCAGAAAGAGAATAAGGCAGGAAGGAAGTGATGGCTGTTTTACCTGGCTACCCATAGTGGGCCCATTTATTTTTCAACTGCTGGGGTGAGCAGGATCGGGGGTGGGGTAATGAGTGGACAGAAGGGGTTGAGGTAGCCAGTTAGTTGAGGATGGCAGCTGGGAAGGAAGGAGGTGAGGGCTGTTGTTGCCAAGTTGCTCGACATCGGAATACTTTTTTTTTCAATTACCAGGGTGAAAAGGACTGTGGTAGGGGGTGTTGAGTGGGTAGTAGGGGTTGGGGTATACATAATTATACAGTACAAGCATACAAATACGGCACATGTAGGGATGTTACAATATCAGATTTTTAGTACAATATCATCAGTGTAAAAAAATATCATGATATACTGATTACCGTAATAATCTGCAGCATTTACCTGTTTAAAAGCTGGTAACTAAGAAAAGCACACCGAGCTCAGGCTCTTTTCTAGGTGCCACGTGGGGGAAGGGAGTACAGGAGAAACAATTTACACAACAGAATACGGATACAACTTAGATAGCATAAAACGGATTCAGCATTTCTAATTTTAGGAAAAACAGAACAAATCTGATTGGAAGAAGTTGAGGAACTGGGAATCATAGTCGCACTTGGAGAGAAACACGCTGCCGGAGCCATAAGTTAATAGTTTATCACAGTACGTTGCAGTATATCATGCTGTATGATAATCACAATATTGTTTTTTTTTTTTTTAATTTTAACAACAATGAATTATCGTCAGTGGTAATTACCATGATATACTGTGTTATCGTGACATCCTCACGTGCCCCACTGCGTAGTATACAGTAATCGTTTTACAATGCATTTTATTATAATGACACAACTTCGCTGGGATGGGAGAGATAAAGAATATTTATCCAGTGGGTGACAGGATCTGGGGGATTAAATTACATGTTGGGAAGGTGGTTGGGCAAAGGTTGTAATAATGCACAGAGGTGGGGGTACCTTTTGCCCTTTTGGACTTGTTTTATAACAGACAAAACTACCCCACTCGGCAAAGTTGGACTGAAAGTTGAGAACTTCATGAAGCTTCACCAAATGCGCCATCTTCCGAATTCGCACCAACTTTGTGTCATTGAAACATAGGTCAGGAAGCACAGGCAAATCAGGAGAGGTCATAAAATGTGCAAGTAGCGTTTTATTATTTAACAATAAAATAAAAAAATTAAAATGTACGGGATAGCTCTTCAAAAAGGCAGTTCAAACAAAGAAAGAGTCCTTCATCTGATAGTCGTTTTTTAATTTAAATCTCAGTCTCTCTCTCTCTCTCTCTCTCACGTCAAGCATTGCTCTCTTTATAGGAGACATCTTTGCCTGGCAATTTAAATTTTGCATCCCATTCTTGTAAGTTTCATCTCCTGTTTTTCATAAAATACAGCAAGACTTTTTTTCGTTGACCTTTCTGTGACCAGCCAGAAGAGCACATTAATCTTCTTAACTGATGCAACCAATTAAGTCATCCTGCTCCAGGGCCGATTTCCTGCTGACAACTCTGTCAACAAGCTTGTGGAGGTCAAAATGCATCACAAGGTTAAGCCCTTGTATTACAGATTGCCATTTTCAAAAGGAACCCAAAAAGCTTTCTGTATCCATTTCAACAGTATAATTATATACATATGCAAACCAAGAGATCCTAGTTTCACATACAGATTCATATATATTTTTAACCACAGAGAAGCAAGGAGAGAAAGAAAGAACAGAAACAGCAAGTGAAGGAAGGGAGATAACTGGGAGAAACTGAGGGATCATCAGAGTGGTCAATTCCTGTGGGACTATTGGAGTGGCTGATTCCTAGGTGCTACAAGGAAATTTGATTGCGCAAACAAGGGAGAGATAGACAAATGAAAGAACAGGAGAGGACAGAATAGATCCTTACTTTGAACTCTCTCTGCATAACAAATGGGACAGGGTCTTAACCAACCCTGTCACACCTTGCTGGCAAAGTTTTAATTTGCTCCATTTCTACCCAGCAGGTAAAGAGTATTCATTTTACTCCCACGCTCATAATTTCTAAGCTAGGCTTAATTACCGTTTCCTTACAGTGAATCTCCTACCCTATATTAAGGTAATGGAGTATATCCCTCTATTAGTTTCAAATCATGCCCCTCCAGATGACCGTGTTAATCTCCAACAATCTGTGACCAAACCTCACACTTGGAGGTTGGATCCCTCCCCACTGATGCAGATGGAATTTCTTCAGCTTATGAGGAATGAGACGGAGTTTTTGATAAACAACCTGACAGATAGTACCCCTTCTGCGTTGCAGTGGGATACACTAAAAGCAGTCATTAGAGGTGCAGTAATATGTTACTCTGTTTACTCTCATAAGGTGGAGATGCTAAGCCTGGGGAGCACCAGGACAGAACTGCTGAATTAGATAAGTGGCACATGGCCACAGAAGAATATGGGGTGTATGCAGAACTTACCCATTTGAAAAAAACACTATAACTCCCTTAATATGGCTCAGTTGGAAAAGGTGATCTCGTTGACTAATGCAGGATATACTTTGATGGGGATAAATGCTCCCAGGCTCCCTTCACCTTTCCCCCCAACTATCTAATTCTCAAATCTGTACATTTACACTTCACTTCCCCCTCCTGCTCTTGCCCCCAGACTCTACTATGTGCTGGTGCCAAGGGTAAATTGCCCCTATTTCTTATGTTTCAGCCTATATGCCTTTCCGCTTACACAACTGGAAATCAAGTGATCCGCATTTTTATGTAGTCTTAATTTATTTGCCCTTACAAATCTTTGTATGTAATACAGTCTACTAATGTAACCACAGCCGTTTTGTATATTTCACTCACAACTGCACTTGAAATTATTCTCGTTTCTGCTGGTATTAATATGCCATGTAACTTACTTATATTCACTATGTACCCCTTTGTTCCCTCTATCCCCAGTCGCACCTGGAAACATGCGCCAGCTCAACGGGCCTTTTCCAGTTACTAAATTTCAAATAAATATGGGGGGAACTATGAAGCTGGGTGCTCTGGGCTAGTGAAGCTGAGAAAGTCATATATGTTTTGATAGCTGAAAATGTGAGAATGGTCTTGAAATTGCAAACCAGACAGAAATCAGCAACCATTTCAAAGCTTTTTTCACTTCACTGTATGCTTCAAACGCCTGGTCCTGTTGCATTTTTGGCTAAAGTGCAACTGCCCAGCTTATCACAGTAGCAAAGAATAGTATTGGATATAACATTTGAGGAAGCTGAAAAAGTGACGTACCTATAGAGTTTTACAAAGTATTTCTCCCTGACCTGAAGAAACCTCTGTCTGCAATGCTCCAGGACAGCTTGTTATTAGGGGAGCTTCCTCACGCCATGCGATCAGCTGCTATAACAAAGTTACCCAATATGGGGAAAGACCCTAAATACAGTACATCATATGTTGACGGATCCCCTTGCTATTGGCAACACTGCTGATCAAACAGTTTGGTACATACTGATCAGCCTGGGTTTATTAAGGACAGGTTATCTAGAAATAACATCAGATGCACTTTGAATGTTATGTGGTTGTGGTCCAGAAAGAAGGAACAGCCTTTGACTGCATGGGGGCCGGGTATGTTTCAGATATTGGAGAAATTTGGAATCTGGACAAAAATAAAGTACTGGATTCAAAAGTTGTACTGTGATCCTCAACCCTAGTGCTTACTAATAACCCTTTATCTCCCCCTTTTAAGCTAGCAAGAGGTAAAAGACAGGGCCTTCCCCCTTGCTATATGTCCTGGCCATAGAGCCTGTAGCTGCATATTAGGGCACACGTCAAAATCCAGAGTTTGGTTGTAGGTAATATACATCACATCATCTCCTTATTCGCAGGTGATTTCTAATTTACCTTTGGAATCTGGAAGAGGCAATCCCAGCTCTTATCTACCTCTTTTGGGAATATGGTCCACTGTCCGGCCAAAAAATAAACTGGCAGGAAAGTGAATTTATGCCCCGTGGGTGGCCGCGGGTTCCTGGAACCCTCCTGCAACACTGCCGCTCAAAGTCACCTTCCAGATAAAATATCTGGGAATTGTTTAACCTCAAAAGTGCGCTAAACTGTATGAAGTAAATTTTCCCCAATGTTAACGGCAGTTAAAAGGATTCGATAGGCTGCGTAGATCCCTCTATTTATACCTTCCAGACGTGTCAACACGATTAAAATGTGTACACTTCTGGGCTCAGTGGTGCAGAGGGTTGAGGCATCCATGCCTCTCTGCTATCATGCTGGCAATCCTGGTTTGGGAATGGACTCAGGTTGTTCAGGGGCTCAGCCAGGAGAAGGAAGATTTGGAGCGTCCGTAGGACAGCTGTTTTCCCTCAGGGAGGGGGGATACTGTGACCCGCCATTCGACTTCCACCTGAAAGAATCCAGGTGGTGGTGCATGCGAGTCTTGCAGTTCAGGGAAGGGCTGGTGTACAGAGTGCTGAGAGCGCCACTGCGGAGGTGGAATGTACACGTCGTGCTCACTGCACATCCAGTCGAGCACAGGGATGGAGGACAGGCTATTCTATATGAAGCCCTAACCGTCAAGCCACTGGCCCGCCCAGTCTCTCCGGTCCACCAGAGGCAATGCAAGACGCCGCAGCAGGCAGGGACAGGGCTGAGAAATACAGGTTACTCACCTGTAACAGGAGTTCTAGGAATGGTATATGTTGTTCATCCACACTCATTGGCAGGTATCCTTGCCGCTTTAAATCTTGCCGGAAGGTCTTCAAGCTTGCTCCTCCCACCCACCCGGGTGGTATAACTCTCGGCTCCGCCCCATGACGCCAGATCTGGCCCGCTGGAAGCTCAGGTTGCGCGTCAAGCCGGGAGAAACAGATGTCGTAGATGAACAACATATACCATTCCTAGAACTCCTGTTACAGGTGAGTAACCTGTATTTCTAGGACATGGATATGTTGTTCATCCACACTCATTGGCAGACTCCTAGCAGTTCTCCGGGAGGAGGGAGGCAAGACGACACTCCCAATACTTACTTGGGAAAGAGAGACTGAGAACGAGGCCCCAAAACCAGCATCCCGGCGTGACTCAAGGTCGATGTGGTAATGGGTAATGAAGGTGTTTTGCCGACTTCAGGTAGCAGCCCTGCAGATTTCCTGGATAGGGACGCCCCTGGAAGCAGCCACCGCAGCAGTAGTATGGCGGGTAGAATGAGCTCTTATCCTCTGGGAGGCTCCATGCCCGCCAACTTATAGCAGAGATCTATGCAGGAGGTTACCCACCTGCTTATCGTCCGCTTGGCTGCAGGTCTGCCAGAAGCGGCTTCAGCGTAGGTGACAAACAGCTGGCGAACCTCTCCCTCAGCCAGGCGCCTCCTTATAATAAGCGAGCGCCCTTCTAGGGGTCCAGAGTATGGAGTCATATTCAGCCTCCGAGGTGTGATTGGGGTAGAACACCGCAGAGTCAACACCTGGTTAAGGTGAACCTCACACCACCTTCGGAAGGAATTTCGGTGGAGCAGGGGACAACCTTGTCCCTGTGGAAGACCAGGTAAGGAGACTCATGGAAAGCGCCTGGAGCTCTCCCATCCTTCTGGCTGACGGATAGCCACCAAGAAGGCGGTCTTCCACGACAGGTGAGAGAGAGCACACCTGTGCATAGGTTCAATGGCTTGCCCATGAGCTTTGCCAGTACCAGCAGTAGATCCCACGGAGGTGGGGTTCCCGACTGGAGGGGAAATGTGATCAAGGCCTTGAAAAGCGCCAGACCACCTTCTCCTGCGCCATCGACTGCTTCCCGCCCGCTCGTAAGCAGAGATGGCTGCCAGGCACCCTTAGGGTCACGACCCAAGCCCTTGACTAGAAAGGGACCATAAATAGTCCAAGATGCTTGCCAAGGAACAGGAGGAAGGGTCCAAGCCTTGCTCTGACACCAAATGGAAAACCTTTTCCATTTGAAGGCATAGCATTTTCTGGTCAACTCTCACGGACGCCTCAACTACATTGAGGACCTCGTCGAAAGACCCAAGGCCTGGAACTCTAGCCGCAGGAACCAGGCAGTCAGGTGCAGGGATTGAAGGTCCGGATGGAACACCTTCCCCTGATTGACTGAGAGCAGGTCCGGGCGAGCTGGAAGCTGCCGCGGAGTCCTGGAGCTGAGACTGTGGAGATCTGGGTACCAGAACTGGCGAGGCCAGTCTGGGGCTATCAGAATCACCTGTGCCTTGTCCCTCCTCGCCTTGAGAAGCACCTTGTGGATCAAGGGAAATGGGGGAAAGGCGAAAGAGGCCCGGGTCCACTGCCTCGAGAAGGCATCCCCCTGCAGCGAGCCCTGCTGAGGGGGGGGGCATGGAACAGAGACTCAGCTGCTCTCCCTGAGGCAAACAGGTCCACCTGAGGTGTGCCCCAATGGGAAAACAGATGCTGTACTACTCGCAGGAGAGACCACTGGATGCAGCCCTCATCCGCTCAGGGCATCGCCAGGGTGTTGGAGGCTCCTGCCGCGAATGGCTAGGAGATCCGCCCAGGCTGCGCACGAAAGGACCAAATGCGGAGAGCCTTGCATAGAAGATGGAGCGGCCCCGCCCTGGGCGGTTTAGATAGTACATGGTCGTGGGTATTGTCCGCCTGACCTGACCACTTGACCCCGGAGGAACGGGAGCAAAGGCGGTGAGAGCTAGGCGGACCGCCTGAGCTCCAGCAGGTTGATGTGGCATCGACTCCGCGGACCAGAGGCCATGAGCCCGTGTTCCCCAGATGGGCACCCCAACCCATCAGAGAGGCATCGGTCGATAGAGAGACCGCCGCTCGGGGGACTTAACGGGATGCCTCCTGCAAATGATCTGGAACGGTCCACCACTGGAGAGCTGCCTCACATCCCTGTGTCACCGACAGCTGGTCCAAAGGATCGCAGCGCCAGGACCACTGGCTGGCCAGTCCCCACTGAAGGGGCGATGTTCCAGCGGGCCCAACGGACCACGCTGGTGCAGGCCGCCATGAGACCCAGGAGGCGAGGAAGTCCCGGCAGGGCGCATTGCCCAACCAGAAATGATCGGGCAAAGGAGGAAAGAACCTCGCCCCTGTCCGCTGGAGCCAAGGCCTGGCTCAGAAGAGATCGAGCTGCGCCCGATGAATAGAATCACCTGCTTGCCTCGAGTTCCGACTTGTCTTCTGATAAGGAGGCCCAGTTGAGAGCAGACCTGAGGGCCAGATCTCTGGAACACTCCGCCTCCTTCCTGAGGGAGCTGCTATCAGCCAGTCGCCCAGGTAAGGGTACACCCGACCCCTCGGCCGCAGAGAATGCTGTCACCACTGCCATGCATTTGGTGAAGACCCTGGAGCTGGAGACAAGCCAAGGGCATGGCTTGGAATCAAGAGGATCCTTCCGCCGGAAGCGAAGGAATCTCTGGTGAGACGGACTGATAGGACGTGAAAAACGCTGCCCTGCAAGTCCAGAGAGCAGAACCACACGCTGCTCCAAGGATGGTATTATCTGAGCCAGAGTGACCATCCTGAAGGTTCGAGACCTTAGGAACTTGTTTAGTCGTAGGTCGAGAATGGGCGCCAGCCCCGTCCGCTTCGGAACCAGGAAGTACCTGGACACAAACCCTGGGTCTGAAGGAGGGTCCACCACCTCTTATCACCTCCTTCTGGAGGAGGAGAGCCGGCGTCGGCTCGACGAGCCGCCAGTGAGGCTGGGATCCCTTTCAAGTTCTCGAGGGGCGACTGCTCTGGAAGGTGGTGCCTGTCAATTCCAGAGGCAGGCCTTTCCACCACCTCCAAGACCCACCTGTCCGTGGAAACAGCGGACCAGGCGGAACGGAAGTGCCGGGAGCTGCCTCTACGGGGGACCCAGGGTAAGGTGACGGGAATGGGGGCGACACCCCTCAGCCTGTCACTGGGCAGGCTTGGAGGAGGGACCGGCCGAGGGACCTCCTGGGCCTTTTTCTCCCTGCCTCCTGTTAGAGGAAGCCGGCGGCTTGGGTTTGGGATGCCAAGGCCGAGCCTGCTGGCCCTGACGTGCTGCTGGGTCAGCTGCCGGGGCACAGAAGGACCAAAGGGCTTAGGCTGTGGTTTGCTGCCTTGTCCTTCTGAGCGGAAGAGACCGAGTCCAAGGTAGCATTGGACTTCTCGATCCTCTGCAGGTGACCTTCCACCCCAGGGTCAAGAGGTCAGTCCTCAAAAAGGGAACATCCGCCAACTTGTGCTGGTATCCGGCAAAGGTGGATATCCTCAGCAGCTCGCCGACAAGACAGCCACTCGCGGCCGCCACCGATCTGGCACATGAGTCCCTATATCCAAAGCAGTCTGAGCTGCTGTTTGGCCACTGCTCCTGCCCTGGTCCCGCACTCGCTTAACCGTAGTCTGCAGATCGGCGGAAGATGAGGGATGACTCATCCAGGAGCCCAACAGGGCATGAGAAAATGTGCCATGAGGACGGCCGAACTGGCCTGACGACAGGTCGAGAGGACGCAGCGTAGACTTTTCGCCCGACATAGTCCAATTTCTGACCTTTGTCAGGAGGTTTGTCCACATCCCTGGCGCTACGCGGGCGCCGGAAAACGCTGTCGGTAACCAACCCTCAGCAGAGGGTGTTCAAAACCGGACAAGGAACCGTAGACCGGATACTTCCTGGCCATCCTGGCCGAAGGCGCAGGGCAGGAAGCAGGCGCTGCCAAAGCTCCAGTGCCGACCCACTATGGCCTCGCCACCGGAAAGGCCTCCGCCGGAGAATCCTCGTCCAGAATCCTGCGAGGGGATACCTGGCCTGTTTGGAACGGGTTCGAGCTCCATCCCGTGGACCTCGAGATGAGCCAAGAAGTCCTAGGAAGGACGACGGGCTATCGCCCATTGACTGACCTCCTGAAGACTCCAAGTCCAGTCGCTGAGAAAAGGAGGAATCATCTTCGGACCTCGAAGAGTCCTCGAAGAGCTGCCTCTGGCCTGAGCCACCCTTCACCTGCCGAGGTCGGTCGGGAGTGAGGGTAACTGACAGCCGATGCGGGTAGACCTTAGCCAATCGAGAACTTGGTCGAGCCCCAATTGGTGGCTGTGGAGGGCGGAGGTTCCACCGGAATCGGTGGAGCAGCTGGTTTTGGCCGAACAACCGCCTGGGTATAGGCCTCGGATAAGTCGAGGGTTGTGTCGGCCGCCCGTGACAGTTACTTAATGGCCGGGAAGGCGACGGGTCGGGCGCTTACTCCCGCCAGGGAGGAGTTGTTGTGAACATAAAGTCTCGCATCTGCCGACGTGATTTACGCTGGAGCCCCCTCATCCGAGGTGAGGAGGACGAGGATCGAGCGGCGTCGCGCCACTGCGGTGTTGAGGACCGAGGACCGCTTATGACGGTGGGATCGGCTGACCGCCAAGAGGTCCGAGACCGAGACCGAGAGTCCTGGAATTTCCGAGGTCGGTGCGGGAGGTGTCGGCCGAACCGCACTCTTCGCTCGGATGGTCCATCCGAGGGCTCCGGAACCGAGGCACAGGCGAGCCGCACGGATCCTCAACCTCCCGGGGAACTGGGAGAGGGAATTCGCCGCTAAAGGCGATAGCTCGTCTCAATGGGTCGAGAAAATCTCGACTTCATCGGTGGGTCTCGGCAACTGACCTGACGGGACACCGTGGAGGCCAGTGGCCGAGCCGGAGTGGTCGACCAAGCCGACAGTCGACGGCCCGGGAGAGGGACCTTCCGCCTCCCAAGAGCGCCGACAGAGGGATTCTACCCCTGTCCTCTTGGACCGAGAATAAGGTCCAGCAGACGCAGGCCCTTCTCCTTAGTGGAGAGGGACAGACAAAGCTCCTTAAAAGAAGCCGGTAGGAAGAACCCAGAGAGAGCGGATAAATGCCGCGCCGAGGAAGATACGGCCCACGCCGCCTCTTCGAGGGCCACCATCCGCCGAGCTGATCCGCCGAAACGCCGCGGATACCGCCAACCGGGCCTCTGACTTCACCGAGGAACCGCTCGGGACGCCCAGTTGTAATCGGGCAGCACGGTCTTCGAGGACGAGGCCGAGAAAGATGAGCACAGGTCGCAAGCCGCGGTCGTGCTCAAGGCCTAAGCAGTAGACACACGGGAGTGTGGATCCGTCTGAGACATCTTCTGCCCGCATGGGCATCTCCGAAACCGGAGTCGATGGTCCATCGCAGTGCTGAGGGATAGAAGACTGAAGTCTTTTTCGCAAAATTTATTTTAAATACGCAAAAGGAGAAATAGGAACCAGTCTCAAACGCAGAGCGTTAAGGAGGGAACCTGAGCTTCCAAGCGGTAAGGAAGATCTGACGTCATGGGGCGGAGCCGAGAGTTATACCACCCGGGTGGGTGGGAGGAGCAAGCTTGAAGACCTTCCGGCAAGATTTAAAGCGGCAAGGATACCTGCCAATGAGTGTGGATGAACAACATATCCATGTCCCTAGAAAGCCGCCCAATCCGTCCCAGAGAATAAAAACTTTCATAGAAAACAAATTTGTACGCTTCCTTAAGTGTTATACTTACTACTCGCTTTAACTGTAAAAGTCCCCAAGAAATGTTTTAAGCTGTTGAATAGTGTGATAACTGCTTTTTATGACTGAGTAAGGTGGCCAGAATAAAAATACAAATCTTGTAGAGTGCGGGGCCAAATGGTGGACACTAGCTGCCTAATTTTATTTTATATTATCAGGCAGCATAGCTTTCTTTCTTTAGTTACCTGGCATTGGAGGAAGAGAGGCCTGCTTGGATGGCTATGGAAAAGATGAAAGTGAGAGGGCAACTGAGCCCCAGGCCTTTAAGCCCCTCACAATCAATCAGGATGGCTGGAGGTCTTAAAAACCCTGAAACCTACATTACTGTAGATACATGGCTGGCAGTTCATAGGGTGATTTCCCATGGGACTGGTCTGTTATCTCGAACATGAGCTGCCCCCTGTGTATAGCAAGTGCTCAGCAGGGTGAAGGATAAAAGACCTAGCAGCAGTAAGCATTCTTTTTTTTTTTTTTATATAGCTTCTTCTGGTTTTCCTTCCGTTCCCTCCCCAGCCCCAGCACATGGCGTGACATGCGCGTGAGGCGCGCATGCACACCAGAAGCCAGCTCAGCCCCTTCCACCCACCTGTACTGCCTCCCTTCCCGCCTACGTTACCCCACCAGACCTCCACCCGGTGGGGAACGGACTACTGGAGGGTCGACAACCCACTCCTACCACTCCCAGGGAGAGAGCAGCCTAACGCATGCTCGATCCCTCTCCCCTCCCACCCCCACCCCAATGCCGGCACCCTGATGACCCAAGCTCATTCCCAAACCCGGGTCACAGGCACAGTGCGAGATGTGGCATCCGGCACTTCAACCCTCATCACCACCAGGCCAGCTCCAGTGAGTCATGTCTATGATGGCAGTGTACTTTGTAGCTTGCTCAGTCTCAAAGACCACAATGATTTGAAAGTAAGGGATTTACTTCTTACTTGATAATACACCAATTTCTTGAGGAGAGCGGTGAGGGATGCAGGCGGTACCATTTTTGTCACCTACTGAAAAAATTCTGTACAACCCTCAACCCCCAGTGGGCAATAAACCCCCATCTCTTCTGTACAGGCCTCTCCTAAACTTGCTCCCAGACCCAAGTCAACATATAGGTCAGATTTGGGTGCCCCTGTCTCTTACAGCGTTTGGAAAAAATGCGATGTTTGCCAAGGACTGGGCTGAGAGGAATTAACAATTAAAATTAGACAAATTCAATATAACTGCCTATATGAAGCTTACTAAACGCCATCTATGCTCCCCAATGGGAAACCCAAAACCAGACCAAGTTGCCCAAAATGTGGTATAGAGGAGGGAACTTTTATCCATTTGGCCCTCTTGTGTCCAAAGGTGGCCCCATTCTGGTTGATCTGCATTCAATCATGACTCATGTGCTGTAATGTCTGCTAAGTGCACAACCATTAGACTTTATGCTGGCAGGGTGGTCAAGTGGGCTAGAATGTCAAAAGCCGAAGGGGTGTTGTGGCACATGACTCCGGCATCATGGGGAAAAAAAAACACAGCTCAGAACTAAATCGTGTCTGTTTCTCTAACCACTGCTCAGTGGTCAGAAAATATTCTCTTATGCTTGAGACAGGAAAAAAAATGCAATATTCCACACAGGGAATGAAGAGCATGTTCAAGCCATCTGGAACCCTGTGAAGAGAGCCTTGGAAAATAACTACCTTCCAATGCACTGACATGGATCCTTAGAAAGCAATATGTAAGCTTTGTTACTAGACACATTTTCACATTCTTTGCATTCTGGAGAGTGCATGGAACAGGGTAGGTTGATCCACTGTAATCACTGCAACCACAGCAGATAGTAAGAGTCTACTGTCCACCTGCTTACCTGTGTAAGCTTTCAGAGTTCATTTAAGTATGTTGCATAATGAACAGGTACTGCATTGCCTTTTAGATGTGTTTTGCTTTGTGATGCTGTGTACCGTAGAAAAGTTATTAAAAATAATTTACAAAGAAATGTATTGGTGTTCGAGATCATTCAAACTGGTTTTGACTCATCTATGGGCCAGTATCCTGAGGAGTTAGCACCACAACTTGAAAACGAGAACAGTGTTTTGATCCAATCAAGATGATACAAATCGGCGGCCTGGTGGCGCAGAGGGTTGAGGCGCTGGACACCACACATCGTACCACGCCGGCGACCCAGGTTTGAGAACAGACCTGGGCCGTCGCGGATCGGCAGGGGAGGGAGAGGATCGAGCATCCGGAGAACTGCTCTCCTCTCCCAAGGTGGGTTTCTGGGGGCACCCGGCGCAGTAGCAGCCTCTGGTGGAGACCACGGATGGCACAGACGTTGGGCTGCAGATAGGGGATAGGATACTGGCAGGTAACAGCAGCGGATGCGCCACACAGGACACCACTGCACGCCGCGTCCTGCGGGGAGGAAAATACAAGAAAAAAACCCTACTGTCTCAGTAAGTGATGGTGGGGATCGGTGGCGGGTCCCCATGCCCAGTGCCGCCCTACCGATCAATGCTTTGTGCAGCCCTCTCCTGGTCACTCCCACTAGATTGACAGAGCTGCGAGAAGCTGGCAGTCCCACCCTGGGGCCTCAGAGCCAGGAGGTCAAGGCCAGAGGAGGATGGAGGGTTCAGGGAATACCAGAGAGTGTGATCAGAGGCTCCAGGCAGGCAGCAGAGACCCGACCGAGTATCCCCTCCGGAGAGAGTCTGAGACAAGTAGGTGATAAAGAACACAAAAAAAACAAGGTGATGCAAATCTGTCAGCCTTACAGGCTTTGATATGTGATGACACTAACAGGGCAAAAATGCAGGCTAAACCTGGTATCAACGATGTAACAGTGCAACTTTATGATTTAACCAAAAACTCTTTTAAGGCAATTAATAAACCACTATTTAGACCAAACTGTGTTTTGCCCAAGTACCATAAATACAACAACTCAAACATATGAAAATGTTGTTCAAATACAGGTTTGTGAGCTGGCCCGTCAGGATAGCAGTAGTGCTACTGCCGGCGATACCAGTGACCCGGGTTCAGGAACAAGCCTGGGTTGTCGAGGGCTGGCTGGAGGGAAGGAGGTTTAAGCATCCCATAGGATGCTCTTCACCTCAGTAGGAAGAAGCTGTTACACATCCCGTTACTGCCGCCTGTGGATGCAAGGGCAGTGGCACAGGACTCGAGGTGTGGGGAGGGGAGGATGCTGTTAGACGCTTGGCTGAATTCTACAGCCTGGACTCTCATCCTTGTGCCAGCATCCTCAAGGCGTGGGGTTTTGGGAACCAAAAAAGCAATAAAACAATAAATACCCAAATCAAGCCCTGTTATGCAGCATGATCCGTGAAAAGCTGGGGGGGAGGGCACGGAGGGTCGGTACCATTGCGGCCGAGCCCTGCTGGCAGTAGGAGATAAAATGCGCTATTAAACAAACAAAAAAAAAAACTATTTGTGATTTACAGGTTAAAAAATATAATCAGATAAGAATTGCACCTGCAATCCTGAGCAGCAGGCATTGCAGAAATACGTAACACAGAGAATTATAATCATGCCTGCTGAAAAGGGGACACTGTACTCATATCTTCTTACAAAGATACAGTTGTAAATCTTTTTCAAATAAAGAAAATTACAGGTGATTGTCTGGTGATCCAACATTGGTTTTTAAAAAGGAACTGCTGCAAATGTTATAAACAGTAGTTAGGTCTGAGACAATTACTGATGAGTTAAATATCTTTAGCTCGAGAATCCAGTTACCTCAACACTTTACATGCTATGTAAAAATCCGACTAATCTCGAGGCCATCCTATTTTGCCTGTAACAGGATCCCTGATGATCAATTTGTCCAGATTTTTAGACTGTTTTGTGCAAGACAGTGTCACTACCCCAGGTACACAATGGACATCCTGTCCAAATTTAATGGTTCTGAATGGCAGGATGACTACATCTGGTTAGGAATATATACAGAATCTCTTTATACCGCTATATAGCTACAGAGATATAAGGCCTCGCCCAGTTGGCAAGGATTTGGGAAACCTCCTCCCTCACCCAGGGACCACCAGGGCCGCCGTCTCATAGGCTGCCAAGAAAGAGGAGTGGGTTGGACCATGGTGGGCTCAGGGAGGGTGAGGGTAGTGAAACAGAGGTGCATTCCTCCAGTTGTACTTCTCCACAATTCGATGTCGTTCTGGTGGAGTGTGGCTCCTCTATGGAGGCACCCCGGTGCAGACAAAGGAGGATGCTGGGAACCTCCACAAAGGAGACCCACAGGATGGTGGCACGGGACCCCACAGGGCAAGGAAACAACTCCTGGTGGGGGACTCAATCGTTAGGGGGGTAGAACTGGGGAGGCAGGGGAGAGGGAGGTCAGGTGCCTGTCCAGCACCATGGCTGGGAGGTACAGGAAGAGAATCCTCAGGATTGTGGGAGCTGCAGCACGGGAGAGGGAGCTGTACATCATTATCCACCTAAGGACAAATGACCTGGCTGGGAATGGGGTCAGAGCAGTGCAGAAAGAGTTTGTGGAGTTGGGGAGAGGCCTTACACAAGTAGCACGCGGGGTAAGCTTCTCGGAGGTGCTGCCTGTCTATGGCATGGCTGAAGCTAGGTTACTCCGTAACATAGGATTCAATGAATGGTTGAAAAACTGGTGCAGAGCTCAAGGTTTTAGCTTCACTGGGGACTTGTAGTCCACCTGGAGGTATACATGCCTACACTGGCACAATGGTCTGCATCTGTCCGGGAAGGGAACCAGGATCCTAGGTGATAGGTTTAAATGCTTCATTGGCAACCATTTAAACTAGCCAAGGGGGAGGCACTGAAAAGGAGCAGGGAAATCCTAGCCCCCCGCCCACAAAACAGGGTAATTAGCGAGGTAAACACCAAGGTAGAGAAGTCGATAGGGAGCAGGACAGGGATAAATGGAGAAAAAGGCAAAGGCAGAACAGATGGGGATGGGGCTAAAAGGGGTAAGGCCGTCAAAAAATGGGAGGGCGATAAGTACCAATGCCCATAGTCTGGGTAACAAGCTCCCTGAACTAGTGGCCTTGATGGAAAAGGGATGCCTGGATATTGTGGCAGTCACAGAAACATGGTATACAGAGAACCATGTCTGGAATGTCAACATACCAAGGTACACAATCTACAAGAGGGACAGGGAGGGTAAAAGAGGAGGAGGAGCTCTCTATGTAAGGGAATGGATCAAAGCAATGGCACTAAAGGGTAAACAGGGAGGAAAGGAGGCACTGTGGATCACCCTGGAGACAGGAAATGGCACCACAATCTGCACGGGGGTTGTATACAGACCCCTGTCTCGGGGGGAGGAAATGGACAAGGAAATGATAGAAGGCATCCTTAGAATAGCAGACAAAATGGGAGATATTGTTGATGGGGGACCTGACTATGCCAGATGTTAACTGAAGCACCTTTGCTGCAGTCACATCCAAGAGCAGGGTAATTTTCAATGCCCTACAGGGGCATGCCTCAGACAATTAGTGTTGGAACCCATTCGGAAGGGAGCAATCTTAGACCAGGTACTCTCAAACGGGGACAAAGAGAGGATCTCTCATTTAGAAGTGGGTAGCCGTCTTGCAACAAGCGACCACCAAACAGTGCAGCTCACAATAAACATAGCCATAGACTCAAGCCATACAAAAGCGAGGGTACTGGACTTTAGGAGGGCTGACTCTGGCAAAATGGGAGAGTACCTCAGAAAAGCACTAGCAAATGGGCAAGGAGGAGAGGTGGAGGAACAATGGGGAAAAAAAATCAAAACTGCCATCACAGAGGCAGCAAACCTTTGTGTGAAGCAAATAAACAAAACGAAATGAAGGAAAAACCACTACGGTTCTCAAAAGAGGTGGCAGAGAAGGTTAGGGAGAAAAAGATAGCATTCAGGAAGTATAAGGAAACACAGAAGGACCAGAACAGAGAACTATACCATTTAAAGCAGAAGGAAGCAGGGAAGGCAGTCAGAATAGCAAAGGCCCAAACCGAGGAAAAAACAGCCAACTCAGTTAAGAAGGGGGATAAAAGCTTTTATAGGTACATTAGGGAGCGAAGAAAGACCACGGGAAGGATAGTGAGGCTAATAAGAAAAAAATACTCACCTTAGTAATGTTGTTTCTTGTAATGGAGTCTTGCTATATTATGACATATGCAGTTTGTCCCAGCCTTACAACTGCTCCGGAGGTGAAAGAGTTAACTTCCATGCCAGGCATGGAATCTTGAGCGCGAGCTCGGTTGAAAAAACTCTGTCTGTTGATCTTCAAACTGAAACTGTCAGATCTTTAGAAGCAAAACTCACTAAGGTTCTGTGTGGAAGCTGTAACCCACACTAGCCAACTGGCTACTAAAATATTAACACATTTTTTGGTCCCAAAACAAAGACTCAAGTCAGGGATCCAAAATAAAATAAAATAAAATACAACACCCAAACACCCCCAAAAGGGTGAAAACACAAGGTGGGCATCATTATGCCAACACTGCACTGCCCACCCACATCCCAAGAGCAGAGGTTCTGAGAGGGCAGGCGGGGGTCATAATATAACAAGACTCCATTAGAAGAAAAGGAAAATTACGACTCTACCGTAATTCTTGATCTTCTCTTGTATCTTCACCATTCATTACTTCCTGGGTGTAAGCGGAGGCGCGCACCACGGGAGCTTTTTTTTTTGTGCTGCCTAATCTGCCCCGCCGAGAGCGACATCATGCCATGCGCGAGGGCGGCCGTTATAGCGACTTCACCTCCTCCAACTCAGTTCTGTGAGCCGGAGAGGCAAAAGTGAAAGCAGAAAATATAGATGAGGAGGCAAGATAGGCGAGGATAGCAAAGCAAGGAAGAATGAACTGAAAAGGAATAAGCGATGGAGGAAGGACAGAGGAGATAAGAACATCCCTAGCCTAGGGAGTGCAGGGCCCTTACCTGGGCAACTCTAGGAGGAGAGATGAGTAAGGAAATGAGAAAACAGAAGAAGAAGAAGAAAGAGAAGAGAGATGGGATGTTGAAGGACCAGAAGGCCCAACGATACATAGTTAGTTTGTAGCTGAAGGCTCGACTAAAGGAAGCAAGAACTCGAGATAGAGCTGAAGAGAAGGTTCACCGAACCCGCTAGACAGACTCAGGAGGGCATAGTCCTCATCTTCAACATGCCATTGTTCTTGACACCCACCTCGGCTCCTGGCCGCGGAGGCCTTTAAGTGGAGGACAGCCGAGGGTGGGAAGAATAAACCCTGGCAGCATGAGGCTGCTCAGGGGTTTAGAAATAGAAATGTAAGCCTTTCAGGCGTTTCAAGATAGAAATGGGACTCAGACTGACTGGCTAAGGCGAGCAGGAGCTTAGGGCTGGCTAAAATTGGATATGGTCAGCAGAGCTCTACTGTAAAAATTGTCCAGGAGGACACTTAAAGGAGAAACCACTAGCAAAACAGCGAGAGGGATAGCCTACCTTCTCATTTGCTTTCTTGTTTGATTTCTCCATTTTTTTTTTTTTTTTAGTAGATGCATGACCCAGATACCAAGATGCCTACAGCAGTCGGAGAGAGTTCCCTCAGCATTTTTTTTTTTTTAAAAGAGAAAGGAACAGACGTATCTGCTCTCTGCTCTGCAAGATAAGAATAGAGGGGAAACAGATTTCAGGGCAACTATCTGAACACGGATTGCAGGATCAAAACTGAATAGCCTGAGCCAGGCCAAAACCCCAGAGGTATCGTGCTACAAGAATAGCAAGAGATAGTTGTGCAGTCTGATCGCCAATGCAATCCACTAGATGGCCCATGAATGTTAGAGTGTAATTTTTCTGGATTTTAGAACCCCTCAAAAAAGATTTTTTTTTTTTTACTTTTGTCTTTTTTTTTTTTTTTTTTTGGAAAATTTAAGGAAATTTTCCTATATTTCATATAAATGCAGAGAGAGGAAGGAGACGGGAGGTGGAGAAGCCACAGGAAGAGGCACTGAGGGGATGGTGGTGTAGTGAATGAATGGTGAAGATACAAGAGAAGATCAAGAATTACGGTAGGTAATGCACTTTCCTATCTTCCCTTGTCAATCTTCACCATTCATTACTTCCTGGGTGAGTATTAAGCTCCTCTTCCCTGGAGGGGAAGAGGCCATACCCTGAGGGAACAAGACCCCAGCCTTCTGCTGGTGAGAAACAGAAGGAGAAGACCCTGGCTTATTCAGAAAGCCCAAGAGGAGAAGAGCTAGGAGGTGCCTCCCGAGGACGAGGGAGACGGAGGAGCCCTGTAAAAGTCTCCTAGCTCTGAAGAGAAAAGACGGTCCCCCGGAAGGCGGAGCGAATCACCCTACGCCGGGCCAGGGTGACAACCTGGAAAGACGGCTGATGCCGTCCGCCTGATGCAGATCGCTGTCCTCGCAAGCCTGGAAGCCACCTCATTGGCGCGTGAAGATGCCCTTGCTTGCGTCTTGCCAGCTCCAGGCTCACCATGGAGAGGGCAACGGCTTGTCTGGTTTGTTCGCATCAGGCATAGATGCCAGCAGCTGGGACATCATCACCACAGATGCCGGTTGTAGGCAGCGTAGTGAGCCTGATGTGATGCAATACAAGCACTGCACGCAGAAGAGAACACTCTTCGCCTCAACGGTCGAACTGGAGAGTCCGAACTGTAGGCGGTCGGCGCCAGGCAACGGCGCCCAGAAGGAGTATCCAGGTATACCAAACCTGAGGACGGGTTGGAAGGGAACCTAGAGACTCAGAGGGGCACAATACCTACGCTGGCAGTCCGCCGGGCTGGGAAGAAGCGCAGGGACTGCCATGACCGGATAGACGCCTCCTGGAAGGGGATAGGCCAGGAAGGTACCACCAGATGCTGGGCACTGAACTCACCAAGGAATTCACGCACCCTGCTCGGGATTGTCTCTTCGAACGAAACTGGAGATCCTCACCATCCTCGAGAGGAAACGCTGATATTCTGTGAAATCAGCATCGGAGGACAGATGAGCAGGGTTCCTCTCTCGGAGGAGGAGACGAGGATGATGGGGAACTGGAATGCCCAGAGGATTCCTGCGCGTGGGAGACGAAAGACCCGCTCCATGCATGTACCTAACGATGAGGGAAGGCACAGAGAACCCTTGAACTGCTCCCAGGATAACGGACCCGAGGGCTTCATACATGGCCTGGGAGTGGGGTGGTGAAGGCAGAGAGATGGGAGAGGGGCACTGCGGAGGCAACTGCTTCTGCGTAGGGCTCTGGAATCCGGGAAAGGAGCCCTGGAGAGGGGATCCCGGAAATCAGACCAGGCCGCAGAACGGAACTCTGGGGAAGCGGAGCCTGAAGAGCCCTGGGGAGAACCTCCCTGTGACGACGCCTGACTGCATGGATCCAGAAGGGCAGTCCGCACAAACCGCCAAGGACACCCTAGAACTCTGGAGGGAGGGCGAGGCTCTGCACTGCCTCTGGCCACCCCCTGAGGTGGCCAAGGAAGACCGAAGAGCAGACCCCTGCCCTCGACTGGACTCAGAGAGGGCCCTCCCCACCACAGCGCCCCTGTCCTTAGAGAGAGTGACAGCACCCTCGAGGTAGCTGTCACCGGCCTCCAGAGAGGGAGCCTCTGCGTCACTCCCCGCCTTGCCCCCAGGGGCTCCCAGCCCCCAGCCGGGAACCTCAGGAGGCGAACAGAAGGGGGGGACAGAGGAGGGGCCGCTGCGCCACCTGGCACCTCTAGCCACCGGGGACCCAGACTCAAGAGTGGGGTGCCAGGATGGGTCCATCGCTTGAATCATCGCCTCCGAGGAGGACGAGACCAGCAGGACCTCAATGCTGGCCACCCCAGGTCCTCGAGGGCTACGGGCCGCGAACGCCCTCACCAGGAGGGCCGCCTCTCACGCCGTAGCAGCCAGGTTCAGCCCACCCCTAACGGCGCCGGGCGAGGCCGGGCGCCGCTTCGGAGGAAGGGACCAGGCCCACGGTGCCGGGCGTGTCGGAAGCGTAGGCGGTACCGCCGACGGCGCCGCCTTGTCCATCGACGCCGCGAACGGGCGCCAAGCGCCCAAAGCGGTATCGCAACGGCGCCGCTGAGTCGACCGGGCGCCGGCGAACGGCGCTGATCCAAAGCGCATTTCGCCAACGGCGCCGTCTGATCACCGGGCGCTTAACGGCGCTGATCTCAAAACGGCGCCAGAACGGCGCCGCTCGATCACCGGCACCGCGAACGCGCCAGGATCCAAGGCGCAAAGGCGGCGTCGAGGGTCCACCCGAAGCTAGGCCTAAAAGACGAGGGCCTCGCTTATGGGGGAGCCTCACACCAAGAGGTGATTGCCGAGGCGGTGTCGCGCCGCTGCCCCGAAGGGACTACGACGCCCCGACACCGCAGAAGGGGCCTCCTCGGCAGAGAAAAGACGTGGAGACCCTCCTCAGACTGTACAGGCCGGGAGGGGACCCGGGGCGGCCTGAGACTCACCTGAGAACTCCTTGAGCGACGCCGCCCCCGAAGGTCGGGCGGGCTTTGCCGAGCTTGAATGCGCGACTTCGGCGGACACGGCGCGTCCATGGAGAAACAGGCGCCGCATCTAATCCATGTCATGGTTGTCCCAGGCAACGAAGACAAACGCTGCGCCGTCCGAGACGGAGAAAGCCGCCACAGTAACATCGACGATAGGGCGTGCCCGGGTTTTTCTAAACACGTTAGCTCCGGACCCGGAGACATAACGCGAAATCAACAAGAAAAACAGTAGGGAAAACACACCCGCGCCGCTTTAAAAGGAAAAAGAACGGTTCTACTCGACGGGCGCCGAAAGTGCGTGGAAGAGGAGTCGCTGGACGCAGTGGAGAAATGGACGCTCCAAACAGGTGCTGCCTCGACGGGCGGGAGAAACAGAACTGAGTTGGAGGAGGAGTCGGTCGCCATTAACGGCCGCTCGCGATGACGATGATGTCGCCCCGAGGGCGGGGTCATAGGGCAACTTTTAAAAAAAAAAAAAAGTTTCCGTGACGGGTGAGCGGCCCGCTTACAATTCCAGGAAGTAATGAATGGTGAAGATTGACAAGGGAAGATCAACATTACTAAGGTGAGTAATTTTTTCTTCAAACAACATGAAGTCTTGCTATATTATGACATATGCAGACTACACAGCAGTACCTCCATGGAGGAGGGACAGAACCTACTTAGGAAATAGGCTCTGAAGCACAGCTGTGCCAAATCAAGCATCACTCCTAGCCTGGATGTCCAGGGAGTAATGCTTGGTGAAAGTGTGTACTGTTTTCCAGGTAGCTGCTTGACATATCTCTAAGATAGGATGTCCCTGGCAGCAGCTAGGACGCAGCTGTACTCTCCAGAGTGAGCCTCAGGCCTGAAGGGGAACCTTACCCAGTTTTTGATAGCAAAATTGATACAAGAGACAATCCACCTGGCAATGGATCTTTTAGTGGCAGGTTTCTTACCAACCTCACCATAAGTGAGGAACAGTTGAGGAGTCAAACCTGTGACCCTTGTACGCCTATGTAGTAACTAGGGCTCTCTTTACATCTAAACTGTGCAGCCTCGCCAGAGGAGGAATGGTCAGTGAAGTACACTGGAAGAGATATAGATTGATTAAGGTGGAAATCTGAAACCACCTTAGGCAAGAACTCCTGTTAGTCCTGAGGACTACCTTATCTCTGTGAAAGAGGTAAAATCAGGCTCCACTGACAAAGCTTGCAATTCACTTGTCGCCTGGCAGAAGTGATGGCTACTAGAAACACGTTTTCCAAGTCAAGTACTTAAGCTCTGCTGAAGACAAAGGCTCAAAGGGGGTTGCATTAGCTGAGCAATGCAAACATTAAGATCCCAGGCAGGAGCAGGGTCCCTGAATGGAGGTTGGTGTAAGCAATCCTTGAAAAACTTGGAGAATACAGGGTGAGCAGAAAGAGAAGAGGGCTTTCCTGCTGAAATAAAAGCAGAGACAGCTGCCAAATGCACTTTCAGGGTAGCTGGCCTCAGCCCCAAAGTATTTAGATGGACCATATAGTCCAGGACTGTGGGTAAATCAGCAGATTCTGGGAAACATGCTTTCCAGAGCACCATGGAAAACCTTTTCCATTTAGAATTATAAGTAGCCCTGGTGGAAGGCTTCCTAGAAGCTTTCAATATATCGAGTACACCTTGAGAAAGGTGTAGGTCAGCAACTTTAACTCCTCAAGAGCCAGGCCTTGAGGTTGAGGGAATTGAGATTCGGATACCAAACTCTCCCCTGGGCACAGGTTAACAGATTGTGATTCCTGGGGAGACACAGGGGAAGGTGGACTGCTAAGGACAGAAGGAGTGGATACCAGGGCTGTCTGGACCAATCTGGAGCAATCAGAATCATCTTGCAAGGTTGAGATCTGATTTTGACTAGCACCTTGAACAAGAGAGGAAGGGGAAAGGCATAGAGGAACTTCCCTTCCCAATCGAGAAAGAAGGCATCCAGAGGGACTGAGCCCAACACTGGGGGCCTGCAACAAAAACGCGGAAGTTGGTGATTGTCTGGGGCTGCAAAAAGATCTATCTGAGGGGTGCCCCACCTGGTAAATACTAACCCCAGTACTAGGGGATCCAGTGACCATTCGTGATGGCCCTGGGAAATCCTGCTGACAGCATCTGCCAGGACATTGTCTTTGCATGGGAGGTGAACTGCCATGAGGGAGGTGTTCAGGGAATAAGCCAGAGACCACAACTTCATCACCTCGGTGCCGAAGACCGAGTGCCCCCTTGCTTGTTGATGTACCACATTGTAGTGGCGTTGTCTGTTCTGACCTGTACCACTTTGTTCTGAACAGATGCAGAAAAAGCCTGAAGTGCTAGAAAAACAGCTGAGTTCCAACAGATTGATGTGGAGCAGAGATTCCTGAGGGGACCACAATCCCTGGGTGGTGAGGTCGCCCATGTGAGCTCCCCATCCCAAGAGGGACGCATCTGTAGTAAGGGTCAAGGAGTGAGATTGAGGGATGAAAGGAACCCCCTGTCTCAGATTGCTCTGATCCTGCCACCACTGCAGGGCCTGGATCAGGGTTCGAGTTACTGGGACCAATTTGGTTAGAGGATCTCTCCTTTGAGACCAGAAGGCTCTCAAATGGAACTGGATGTCCCTCATCTGAAATCTTGCTCCTTGCACTACAGCTGTGGAAGCAGCCATGTGGCCAAGGAGCTGTAGAAAGTGCCTTGCTGGTCGAGAGACCTGCAGAGTGAAGGAGGAGGCCAGAGCCACCAGGGTCTTTACTCTTTCTAGAGGAAGGAAAGCCCTGGCCTGCTTTGTGTCCAGTTCTGTGCCTATGAAGGTCAGTAGCTGAACAGGCTCTAGAACTGACTCTGGAAGATTGAGAAGAAAACCTAGAGATGTAAGCAGCTGCTGGGTAACCTGAAGGTGTGATGTGACTTGGTCTGGAGACTGACCCACTATGAGCCAGTCATCCAGGTAAGGAAAGATGGCAATCTTTTGCCTTCTTAAGTGAGCAACTGCTACTGCCAGGCATTTGGTGAATACCCTTGGGGCAGAGGCGAGGCCGAAGGGCATTGCTCTGAACTGGTAATGGCCTGAGGGCAGTTCAAATCTGAGGTACTTTCGGTGGGAGCTTCTGATGAGAACATGGAAGTAGGCATCCTTGAGGTCCAGGGATGCTAGCCAGTCCCCTAGCTTTAGGGAGGGTAAAATAATTCCCAGAGTCACCATTTTGAATTTTGGTATTAAAAGGTGCTTGTTTAGGTATCTTAGATCCAGGATGGGCCGCCATTCTCCTGTCTTTTTTGGGGTAAGGAAGTACCTGGAGCACAGTCCTTTGCCCTGGTGTAGGGGAGGAACCCTTTCTACGGTTCTGAGAGCCAGGAGGGTTGAGACTTCTGTTTCCAAAGCAAGAGCCTCCGATGGATTTGCAGGTGGAAAGGATCTGGTTCTCATCTTTGGAAATTTTTTTTTTTTTTTGAAGCTGAGAACCAGTCCCTGGCTTACTACTTCCAGGACCCACTTGTCTGATGTTAAAGACTCCCAGTCCTGGACGAAGTAAGCCAGCCTGCCCCCTACAGGTAATGGAGAATCGGCCCTGGGCATCCCATCAGGGTGCCTGTTTGGCAGGAGCTTTAGGCTGAGGGGTGGGAGCAGACCTGCTCGTACCCCGTCTGCCTCTCCCTCTGAAGAACCCCCTCTGGGCATAAGCTGAAGAGGAGGCCTGGGCTTGGTATAAAGGCCTGTGAAAAGGCCTGCCCCTGCCCCTGGAAAGCTGCCTCTGAGGAGTGGCTTGCCTCTCCTTGGCCTGTGCACTCCTATAAGTGGTCCTATACTCATCCATTTTCTTCATGTAATTCTCTGTCTGCTCCCCAAACAGAGAATTACCCACAACAGGAAAATCCATGGCCTTAGCCTGGGTATCCTGTGACAGGCTAGTACACCTGAGCCAAGCCATTCTACCTAAAAGCCACAGATGTAGCCATGACTCTTGAAGATACATCATTAGAGTCCACTGCAGCATGGAATTGCACCTTGGATGCCTCAATCACCATAGCCACCTGTTCCAGCTCCTTGGCAGCTGGCCAGGACCTGTTTCGCTAAAGCCATAACAGTATCCCATCTGGATTTCTGGTATCTTGCAACATAGGCCATATAATTTGCCTGTCTGAGTCCCAAGGATGCTGCCATGTATTGTTTCTTTGCCATGGCATCAATCCTCCTGGAGTCCTTGTCAGGGGGGTGTGAAGCCAAGGGAATATTTGCCTTATCACAGGCTGCAGTCTGCACTACCCCAACATGGCTGCATTGTTGTGAAAGGAACTCCGTATCAGAGCCTGACAATGTATACCTCCTGTCCATCTTTTTATCCACAGGATGTAAAGAATTAGGAGCTTTTAAAATCTTTATTGTCTGTTTCCTAAAAGATTTATGTAAAGGAATAGACAATCTCCTAGACTCTGGGATATCCATCATTTCCACATAGTCAGGCTCCTCCTGTTCATCCACAGCTTCTTCCAAAGGGAGCTGGAGGGTTTCAACAACTTTTTATAAAACAGAAAATGAGAAGGGGACTCAGAAAGCCTAGGGGATACTCCTGAAGGTCTGTCTGGGGAGATGTCCGTTCAATGGGCACATCCAGACTTTCAAAATCACATTCACTCTTCATAATCCACCTCCCCTCCTCCGGTTCATAAAATTCTTCTATATCATATTCTTGAACGTGGAACCGGCAACTCGACTGTTTACCTGCTGGTGTCGTTCGACGGAACCGGGAAAGCGACTGGACAATTTGATCGCTTTGGCTATCTCTGCAGCGTTGGAAAAGGAAATTTTGGCTCCACACCTGCTGATTTTCTAGTCTCTTTGCTGGAACTGGCTCCTCCAAGTCAGCTCTTCGTTTGCCCGAGGAAGTATCGCCTGGTCAGAGGGCATTCCTCCGTTCGTTGGCACCGAACCGGGCTGGCCATCCGGTCAGCGGACTTTTGTCTCTCGCTCTGAGCCTACCAACTCTCTTATCCAGGGTAGCTGCAGGAAATTCTTGCAAATCTGGCAGTCTGCATTGAGTGGTCAAACCCCAGACAATAAACACATGTGGTGTGTGGGTCAGCCTTAGCAAAGGCTTCCCCACAGACACTACAGTGCTAAACCCAGTGGGCGGTTTTCTTTTGGGTTTCTCAGACATAATGCCAACCTAACCAAAAACTTGCCTTTTCCGGCAAATCGCCAAACAAGACACCCTTATCAGTTCCCAACCGTGTCATGGGTCGTGTGAAAAACCGAATGAAACTGCTTAGAACCGATAAGTACCAGGAACCGCACCTAAATGTAATTTAATAAGTTTTAACAACAACCTGATCGGCTCAAACCGAACCGATAACAATGTTTGCAAGTTCCACAAAGAGAAAAGTAAAACCTGTCTATTACTTACGATACCACAGACAGAGCTTGAACCGACTGGTTGTGGTTAAAATACATAATTGCGGTTTAGAAAACCGAGAAATAACACTTTTTTAACCGACAAATGAACCGAGCAGTAGGAGGAATCTCCGGAGCGACTGTTCAGTGAGGCGGAGTAAAGAATCTGACAGTTTCAGTTTGAAGGTCAACAGACAAGAGTTTTTTCAACCGAGGTCACGCTCAAGATTCCATGCCTGGCATGGAAGTTAACTCTTTCACCTCCGGAGCAGTTCTAAGGCTGGGACAAACTGCATATGTCATAATATAGCAAGACTTCATGTTGTTTGAAAGGGAGGGAGGGTGGGCAGAGAGTGACAGTGAAAAGCAGGGATACTGAGCAAATATGTCTGCTCAATAGTCACAAAAGAAGAGAAGGGGTACCTAAACCAACACTCCGGACCGGGGGGGGGTGGTCGATACCAGTTCATTCACAGAAGAAAGAATCCTGAAAGAACTTCTAAAACTGAAGGTGGATAAAGCAATGGGGCCTGACGAGATTCACCACAGAATTCTAAAAGAACTAAGGGGAGAACTAGTGACACCATTGACTACCCTTTTTAACAAATCATGGGAGGATGGTGTGGTACCCGAGGACTGGAGGAGGGCGGATGTGATTCCCCTTCACAAAAGTGGGAGCAAGGCAGAGGCAGAAAACTGCAGACCTGTTAGTTTGAGAGGGGAGACATGACAGACACTTTCAAGTACCTCAAGGGAATCAACAAAGTCTAAGAGGGTAGCATCTTTCTATAAAAGAGATGTGCAAGAACAAGGGGGCACAATCTGAAGATAAGAGTGGGAATGGCTCAGGGGCAACGTGAGGAAGTATTTTTTCATGGAGAGGGTGCTGGACACATGGAACAGCCTTCCTGAGGGGACTGTGGGGTCAAAAACAGTAGGGGAATTCAAGAATGCATGGAACAGACATAAGGCAATTCTAGATTGGGGGTAAGAGGAAGTAGGCTGTTGGTTAAATAGGATCTGTAGCTTATCCAATAGGTAGGGAAATGGGCAGACTAGGTGGGCCAAGCGGTCCTTATCTGCCATCAGAGTCTATGTTTCTATGAATTCTACCAACCGACCGATCCTCTGGTCCTACTACATGTAGGAACAAATGACAAACAAGGAAGATGATTACAGGACATCTACACAGATTTTAGAGATGTAAGCTTGGAAATCAAGAAAAAATTGGGGAAAATATTTTATATCTAGTTTATTACCAGTACATGGGCATCACGTCACCAAAACTAAAAACATAAATATTCTCAACAATTGGCTTAGGGAACTCTGCAAAAAAGAAAAATACAAATATTTGGATAATACGGATGCATTCAGGGACCTCAAATTGTACAGACCTGACGGACTCCACTTAAATAAAATGGGCTCATGGTACCTGGCTAAAAGATTCGAGGAGGAAACCCAGAAACATTTAAACTAACTGGAAGGGGGAAAGGGTGGATAATGGAACTAGCAAAGTAGAGTTGACTACGTCAGATAAAGAGCCAAATGCTAGAGAATGGAATTGCATGCTCCTGAATGCCAGAAGCTTAACCAATAAATTTGATAAGTTTAAATATACAATGATTACACAAAATATACACCTATGCGCAGTAACAGAAACATGGTGGGATGCACACGATTCTTGGGACCAAATCATACAGGGGTATACCTTATATAAAAAATCCAGAACTCATAGAAAAGGAGGAGGAGTGGCGATTTATGTACTGTAGCAGACAGCATAAAATCAGAAGGCACAGAGGAAGAAGTAGAAGAACCTGACCAAATCTGGGTTATTTCCACCCAAATCTCCCCAAATTATAGTGGGAACCATATACAGGACACCTTCAGCCACAGCAGAAATGAACAATGCACCTCTGAAAAGAACTGCCTCCTTAGACCCCGCAGACAGGTTATTAGTAATGGGTGATTTCAACCTGCTGGGTATAAACTGGCAAAGGCTTGAGGCAGAGAATAAAACAGAATATAACTTCCTGGAGTCATCTGATCATATCGAGCTGACACAAATAGTAGACAAACCGACTAGAGACCAGAATATACTCAACTTAGTATTAACTAATATAGGAGATACCATTATGGATTACAAAACATCCATTCCTCTAGGCACCAGTGACCATTTAAAAGTAGAATTTAAAATTAAGGAACCCCTTCATAGTAACACAGGGTTAACTTCCACTTTGGATTTTAGTAAAGCCGAATTTGACCTTATAAAAATAAATTTAAACAATTGGAACTGGTGGCAGGATCTAGAAGACAAACCACTTAAAGGAAGGCTGTCATAAACTCCAGTTTTCTCCCAGCCTCTATTCAGCTATCAACTTGGAGGGAGAGACTTGAATTTCTGCTGAAGGGCACTCTTTTTCTATTAACTTGCTATTTTTTATGTCCTGGAGTGAGTGGCGCCATTTCATTGATTGCAGCAGCCAGAGCTGCAACTTATATGCAAATTAGCATAGTATCCTTCCCGTGATCTGCTGGAACGCTCGTTCATGACGAACCGGGTACATTTTCACGGAGGAAAAGAAAGCTGTGCCATGTAGTACTCGATGAGCTGCACTTTAAGAAGCAAACCCGACTGAAAACAGAGCACTGTAATCTATTAATTTTTTTTATTGAAATTTGAAGCTCTGAGTTCGGGCATGCACATTGCACTAGGCGCTAATGCGCATGTCTGAACTTAGAGCTTCAAATTTCAATAAAAAAATAAATAAATAGGTTACAGTGCTCCGTTTTCAGTCAGGTTTGCTTCTAAAACTGCAGCTCAACGAGTACTACATGGCACAGCGCTTCTTTTCCCTTCGTGAAAATGTACCCGGCACGTCATGAACAAGCGTTCCAGCAGATCACAGGAAGCAAAGTAATGAACGGAGCTCATGCACAGTGTTCCGGTGCGGTCACACTCTTAAAATGGTGGCTTCAGCACAGACCTCGGTACCACTATCAAGGCACAGAAACAGAACACAGGTTAGTTGGTAAACTGTAAGTACCCAAAGGTTGTGCTAATCGGGCGTTTCTGCAGCCCTAGTCACTGGCTAGAGTTATTTGGACAGCCTTCCTTTAATACTATGTGAGGAGTATTTTGCAGCAGAATAAATAAGGAAGTGCACAATAACATACCCTTGAAACACAAACATAATAAAAGCAAATCCAGACCACAGTGGTTAACACCAGTAATAAAGAAACTCATGAACAGGAAAGATAAACTATATAAAAAATGGAGAACTAGCGGAACCGAAGCAAATAGGGTTAATTACAGAACTATTGTCAAAATATTAACAAAGAAGATCAAAATTGCAAAAGCAAACTATGAGCTTAAACTGGCATCAATGGTTAAACAGAACTATAACATTTTTTATTCCTACATTAACAAAAAAAAAAAGGAAACTCAAATAAGGTAGGACCACTAAAAAAAACATAATGGGGAATTAATATCCGACAACAGTACCATGTCTAATTTAGTCAACTCTTATTTTACATCAGTATTTAATAAAAAAGATGGAACAAGACAGACCATACTGGCACCAGATAAAAAATGACAACAAAGGCTAATTATCAATCCTAGGGATGTGGAAATTAAAACTAAGCAGGGTAGAGCCATATAAATCCCCCAAGCCTGATGACCTGCATCCCAGAGTTCTCAAAGAACTGAGCAACCAAACTGCAGCGCCCTTAACATACATCTTTCAGGCTTCACTGGACAGAGGGGAGGTAGCAGAACATTGGAGGAGGGCTACTGTAATATCTCTATTTAAAAAGGGGTCAAAATGCGATCCGTCCAACTATCGCCCAGTAAGCCGGACGTCAATTCCATCTAAGATACTGGAAGGCATTCTGAAGGATAACATTCTACAATTTATCAATCAAGAAGATCTGATGGATAACACTCAGCATGGATTCACTAAGGGGAGATCTTGTCAGACTAACATGTTGGGATTTTACGACAGGGTGTTTAGGGAACTTGATGAAGGCAAAGCTGTGGATGTATTATTCCTAGATTTCTCCAAGGCCTTCGACAAACTACCACATGCTGGACTGTTATCAGCTATGATTGATACAGGCATCCAGAGCTCTATAATATTGTGGATGGAGGGCTGACTAAGGAACAGAAGCCAAAGAGTCTGCATCAAGGAGTCATTCTCTACATGGGCAGAGGTGACGAACAGAGTACCCCAGGGCTCAGTACTAGGCCCTTGTCTTCTTAACTTATATGTAGCTTCATTACAGTACGATGAGAAGGATATCTGGCTATACAAATTCGAAGACGACAACCACAACATCACTAGTTCCCTGCTACAAACTGCACTCTATCACGTCTCAGGATGAACTAAGGATGCAAGTTTGGCTCTCAATCAAAGTAAGTGTACTTTTATGCACCTTAGGAGAAATAACCCAGGACATAAATACATGCTGGATAGCAAACCCTTAAGGACCACAGTACAGGAGAGAGACTTAGGGATCCTGGTATCAGATCATATGAAATTCACATCACATTGCAGAAACATAACACAAAGAGCGAATAAAATCTTAAACTGTATTTTCAGGCACACAGGGGCAAGAAATAGGAAAGTCATCCTGCCCCTACACACAATTGGTGAGACCTGTGTTGAGTACAGCATTCAGGTCTGCTCACCGTATAAAAAGAGGGACATGGCTATGTTGGAGAGAATTCAAAAGAGAGCCACAAGAGGAATAATGAATATGGCAGGCAAAACTTAGGAGCGACTAGATAAATTAAACCCGTTTTCTTTAGAATACAGGAGAAAAAGAGGAGATGTGTTTAGTACACCGTGCATGGTTGGACAGATAATGATTTGTGGGATAATCTGGCCTAGAACCATCTGAAAAGGTGTATAATACAAGGTCCCATCCAATACAGCTAAAGGCAATGCAAACAAAGCCAGTAAGATCTAGCAAATGGTTTAATCAAAGAGTGCTGTCTGAATGGAACAGATTACCCCTTGAGGTGGTAGCCAGTAATACTACACAGACATTCAAACACAAAATTGATAAATTTTAAAAAGGTTAACGCTACGTATCCTAGGTGAGCATAAAAGACATAAGTCTTCTGGCTCCACAGAACTCCTACGACTCCTATACCTAGAGAAAAGTGCAAACAGTGAACAAATTCCCACACAATTTGTACCACAAAGTCTAGATTTCATCCTCAACCACAATTTTATTTTGTATTAGGGTAACTTCTACCTTCAGATTTATCACGACTGTGGTATAGCAATGGGGGCTCGCTGGCCCCCTGTTATGCTAACCTATCATTAGGAAAGTAGGAAATGGGGCCTCACCCTATAGGAAGTCATTGATCAGGCAGTTCTTTCTCATGGTTAAAGTCCTGTGAGACAAGAGGGAGCTGTGGCAGTGCAGGGCTGAGGAAAGGAGTCCCCTTGAAGTGACCAAGTTGAAAGTGAGGGAGATAAGTTGTAAGTTTAAAAAAAAGTTTGGGAAAGCAAGAAGGAACTGTATTCTTTCAGCAGCAACTGTTCTGTCCTAATCACTGTACAACCTCTAAAATGTATATCAAGTAATGTGGCTTGCAATTACAGTTATGTAGCATATGGCTGCAATCAGGAGCACACATAAGGGGAGTAAAGAAGAATTTCACAACAATGTTTATATGATTCACTCCCAATTTCGGATTTTAGGAATCTGTTTTCCACCCTGCTCATTTACAGTATGTTGGTATGCATGCACAAAATTGGCAGTGCTGTGCAATGCCAGCAGTCATGGTACCATACGTTAACTGTCAAGAAGCGACAAGGTGGGACAGAAAAAGTATCAACATTAATGGTCTAGAGTGCAGAAGGCCATTTTAGTAGCTACTCAATGCTGGCCAAAAGGACTGTTGTAACCTAGCAAAATGTTAAAAATAAGGTCACAGCCCTACACAACAGTGGAGTCGGTGGTTGCAGATGCCCACTGGGTATGGTACTCAGTTTAGAGGCAAGAGGGAGGGGATTCTGAGACAGGTCTCTGGATGGCGATACAACCATTTTGATGAAAATACTACAAGGCTGAAGACACATACACACTGTCTGCAGGAAAAATACGGTTGGTCCATCCAGTTTGCCCAGTTTTACCCTAATGCACTCCATTAACTATTGTCTAGACAGGGTTTCCCCCCCCCCACCTTACCGCTACCTTCCCAAATAACTATTAAGCCTTTCACTCTGTCCCAGTTGTGCTGTTCAATGGTTCAACCATTCTCTCTGTAAAGTAAAACTTTCTTACATCCCACCTACATGCACCCCATCCAGCTTACATTTGTGTTCCCATGTTTTTAACCTACCATTCCTGCTAAATAGTTCCTCTTCAGTTACCTTGTTTATTATTTTCAGAAGTTGAAGTCTCTATCATTGTCGCCACTCTCCCTTCTGACCTCCAGCGAATACACGTTCAGTGCCCTGAGCCGATCATCACAGGATCCGCCCTGTTGCCCCCAAATCATTTTGGTTACTCTATCCTGCACCATCTCCAGCCTCTCTCTGTCATTCCTCAGGTGAGGACTCCAGAACTGGGGACAGCATTCCAGATGGGTTCTTACCAGTGATCTATAGAGAGACAGTATTACCTCTTTCCTCCTGCTACTGAAACCCTTTTCAATACACACCTACATTCTGGTTGCCTTGTTGTAGGCATTATTACAATGGCTAGTTTGTTTTAGGGAGTCATGTATGATGACCCCCAGGTCCCTTTCCTCTGAAATAGTGGCCAGCACAAACCCTCACATCCAGTATACCTTCCTGGCTATCTCGTTCCCTGTGTCCATCCCTTTGCACTTTTTGGGATTGAATTTCAACTGCCACACCTTGGATCTCCTCTCTAACCTTTGCAGGTCAGTTTCCAACTCCCTTATGCCCTCCTCACCATCTACCCTGTCACAAAGCTGTCAGCCCGGCTGCAGCGCGAGCCAGGCTAACCCGCCAGCGCCAGCGACCGCGTCCGGGAGCGGACTCGGGTGGCTGGAGGGCCGGCTGGGGGGAAGAGGATTGAGTGCCCCGGGGCTGCTCTCCTCCTCTGGGTGGGGTGGGATGCAGGACCCGCTGCGATACCGCCACCTGGGTGACCACAGGTGGAGGTGCAGCGAGACAGCATACAAGGGAGGGAGGATGTCTGCCGAGAGCCAGAGTGTTAGCGCGTCGTGAGGTGTGTCGTTCCTTGGCCCCCATGCGTGCAGATGTCCTGTGGGCTGGGACCAAGAAACCCGAATAACCCTGTGCCGGGCTCCTGTAGACGAGACCCAGTAGTCCCGAGAAAACCCTTAACTAGGCTCCACAGATGGGGCTGGTGATGCCTTCCGACGCATACTTGAGGTGTGAGAGGGGGACTAAGGGAGGGTCCCTCTCCTCCCCGCCCGGGGGTGGGGTAAACCGAGGCAGGATGGGGAAAGGCTAACCAGCACTCGGAGGGAGGTACCTGGGGCCGGACTACGGGAACACACAGCCTAGGGATCCCCGAAGAAAGGAATCTAGCACAGCGAGAGGGGGGCATAAAAGAGAAAGTATTTAAAAAAAAAAAAAAAGCTTAGTGTCATCTGCAAGGAGACCCAGCTTGCCCTGTATCACTGCTCCTGTATCACTGTTGAACATATCAAAAAGGACTGCACTAAAAGCAACTTCTGGTGAGGGACTTAACTGTTAGGTGGGTAGGTTTGGGAGCAAGGGAGGTGAGGTACGGTGCCTACCTGGCACCTCAGCATGGAGATATGTAGAGCAGATCCTAAGGATCACTAGGGTAGTGGGACAGGAGGGGGAGCTGCATGTCACTGTCTATCTGGGGACTAATGACCTGGTAAGAGACACAGCAGGGGTGGTGCAAGATAGGTTTAGGGAGCTGGGGAGTGGCATGAAGCATGCAGCTTGCATGGTGCGGTGGCCTTCAGTGGGATGCTACCTGTATACAGCTGGGGGGACACCAGGGAACACCACACCAGGGTCTTCAATATGTGGTTGAAGGCATGGTGAAGGGAGTAGGGTTTTGGCTGCTTCAGGGACTGGGGTCTGACTGCTGTACCTTTGGGGGATAGAGACCTGTACAAAGGAAGTGCCTTCATCCATCCAGGAAGGGAATGGCAGTCATGGGTGGAAGGTTTAGATGCTACTTTGACAGTCATTTAAACTAGCCGGGTGGATGGGGGCAAGGAAAAAACAGGTTACTCACCTGTAACAGTAGTTCTACGAGTGGTATATGTTGTTCATTCACACTCTTTGGCATGTCCCTTTCCCCTTTAAATCTGGCCGGAAGTCTTCAAGCTGGCTCCTCCCACCCACCCACCTGGGTGGTATATACCTCGGCTCCGCCCCATGATGCCAGATCTTAGCCCGCTGGACGCAAGGTGATGCGTGCAGATGAACAACATATACCACTCCTAGAACTGCTGTTACAAGTGAGTAACCTGTTTTTCTAGGAGCGTGGATATGTTGTTCATCCACACTCTTTGGCAGACTCCTAGCAGTTCTCTGGGAGGAGGGAGGCAAGGCGCACACCTCCTACTTAGGAAACAGAGACTGGAGAACCGAGGCCCCAAAACCAGCACCCCGACGTGACTCAAGGTCGATTTGGCAATGGGTAATGAAGGTGTTTGCTGACTTCCAGGTAGCAGCCCGACAGATTTCCTGGATAAGGATGTCACTGGAAGCAGCCACCGATGCAGCAGTATGGAGGGTAGAATGAGCTCTTATCCCTTTGGGAGGCTCCTTGCCCGCCAACTCATAGCACAGACCTATGCATGATGTAATCCATCTTGCAATGGTCCATTTGACTGCAGGTCTGCCAGAAGCGGCTTCAGCGTAGGTGACAAACAGCTGGAGAACCTCTCCCCGAATTTCTGCCATCCTCTCCTTGTAGTAGGAGAGAGCACGTCTGAGGCCCAGGGTATGGAGCCTGTACTCGGCGTCCGAGGTGTACTTAGGGTAATATACCGGCAGAGTCAACACCTGGTTAAGGTGAAACTCTGACGCCATCTTTGGAAGGAATTTCAGGTGGGGGCGCAGGACAACTTTGTCCCTGTGAAAGACCAGATAAGGGGAGTCCACCAAAAGCGCCTGGAGCTCCCCTGTCCCTCTGGCTGACATGATAGCAACCAGGAAGGCAGTCTTCCACGATAAGTGTGAGAGCTCACACTTGTGCATGGGTTCAAATGGCTTGCCCATGAGTTTTGCCAAAACCAGCAAAAGATCCCACGGAGGTGAAGGTTCACGCACTGGAGGGGATATGTGATCCAGGCCTTTGAAAAAGCACCCGACCACGGTCTCCTGTGCCAATGCTGACTGACCAGCCCGCGTCCAGTAAGAAATGGCTGCCAGGTGCACCCTAAGGGTCGATGACCGTAGACCCCCTTTGGAGAGAGACCAAAGGTAGTCTAAAATGTTAGCCACAGAGCAGGATAAGGGGTCCAGACTCTTACCCCGACACCAAGTGGAAAACCTTTTCCATTTGAAGGCATAACATTTCCTGGTCTATTCCTTACCAGATGCCTGCACAACTGTGTAGACATCCTCGGAAAGACCCAGAGCCTGGAACTCTAGCCGCTGAGGTACCAGGCTGTGAACTACAGGGATTGAAGGTCCGGATGGAATACCTTCCCCTGGTTCAATGCTATCAGGTCCGGGCGTGTACAAAGCCGCTCTGGGGCCCTGCAGCTGAGGCTGAGGAGATCTGGATACCAGAACTGGCGGGGCCAATCTGGGGCTACCAGGATCACCTTCGCCTTGTCCCTCCTCACCTTGAGTAACACCTTGTGGATCAAGGGAAATGGAGGAAGGCGTGAGAAGGCCTTGCGTCAACACGCCTTAAAGGCAACCCCTGCAGCAAGCCCTGCTGAGGGGGGTGGGCATGGTACAGCCTCAGCTTAGTGTTCTCCCTGGAGGCAAACAGGTCCACCAATGGTTTGCCCCAATGGGAGAACAGATTGTAAGCTACCTCTAGATGGAGAGATCACTCGTGGGATGTCTGGCCTATGCAGCTGAGAGCATCTGCCAGTTGGTTCGAGACTCCTGCCACATGGATGGCAAGGAGCTCTGCCTCCAACCAGCTGATGAGGGTCCAGATCCGGGGCGCCTCCTTGCATAGCAGACAGGAGTGTGTGCCGCCCTGTTTGTTGCGGTAGTACATGGTCGTGGTATTGTCCGTCTGGACTTGAACCACTTGACCCTGGAGCTGAGGAGCGAAAGCTGCCAGTCTGAATGCTCTGAGCTCCAACAGATTGATGTGGCATCGGGACTCCTCGGGGGTCCAGAACCCATGGGCTCTGTTGGCCCCCATGTGGGCTCCCCAGCCCATGAGAGAGGCATCGGTCGAGAGAACGACCGCCGGCCCGGGGTGGACAAACGGGATCACTTCCTGCAGATGACCTGGGACGGTCGACCACTGGAGAGCGTCCCACATCTTCTGGGTGATAATGACCAGCTGGTCGAAATGACCCAGACGCTGAGTCCACTGAGCGGCCAGCTCCCACTGGAGGGGGCGCATGTGCAATCTGGCCCAACGGACCACTGAGGTGCACGCCACCATGTAATCCAGAAGGTGCAGGAAGTCCCGAGCAGGGCGCAAGTGCCCAACCAGAAATTATTGGGAAAAGGAGGAAAGAACCTCCACCCTGTCCGCCAGGAGCCAAGCTCTGGCTTGACGAGAGTTGAGCTCTGCCCCGATAAAGCCCATCACCTGAGAGGGCACAAGTTCCAGCTTGGCCTCGTTGATCAGGAGGCCAAATTGGGAACAGGTTCGGAGGGCCAGGTCCCTGGACCTCTCCACCTCCTGCAGGGAGGAACCCGCCAGGAGCCAATCGTCAAGGTAGGGGTATATCCGAACCCCATGACGCCGTACATGGGCCGCCACCACTGCGATGCACTTGAAGACCCGAGGGGCTGATGACAGGCCGAAAAGCATGGCTTGTAACTCGTACAGGGTCCCTTCCACCCTGAAGCGGAGGAACCGCTGGTGGGACGGACGGATTGGAATGTGGAAAAACGCGTCCTGTAGATCCAGTGAACAGAACCACAGGTTTCGCCCCAGAGGTGGTATGATCTGATTCAGAGTTACCATCCAGAAGGTGCGAGACCTGAGATATTGATTCAGGTCGTGGAGATCTAGGATGGGGCTCCAACCCCCTGTCCGCTTGGGCATCAGGAAGTACCTGGACATGAAGCCTGGGTCTGTAGGAGGATCCAGCACTGGAGCTACCGCCTCCTTGCGGAGGAGCTGAGCAGTGTCGTCCCGAAGGGCCGACTGAGTGCAAACTGAGATCCTTTCCTCCCAAGGGGTACAGGCTCAGCAGTGAGGGTACTGCTCGAATTCTAGAGGCAGTCCCCGACCGACCACTTTCAGGACCCACCTGTCCGAAGTGATACCGGACCAGGCGGAAAGAAAGTGGCGGAGCCGGTTCCCCACGGGAGGACCCAGAACTGGCGTGAGGGGTGTAAGGGGTGGCCACCCTGTCCCGTCACTGAGCAGGCTTAGAGGAGGAGGAGGCTCCTGGACCGGCACCTCAACCTCCTTTGTGGAGCTGTTGGGGACCCTGCTTGGGCCTAGGGTGCCAAGCTTGAGCCTGCTGTTGCTGCTGACCTCCCTGGAAGGAGGGCTGTCTAACCGCAGAAGAAGAGTGCTGAAAAGGCTTCTTCTTGCGCTTCTGCTGGTTCTTGCACGAAGAACCCTTTGCAGAAGTGGCATCCAAGGTGGCACTGGACTGCTCTATGCGCTGGAGGTGACCTGCCACTCCCGGACCAAAAAGATCAGTGCCAAGGAAGGGCATATCAGCTAACTTGTGCTGAGTATCCATCGGGAAAGAGGATAACCTCAGCCAGGCCCTGCGGCGAGTGGCCACTACGGCTGCTAGTGAGCGGGCACAGGAATCTCCAATATCCAAGGCTGTCTTGCAACAGCATGGCCCTGGTCATGGACCTGCTTAACCGTGGTCTGCATGTCCGCTGGGAGATGAGGGAGGACTTCATCTAGTGACCCCAAGAGGGCGTGAGAGAAATGTGCCATGATCACTGCCGAGCTGACCTGACGAAGACCCAAGGATGAGGCCGCATACACCTTCCGGGCAGAACAGTCCATATTCTTGGACTCCTTGTCTGGAGGGCGGTCAGTATCTGCTGACCTACCCGTGCGTCTAAATACAGAGGCAGTCACAAGGCTCTCGGCCGAGGGATGCTCTGTGAAACCCACCAAGGACCCCATGGATACAGTGTATTTACGAGTAATGCGGGCAGACAGAGCCGGGCAAGAGACAGAGCGCTGCCATAGCTCAAGGGCCGGGCCAACAATGGCTTCGGCCACTGGGAAGGCCTCCGTCGAGGTATCCCCCCCTCTTAAGGATATCCATGAGAGGATATTCCACCTTCATTCGGATAGGCTCCAAGGGTATACCGGTTGACTCTGAAATAAGGCGGAGGATGCCCTGGAAAGAGAAAGGGCCTTCCTCCAAGCCTGTCACTGACACCTCATCATCGGGGTGTGAGTGTAGACCAGTGGTATCCGAGTCCAAAGAGTCAAGATATAAGGGTCTCCTGCCTACGTCCCTTTCAATATGCCGAGGGCGATCGGGGACGACAGTGATGGACAGACGATGGGGCGGGCCCGTATCTGTCCGGTCCTCTTTCGAGGGAGCCCCTCCCTGAGGCTGCTTAGGTGGTGGCTCCACCAAAATTGGTGGGGAGACCGGAACAGGCCAAACAGGAATGCGTGCCGGTCCTACCAGAGGAAGAACCGGAGTCTTCAGTTCCAGAGGGGTCAGCGTTGGCCTAAGAGTCTGGGGCCAAGTAATGGCTGGTGCAGACGGCGGAGCTGGCTTATGACCGGTCAGAATTAGCTGTTGCCACATAAGGTCCTCATAACGCCGATGGAGCTTCCGTCGAAGTCTCTCCTCATCCAAGGAGAATGAGGATCGGTGGAGACGCCTTTTCCGAGAGTGTTTATGACCTTTTTTCGGTTTTCGACCGAAGGGGTCCTGGTCCTCGATCGAGACTGAAGGGGTCGGCTTGTTCAATCGGGAGAGGCCGGAGTCGGTGAAAACCAAGGTTCCGGCTCCTGTCCTTCAATCGGGATACCCGAGGGCTGGGTCTCCTCATCGGGGAAGGAAAGGATTGGTGTCCTCTCCAATGATTCGGCGACCCGGGTCGGCGACAACGGTTCGATCGGGTCGAGAGATATCTCGGCCGGTTCGGCCATTTCCTCGGCCTCGGTGCCTTGGCCTGACGGAAGGTCCGAGAAGCCAGCGGCCGAGGAAGCGATCTCGACCGAGGCCCAGACCCAGACCGCAAGATCCTGGGATTCAGACCTCTCTCGGTCCCAGGAACGTCTTCTCCGAGAAGACGACTTAGGGTCCTTGTCCCGTTTTCTAAGGCGAGAGGAGTGCATGCCCGAGGGTGCCTAACCCCTGGTGGGGAGAGACTGGCACAGCTCCCAAAAGGATCCTGTGATGGCAGAGCCAAGGTTTAGCGGCACAAAAAAATCTCGGTTGGCCGAGGCTTGGGCCGCTTCTTCTTCAAATGCCGCCATCTGGTAGAGCTGCTCAGCGGATCCTGCGGCCGCGGAAACCGCCCACCTTGCCTCCTTCGATTTCACCGGTGGATTGCGAAGCTCCGGTCTCCTCAGCTTAAGGTGCGCCTTGTGGTCGTCCAGAACGTTAGGATGGAAGGCCAAGCAGATGGTGCACGAAGAGGTGTCATGCACGACACTCAAACAATAAACACACGAGAGATGGGGATCAGAGCGCAACATTTTCTGTCCGCATGGACACCGGTGAAACCCGGGGGACGACTTGTCCTCCATGTCTGATGTGCTTGGATTGGAATCGTAAACTCGTACGAGTTTAAAAGAAAGCAACTGCAGTGAAAACTGTCGATTAGTATCCAGGGCCTATGATACTGCAGAAGTAGCACGAAGGAATCTGAATCTTCCAGCGGAAAGGAAGATCTGGCGTCATGGGGTGAAGCTGAGGTATTTACCACCCGGGTGGGTGGGAGGAGCCAGCTTGAAGACTTCCGGACAGATTTAAAGGGGAAAGGGACATGCCAAAGAGTGTGGATGAACAACACATCCACACTCCTAGAAGCAGAGATTACCCCCTCCCCACCCACCAGAGAATAAAGCATCAGAAAGGAGAAGCGGAGATGAAATTAATTCTCTGGGGTAGAGGGGTGTAAGGACAAGGGAGAGGGAAGGTCAGGCATGTCAGGAAGAGGAACAAATGTTGGGGAAGGGGTTAAGCAGGGTATGCAGAGGTTCAATGAAAAATGGGAGGAGAGGACCAGGGAAACAGAAGTGGAGGGGAAGGATGGAAACAGGAAGGGAAGTTAGAAGGTAGCTAAACAGTATGACAAGGCAGTGGGAAAGGCTAGCAGAATGCTCAGATGCATAGGGAGGGGTATCACTAGCAGAAAGAGGGAGGTAATAATACCCCTGTATAGATCACTGGTGAGACTCCACCTTGAGTACTATGTACAGTTCTGGAGGCCCCGTATCCAAAAGGACAGACAGGGTGGAAGCGGTGCAAAGAAGGGCAACTGAGGTGGCGGAGGGCCTGCATCAGAAGCCCTACGAAGAAAGGCTTAAAGATTTAAATATGTACTCCCTAAAAGACAGGAGGAAATGGGGGGATATGGTAGAGACATTCAAATATGTCACAGTAATAAACAAGGTACAGGAAGGGAGCATTTTCCAAAGAAAAAGGTGCTCAAGGACAAGGGGTCACAATATAAAGCTGGAGGGAGGGAGGAGGCTTAAGAGGAAACGTGAGGAAGTACTCTTTCATGGAGAGGGTGGTGGATGCTTAGAGCAGCCTCCCAGTGGAAGTGGTGGGGGCTAGAATAGTCACAGGATTTAAGAATGCATGGAATAGACATGAGGGAATCTTAGAAGCAAGAGGGGGTGTAAGCTGGAGTCCAAGTAGGATCTTCGCTGGCACTGAAGGTAGGGAATTTGGGGCAGACTAGGTGGGCCAAATTATCCTTATCTGCTGACAGCTTCTATGTTTCTATGTTAATAGGTGAAAGAGGGACAAAAGGAGTGAAGCACCATGTGTCCCAACCCAAGGAGCCTAGGAAATAAAATTCCTGACCTTGAAGCAATCATTGCAGAAGCAGACCTGGATCCGATGGCCATAATGGAGTAGAGGTGCACCCACAACCACAGCTGGGAAGTGGCCTTACAATGCTACATAATGTTCCAGTAAGATGGGACAAGGAGGAAGATGGTGAGCTTGCAGGATATAAACTTAACATGCAGAAAACTGAGGTTCTGCTTCATAACTACATACCCTTGCCAACCTTAAAAAGAATGCTTCCCTTTAAATGGTACAAAAGAGCACTTTTTGGGGATTAAGCTCACTAAACATCTTGAACACCTGGAGCTTCTTAAAGAAAAACACTGGAAAAAGCACAGCTTTCCCCAGCTGCTACAAAAATGCTTGAAGACAGTAATGACATTTTTTACAGGGTGCAACCCTTGGAATGCGCCGGCTGTTGTGCGCACCATAAGTAGGGTGCCAAACCCAAAAGTTGATTGGGTTTTATGCAGGGGGCTGCACCCCCAACCCCTTACTTAGGATTCTAACTCGGGGGGGGGGGCAGACCTCAGGGAGGGCATGACGACTTTCAGGTTTGGCGCTCTAACGATGGGACGCACAACAGCCAGCGTTCCAAGGGTGTGCAGTGTTTTACGGTTACCTCTAAATGCTTTTTTAATGATTTAGACAATGACTTGTAATTAATTCAATTCAATTTTTATTTAACCAGGCAAATACATCATTGAGCAAATCTCATTTACAAGATGGTCCTGGGAGAGCAAAGACAAGTTACATTACAGCAAAGATAATAGCGACTCACAGTCATGCAATTCAACACAAAGTAGAAAATGCAAAACGTGAAAACATACAATAATGGTACAATAAAGATGCAAGACACACAATAATAAGGTAACAGATCCCATAGGGGAAAAAAAACAAAAAAAAATATTCTGCTTTCTATTGCTGGCAGCCATCATCTCATGTGCAGCCACCAGCTTCACTAACTCACTTTATGCTAATCCATCCTGCCAACCAATGGCGGAGGTCAGTAGGACATATAACAGTATACAGCTGAAACCTTTAGGCAACGGATGGTAACCCAGAGAGTCTTCCTCACTCTGTCTCACCTTTTTCACCTCCGCACTATCCCTCACGACTTCACCTACCCCCAAATGGGAATGACACTGCCATGCAGGGCTGGAACAAGTTAGGTCTCTGTTTTTTTCTTTCAGATGTTAGATTTTTGTGGTGTTCTCCTGTTTGCCTCTCTGCGAGCTACCTTCCAGCTTCTCCTAACTGACCATTTCTGGTATCTGCAGCTAAGATCTTACATAATGGAGCAAGGTGAGAGCTATTCAACACTACCTGATACACTCTCCCAACTCACAAGAATACTCGCGGCATCTCACGAAGTGAGACATGGATTCACCTTATTGGTCATCTTTACAAAGAACTCCAGTAGTCTACCCTGGACTCCATGGACACGGTCCTACAAGACATGGAATAAGGAGCTAGGAACAGATCATTTGTTGATTACCTGGCACAAATATGCCACACCAGCCTACAGACTGACCTCAGCTATGTACTGATGTGCATTGTCCTGAAAGTGCAGGTACCATTTCTTCCGCTTCACAGAAACAGTAGCAACATATGAATTTTTTTTTTTTTAAATATCAATTTTTATTAGAGAACACAATACAGTAGTATACATCCAATGACACCATTAGACAGTCAATCCATTTTTCATATTTTTCCTTTCTTTTTTAAATAACAGAGGTAGAGAAGATAGAATATTTCATTCATCAAGCATAGTTATCAAATCATTGACAGGCAATCACTTTTATATAAATATATTTCCTATACTAACAGTTTCAGCCCACATGGTCTTCTGTCTTAGCTCACATTTCAATTGTTGTTCCTGTTTTAATTACCAAATCCTCTGGGTCGACAGACTCACTCCATTCAATCACCTATTATCGCCTCAGCTCAATTATAACTGCTGTTAAGCTACTAGATCCAGCCTGGGGGCAAGGCCCCAATATCATGGATTGAGCAGTCCAGCCAGGAGGGTAATCTCTCAGGGAACAAAGTGGGGACCCTTAGTCATGACAAAATAACCCATCTCCTCCATTTCATGGAGAAGAGTTCCGCTTGATTATTTAGATTATGTGTCAGTTTTTTGGATTTATATATACTAGATACAATCTCCCTCCATCCTGCGAGAGTAGGTGGTTCAATCATGAGCCAGAGCTTAGTAACGGCTTTCTTCGCTGCTAAGAGAAGTATATTCAGGAGGTAGCGGGTATGGGGGTCTCGTAGATCTGGTGGAAAACAGTGAAGAACAAAAAGGTCACCTTCATAGGGAGGTCTAAACCCCAGGAGATCTTCTAGTTTGCCAAATAGGGCCAACAAAAAAGGCTGCAGTTTCGGGCATGACCAAAAAATGTGGGCATGATGAGCCGCTGTCTCGCCACATTGGCGCCAACATGCAGCAGAGTGAGTGGACCCGTAATGTGTGGTTATTACTGGAGTTCGGAAATATCTTATTAATACTTGCCATGCAAAAAGTCTCCATGCGCAAGAACTAGTAATTTTTGATACCATCCAACAGAGACCCTCCCACTGCTGAGGTGTGATTTGAGAGCCAAGTTCCTCATTCCATCTTTCTCTGATAGCAGATGTGTCCCACCCCGTTGTTTCCAGCAGAAACCTATATAATACTGTCCCCCCCTGTTGTTTCCAGCAGAGACCTATATAATACTGAAACCATATGTGGTATTCCCTGAGATATAAGTATCTGCTGGACCACTCAAATCACCTGGGGTGTGCCTCCGGAGAATGGACTGTAAGGGGTAGGGACTCAAAGTAGTGCCGTAGTTGCAAACATTGAAAAAAGTCAGACTGTCTCAGATGGAATTCCCGGCTAATGGTCTGGAAATCTTTGAAATTGGGGCCCATCTGCAATTGCGGGAGCCGCGTGAGACGAGTGTGTCTCCAATTCCGGAAAGTCTGGTCCAAAAGAGCCGGAGAGAAATCCTCCAAGAGGTCTATTGGACAGAGCATAACCAGGAAAGGGATGATCCCCAAGGTCCTCCGCATCGCCCACTAGACCCGAGCCTGGTGCATCAACCAGGGACCCCAGGTAGATCAAGTCACCGGGGGTGGTATTTTATGTAGAATCACCCTCAGATATTCCCGGTCGGGGAGCAAACCCTCCTCAATTTCCCTCCACCGGGCCGGGGTCACACCGATCAAGCGGTGCAGTATAAAGAAGAGATGGGTCATCCAATAATAGAACTTCAGATTGGGAAAGGCCAAGCCTCCTTTCTCCCTAGGGAGAAAAAGAATCCCCTGTCTAATTCTTGGTCGCCTACCCGCCCACACAAACCTCATCAGAGCCTTATTCCAGACTCCGAAGAGGTTATTCGAGAGACTGAGAGGCACATTTTGAAAGAGGTACAGCGCTCTCGGTAAGGTCACCATTCGTACTACTTCAACTCGTAGTATATTCAATGGGAGAATGCTCCATCTCTCAAAATCTCACTTCATCTGAGTTGTGAAAGTGTGGTAATTGTTATTCAATGCCTCCTGTGCCTGATGAGAAAGACAGATTCCCAGATATTTCATCTTAGTGAGGTCCCAGCGGAAAGGGTATCTCGTTCTGATTGTTTCAGAGGGGGTAAAATGGAAAGTGAGGGCATCCGTTTTGTTGGTATTCAATTTGTACCCTGAGTGAGAGCCAAATTCTTCTAGAAGACAGAAAACTGAGGGGATTGAGTGCTCGGGTTTAGTGAGGAAAAGCAGGACATCATCCGTGTACAAAGCTATACGGTGATCTGATCCATCCATTCTCACTCCCGAAATTTCAGGGGATCCCCTAATTGCCTGGGCTAGGGGCTCTATAAAGATGGCGAAGAGGCCTGGGGATAGGGGGCAACCTTGTCGCGTACCTCTACAGAGGGGAAAAAAGTCTGAATGGTGTCCTGATGTTTTTACACATGCCTTGGAGGAGGCGTATATCTTCTTCAGAATGGTTATGAAGGACTCTGGAAATCCCATGGCTGCCATTGTGGCAAACAAAAAAGACCATGAGACCCGGTCGAAGGCCTTCTCAGCATCTAGGCTGAGAAGGACTGCCGAGTCCCGTCTGGATTGCATTGAGTGGACTAGATGCATTGCTCTCCGGGTGTTATCTGATGTGGTCCTAGAGCTTATAAATCCAGTTTGGTCGAGTCCAATCAAAGTTGGCAATATGGGGTCCAGGCAAGAGGCGAGGATGGACATAAAAAATTTGTAGTCTGAATTAAGAACCGATATCGGTCTGTATGAACTACAAAGTAGGGGATCCTTCCCTGGTTTGGGAACAACGGAGATTGTAGCATACTCCCAGCTGGGTGGGGGTGACTCACCTGCGAGAATCTCATTATACATTGGCAACAATATATTACTTAATAGGTGCGTCGGGTTTTTATAGAACTCAGCCCCGTAGCCATCTGGGCCAGGGGCCTTCTGAGTCTTGGACTTCGAAATGACCTGCTTCAGTTCTTCCAACGAAATAGGTCTCATCAAATGGTTTCGTCGCTCAGAAGCGAGGGCAGGCAACCTCAAAGCCTCCAAAAAAGACTCAGTCGACTCTGTGTCCTCTATGTGGTCCGGAGTATACAAAGTTCTGTGATATTTACAGAAGGCTTGTGATATGTTTTTAAACTTAGTGTGGCATTCTCTCATCTCCGGGTCTCTCATCATTGCGACTGTAGATAATTTACGGTGCTGGCGGAGGCGGTAAGCTAACAGGTGGGAGGCCCGAGGTCCGACCTCGCCATAACTCTGCCGGAGGTATACAAGTGCTACCTCTGTTTGTTGCAGACACAGGGAGTCCAGACTATTCTTAGTCTGTTTTATCTGAGGGAGAACCGACTCATCCCCTTGCTGATGGGCTGTTTGAAGGAACCGAAGTGTTTGTTCGAGCTGTAATTGCTTTTCCCTCCGAGCCTGAGCCAACCCGGCTAAGTACTTAATTAAGTGGCCTCTCAGTACCACCTTCAAAGTATCCCATAAGATGGTTAGTGGGGTCTCCGGGTTGGAGCTGTCCCTAATAATCTCCGCTATTTTATCAGAGAAGAACTCCTTGAACTGTTCACTTTTTAAATGCAACGGGTTAAAGCGCCATCCTGTGTTGCGCCTCTCCAAGCCCAGACCCCACAAGGTGATAAGCGGGGCATGATCTGAGTGGGCTATTGGGCCCATTGAAACCTCAACTAATGAATCGACCTGCTCCTTTTGAGTGTAACAGTGGTCGATGCTGGTATATGGTGCATGGGCTGCGGAATAGTACGTATAACCCCTATCCCTAGGGTGTAAGGTTCGCCAGGTGTCTATCCACCCAACTCCTTCTACGAACCGCTTGAAAAATTTATGCGAGGATTGCTGTGTTGTAGCTCGGGGTTTGGAGGTGTCCATAACCGGGTTTGGAGCAATATTAAAGTCGCCCGCCAAAATCAGGGTTCCCCTAGTCATCTTGATTATTTTATCCAGCAAAAACCGGATAGTTGGGGTATTCGAAGCTGGGGGGAGGTAGATGTTGGCTAGGGTCAATTCCTGTTCAAATAGGCTTCCCTGGGCAATCACTAATCTACCGGCAGGATCACTCCACTCTTTATTTTTCCGGAACGGTAGGAGCGAAGAGACCAATATGGCTACACCTCTCTTCCTTTTCTCCGGCATAGCTGAGGAAAAGACCTGGGAGTAGCCCCTTCCTCCAAGCCTTCCATGTTCCGCAGCAGATAAATGAGTTTCCTGCCAGTAGACTATATCTGCTTTTGCCTTCCTAGCTAACGTTATCATTCTGGACCTCTTAACTGGACTGCTCAGATCACTTACATTCAGTGAGAAAACTTTTAAATGCTTATGAGCCATTTATTACTCTGTTGGGGTGTTTCTACCTCTGAACATAGCCTTACAGATTTCTGATACAGTATTTTTGTTGCTAATATAATTAGCATGGGGTCTGGATTGTAATTTTTCTTTTGAGTATTGTTCTTCTCTATTATATCAAAAAAATTTGTTTAACATAACGAACGCCCACATAACTACCTTGTGGGTTAAATTGTTTTGTTTTAACTAAATCTACTACCAACTTGGCTAACCAATTATCAGCCAAACTACCCCGTGGGTTTCTCCAAATCCCGGTACCTTCCGGGGGCCCCGTGAACCTTAAACACAGCTTAAACCATCTAGGTTCACTGAGCATCCCCGGTCTCCGGGAGAGCCCCAGAGGGGTATACCACCCGTCTTGGATCTCATTAAACAGTGAAACAAGGGGTAGTGTAGGGGTCAATAATGTTCTCTGTGAACCTTCTGGTGTAACTATAACTATATACAAAACCCTGCACAACGCCAGGGTATACCAGTACGATACGGGGAGGAGCATCTGGGCCGTGTTAGCCGGGCACTCTTCTTCGCTGGCACCGGATTTTGAACGACTTCCAAGGGCTGCTGACGGTGAAGGGTCAGCAGTGAGGCTACTGCCTAAACGCAGTAAATGGGGTGCCTCCCAGCTAATTAAGCTGGGGGTTCCCCGCTCTAGGGAACTATCCCTGCAAAGAGCTTGCCTCTGAGTCAGCGGGGGCGAAACTCGGCCAATCTGCCCCGGGCTCCCCAGCCAAGTCAGCCTAGGAATTACTTAAGGTGAGGTTGCCAGTTCAAGCATCCCGTGGGTTGTGATGCCGGAGAATGAGGATCCACCTGGGTCAATCCAATTAAATCATGGGGGGAGATCCTCCTGAGGGGGGGAGCAACCTGGCCCAGGAGACCCGGGACCACGAGGAAATAAGAGTCTCCAGGGGGAGCTGCAAGCCCCCAGCAAATAGGTCATCCCCGACCCCAGGCCGACCCATCGCCCACCCCAGTGTGAAAGTAAAATTCGCCTTGGCAGCCCTCCCCGCCACCCGAACATGCAATGAATACCCCAGTCCAGGGAGGAGGTGGGGATTCCATCGATTTATTCGTAGCGTAAAGGTCAGTCCCTTTAGAGGGAGGGGGGCAGGGAGGGTCCAAGCCCGACCGGCCAATGGCAGGAATCCACCCAGTAGGTTGCAATATGCACCATAGTGGCACTGGTATGTGGCACCACGAGGAACTCACATATCCCCACCTGTGCCTGTAGTATTAATGTGGTCAGACCTCACGGAGGAGTCCCCTCAGATGCCTTCAACCAGCATCAACTGCCATCCCCCTCCATCCCAACCCCACCACCCACAGCATGAGACCCCACAACAACCCCCCATGCCCCCAGACACAATACTCACTGTGTGGACTAGCAAGGGACCCGCAGTAGAAGTTGCTTTTAGTATACTATTTCTTTATCCAGCATTCTGAAAATCAGTCCAAAGTTCTTACTCTGTCCAAGGCAGGGGAACCACGGGGGGGGAGGAGGCGGGAGACAAGGAGGAAGGGAGGCGGGGGCTCCCTTGAAAGCTCGTCAAAGGACCTCAGCCCAACTCCTATGCGGTTTCAGGGAGTTGTCAAATCTTGTTGTCCGATCGGCTGAGCAGTTTCTTGAGACACCATCTGTAGATGCGCCGCATTCCTGTCGATCCTGGAGGGGTCTCTGTACCTTCTTACTAACACGGATACGTCTGCTCGCAGGTTTGTACTTGAGGGTCCCTGTAGTGTACCAGGCCCCGAAGCCCCCTACTGCGACACTTTGCACGCTGAAGCCAGCAAGTCCCTCTCTAGCTTTTCCTTGATAAGAGGAGGGGAAAACGATCCCATGTGCATTCAGGAACGAGGAGGCAGCCAATAGATCCGGAAAGACCTTAGTACCTGCATCTGTAGTGATTTTTAGCCTGGCTGGAAATAGAATCTGCACCTTAATACTTTTAGCCCGGAGTTGCTTAATTATCTGCCATAGAACCTTCCTAGCCTCCTGGACAGCCGTAGTATGATCATTATCCAGGGTGACACGGCAGCCTGAGGAGCTCAACTAGCCCTTCTGCCAGGCTCTCCGAAGCAGGTCTTCCTTTACTTTGTAGGAGGTGATTTTGGCAAAGATTGAGCTTGGCTTTGCCTCTGGGTTAGTAGGCTTGGGCAGAAGGGCTCTGTGGGATCGGTCCATTTCAATTTTAAATTCAGCAGGTAACTCCCGTATATCCTTAAATAGGGTCTGAAGAAAAACTATCATGCTGGGGTGGGTATATTCCAGGCTCTCTGGGACCCCGTATATCCGGAGGTTATGCCGCCGACTCCTACCTTCCAATTCATCCACGCGCTGGGTGAGCTCGCAGTCTCGCGCCAACAGGTACAGGATCAGTCGGTCTTAGCGATCTGACTGTTCGGTGACTTGTGCTGTGCATAATTCTAGCTGATCTGTTTTGTGGTTGATGTTGTTAATGTCCGCTTTAAGTTCGGCCAGGGACTGGTCAATTTTTATCACTGTTTGGGCGGTTTGCTTAATCGTGGCCACTAAGTCAGCCTGTGTGCTCTCTCCACGCGGGTCGGCCTGTAAGAATTCAAGAGGCGTTTCTGAAGAATCCGAGGCATCGCCTTGCTCCTCGCGCAACAGGGCTAGCAGCTTCTGAGCCTGGGTAAGCTGGGGTCTTCCTGACCTGTTTTTCTTGCTTTTGGCGAAGACATCGACGGTATGCATTTAACACTTTTTAAGACCGGCTGGGGAGTGGAGCTCTGAAGCTAGGCTGCCATCGCGACGCTGACGTCTAGTAGCAACATATGATGAACCATCCAGGGTTGTTGTTTTTTATTCTTCTATTCTTTTGGTAAACAGGTAATGCAAACTGACTAGGCACAAGTGCCTATTTTCAGGAATGACCCAGAAGCACTGAGGTGGTTAAGTGACTTGCTCAGGGTCACACAGTATGCAAGTGGAGGTTGTGAAAAAAACTCAGGTCTGCTGGATGTACCAAGCTCATTCACAGCTCGTTACTCTGAAGTCTAGGCTATACTGCCAGCCTCTTGCTGGAGAGGATGCTGGCTAGCCCTAGCAAACCATACTCATATTTTTTGGGACTGCCCATGTCTTGCACACTTCTGACAAGCAGTTATTCGGGAACTGGAACAGATCTTCAGTTGTCCCAGTAAAGTAACCCCCTCCTTAATTCTACTAGCCAAGATGAGAGCTCTCTTAGGGGCTCGACACTTGATCTCCTGTTAATTCTGATCCTCGAAAGAAAAAAACAATCACCTGGCTGCAGCACCACCACCCTCCCCCGGTATCAAATGTGGTAGGGTGGTGTGAAATCCTGTTGGAGAATTACTCTTTGGAAAAACTGACTTGTACCCTGCCCAACAAAATGAATCTCTCTGAACCAGATGGTATCGATGGATACTCCTCAGCCAGAACCAGATGCAAAAAACCAGAGCGTTACTTAAATTGACAGTGCAATGTACCAAACAGGGTGTAGTGTGACTATCCAGATATTTGTTTGGTGAACATGATATTAACAGTTCTGTATTTTTTTTTTTTTTTATCTTTTTTTTCTTAGGTCTTACATTTTGGTGTTCAGTATGTCCTTCTCTATGGACTTACCTGAATGATGGAACCCCTGAGTTGGAACCTGATTGAAAAAAATGGAACTTACCATATATAGGACACTTCAGTAGCCTTCAGTCAGTTTGCACATTATCTGGTGTTAGTTCTAGGTAGCATTAGATTATGTACATGGTGTATGTATGTATTATATTAAGAAATTTAGATTTCTGTGGTTATATGTATTTTTTTAACTTATTGCACATGTTTGGAACATTGCACTGTCACTTTAAGTAAAGCTCTTTTAAGCCTATTGCTTGACCAGTATCACATCCTCCTGGTGACAAGGTATACGAAACTGGTCAAGGTTGTCAGCACTTGTACTTTGTGCTCCCACTATGGCATTTTAGCGAATAAACTTCGATTTATTTGCATCTGGTTCTGGCTGAGGAGTGTGTTTTTTTGTTGCCTTTTGTTGTTTGAAACATGCACGCTCTTTTCTCCTGAAGCTGTAATTGTCCTTGTTTTATCGATGGGTACTACATCAACTAGATAATTATTCCGAGTTTGTTCCGTGAGCCCACCCCCCTTTTTTCTTTTCTTCTTTCTTCTCTTTGCCTTGCCTTCACTTCTCTATCTATTTCTCTGTTTCACTACAACAAAAGACAGCATATATACACTATAGAGTTCTTCACTGTCCCTCTTACTGTCCTCAGGGACACTAAGCCCATTACCAACTGTCACGTCGTAAGACCCAGAGGAGACTCCAGGGACTTTAATATCAGTCTAGGAACACCCAATTCTGCTTGCTGAGACTTTATGGCCAAGTCTACTGATGGAGATACTTGGTAAACAGTCTGAATATGTAGAACTGTAAACAGCTGAACAATGAGGACAAAGGCGACAGGCTGCTGTGCATTATAATCATTTGTAACACGGCTCACTCTCGCCCACTGGAATGGAGCGCCAGGATTCGCCGAACGGCCACAGCTGACTGAAACCGAGTGGGTAGTGAGCCACATACTTCCCTCGGTCAGTACCAGCTGTGGCCACAGACAGCAGCACTCATTGGAGCCCGCTGGGTTAGTACCCAGAATGTCCATCAGCGAGAGGGTGCAGCACTGAGACGAGAAGGAAGAGCCCACAGATGTAGTCGTAGCATAGGAGGTGCCTGGCATAGAGGTCACGCAGGAGGAGAATTAGAAAGTGTAAGTCCTGTGTCGATTCCGACGTTGCTAGATGTAAGGGACCCTCGTACCCTCTGTTACAGCTGGCTTTACCGTTGCTCAAATCGAAATCCATATGTAAAGCTTTTGTCCCCCACTTAAATCCTTATTTGTGTGCGTGTGGCACCATGCGTAACATTCCGAGAGCATTTACTAGGCTTTTGTAGAAACTGACGATAAATACAGTATTTGTTTATATCGGTGTTCGACAATAAAACTCAGCCTCTTCTTACTCAGCATTGAAATCTGTAGTAGTGGTCTATAAAACACGGAGTAAATGGTCGGAAAGTACAGCATCGTGTGTAACTTGGAGAACAGTGAGAATAAAAGTAGGTAGTGGGAACCAGATCTGTAGTGCTAAAGAAAGTATAAAGTTGCATTGTTCACTGGTCATTATGTGTAACACTAATCGATCTTTGTATAGTGAGGGAAAAAGGTATACATTTATTAATACTATATAAATGAATCTGTATCGCGAAGCGTCACCACGCACGGTCTACGATCATCTCGCTCTGCTGTTACTACACAAGCCGCGGATCGTTTAGACAAATACTACTGTGATGTGACTGCTCTCTGCTTTGTAGTGAAATAGTGGTCACACAGGATCCCAGTCACGCTTGCCATGTTACAAGCGCATTATTCGCCTCCAGAGTCGGGCTCTACCGGTGATTAATGCCCTCTGGGTGATTGGAACCCTCGGGCTTCGCCCTGTGCACCAACCCCCAGCGGGCATTAATCCACCAGTAGAGCCCTCCTCTGTTGGTGATTAATGCTTACTTATTTAATAGATTAAACACTGTTCTCCGCACTTTTCTGTAACACTGTTCACAATGTACTGAGTTATCACTGTCTGTACACGTACTTTCAGCAATACTATACTCTCCCTCTCTCTGAAAAACACAAAATACTTTTAATAAAATTAAATTAAAAAAAGAAAATGACAGAGAGGAAGGGGGGTTGTTTCATATGTGAGGGAAAGCATAAAGGCCAAAGAAATACAGGGAACACCAGGGGAATAAGGAAGGGCCGGAGGTACTATATGTCGGCTTAGAGACAGGGCCCTTCATCCACATAGAGGCAGTGTACAGACCACCAACACAGGGGGAAGAATTAGACAGCATTTTGGGGGATACCACTGGCAGAATTTATTTTTTTTATTTATTCTGAAATCTTGGATAGCACCAGTGAGCGGATGCTTGTTAATTGGTTCCACGTCAGATTAACAAGTACAGAGTGATACATAAATATTCAAATACAAAGTGGTTTGGTAGCAGATATGCAAACACATGTTACAGTACAACAATACAGATAAAGTTTATGGTTACACTATACTGAAGCACTGTACAATGTATGCCCGCATCAAGGAGAGACAAAAATCAGTAGTGTAGACAGAGGGAGGAGAAGGGGAGAGAAGATGGAGAGGTAATGGTAAGAGGAAGGGGTGGGTGGGGGTAGGAGGTGGAGGGGTAAGGTAGGGAAGCGAGGTGGGGGAGTGTGGCAGCACCATGGGAGAGGATGGTGGGTCAGTGAAGAGCAAGGTCTGGGCTACCCAGTGGAACAGTGAAAGGGTTAAGAAGTGCTAGAGAGTAAGTGCAGACTACAACAGTGGGATTACTGACTCGAGGCAGGCACAGGTACCCGTGGTGAGAAGGTGTTGGCGCAGTTTGTGTTTAAAAAAGAGCCAATCGTTGCTGCATCACAGATATCATGAGGTAGCACATTTGTCCAGAGGGGGGCCCGGTATGAGAGACCCCGCTGAGCCAAGGTAGTGCGGCACCTTGGCACATGGAATACCTGAGAGGCGGCGCTTCTGGTTTGCTTTGTGCTCTGGGAAGGGGTCAGTAGGTTCCATACTCCTGGTGGCAGAAGGTTTAAGGAGGCTTTTCTGGCAAGGAGGCAGGTTTGGTACCTGATTCTTCCGCTAAGCTGTAGCCAGCCAGCCATGGTATAGAGATCACAGGTGTGCATGAGTCAAGCAGCACCTGTGAGGAGACGGCAGGCTTTATTCATTGCAGCTGAGATGTGGTGGAGGGCTGTCTGTTGCAGATCCATAGATCACCAGCCCATAATCAATAAGTGAGACAACTGAGCCATTGATGGCAGTGCTCAGGGCTTCGTGCGTGAGACAGTGCCTGTGCCGATAGAGGATCCAAATTCTGATATTGACGGTCCTTGCAGTAATGTTGATGTGCTCGGCATATGATAGGGTGGAATCGACTCTGATGCCTAGGTATTTGAAATGCCGACCAAGTTTGAGAGTGGCACCCCCAACGTTCATAACTGCAAGTGGGAAGGCTCTGTGTTTGCTTTGTGGGGTGGAGAACATCATGGTCTTGGTCTTTTTATTATTTAAGACCAGTCTATGGTCCTTAAACCACTGCTCCGTGGATGCAAAGCCACTTTGTAGATCTGCCTCCAGATGTTCAGGGTGTTGGCTGCTGGTAAATAAAACCACATTATCCATGTAAAGAAGCATTTGACACGAGCTAGAGGTTGGGAGGTTATTTAAGAATAAGCTGAACAGCAGTGGTTCTAATATGGATCCTTGCGGTACACCACATCTGACAGGTCTGCTGTCAGAGATTACATCCCCGATCCTGACCTGCTGATAGTGGTTGCTCAGGTAGCTAGTGAACCAGCCCAAAGTTTCAGAGGAGAGCCCAATGTCAGCCAGTTGTTTGAGGAGGAGCCCATGATGCACCGTATCAAATGCCTTTGATAGGCCAATGAATGTGGCTGCTACCAGGAGACCTTGGTCTAATGTGTGGTGGATGTATCCCGTAAATTCTAGCAAGGCCGTGATGGTGCTGTGGCCACCCCTAAACCCATGCTGTTCAGGACACAGTAGCTGATGGTGGTTGAGATACTCTACAAGTTGATCTGCCACAATCCACTCTAGGGCCTTGGAGAGTGGGGGGAGTATCGGAATTGGTCTATAGTTATTGTGCAGAGTCTGATCACCACTTTTATGCGCTAGGGTACCTGTCATAGATTTCCAGCATTGAGGGAATTGTGAGTGACAAAGCACGATGTTTAAAATTTGCGTCAGCGGGCTAAGAACTTCCTCAAGTGCCAGGCTAACAAATTTTAGGTCTAGGGAGTCCCTAGTACCTTTTCCAGGTATTTTCTGGCATCAGCTGTAGAGTCTACTTTGAAGTGAAATAGTGGTTGGTCATGGGGAGGCAATCATTTCCCTTGTGGGTAATTTGTGCTGAGGGGATTGAAGAAGTTAGCAGACAGCATGCTGCTTAGGTCCGTGAAGGAATGATTCATGGAGTTGGCAATGAGAAGAGGGTCTAAGAATGGCACCCCATCAACTGTGAGCATAGCTGGAGCATTTCTGGGGTCTTTCCCAGTGATGTCATTGAGGTTGACCCAAAAGGATTTGCTGCTATTCCACGAACTGGTGAGGGCTTCTTTGTAGTAGGTGCTTTTTGCACAATGGATGGCTTTCGTGCAGTCATTTCTCTGCTTGTCTGTACCGCTGGATGTTTGCTGCTGAGCTATGTGCTCGTGCCACTTGCCAGAGAAAATCTCTTGAGGAGAGTTGCTCTTGCACATCCGGAGTAATCCAGGGGTTGTAGTATCCTTTGACCGATCTTGTTTTTATTGGAGCGTGCTTGTCACAGACAAAACTGAATCTGGTTATGAAGAGGTCAAGGGCTACATCCACATCCTTGGCTTCATACAGATCAGACCAGTCTTGGTACTTGAGATCTGTTTTGAGTTGTTGTAGATGGCTTTTTAGGAGGACACGGCTTGACATATTTCTGGCAGGAGGTTTGTTGTAGTTGTTATTCCAGACGCATGTGACAGGAGAGTGGTCACTCAGAGAGTCTGGGAGTATAGTAATATTGTCGATATGTGAAGGATGGTTAGTGAGTATCCAATCCAGCAAGGTGCTGGTGCCGGTTTTGTAATCGACTCTTGTTGGAGATTCTATAATTTGGGAGAAGTTGATGGCAGACAAAGTGTCCTTGATACTGGCAGATGATGGGGAGAGCCAGTTGATGCTGAAGTTACCTAGAATAGCAAGTAAAGGGGAAGTACAGTACTGAATAGGGGGGACTTTAATCTGCCGGATGTAGACTGCAGCATTCTGTCTGCAGCTACAACAAGAAGCAGGGCTATCCTCGACTTCCTACAGGGGGCATTTTTCAGGCAGCTGCTTACGGAAACTGCTAGAGAAGGGTCAGTGCTGGAACTGGTATTTGAGAACAAGGACAGCACTGCAGACATCACGGTGGGTAGTCCCCTAGGTACAAGCCATCTTCATACTATATGGTCTGGCATATGGAGTCAGCAGGAGAGAAAAAACACACTAGTACGAGGGTCCTGGACTTCAGGAGGGCAGAGCTTAAGGAAATTGAAGACTGCCTCAGTAAACACCTCAAAGGGAAGGGAGTGAAAACCCAATGGAAAAAGATCAAAGGAGGGAATGTGTAAGGCAATGGCATGCGGTTTGAAGGAAGTAAGCAAGGAAAGGATGAGAAAGAGGCCGCTATGGTTCTCAAAGGAAGGCTTTTTCTAGCAGACACCATGACTTCTGCCACCCTAGGGGAAACCCCAAAATGGGAGAATGCTAAGTCTGCAGGAACCATGCGTGCAGATGCAGGGACTTGAGGTCCGGATGGACCAAGGTGCCCTAGTCCTGGGAAAGTAAGCGTAAGTTCAAAGGCAGAGGAACTGGAGGCTCCACTGCCAGTTGCTGGAGCAGAAGAAACCAAGTCTGCTGTAGCCAATAAGGAGCAATGAGGATCATGTCCGCTCCTTCTGCCTGAAGCTTGAGAAGAACCCTCTGCAACAGTGGGAAGGGAGTAAAGGCGTAGAGAAACTTCCCTGTCCAACAGAGGGACAACGCGTCTCACCAGAAAACACCAGGCCCTGGATTGAGCGAGCAGAAATTGGGCAGAGTGGGGATGCAAAAAGGTCCAACTCTGGGAGTCCCACCTGTCAAAGAAGTCTACGACTGCCTGCAGAAGATCCCACTTGTGGGCCCTGGACCGAGACCAGCTTAGGCTGTGGGACAAGATGTTTTGGACACCCAAAACATGGACGGCTGTCAGTTCCAGACCGTGACCTATGGCCCAGTACCAAACTCTCATGGCCTCTCTGCAAAGGAGATACGAATGGGTGCCACTCCATTTGTTGATGTAGAAGACCACAGACATGTTGTCCATCTGTATCAACAGGGGGCCCGGAAGACCTGGCTGAAAAGCCTGCATGGCATTAAGGATCGCCCTCATCTCCAAAACACTGACATGGAGATCTTTCTCCCATGGAACACATCCCCCGAGTCTGCTTGTCAGCCAGGTGGGCTCCCCAGCCCTGACCCGATGCACTTGTAGTCAGGATTTGAGAAGGTGAGCAGAAGGCGTCCATGGAACCAATGTGTGTGGGTCGATGGTGGGAAAAGAACTGAGGTAGGGCTGGCAGACTGACCCTTTTATACCAATGGCAGATGTCAGGGGTGGGCCATCAGGGGGTGCTCCCCGTTATATATTGCTAGCTAGAAGTTTTCCGTGGGGTCCTGGCACCTGGCGGCTTAGTCCTACAGGTGTTGCCTGCTGCAGGAGCTATCCTCAAGGTAAGATCTTTTGATCCTCTTAAAATGTTGCTGTCTGACATTAGGGAGGAGGGGGAGGTGACAGGTATGATCATTTTTTTTTTTTTTAGGAAGACATGGATAGAGTTCTTTTAAAAGTTATTTGACATTTTTCTATGTGTGCGTATACATATATATACATACACATTATATACATATATATATATACATACACACACACACACACACACACATATATATATTTATATTTATTATAGATGCATATATTATATGCATATTTTATATATGCATTACCTGGACATTTACTGGTGGGCAGTAATTACATAAAACTAAATACTTTACCTCCTCTATCGTAATTAAAGATTTGAATGGCACCTTTGTTGAGAGAGGGGACAGTTTCAAGTATCTCGATTTTACTACAGATCAGACTCTTTTACAGAACATATCTCCACACTGGTTAAGTCAGTACAGGTTCACTTTGGTCAGCATTTTAGACTAAGAAATTGTCCACTCACTCTGTAACATACTCTTGGCTCAATCCCTACTCCAGTCCTTAGTGGACTATAGGCTTCCGGTCTATGTCACTGACTTGCAAAGAGTTAAAATTCTACACAATTCCATATGCAGATTTTTGCAGCCCCCCCACTCCTGATTTTCTCATCGCTGCTCTCTTTATCTTTTGACTCGTGCGTTATTTATTTCAAACGTGTCCTATACGGCCCAATTAGATTTCTGCTTATGGCTGACGCTAGCCCCAGTGCTGGCTCCCGAGTACTAGATTTAGTCATACTCACATGCCCCTACTCTTCTGGTCCTCCCGGGGCCAACGTTCTTTTAGTTATTAAGTCATTACATTCTGGAATAATTTACCCGCTTTGCTACAGAGTGTGGATTCGCAGAGTATGTTTAAAATGGTGTTAAAAAATACTGTTTTGACTTGTCTATGTGCATGTGTAATGTCACCCGATTAATGTGTACATGAATGTACTCCGTAGATTGTTGCTCTTGTTCACATCACCGGGTTCCCCTTGAGAATGGGCATCTATTGCTCTTCCTGGGTCCTACCCAATAAACAAATGATAAATGAACAAATATGTATAAAATTCACCTAATAAACTATCAGAGAAGCTAATCACCAGGCGAAAAGGTACAAGATCTTAAATCATCTTAGAAAGTTAGATACAAATATGGCACTTCTTCAGGAAACATACCTAAAATTGACTGAAATGCGTTTCTTTTTGAGAAACTAGATTAGGAAAGTACATGGCTCTGGACAAAACTCACAAAACCAAAGTAATCGTACTTATCAGAAAAGGGACGATTCAACTATACAGGACTCTGAAGGTAGATTGATAATAGTGGAAGGCAAGCTCTGGGTCACAGCAATGACTCTCTAGTCAGCTTATTTGGGTCTAACAATTGTGATGCAACCTTCTTCACCACATTAATTAAAAGTCTTTCCTTCGCATATGCTAACATTATACTGGGTGGAGAGACTGGAATGCTGTATTAGATAATGTACTGGGCAAATCTAATCACATGAAAAAAATCAGGATGCTAATGTCAAGCATGCCATGAGAGAAACACAAGATACATTTAATCTGGTGTATCCTTGAAGGATTCTTAATCCTGGAATGAGAGGTACATTTATTTCTCACTTTGCCGTCATTCTTATTCAAAATTAAACTATTCAATGTTACCCATGCATCTTGTTTGTTCTGTTATTAGTGTCAAGACAGAGGCAACTGTATCATACCACGCTCTAGTACTTTTGATTCTTGACCAAATCCTGGGGTTCATCGAGACACAGTATGGTGTATTAATAACAGTGTATTGCAAAACCCTCCCATAATGCCCTGATTAACTAACTTAATTAAATCCTACTTCAAAATCAACACAGGATCTGTAAACAAACGCATTAACTAACTTTATTAAATCCTACTATAAAATCAACATAGGATCTGGAAACACCTATGCTGTGTTATGGGATGCATTTAAATGTTCATTGTGAGGAAAACTAATTTGTATTACGGCAAATACGAAGAAAGCTGTTCTACAATTTTGTAAATATGTACCACACAGTTGGGACACTGGAGTTATGAAACACTACAAAAACTCTTAAAATTATTTTTACACAGTTAATTGTCCTTCCATCTTCCTTTCCATGCCAGTTATGTATTCTGATATGATTTGATGATTTTCTGATAAATAATCTAGTTGTGGGGTGCCCTCAAATCTACACAGAGTTCCACTCTCCTCACCAGCTACTGCACTTGATTTTCATATTTTTACAACATTCTATGACATCAGTAACTCCAATTCCATGCTGTTCATCTGAATGGCCTGAAAGAAACAATTACTCACCGAAGTAATATTACTTCTTCCAGGGTATTCTTTAGCATTATTGACAGATGCAGTATGCCAGCTGGGTTCAGCTGCCCCGGAGAGGAGGAGTCAATGCAAATGAGGAAGGCACTGGCCAATCAGGATACAGTAAGAGTAAAGTGCTGCCTGCAGTCAGCCTGAGGGACCTCAGAATGCATTTCGGAGCTGAAAAAGAGCAAAAAATGTGCCTGCTAGGGGCCAAAAACTGTTAGCAATAACCCACCATATATTCTAACCCACTAAAATGAAAAAATTGTACTTTTTTTTTTTTTTTTTAAATCAGAGGAAAGAATGACAGTTGTCAAACTTGGCTAAATCCCCTAACAGAGCCTTTGGACAAGGTTTCCAGGGGAGGAAGGGTGGGAGTGTCAATAATGCTAAAGAATACCCTGAAAGAAGTAATATTACTTCGGTGAGTAATTGTTTCTTCTCACCCCAGGAATTCTTTAGCATCTGTTGACAGATGCAGACTTCGAAGCAGTGTAGTTGGGAGGAGGGCACAGAAACCTATTTCGAGAAAAGGCTCTGAAGTACCGTCCTGCCACATTTGGGGTCCTATCAGACTACACACCCAAGAAAATATCTTATTGAATGTGAGAAGAAATTTTTTAAAAGATAGTCTGCACACTTCTAGTAAGGATATGGGCTTGAATGCTGCCCAGGAGGCATGTTCTCCAGGAATCAGGTCCTACGCACGAGAAGGGATGTCAGCCTTGCTGTACCAGACCCGAAACATGGGAACACAGTCCTGTGGGAAACTACTCTTGGTCATTGGTTTCTCCTTTTATGTGAAATTGCAGGAAAGGAAGGGATGACAAAGAGAGTACCTGAACTGCTAGGACCACTCGCACACACCGGACGGCATGACTAATTCATGCCCCATCCGAGCAGCTTGAGATAACCTAGACGGGACTTGCCTAAGACCAGTACAGGCAGAAAAAAAAGGGGTCGATGAAGGTGGAAATGGTAAACACTTGGGAAAAGAATTTCCCATCCGTTTAGAGGACTAAATTGTTCTTAAAGGCACTGAGAGGAAAAGGCCTAAAAGAAAAACCTGAAACTCTGAACCCCGTCTGATCGAGGAAAAGACAAGCAGAAAGGCTGTCTTTGATGTTACTCTCTTCAGGACAGGATTGTCAAAGGTTCAACGGACACCCCATGAACTTGAATATACAGAGGGTTGCGTTCCATGGGAAAAACTCTGGTCCCTAGAAGGGTCTGGAAATGACACGGCTCCTTGCTGAATTCTTTGAAATGGTCTGAGAAAAGACAGATTTCTCTTGCCAGACAGAAAACGAATCCGAGTAACCACTAGGTGTACTCCCCCCAAAAAAAGGCCTACTATAGGTAAGAAAAAAAAAACCTTTATATTTTTACAGGAAATAAGTCACAAACCCAAACTAGTGCCACGTACAAGACAGTAATACCTTTATACGAACTGAAGAATCCAGTCATAAGAGGAAAGAGAGTTGAAAAACTGTAGGCTCCTGTCCTTGTACCAAAGAGAAAAATGGCTTCCACCAGGAAACTGAGGTTTTCGTGGAAGTAAAACTGTTTTTTTTTTTTTTTGTGTGTGTGTTTGTTTTTTTAAAAGACATTCCAGGTCTTATTTGGCTACAGGAACTCAAGGAGTTCTAGCCTCTCAAGAGTCTGGTCTTGAGGAGAAAAAAAAATGAGGGTTGAGAGAACACTACTCCTGTGCAAGAAAGAAGTAGCTTGGGAAACAAAAGCAGCCAGAAGGCTGTTTAACTGAAACTTTTTTTTTTTTTTTTAAGAAAGTACCAAAGATGTCCAGAGCCACTGGGATCATGGTGGCTGTTTCCTTAACTAGAGAGGTACTCAGGAAACAAGGGATACATGGGAGAGAGAGAACACTTCTCTGACCAGTCTTGAGATAAGAAAGTCTGTTGGAAGGAACCCCAAGCTAGGGCCTGCAAAAGGAAAAAGGAAAAAACTGGTGGTTCAGGCTGGAGGCGAAAATTCAGATCCAGACCTGACCTTACCCCTTGAATGAAGTGGCGAGGACTTGAGTGCTCATTCGAGGTGGCCCTGACTAAAGTGGCTTAGAAGATATGCCAAAAGATCAGCTTGCAGTAGCCCTGCCAAAGTGTTGTCCTTGCTCGACAGATGGATGAGAGACTAAGACACCTCCAAAAAAGCCAGCTAGAGATAACACTCATAGTTACTGTGACAGATCGGAAGCCTTGTGTCCCAAATACTCGTTGGTGTGATACAGGGCAGGAATATCATCCGGTCCTCTCTGAACTAAATGACCTCCGGACTGAAAAAATGCAGACCTGACAGGGATGCTCTGAGACTCCAGGGACTGATGAAAGAAGGACTCTCTCAGAAACCAAGTCCCAATGATGGACCCTCCCCCCACCCAAAAGGGAAGTGCCCGTCGGAAGGAAGCCTCTGTACCAAAGATTTGAAGGGGAGAGGTGTGAAGTTCACAGTTTCTTTATACCAGTCCAAACTGTAACAGGGCTCAGGCTTCATGAAAATCTCTTAGTTGGAATCTGACCTAGAGGTCTAGCCCCTGGGACTCTAGCGACAAATTATGCACCAAATACAGGGAACAAACTTCCCCTGACAAGAGATGAGCATTGTCATCAGTGTCAGTGGCTCAGCAGGTAGCACACTCGCCTCTGAGGCCGGGAGATCAGTAGGCAGTGGGTTCTATCCCCACACCAGGCACTTGGGTTAATATCCCAATACTGACACTGTAGTGCAGCATGAGGGGGGTGCTGCACTCTTGAGGTGCCGTCTTTCAGATGAGACGTTAAACCGAGGTCCCATCTGCCTGTTCTGGTGGTAGTTCAGGTGGATGTTAAAGATCCCATGACACTTCTCGAAAAGAGCAGGGGAATTTCCCCGGTGCAATGGCCAAATTTCCTCCATTCATGAAAAATACTACCAACAGCTTAATCTGGTTCAAGGTCAGTTGGCATTCATCTGTATCCCCCTCCCCCCGGGTCGTGCCTGAAAATAGGCAGAATTTGTCTAGTGCACTTACCCGGTCAACAAAAAATAAATAAATAAATAAATTGTCCCTTAAGAGTTGCCGAGGTTTAATTGGTTAGGGAACTTTTTTCTAGTAGCTACGAGACCACCCAAGACTGTAGGAAATAACATGTCAGGCTTAGGGCTTGAAAACCAAAGTTAAGGAGAATTGGCTAAGGACAGCCACGACTCTGAGAAGGGAAACCAGAGATTCCCTGTCTTCAAGTGAGAACCGCCAACCTACCCAGATAACTGGAGAACAAACTGATTTTCACTCCGTATCTGAGAACACTTTGGAGGCAGTCTAAACGGTATGGAAGAAAACTGGTAGCCGCCTGAGAAAAAACCCAAGCTAAGGAACTGAGAACACAGAATGTAACGATGGGAACAAGAAAACCCCTGTGTTTGCAAAAGAAAGACCTAGGTCAAGGAAGCATCCTGACCCCAGGTTATAAAAGTTGATAATAATTTGCTGTTCCCTATTTTCCTTTAAAATTTAGGCAATAGTCTGAAAAAGAGGTCCAACTCCCAAGGAGAAGGGAACCCTTTCGTGACTTTGAACCTCACGAGGTTCTAGTGCTCCAGTTCCCCCTGCTGACATGCTACTGGAGAAAAACAGAGAATGCAGTACTTGGAGGTAAACTTTAGTTGTTTATTTACTCATCATGTCCATATATATATACATATACATTTATATGACAATATCTGCATATATCTATTTTGTTTTATATATATATATTTATTTATTTATTTATTTTTTTTACACCAACCAAAGATGGGGTAAAAACTTGAACCAAGAAGAAAAATTACGGAAGAAAAAGGGATTACCGGGAATGAAAACAGTATTACTGCCTACACCCCTGGAAAACTTAACATCTGGAAAATTCCTAATGTGTTGGCTTGGGGAAATAAGGGGTTAAAGGGAGAATAATTCCTACCCGAAGCCCTCCATCCTGAGACTTCTGGGAAAGGAACACTTATCTTTAACTGAGTACTAGGAGAGTTAAAAACTTCCCCATACGTGCCTGACAGCTTCAGTTTGCCATGGAGACAAACCAAAACTTGCACCAAAGCATAATCCAAAAGGCTGGAACTTTTAAGACAGGCCAACCTGAGGGAAAAGACCTACACCCAGACTCTAGAAGCTGAAACATTATGACTTAAGGTTATAAAAACATAGTGCTACTATATGACCCTTGGGTATTTCAGCAAACCTCCTTGCGATTAGTGCTCCAGAGCCGTCGCATTACGGTAAGGATAGACTACATCAAAACACTCTTCATTTATGATAGCGTATGCTACAAAGGTAGGAGGCATTACATAACATTTCTTACACATGATATATAATTTCCTAGAGTCTATCTCCGGAGGGAAAACAGACAGTAGCCCAAGGCTGAAAGGCATGCCGCTGTTTTCAGTAACTATCTTTAGTCTGAAAGTGTACAGATAAAAACAGCAGAACACTTACCGAGCTGGTATTTCATCTGAATGCTTCTGTCAACCCTAAAAGAGAATGGGGGGCTTCCAGAACCTACCTGTCGGTGTCTCCAGAGAGTTGCCAACATCTTTGGAGGAGAGCAACCACCTGACCTACAAAGTCATCGTCCTCCACCTCTTTATCGGTGTCGTCCTGGAGGGAAAAGTCCAGGGAGTCCACCGGTTGAATACAATTGCCTCATTAGACCAAAATCTGAATCAACCTCAGGAAGACCAACTAGAATTAGTGGGCCCCGAGAGGAGTTCATGAAGGAAAAATCCTCTCCCAAATTACTAATAATAACAACAACAATAACAGCAATAATATCCTTGGACATAAGAAATAACAAGGACAGGAATACTCGGACCCGAAAAAGCCAAGAACACGCCCGGAAATATAAAGTCTGGAAAAACTGCCCAGCTCTCAGAAATTCAGTTTCAGAGGGCATAATTTTATCAACCCCTGATAACTCCCCAAGTCCTTCAGGAGGGAGGGTCAGAGGAGATTAATCTCTATCTTTGCAGGGAAGAGACACCCTGCATATTTTCAAAATTAAAGGCTTGGACAGAGAAACAACTACTACAGAACCAGACTTGTGATAACACAAGCCCCAAAGGGAACTTGCCATTTCGTATGTGTTAACTTGAGGTACCTTCTCAGCGCTTTTAGAGGAGGGGGAGGTAGACTGAAAGCCCAGAAAACAATAGTTAGGCCAAAGCTTAAACAAATCAAAATCAACGTTGAGATTCCCCCCCCACAAACAGGAAAAACAGAACCACCTCCACACCTCGTCAACAAAGCCCACTGCACAATAAACAAAAGAGTCTCACCCCAAAAGAGAGGGGATTACCCTCAAATATCAATCATTTTGAATTGAATTAGAGAAAAAAGGGTTCCAAGAATTCACGCTGGTGCACAACAGAAAAAATGCGCACGTGCGCAAAAAAACAAAATCAACGATTTTAGTGCAAAAGCATTAAATAACACCGAAAATACTAAACAACTAAGCAATTAAATAAAAACGACGCAAATTATCATGCACGCGGGAGAAATTTACTTCAGAAAAAACAGTGAAGCGGGGAAAACACGAAAAAATCCCGCAACGGCGCGGAACCCAGCGCAGATGCTGTAAAAATAAATAAAATGAAGAAAATATACAAAATACCTTAAAAGCAGCACTCAAAAAGAAAGAAAATGGCACAGGAAGATCTCTGAAGAGGAGCTCCAGGGCAGTGTTGCCAGTTCAGCAGAGAAAAAGTTCTGAGGTCCCTCAGGCTGACTGCAGGCAGCACTCTACTCTAACTGTATCCTGATTGGCCAATGCCTTCCTCATCAGCATTGACTCCTCCTCTCCAGGGCAGCTGAACCCAGCTGGCATACTGCATCTGTCAACAGATGCTAAAGAATTCCTGGGGTGAGAATGGGAGTTTGTGATGTCACAGAAGGTTCGGCAGTATGAAAAGAGACAGCAGCAACTACTGAGGAGAGAGGGATTCAGGGTAGATAAAAAGGCAACAAAATTAGATTATTAATTTAACAATAAAGGTCAAAAACATATCAGAATACTTGGTAGCCAACAGAAGAACTGGAGGGCATCTAGAGGTGTAAAAACTGTTTCTTTTCACCTTTAAAAGAGAACTGCAACGAACCTGCATGTCATTCTTCCCCTGTAGCAGCTGATTTTTAAATAACGCTTCAAATTGTATTATTCCATCAATATAGGCCTTTTAGTTATTCTGGTGGGTATACATATACACTCTGATACAGAGTACCAGTTTAGAACTTGAAGATGTAGTTTATGTCCTTGCAAAGCTTGGACATTGTCATTTTTGTCTTTGTACAAGACATATATAGATCCAATAAAAAGGATCCAGCGACTCCTGTTTTCCAAGGACATATATAGCAACAATTCCTTTTTAATAAGTAAATATGTACTCAGTGGCCCAGCTAAAGGACTGGGGAGCTTTTAATGCTAGTTTATTCAATCTGGCAGTATTTTAATTTAAATAACAGTATGCCACAAGCAGACCCATCTCAGATTCCTCCCCATACACTTCTAAACCAAGTCCTAAACCCACAGGGTGCCTGTAGCCACTGACTTTGTCAAATACTGGACCCACTGCTACAGAGTGCTAATGCCCTATTTTTAACATTCTGCCAAGTTGCAACAGCCCTTCTGGTCAGCTATTGGGCAACTCCTGAAACTGTTTTCAAGATACACTAGTGGTACTGATCACCGCCTCTATTGCTTCGACTTTGTGTGGTGACATGGCTGCCAGCAGTGCATGACACTGCCAGTTTTCTGCATGTGTGTACCATATTGCATTGCGGTGGGGGGGAGGACAAATTCCTAAAATCAGAAAGTGGGAGTAAATCATGCAAAAATTATAGTAAAATATTCTTTGCCTCCCATTATCTGTTCCCCTGTTTAATGTACTTAGACATATTTTCTGTATATAATGTATCAAATTCCCTTTCCCCAGGACACACTGTACTTGGAAACAAACCAGTTCTAGCTCAGTGTGCCTTCCTTAACAAATATTTTAACAATAAGCTTACGAGGAAGGACTTGGTTGGTCTAAAGACTTAAGCACTGTTTTCCTTTATTATATCTATGCTGGTCCAATAAAAGATATCAAACTATTTGTTTCTGGAAATATTTTAAACGAAAATAAATAAAATTACTAATGGGCATATATTTATGCAATGGTGTACATACCATATCTATCACTTTAATTAAGGTGCAAGAAAATCATATTGTAACATGGCATTATTGAGAGCTCTTTCAGGGCGGCACGCGATAGGAGAGACGGCATCACGTGGTGCATGAGCAACACGGCATTATGGCACGATAATGCCGTGTTGCTATTAAAGTACCTCGGACAACCGCAGAGCAGAGAGGAGCAGTGTGGAGAATTAGACACAGGGCAGAAGAGGGACTGGAAGACGGCGAAATGTAGAGCGGTAGCCAGCAGTGACGTGAACGCACACAGGACAGCTAGAGAAATATTCGAGCAGAACGCACCGAGAGGCATGAGGGGGGATGGCAGTGAGATGTGGAGGCTCAGTGTGTAGGAGACAGAAGGAAATCGGGTCCGGTAAACGCATGTAGGGCAGTCGGAAGATCTGGAATTGAGTGAGGAAAGCTGTGGAAAAGTCAGAAAATGTCAGGGACCAAAACAGGAAATGTAGTGAGATCGGAGCCATGGGGAGACACACACACAGGAGGCCAGATAATATGTAAAACAGAGAGACGGGTAGATAGCGAAACGGACAAAGCAAGACATAATAGACCTCCCAGCGTTGCAAATAAAATAACAGCCGGTCAGATCGGACAAATGTCCTGAAATGTATGTTCAGAGATCCTGTCCTGATAGTTATCCTGGTGTAGTTTCACACCATCAGCAAAAAAATAGGTGTCTCTTCAGTGTTCACAAAGTGCAAGATACAAATGTAAATGGTGCAAATGTGGCCGACTTCTCTTATTCATAGGATCAAAATAACAGTGACAGTACACAGTTTGTCCTAGAAGCTAATGTCAGAGCATAATCCTCGAAGGTGGGATCATCGGAATTGCATGGTTGGACCGCTGTAATGACGGCCTCCAGCCTCGGGCCACAACGGTCCCAACCATGCATTAACTCCCCAGTAGATGCCACCTTCAGAGGGGATTAATGCTTACTTGTTTGTTTTCCATTTACAACTGGGCCAAACGTTATCAACTAAAAGATCAGTTAACAGAACTGGTGGCCCACAGGAAAAAACAGACACTCACTAAGCACTATAAGAAACTAGATTATACTGCAGGCTAGCCGAGGGATATAGCGTACGCACTGTATGCTGCCACTTGAAAGACTCAAGTAGTTCAAGCAGGCACTCGAATTTCGGGTCCTGGTACTTACGAGGGACCCCCACCCCCACCAGGTGAGTCACGGATAAAAGGTGAGGTGTTCATAAAAAAAACATCCAGCATATGCACATCATCATTTGACCACTGAGTGGTTCTGACATTAGCTTCATAGGCAGATGCCCCCCAAGCCACGGTGTGCCATTGCAACACTAATATGAAAGGGACACTGTCACCCTTTTTTGCATCATATTATTTTTAGGTAAAAACACACATATTATGATTGCTTACCCTCTCTAAAATTAATTGATGTTGCTAGTTATTTTATCTGCCTCCTTGCTTATTAGAAGTAAAATGCATAGTAATGTATAGCTATGCCCAGCTGTGTTTTGCTTCAAATCACTGATCTACTCTTAGTGCACACTTTCTGAACATTAGAAACACCCTCAAACAGTGCAGCCACTCATTATACAATAGTCTGTTCCACTCCCACTGCATAATGAATGGCTAGATTGTGTTGGGGGTGTTCCTGAGTCCAGGAAAGTTGAAGTGGGAGCTGGTCAAAACATGTAAACAAACATGTTTTGGTGTGGTAACACCATTATGGTGGGCAGTTTTTCACTTTTTAAAAGAAAAAAGGGGATCAGAATCAAACTACCAGCTGCATCAGCAGTCCATACACAGTGTGAACAATCATATAATGTGTTTTTTTAAACTAGAGACACTTTGAGGCCTAAGGGGGTTGACAGTATCCCTTTAAGGTAGTAAGCTGGCAAACCCCAGGGAAATGGACAGTGTACGCAGAAGTCTCAGGAGTGGATCTGTGTGGTCAAACATTCACAGAGACAAAAGAAATCTTAGTAAAATGCATTACTTGTAATATATGCTGTAAATGCAAACCATTTGCTGTTTCGACACAGAGCTAAACTACAAAAGTCCCAAACTCCAAAACTTAACAGTCCTAGCAGAGGTCCCACTTAGCATAAAGGCAGTATGCAGAAAGCAAGCTGTATTTATTCACTCAAGAGAGCCCAGGTGAAAAACATCTGATTTTCACGGTGATGGCTTGCATCAATCCAGTAGTCCAACTGGGGAACTAAGTACAAACAAGTCATCAAAACGACATGCCTAAAAGAAAAGTTAAACTAAGATTTTTACTAAGATTTTATGGTTCACAGACTGTTAGTGTCAGAACACTTGTTTAAAGCAGCAGTACTACGGAAAAAAAAATTGCGCTTTTTTGACAGTTTATTCCCTGTGCCCTGCTAATCATATATCTGGTACTCTTTCTCGCCGGCATTGTACTATCGCAGAGTAATTTGCTTGGTTATTCTCCGCTTTTGTTTACATATCTGCCACTAAGAATGTTGCACTGTAACCCCCTCTGCTGCCAAATGCACATGTGAATGACTTGCAGGGAGACATCAGGAATGGTCAAGCACAGGGTCCCTCTGCTGTTGTCAAAAGATGTGATGCGACCTGAAGAAAAAGCGCAGCTGAAATTAGTTAGCCGCCATATTTGTTGTAGCACTACAACACTTCAAGTAAATTGCAAATATCTAAAAAACTAAAGACGACTGGAAAAAAACATTTACAGGTATGGAAACTGGAACTTTGGCCGCATGCTTACAGCCAAAAAACAGAATTTTGATAGATCACTTCCTGATTTCGTAGTACTGCTGCTTTAACTTTGTGACAGATTCATATAAAAAACACAGCAAGAATTACAAAAAGTTTTATGTAGCTGCTATAGAACTGATCAGTATGAGATGAAGCACAGAAAGACACATTGCATGAAAGCTGGTTCTAGGATATTAACAACATGCAATCTGGTCTTTTACAAAACAAATACCACAGATCCTACCATTTTATAGGCCATGTGAACGAACAGCAACAGGAAATGATAGACTCACTGACCTGGATTAATTACAACTGTCACTAAGCAACTATATACCTTACACATTGCTCTCTACAGACAGTCACCACAAAGTATGTCACATCACACTGATGCCATCTGACACCAAGTTATCAAAGCACACTGACCTACACCCTACATTGCCAAAGGGTATCTATTACAGAAACGTCCTCTCCAAGAAACACATAAACTCTCTAATGGATTCTCAACACACAAAGGACAGCAATGTGTTTTCATCCAAGCAACCTTTGCTGTAAAACCCATCAGTGACACCAGGACAGAGAATTGAAGCCACTGCTCTCTTTGAATCAATGCAGCAAAGTTGGTGGTAAGGTAGTAATATGGGGCATTGCAGATTATTCATCTCTTGAAATAATACAGACTATATTATTTTGTTATTTACTCAAATTCCCAAATGGCCGTCCTGCTTATACTCTCAGATCTGAATTAGGACAATATTCCATTAACTCTTCTGTTTTATCTAAAATAATAATAATATGCATACCGGACTTACAGGCAATGCCTGAAAATTGTTTACTTAAGCAATGTTTATCAGAACAAATTTCATAATTAAGGATCCCCCCCCATATATGGTATTTATGAAGTCTATATTGCCACTATATAGACACAGACAACAAGGCTGGGTATCTACCAGCAGTGACTGATGTAAAAAAATTTAATTTAGAGAAAAGGGTGAAATGTGCAAGCTGTAGTAACAATATGAGTATGCAGAGTGAAACACAGTCTTGGAAGAAGTGTAAACCTCACTATTCAGTGTGTTAAATGCATAAACATTTATCACCGTTCCCTGAGGAAATGGTGTCCAGCCACAAAACTGTGAACATACTTTGAGGTGGATTATAAAATATACAATAAAAACAGCCTTTATAAAACAAAGAGTAGAGCCTTCAGTGTTTGACTATTGGACGACCCATTCAAAGAAGCTCCACAGACGTAGAAATACAGAAACAGAATATGTCGGCAGATACAGACCGCTTGGCCCACCCAGTCTAACCCTTTTTTCCTCTGCCTACACTTTCACTGCAGTCCCCACCAGCTCTCCAGCTACCTCCCCCCACCATTTTCCAAGTAAGACTCCCCTGTGCCTATTCCATGAATGCTTGAAGCCCACCACTGTTTTCGGCACCACTACCTGTGCTAGAAGACCATTACAAGCATCAGCTACTGTTTCAAAGAAGAAGTATTTTCTCACATCACTCCTAAATTTCCCCCTTCCAGCTTCATTGCATGTCCCCTGGTTCTCATGCACCTGCTTCTCTGAAAAATACTACCCTCCTGTACCTTATTCAACCCTGTGAGATATTTATAGGTCTCTGCCATATCCCCCCCTTACAGGGTGTACATATTGAGCAGTATTAGTCTCTCCTCAAAGGGCTTCTAATGCAACCCCTGCATGATTTTAGTTGCCCTCCTCTGGACTGCCTCCACCCTGTGTATGTCCCTCTTGAGATGTGGTCTCCAGAACACATTACTCCAGGTAGGGTCTCACCAACAATCTGTACAATGGCAACACCACCTCTCTTCTTGTGCTGGTGACACCCCTTCCTATGCAGCATCCCACTGGTCCCATTTACTGCCTTACCGCACTGCCGTGCCACCTTGAGGTCGATGGATCACAGTGCCCTGCCTAGACAGGAAAACACCAGGGGCTTGGAAGGAGTAGTAGTGACCTGGAGCTACTGTACGAGTGACCCCTCCAAAGTTGAAATCAGCCAGAACAGGGTTAAGTGGAAGGAGTTTGAAGGGACACTAGGATGGAAAATAAAATGTTTTTTCACCTACAGGTGTTTACTGCTTTACTTCAGGTAATATATATATTGTATTGACACAGCATGTTCACCATACTGGAGATGTCCCCTGGTGTTTCAGATTCACATCTTGCTCATGAATATGACAACATTGTCAATGCTGTTTACTGGCACAGATACACTTATATGCATCACTCTATTATTATGGGAAAGACTGACCGTGTTACTGTTATGCAGTGTTACGTTACATCTGGCTAAGAATCGAAATACCACAGCGAGGTAATAAGCTCCCACAAAAACAAGATCCAACAATAATGGGTGAGGGCAGCCTTCTAGACATTATTCATGTTTGTCATTCTAGTGTAACTTTTTTATGTTCACTGCTTCATTTTTCCACCTACCTGCTTGACTGTTTTTGCAAACATCTGTAGGAAAAGCATAATGCTAAGGGGCAGCACTGATCCTGCACAGGTAATACAATTAGTTTTTCAAGCATCTGTGTCTGAGCACAAGGTTGATTCAAGCATAGCAAAAAAAAAAAAAAAGGCAGAGTGCAATTGTGAAATTGCATAGACAACAATTTCGGTAAAAAATAAATAAATAAGGACTGGAGGCAACCCAATGCTGTCCTCTTTTAAATGTTTTATTCATCACTCATGTTACCATCAGCTAAAGCAAATATGTTGTTGCTGGTAATGACCGTTACTGATGTTTTCCATCGTGATGCAAATTGTAAATCCGATATGGAGTGTAGCGACACTAGGGACGCCCTTAAAAGCCGATGTCACCCCCTCAGCTGTTTGAAACTGATCAATTCTTTTTTTTTTTTTTTTTAACCACACCCACCAGAGAAATTAAACGCATGCTTGTATGCTGCTATTACCACGGCTATGAAACACGGAAGGCAGGAAGACACTGCAATAAAACAAACCACCAATAACAGGAAGGGTGATGACACCGTTTCTTAAGGGCACTCTACCGGGAAAAAAAAAACCTTAATGGATCTCAGCCGCCTTGTCTGCAAATTCATATTTAATCGTGGGCACCTCGTTTTTACTATTTCTTTCATTCCCACCCAGTCTGCATCATCCACCAACCAATAAAACTGCAAGCGGTATCATCTGTACTACACATTGCTGCTAGTGCAGCTCAAATCTGAGAAATAAATGTATGAATCGAGCGAGGGCAGAGTCAAGACTACCCATTACTGTTTTATTTATGATAACCACCGTGGCACCTGCTCCGGCCCGGTACTTCCTGGTCTGGAGCATCACGCCACACAATTCTATTTTCATGCGGGGGGAAGGGACCCTAATCACCTGCCACTGTGCCGGGCCCCCGGCACAAAAGAAAACACAAGGACCAGTACAGTCAAATTAGTGTTGTGTCAAACCATATCTGAACTTCAACTCCATTTAAAAACAGTAAACATCCATGCAGCCAGATGCGGGCGGCCCCCTCCTGCCGCAGCAGTCACCAGTTATGACAACAATGCACCCAGCAGCACATCTGGTGTCTCCCGGCAGAAGCAGCTCCTGACACTCAGGAAGCCCCCGCGGAACCACCGAACACCGGAGGCCAGTGGTCACTCACTGGTGACTCTGGTACAGCAACTGTTCTGCACCATTTCTCTTATTACATCACCCCTATCTCTCCGCGTTCGTTTCTGTCTCCCCTTACCTAATGCCACTTCGCACGCTTTGCGCAGCTGAGAGTGGTGAGCCTTCTTCACCTCCTTGTCGGCCAAAATCTTCTCCAGAGCCCGGGTCAGGAACATGTTTTTCGTGTTTTTCCCTTCATACATGGCGCGCCGAACGGGGACTCTGAGGGGGAAGGGGGGCCCGGCTCCACACGCTGCGTCACTCCTTCCCGTTTGGAAGTGACCACCTATTTTGTTTACAGTCACAGATTAATACATGCGGAGGGGTGATGTGTGCGGTTTCCCAGGGATTACTCGCTCCTCCATTACCGATCTGCTTTCGCCATGTTGGAAGGAAGCGACGTCACGCACGTCAAAACGGCTGCAGTCATTCGGGCCCAGTAGGCAGCTGCCAGCCGGAGACCGGCGCCACTTCCGATTCCTTCCCTGCCTACCTGCGCCGTGCGCTGCACCAGGAGCCGGGGGCGCGCTGCAGGTAGAGGACCACCCGTTACCCTCCTGCTGTCGGTGTACTGACCACAGTCCACCTCGTAACTGTGAGGGAGTAGCGGGCTTGCTGTCACCCTGACAACGGAGTGCTGGTGCTGTCCTTGCTGCCCTGTTGCTACCGGCACCGTTTAGGTGCCGCGCTTCCCAAGCGCGAGAGACTACCTGCTGAATGGTAGCACCCGGGCTAGGCAAGGAGCGGCTTAGGGTCACATCGCTCATACCTCTCAACCTTATGTCACTGAAATGAGGGACACGGACACTCAAAATGAGGGACAATGTGGGACACCGACTCTCAAAATGAGGGACACATCCTCAAACATGGGGATACAAGCTCAGAACACTGTGGGAACCATTGCTGCTGTTTGTACAAAGTTTTTATTTCGTTAGCATTTTCAACTATTATTAATTTCTGCTTTAAGGTCTGAATTTACAGCACATTCTCTGTGTGTGCAGCACCTTTTCCATGAGGGACAGGGCAATTTTGAGAGGTAAAATGAGGGATGTCCCCTCATAATGAGGGACACTTGAGGGGTATGATATCGCTTCTCGTTCTGCTTCTGAACGTCAGGCAACCTAGCAAGCGGGCGTTAGGGTTGTTAGCACCTTTTAAAGAAGCACAAAGTGGGATATTCTTACCGAAAAACATGATTTTTATTTGCAGGACGATATGTACCCTCGACCAATACTACCGATTTCTTTACTCTAAATAATCAGATTTTTCTTTAAACTTTATGATTACAAAAAATCTCGTAGACACAAAGTACATACTCATACAGGGGAACTGTAAATGAGGCAAAATGCATCCATAACAGTTAATATTCACACTAAATCGCCCTGTATTCTGGCACAGTAGTTGCAACCGTTTCAGTTGTTTCTATTGTTTCTTGTTAATTTAAGGTATAATAGCTTTCTACAACATTAGAGTAAAGTTAATTATTTTTCTGCTATAAAGTCAGGACATTGAGTATTTTTCATATTTGCTGTGTTTTATTTGTTTTGTTTTTTGCAGGACACGGCTGCCCAGATCAGGACTGTCCTGTGAAAATCAGGACAGGTGATAACCCAAAGCGGGCAGCACCGGGCCACAGGGGCTCTACTGTACCTGTAACTCTGGTGGCCCATACCTGTAAACTGGCACTGATTTGGCTCAGATTGTCTTTTTTTTTTTTCAGTTTCCTTAAGTTGGTATTTCTGCCCCTGAAATGTAGTAGTAGTAAAATCGTTATTTTTATACAGGAAGTTGGAAGCATACACTAGGAGGACCAGAGGACCTGTTTTCAATGTGATCCTGTTTAACTTAAGTATAGTTACAGTTGGTGTTGCTCAGATGAATCCAGACAAATCCGGATCCACCAGATACCTGCCCTTTGCAGCAGGATAGTGGATCCGCCGGATACTTCCACTATCTGCCTGCGGATCCCTGGTCAGATCCCGCATTATCTGATGGCCAGATCCAGGGATCCAACTCCAGATCCCTGGATCCGGCACCGGATAATGAAGGGATCCGACCCGGGATCCAACCTTCATAGTAAGACGGATCCAGCTCTAATAGTGCCGCCATCCGCCAGATCACTGGCGGATCCACGGTGGCACAGTCCGAGCAACACTAGTTACAGTCATGAATAAAACACTAGTGCAGTTTCACATGTATAAAGTTAACTCAATACAATTCTAAAATATAAATATCACTCAATATAAAATTGATTTTTGTTGGGAGATCTGAATATTTAATAGAATTTAGTTCTTAAAATACATATAGGTCCAATAAATTTGGATCAATTAGGATTAATTACATTTCCTTCAATTTCACAGAATTATGTAGGGTTTTGAAACAAAATAATGCCACATGTAAAATGTTGCAATCTAAGGCCCCCATTTTCAAACCTGTGGGGATGCGCAACGCATCTAGATGTGCCGCCCAAATAAAAGGGCCAGCACAAAAAAGTGAAGTATTGAAACAAGATGTGTGATCCCAATGGATAGCGCATCTTGTCTGAATATAGCAATCCTAGTGGGTGGCGCAAATGGGGGCAGCCAACAATGCGCTGGTGCATCCCGGGGGATGGCCTGACTACAGGGAATGGAGATGCACCAGTCCCAAAGTCCTAATATTCAGCCAGAATATGCAAATGCAGCCATCAAGCATGCAAGGCACAAATTGGCTATTTGTATGCTCATTATGGCCACATTTGCATACATTTTGCAGGGATGTGCCCGGCAGGATGCACCAGGCTCTCCTGCCCCCCCAGCCTGGTCCCGGTCCACCAATGTTAGTAACCCCATCCCTGTTCCATAGTGTAAGGACCCCCTTTCACCTCCCAAACCTCATTTGAATGTAAAAAACATAGTCCCCATCCCTTTTCCATAATGTAGGGGCACCCTCCCCGTCCCGAACCCCGTTTGAATGTAAAAATAAACACAGTCCCCATACCTTTTCCATAGTATAGGGTTCCTCCTCCCCATCCTGAACCCCGTTCGAATGTAAAAATAAACACAGTCCCCATTCCTTTTCCATAGTGAAGGGTCCCCCACCCCATACCTGAACTATGATCCCCATTCACATAACAAACCCCTTCCACATACCCACCCTGTTCGTGTGCCAATCCCCTTCCGCATACCATCCCTGTTCGAATAATCCCCTTCCGCATACTTTTCCATAGTGTAGCTGCCCCATTCTTGGTATGCATGACCCCTCCCCCAGCACCCACCAAGCCAGCTCTCGCCCTCTGCTCACCACCATGGCCAGCCACCGACTGAACAGTACAGGAAATAAACTGTACAGATGAGGCGCATGAGTATCTCGTCTGTACAGTTCCATTCCTGGACGGTTCAGTCAGCAGCTGGCCATGGTGGTGAGTGGAGAGCTGAGCCAGTTGATAATGTAGTTGGTGAGACCCCATCTGGAGTACTGCGTCCAGTTCTAGAGACCCCATCTCCGCAAGGACATAGGATGGAGGCAGTTCAGAGGAGGGCAACTAAAATGGTGCAGGGTCTGCAAGAGAAGCCATACGAGGAGAGACTAAAGGAGCTTAATATGTATACCCTTGAGGAAAGGAGGGAGGGGGGGACATGATAGAAACGTTTAAGTACCTCAGTGGAATCAACAAAGTCCAAGTGGGTAGCATCTTTCAGAAAAAGAGATGTGCAAGAACAAGGGGACACAATTTGAAGATAGAGGGGGGATGTCTCGGGCAATGTGAGGAAGTATTTTTTCACGCATGGAACAGCCTTCCTGAGGAGGTTGTGGGGTCTAAAACTGGCAGAATTCAAGAATGCATGGGACAGACATTAGGCAGTATTTGTGGGGGGTAGGAAGAAATAGGCTGTTGGTTAAATAGGATCTGCAGATTATCCTCTAGGTAGGGAAATGGGCAGACTAGGTGGGCCAAGCGGTCCCTATCTGCTGTCAAAGTCTATGTTCTGTGTTTCTATCTCAAGGGGGTGTGCCCATGAATATGTGGCATATTCCCATATTTAGCCAAGATGTGCAGCGCAGCTGACAGCGCATCTTGGAGATGTGCCACACAAAGTTAGGCATGGAAGAACTATGCCTAAGTCCCGACCATACACAGGCAGGCTGCTGTACTGCAGACAGGAGCACAGCAGCCTGCCCCCCTCAGCCCAGTCCCGTTCAATCCCATCTCTGTTCCATAGTGTAGGGACTCCCCCTCCCTGTCCTGAACCTCATTCGAATGTAAAAATAAACACTGTCTCTATCCTTTTTCCATAGTGTAGGGACGCCCCCTCTCCATCCCAAGTCCCATTCGAATGTAAAAATAAACACAGTCACCATCCCTTTTCCATAGTGTAGGGACCCCCACTCCCCATCCCGAGTCCCGTTCGAATGTAAAAATAAACACAGTCCCCATTCCTTTTACATAGTGTAGGGACTCCCCACCCTGTCCTGAAACACGTTTGAATGTAAAAATAAACACAGTCCCCATTCCTTTTCCATAGTGTAGGGACCACCCACCCCGAACCCCATTCAAAATAAAATAATAAAAAAAAATATCTCCCATTCCTTTTCCATAGTGTAGGGATTCCCCCCAGCTCGATCCCTGTCCCTGTAAATGACAGTGAAATTCCCCCCTTTTCTGTAGTATAGGGTCCCCCACCCCATACCTGAACTATGATCCCTATTTGCATAACAAACCCCTGCCACATACCCACCCTGTTCATGTGCCAATCCCCTGCCGCATACCATCCCTGTTTGAATAATAATCCCCTGCTGCATACTTTTCCATAGTGTGGCGGCCTCCACCCCGGTAGTCATGACCCCCTCCCCCCCGCACTACCTCAGTCGGTGACTGGCTCAGCTCTCCGCTCACCACCATGGCCAGCCGCTGACTGAACCGCCCAGGAATGGAACTGTACAGATGAGGTACTCATGTGCCTCATACATTATCGCTGAGCTTGGGTGCAGCTGGAGATGCATGACGCATCTCAGCCCTTTAAATATCACACTGTGGTGCACTTCTTGAGATCTCCTTTGAAAATGTCCCCCTAAGTCTTTACAAAATGCCTTTCTTGCTAAGTCACATATTGTAACAGTTTCATGACATGATATGATAATTTCTTGGTATGTGTCTCAGACTGTGGTAATTTGTCCATGATATTTTTAAGCGCTGTCCCTATTTTTTGAGGTAATAGGTAAAGTGGTATCAGCTCCAAATCTTTATTGATTAGCCTCAAATAAAAGATTCACAGTTCCTAAAACTGACCCCTTCCTAGTTTTTTTTTTTTTTTTTTTTCACTTGGGTCGAGGAGTGGGAACTCAAGCCCCAAATATTTTCAGACCCTAGAAATGCTCCTGTGCCAGCCCGGTGGCTATAAGGGTTGAGACACTGGACACCTTGCCTCATGCCACGCCAGCAACTCAGGTTTGGGAATGACCTACGGTCATTGGAGAGCTGGCACAGGGGGGCAGGATTGAGCAGCCAAAAAGGCAGCTGTCCTCTCCAGGGGTGGTCATCGCCCCCCTCCCATAGTTCCACTTCCACTGGGTGGAGGTCTGGTGGGTAGCATAGGTGGGAGGGGCAGCAGTGTAGTGGGAAGGTGCCCCGTGGTGTGCGCGTGCCTTCGCATGCGCGCATGCCCAGGGCATGGGGAAGGAGAGAAAATGGGGGAAAAAAGCTGATAAAAATCTATATATACAGTAGGAAAAAAAAAAGAAATACTCCTGAGTGATATACATCTGCTGTTGAACCCTGAAGCATGAGAGAGAGTACTAGGCCACGAGATGTCTGCTATCAGTGGCCGCTACAGCTACACTTCCTACAGATGTGCCCCTTGTCGGCATGAGTTGCAGGAATTGATCAGAGTGTTGCTAAGAGAGAAAATTAGGACTGCTTTACTTTCTTAACTATAGGAATAGATCCTCCTGACCGAACAAAAAAATAAACTTGGAAACACAAGTGCCAGTTAGTGCCAAGGTTTTATTAAAATTGGTACTGCTGAATGTTTTTCTTACTTGGGAGTGGTCACCATGCAACGTGAGAGCTGGTTGGACTCTCTTGTCCACACTTAGTTTGAAAGCATTCTGTTAAATTGGTTTAAAAGGTTTGCATCCAGATTGTAGCATGGTAAAATGGTGCTACAATCCATGTTCTAAAACCGGGCTCAAACCCAGCTCCGAAGAAGGCTTGAGCATGGTTTTAGAGCCTGGCTAGCTCAATCAGGAGAACATGAGACTCTTAATTTCAGAGTCATGGGTTTAAGCCTCATGTTGGGCATTTCTGTTTTTATTGGTTAGGGTACAGGCGACAGAGGATAGTGACAAATGGCGTTCACTGTGAGGAATGGAGGATGGCTAGCTAAGTGCCTTAAAGATCAGTGGTGGGACCAGTCTTCTTTAGAGTCTTTGTTAGGGACATTGCAGTGGAGCTGGAAGAGAAGGTGTGCCTCTTTGCAGATGACACCAAAATCTGCAGTAGGGCGGATGCTTGGGGGGGGGGGTGGAAAGGATGAGCAGAGACCTGAGAAAACCAGAGGAGCGGTCAAGTGTGTGGCACCTAGGTTTCAATGCACAAAAGTGCAAAATAGTGCACTTGGGGCACAGAAACTCAGGGGCAGAGTACAAAATGGGTGAGGTGGTATTGACGACCACCAAGCAGGAAAGAGATCTGGGGTGTATTGAATGACTTAAGGGTGGCAAGAAAGTAGGGAGGGCTAGTGGGATGCTGGGGTACATAGGGAGGGAGTATCACCAGCAGAAAGAGGGAGAAGGTGGTGTTGCCCTCTGTATAGATCGTTGGTAAGACAGCACCTAGAGCACTGTGTCCAGTTCTGGAGACCACATCTCCAGAAGGGCATAAACAGAGTGGAGATGGTCCAGAGGAGGGTAACTAAAATAGTGCTAGGTCTGCATCAAAAGCCCTATGACAGCTAGCTCCATAGTGCTGGGCGATAGGGGATCAATTGCCTGTCATGCTGGTGACCCAGGTTTGCACCCGAGCCCGGGATGACAGGAGCGGAGGCCGGCATGGAGGGTTAGGGGTGTCTGAGGGATGCTATTCTCCTTGGGGGTGGGTTGGAGCCAGCATCGCTTTTGAGCAGCTCCTGGGGGCCTGTTGCAGCAGCACACTGCGGCGTGGGTGACCATGCGCCACATGTGTATTTACCTAGGACACTCCAAGCGTGCAGCTCATGTGGGAAGGGGGTAGGCAGGGCTTAAATAAGAAAATGCCTCTCGGCTGGATGATGGCTGATGGCCCCCACTCGCCACTCAAGCCTGGGAGTGCCCGTGCCAGTCTCCAGTGTACCCTAGTGAATTCTCCATTTCTACAGCAGGCACTTCCCTCCCCCGGTATCCTGTGCACCAGGGGGAGCCCCCCCCCACGAAGGGATACATTACATCGGCGAACCAAGGGTTGCGGATCAGGACTGGCATGATGGCGACAGGCTGGCGGGGGGGGGGTCCTAGGTGGCCTGAAGAAGTGGTTGGTTAAGGGGATGGAGCATAAATAAAAAGGAAAAAAAAGCCCTATGAGGAGAAACTGAAGGTCCTCAATATGTACACGCTGGAACCGAGGAGGGAGAGGAAGGAATATGACTTAGACTTTTAAGTACCTCATGGGGTAAATAAGGTACAGGAGGGAAGTATTTTTCCAGAAGAAAAGGTGTTCAAGAACAAGGGGACATGCTATGAAGCTGGATGGGGTAGATTCAGGAGAGATGTGAGGAAGTACTTCACAGAAAGAGTGGCAAATTCCTGGAACAGCATTCCAGCGGAGGTGGTTGGGGTGAAAACATTGATGAGGTTTAAGAATGCATGGGATAATTACAAAGGAATCAAAATGAAAAGAAGAGGGGAGGGAGAAAGCTGTAGATTGAGCATGGTCTGTAGTAATGGTGTAGCTAAGAGAAAATGGGCAGACTGGGTGGGCCAAGCGGTCCTTATCTGCTGTCAAATTCTGTATTTCTATGTAGAACAACACAGTTGCATACTGTACCCAATAGCTCTGTTTGACATCCGAACCATCCATTATTTAGCAGCTTTAGCTACCGGCTATATATGCTGGCATATATTCCTACTAACCTCCGCACTTACCCCATACTGCACTTCTGACTTGTCTCCCTGTCAAACGTAGTCTCTTAGTCAATGACTGTCACCCATGTATAGTTATCACAATCCAGGTCTAAACCTTACTCCTTGTTCTCCCTTCACTTCTAAACCTTCCCCACACTGTTTCCCTACTTCATGTACCCCCAAATACAAGGCAGTTAAAGCCCTGTAAACAATGTGTAACTCTAACCCGATTCAATGTAACTAATGTTAGTAATGGAAGTATGTAATCAATTAGTGTAATGTTACTCCTAGTCATGTCTCCAATGTATACTCAATGCTATGTATAATGTACTCACTGCTCTCCTCTATCCCCCCCGCCCCAGTTTGCACCGTGAGACAATCATCTTGTTGCTCAGTGTGCCTTTCCTGCAGAAACATTTCAATAAAATAAATATTAACCTGATACAAAATGGCTGCCAGGGTGCATGAACATCACAGTAGTGTGGATGAGATCCATGCTGTAACACAAGTTAAGGCAACCACCCGCAATTGGCACTGTGGGTTTTTGGATGCTCACAGCCCAAAAAATGATGTTAAAGAGCACCTTTACTGGTACTCATCCCAGAATCCCACGAGGATCCTTAGCTCCCCTGGAGTTGCAGACTGCAAATATAATTATTTTCTATGAACAGTATTTAGAGAGGGAAGGTATCGTATTTAGGTTCCATGGAGCTGAGAGCCTGATCTCTTCTATTTCCCTATACTAAGCATTGCTCCCGCCTCACACTTTTTGTGATGTAATAGTCTGGAGAGCGCAGGAGCACGCTCCGTATACTTATATGGGGACTTTTTTAAACTACAATTTTTTATATTCTAGAGGGAAGATTTGAACAAATCAAGGCCACAAAACAACTAAGAAGACTCTTTTTTTGTCAGAAATACAGTATTATAAAAAAAAAAAAAGACTAACAAATACAGCTGCTTTAATAAACCATTTCAAATCACTTGGGGTCATTGTTGAAAAAAAACCTCTTTAAACTGCCAAAGGTACGATTTTGTAAGCAATGGATGTCTAAGAGTGATTGGCAATGCATTCTATGTCTGTGGGCTGACAGCCTAGAAAGATTTTCTCCCGAGCATGGTCCAAACGTGAGGAATGTACAACTCAAAACAAGAAAAAGACTGTAAACCTTATCTAAGAATAATACGCAATTCCAGATGAGCAGAACTAAAAATAGGACACTTGCCTAAGATACATTTAGCAGTAAATTGAACAAGGTGTAATTTTTTTTTCTAGCAGATAGCAGAAGCCAGTTTAGCTGTCTGTACATTGAAAATCTATGCAGGGCTGAAGTCTCACTATCTATAGGTGATGGACACCAGACTATAAGTGCACAAAAAAGAGTAGAGCACTCACAAGGTCCAGTCATAGAAACATAGAATTTGTGGGCAGAAAAGGATTGTTTGGCTCACCCAGTCTTCCCAGATGTTCCCTGCCTAATCTGTCTCCGCAGACCCTAGTCTCCAGTGACCCTCCCTCCTCCCCGGCTGTTTATTAATATACCCCTATGTCTGTTTCCTTATACCTTCTGAATACTACTCTTTTTTCCTTCACCAGCTTTGCTACTTCCTTATGTGACAATATCATTCTCTTTTTCATTCTTCTTTTAGTCACACGGAGGTTAATTGCTTTTGTTAGACTCTCCCTTATTTTGTCCATTATGCCTCCACCCCTCATTGGCAATCTCTACCCCCCCCCAGGTAGTTTCTGAGGAGTTCCCCATTTCCTTAAAATCGACCCTCCTAAAGTCCAGGGCCCTCGTCCTTGTATGGATAGCCTCTGTTCCTGTTTTAATGTTAAACCTCACTGTATGGTGATCACTGGTACCCAGTGCACTCACAGTGATGTCTGCAACTCTGTCCCTGTTTGTAAGCCCCAGGTCCAGCATGCCCAGTCTCTAGTGGTTTCCTTGACTAGCTTCCCAAACAAGCCCCTTGTAGGGAGTCAAGTGTGGTCCTGCTCCTTGTGGAAGCTGTCAGTGGAAGACTCAACTCCACATCTGGCAGATTGAAGTCCCCAACTAGCAACACCTCCCCTTGCTTGCCGTTCTGGTGCTGACTTCCACAAGTGCTATATCCAACTCCTCTCCCTGTGCTGGAGGCCTGTTCACTACCCTGGTGTGGATAGCAGCCTCAGAGCTTGTCTTCTGGGTGACCCACAGCTCCTTCAGCCCTTCCTTTTCTTCCTGGTGCCACTGTACCTCCATGGCCTTGATTTCCTACCTCACATATAAAATAACCCCTCCTCCCCTTCTCACTGCCCTTTCTCTCCCAAACATAGAGTAACACAGAGTAGCCCAGTATTGCCATGGCCCAGTCATGGTGCTCAAGTGCACCACAACTCAGTAATGGCCACTAAATCCAGGTCAGTTTTGGCTTCCAGGTCTGGAATTTTGTTTCCAAGGCTCCTTGCATTGGCGCACATGTCTTTCCACACCTTCCTTCTCCCCTTGGCAGCTGCTGTGATTCCTCTCCCATTCCTCTGTTTTTCCCTGAAGCTCCCTCTGACTTTCCTGCTGCTTTTTTAGTTTCTCTCATTCCTTGTCTCCTTCAATCCACTGCCCTCTCTTACTTGAGTTTTACCCCGTTCTGTCTTGTCACTGTCCTTGCCATTTTGCATCCCTGCCCTAGGGAAGTCTTCTTCCCCCGGGCCCTCCCTCAGTGCTGCTGTGTCATCCGGGGCAGTTATTGCCTCCCTTTGTTTTACTTACTCTGACCTGGCTAATTTAAACTCTCATCCAACTGGCATTTAAACCTCCCACCAAGGACTGCAGTCCCCTTTCTGGAAGGATGCAGGTCATCTCCCTTATTTCATTTCATTTTTGTTTTTATACTGGGAAACCGTATCAGGCAAAGAGCTTTTTTCATAAGTGCCTAGTGGAGTGAACAGTCAGCTGGTTACGAATGAACATAGTGAGATTTGAGAAGGCAGGAAACTATTACAATCAGAGTGTGCTAGAAGCAGTTAAATAAGTGCAGGGGGCAGTTACAAGTGGCTTGGGGTGATAGGTACTGAGCACAGGCTTGTTTGAAACTGGAGATGGATGAGAGGCCCATATTCTCCCAGACTGGTCCCCCATCCCCAGTGTAGCTGAAGCCTTCTTCCATGCACCATGCCTTCACCCAAGTTGTTAAATGCCCTGGTGTGGAGCAGGGGTTAACATTTGCTTTCGGGTCCAGAGGGAATTTCCCCCATAGTCTTCTCAAATGGGGTACACATATTTTTTTGGGGGAAGAATAAACTTTGGTGAGGATTTCCTTGAAAAAAAATTAACCTTTGTTTTTTGTGATGTGTGTACGTGTGAATGAAAATTGTACTTACTGTTTTATGTCTTCTTTTCTTACTGTTTATTGACAGACTATGATGGAATTGGCAATGACAGAACTTGGACAGTGATTCAGGATTGCTTATGGTCTGATGAACATTAAGTTCTGTAGGTTTTTATTGTTCAGAGAGCTCCTGAATTTTGATTTTATTGGGTCCTGAGTACTGAAGCCACATTTACATTCAGCACTAGTTACTGGTAAAACCATTGCAATCTGATAACGCTTTTCAAACTCTGGAAACATGCCGGGATGCTCTTTCATCAAAGTACTCAGTTGAGACCATGATCTGTTTGACAAACTAAATTCCTTTTTTGCAGACTCTACAGATGGGTCAGAAAACTGGAAATGCTGCACTATTTTAGCTAAAGACTCCTCACTATAGGTATTGAAATGTATCTGTCTGTTTAACAGCTGCTGCTCCCCTTGGTTCTAAAATGGAGAAGCAGCATATTGTATTTATTTCTTATTTATTTATGTATTTATTTATCAAGTCTAGGATTACAAATACCTTTGAGCCATGGCTCTTTTACAAAGGTTCCACGTCAGAGAAATACAAACTATTTGTTAGTTTCGGTTTACCTGATAAGGTGCACTAGACAAGTCAGTGCCTATTTTCAGGTACTACCCGGGAGACTACACCAGGTGGTAAAAACACAAGCAAAATACATAAGGTAGTAAAGCCAAAAGAAGAATTCATAACCCAGTTAACAGACAACGTGGAACTAACATGGATTAGAATGCAGAAGCATACAAGAACTGACCAAAAAATAGGTTTTCTTTACCGAAATGTAAAATCCCTGACTGAAGAGGCATGCCAAGTTATAGCTAAGCAAGTCTTAATGCCTGAATTGGAGTACGGCAATATTGTGTTTGTCCAGTGTAATGGGATATTCGAGTCCAAATATAAGATTCTATGCAGTAACATGTAGATTCGCCCTTCGAGCTCTGCTAAGAACTCATCACTGTCAGTTATATGAAAAATTGGGTGTACTCTCATCAGAGAAGCGATTGAAGTACCACATAACCAATTCCATTTATCGAATATCTCGGTCTGCTGAACCTCTAGTTTTATCAAATTCATTAGTACCTAAAAAATGTGAGCGGCACACTAGAAATAGTGGGCTACTCTCTTATACTGTTCCTGTTTTTAAATTACAAATAAGTAAAAGAGCTTTTACTTGGTATGCACCTTCAATACTAAATGAATATGGTAAGAGGAGTACATAGCACATCACATTTTAAACAATTGTTGTTCAAATTCCTATATTGTGAGAATGTGTGTGGATGTAATTAATTGTCTATGTTTTTGTATGTTATCTGTAATTTTGTAATTGATGTTTAAATGCCAGGCGTGGCTGAAAAAGGGCTGTGCCTAGTCCACTTCCTGTTTAAAAATGAAAAAAACAAAAGTTATGTGAATGGATATAAAATTATAAATAGAAGTGAACATATAAAAGCACATAGCAAAAGGAAGAACAAATACGTAATAAAATAGTCCAGGGTTTCTCAAAAGGTGAGGCCAGCCTCCCAGGGGAGGCTCCAGACTGTTCCAGGGAGTCTCAAGCAAGCCTGGAAATGTACTATATTGTATTTAAATTTTAAGTTTTGGATGTTTTGATGAAGGAATGAGGCAAACTGAAAGTTGATAACGGCAGGTGAAATTATTTATATGTAAGCCACCCCTCTCGGGGCTGGCTTACTATACTGTATCTCCCCTCCGTTGGCTAGGTTACTGTTTTTGGCCCCAGGGTGGGTGTTGCTCCTTTCCCAGGTTTAAAAGGGGGAGGGTTCCACTGGGGAGGGGAGCCAGCGGGCTGTATGTAGGGCAAGTCGGGCTGGGGTTTCAAACCCCCAGCCTGGGAGGTACCAGCTGTTTATAGCATCGATGGCTGCATGGGTTTTCCTTTATTTTCCAATGGGAAGGGTGTCAGGAGCATGGCGACTGTTGGGGACTGGGGGTCCTGGGGAGCTCAGCAACTGGAAGGACAGCAGCTGGAGGTAAGCCCATCAGGGCTGGGTTTTTCACAAGGCCTGGTGTTCCAAGAAGAAAGGTATGGCAGTGGGGCTGTTGTGGTGGCATGGCAATGGTACGGCAGAGCCCCTTGGAAGTGGCAACTCTGAGGAGGTTGGTTACCCGGTGTGGCACGCTGCCATAGGCAAGTGGGTGGGTGCATTCTGGGATCTCGTTTTATCAGGCCTGCCATGCCCGTGTCTAGGGCAGGTCCCGTGTTAGGCCCATTAAAGGATTGCACAGAGAGAGCAATAGAAAAGATGGAGCCGTGTCGTTCATGCTGAAGTTCAAGCTGGCATCCTGTCTCATGGAGAAGAGGGTTATGAACTGGTTGGTTTTCAGGCAAAGTTTTCAGTGTGGCCATGGTATGGGTTTAAGGCCACATCCTCGGTATCAGTTACTTTGGGGTGGGGGAGTAAGACACTCCCCATGTATTGGTTTTGGACATGCTTTTGTACCCTCTAAGGTCCTGAGCTTTTATTTCGGCTCTGGGTATGTGCATGGAGTCTGTGCCTGGTCTAATCTTCTAGGCCTGTTTCAAAGCACTTGTATTAGCCTGGTACTGTTTAGTACCTTCCATCTCATGTCCTGCACCTCTTCCGTCTCCTGGGTCCCTGGAGCTGCGCACTCAATTTATTTATTAATTTTCAAAGATGAGAAACAGAATTACATTTCTTACTTTGTTTTTCACTTCATGTGTGCTGGGATTATTGAATAAACTAACTGATTCTTTCCGCTAAAGAAGCCATTTTAGTTTTGTCCTCCCTGGCCCAGCCTGAAGATGCAGTGGGTAGTAAGCTGAACTTAGTCCGCGGGAGTACCACAATCTGCACTACACTGCTAGAACTGCAATTTGAGCTAGTAGGCTGGCCTGGGGGGATTACAGAAGGGGAGAATAATAAGTTCATTAAAATCAGAACAAACTCAATTACTGAAAGACATTTCACTTTATTCATAGAAACATAGACAATGATGGCAGAAAAAGACCAATGGCCATCCAGTCTGCCTGTATTCCTTTTGTACTATGCAAATAAGCTACTGTTGTTATTCTCTGGGGAGGCCCAGAATTGTTTCCATATTTGGGGAGGCTCAAGATTTTTTCCATGGCTTGGGGGAGGCTCACTATGACAGAGTCTGAGAACTAATTAAATAGTCCAGTTTAGAAACAGTGCATGAAACCAGAGCCCTAGGAGCTAATCTGCATAGTGACAAACTGACAAACACGACAGATACCTGTGTAGGGCAGTTTTGAAAAGTCCACGTAAGGGGAGACTGTGCATTTCAGTGGGAAGGGAATTCCAGTATTTGGGGCAGACAGAGAAAGCCTGTTCACCCATCTTAGATTAGCATTTTGGAACTTGTAGCAGGGTTGCCCCTGTTGATCTAAGTGATTAGATTTATACAGGTGCAGGAGGAGGGAGGGAAGGGGTGGAGCAGAGGATCTTAATAGTTTGTCAGTAAAGCACTAAAGCAGCCAAGGAATATACTGTAATTGGGCCGGGGGGGGGGGCAGCCTAGGCAGGCGTGCAGGGAACATTGGTGCATGAGGCAAGGGGAGGGCAGGGAGAAACAGCAGATGTAGGACACCTCCCACTTGCTTAGTATGTTTAAGATATCTTGGGGGGCGAGGTCTGTCTGGTTCATCAGTTGAAGCAGGGTTTCTCAAATGAGGCCACTGATGCTGCATGTGGCCACCAGCACTATTTTGTGCTGCCACATAGCTCGTTAGAGCCCCCAAAACAAAGGCAATGTTATAGGCAATGTCTTGTTTTTAGAAAAATACTGGAGATACATTTTTAGTTGAAATACATCAGGGACTCAATTTAATGAATACTGTGTGAAAAGATGTGTTAGGGCTCTAAGGTGAACAAAATAAGGAGTGCAGTCACCAGTAAGTTCTGGTGGTCACACTTTGAAGCCCTGTGAGGCCACCAGGATTTGGGGCTTGAGAACCACTTACTTAAAGCAGTCATGTATCTGCTCTTTAAAGAGCTACTGACGCCAAAATGAAAACTTTAAAAAACAGGATAATTAGGTACAATTACACTTGCATTCCATTTAGATTCCTTAGATTTCTCTTCCACATTATTTATCACTATGGAAATTTGCATGACTATGTGATCTTTATCCTTTAGAGTCCATCTGCCTCTATAGCTGACTCCCTACTTCAAGTCATAATCCTCTGTTGTGACATCAGAATTGGTTACCGTGAGAGTATCTGTGATGTCACAAGCAGTGCATTATAACCTCAGGTAGGGAGAAAGCAACCAGAACTGATCAACTCTTCAAGAGCAAAGATCCTATTGTCCTGCAAGTGACCTCAGTTATAAATAATGGGAAAGAGAAATACAGACCTAATGCGAAAACAAGCTAAACTGTGTCTAAATATTATGTTTCTCTTGAAGGTATCAGCTGCTCTTTAAGTTATCAAATCTGGTCTCTTGAGTGTGAATGTCGAAGAGTTTATCACATTTGTACTTAATGCCTTCAAGATCATTATAAAAAAAATTCTCTTTCTGATGGACCTGGGGTTTATATTCTTTGTTTTCATGACTATAGGTAGCACAGTAGTGCAATCAAGATTGTCCCTTAGGAAATGTTTTGACAAACAGTATGTGACAAGATGTCCAGCATTATAGAAAGAGCAACACAATTAAACTGACATACAGACAGCAACAGTCTGTTTGCTTTGTCACTGTCCAGGATATTGGATGCAGTCATATGTTGTATTGCATCTCTTAATGATTTGAAGAGTCCTGCACTCAACAGACACTGCACCTTAAATTGTCAGCCAGTGAACTGCACGTGGTTGACAGTATTTCAAAACTGTTTTTTTTTTTTTTCTTGTTTCTATAGTTCATGCAGTTTGTTACTTCTGATTGCCAAATTACTGAAGAAAAATGAAGATGGACTTCCAGTCTCGGTGATATGTTTTCACCTGTTCCACAGACTGAGCTGTGTCACTGCCATACAAGGCCAACCAATGGGCATCATTACAGTGTACACCAATCTATTTAGGCTTATAATCAGTACTTAGGTTTTGTACTACACCTTGATGACAACCAGTCATAACTAATGCTCCATCAGTGCAGACCGCTGCAAGGTTTTTACCTGCTGTAATGCCCTTGTCATTCAGACATTGACAAAGTGCCTGAAAAGTAGTTTCAGCCTTTCTATTAGTAACTTCTCCGTTGCAGTAAAATCGAGTACGTGGGGTATTGTTGTTTAAGTATCATACATAACCTGTTATACAATGCCTAGAAAAATAAAGGATTCTGATTGGCTGGCTGGCACCTTCTAGCCATTGTAAATCAGCATCACCCAATGGAAAAAGGTGTCGGCAGCATCAGTAACTCCCCCTGAAATCACTCCAAGCATCACCAAACACAGGACTGGCCAAGACTCCCCCTTCCCCAAAAGCACAGCAGATTGCTCATGTAAGCTTCCTACCATCCCCATTCAGCTGAAGAGATATTTTAAGTCTTCGTGGAATGTTTACCTGGGAAGGGTGTTTATTAATGAAAACCAAGGGATAAAAGCTATAGAAATCAGGGCCGAAAAACCAAGCAGTGATATGGGGAAGTATCATGGCTCGGTTTTTCGGCTGTGATTTCTACAACTTTTAGCCCTCGGTTTTCACTGATAAACACTTTCAACTGTTAAGCATTCGACAAAGACTTGAAATATCTCTTTAGTTCAATGGGGATGGTAGGAAGCCTGACACTCCATCTCAGTTTTAAAATTGTCGCTCCTCCCAAACATCACTGTGACTAAGAGCAAGAAGCAGAAAGAAACAAAAGATAAAACACTGACTTGGAGTGTCAGTAAGTCCCAACCAGAAAAGCACGGACAGTAATCCTGGAAACCACAAGGCTGTACGTTTGAAATGTATGGCCATTGCCGCTCCTGCCGAACCTCAGTCTCTCTCGTTAACTCACTGCTGACCCCACCAAGTGACCTTACAAACCCCTGCTTGGGAAAGCTAACAGCAGCACAGCCGATACCAGCAGCACAAACCCATTCCTTAATCAGCCTGATACCTGCAGCACAAACCCATTCCCTCACAACAGAGCACAAAAGAAAAAACTTCAACAAGCAAATGGAATGCTGTTGGACTCTTACAGCACACTGTCTCTCTGGATAAAACTGTCAAAGGTAACACATAAAAATAAAGACCTGTGATCGTAGAGTCGAAACACCAGGCGGCCCTTCACAGGTTCTCTAATTCAAATCCTGCTGCATTTACTCCTCCGTGTATTTTCCATTAATATGTATTAAGAAAAACCTGCCTGACAAATGGAAGTCACTCCCTGTGCTCACCGAGAGAAAGAGTGTGCGTGTGCGCTCACCGAGAGCGAGAGAGAGCCATAGCAACCCAGGACTATTTTTTGTGGTACAACAATGCATTACACAAAAAAATGTAAAAAACAAAATGCTTTTTCTTAATATTTTAACACAAAAATAAAGGGGGACAGTGTATAATCGCAATACACCACTCCAGGGTGTCAGTGATGCCAGGATTTATCCACTTCTGGTGTGGTTTATTCACTTGGCCTGCGGCCTCGTGACCGAAGCACACCAGGCATGGGTAAATCCTGGCATCACCCACACCCTATCAAGGTATATTGCTTAATTAGTCTCTTTCTATTACTAGTATATGTGGACTCATCCAGTATCAAGATTACCACATGACTGTTCTTCACAGCAATGTTCGGTTTTTCCACTTAGGTGTGTGAAATGGCCTTGTGCATCTCAACCAGTCTAGACGCATTCATGTAGGTGCCGTGAGCTCCCCTCCTCTGCATTAATGGGAAAGAAAACATTGCAGGGGTCGCTCAAATTGTGAAAGCCCATCATGAGATATTTTAAATGAGGTACTGAGCTGCCTTTTAGGTGTCAGGAGTCCTTAGAAATGAATATCTAAATTATCTGTGAATCAAAGCAAGGCAGCAGCCGTTTCATGGAATCTTGAGACAAAAAGTGATGTCACTGAGGGGTAGGCAGTGAAATCACATTCTGTTTTAAGATGACATGAAGGGGGTGCCATAGAGCCAGTTTCCAGGCAGGACACTTTCTCCATAGCTCTGCACACCTAGCTCCTTTTTAGTCACAAAAAAGTGGTTTTCAGGCTTTATACTGCAAAATACGTGGGACCAGCAGCTACCTCAGCTTCTTAGCTATCCAGCGATACCAGACTTGCTATGGGGTGCACAAAGAACAAACAGCAACAAACCTCTGGAGTACAGAGGCCTATTGTGCCACAGCATCAACCGAACGGGGGAGTGAAGTCGCCTGGCCTTACCGCAGCTTCGTCCTCAAAGGAACCCCCGTGGCAGGCCATCCTAGAATCGATGAGGGTGATGGACGGTAAAATTGAAAAAACCCTCACCAAACTTGAAACCCATGATGCGGCCATTACCTCTCTGACTTCCTCTGTGGCAAAAGCAGACAAAAGATCCCGCATAGCACAAACCACTGCGGCCCTCATTACAAAAGAAAATCAACAACTTAGGGGCAGACTGGAAGCGGTGGAGAACACTATGTGGGCGGGGAATGTTCGCATAGTCGGTATGCCGGAGGGCGTTGAGGGGGTAAATCTTCTTGCCTACCTAAAGATATGGAGAGCAGAGAATTTTCATCTCCCAGAGGATTTTGACTGGGCGGAATTGCAGTAGGCCTATAGGATTACCCCACGTGTGTGGCCTGCAAACACGAATCAGCCACGAACTGTTGTCCTGAAGACCATCTGGCCAGAGGTGCGGGATGTTCTCATCAGTGCTACATGGGTGGTTTACCTGTTGAGATTCAAGGCCAGGACATTAAAATGTTCCCAGATTTCTCGTTTCAGACCCGGACCCAGTGTAAACAGTTTGACGTGGTGCGGCGGAAGCTCCGCACCCTGGGGGTTGTGCATTCATTTCTACTCCCTGCATGCCTATGGATCACTTGTTGAGGAAAGTGCTGGCAATTTACAGACCCAAAAGATGCTGATCAGTGGGTCAAGAAAACGGGGTTGGAATTGTAGTCTCAACCACCAAGGAGATCTGTAGCAGAAGGCTCCAATTCTGAAGAAGACTAAGTAGTTGAACTCTGGTCTTAACAGTGTATACGTTTTATGCAACAGCTCTACACTCAGGGACTTTTCTAAGATAATCTACTTTTCTTTTTTTTATTTGTTTATGGGGAGGAATGTATGATTGGGGATAGGGGCTCTGTGGTTTATATATATGGGCTTACTGAATATTAAGGTTATGGCCTAGCCTCCCTTCAGATTCCTTCCTTGTGACACTTATACCCCTTTGAGCAATGCTGTTTGATGATTCTTTTCTATAGCATAGTGCCTTGTTTTGATGCTTGTTATTTTCTTTCTATTTGGCTATATGGAGTTGGGTGTGGAGTAGTGGGAGCAACATTAACTGCATTGAACCAATACTTTATAAAGGTTAACAACACTACTGGCTAGTGCGGCATTTCTACCTGCAAATTCTACCTGTGAACATTAACCTTAGCCACTGAAGCGACTGGCATTTCCTGAACATATTGGAACTTGTAGTATGTGAATACTTTTATTAAAAATTCCCCAACTCCTATTGTACAAGTGTGTAAGAGTAAGACTGTGTTACCCCATTTGTATGGGAATTGATTGTTGTATCTCTTGCATGAGATTACTTGATGTATTGTTTTTTTTCTTGAAAAAGCAATAAACGGGAATCACGTGATGTGCCCGAGCTAGATAGCCGCAGGGCTAGGAGCGCCGTTCACCAGGCATATAAAATGACTTTAAACCCTTGCTTTTTGGGTTAACCAGCGGTGCATTCTAGACTTATCGAGTGTATTAAGGTGCCAGGATGCCAAATCCGCAGGAGGAAGATAAATCAAGTGCAGCTAAAAAGAAATATAAACTCTTGGTGTCACCACTGGCTGAGTCGTCCGCAGGTTTTCTGGTGGTTCCGGTGGTAGAGAGAGAATCCACTCCCAGCTTGGTTGCTCGAGAACTGGCCGAAATAAAAACCTTTATGGGCAGAATTCCGGGGGACCTGAGTCAGATTACCGTTCAGCTAATGGCGGTGAGAGTGTCAGTGGAGGCTCTGGCCTTTCGAGTGGATCATGCAGAATAGAGGGTGGGCCAGCTGGAGGATTTGGCCTCCCCGGCAGAGAGGCATATTTCCCATGTAGAGAAAGACATTTGAGTGGTCTGGGACAAAATAGATGATTTGGAATCGAGGAGTAGGCGCAGCAAGGTATGTTTGTTTGGGCTGCCAGAGAGAGAGTGGAGGGGGATAATATGCTGAGATTCCTGCAAAATAAACTCCCAATTTGGCTGATGTGGGAGCCTGGGACTGTAGTGGTGATTGAGAGGGCTCATCGGATCCCCACAGGCCCCCCTCCTAATGACAGCCTGACCCAGCCTAGGCCAGTTGTGTTTAAACTACTATGTTTTGTGGACTGCCAGCAGATGTTGAAGAGTGCCAGAGAGGTGAACGACATATGTTTTAATGGTGCAAGACTGCAGTTTAGACAGGACTTTCCCCAGCGGGTGTTGCAGCGCAGGAAGGCCTTTGACAAGGTCTGCGACATGGCCTCAGCGAGGAACCTGAAGGCCTACCTGGTCCCTCCGGCTACTTTGAAACTGGTAGCTAGAGAGGATACTCACTTCTTCTCTACACCGGGGGAGGCTGAAATTTTTCTGCAACAATATTGTGACCAGTTGGGTCCCCGGGAGAAGAGTCAGCCTAGGAAGGATTCGAACAGTGGATCAGCTCTGAGGAGGAAGGATGGTGGACAGCAGAAGTAGCACCCAGAGGAAGCAGCGGCGGGAAGGACCAAATCCCAGACAGTGCAACTGGCCGACCAGGAAGAGGATTCGATGGACTGAATTTTTGGCAGTGGTGTGGAGGTGTTTCTTTTCCTGGGCCTATGTCTCAGTTCCTTTACCCAGGTAAGGGCGTTTGCCGTGTTCATTACCTGGCAGTTCAACACTGAGTGTTAATTGAGTTCTGGGGGATTGGGTTGCTCGGTGGAGTGCAAGGGGAGGTCACGGGGGGATTGTGGGGGTGCTGAGTGATTTTGCAGGGGAACTACTGTGACTGAGACCCTGGGGATAAATGGAATATATTTGCATAAGTTCGGGGGGGGAGGGCGATGGATGGTGGGCTTTTCTGTATGGGTCATTCTGGAAGAAGAGGAAATTGGCCTTGGGGGAGTGTGAGGTGGGAGACATTTAGAGGGTTGTCCTGAGTGAGGAGGTCCAGGAAGGTGTGGACCGTGGGTGGATTTGGCCAAGGATGGGCAAGATTTGACGAGGGGTCTGATGGAGGATCGGGAGGCTATTGTTTATATGGGGTCTCGGGCTTAGAGGCCCAGGATAGAGTTTATGGCAATGATTGGGCGGGGTGGTGGAGAGACAGTTCACTGGGCTGAGGGTGTGGGGACTTAGAGGAAGGAAGGGGGGTTGACCCAGGAATGGCCCTCTCAGGTATGCTCCGGTAGGGGGTTGAGGGATCATAAGAGGGGAGCTGTAAGTGTTTAATTGTTTATGTAGCGGGTGTTGGGGCTGATAGGTTGTTTTGTCTTTTCTTTTCTTCTCTCCCCACAGATGCAGATAGATCAAGTGGGATTAGTGAACAGACTCTTCACTTCGGACAACCTTCAGGAGGAATGCAAGTGGCAATGTTATCCAGATGTGGCATACAGAATATTAATTAATGGACCGAGGGGCAGGGGTTAGCTCATTTTGGCTCATACACGGATGTGTCCCCTTGCTGGGTATCTTGGGGGTTAGTTTTGTAAGTCACCATGTGCAGTTTGGGGTTGGGAGGATGGGGAGGGAGGAAGGCAATGCTGAATGTGTTGGGGGTGCACCATGTTATGTTGTTAGGATATTATGTGGGGTCTTCGATTTTGAGAGGGAGGTAGCAGTAATTGTTGGATTCTAATTTTGGGGTTCGGGGTGAGGAGCGTGTGGCTCAGAGTGTACCGGGAAATAACATGCTGACAGAGGGGGTGGATTGTTCCCTCTTTGGTGTGTATATAGTTCATTATGTAATAAGGACCCGGCCTGGTGGCGCTGAGGGTTGAGGCGCTGGATGCCACACTTTGCGCCATGCTGGTGACCCGAGTTCAGGAGCGAGCTCGGGTGCCGGGGGTCGGCCGGGGAGGGACTGGATTGAGCGCCTCGCTGGGCTGCTCTCCTGTCCCAGGAGGAGGCACTGGGAAGCTTTGGTGCCCGTGGCCCTGGGTGGAGACTGGGGCCGCAGCAGCATGGGGCTGCACGTAATAGCGTGTCTGACGCTGGCAGGGTTGCTGTGCGCCACAGCATCGGGGGTACACATGCAGGGATAGAGGCCGGTGCAACAGATCATAGGACAACCCCTGTTCCAGGGTAGGCGACGGCACCAATCCCCATGTATACGACCGGGTCCAAATCGGCAGGCCTTCACAGACCCTCCGCCCAGAGGCCCACGTCCACAGCTGGAGTCTACAAATTGAAGAGCACCCAAGGTAGGAGGGGCGGCCCCACCTCAGAGGAGTTAAGCTGGGGGTTCCAGCTGCAAGGCGGGGGCAGAGGAGAAGGTTCAGTTGGGGGGACTTCAGGCAGGACAGGACTAAGGTTGGATGCCTGAGAGAGGCTTCTGGATCCGTGATTGGAGGGAAAAAGAATTGAAAAAAAAAAAAATTATGTAGTAAGGAGGGGGGTTGGGGGGGTTGGTTCTTTGTTTATGCTTCAGCGGTTGGGAACTCTTATGCTAGGAGGGGGAAGGCCAAGTCTCTGGAGTGGGGGATTGGAGGGAGAGGACCCGGGAGGAGTTTAGTGGTTCAAGAGGATCTTAGGATGGCAGCGTACCACTTTGTGTCCTGGAACGTGAGGGGACTGAATGAGCCAATCAAAAGGAGGAAGGTCTTGGGGCATATTAAGCGTTTAGGGAGTCACGTTGTGTTTTTACAAGAATCCCATCTCCTCAGTAAGGGTGTTGTATGGATTCAAAAGGCGTGGAGGGGAACAGTTTTTGTGGCCTCTTATTCGTCCAAGAAGCAGGTGGTGTTGATTTTTTTTTTTGTGCTGTTTCTTTTTTCCCCCTGACTTGCTGCCATGTTAGCCACTCCTTTGGGTGTCCCAAGGTCTCTACTGACACATCTTGTCCCCCGAGCCTCCGCTCTCAAATGGCAGCCACCCCAGGGTAACCTGGAGTAACCCTTCGCCGGGTGGGTCCCCCACCTCCGAGGGGGAAGGCACCAGCCAGGTAGGCATAGACCAGTGCAACATCTTGGCCCTGAGGTGCTGCTGAGGTGGATGGCTCTAGGGGCATTGATGGCCTCGGAGAGCCGGGTGGCCATCATCTGGCGTAACATGGAGCGCTTTTCCATTTTCCTGGTATGCGTCCCTCCTATGTCGTCGTGCAGTGCTCCTGGTCTCCACCAGAAGCTGCTGCCGACTGACATCAGCCCACAGCCCACCCCAGGAGAGGAGAGCAGGCCTACGGATGCTCAATCCTCTCCTTCCCCTGCCAGTCCCCGGTGTCCCGAGTCTGTTCCCAAACCCGGGCCACCAGCGTGGGTCGAGGTAAGGCGCCAGCGCCTCAGCCCTCTACACCACCGAGCTGGCCGGGGGGGTGTTGATGTTAGTAGCACGCGGGCAGAACTGGACAACAAAGTCAGTGTCATGGGACCCCCAGGGGCGATGGTTGTTGGTGACAGGTATGCTGGATGGGCAGCTATATACTTTAGTTTCAATCTATGCGCCTAATGAGAATGGTACCTCCTTCTTTAATGGTCTTTCTCAGGTATTGCAAGAAAAAAGTGAAGGCCATATGATTGTGGGGGGATTGTAATGAAGTCTTAGACCCCCTTACGGACTTCAGTGGAGTGTCTACTCGCCCAGCCACCCTGGGGTCGAAGGCCCTGGAACAATTGTTGATGGTAGATAGAGGGCTTAGGGATGTATGGTGGTTACACCATCCAATGGGGCAGGATTACACGTATTATTCGACTGTGCATTGTACAGCCATATTGATTTATGGTTGGTTTCACAGGTACTTCTGCAGGGATCACAACAATGTATCATTGAACCTATTGTAATCTCAGACCATGCACCATTGATGTGGACTTGTATGGGTGGCCAGGTCATTAATAGAGCAAATAGGTGGTGCTGCAATGTCAGTTTTTTTAAGGAACCCTCTTTCCGAGAATGTCTTGGCACGGAGGTTTCGAACTATATGCAAGCTAATCATACAGGGGCGGTGTCTTCTCAGTGGGTTGGGAAGGGTTTGAAGGCATTTATTCATGGCAGGCTAATAGCTTATTCTTCTGCCAAGAAAAAGGAGAGGGGGCAACAGCTGAAGTCTCTTATGGCCCAGCTTTCTGCTTTGGAAGCTCAGCATAAGGCCGGAGATACAGGGCAGGAGCTGACCAGGCAAATGAGGGAGGTGTGTTTCCAGATTAATGTTCTGACTTCGCAGCAAGCCTAGTTAGGATTGTACCATACCTGCCAGACGTTCTGGGATGGGGGGAGAGGGTGAGGAGTCTCTTATCGTATAGACTCAAGAAGATGGAGATGGTGAGGGTGATTCCGGGAATACGAGTATCCCAGGGTCTGGTTCTGCCCCGGAGGGGATCAACAAGGAATTTGAGACTTTTTATAGGAACCTGTACTCTTCAATATCCTTGGGCAATGGAGAGACTGAAATCCAGGCCTTCTTGGGTTCGATGAGGTTGCCTAAGCTGTCGACAGCCCAGAGTGATTCTTTAGAACAGCCGATATCAGAACAAGAGGTGCGAATGGCGATAGGGCAGCTTCAGGTAGGGAAGAGCCCGGACCTGGATGGCTTCCCAGTGGAATTCTATAAGGTGGTGCAGGATCAGGTTCTCCCACTATTTACAGTGGTATTAGATGAAGCTTGCAGGGGGGCATCTTCCTCAGACTATGTATGAGGCTGTTATTTCGGTTCTGCCTAAAAAAGGCAAGCATCCCCTCCTTTGTACCAACTATAGGCCCGTATCACTCCTAAATGTGGACTATAAGGTTTTGGCCTGGGTCTTGGCCAACCGAGTTGCTTCCTTGTTGTCCCAGCTCATCCACTCGGACCAAGCCGGATTTGTTGGAGGACGGGATGGAGCGGATCACTTGCAGCACTTGGTACATCTTTTTGGGGTGTCCCCGTCACTCTCCACGACTTCGGCAGTAGTGGGACTGGACAGAGAAAAAGCTTTTGATTCCATCGAATGGCCATATTTGTTTGCAGTTCTGGAGAAATTTGATTTTGGACCAAGCTTTATTCGATGGGTTCAGCTTATTTATAAACATTCTAGGGCTTTGGTCTTGACGAATGGCAAACTTTCTCCGGCTTTTGATTTGTCGCTAGGGATGTGGCAAGGATGCCCTCTCTCCCTAGCACTATTTGTACTGGCCATTGAGCCTCTGGCCCAGAAGTTTAGGGAGATGGAGGAGATTGTGGGCATGCAGGTGGGGTCTCGTGTACAAAACAATGCTTTTTGCAGATGATATCTTGCTTGCGCTTGGAGCTGTATCCGCTTCTCTTCCCTACCTGGTGCGCTTGTTGGAACAGTTTAAGGGGTTATCTGGTCTTGGGAATAATTGGGCCAAGACTTGTATCGTCCCGATGGGCCGAAGTACTCAGAGTCTTCCTCAATTAGGAGGTGGCTTCAAGTGTAGGGGGGGGGTACGATAACCTACTTGCGATACAGATCTCTCCGAAGTTGTTGGATTAGCCCACCCACTCTTAATCTGTTACCCCTGTTGGAGTCCTTGAAGGGAAATGTGGCTAGATGGCATCACCTGCAGCTGTATTTATGGGATAAGCTGCATGCTGTGTGTATGATGTTTGCCCCAAAGGTGTTGTATGTTCTACGTTACCTACCCCTGAAAATTCCTGAATCTTGGTGGAAACAATTGGATCAGGTCTTATCTGGTTTCTATTGGGAAGGGAAGAGGCCCCAGATATCCAGGGACTGTTTAAGGGCACCGAATAGTAAGACAGGGTTTGCAGCTCCTTGGTTTAAGGGCCACTATCTTGCATCAGGGCTGTGGTAGGTTTGGCTGTGGTTGCATGGTGAGGGTTTCACGGATCAGATTAGGTAGCTCAAACTTGAGCGGGATTGGTATTTCTCTTACCCCCTGGAATGTTACTTGTTGGGCGCCAGACTACCTTCTGCGTGACTGGCCACCATGGATTATCTTGTTTACATTTGGCATCAAGTTAAGAGATTTTTAGGTACCTAATGGGGTGTTCCAATATCTTATTGGCCCCTGTGAGGAAATCAGGGGGTTTCCATAGGGGGACTGACACTTTTCAGGGAGAGGCGGGAGAAGGGGGGCTGACAAGGGTGCAGGACCTTTTTTCGGGGCAGACAGGCTCTTTTAAGTCTTTTCGGGATCTCCAAGAGCAAGTGGATTGGTCCAAGGCGGATCACTGGACATTTCTCCAGTTACGGCATCTTATACAGGGCTTAGGAAAGGGAGGTGGGGACCATGGAGAAATTAGGGGATGGGAGGTTATTTTTTGGACCAATAGTAAGACACAGGAGCCCTGGACTCCTCCTAAGGTGGGGCCAATCTATCATAATTTATGAGATTATATAGTGCCAGATACTTTAGGTATCCAACGGAAATGGGAGAGTCTCCTGAGGAAGCAGCTTAAAGATGAGGAGTTGGGGGGAAATATGGAGGAATGCTTACGGACAGGTCAGGGATGCGAGTAGGAAGCTGACGCATCTTAAGTCCCTTCTATTATGGTATGACACCCTGAGGTCCTGTTTCACATGCGGCTCCTCCCACACTCGAATTGTTGGCGGTGTAGTAGTCAGAGAGCGTCTCTGCTTCACATATTATGGAAATGTCCGGCCTTAAGGAGATGGTGGCAGAGGATTTGGGGGATATTAGGGACAGTATTATGGAAGCAGGTCCCTTGGGATGCATCTCTTTTTATTTTGGGGAACACTGGGGTCCTGGGCCATCTGGAAAGCTGTCAGAGGGCCTGGTTCCTCACTGCCATCACCAAGGCCAAGAGGCTGATCCTTCAGAGGTGGCGGTGGCCAGACACTCCTTCTCTGGATGAATGGTATGAATGTAAGTTGAAGGTAGCGGGGTTTGAAAGAATGTCGTATATCGTAGGGCGCAGACCGGATAAGTTCTTAAAGGTATTGGGACCTTTCGTGGCATTTATGCGGATATCTATCCCGTAAGGGAGGAATTGGATCCCCCCCAGTACGTTCCAGGACAGTTAGCACTTAGGGAGGAAGGGACTGCCCCAGAGGAATTGGAGTGGTAGTAAGTAGGACATGTACCTCATTCTTCGTGGGCTACTGACTGTCCTTCTGTTCCAGAGACTGGCCTTTGTTGGCTAAAAAGGGACCTTTTGTGGATTTTTATAGAAGCTCCTAGCATTTTTAGTGGGGGGAAGGTGAGGTGGGTGGTGAGCACAGGGGGGTTTCTTAGTAATCTGTGGGGGTTATTTGCTTATGGTACTTAGATTGTATCGCCATGGAGTGGCTACTCCGGCTAGGTATGACTGGTGGCATCGGAATTGTTGACTCTTTGTATTTTATGTAACTATGTTTAAATTCTCAATAAAATGTTGTTAAAAAAAAAAAGAAAACGCAATAAACAGAAAGTATTAAAAAAAAAATAAGAAGACATGAAATGACTGCTACTTTCTTTTTTTATTTATTTTTATATCATATTTCTGTTTATGCCCTGCTGCGGTGTAACCAGCGGGGGCATCCAGCCGCCGGCTCTGCCTGCCCGGGGAGCAGCAGGCTTACTCGCATGATGGGGGATCCAGTGTGGCCACACACTGACGGGCCTCCCCGTGCCACTCCGAGCCAGGCCGGGCCCGGAACCCCAAGCATGATCCCACGACAGTCCTCCGGGCAGCGCAGAGCATGGCCATCAAGCTGCATGGTTGCGCCCAACCATTTTTCCTCCTCAGTAAGACCCCCTGGAGTGCGGACATGCAGTGAAGTCTAAGGCATGATGTGCCAACGTCCTCCACACTCCACCCCCAATGGCACCAGCTCTGGTAGTGCCCCCCGATCATCACCAGTGGCCTCTGCAGAGCAGTGGAAACCCTCAACCCCCCCCCGCCAGGATAGGAGAGCAGTGCTCCGGATGCTCGATCCTATCCCTCCCTGCCGACCCCTGATCTGGGCGCGTTTCCGAACCCGGGTCGCCAGCGTGGCGTGAGGTGTGGCATCCAGCACCTCAGCCCTCAGCGCCACCGGGCAGGTACTGCTACTTTATTTTGATTTACAGTTTTAGGTATTCATATCTCAAAACTATTGACACCTACAAATAAACCCAGTGCCTCATTTGAAATATTTTTTTCATGGGCTTTTACAATGTGAGTGACCTCTGCAATGTTTACCTCCCCTTTAAAGTCTTAGGATGGTACTCCAATTCCTCAAGAAACTGAACACATTTCACAAACATTGTGTTAGGTAGCTCACTGTCATCAACAAAATATGCGATTCTCAATAGCCCTTTAATCTGGTCATCACTGTGCACAGTAGCATTATCTGTTGCCTTTGTCATTGCCGACAATGTGATTCAGTCTGTGACAGGGCTGAATAAGTCCCTGTATCATTTGTTATTTTGAAAGAGTTTAAATGCAAGGGTCTGTTTTATCCTCTCTTTTCTGTCTCTTCTCTGTCTGGTTGTGCAACCAAATTTTCTTGTAAGACCTAGGAACTGATCACTTCAATGGTTTCACAATTCTCCGCCTCTCGCTGTCTCTCTGCCTTCCCTTGCTATTTCTGTCTTTTCTTCCCCCTTGCAAATCTGCAGTTATAAAAAATATATGTGAATCTCCATGTAAAACTATATGTGATAATGGGATCCTTTGTTTAAACTGCATATAGTTATACTGTTGAAATGATTACAAAAAACTATTTGGAACTCAAGGGGTTAAACTGAGATGCTGGTGTGCAAACTGTGCAGAGCTGTCAACAAGAGGCCAGTTCTGGGTCATTATGTTCTTTTTGCTGCACCTGCAAGAACATTGGAAACTTATAAGAACACTGTATGAGAAGTATGCTGTTTTCTAAACAAGTTTCCCAGGCACAGACTTATAAAAAGAACAACAATGCTTGTGCAAGGGAGAGACAGAGACTGAGATTTGAACTTGAGCAGGAAAGAACTCAAAAGAAGGACTCTCTTTTCTATGTTTGTACTGCCATTGTAAATAGTTATACTGAAAATTTTTAATTTTTTTATTTTGCCGTTAATAAAATGCTATTTGCTCCTGGTTTTCCTATGCATTCTGACCTGTGCCTCGATGACGCAGTCTCCGTTTTTTTATGCTTTAGTATGAGCAGTGCAACTTGAGTATCTTATTAGGGTTAATATTTTTTTAACAAGTGCTTTGAAATGCAGTGTAAAGCATAATGATTAGAAACAGAACAGCTCATCTAGCCATTGTCTTTATCAAACAACAACCGGCTATAAATATTTAGCCACCTTTGTTGGAATTGATCTTGTTTTTAGAGTGATTGCAGCTTGGTGCAGTGTCTGTTGTGTCTGGCTCATCAATTCTTGTGGCTCGAGTTCTGGTTCAGGCTCTTGTACATCTACTGCGTCTCCTTCGTATGGTCTTTTTTCTGGTACTTTGTCAGGGTGGGGCATTGTTTGGTTCTTTCTTTTCAGCCAGGTCATGATGATGCAACTGATGCTGCCTGTTGTGCCATGCCACAGTTTTTTTATCTAGTTCTTATGACACAGCCCCAGGTTGTAGACCTTCCCACCCTTTTCAGTTCCCCTCAATAAGTGTTTCTTCTTTTCCTGCAGTTTCTTAGCGAGGTCCCTCCTTCCCACAGTCTGTCAAAGCAGTACCATTTTTTTGCTCTTCTTTCTTGGTGGTACCTAGGCTCTTCTTTTTCTTTTAAATCTAGTTCTTGGGACACCACCCCAGGTTACAGACCTTCCCACCCCTCGGTTTCCCCTCATTTCTGCTCTCTTGGTGTTACCCAGGTCTCACCTTCCTTCCCCGGTTCAGAGTTTCTTGTTTTATTTAAGTTTTACCCAGGCATGTATGGGATCTCCATCCTTCCTCTTCTTTTATCATGTTTCCTTGTTTCTTGGTGTTACCCAGGTCCCTACTTCCCTCCCAGTTTATAATAAATCTTGGTCTTATTTGGGGATATTTCCTTCAGCAGGTCACACCTTTGGAACTATAGCTGTCGGGCACTAGGACCACATGGAACATTTTTCCTAGCAGTCTTCCTGGGGCCGCACATGGCAACGTCATGTCGACATCCTCCCTAAGTAGCCATGGGTGGTCCCACGCCCTCCTCAGTTCTTTTCCTGCCAACGATCATCACACACCGGACTCCATGGAGCAATGCTGCTTCAGTCAATCACATTTTTTCTCCTCTCATTAAATTTTCTTTTCTTTTTTCACCCTAGTCCCCTTATCACCTTGTTCCCCAAAGTGGTTTGTTTTTTTATTTTATGCCATCTGATTCTGAAAGTTTATTTCGATGCTGCATGTGAGGCAAGAAGATCAGCAACAAAGATGACCATGAGGCCTGTGTCCGCTGTCTCAGCACAGATCACAACATTCAGGCCTGCTAGATTTGCCGCGACTTCAATCAGGCCACCCGGTGTCATCGTCTAAAGGCCCTAGAATCATTTCTGATGCAACAGAAGATCACTGGTATGCAGAAGGAGCCCCGGGCTAGAAGCTCCTCCATGTCCCCCTGCCCCATCCTCAAGCTTCTGTGCTTCCAAAGCCCGGAACAAGTCAGCTGGAAAACACAAGTCTGGGGAGAAGAAGGGATACTCCCAGGTGTGCTCTCAGTCACTGCATTCAGCGCCAACCACTACGGGGTCATCAGCCATCATGTTGGTGACCTCCTTTGCTGCCAACACCCTGTTCTGTTCAGGGTTGGCTTTGGCAACTATCCTTGCCAGTCTTCCGGCCGGTGGTGGTATATCATCGGTGGGCTTTCCTTCTCCATTGACACTTTCTACTGCCTCCCTTACCCTATCCACTATAGGGGGGACTTTGGCAGTCTGGTCCATCATTGTTAGGGCTTTTCCTACCCCAGCAAACACTCCAGCCCGTGCCTGCACCCATCTTTTTTCTCGGGCCACAACCTGTGGGCTCAGTTAGTTTGACTTTGGCCGGCGATGACCACTTGACGTCAGGCTTCAGGTCTCTCCCATCGAGGCCTTTGACTGTTTCTCCAGAGCCAGTGACACAGTCTCTCCCACCAATGCCGCAGCCTACCTTGCAATTGCCTGGTCCTCAGCCCCTCGCGCCAACCCCTCATCCGACGCCAGGACCTCAGTAGTATCCCCAGTCGATGCTGCTGGATCTGGGGCCTCAACATCTTCGTTGCCCATTTCTGAGCCTGGAGATGAGGAAAAATACCCACCAGACTTCCTCGCTCCAGATGACGAGGAGGAGGAGGAAGGGGGTGCAATGAGCCTCCCCCAGTTCGGTTTCCACTGTCTCCTCTTGGGGTGAGGACTCAAACAGCTACACCCCAAGATCCCCCCCAGTTGACCCTTCCTTAATCTCCTTGATGAAGCAGATGCAGACTGCTGTGGGGTTTGAGACTACGGAGGAGGACATCGCCTGGAGAAACCTGATTGATTACCTGGAGTTACCAGAGTCCCCTTCCATTATTATTCCTCCTCTCCTGAATGCCTTTGAGGATGCCACCATGGCTGTGTGGTGTCTCTGAAATATGATTCCTGCTATGCAGGCTGACAGGCTATATCAGGCCCAGAGGCCCACTCTGGGAAGCCCTACTTTGCAGAGCAACCACGGGCTGACTCAGTGGTGATCAAGGCGGCCCATGACAGGACTAAGAGGCTGCAGCACCTTATCTCCCTCCCTCTGGACAGAAATCTGGACCTTATGAGCAAGAGGGTCTTTGCCTCTTCCACTTTGGCTATCAGGGTCACCAATTTATTTGGCCCACATGGTCAAATTTCGAGAGTACTCTCTGGAAGAAGCTAAGGCTGCAGCTCAGGCTCTCCCAGAGTCTGCTCAGAGGCAGGAGCTTCCCAGAGCCCTTCAGTTCGATGCAGATGTGGGCAAACATCTGCTGAGAGCTGGCTATGATGTAATAGATTCCTCTGCCAGAGCCTCTGTGGTGGGCATCTGCCTAAGATGGCATTCCTGGCTCAGGGTTTCTGGTTTTGCTACTGATGTCCAGCAATCCATTCTGAATGCCCCCTTTCGGGGTCACAAACTTTTTGGAGCAGGTTTTCAGGATATACTCAGTGACCTGCAAGCCTCCTGGAGGACTCTGCGGTCCATCCACTCTCTGTACCACACTTATCCGAAAGGTGGGCAAAGGGTGCCTTTTTGGTGGGCCACACATAGGCCCAAGCCTGGAGCCAGACAGCCAGGCAAGCACAAAGCTTCAGCTCCCTTGCCCACCCCTTTGTCCACCACAGGAAAAACTCTGAGAGGTAGAGGAGTGGCCCCGGCCACTGGCTACGCTTCAGCCTGACTCCTTGCTCGACCCCCTTCCCCTGGTAGTCCAGGGTGCAGTGGTAGGGGGTTGTTTCTCCCTCCACATAGATGGAGAGATTACTACAGATACCTGGGTTCTGCAGATTATGGAAAAAAGGACATTCTCTAGAGTTCCTGGCGCTGCCTCCAGCGCTTCCTCCAAACCCCTCATCCTATCCTCCAGAACACATACCAGTGCTACTGGAGAAGATTCTCTCTTTACTATGAAAAAGAGCAACAGAACCTGTTCCCGAAGATCGAAGAAACAGGGGGTTCTATTCCCACTTCTTCCTTGTCCAAAAGTCCACAGGGGACTTGAGGCCCATCCTGGACTTAAAAAACCTGAATGGTTCCATGTCATGACAGCGATCGCAATACAGCGATATCTATCCTAGTGAATGTATATCGTCGAAACATATTTCGGCGATATACAAACCCAAGCGACCCGACTTCCGGTCCTGTTGTTTTTGCACGCCCCCGCATCCCCCTGAATTATGATTGTTAACTCCAGGGGAGTGCATGTCAAAGAAAAACCATGGTCGGAAAAAAAAAATAGACAGCTGCAAGCAGCAGCAAAACAATCGCCCTTAGCAGGTCCCGAACCCAGTGCCTGGTGCACCGTAGCCAGCCACCCTCACCACCACACCACAGGGCTGGCTCAGCTGCAGCAGGATCCACTACCCATACAACCCTCCCTCCTACCCCTCTCCTACACCTCCCTATCCCTCCCCTTCTGGTCACTTTCCTCGCTACACCATTGCTACCCTTGTAGGGTAGCTGATGAAGATAGCACTATAAATGAGGCGCTGTTTTTAACAGTCACTCATTTATAATCACTATCATCATGGTATACCAACCTGAACTACTACATCCAGTACAAAAAGTTCAGGATGGTAACTCTGCAAGGCCTGCTGCCTCTGCTGCAGATGGGAGACTGGGTATGCTCTCTAGACATGCAAGATGCCTACCTGTACATCAAGGTCTGCCTTCCCTGCAGGAAGTACCTTCATTCCTGTTTCAGGGGGAACACTACCAGTTCACGGTCTTGTCCTTTGGCTTGTCTTCTGTGTCGTGGGTCTTTACCAAATGCTTAGCAGTAGTGGTGGCAGCCCTCAGGAGGGAGGGGCAGTATGTCTTCCCCTATTTGGACAAATGGCTGCTCTAAGCTCGGTCCAGGGAACAGCTGCACAGCACCCTAGTGCATACCCTACAACTGTTCAATGCACTGGGAATCATCAAAAACCTAGCCAAGTCAGTCTTGACCCCCTGCCAGCACCTCCAGTATATAGCAGCTATACTGGATACTACCCAGGGATCAGCCTTTCTTCTCCAGGACAGGGCAGAATGCCTAATTGCATAGGCCTAGGAGCTTTACGTCAGCAGGTATGTTATGGCAAGAGCATTTCTGAGGCTGTTGGACTTGATGGTGGCAGCCATTGTCATGGTTCCCCTGACACAGCTGCATATGAGGATCCCACAATGGAGTTTGAGGGTTCAGTGGTATCAGTGCACCGATGACCTCGAAAGAAGGTTCTAGTCACATCACCAGTGAAAAAGTTCTTCTGTGGTAGATGAAACCCTCCAAGTTGCTCAAGAGGGCTCCTTTCCTGATTCCTCCTACTCAACAGAGTCTCACTATGGATGCCTGGGCCTTCACCAGACCCAAGGGGCATGGACTGCAGTGGAGACCTCTCTCCATATCAATGTCCTAGAGATGAGAGTGGTCCTGTATGGCCTGCAGGTCTTCTAGAATTACCTGTCCCCAGGCCCTCTGCTAGTGCAGATGGGACAACATCGGTGTGGTTCACTATATCAACAAGCAAGGCAGAACTCATTCTTACCCCCTGTGCAGAGAAGCAATGAGGATTTGGTATTGGGCTGTAGACCATGGTCTGGAACTGTCGGCTGTCCATGTTCCAGGCATCCAAAACATCCTAGCGGATAGGTTAAGCAGGTCTCAGTGCAGAATGCACGAGAGGGAGCTGCTGACATCAGCAGTGGAAGACCTGTTCGACAGCTGGTGTTGTCCAGAGTTGGACCTTTTTGTGTCCCCACACAACACAAAACTGCTGCCTTTCTGCTCGCTAGATCCAGGGCCTGGAGTTTTCTGGCGAGATGCGTTGTCTGTCTCTTGGAAAGGGAGGTTCCTTTAGGCCTTTCTCCCATTCCTCTGAGTCATAGAGTTTTAATCAAGCTTCAAATGGAGGGAGCCACACTGATTTTGGTGGCCCCTTTTTGGCCTCGTCAGATATGGTTTCCATTACTGTGACAGCTAGCAGTGGAACTTCCAGTGCCCCTCTCTGTGCTAGGGCTTGCTGTCACAGGAATGGAGAACCCTGGTCCACTCAGACCTTCAGTCATTTCATTTTCATGCCTGGCTCCTGAAGATGTAATCATTGCAAGGTTCAGGGTCTCCCTTAAAGTGGCAGATGTCCTGGTGGCTACCAGGAAGCCCTCCATCAGGGTCACCTATTTAATGAAGTGGAAGCACTTTGTTTTGTGGGCCACTTCACACCATCTGGGCCTCTTTACTTGTCCAGTGAACCAGATCCTAGAGTACTTACTGTCCTTGTCCGATGCATGACTGAAATACTCTTCTATTAAGGTGCACTTTTCTGCCATTTTGGCCTTCCATGTGCCCATCGATGGCCATACGATCGCCCAGCTGGATGTGGCCTGCATGTTTTTTGAGGGGCATTCTTCATCTGAAGTCCCCCATCCGCAATCCAGTCCTGGCCTGGGACCTGAATTTTGTTTTAGAAAAGCTTACTTTGGCTCCTTTTGAGCCAGTCGTGACTTGCAAGCTGCACTTTCTGCTGTGGAAAGCATTATTTTCAGTTGCAATTACTTCTGCTCAAAGGATTTCAGAGCTTCAGGCTCTCATGTGTGAGCAGTCTTATTTGATTTTTCACAAAGTGTACCAGTGTCTTTGTGTACCAGTCCTAAGTTTTTACTGAAGGTGGTATCTTAGTTTACTTTAAATCAAACTATCCATCTGCCTGTTCATTATCCAGAACATGCCAATCCAGGGGAAGCATAGCTCCATACTTTAGATGTCCATAGGATACTTAGATACTACAGTATGTTCACCATACAAAGGACTGTAGGAAGTCCAAATAGTTGTGTTTTTTTTGTACCCCTGGAAGAAAGGGAGTCCCAGTTTCTGAGCATCGCTTATCCAAATAGTTGGCCATCTGCATCATTTTCTGTTACAGGAAATATGGTAAGAAACTTCCTGGGGCTGTTAAGGGCCACTCAACCAGAGGTATGGCCACTTCAGTTGCATGTTTTAGAGGGGTTTCAGCTGCTCAGATTTGTGCTGCTGCAACTTCAAGTACTGGCCACACTTTTACGAAACACTACAGTCTGAACATTGCCTCTAGAAGAAGAGCAGGATTTGGCCTAGCAGCATTACAGGGCCTCCTGTCTTAGGCTTCTGCCTTCCAACCACCCAGCCAGTTCTCCTGTGTTACACTGCTTGGGACTCATTCCAAGGTGTGACCTGCTGCAGGAGATATCCCCGAAGAAAATAGAACAGTTATGTAAGAACTTACCATAACAGTAGATCTTCGAGGGAATCTCCTTCAGCAGGTCATGCCGTCCCACCCTCCATCCCCCTTGCTGTGAGCTTCTTTTCTGTATTTCTTTCTCCAGAATGGTATACCTTCTGTTATTCCATTTGCCTAGTGGCAGGAACCTCCAGCTCTCCTTCGATCCCCTCAGGAGTTAGTCCTTGGCGGATGGTCTCAGGCAGGGAACTGAGGAGGGTGTGGGGCCTGCGGCTGCATAGGAAGGACATCGGCATGATGATACCACCATGGGCAGCCTCAGAAAGACTGCTAGCAAAAATGTTCCATGTGCTCCTAGTGCCTGACAGCTATAGTTCCAATGGTGTGACCTTCTGAAGGAGAGTCCCTCGAAGATCTACTGTTATGGTAAGTTCTTAAGTTAACTGTTCTTTTCTCTTCCACCCTTGTTTCTTGGTGCTACAGGCCTTCCCTTACCCCTTTCACAGCTGTTCAGTTTTGTTTGTATGGAGAAAAAAAAGTCCCTTTATTTTTCACTTACTGGACTTTAGCTCAGTATTTTTGTGTTTTCATTCATTTGACTGCTTCACTTCGTTGGCACTGCCACATTGCATATTTATGTCTGTGTTTGCATCATGTTTTTTTAACTGTAATTTTTTTTTTTACTTTTTGCTGATCTCCAGACTATTTCCCACTCGACTGACTGACCATTGATTGCCACTGGCCTCACTACCGCAGCCCTCCATTTTTTGTTGACTGTGTAGTTTTATTTTATGCCTTAACTGCTTCCTGCTGCAGTCTGATCTGTCTTCTCACTACCATTGCCAAGCAACTCCTCACTTCATGGTGTCCATTCGGGCTCTGTGCTTCTCTCCGTTGCATTGGCTGTTCTCGTCATGCTGGGTGGCTGCTGCTCCTGAATGCTGCATCTCTTTCCGATCCCTCTATGTGCAACTAGTCTCATGAGACCAGTGGAGGGACAAGAGGCACACACTCTAGACCATCAGGAACACAGACCAGAAGAGGTGTATCCAAGCTGTAAAAAAACAACCAACCAAAAAAGTACCTTCTATAGCAAAGTGTCTTAGAAGTAAAGGCGCTTTGTTTGCATGGGATTGTCCTACATGGGCAGTTCAGAATTTGCAGGCGGGCAAAAATAGTGCAAAAAGTACAATCTCCACCCCCTCCCAATTTTAAGCCCTGCAGATTACCCTTGCAGCTCCCGAGCCATTCACAAGTAACACCTCAGAAAGCCACCATGTATGCTACCTGCTTAAAACACCTTCCCAACTCCCTGAAGTTACCTTGCACTGCCTTTAAGCTATCTCTTGCCAGGCCATTTGTCCCCAGGTGGACAATGATCTCTAGTTCCCTCCCATCCCCTGCTCTCCTAGCCATCCTCTGGATATGCTCTCCAGTCCTCCAAGCTGAGGCACCTCTCAGGCACTTCACCTCCCTCTCCCTCCCTCTCCCTTCCTCCTTCCGCTCCCAAATCTGTCCCTCTAATAGTAGAGTCCCCCGCCAACAGTTACTTCCTCCATAGCTGGGGGCCTCTTTCTCTCCCCCATGGGGCCTCCTCATCTGAGGACCCCCACTTCCTCCCTTTCCACTGCAGCAGGTGCCTCCTCTTGGCTCCAGTACAGCAGAGGAATTCTGCCGTGGTATAGGCTGAGGACTGTGCACCCCTTCCACCACCCTCACCCTCCCTGAGCCTGCTAAGGTCCATCTACTCTGCCTTGGCATCATCTGGTGGAGTGGCAGCAAACTTGGTGGCTTCTGGGTTGGGCAGAAGGTTCTTTGTACCCTTGCCAGTTTGACCCAGAGTCCGGCAACCTCTGTACCCAATCCAGAGAGGTGAATACAAATGGGCCAGCACCTCAGTCTCCAGAAGGTGGCCCCACATCCATTGCACTGCATTACTCCCATGATCTTTCCTTCCTTTGTCTAGTGTTTATTCAAACTTCTCTGCACCCTTCTGCCTCCTTCCTACTCCAGTTGTACTCCTATCTCTCTTTCTTCCTTGAAACTAATTTGTTATCCTTACCCTAGATGCTTTTTTAACCCTCCTACCTGTGCCTACCTTATCCTGGGTGTGTACTGCTCATTTGCCACTGGTAGTACAGCTACATCCTGTAGTTGCCTTCCTCCTAGCTATTGGGAACAGTATCTAGTACTGTATTGCCTCCTTACCTTGTTCTGCTGTGTCCCCCTGCAGAGTGTCCTGCTGACTTGGACTATTTGGGGATGCCCTGCAGATGCCTTTAAGGCTGATGCTTCACTCCTGCTCTGGCCCACTCCTGCTGTGTTCCACTCACACAATGGGACATGAACATGAAGGGACATGCTGTGTGTTACTCCTTTTATCTCCCCTTCCCACTTCCAGGTGTCTCCCGATTGCCTTTCTCCACAAGGTTTCTGGCAGCTGCTCCCCAGTCACACACCTGCATCACAGGGCTTTCTTAATCTACTCACCCCCAAGATTAATTTCCTGATCTAGGTTCCCCACACCACCTGTTACAGATTTAATGAAAAATGTCAAAGTGCCCCAGAACTCTGACTAAAAATCTCTTTCCTCCTCCTAACCACTTACACTGTGACTTTTAAGTACTGAGAGGCAAATATAAATATGTACCACTAGGTTTAAGGTGGCTGCCTACTCTCCTCTCTGTCAGCAATTCCAGCTCAGGATCCCAACTAACTGTCCTTTAAATCTATAAGCCTTGATTTTCAAACAGAAAACTTTGGCACAAGGTGCCAGCTCCAAACAGCTTTGACACAAGTGGCGCCTTGCTGCAGTTTGCAGCACTCCCAGTTTTCAAAAGCAGGCTGTGTCAAAATTGTGATGCCGTGCTCCAAAGCCCCCCTGCACCACCCTTGCAGCAGAAGCCCCCTTCTGCCTGATTGTAAGGGGACTTGTGCCACGGCAGTGGTGCAACATTCCCTTATTCAAAATTCCAGAAGCCCATCCCTTGGTCACAAGAGGAGACTCAAGTTAGACCAGCCATGAGCTGGTCTAAGGGCCCTGCACTGCTGCCTGGCAGGGTGGCAATGGGGGGGCCTGGAAGATGGGGACTAGGGGCTAATAGAGCCCTGGTGGTGCCATGGGGGAGCAAAGGGGCACAGTGGCAATGGGAGGGACATGAGGCACCCTGAGGAGTTGCCCTGTGACTTTAAACTGAGCTGATCGGGCCAGTTGGGGGGGCATTGTTGAACCATCATGACATTGACCCTAGTTGACAGCAGCCCCAGAACCTGCCTCACAGGATCTACAGTCCCCTCAGTGCAGCTCATGGTAGTGGGTGCCAGTTGGGTGCATTTGGTGGACAGGGATGTGCCCTGTCCATGACATTCCCCAGGTACACAGCCTCCCATGTAGTGGCCGGGGGATGCCCAACTAAATTGTTGGGGACTGTGGTCCTGTTGGGCAGGTGCCATGGCTGCTGTCAACTGGGGTCTGGGTCTTGATGGTCCAGATGTACCCCCCCACTTGACTCAATTGGCTCTTTGTTGCATTGCAGAGTACCTCCACTGGGTACCCCCTCACATCCCTCCTACTGCCACCATGCCTCCGTCATCCCCCATGTCACCACTAGGGCTCCATCAGCCCCCTGGTCACCTTCCAGGCATAATTACCCCCCCCAACCTCCATGGGTCGTCTAGGGTTGTGCTGGGTGGGGAGCTTGACGGACCCTCCGTCAAACCCTCAGGTACACCACATGTTTGGCACAACCCTGCGGCAATTCTTGGGACTTTTGCACAGGACCCCCCTTTTTATAAAATAGGGCACGGGGTCCATGACACAGCCAGAGTTTGCTACAGCATAGATCAGTGTAACTTGCAGCAATCTCTGGGCTGACTGAAAATCAAGCCCACTGACTCTTGTTAGAAGGCACTACCCTGGCAGATCATCACCCCAATCACACACCTGACTCACAGAGCTTTCTTAATCTTTCTACTCCCAAGATTAATTTCTTGAGCTACAGTAGGTTCCCCACAACACCTATTACAAATTTAAAGGAAAATCTCAAAGTATCCCAAAACCAGTGTTGGGTAAGCTAGTTTTTTTATTACTTTCGGAAACTTGTTCCAGGAAGCTCTGTGCAATCACTAGCAAGGATGAAGAAGTACTAGAAAAAGTAATACACCTTACAGTTACAGTTACTTATTTCCTTTTATACAAAAGTAATACGTAACTGTAACTGATTACATTTATTTGAAAGCAACTAGTAACTAACCTATTACTCTCAAAAAAATGTAATCTGTTATAGTTACTTATTACTTTTGTATTGTTTTTGTATAAAAGGAAATAAGAAACTAACTGTAAGGTGTACTATATTTTCTAGTACTTTTCCACTATTGCTAGTAACTGCACAGAACTTCCTGGAACAAGTTTCCAACAATAATAGAAAGTAATAGAAAAAGTAACTTACCCAACACTGCCCAAAACTCTGACTAAAAATCTCTTTCCTCCACTTACCCACTTACTTTTATATAAATATATACATCTAGGTTTAAGCTGGCTGTTTACTCTCATCTCCTCTCTGTCAGCAGTTCCAGCACAGAACCCCAACTAACTGACCCTTAAATCTGCTGTCTCTTGTTAGAAGGCACTAATCCTCTGGCAGCTCCTCCCCCAATCACACACCTGATTCACAAGACTTTCTTAATTTACTCACCCCCAAGATTAATTTCCTGAGCTAGTTTCCCCACACCGCCTGTTACAGTTTTAAAGAAAAATCTCCAAGTGCCCCAAAACTCTGACCAGAAATCGCTTTCCAGGGCATGGCTTAACACTCGAGAAGAAAAGACGCAGTTCCTGGGAGCTCCTGATTTCAAAAATTATTTTCTGCTGAGTGTGATTGTACTAGATTGGGGCACAGTGGTAAAACCTCAAAAAGTGGCTGTAGCAGGTGAATCCAACAAAAATAAAGCAGCAAGTGGGAGCAAGGCAGAGTCACATGGCAGTGATGTAGACCCTGCAGAGTCTGGTGGTATCACGATGGAAGCGCTCCATGGGAGTATACAGCACTTGTACAGAACAGTCACTGCTATGAACAAAAAAAACTGGACCTGTAGGTTGGTAGACTTACAGCAGTCAAACATAAAGTGACTGAATGTTAAAACAAGGTGCTGCATCAGCGTGTGGTCTGAAAGCAAAACAAAATGGTAATATTAAATGCATGCTGAAAATGGAAAACTGTTAAAAATTGACGTTTCGATCATAGGTCTTCTTCAGGAAATATCTAAAAGAGAAAAAAACAAAGTTAGTGTAGAAGGGAGGTAAAATAAGGGATATATACTGTATGTGAGAAAAGAAAAAAGGGGGAGGCTCTGGGAGGAGAAGAAGTAATAAATGGCAAGATAAAGAGAGAATCTGGAAAACAAAAAGGTGATAATGGGAATGATGAGATATAATAGCAGTGAATGAGCTAGAGAAGTCCCCAGGTGGGGACTAATTAACAGGGCCTAGTAAGAAGGCTGAAAGGTGACCCATGTGGGGGAAGGAGACAGAGATGGAGGCATCTGGTGAAAATGAAAATAGATGTGTACAGATACAAACAGACTTTAGGCAAAACAAGGGGTGACTGAAAGATGTTAGTAGAAAATAAGTCTATCATTTAAACCGGAGGGCTGCTGGGAGCCGAAGGTGGATGATCAGCTTGGTTTCCATGTTTTTTCTATGGTTAGAATCCCAGAAACCCTGCTGAAGGACACAGACAGAAGGATCATTGACACTGTGGTCCCTGGAGATCACGTGGGATACAATGAGTTTATCAGTGTCTCCATTCCTGACTGCCCTGTAATGTTTCCTGAAACGGCAGCAAGGTGTCTACCAGTTTCTCTGATGTAAATAGCTGTACACATCCTGCAAAGAATACAATACACCACATTAGTGGAGGTGCATGAGAACTCCTTGGTGATGTGAAAAACACCTGTGGGACCCTGAATTTCAGTCCACTAGAAATAAATTTGTAGGTGTAGCAGTGAGTTCTGTTGCAAGGTTTGGTAAGTGACTGAGATGGCTGAAGCAACAATGGAGGCAGCAGCCATTTCAGGAAAAACATTGCAAGCTTCAACTCATTTACTGAAAGAAAATAAATACCTTCGAATCTGGCTGGAAAATGTGGTGAATCAAGTATGGGCCACAAACATATGCATTGTGGGTCTACTTGAATGGGTGGAAGGGGACTCAACTCACTCTATTTGTACATGAGCAGCTGGCTTCCAGAACTCGTGAATCAGGACTAGGGAGGAGAACCACTGGTGATTGAAAGAGCATACTTTATCATCACAAGAAGAGCTGCATTTGTGATGGAGGGAGCTAGAACCATGGTTGTATCAGTGGCCGGAGTAAGAGCGAGAGACAGGATCCTACAGGTTGCAAGACACAAGCAGTCGTTCACTGTGGATGGCCCTGTTGTGAAAATATTTCCTGACCTTGCATAAGCTGTGGACAGCTCCATTGTGAAAATTTTCTGACCTCGCATACGCTACAAGAGAATGGTGCAAGCAATTTGAGTGTCCGAGCCAAACTTCGAGAGAAGAATATTCTCCATGCACTACTTCTGCTGGTGTGACTTTGTATTGTACAGGGAGACTGTGTTTACCTTTCTAGTGTTCCTAAAGATGCTGGCAGGTGGGTGCAGAGCTTAGAAGTGGCATTTGTGGTACCAGATGACCTGACTGATTCTGATGGTGAGTCAGAGGATCAGAAAACCTGAAAGGAGATGCAGTGAGTTCTAGCTCTGGAGGGAGTGAGATAGAATCTCTCAAAGGGACAGACCTTTTCAGTATGACTGTGCCATTGCAAAAGACTATAAGTTTGATCTACCACATTTCTCATTTATTAGTTTATTAGTTTTTTTAATACTCAGTTTACCGTGAGGTGAGTGGTTTGTTTGATTTCAGAACCGGCAGTATATATATATATATATATATATATATATATATCAGTGTGCATGCTAAAATGACACCTTAGAATCTAAGGGCCCAATTCCAAAATGCGTTACGCCTGGTGCAAGGTGATTTACGCCAATCCCGATGGTGCAAATCGCACCTTACGCCAGGCATAATGCCAGTTGCAATTCCAAAAGGTGTCTTGCGCCATGCCATATGCAGGTTGTGCCAAATGTGGGTTACGCCACCCAGTACACTCGCAACCTACAGCGGCATGGCACAAGCGTGGGTTATGGCAGCAACTGTGCCCTATTCCAAAAGGGCAGCTGCCATAGCCCACTTACGCCATTCCAGAACAGGGAATAGCCTAGCGGGGTTACACCAGCTAGGAGGTGGTCTAAGGAGCATCTGTCCTGACACAGCGATGGATGCCCCTCCATGCAGCGCCATAGAAAGTACACTGCTGTGCTCCCCATGCCCTCCCACCCTGTCATGCCACCCACCCCTGAACCTTGGGGACCCCTGGGGTCCAGTTTCATTGCTGCCCCCAGCGCATGTGCCAACCGGCCAGATCCCCCATGCCCCCAGGTGCATGCCATTGCATTCCGGGGTTGGGGGCTCGGGGGGCCAGTAGAATGCATGCCGCGATTTACGGCACCCAGGTCCGGTGCACCATGCCTTGGTGCTAGCCTGCAGCTGCCGCAAGTCGCGGGTGTAGGTGCCGGGGAACCTGCTTGTCCCAGAATATGATGCTGGGTCCCTGGCAGAGTGCCGCATGGTGCAACTCGCATACGCATGCAAGTTGTGCAATGCGTTTCAGAATTGGGCCTTAAGTTTCTTCTCCTGTGCTGAGTTGGCATGACTAACAAGGAGCACTGGCTGACCATGTGCTCAGTGTATTCCATATCTGTTCAGACTGATAGTAGGCTCTGCTTACTTGTTTGTTATCTACTGTTATTGTCTTAATGGATAGCATAGCTAGCTTAGACACGTCAGTGGAATTTTTTTTAGGTCTCTATCTCAGATGTTTGAAAACTGTAATAACATGTCTGCATATAAAGTACCTGTTGTGTTCTTACATAAAGATACAATTTATTCAACAGTGATATGCAGTAATATTAAAAATGCTGCAGAATGTGTCGATATGCTCTGTTTGTAAGGTTTCGATTATATATAGACCACGGCCATGGGCCAATCCTCAGGACTCTCTTGGACATTAATTAATTATTTCAGGTCTACAGCTTGTGAGTGTATCTATTTAGCAGGACTTAATGTTAGAATTCATTACCCCTTTATTTCCCCCAATGGATATACCACAGTGTAAGGGGTAATACATGCTTTAAATATTTACCTCTATGTAATAGACCACCCTTACAAGGGGATGTTATTTTGTGTGTTTAATTATGAACTGAATAAATGTTAATTACAAAAAAAAAAAAATCTTCCTTCCATCCACCAACTTACACTGTTACTTTAAGTATGGAGAGAAAATATAAATATATACTGTACCTCTAGGTTTAAGCTGGCTGCTTACTCTCCTTTCTGTCAGCAGTTCCAGTCCACAGTCATTTATTTTGCAATACGCATCATAAAGTGCTCAGTACTCAATAAAGTGCAGGTAGTTACAAGACATTTTTGAAAATTGTAACTGACCAGTACATGTCGCCACCAACTCTCTGACTTATCGAGATGCTCAACCTCTTTATCAGGGGGCTGCCTGTACATTTGATAATTGAATTGTGAGCAGAGGGAGCACTAGCCTGGTAAGTTTATTATACAACATTTCTCATTATACAAAATGTTCAACTCTTTTAGAATGTAAGAAGAGGCTAAATCATAAAGAAAATCTCTGCAATCCAAAACTACAAACATATGTACCAGAATAAGGTGAAGTGAGGCCTGTTGCTTAAGAAATGTGTTTCTGAAAATGTCTATGGTCCTGCAACGGAGAAGAGAACTGCATCATGGACAGGTATACTGCTCTGAGTTCTAGGGGTTTATGCGTTTCTGTCTATCTTGGTGAATCCATAGCTCAGAGTTCTTCCCTCTAGATGTCCTCTCCAGCTGTAGAGAGATGCATCTGTGGTCAAGATCCTGATTGGTGAGCATTGAAGGAAAGGAATACCTTTTCTGAGGTTGCTCACATCCTTCCACCACTCCAGTGCTGGTGTCAGCTTGCTTGACACTGGTACTTACTGATGAAGGGGTGTACATCTGTGGCACCAGAACCTTCTGAGGTGGTACTGGACAAACTGTACCTCATTTACAGTCTGGCTCATAGCACCACTGCAGTGATAGATGCCATGTGGACTAAAAGTCTCAGAAATTCTTGTGCAGTCTTTTCTTGACTTGCTTGGGATATGTTTGTACACTGAATTAGTGCTTCTGTCCTCTGCCTGAATTAGGAAAGAGTTTCCCACATCTGTGTTTTCAGTTCTATAGCTATGAGCTGCAGCACTTGTCTGAGTTCCAGGTTGGAACTTTTATAAAGTTCGGAGGAAACCCATGTTTTGCAGTGTGCTCTTTACTGTTGAATTGAGTTCATTGTTTCCTCCTGTTTTCCCATATACTGGCCAGTCGTCTAGGAAGGGAAACACTGCTATTCCCTACCAGCACAGATGTGTTGCTAGTACTTTTAAGCACCTTGTGAACACTCTGGGTGTTAAAGACAGTCCAAAGGGCATTGACTGGAACTGATACATTGTCCTACCCTGAATTTCAGATGCTTTTGGTGGCAGAGTCATTGGGATGTCGAAAAAGGTACCTTTTTCATTTTATAACTGTCATATTTAACACAATTGTGGAAAACAATACAGTGGGAAAATGTACATAATAGTGTCATACCATCCTTACATAAATGCAGTAGTGCAATACAGGACCATTATATGAACTACTATATCGAAAAGTCAAACAAGTTACCTACCTTTCCTTGGGTTCAGCACGGGTGATATTAAAACCCAGACCCCAAAACCAACCTGACATACAGTAGTCTAATTACTTCCAGAATAAAAGCCTGCAAAAAAGTGAATAAGGTCAATCATTCGAGGTCTAGAAACAAGACCGGGGGAGCAGGATCTCCCCCTTTGATCTTGCCCCCAAGGAACTACAACAGGACTTTATCACACTCCAACACAACCTGCTGAATCTGAAGCTTCTTCAAAATGCCAAAAAAAAAAACAAAAGCCATGGTTATCTCCCCATTCTCCAACTTCAATTCAAAGGCCTCCAATACCACTCAGATTACCATCCTCCTTGGTGAATCTCTAGAAATAGTGGACAAATTCAAATATCTGGGAGTATGGCTGGACAACAAACTAAACTTCAGTGTGCACCTAAATGAGTTATCTAAAAAACTAAGGCAGCGTCTTGGCATTTTCTACCGTATTAGACACTTACTTACCCTGGAAGCTAGAAAGAGATTGGTTCAAACTACCTTCCTTCCCCTGCTTGACTATGGCGACTTTCTATATAGTCACTGCCTTCAGCGTGAGCTCCAAAAACTGGACACTCTTTATCACCGCACACTGAGATTTGTGCTTGGTCTACCCCTACAGACTCATCATTGCTTACTGTACCAAGCATTAGACTGGCCTTCCCTCTCCCTGAAGAGACAAACGAACGCACTCTTGTGGTTCTTCCAGGCCCTGACCAACAATCTGCCTTCCTGTATCAGCAAACTATTTGAGCGCTCAATGTCTACCTACGGTAAAAGGAACTCCCGTTTCATCAATTTTAAAATACCTCGGACCAGGACACGTCTTGGCTCCACTACCATTAGCTCATTCCTACCAATGCTCTGGAACAACTTACAAAAAGCACTTAAACTCTCCATCCTGCCCAGCTTTTACATCTTCAGGCAGCTGCTAAACTGATGCTTGCACATGGTGTGTGACTGTCTGAGGTAAACAGATTCCCAACTGATCAACCATCCCCATAGACCGAATGGAACAGATCCTTCTATCTCACCTCTTGGCTGGATCACTATAGGGTCAATATACTCCCCCTTGGCCTGTTTCCACCCCAACACTTAGCTAACTCCCTTGGGGGCCACTTCCCTTTTAATGATACCCTCTCCAACCTTCTCTGTGTCTCCCCTCCCCCTCCCTGCATGAGGTTAGTTATAGAATGTGAAACTTGACTAGGTATGTATTCGCCACCTAAGCTATGTAAAGTTGTTTTTGACTTGTTTTTTTACACAGTATTACTATCTGTCATGCACAAACTGTTATGTCTTGTTATTGACTATGTCCTATGTGTCCAGGACCATCTTGAAAATGATCCTGCTCAATCATGTAACTGCCTGGTTAAATAAAGTTTGATTGATTGATCGAGTGATTGATTGATTGATTGATAGGATGGGGGAACCCCCTCAACCAAAAACCATCCTGCATCTTCCAAGTCTTGCATCTCACCTGGATCTAGGGTGTAAAAACTTGCTCTTTAGCCATAACATGAAGAATATATCTTGTCCAGAGCAAATTATTTATTTCAAAGTTTTACCAGGAAAGACATACTGAGCAGATGACAGCTCATTTCCAGATGCATCCTGGGGAAGAGGGGTGTGGAAGATGGTAGAAAAGGAGGAAAAAATACTGTAGTAATTAATAGATTTACAAAAATAATTGTATATACAAGCAATACAGTACATTGTTACATTAAAAGGATCATAATACGAACACACAAAGAAGCCAGCAGAAGAAGGTCATTTGGTCTATTTAGTCTGCTTGTATTGCAGGGTACAAAACATGAGCTACTGTCCCTGCTCTTCCACCCCACACCTCCCATCCTCCCAACCATGATCCTTACCTTCCTTCTGTGCCTATCCCAGCCTTTATTAAAGCTGCCCACTGTCTTCAACGAGATGACCTCTTCCGGCAGCACATTCCAAGTGTCCACCAGGCAAAACAGAACACACAGAAACATAGACTTTAATGGCAGATAAGGACCGCTTGGCCCATCTAGTCTGCCCATTTCCCTGCCTACAGGATAGGCCGCAGATCCTAGTTAACCAACAGCCTATTTCTTCCTACCCCCCACAAGAATTGCCTTATGTCTGTCCCATGCATTCTTGAATTCTCCCATAGTTTTAGACCCCACAACCTCCTCAGGAACGCTGTTCCATGCATCCACTACCCTCTCTGTGAAAAATACTTCCTCACATTGCCCGGAACCGCCTCTATCTTTAAATTGTGTCCCCTTGTTCTTGCACGTCTCTTTTTCTGAAAGATGCTACCCTCTTGGACTTTGATGATTCCACTGAGGTACTTAAAAGTTTCTATCATGTCCCCCCTCTCCCTTCTTTCCTCAAAGGTATACATATTAAGCTCCTTTAGTCTCTCCTCATATGGCTTCTCTTGCAGACCCTGCACCATTTTAGTTGCCCTCCTCTGGACTTCCTCTATCCTGTCTATGTCCTTGTGGAGATGGGGTCTCCAGAACTGGATGCAGTACTCCAGATGGGATCTCACCAACTGTCTGTACAGAGGGATAACAACTTCCTGTTTTCTGCTGGTGATGCCTCTCCCTATGCATCCCAGTATACCCCTAGCCCTCCCTACTGCCTTCTCACAGTGCTTGCTAACCTTAAGGTCATCTGATATGATTACTCCCAGGTCCCTTTCCTTTTTTGTTGTTGTTACTACCTCTCCCCCATTGTGTAATCTTCCTCTGGGTTCCTGTTTCCCAGGTGCATTATTTTGAACTTCTTTGCATTGAATCCTAGCTGCCATACTTCTGACCATTCCTCCAACCTTGCCAAGTCCCTTCTCATCCTTTCCACGCCTCCTTGTGTATCAACCCTGTTGCAGCTCTTTGTGTCATCTGCAAAGAGGCATACTTTTCCTTCCAGTCCCTCTGCAATGTCACTTATAAAGACATTAAAAAGGACTGGACTCAGTACTGAACCCTGCGGTGCCCAACTAGTAACCCCTCTTTCTTCAGAGTGGACCCATTTACAATTACCTTCTGTGTCCTGTTGTCCAGCCAATGTTTATTATTTCAGGCTACCACCCTGGGACCCACTCCCAGGCTGGTTAATTTGACTAATAATCTTTGTGTGGACTGTGTCAAATGCCTTGCTAAAGTCTAGGTAGACCATGTCCACAGCCTCTCCCTGGTTTACTACTTTGGTCACCCAGTCAAAGAAATCTATTAGATTCATCTGACATGATCTTCCTACTGTGAACCCATGCTGCCTTGGGTCCTGTGCCCCACTGGCCTCTAGGTACACAACTATTCTTTCCTTCAGAAGTGACTCCATCACTTTCCCTACCACAGAGGTCAAACTGACAGGTCTGTAGTTTTCTGCATCTGTCTTGGTCCCACTTTTGTGAAGGGGAATCACATCTGCTTTCTTCCAGTCCTTGAATACCACACGATCTTCCCATGATTTATTAAAAAGAGTAGTCAGTGGTTTCACTAGTTCCCCCCTTAATTCTTTTAGAATTCTGGGGTGAATTCCATCAGGCCCTATTCCTTTGTCCACCTTCAGTTTTAGGAGTTCTTGCAGAACCCTTTCTTCTGTGAAAGGGCTGAGATTGACCCCCCTATCGAGAGTGCTTCTGTTAATTGGATTAGGCACTTCCCCCTCCTCTTTTGTGAATACTGAGCAGAAATATTTGATCAGTATCCCTGCTTTTTCACTGTCCCCCTCTGCCCACCCACCATTCATTCTGTTCAGCCTCACTATCCCTCCCTTTGTCTTTCTACACTCTCTGATGTACCTATAAAATGTTGTATCCCCCTTCTTAACCGAGTTGGCTATCTTTTCCTCAGTTTGGGCCTTTGCTATTCTGACTTCCCTCCCTGCTTCCTTCTGCCTTAACTGGTACAGCTCTCTCTCCTTCTCCTTCTGTGTTTCCTTATACTTCCTGAATGCTATCTTTTTCTCTGTGACTTTTCTAGCCACCTCTTTTGAGAACCATAGTGGCTTTTTCTTTCATTTTGATTTGTTTATTTGCATAACACAAAGGCTTGTTGCCTCTGTGATGGCAGTTTTGATGATTCCTCATTGTTGGTCCACCCCTCCTTCTAGCCTGTTTGCTAGTGCTTTTCTGAGGCACTCTCCCATCTTGCCAAAGTCATCCCTCCTGAAGTCCAGTACCCTCACTTTTGTATGGCTTGACTCTGTAGCTGAGTTTAACATGAACCACACTGTTTGATGGTCACTTGTTCCCAGGTGGCAACCCACTTCTAGATCTGAGATCCTCTCAATGCCCCCATTTGAGAGTACGAGGTCTAAGATTGCTCCCTCATGAGTGGGTTCTGAAACTAGCTGTCTGAGGCCTGCCACCTGTAGGGCATTGAGAATGGCCCTGCTCTTGGATGTGGCTGCAGCAAATGTGCTCCAGTTAACATCTGGCATATTCAGGTCTCCCATCAACAGTATCTCCCCTTTCTCTGCCATCCTAAGAATGCCTTCTATCATATCTTTGTCCATTCCCTCCCCCTGACATGGGGGTCTGTACACAACCCCTGTGTGGATTGCGATGCCCTTTCCAGTCTCCAAGGTGACCCACTGTGCCTCCTCTCCTCCCTGTTTATTCTTTTGTTCAGTTGCCTTTATTCCTTCATTTACATAGAGAGCTACTCCTCCCCCTCTTCTCCCCTGCCTGTCTCTCCTGTAGGTTATGTACCCTGGTATGTTAACATCCCAGTCATGGTTCTCTGTGTACCATGTTTCTGTGACTGCTACGATATCCAGGCATCCCTCTTCCATCAAGGCCACCAGCTCAGGGAGTTTGTTGCCCAGACTACGGGCATTGGTACTCATTACCCTCCATTTACTGATGGCCTTACTCCTTTTTGCCCCATCCCTGTCCTTCTTGCCTTTGTCACTTTCCCCATTTACCCCTGCCCTTCTCACTATTGCCACCTCTATGTTAGTGTTTACTGCACTTACTACTGTGATTTTTTTGGGGGGCTAGGATTTCCCTGCTCCTTTTCAATGCCTCCCCCCTTGGCTAGTTTAAATGCTTGCCAATGAAGCATTTAAACCTATCACCTAGGCTCCTGGTTCCCCTCCTGGACAGATGCAACCCATCACACCAGTACATCACCTCAGTCCCCGATTAAGCCAAATCCCTGAGCTCTGCACCAATTTTTCAACCACTGATTGAATCCCATGGTGCGGAACACCCTAGCCTCTTCTACGCCATAGATGGGTAGCACCTCCGAGAAGGTTACCGTGCGTGCCACTTGTCTAAGGCCCCTCCCCAATTCCACAAACTCTTTCTGCACTGCTCTAATCCCTTTCTTAGCCAGGTCATTTGTCCCTAGGTGGACACAGTTTGAGTTTGGATAGCCTAAGGAAAATTACTCCAACCAGACAAAAGGGCAGTGTGATATGGTCAGGGCAATATGTGTAGGGGATATTAAATTAAGGAAAGAGATCATGAACAGTTGCAGGTGGGAGTAGAAGAGTCATAAAGAAGAGACTGAAGGAATAAGAGGCAGCGTGAATATGATACTATACCAGGGGAGTCTTTTTCAAGGACCTAGGTCTGATTAAAATTCGGCCAAGCCAGCTAGAAGAAGACATTGCAAAGCAACATGGTAAAATTGTAAAAGCATAGAAGTAGGCAAGGTAAAAAGTCAGTTGAGGTAAGTTAACTGGAAAATTATTTTGCAACAATTACAAAAAGCATTCTGCTTGTTAGGTAGCACCTACCTTTTTGCAAAAAACAAGAATTATTACAAGCATTGTGTGAAGCTATAGGTACCTTTTGCAAAATATTTAATATCTTTTTCAACTACAAGAGAAACAAGTAAGGTTACCAGTAATTACACCACTATTCCTAGCTATTCTCTATCTAGTTGACAATACCCACATGGTTGTTATTTCCCTTCTGCCTGCCAGCAACTACATGGTTGTTGTCCCCTCTGGAAAGCCCCTGCAAATGGGTATAAAATCCCAGGCTTTTGACAAATTGGAAGGACAGTATGAACAACCTCTTGGGAAATGGCAGCTATATGCTAGTCTTAGTGGGCATTGGCTCCAGGGTGCTGACAAGGCCACCGAAGGGTGAGAAACTGACCAGTTCTTGCTTCCAGCATTGACAAGCCTCTCATGCAAAATATTTAGTGGCCGAGACTACAGATAATTTAGGCTACTGCTTTAGGGGATAACTGTTTTGTAACATTTATGCAAATAGTATGACAGAAGTTTAGAATAGCTGCTTTATGACAGAAATACTGCATTGCAAATGAACACTGTTTTTAATGAAAACGTTTACTGTGGGCTTACATATACTTTTATGTAATATCCACATGTGTGTATGTATGAGTGTGTGTATATATATATACATATATACACACACATATATATATATATATATATATATATATATAGATATAGATATATATATATATATCTAAAATGGGTAGGAAAAATCATATCTGCTGGTTGGTTAAAACATATCACATGACCGTGCATATATCAGAGTGCGACCGCACACCTGCACTTTCACCCCCCCAAAACAATTTTGCCATTTTATAAGATAGATAACCCACTGTAGGATGTGCTGTCATGGTCTGATATATGTACGTCTTGGGTGGTTGACGCACACCAAGGCATGCGTGTATCAGAACGTGACTGCACACCTTAGAGTGGGTTATCTATTACATGTATTATATAATAAAGTAAATTACTTTGCAAAGCAGTGTGGGTATTCATAGTATGTGTACTGTATGTATATATATGTATATTTACTTTTGTACCTCAGATTAGAAATCTCTGTTATAGGCCAAAGACTGCTGGGCATAGGAAATGGTTATTTTGCTTATTGCATTTACTGGGTAAAAAAAATAATAATTTTTGTCATACATTTTGTAATGAATCAGCTCCTGAAGGATATAACTATTGAAGAACCCCTTAACACCTTCATAGCTAGGCTGGTCACCAGCGCAGCACTAGTGCTACCACATGTGACACTGATGACCAGGGTTTGGTAACAAACCTGGTGTTTCAGAGGTTCAGCGGGGGTGGAGTTTGGATGAGCATCCCAGGTACAGTTCTTTACCTCAGGGGGGGTCATGGAGCCCAGTATTTGGGTGACACCGAGCAGAAGCTGGATGCACTACCAGCCATGGACTACATACTTCGGAGGAAGGCAATGGTGGACATCTACGGGGCATGCATGGGAGCAGCTGACATTATTGCACATCCATGCCTTAGGAGGAAACACCAACACAAAGAAAGCCCTGTGCAGCATCCAAACCGCACACTAAAGGATGCTTCAACAATTTTGGGCCACTTTGGTTGATCTGAGTCTCTCCCTCAGGAGTCCTGTCATACGGGTTAAGTTATGGACCCCTGGTCTGAAGTGACTGTTTGGGGATGCCGGCCATGTGGCAGTGGACTGAAGTAGGGTACAGCCCCACCCATAGCAGAGAGCATAAAAAACAGTTGAAAAAAAAACACCTTCATAGCTAACTTTTATGAGTTCAGCCTTGGTTCAGTGGAAAACGTGGACACCTTGTGGGTTGTGGTCAAGTGCCACCTTGGAGGGGAGATACTTTGGCTTGCCTCAGAGAGTTACTTAGGTGTGCCTCAGTCAGAAAATGGAAAAATGAAAAGGAACTAAGGGAAACTCTGGCCAAAGTCAGGGAGAAAGAAATAGTATTGGGTCTTACCATGACAGAGGAAGTGTAGGTAAGCCTAAACATCCCCAGATACAAGTATCAGAAACTACTTAAGGATAAGGCTGAAAGGTCAATATATAAAACTAAATTATACAATGTCAAAAAAAAATCATGTGCTGTAAATGGTCAGTCTTGGTCAGGATCCATGATGTTATCACAGCACAACTTCATAAAGCTAGTAACGGCAACATGAAAGCCTTATTACACAACACACAAAACATGAGAGAAAGGGAAACAAATCCATACACCTTTCCTGTCAGACTGGATATAGAAGCCTCAAAAGACAGAAAAACAAATAAAACATTTTCCAGAAGTGAATTTTACTTCCCTTTATAATGTTGTCCACAGATGCCTGCTTTGGTCCTGTTACTCCAATCCCTGAAGCAACACCAACTGTAAGTGGAAAAAGAACTGTCAAAAAAAATTGCACTTAGAAGTCCAGTCAGAAGACCTTGATTGGCTGGAATGTGATTGAAATGAGTCAACAAAAAAAATACAAACAAATTGGGCAATTAAAGCATTTGAGGACTGAATGACTGCAAGTAAGACCGAAATAGATCTGAAGAGTTACTTCTGAAAATGTAAGCACTATACTTAGACACTTCTATAGCTCCGTGAGAAGCACCTCTGGTGAGCTGTACTGAATAAGGAGCTACATTGGACTGAGGACTGGTATCAACAGATACCTAAATGAACTGTCCCTAAGCCAAAACATAAATATCTTAGCTCACTCAGAGTTTAACTCAATGAACAACATCTTCATGGCACACATAAAAAACAGAAGACAAGGCTGTGAAAAGACACAGCACCACCCCACACTTTCCTACCAAGAACTCTAGCACTTGTGCCAGTCTGAGGCATTGATCCCCACATTACAAGCCCACTTCTGTGGGGCAGGGTTCCCTTGGCTTACACTGAACTCCCCTGAGTGCAGCCTGTGTGGTGTGGGTCAGGAAACCCCTTCCCTGTCCTTCCAGGGAGCTTGCAGGGTTTACAACTAAGCATCCACCAGGAGATCCTTGGATTTCCTCTCTCTCTCTATGTGAGGAGTGTAAATACAGCCTTGAGTCTGTGTTCCTGGGAGAGAACCCTCTTGGGCACTGCACAGCGAACCAGAAAAGCCACAGGCATGTATAGGCCTTCAGGGTGTCCTATAAACCCTATATGTGTCTTTTCCAGAGAAATGTAAAGACTGGTTCAGACCCCACAGACCACTCTGTGAGACCTCATGTATCTCCCCTTTACACTCAGAGTCCCTTCTCGTGTTCTGTCCTGGTAGCGTTTGGCCTTTAAGCGTTAGGTCAGGTGTGGTGTTGTTTGAACAAAACCCTCCCAAGCTTACACACACAACAGACAGTTCAGGAGTATTGTAACATTATGCCAAAGGCTTTACTAATATCTATTATATAATATAATTTAACATATAAATAATCATCAAAGATTTGATTACAGGATATAAGAAAATAAAAGTTGGACAATATGTAAAAAATGTAAACATAACATTTCTATATCTAACATATACCAACATACTAAAATGCCAGCAGAGGAGGCCTAATGGTCTTTCTTGTCTGCTCGATAGTCAGCACCCATACTGGGCACTGACTTTGCTGTCCCCTCATCCCCTTGGAATTCTCTGTCCCCAGTCCAAGATGTTCCCCTTGTATTGGACTTCATCAGCTTCACCCTCCCCCTATACCTGTCCCAGCCCCTCTTAAACCCCTCCACAGTCTCTGCCTCCACCAGTCCCTTAGGCAGTGCATTCTATGGTTCCATCACCCTATCAGTGAAGTACCACCTCCTCCTCTTCCCCCCTGGGTCTCCCCCCTCTAGCTTCCACCCATGTCATCTAGTTGTCTCCTCTTTCCTTTGGAGCACCCCGACTGAGCCTCCCTTATTAATCACCTTTATGTACTTGAAGACCTTTATCATGTCCCCCCGTCCCTCCTCTCCTCCAGGGTGTACATGTTGAGCTCCTCGAGTTTCTCCCTGTAGGTCCTTTCCCCCAGGCACCAAATCATTTTGGTTGCCCTCCTTTGTACCCTCTCCAGGAGTGTAATGTCAGTCTTTAAGTGTGGTCTCCAAAACTGCACACAGTACTCAAGGTGTGGCCTAACCAAGCAGTTATACAGAGGGAGGATCACTTCCACCCTTCTAGAGGTAATCCCCCTAGCGATGCATCCCAGCATCCTATTGGCTTTTGTCACTGCCCTCCTACAAGTCTCAGAGATGTTCATTCTGACATCTACCACCCCCCAGATTCCTCAATCCCTTCGAGACTTGTAGTGTGTCTCCCCCCAGGGTATACCCTTGGCCCAAATTTCTGGCCCCCAGGTGCAGAACTCTGCATTTCCCTGCATTGAACTTCAGTTTCCACTTTCTCGACCACCTTTCCAGAGCCTCCAGGTCCTCCTGCAGGGCCACTCTACCCTTCTCCCCATCCACCACTGCTCCCAGCTTCGAGTCATCCACAAAGAGACTCATTTCACTCCTGATACCCTTCCTTATGTCAGAGACATAGGCGTTAAACAGGAGGGGCCCTAGTACTGATCCCTGGGGAACCCCACTAATGACCCTCCTTGGAGCTGAGACTAGCCCCCAACCACCACCCTCTGAGTATGCTTCGAGAGCCAATTTCCTATCTATCTGATCATCTTCATCCCCACCTCCCATTTCCCCCAGCTTAGCCAGCAGGCCACCATGAGGTACCAAATCAAATGCCTTGCTGAAGTCTAGAAAGAGAATGTCCACTGGCCTCCCCTGGTCCAGGACATTCGTCACCCAGTCATAGAACTCCACAAGGTTTGTCTGACTTGATCTTTCCGGGATGAAGCCATGCTGTTTATCATCCAGATACCCCATTTGCTCCAGTACCCTACCTAGCCTTTCCTTGACAATACCCTCCATCACCATGCCCACCACCGATGTCAAGCTAATGGGCCTGTAGTTCCCCACCTCCTCTCTTGATCCTCCCTTGTGGTTAGGCATGATATGGGCCACCCTCTAGTCTTGGGGTACCCACCCCGTCTTCAGAGAGATGTTGAAAAGCTCCACCAGTGGGGCCACCAGGACATCCGCCAGTTCCCTCAGCACCCTGGGATGTATTTCATCCAGCCCTGGTGCTTTCTCAATCTGATGGGACCTGAGAGCTTCCCTCACCCTCTCTACTGGGATTTCAACCTCCATGTCCTCCCCATTTGCTCCCTGAGATGCCATCACCCCACCTGATGGTTGCTGGCCCTTCCCTCTCCCCAGACACGTCAGGTTAGTTAGGTATAGTTCTACCTTGTTTTAGTACATTTGATGGCATTAGAGTGGAGTAAAATAAAAATGTCCTTGTTACCTGCTTTGTGATGGAATTCAAAACAGGGGTCCCATCTGATCAGTTCCTCATCACATACAGTACTGAATTTCAACAAACCTTTAATGGCTTTTCAAAGGCAGGTGCAAAAGTGCTGCCTCTGAATTTCCCCACTGTGAGTGGCTGGCTTTTGTCACATGGCTACAAGGAACCAACTGGCTCTCTATGTTTTATTTTAAAAATTCATCTGACCAACTGGCTTTCTATGTTTCAAGTTTAAAAACTCAACTGTAGAGTTTCTTTGTTGGAGGGATCCCTTCCCCCCTGGTGAGAAAAAAAAACAGTTTTTTTTTCTGCTACTCTGTTGGAGACACTAGGCACAACCCCCATGGAGATAACTTGGCCCCTGGGTTTTGTCTAGCTGTTTTCCCCAACAGGCTTATTCAGACATAAATAACTGGGCTTTTCCCTCTTCAGGCACAGTTTTCTGAAAACAAAGGAACCAGTTCAAACCAGCAAAGCTTTTGTTTTCCCTTGAACTCAGATTTACAGAAAGAAACAGGCTTGATTAACACCACACAACACAGGAAATATTAATTATAAACCAACAGAAATATGACTTGGCACTATTCTACCATACACCTCCCTCCTTAAATGGAACCCGAGGAAACCTGCTCCTCCTTCTTAGCATGGTTTCCTGCAGTTCTGTCCTTTACTCTGACTGGTGGGATAAGCCATCTGTGCTGGCATTTTCAGACCCTCACCTATGTGTGATGTTCATGCCATATACTTATAACACAATACTCCATCTTAGGAATTTCCCATTAGTTTTCCCCATTTGGCTCTGCCATTTTAGAGGGTTATGGTCAGTTTGTACCTCGAAGCTCCTCCCATTGAGGTAAGGCTCTAATTTCTTTAGAGACCATACCAAAGCGAAACACTCCTTCTCCACAGTGCTGTACACCTGCTTGTGTGGCAGCAACATTTTACAGAGGTACACAGTGGGGTGATCTTTCCCATGCTGAGGTGTCTGGCTGAGGATTGCTCCAATCCCCACATCAGAGGCATCCGTCTGTACCACAGACAGATGGGTGTAGTCTGGGTGGCCAGCACCGGGGCACTGCACAGAGTGGCTTTCAGTTGTGTTAAGGCCTTCTCATTTGCTGAGTCCAATTTCACTCTCTTAGGCTGTCTCTTTTAAATAGGCCATATAGAAGAGCTGCCATGGTGCTGTAGTTGGGTACAAATTTTCTGTAGTACCCTGCTGTCCCAAGGAAGCTTCTTACCTGCTTCTGGGTCTCAGGCATGGGCCATGCCGCAATCATCTCTATTTTTGCCTGGTTTGGGCAGGGTTGCCCCAGCCCCACTATGTGTCCCAAATAGGTCCCCTCTGCCATAGCCACCTGGCACTTCTTTGCTTTCACAGTTAGTCTGGTTGCCTGTACTCTGCCCAACATTTCCCTCAGATGGGTAAGGTGCTCCTCCCAGCTATGGCTGAATATGGCAGTATCATCTGACTATACCACTGCATAATCCTTTGTACCATGCAGCACCTGATTCATCAATCGTTGGAAGGTGGCAGAGGCATTCTTCAGCACAAAGGCCATTACCTTAAACTCGAATAGGCCTATTGGGATGATGAAGGCTGAACATTCCCTCACTCTGGCCATCAGTTCTACCTGTCAGTACCCCTTGGTCAAGTCTACAGTTGTCAGGTAGGTTGCCCCCCCCAGCTTGTCCAGCAACTTGTCTGTGCAGGGCATCAAGTGGGCATCAGACTTCGTGATGATGCTGAGCCCATGATAATCTACACAGAAGTGTGTAGTCCTGTCTGGCTTGGGGACGAGGGCTACAGGCGAGGCCCAGGGACTGCGGGATTTTTGGATCACCTCTAGATCAAGCATCTCTCCCACCTCCCTCCTAATATCTTTTAGGGCTGCCTCAGATACCAGCTAGGCTATCTGATGTATGGGTGCCTGGGAACCGGTGTCCAAGTCATGAACAGCTAGCGAGGTTCTGTCTAGGCTTGGAGGTGAACAAAGGGGCAAAGTCCTGTACAATATTTCCTACCTCCTGGGTCTGTTCTGGTGTCAACTGTGGGGACAGCTCGATGGCCTCCAGAAATTACTCCCATTTGCTCTCAGCTAGCAAGTCAAGAAGGGGGTCTTCCTTATCCGTCTCCTCCCCAAGACTGCAAACCACAAATACCGTGTCAGCCCTATTGAAATAGGGCTTCATCATGTTCACATGGTACATCCTGAGGGCGTGTCTCCGGTCAGGTAACTCCACAATGTAATTTACATTGTTTACCTGCCAGATTACCTTGTATAGTCCTGTCCACTCTGCCTGCAGCTTGTCTCTCTTTTTTTTTTAAACTTCTTTATCCCGGTTCTTTATTGTGCAGACAGGACACAACTGTAGCAATACAGGCATTCAGAATTCGAAAACAAACATCTCCTGTTCTGAGTACAAAAAGTTGATAAATTCCCAGCATAAACCTGGGATCTACAAGTGTTAACAGTTATGTTCCGTATTGCTGACACTGTCTAGTAGAATCAGGGGGTAGGCCCTGATCTGTAAAATTATTTCAAGTCAGTCAATATAACCAAATTGTATAACTATGTACACTTATAAACAAGCAATAATGAAAATAGCTGTTAAAATTACTGTATGAGGCAGGTTACACACCAAAACATAAGTAGAAGAAAAGAGAGTTATACAACATGAGTAGTTCTAATTGACTAAATACATCTGGGCGTGGATCACATCATGGAGGTATTAACCCGAGAGGAGTCAACATCCCTGTGCTTGTTGGGTTAAAACTGCGGTACCCTCTAGCTCTTCGAGTTTCATAAAGGGGAGCCAGGCACCTTTAAATTTTTCAATTTCCAATCGGAGATCCGCTGTAAGCTTCTTCACCCAGTATATGTTTTTAATAAGGTTAAGCCAGTGTGATAAGGAGGGTGGGTCTGGCTGTAGCCATCTCTTTGCAATGGCCTTGCCGGCTGCTGCCGACAGGATTCCTAAAAGACTCAAAATCAATTGTACAAAATCTGGATCTTTCTGCACCTGTACTGGCTGTTTAAACCTATGTCCCAATTTTGTCCAGAAGGCACATAGAACAGAACAGCTCCAAAAAAATGTGATCGGGAGAGCCCTCTTCCACACACCCTCGCCAACATCTGTCTGAGTGAGATTGTGTGTAGTACTTGGTTCAGATGGAAGTGAGGAAGAACCTGCTGACCAGCTTCCAATGAAATTCCTTCCAATTATTCGATGCCAAGGTACAGAATACCCCCTGCCAAACCTGTTTCTACTTCTGAGGAGTAACAACCTCACCAGATTCGCTTTCCCAGGCTTGCTAAAAATGAGGTGGGGTGGCTTTTTGTTGAGAAGTAGGTCTGAGAAAGTAGGAAGAAATATTTTTATTAATGGTGCCCCTAGCTTCTTTAAGTATCAATAGAGAAAGAGGGTTGGGGTCTTGCTGGACCTCTTGAAGGTGGGCGCCAAATTTAAGAAAATATACCACCTACAGATAACGGAAAAAATCCATCTGCTGCAAATGGGACTCCTTCCTCATACCTGCAAAGGGCTTAATAGTCCCACGCTGAATAAATTGTAAGAAGCGATACAGGCCCAGGTTTCTCCATCCATGGAATGAGTGATCCAGTTTAGGTGGAGTGAACTGGGTACAGTAACTTATCTGAGTGTATGTTGATATGTAGCCATGAATGGCCAGGTCTCTTCTTACGTTTTTCCACATATCATAGAGGTGACATGTCCAGAGGTTCGAGATTGGCAGTTTGGTTATATTTTCTAATGGGGTTTCAGATCCCTCTAGAGGATGTGGTCCAGGGTCACCTCCCAATTCCAGTTCCACCCAGACATTCTCCAGCTCTTGCTTTCGAAACAGAATCTGGGGCATAAGCTGGGCCATTTGGTAGTATATCTTGAGGTTGGGTAGACCCAGAACCCCCTGTTCCCTAGGTCTTTGTACATCAGACCAGTGTATTCTGGCTTTCCCACCTCTCCATATGAAATGATGTAGTGCCTTATTTATTTCAACCCAGTCTAGTCGTGGGATTTGCAAAGGGAGAACTTAAAATAAAAATAAGAAACATGGTAAAACGTTAGTACAAATGGCATCTATTTTCCGTAATAAAGTCAGTGTGAGGAGTTCCCATCCTTTAAGGCTGGTCAATATATTTCTAATAAAGATATCTTAATTAACTTGATGTAAGAGTTTGAGGTTTACTGGGATGTGCACCCCTAGATATCTAATCTGGGTTGAGACCCATTTGAAAGGTATAAGCCGGTGTCTGTTTACCACTTAACATTATAATCTCTGTTTTTCCTTCATTTATTTTAAACCCAGACACCCGCCCGTACACAATAGTATCATCTGCATAAATAAAAGATCCAGTTGACCACCCCAATCTAATACCTTCAAGGTCTGGCTGAGAACGAATCCACTCTGCCAGGGGCTCAATGCTCAGAGCAAAAAGAATCAGGGAGAGTGGACATCCTTGCTGAATCCCTTGATTAATAGACAGTGGATCAGACACAGCACCATTGACCTTGACCCTTGCTGTAGGAGCTGAGTAGAGTGCATGTAACCATTTACAGAACTAATCCCCAGAGCCAAATTTAGTTAGGGTGGTGAAGAGGACATTCCAATTAAGATGATTGAACTTCTCAGCGTCGATGATAATCGCTGTTTGGGGAGTTGGGGTCTTTCAACCATAATAAAGTATATTCAGAAGGCGTCTAATGTTATCCAACAGATGACAATTTGGGATAAATCTAGTCTGATCTGGATCCACTAGATGTTTTATAAATTTGTTAACTCTGTTGGCTGAGATTTTTGAAAATATCTTCGAATCAGCATTTAACAATGATATAGGGCGGAATGACTTGCACTGATCTGCTGGCTTACCTGGTTTGGGTATGATGGTTATAAAGGCTGATTGCCAGGTGTCCGGCAGATCTCCCCTTTCCCGACATGAATTAAAAACCTGTGCCAAAAGTAGAGATAGTTGTTCCCAAAAGGACTGATAAAATTCTACATTAAATCCATTGAGGCCTGTTGATTTACCTGCTGCCCCGTGTAAAATAACCTGAGAGATTTCTTCTTCAGTAATTGAGGCGTCAAGCATGGCACGTTCCTCTTCCGTTAATGTGGGATGGGTAACATGTGCCTGGAATGCCAATATTTCTTTATTAGTTGGCTCCATTGGAGTGTCTGGGTTGAATAGGGTGCTATAATATTTTTGAAAAACCATGGCGATATCCCTTGTGGCGAAAACTGACTGTGTGGTTGCTCCCTGTATTACCTTAATCTTCTTAACTGACCACTCCGTTTGGGCTTTGCGTAACCTAAATGGCAGTAACCTACCCGCTCTATTGCCATGTTCATAGTATTTTTGATTAACATATTGCAGGTTACCTTCAATGTTTCCATCCCACAGGTCTTGCAACTCTTTTTGGACTGTGATAAGGAGGCTTTATCTGATGAATGAAGGACCAACAACATTGTTTTTTTGTTGTTGTTTTATTCCTTCTTCTGAGTTGGTGAGGAATAACGATAAAAGGGGCAGCTAGCTACAGAGATACTGTAGCTGTCCCTAAGCTGAAGAGCCAACCACCTGGTTGGATGAAAAGCCAATTCTTTTATACTGTTACCATAAAATGTGATCTCATTTGAATAAGAGCGGCTTGTGCCAATTTAGAGGGTAACATTGATTTTAGGGAAAATGAAGAGAGATGCTGTAATAATCTAGGCATGTAAACATGCTGTACCCTATTTTCTAAAGCAATATTATGATCTCATGTTAGATGAGTCAGCCTGTCTGTGTTTATTTAGGATGAGTCAGCCTGCCTGTGTTTACTTAGAGAATTGTGAGTCAAACAGGTCATATGGTGCTGACATCATCAGTAGGCAGGTATAAAAGCCTACTTCCTGAGATGCAAAACAGATAAGTCAGTCAGTGGAGACCTGACTGTCATGGAGGAAGCATCTCATAGTACATGCAAGTTTTCATAGGCTAGGAATCTATTTGGCTGGAACTAGGCCTGGAAATTGCACACTGAGGGAACTGTGCACTGTTTTAAAATGAAAGACTAACCAACTGTTTCCTTTCTGTATGTTTGTTATTTTATTTTTGGAAAACAAATACCACAAAGTGAGTTCTACACCTTTTACCTGTGTTTGTTTTATCTGTCTACCCGCTAACCTTCGCATGAACTTGTTGCAACTCCGGATACAGAGTAGGGGAGCCTGATTTTCTGTTGCTGTTCAAGTTTTTGTAATTTGACTTCTAACTTTGATTGACATTCTGATTTTTGTTTCTTTAAATTAGAGGCATAAGAGATGATGACGCCTCGAAGCATGGCATTCAGGGCATCCCAGCACCACTTTGGTTTAGTTTCGGGATTTGGGTTGATTTTAAGGAAATTGACGATTGCATTTTTCATTAGGTGTCAGAATTCCTCTTTGTTTAACAAAGATGTGTTCATTCTCCAAAAAGTCACTCTCAACCAGTTCCGCAGCTGAATCTCAGTGGCTACTGCAGAGTGGTCAGAGATGACTTTGGGGTGGATGACACAGGTTGTTATTTTGGGTAAATCCAAGGTGCTGCCCAGAAAAAAATCAATTCTGGAGTAGGATTTGTGGAGATTTAAGTAAAATGTGTAGTCCCTGTCTAACAGATGGAGCTCCCTCCAGATGTCTGAGCCAATTCTTGCATCCCTGCTCTAACCGACCTTCCCATCAGCCTATTGGTGGTGGAGGAATGAGAGGACCGATCCCACTGTGAGTCAACCACACAGTTGAAATCCCCACTCAACAGGATCCCTCTTGAAAAAAATCTGGAGAATCTTGGTTAGGGGCACAAATATTGATAAGGTGAAGTTTTTAAGAGAAAATGACACTGGAAACTATAACTAATCTTCATTGTTCTGCCACTTCTGAATGAGTGACCTTGAGGGGCAGATTTCTACGAATTAATATTGATACTCCAGCCTTCTTACCTAAAGGGTGCAAGGCTGAAAAGACCCGTGCAACCCACTGTCTATGTAGTTTTAGGTGTTCCTCTTCTGGGAGCCTAGTCTCTTGAAAGAACCCATCAGTATTGAAACGTTTGAGGTACATGAGAATCTCGGTTCTCATCACAGAAGAACTGATCCCCTGCACATTCAGGGTAGTGATCTTTAGGGACCCCATACTGGATAGTAATGATAACTCCAGTGGAGTCCCCTCCCTTACATCTTCTGTTCAGTCAAATCCCTCAAGGTCACCCCCAAAGCACACCCTGAGTTAGTAGACCGTGCCTCATACAAAATTGAAAGATCAAAACATTTGTAAAAGAGATCAAACTTTTTTGCACAACAGATGCAACTGCTTGTGAAAATCTGCAGATAAGAAACATAATAATCACAGTGCCTTCCAAGGCATGAAAAAAGAGCTGTACACTTTAGATGACTGAGTGGAGGTAGCAGAAGCTACTGTGTTTGCTGACAGGGCAAGCCTGACCTGTACAATGACTGTACAGTTCAAAGTCCCAGGGCTGATATCACCCAAGGGATGAAGGTTGGGGCCACTAGGGGGCTGTGAGAAAGTGTTTTTTGCAGGTTAGTACCTAGGAGCCACAGGCAACACTGACTAGGGCTCTTATGTAAATTACCATAACCCCATCAATACATAGCTTAAGAGAGAGAGAGGGGAAAGGCAGATACAAGAGAAAGAAAAAAAAAAACCTGGAGGAGGGGCATCTGTTATTAGCTTATCTATGTTATAACAAAACCTTTTGGTGAAAACTGTCTGTTTTACAGCTGTAAATATAAGGCTGCACTAGATTTATGTCCCCAAACCACCACGCAGGCGGAGAAAATTATGCACATGAGTCCCAGATAAATGAAGGGTGTCCGTGCTTTTGGCTGAGAACATCTTCTGCTTTATAAGGAAGTACAGGTGTGTAGCCCATGTAGATAGTACCAACCTGGGTGCTCAGTTATTGAAGTACTTATATGTGCTCAGTTTGTGTCCAGCAATGAGATCTGAGCAATGAAAAAGAGGGAGAGAGAAAAAATGAAAGGGGAGGGGAAGAGGGTGATTTAAGTTCAAATCCACAGACTCGTGGGTTGGGTCCAGTCCTGTGAGGAGTTAACAGGTATAAGTAGAAAGTCCTCCTCCTGGAATCATCTGTTTGCAAAAATAGTTCCTTACAGAGGTGGCAGGGTTACAGTTTCTGTGGACCCACAATCGGGCCGATTTAGTCCGAGTTATTTAAATGATTACAAATCCAACATATAGGCTGGAGGTAGTTCATGTTAGTGAACCTGCCTCTTGAAAGAGAATTGTTGAGGTCACAAATCTCACATTCCAGAAAATGTTTAAAGTCCTCTTACATGTAGAGTAGTCATGTTTCTGGAGTGAAGTTGACACATTGTGATCTCCCTGCACGGCGCAAGGCTGTAAAGGTACGATTGTGCTCTAAAGCCTCCATATCTAGCTCCAGCCATTTAAGGCCCATTTTTCTTAGAGTTGGTGCCGCTTCTCTGAGGAAGTCAAAAGACCGGGGACCAGAGTCAGTCTGAATCCTCAGACACGCTGGGTAGTACAGCTGTATCTTAATGTTTTTTACTTTGGCTTGCTTGATAATTGCTCTGATTTTCTGGCATTTCTCATTCAGTATAAATAAATATAATAATAATAAATTTCTCCATCGAGTTGAAGGATTCCTCTATGTCTTCCAGGACTCCATGAATGTAGAAGTTGTTCCGCCATGCCCTGTTCTCCTGGTCTTCTATAAGCGCTTGAAGAGCTCCAGTTCTCGGGCTAGCAAGTAGATTATTCTTTGATCGTGTTGGCCCAACGAGTACGTAAGGTTTCTCTGGCCATGTTCCATAGCTGCTGTTCTCTTTTCCATCGAGCGAAAATCTGCTGGAAGATCTGCTATGGATGACTTGACCCGTTAAATAGCTTTACTGATGCCACTGAGTTTTGTTAAAATGATCCCTTGATCTGATGAGGCTGGCCAGTCTTCTCCTCTGTCTGTGCTCAACACGGGGGATCCAAGACGACTGTCCGAGGGTAGGCCCGAGATTGTATCTCCTTCCATCAAGGTTTTCAGTTTTGCAGCTTGTGATTGATTTTTCCTGGAATGGTTCGCTGCCATCCTGAGTAGAAGTTCCAGGTGAGATTTTTCAAATTTGTGTGGCTAATGGGGTGTTTTCAAAGTGATTTCTTGCCCGCGGCTCCCGGAGCACCAAAATCAAGCAGACATTGTTCATGTGACGTCACCGGAAGTCTCCAGCTTGTCTTTCTGGACTGGGATCAGAACCATGACTTCCTGTCCTACTCCATATGAGCGAGGTCTGGCTCCGCAGTTGTGCCATGTCTTTTGTCTCTGCTGGGCAGCTGACAGGTTGCTCTGGGCCACTCCCATAAGCTCCTTCAGCTTTTCGCTAAACTTTAAGACATACTGCACTGTTGGAGTCCCCTGGGTTGCATGCTTGCCTTCCCAATCCTCCCATATGAAATCTAGGGGCCTCCGCACCTTATGTCCATACAAGATCTTGGAGGGGGAAATCCTGTCAACTTTTGTAGCACTACCTGGTAAGCAAACAGCAGGTGGGGAAGGTATCTCTCCCAGTCCTGCCCATGATGTTCTGCAAATGCCCTGAGAATGGTTTTCAAAGTCCCATTAAATCTTTCTACCAGCCCATTCACCTGTGGGTGGTAAGGCGTCATGCACCTCTGTAGCACCCCGCACCTCTCCCACCAACACTTCATCAGGTCCCACATGAAGTTACCCCCTTGATCAGTGACCACCTCCTACAGAAACCCTACATGGGAGAAAATCCCTAGCAACGCATCTGGTACTTTTCATGCCTTAATGGAGGACAGGGTGACCGCCTCTGGATATTGGGTGGCATAATCTATCACTACCAGGATATACCTATTCCTTGAGGAGCTTGGGGTATTCAAAGGACCAATAGTATCCATTCCCACCTTTTGGAAAGGCTCCTCCACAATAGGTAAGGGAATTAAAGCTGCATTTGCTTTTCCTCCTCCCTTCTCTATTCTCTGACACTGGTGACAGATTCTGCAGTATTCTTTCACCTGCTTGGTGAATTTTGGCACATAAAAATTATAGGCTAATCGCTGCATAGTTCGAGTAATACCCAGTTGTTTGGACATGGTAATATCATGAGCTATCTTGAGCAATAACTCATGATATCCCTTGGGAACGACAAGCTGCCTGCCCATCACCCCCCTCCCCATCCTCATGTTCTGTGTGTATAACAGGCCATGGTCCCAGAAAAGCTTATATTTTATGTCACCCCCTTGTGTCCCGTCAAACTCTGTGCAGGCCCTCAGCTATGGTCAGTCCTCTGAGCTGCTGCAACGTCCTCACACTTTTCCAAATCCTTTTGCATGTTAGAGAACCAAGGACATCTCTACCTGCAGTACTCAAATTATCAAGGTCTTTGGTAACATATCTGCATATAAGCTCAATGTAACTAAAACAGTGGTCATGCCACTGAATGTTAATGTGTTGAAATCTGAGATAACTGCTTTGGGATTACAGTGGACCATGAGTAAGCTTAAATACGTATGTAGTCATATCCAGATTAGCTAAGGTATACAAAACAGATAACTTGGACAGACTGATGGAAGTAATATGTCCAGACCTCGACAGGTGGACCAAGTTGTCTCTTACATAAATAGGCCATATCAGTATAGTAATGAATGTGCTACCTGGTTTTTTAGTACCCAGTTTCTATGACAAATATCTTACTTCCATTTCATGTAGGAGTGTTGTAATGTAACTTTCATTGTCTGTTAATGTGCTGAACAAACATTTCAATAAAGTTTACTAATTAAAAAAAACTGCCCTGATGCAGAGTACCCTTTCCTCTCCCTGGCTGTACACAGGTAACAGCTTGGTCGGTACACTTCCCCTACTTTTATTTTCTTCCCCATCCCTGACTGCAGCTGCACCCATAGCGTCTTTGTACCCTCCCGCAATGTCCTCCCCTGTAACCTTTATCCCCTCCCTAACAAAGATTGCTGCCCCTCCACCCCTACCCTTTTTCTGCCATTTTTTTTTCAAACTTACATTTATTGACTTTAAAATGCAATAGATACAAGCATAGCCCGTAGGACAGTGCATAATTTCAGTACATACAGATAATTAAAATATTCAGTATCATTAGCACTCCTAACTTGTTACTACAATGGGAGGTTACCTGTAAGTTACATTTCAAGAATACAGTAGGTAGTATTCCTCAGACTAATTGCTGCCATGAGAGGGGAAATACATTACATATCATAACCAAATATGCCTTGGCATAAGCTACCCCTTTAATAGGTGAAAAGCTTCCCCCTTATTCTACATTATAATAAATTAAAAAAATATATATAACCCTCTCCCAGCTTCACATCACTTCCTTCTCTTTCCATGACCTAACTAGGTCAGAGACACACTTAAATATTTATAACTGTACGCATAAAACGTTAAGTTCCTAAAATTATTTTGTTTCCACAGCTCTTCACTTTAACAACGATGTTAACCCTTGAACTAACAGCCCACTCGGACTTCATATAAAGCTAGCCAGATTAAAGAAAACATGCAGGGAAAAAAAATACCCTGCTGCATCACAGAACTGTGAACATACTTGCTCAACCTGAAAGTCCAGACAACTTTTTACAGTAGAGACTGTGTGAAATTAAAATGTTTTAAAGAGTTAGTTAAACTGGAGCCATGATATGTCCTTTTACATTTAAAGGAAGATCATATATTCTCTAGAGTCCCAATTAAATTTACTGGACCTTATCTCTTCAAATAGAAGCTCAAGTGGCCTTCTTGTCATCCGATTCAGAGTCGGGACCCCTTGCTGCATAGTCTAACTCTATTTTGTCTAGAAGCTTTGCTGCTTCCTCCAGGTCACCAAAGTGGTAGGTTTTTGCCCCATATGCTATCTTCAGGCTGGCAGGCATCAGGAGGACATGGTGAACCCCCAATTGATGCAACTCTGCTCAGACCGCATCGTAGGCCTTGTGACGCTGACAAGTGGTGAAGCTGAGGTCAGGGAAAATATGAATGGGCGTTCCCTGCCATTGCAATGTGCCTCATCTCCTGGCTTCCTGAAGGACATAGTCTCTCTCCTTTACCGATCCTAAAACCACCAAAATGGCTCTGATCTGTAAGTGTACTGAGTCCACATGAAACCGGGCTACTCTAGCATTTACCTGGTAGACCCTTAGAATTGTGAATGGATATTCTAGTTGCAGGACATCTTGCAACCACTTTTTCTAGAAAGCTCCCCAAATCTTTTCCTTCTGATTCCTCCGGCAGACCTAGTATTCTGATATGGGACACCCGCACTCCATTTTCAAGATTCTCCAGTTTTTCTTCATGATGCCTGTCATCGCCACACGTGCCTTATCGGCTGTCTTAATGGTCTCTTGAGCTGCATCATCTACCACCTGTAGCTTTGTTTCAACTAGTAGCATTTGTGAGCTGTATTCGTCCATCTTCTTGTCTATCGCTTGGATGGCTTTAGGTAAGGCAGCATTTGAGGGCTGATTCAGGTTAGTGTCTGAGGGCTCTTTCTCCTTCTCGGGCTTACTCGATTTTCTTTTTGCCTGGCCCCATCTCCTCCGGTAGTTGTTTTAGTGCGACCCATCACACCAACTGACAAATTTTTTGTATCTCTGTGATCCGCAATAGCGATAGACCCAGATGTGATAATTTAAAGAAGCTATAAGCACTTTTTAGCATTTTTTTTTTATCAAATATGAACTAAGTGATGTAGAGCTGGTAATGAGAGCTGCTCTCCACTCAGCTGCTAGCCACGCCTCCCTTCTGCCATTTCTATAGAAGGTGTATCCAGAAACAGACAGATCCCTGTTGTGGTTCAAATTTACCCAGGTCTCGGTGACCACCACCAGTTCTGCACTGCTTTCTATCATCATGTCCTGGAGGTCAGCAGGCCCAGTGGCACTGAGGGCTGAGGCATTGGTCTCCTTACCACATGTTATGCCAGTGACCCGTGTCCGGGAACGAGCATGGACCACCAGGTGTTGGCAGGGGTGGAGAAGGATTGAGTGTCCAATGGACTGCTCTCCTTCTCTAGGGAGGGGGGTCCTTAGTAGTCAGTGCTTGCCTGCTCCATAGTGGAGGCTGGGGAGCAGGGCGCCATGCTGTAGCAAGGGGAGGAGTTGGGGCAGATGCTTGGAGGGAGCACATGCAGATGGGTGCATGCTCCTCTCTGCAGGCATCATTGCACATCCCAACTTCTGGGGTGTAACCAGGAAAAAGGATAGCCTCAGCACTGTGGTGGAGGGTGCCTTGCAGGCTCCGCTCCTGGCCAGCCACAGTGATGACCCATTGGATCCGGTCCTCACAGGAGGTTGGGGAACTCCACTGGCCTCACCGGGGGGGGGGTAAGCCCTGGGAGCTACGTCAGCGCTGGATGGTGGACGCTAGGAGATGAGGCTGGGTGCTCCCTCCTGATGACAGTTGGTTAAGGAGGCAAAAAAGAAAATTACAAAAAAAAATCATGGCCTGGAGGTCATCCATTTTGCTCCCCAGACTCCCCGAATTCATCAATGTCACTGTCCACAACCCATGTTTCCCAGCCCCCTCTCTTCCCGGTCCTCCCCTTCCTCTGGTAGCCCTACTAACTTGCCTCCCTCCTTGTCTTTTTCTCCCCCTGCCCCCCATTCTTCCCCCACTGTTTTCGCCCTTTCCCTTTCCTTTTTTTCTTATTGTACCCTCCCCTTAGGAGGAGGCCTTTCTGCCACTTAGTTTAAATTCAGGCTGTCGCTGATGTACTCTCCTAATCAGCCACATAGTACCCCAGTACCCCCTTGCTGAGGTGTAGCATATCTGACTTCCCCAGTATCTATATGACCAAAGTCCTCTTTGCACCAGTTCCTTATCCACTGGTTGAACTTGGAGATCTGTAGCTTGCTAGCTTAGCTGATCCTGGGTACTGGTACTGTAGCATGTCCAAAAATGCCACTGACTTTAACACCTCCCTGACTTTTCTCCCAAGCTCCCTAAACCTATTCTGTACCTCCCCTAATTCACACCCTCCCAGGTCATTTGTGCCCAGGTGAAGGTTCACATCAGGCTCCCCCCCCCTCACAAGCATGTGCACCATAGGTATGATCCTCTTGGCTGTCATACCAGGGAGACACACAACACTCCTTCTGTGTGATTCGCTTGTCCCCTGTGGCTATCTAACTTCCTTCACAGTTGGGTCCCCTATCACCAGAACTCTACTAGTTTCTCTTGCTTTTTGTTCACCCCATCTGGATACCCTTGTCTTTGTATCCTTCCCTCCCCCACCTACTGTATTCCAGTTTGTTCCTCCCAATCCACCATTCCCCTGTCATCTTGCTCAGTCCCTGTCCCTGCTGTTCTCCGCTCCCCGTACTAACCCACTTGCATTCAATTCCCCCCTGCCCATTTGCTGTCTTCCCTTTACTAGTAGAGGATGCTCTCTGCTGGCTTCTCCCTTTGTTGCACCCTGTGAATCTCCTCCTTATACTCCCATGGATCCATCCCCCCGCACTAATTTGCTGGCTCATGTTAGGTCTAACATCATGGTCTTCCTGATGTCCCTGCTGCCTTTTCCCTGTGGCCCCATCCATGCTAGCCTGGATACCTTCCTGCTGGGAGATGAGTAACAGGGATCTATTTTGTACAGGCACTCCATGGGGGTGCCTGTTATCTTCCTTGCCCTGCTTACATTTACCTCCCTTACCAACTATTTCCCAGCCTGCCCCCTCTGCTTAGTACTCTCTCTGTGGCAGAGGCAGCCGCAGCCCTGGAGCCCACTGACCTCCTATCTGACTATTCCAGCGAAATGACAATTCGAGCTGGTCAATTAGGTCTGCAACAAGTTGCTCTGAACTATGAGCTCCAGCGTAAAGTGCGCCCCTGTACAAATTGTCTCATGACAATTTGACTTCTGTATAAATATAATAAAAATAAATTCCAGGTGGCACAAAATGGGAGACAATCAGCAGGAGGTGACTGACATCGAGCTCATAGCCCAGAGTGAGCTGTCTCGGAGTGGAATGACCAGGCTGAACTGACATGTCCTTGACTATCCTCACCCTGGTCTCCTGAGTCCCATTTCCAGCCTAGTTATGCCTACTCTCTGGTCACCTTGTGGCCAGTTTATTTCCCATACCCCCTGTGCCTGATGCTCCCTTACAGGCCTACCCAGTCCCATCTCCTGACTCATTAGTAACCTGTTTAGTTATGACCTAAACATTTGCACCTTGGCCCTCATAGCCCCCAGCCTTCTGCACATCATGTAATCCCCAGCCTCCCTGAGTATGCCCTGGGAAACCGCAGCCCCACATCCCCTGCACCTCAGCACTCTCCCACTTCCTGCTTCTTGCCTGATAATTGCTGTGTCCTTATATTCCTACCCTAGATGGGAGTAGTTTAACTCCTGCCTCTAACCTGCCTTTGCAGGCCTAACCCACATAGGGAGTTGTTTACCCCCTTCCCTTAACCTGCCCTCACTGGCCTATCCCAGATAGGGAATAGTTTAGATCCTGCCTCTAACCTGCCTCCACAGGCCTACCCCACACCCTTTCTGTAAAGCTGCCCCGTGTGGACCTACCCCAGATAGGGAGTAGATTAAAGTATTTAAATCCTACCCTTAACCAGTCTCTGCGGGCCTATTCATATAGATAGTAATGAAATCCTTGCTGTAATCCTGTCCCTTCTGATCTAACCTTCATCTGTGTTTACCCTCTACACCCTCTGTCTTCAGTGCTTTACTACCCCCGATAGATTCACAGGTTCCCTTACCTCCCCACCTACCTGGTCCCTGCTGGTCAGAGTCCTCTGCCTACCTGCAGTCTGCCCTGGGGATCTTCCTGCAGATGCACTCTTCTTATGATGTATGTTCCACATGTCCCTATCCCCCAGGACGCATCTGGAATTGAGCGGTAACCCGCTCAGTATGTTTTCCTGGTAAAACTCGTAAATAAATAAATAAAATGCTGCCCTCTTGCTCTGTGGTCCTCATGTTCTGGGGGATCATGCACGCACTGGGGGATTCCACACTTTGGGATTGCTTGGTCCAACCAGAAATAAGTACTAACAATAAGTAGCCTATTTTCTGTTTGATAATCACATGCTCCAACACTTACATACTCACACTCCCTGTTTTAATTAAATGGATCACTGCTCCCCTCCCATCCCCCTCCCCAGACAGACAGACAGACCCCAGCAAACTGTTAACTACAATATTTGGGCAAAACAATGCTGCAAAATACAGGTTACTTACACACCTATTGCAGACAGCAGAGGTCAGCCCCCAGTTCTCTGCCACAATAGCTCCCAAAAAGAACAGTCCAGACTTCCATAGAAACATAGACAATGGCGACAGATAAAGACCAATTGCCCATACAGTCTGCCTGAGTTCTTTATTTAGGGTGTTAAGGATCCTAGTCTAAGCATGTAGCCTGTTTGCTTTTGATAATCATGTGCTCCAGCATGCTAGTCAATATTGGGAGTCAAAACAGTCTTATGCTTTGCATGAAATGTAACTGATTTGCTAAATCAACAAGTGGTTTAGCAACAGATATTAACAAAAGCTAGATTCACAGAACAGGGTGTGTTTGTTCACACAATGGTAGCTCTGAATCATATACACCTATCTCAGGCAGAATGAAATCCTGACTATCTTTGTTTACTTTATGAACAAAGTGGGTGTATGGCAGAGGTCAGCTAGTTCTCGTAATAAACTGTCACATTCAGTGTTCATCTTGTTACACGAAAACCATTGTTTGGGGCCAAATGTAAAATGATGTCCGCAGTTTGAGATATTAAGGATCTTGTAAAGACAACCACGGTGATACTGTACTTGCTTATGAGTAATCTTTTTTTCTTGTTTTGCTGTAGCACCATGTATTCTTTGAACGCCTCCATTGCTACCAGGTGAATGAGGGTCATAGTAAATTGTTTTCTGTGATTTCTTTACCATGTTCCCTGTCTAGTAACACAGTTGAGATGCTGTATTTTTCTTTTTTCAGGTGTGAAAATGTTGTTATGAAAGACTACATTTGTATACAAGCATTTTATAACACAGCAAAACATATGCTAGTCATCGTACTAAACAGACACTATATACCATATGTTATGTGACTAATTTATAAATGACAACAAGAAAACACAGGCCTTGTTATAATGTGTAGTCGGTTCAGTTCAGTTCTGTTTTATTTGAAGGGATAACAACCATTGAGCAGGCTCATTCACAAGGTTGTCCCATATACATAAACAACGGTAAAAATATAATACAGTACATGGCAAATGGACAAAGAAAAATCAAATACTTTAATTGAGCAAGATATAAAACATACAGGGCAGGATTCGCAAAGCAGATGCACTCAGCGTAACTGAGATGCACCGTCCCCAAACAGTGGTATTCACAGAAGGATGCACCGCAAGATGCACAATGCACATACCCACTGTGCATACCACTGAAGTGCCATGATGCAACCTGAGATGCCCCAGCACAACCAGGATGCACAGAAGCACCCCAGACCACACAACACTGAATAAGGAGCACGTCAACAAGGGACACAGGAGCACCAGGAGGAGACTGCAGTGGCACAAAGGATGCAGGTGCACAGCCCGGCAGGGACTGGTCAGAGGGCCAAAGCAGACGAGGTGCACAGACAGAGCACACATGGTGACACGCGGAAGCACCACACACACACCCAACACAGGGACCCAACAGGCACAGATGCCATGCACAGGAGTGACTGGTAAGGTGAACCACAGCAGCAGAGGTGCACCATGCAGCATGACAGAGGGTGTCACACACGTCCTGGTGCACAGAACACAGCAGGGTGGACATGGGAGCTGTATCACATGTGCACACAAGGGGACAGGTGCAGTGCACCCAGGCCGAAGGCCATGTCCCGCACAGGTGGAACATGCCCACAGGCAATATGGACCGCAAGAAGAGCGGCACAACAACAGGGGATAAGTACAACAGAAACAGCCAGCGTGCATCACACACAGAATAGGGGCAATGTGCAAGCCAGCATGGTGTAAAGCCTCCTAACGGGCCATGCACAACAAGGAGGGCACACACACTGTAGTGAGCATGAAAAGTGGACAGGGTGCATGGATGTGCAGTACCACAGGTGCACATGTGCAAATGGGAACAAAGGTACAGTGGAAACCAGCAAGCACAACAGAGCACAAGGACATGGTAAAATGAATGACCACGGACACCGTTATTAATATAAAAAGCTTTAGTCAAATAAGAAAAGTAACACAATAAACTATTTACAATAGTAAAACAACAGTACAAACAGAGATAGGGTGGCGTGGGAATCAACACAGCAACACAATAAACAGTACATAGTAAGGAGATGGTATGATCAGGGCCCCATGTTTTCTATGGTTCTACGGTTGCAGCAACTGCCGCAGAAAGATGGTCCTGCCACAGAAACAGCATTTTTGGGTTGAGTAAAAATGACTGTCACCACTGGAAATTCCAACTAAATGGCTAATCTGATTGTGAGCAAGCTTAAAATGGCATTAGTGTGAGTTGTTGGCAGCTCCATTATCCATCCATCCACCCCCCCAGGTTGCAGTAGTGAGTGGGGCCACCCCTTTCCAATCCACTGGCACTTGCCTCTGAAGCTTATGACCATTATGGCCTTCTACAGACACTGAGGAACTTCAGGAAGTCTATTTCATGAGAAAGAATAGGAGCTCTATTTGCCAATTGCAGACTTGTGGAATGAAAAATATTAGTAATTATTGCAGACAAAATGGGAGGCTTTCTGGACCTTTGTCTAACATAAAATGGTCCAAGCTACTCTATAGCCTCACAGTAAATCCTTACAGAGTGGGAGAGAATATGTGAAAGCCAAGTGGCATTGACACAAGCGACACCAACGGTGTTGAATTGCGCGAGCAGGAGGAAGCAACTAGAGCAGCATTACAGCACAAACCATCACCACCAGGCTTCAAGCAAGTGGGTGGGAGGAGCCATTGGAGCAGCACTGGTTTGCAACCCAGCAGTACTGGTCTTCAAACAACAGGGCAGGCAGGGGAAGAAATTCTCAGGAGCATAGCTGTGGTAAACCAGCTCTAGGCAAGTGGAAGGGAGCCATGGGATAATAAAAGACTGCAGTAAAAAAAGAAATAACCCTTCAATTCCCCCATGTCCTATATCCAGCTCAAATCATGATGCCAAAATTGCTTTGCATTGCCTTGCCTTGCCTGTGCATCTGCCAAACTGCCCCAGGCTGCCTTTTTCTGAGTATTTTTTCTGGGTAGCTAGATTTTATTTTGGGGCTCAGTTTGAGTTGCCAGAGAATGTAAAGCCCATCGTAGAACTGCTGCAGAATTGCTCATAGTCTGACTGCAGCAAGCATGAGGTTCTGCTGCAGAATGTCAGTCCAGTTTGCTGCAGTAAACATGGGGCACTGGGTATGGTGGGGGAACAGGGGAAGACAACTGGCAACGAGGATGGGCATGGAGGGCAGGGGTCAATCAACAAAGGGGCTATATACAGGTGGCCCAGTGGCTTAATGTCCTGGATAGGCCACAGCCTGGTGGCCACCCCTCCTGCCCCTGATTTGCAGCATCCTGGCAAGCAGGGTGATAGCCTGCAGGAGCCACCCCTGCCTTTGGTAAAGTGGCTCCAATGTTCACCGGAGCACCCTCCTGAGATGCAACCCTGCTGTCCGACCATAGATTCCTCTCCTCCTCCTCCCTCCTGGCACACCTGGCTGGACTCTCTGTGGACCTACGGTGGGGACACAGACAACAGGAACTAAGTGCCATGTTCCACACCTGCCCCATCCTTGCCCACCACGCGAGTGTGCAGGAGGCAGCCCCGACGGCAATGGCCGGCAACCCGCCAAGCACACCGCATGCCAGCAACAGGCTGGCACACAGTGCCACACTGTGACCGTGTAATGGTACTGAGACAGCACAAGGCCCACATGTGCATGCAGAGTGATGTGCAGAGGGCACACAGCCATGTCCCACACAGCATGTGCTGATGCCAGCAGGCTGAACAACTGTGCAGGCCCTGTCCAAACACCAATGGAGCACCACAGTGTGCTCATGGTTCTCAGACGCACACAAGGTGGACAGACACACAGGAGCCATGTGCACTGTGGCCCTAGCACATGCCGTCATGGCGACACCCCATGTGTGTGCGCAACGTGCAGTACACGGACATGCACATGTGGCTGGCAATGGCCTGCAGTGGGCACCCCCCCACTGATTAACACACAGAAGATGCACAAGCAGAACATTCACATGCATCCACATGGCTGGATTCCTGGCCTCCTCCAGTGGCCCTAGAGAGCCTGGCCTCCACTGCCACCGTGGCCCTCCACCTGTCTGCTGGCTCTGCAAGGGAAACACAAGCAAAGAGCACCATGAGGCAATAGTAGGTGTGTACCACCCCCCTCCACCTGTGTCCCACAGCAACACCACTGGTGCCAGCATGCAGTGATGGACCCACCTCCACAGTGACCCAATGAAAGCACCCTGGGCAGCATGCAGTAACACACAGCACCCCAGCCCATGCCAACCATGGTAGTGTGTGGATGGATGTGTACCATGCCACTGTCAGAACCACAATGTGCCCACTACAGTGCCAATGCACCCCCCAGTCATGCACCATACCACACACGTCTATGCACAGTGGCCATGTCTGCACCCCACGTGCAGCAACAGCATGGCATGCCACACGTGTGTGTGTGTGTGGTGGGGGTTGGGGGCCTTGCACCAGGGCACTGCCCTCCCCCCCAGAAACCAACCCCTGCCTGCCTGAGGTGCTGTAAGTTGTTGTGACTTACCTGGGCATGGCACTGCACCCCTGAGTGCCTGATCATGTAGGCTCTTTGGCCTGTCTGGGTGCCAGGGCTGCAGGTCCCCATAGCGGTGCCTGCACTGCTCCCCCGTGTGCTCCACACAGGTCCTACACATAAGGCGCTCCACCACCCTCGCCCACTCTGCTGAGCGTGGCTCAGTGAGGTCCTGGGTCCCAAATAGCTGACCTCCAGTGGCATGACTAGTGCCACAAGGTTCACTAGCTCCACCTCCCCCCAGTTCATGGCCCTGGGCCCTGCTGCCTGTGCATGTGGCATGGCTTGACACAGTTTGTCTGGAGCAGGTGTGCTCTGAACAGGCTGCTGGTGTGCAATGGCCTATTCGTGCCACATGCGCAATAGGCCATTGTGCACTGGACCGCGCATCACAGTGTTGCGGCATGGCAATGCGCGATTGCCACCCATTGCGTGTCACTGTGCATGTGCTGTGTGCACAGCACGGGCAGGAGACCAGGGTCAGGGGTCATGACCAGGTTGTGCATGTGTGATTCATGTGGTTCTGCCATGTTGTGAATGGCAAACAATGCCACCCACATTGCACTGGGACTGCACATACTGCCAGTGTTGCGCCATGTACTGCAGGAGTGCATTGGCGCCATACACGCACACGAGTCATACATCACAGCTCCAATAGTGCATGTTGACTTGGATGTACTGCTGTCATCGATCGCACTACCGGAACCACCGGACAGGTTGCTCTGTGCATAGCATGGCCCTGATTCTGCATCGCGGATGCACAGGGATGCGCAGTGCGACTTGCACCACATTCAGAAAATGCCCTCAAGTCAACCGTGCATGCGTTGAAATGCACCGCAGGGGATGCACTCAACGCATCAGTTGCGCATTGCTGATTGAGATGAGCTAGGGGCAATTATGCAATTCACAGACGGTGCTCCCAGATCAGCTCATTGCCACATTCAGGGGCATCTCACCTGTTTAGCATCTCATTACAGATGCTCCCAATCTCATTTGCATGCCCTGAGCCATAAATGCTCCTGAATGAGCCTCCCCACTCCACAGGTGACTGACAGGTATTGCATCCTTGAAGGTAGATCTGTTTACATTTTACCATTTACAGCTTGTCAGCACCATCTGACTATGGGGTTTTGAGGACACACTGGGTGCTGTGTCTGTGTAGCATCCTGCCACTGTGCTGGCGCACATCCACATTTGCCTGTACTGTGCCGATGCCTGCATATTGTCCCCCACAGGAACCACAATGTCTGCACAGGACAAAGCAGCTGGACAGAGACATCTGAACTTTAAAGCAGATGAAGACAGGGTGCTGCTGGAGGCCTACCTCCTGAGGCAGACCATCCTGTCTGGCAGGGGTGGCAGCCACCTGCAGAGGGATGAGGGCTGGGAGCAGGTGGCCAGGCATCCGAATGCCCATGGCACATACAACAGAATGCCACAGGAGTGCAGGAAGCACTTCCATGATGAGAAGTGGAGGGCCAAGGATAAGATGGCCAACATCAAGGCCTACTTGGGTGCAACAGGTGGTGGCCCACAGACTGCATTGTGCCTCACCCCAGTGAAGAGAGGCTGGTAGCCAGCATGGGCTTGATTACTGTAATGGGAGTTCTGCATGGTGGCTTCCAGACAGGTGTCAGTCCATCGCAGCACTGTGAGTATGCATGTCCCAAGCACTGTGCTGGTCCATGTGTGCATGCCATGGTTGCCCTGACTAGCCCCACCATGGCCACATGGACCACTAAGTGACCATGTGTAGGTGTGCACTGAGCATGTCACCATATACCCCATCTGTCTACAGTGTGATGTAGACACACGACATGCCACCCCTTGTAGCAGTGTGGGAGGGCACTGTGGTGGGAGAGGATGTTCGTCTGGGATGATGTACCCATGAGTGGTGGCCGGGGGGGCGGTCACACACGTCCCTGAGTGCCTGTACAGGCCTCAGTGCATGTCTGCCTATGCCGGTGCATGGCTGCAGCAGTGACCCCATGGGCGGCACTCCCCTGTGTGGCATGTCAGCCACACCTGTGGCACATGTGCATGTCTCCCTGTATGTGCCTATCTAAACACACCATTTACACATGTCAGTAACCATGTTTCTCTTCTCCCTTACAGCTCCATCACACCTTATGGGTGCTGCCGTGGCCAGTGGACTCCCCGATGACCTGGCAGGGGAGGAGGCTGGGCCATCACACTGCGCCATAACCGGGGGCCAGGCCCTTCCAATGCTAGAGCAGCCCCAGACAGAGCATTGGATGGTGCTGGGCCATCAAACTCCTCCACATTTAGTGCCACGGCTGGTGGCCATGGTCGTTCATGGCTGGTCACATACTGGGTTTAGCTGATGATGACCCAGTGGACAGGGTCGACATTGCGGACACCCTGCTGGTGCTGGCATCCAGAATGCAGGGGGTGTACAATGATGAGGATGATCCTGACACCATACAGATATGGGGGGACATGGCCAACAGCAGCCTGGCTGAGGCACAGGTGCATGCACAGGTGGCACCATGCGGCATTGGTGGTCCTGTGGCCCCAGGCACACCCGCGGGGCCTGCACAACCACCCACAGTGGTGGTTGCTGAGAGCCCTGTGTCTGGTATTGCTGTGGGGACAGGCACCACTGTCACTGTTCAACAGGGTGCTGTGTGCAGCAGCAGGCAGCAGGGGACCATGATGCAGGTGTCCCTGGATGCACAGTGGTTGCTTGTGCTCAGTCTCTGCCCATGCAGTGGCCTGCTGTGGGGTGTCCACCTATGGTGGATGCAGCGCAGCAGGCTGGGACCCCACCCGCCCGTCGGCGCCATCCCCATGATGCATCCCCTACCAACAAGGTTGAAGGCTCTGCATGCCTCCTGCGGGACACTGTGGAGGGGCAGGCATTCCTCAGGGCACAGCTGAGGGGCATTTGGATGCAGCTGTCCATGAAACATGAGTTGTCGGCTGCGTAGCGCACTCAGATGCTGGCAGAGGCTTGCCTACTGCGGTTGGGCATGACCGCTGCTCTGGAGTGGATTGCACTCACTGCTGAGATGGGAGGTGCACACAGTGCACCATGTGGCTGCCGGGCTACCAGCTGCACCCCCAGGAGTGCCTCATGCACCCCCTGGTCACGGCATCAAGTGAACCATTGCTGCTGACGCTGTTACCACACATGACCATCCTTAACACCCCCAGATCCAACCTGGGTCTCGGGGACATCACACCAGTGAGTGCCCATTCATGGTCTTACTGAAGTACCCCACCAGGGGTGGTGGACACCCCCCCTTGCAGCCAGTGGCACTGACTCAGCAATCACCAGGTGAGGGAGTGGCCACCCATGTGTCCATGGTGGCCATGGTGGCTCCCACTGACACCTGGATTGACAGCCCCCATGGCCCCTGTTACCAGCACCCATTGCAGCCTACACACCAGGCTGACAGTGCCTGGGGCAGCTTGAGATGGCACGCACCTGCTCCGGTACAACACCTGTGTGGGACAGCTGTGTGTTTCACTGTGCATGGCCAGGGGTACCGGTGTTGTGCTATGTGGCATGGGCGTGATGAGTGTGGCCCAGTGTCTGCAGTGCATGTGTGCCAGCGGATGTACACTGATCCATGCCATACCCAGCACAGACACCGTGTCCCCCCTGTCCATGTGTGGCCTGCTGTGCATGTATCTGTGCACCGCTGTCACCCCTCATGGGTGTGCTACATGATGGCTGTGTGGTTGTCGTCTGACCTGTGGTGTGTGTGTGTGTGTGTGTGTGTGTGTGTGTGTGTGTGTGTGTGGCTGCCGAGTGTGTCCCACCTGTGTTATTCACCTTCGGTCTCTGAAGTGCTCTTCCACAATGGTGTCCCTGTGCCGCTGGGACCTGATGACCAGACGTGGGTCCCTGCGGGCCAGGGGCGGTGCCCACTTCCACCATGGGGCCCCTGCTGTGCTGTGTCCTCCTCCTCCCCCTCCTTCTCCCTGGAACTGTTGCTCTCCTCAGCCTGGATAGCTATTCCACGGGCAATAGCCATGTTGTGCAGCATACAACAGGCCAGGAATATGCCACAGGCCTTCTCTGGGCTATATTGTAGGGCATCACCTGACCTATCCAGGCACCTGAAGTGCATCTTCAGTATGCCAAAGACACACTCGATGATGGTGCGTGTAGCGATGTGTGCCCTGTTGAAGTGCTCCTCTGTCTCTGTGCCAGGATGGCGGGAGGGGGTGAGGAGCTAGGGTTAGAGGGGATAAACCACATCACCTGTGGGGGGACAAAGCAGTCTGTTAGTACCCTGCACACATGTGCATTGTGTACCACAGCCCCCCCATCATGGCACATTGGTGTGGCTACTGCCTGTCCACCTCTGTCCCTATGGCTCACCTCCCAGTGCATCTCCCTCCCCCATGGTGGGATGGCACATTCATGCACTCACCAGCAACTGCTTTCCCTGGCTGTTCTCTTCTGCCCTGTACCTGCCTGTGCCCTCTACCATGGCTGACCACTCCTGTCCAGTCTGGCATTGCTTACCCTCCATTGCACAGCGGTCACCCGTGCCTGGGTGCATGTGGTGCATTCCATCCTGCCACACTTGCCTGCTGTTCCACATCACTTTGCCTCCTGTGCTGTGCTGCTGCACTGTCCCCCATGACACATTCGCTGTCCTGTCGATGTGCCCACCTCCACTGTCCCACCTGGGTGTCTCTCCCTGCATTGGCCCTACCAAGGCCCCCATACACCTGTACTACCTCCTGACATTTGTTGCACCACGGTGTCCTGTTTGTGGGCATGTATGCATGCCTCACTCACCCACTAGGTGGCCGCTGGGTATACCCCCGGTCTCAAACCAGTGGCACAGGGTGGATTGGTGCCATATGAAGGCATCATGTGTACTCCCAGGGTGTGTGGCAAGGACATTGTTGATGCGCCCTGTGGCAGTGCACACCACCTGGCAGTTTATGGAGTAGTACCCCTTGCGGTTCATGTATGGCATGGCCTCATCGCCAGGTGGTGCACGGATTGCCACATGGGTGCAGTCAATTGCCCCATGATGTCTGGCATGCGTGCCACCCTGTGGAGCTGCTGTATAGCTTCTGTCCACTCTGCCCGTGTGCTTGGGGATCAAATGAACTCTGAAGTATGTGGGAGCAGTGCAGTGAGGAATTGTGTGAGGAGACAGGACGTGGATGACTGGGATATGCCAGCGGTGTCTCCAGCTGGCCTCTGGAAGGTTTCCGTGGTGAGCAGGCACATCGCTGTTGTCACCTTGGTCTCCATTGATATAGCATGACCTCTTCTGGTGGGTGTCTGCCTTTCATCACGGCACAGCTCACAGAGCTGCCTAAGAATTGGCCTGTTCATGCAGTATTGGCTAATTGTTTTTGTATTTGTCAGTTGTTTGAATGTTAGTCTGGCACGATATCACCACGGGGCAGGCCACCTGCAGTGCCTTCTGCCGCCACGTTGTTGGTTTGCCTGTCTCCTCATCCCCATTATCATGCCCACCATCAGGAATGGTGCACTATCCATGTCTGTGACCTCTGTTGTGCTGCTGGTGTTCTGCCTGCTGCTGCTATCCTGCAGTCTGCCTACTGGGGGCTTGCACTTAAGTCTACTTCTTTTATACTTATCTCCTTAGTGTGCATTTGAGTGGATGTGCTGTGTTTGCACATTCATTTTGCTTTGTGAATGGGGATGAGCCATATATGCAGCTACACGGTCTCTCCAGATGCGCCGCATATCATTATATTCAGGGTGTGGCGCATCGCATCCAGGATGCACTGGAGCATCTCTGCCCTATGTGAATAGTGCCAGTGTGCATTTCTGAGATGCGCCAGTGCATCTTAGTTGCGTCCAGCACATCTGCTTTGTGAATCCTGCCCAAAATGGGTAAAAAGATTACAAGTGAGAACTAACAGTACAAAAACAAGAAAGGATACCGGTCGCAGCCGGTAAACAACGGGCATACAGGAACAATAATTAAGTGCATAAAACAGCTTTTATCAGAGTTATTTAGAGGTTTAGGCAAGAGCTAGGTAGGACAATATTTGGGAGTTAGTGACAGTGGCAGATTTCTGGGTTCGTTTTTCCCATGAGGGACTTGAAAGCATTTAAGGGTATCGGATTTTTTAACTTAAGCATACTTTGAAGTTTGTTTCAGGATGAGGGGAGGACAAAACTCATGGCTGACTTATCAGCTTGAGTACAGGTTTTGGGAACATCCAGTGAAATATAGGCACATTTCCTTAATGCTTAGGAGTGTTGTGTGCGATGCAAGGTGGTAGATATATACGGTGGCAACTCTTATACTGGAGTACTTCATATACCCAGGTGTAAATATGAACGAGTCTCCTGGTTGACAGTGAGGTCCAATTCAGGTCCTTGTATAATGTGCAGTGGTGTGTTCTAGAAAGTCTGATGTAAATTCAAACATTATGACAACAATCCATTTTATTTATTTATTAGCTTTTGTTTACCGGGTAGGCACACTAGACAAGCAAATGCCTATTTTCAGGTGCGACCCGGGAGATTACAAAGGTAGAGTTTGATAAACAGTACAACAACAAATAATACAATGATGGGATACACAGGCAGTACATACTGAGAACAAAGATAGCAAGTAAACAGTAAGGCAATATTTCGAGGAAATGCTAAAATAGGCATTGAACAATGAAAACAAATAACATGCACATGATTAACAGATAAGCATAAGCAAATAAGCAAGGACAGTTGTACAGAAGGGAATAATATACAGCTCAAGGTAGAGTGCACCAGCATTCAGGTAGGGCATGATAAGAAATATAAGTGCAAGGGCAAAAAAGTAGGGGTCTATCGTAGGGCAGGGAGAGGAGGTCTGAGCAATGGGTGGCACACAGTAGGTCAGGTAATAGATACCAGACAGCCTAAGGGTAGTTACAGGCTGAGGCAGACTTCAGGTGAGACAAAAGAGAAGACTTAAACAAGGGATGGGTAGGAGTACTTCTAATGAGTGCAGGTGGGTATTCCAGAGTTTAGGGGCACAGAGCACAACGGCAGGGTCACCAGACAAGGTACGAGTCTTAGGGATGAGGAGGGGCTGTGAGTCGGCTGATCTGAGCTGATATGATGGCAGCACCGGCTGAAGGAGTTTTGACAGGGCAGGAGGGGAGGCATTATGGACAGTTTTGTCTGTGAAGCAGCCCAGGACATATAAGTGATAGTTATTCGGTGACAGCCAGTGTAGTTTTTCATAGAGATTGCAGTGACGGGTAAGCCGAGGGACGGCGAGAGCAAAGCGACAGATATTATTGTAGGCCACATCCCATTTTGCAAGGCTCGTTTTTGTGGCAGGGGTGAAGGTTGTCAGTTCATAGCTGAGAGAGGGGAGAAATATTTCTCTGGCAAAGGCAAGTTGTGAGGCCACTGTAAGGGACCCATGAACCCTGTATGCAAGTCCAAGCTTGACGTTTGTTGTCCTACACACATTTTGGATGTGTAGGGCTAGGTTTAAATGGGGGTCAAGTGTGACTCCCAGGTATTTAAAAGAGCGTGTAGTGCCAACTGGAACACCATCTAGGCTCAAGACTTTTAGTGGGACAGGGCACTGCTTGAGCTTGGCCTAGGAGCCGAAGAGCATGAGTTGACTTTTCTTTATGCTCAGCATGAGCTTATTTAACAGGAACCAGTTTTGCAGCTTATTGAAGTCCGCTTGTAGATTACTATTTATGGAATTGATATCAGTCGAACTAGATAGGAGAATCATATCGTCGGCATATAGGGTTGTGGTGCTATGTGTAGAGACCAAGGGGAAGTCATTAATGAAGAGAGAAAATAGGATGGGGCCTAAAACTGATCCCTGGGGGACTCCAATCATAACGGGGTCAGATTCCGAGTAAGTCCTATTAAACTTGACAAGCTGAAACTTGTCAGTGAAGTAGTTGGAGAGCCAGTGTAGGGCTGGGCTGGACACACTGAGGGAGTGGAGCTTGGTATAGAGCAAGGTGTGATTCACCAGATCAAAGACCTTGGAGAGGTCCACGAAGATAGCACCGGATAACATGCCATGGTCCATGGCTGTCCTTATGTCAGATATGACCTTAGCAAGGGCTGTGCCAGTGTGTAAACTATAACAACAAACCTGAACAGTGTAGGCCACAGCAGCAGTTACGCAATCATAGAAAACATTCCCAGTTTTTCAAAATACAAGTGGTAGCACCCTTTGATCAGTGTCTACCATATCGTACTTTATACACACAGTCAAGTTCTTCATTTCAGTCCAGTGTGAATCTTATTTAATCTCATTCATCAATGTCTGTATATTTTGAAGTTTTTCAGTTTATGGAATCACATCGGGGTTAGCGGCATAGTCTGATATTTGAAGAGTTATCAAAGATCTTTGGTGCTTTCCCCACAGATTATCCATCTTAGTGGCTCTCACCATTATACAAGTACACGTAATAGGGCACAGGGCTTCCTTTTTGCAGAGAGCTTTTAAAATATGTTTTACAACTTCTTGATGAAACAGCTTCTTCAGTATCCTTCTTCATTGTTATGCTTAAATGTTCAAGCCCATTGGTAATACAGAGCAACTCTTTAAATTCCAACAAAGTAACATAAATAGCCTTGGTTTTATCAAAACAGGATGCTGTTCACCCAGGTTATTTATTTATTGAATTTTGATGACTGGGTAGGCCCACTGGGCCCCGGAGGTCCCTTTTTCAGGGGCGACCCGGGAGTTACAATTCTTACAGGTAACAGATGCAGTACACACAGGTGATTTTCATGTTATATGCAAAAAAAAGACAGTCCTCATAGGTTTAAAATAGTAGGGTTGTGGAAGACATACAAGCAGGGGGAACATAATTGTTACACCTCGAGAAAACATTATGCTTAGTAATTACAAGGTTTAGTTACAGTGTGCGCAGGGTTGGAGGCAAGGAATTTGGCTTGGGTCATGTATTACTATGCTGTAGGCTTGATCAATAGCTCAATCCATTGTGGGTGCAACCTCTCACAGAGTTCAAGAAGAATACGCTCCCAGTACCTGTCCTCTGGGTCATACATACAACTATGTCATTTGTGAGGCGTGATCAGTTGTACAGCTCTTACAGTTTATCTTCAAGTTCTGAGTCATCAAGGCATGCAGGAGCTGTGTTAGAATCCCTTTTATCAGGTTCAACATGATGACCTATTCAGGTGACACATTAATTGTTTTTATGGTTGTCTCAGGCCCATCTCTGTGGGGCAGGATTCACTGGGCTCACAGTGAACTCCCCTGAGTGCAGCCTATGTGGTGTGGGTCAGAAAACCTCCCTCCTGTCCTTCCAGGGCACTTGCTGGGCTTATAACTGAGTGTCTGCCAGGAGATCCTTGGATTTCCTCTCTCTCTGTGAGGGGTGAAAATACAACCTCAAGTCTGTGTTCCAGGGAGAGAACCCTCTTGGCCACTGTGCAGCAAACCAGAAAAGCCACAGGCAGGTATAAGCCTTTGGGGATGCCCTATACACCCCGTGGGTCCTATGCATGATCGGGCATGAAATATGCACCAGAGGCACGTATCCCATGTGCGTAGGTCCACACCTGCAGACAGGTGTGTACATGCTGGAATTCATGACTGGCGGCCACCTGTCTGTGGCTCCACCTCCCCACAGTGCACAGGATTCCACAGGGTGGCAGGGGTTGAGTTGCGTACCAAGACAGGCATCCCATGTGATGCATGGCCTGGGTCCCAGACTGGATCCCATGCGCTCAATAGTGTGGGTCCGGGTGTGTGAATAGCACCTGCATGCACCCGGACCTGCACAACCATTCCCTGCCATCCACTATGCCCCTCTGGCCCAGCCCATGGCCCAAGATCCCTGCATGGTGCACAGACAGACCCACTGCTGGAGGGCCATGGCCCCTTCTTGTATGCCGCCCCACCACAAGAGCCCAAACTTGGTGCACTCTGGCCCTTCATTGGTGACCAGTGGCCCCTTCAGCACCGACACCCCGCCATACATGCCAGGTGGTGCATGGCCCAGGACAACCAGTAGCACATTCCTCCTCACACCTCCATGGCCGCTGGCCATCCAAGTGATGCTGGGAATGCTCCACCCTTATATAGGGGCATGTACCAGCATCACTTGATGCTGTGTGCGCTGGGCGGGAGTTGTGAGGAGGATGAACCACTAGCTATCCAGAGTCACGCACTGGCATTCAGATATCGGGTGTGGGGGCGGTTTGTCAGTGCTACATGGGGGACCTCTGACCACCAATGATGGGCGGAGTATCGGGGTGGCGGACCGGGTTACTGGTGTTTGATGCACCCATGTGTGTGGCAGGGGGATCCACTACAGATGGGAATGGGGACAGTGCCACCATGTTTGGGGGAGTGTTGCCATCACTACAGGGTTGCAGCGGACAAGTGCGGGGGGGTTGGCACTATGGGGTCGAGGATGCCCTGTTTGGGGGGGATGCCACTACCAGGACACAGCACCTCAGTGGCTGGACATTCACCCCTGCAGCAGCCCCAGCCCTCACCAATGGCCCCGTGGGCTAAGGCAGCATGGTGATTGGAATCCCGGGTCTGCTGTGACCAGTGGGTCATGTCCATGGGGTAACGCATTGGGTTATGGCAGGGTCCCGGCTGCCGTACCCTGCGCCCTCCTCTGTACCCCTGCACCCAGCACTACCTGCGATTGTGCATGCTGTGTACAGCTGGCACGCCCCCAGCACACTCTTCCACCTGCCCCCGGTGTGTTGCTGTCCATGCGGCCGGGGGATTGGGTGCATAACTGCTGCATACCCCGGTTGTGAATGTCACATGACCACTGCTCCATGGCATTCATGTGTAACAATGCCAATGCACCTGGTTTTTGCAGTGTGTTGGCATCATGCATAGGGCCCTATATGTGTCTTTTACAAATAAATGCAGAGACTGGTTCAAACCCTACAGGCCACTCAGAGACCTTGCGTATCTCTCCCTTGCACTCAAAGAGTCCCTTCTTGTGTCCCTTCCTGGTAGCATTTGGCCTTTTAGCATTAGATCAAGCGTGGTGTTTGAACAAAACCCTCCCAAACTTACACACACAACAAACAATTTCAGAGGTATTAGAAAAAATATGTCCAAGGCTTTACTAATATTTTCTAGGTAAGACAAATTAAACAACTCAAGAGCATTCAAAATTTTGGTTACAGGCTATAATAAATAAAAGTTGGACAATATACAGACAGAGTACACTTAACTTTTCTAAAATCTAACATATAGTTCTACCTTGTTCCAGTTGTAACTTACAGAGTGACTTTAGCATCATGCAAGGTCACTTTTCATCTCTGGGTTTATTAGTTAATAGTAAAAAGACACAGGTTATATCATTTGCATTGGACTTAAAGGGAATTTCAAAATTAAATATAAAGACACAAGAGGGTAAGTTTTTAGAACAAACTGAAACATATAAATATTTAGGGGTACATATTGATCAATGTCTTACTTTCCAATATCATATAACAAATTTAATAAAGAAAACACATGTTAAGATTGGAGCTATGAGACTAATATCAAGTTGTATGACAAGAGAAACAAGATTGATTATGATCAATCAATTAATAATGCTGGTTATTGACTATGGCAGTCATATTTACAGACATACAGCAAGAAAACATTTAAATAACTTGGATACACTTTATAATAAGCTTGCAAGATTTGTGTTAGGGTGTGATTTTAAAACCCATCATTGCACTATGTATATGGATTTGGGTTGGATTCCATTAGACTTACGGGCTAGGGGAATCTGACTAAATCAGGTTCGTAATATATTTAAAAATCAATCCTTAGATAACTTAAAAAACAAATTACAAAAACCAAAACATGGTTTAAATTTAAGAAAAACTGGTGCTAGAGATTTAATAATACCAAAGTTAAAAAATCGATTTAGTGAAATGACCCTTCAATATCAAGTAGCTAAAAGCTGGAATTGTCTTCCTCCTTTTTTACGTGAACTAACAACTACTGATCATGTTTTTAAAAATGGCCTGAATCACAAACTTAGTTTTCGTTGTTGTTGTATTAGGTGAAATTAATGTAAATCTAAAAATGCTAACATGCCTGTTATTGATGAGTTTGTAAAACTCTCATGTATTGTTTTGTACTTTTCTGTAACCTGTATTGTTATAAATATATAGTTGTAATAATTTTGCATAATGTAAACAGGTGAGCCTTGTGAACAGGGATTTTCAGAACCCTAATGGCTGTATCACTGTATAAATAAAATTTTTTACCATACCATACCATACCAGTTGCAATGATTGTAATTAGAGTCCAGTAAAAGAAATGTCCTTGTTACCCGTTTTGTGATGGAATTCAAAACAGGGGTCCCATCTGATCAGTTGTCTCCTCACACACAGGACTGAATGTCAACAAACCTTTCCTGGCTTTACAAAGGCAGATTCAAAAAGCTGTCTCTGGATTTCCCTCCTATGAGGGGCTGGCCTTTGTCACCTGGCTGCAAAGAACCAACCAGTGTTCTGTGTTTTGTTTTAAAAACCCCACTGGCCAGCCGGCTTGCTATGTTTTACTTTAAAAAACTAAACTGCCAAATTTCTTGGCTGGAGAGGTCTCTTCTCCCCCCAACCCCAGTTAGAAAAAAAACAGGTTTGATCAACACCATACAACATAGGGAATATTAAATAGCAAATCAACAGAAATATGTCATGGCACTATTCCGACACAATGATCACATCGGCCTTTTCATCAGGGCATTTCTTAGACTCCAGATTCCATGCAGCATCCATATTAACAAACTCTTTTCTTTTTACTTTATCTGTTTACTCCTCCTCTGTGGCCAGTGCAGGCTAACCATCTCACCAACGCCCCCCAACCCCATCACAGATGTCTCAGGGATTTACCTCAATCCCAGTGCTTCCCCCATGGCTTACCCCACCGTAGTTGGGGTCAGCAGCATGTTGCCGATGAAATGGCTCTGGTTCTTGTAGAGGACACTATAGAAGAGTGCAGAGCCTTCAAGGGATTGGTGTGATCCTGTGCTGTGCCTGACCATTTTCCTTCACTTTTTCTCCCCTGGAGGAACGGACGTGCCAGGCCATCCAGATATACCCACACATGCTCCCATGCATGGGACATCACCAGCTGCCATTCCTCCATTTCCCAAGTTGCAGTCCCTGGCTGTTGGTACCCCTAGCCAGTGCTAGAGGCCAGACATGTGCCAGGATCCACATCCCTCCCATCCCAGAGGAGGAGAACAGTCTGCCAGATGCTCAATCCTCCTCTCCCTGGCCAATTCCCAGGGACCCGAGTCCGTTCCCGAACCCAGGTCACTGGTGTGGTGGCAGGTGAGGCATAGTGCCTCAGCCCTCCATGCCATCAGGCTGGCATATTAACAAACTCTTAATTGTCACATAAACTGAGACTCTTGAATTGCTCAGTCAGTTCAGCCATACCACCATCTACCAATTTTTCCCCTCCTCTGGAGCAGCTGGAGCAGATGACATAGTACAAAAATGGTTACGTTCAAACATCATTTTAGCAGTTTGACTCAAGGAGCCATTGTCAACATCCCAGAAGTTCCCCTTAGTCATTCTGCTCACATGAAAGCAGAACACAAATGAGGCAGAGTTAGGATAAAGCAGCATTGTGAAACAGCTCTATTAGCAGTCCCACTATATTTTCAATGTTTAACTCAGACATGCCCAGACTTACCCTCTTAATTACATTTAGAATGATACATCATACCCAGTAACAGAAGGGTGGGGATTTGCTGTCTCATATCTGGAACCAGAAGGGTAGGGTTATGCCACATCAAACCCAGCATACAAGGGGTGCAAGGGGGAGGTTATACATCACATTACCTCTGGCATGCAAGGGGATGGGTATACGCCACATCATATCAGGCACACAAGGGACGGAGGGCGATAAATCAATCACTCATTTTGAGAGTTAGTATGCACTGTTACTACTGGTGTCAGAACTTGGTATCAGACTTCAGCTTCTGTTTTTGTTGCCGGTTCTGGCATTACCTCCATTGCTATTCAGGTGCTCTTCTGGCTTCAGCAGTCAGTCACCATCTCTTCCTCCTCACAGGCAACTCTCCCAGTGTTCTGTTTTTGTTATAGGTTCTGGCATTACCGTCATTGCTGTTCAGGGGCTCTTCTGGCTTCAGCAGTCAGTTGGCATCTCTTCCTCCAGACAGGCAGCTCTCCCAGTGTTCCTCAATGGGGTCTGTCCTTCCCAGCACCTTCAGACATCCAGACCCACAGGAGTGGCTATAACTATCACCTAGCAGTAGTGCTGGTAGGTACTCTCAGTTGCAGTTCAGACTGCAGTGCAATGAAAGTCTTACTTAGAGCTGCAGTGCCTAGTTTCAAATTTTGACAGTGCTCAGCATACAGTTATATCTCATTTTAAGCTGAGCATCTGTTTTTCTCTTCTCTTTTCTCATCTAGAAGATGCTTAATCTGTCACTTATGGCAATTATGGTCAGGTCATGCTCAACTATGCAAGCTGGTCTCTCTCAACCCTGTAGTTATGTCTCTTCTTCTCTCTCCTTCTCTTTTTCTGTCCTTGCTGTACAAGCCAGTGACTAACCTCCTGTCCCTGGTTGTGCGAACCTAGGCAGGCCTCAGACGTGGTGACTCCAAGCAGCAACTCTGCCTGAGCTGTTCTCCTGGCCAATTTACTATCAAGAAAGGTTATTAACCTCTCCTTCAGAATGGTCTCCTTAAACTTCCCCACTATAGAAGTCAAGCTCACCAGTCTGTAGTTGCCCAGTTCATCCTTGGGCCCACTCTTGTGGAGGGGCACCACGTGAGCCATCCTCCAGTTTCTGGGCACATTCCCCGTCTCCAAGGAGGTGTTAAGCAGGTTTGCCAGAGGGTCTGCCAACACCTCTACCAGTTCTTTCAGGACCCTGGTGCCTTGTCCACTTTAACTAGTGTTTTTGTTATCAGTACTGGTTCAGTAGTCTGGAGCCAAGTTTTTTTTTGCCTTGTTTCACACTGTGTCCTGCTCCAGGCACCATTGTTCATGGGGAGCGGTTCTTTTTGTTTTATTACCATATACAAGGCATACAAAAGTGCAGTATGGAAACTTTGAACAGCCTGACAATTTTGTACATCGGGGGGATGGAATTCCAAAATTTAGGAGCTAGAGTCACAAAAGCAGTACTCCCTGTGACTGTCCTAATTTTTGGAACAGAAAGAAGGGCAAGGTCAGTATGCCTTAATGGATATGAGCTGTGGGTAGGTTGAAGAAGGGTGGCAAAGGATCCAGGGACTTAGTTATGGATGACATTATATATGCACCACCCAGCACGAGGTTCATAGTATACTGAAGGAGAAGCCAACTGAGCCTAGAATACAGAGTGCAGTGATGCATAAGGCGTTGAGTGGCAAAAGCAAAGTGACGCATATTATTTTAGATCACATCCCACCACTTTAACAGGGCACCTGGCAGCAGATAAATACACTGAAACACCATACAAGAGTTTAGGGAGAAGGATACCGTGGGTAATGGTTAGTCGAGCCTTTGGGATAAGATTGTGAATGGCCTTGTAAGGCACACTGATTCTTATGTTGAAAGACTTGCATATGCCAGCAACATTCAAGGCAAGGGCAAGGTCAAGAGATGGGTCCAACGTTACCCCAAGGTATCTGAAGGAAAGTACTGTGGCAATTTAGCCACCAATATTACAAGGCAACAGGAATGGGGATGGACAGCTTCACAATTAAGAAGCAGCACTCAGTAGCATAGCTTTCATTTTAGATGTCTTCAGTAGTAGTTTATTTAGTGACAGTTAATACTGAACTGCATAAAAATCAATGCAACAGTGACTATTAATGGTGTCAATATTGTTTGAATTGAGGAAGAGGACAAGATTATCAGCATAGAGTATGAGAGTACTGTAAGTCAAGCAGCTATGAATATCATTAATGTGTAATGAGAAAAGGAGGGGTCCAAGAACTGATCCATGTGGAACATCAACTGAGGTATCCATGGGAACAAAGAGGAGGGCCCAGATTTAATTCTCTGTTGCCTGTTACTTGGGTAGCATGCAAACCAAGGGGGGAGGCTGAAGATATACCAATGTTTCAGAGTTTAGTACAGAGCAAGGGTTAATTTACGAGATCAAAAGCTTTTGTTAGGTCAATGAAGACAACACTGGTATACCCACCCCTATCCATAGCAGCAACAATATTGATGGTAAAGGTGGCGACTCCGAAGGTCATGCTGGGATGGAGATATGAGGTTACTGCTCCCATATACAGAGCAGCTGAAGGCGCAGTGCAGTCTGTAGCACTGCACTTGCGATAGCACAGGGCTGGCTCTGAGCGATAGTCAGCTAATTAGCACATGCTGGTGGAGTACACAGACTGAATATTGGGCCATGTTAGAGCAGCGCTAAGTGGATAAGCACTGTGTCAACATGGACCAAGGCTGCACATCTGACCAGGGCTCCAGTGGGCCATATTCAGCCCAAGCATGCAAACAAGCTCAGTGGGCATGCAAGGCACTAAAGGGTTATCTGCATGCCAATTATAGGCTCATTTGCATTCATGCAGATGACCCCTAGTACCCATGCTGGGTGGTAAACAGAGGAGTCTCTGTCACTCTAGTGGTTCCCCCTTCCCCAAATTCCCCTATAGGACAGAGATAAAGAGCCCTGGTAATCTAGTGGTCCCCCTCCCCCTGATCACCCCCGTAGTACAGTAAAAAACAGCCCTGGTAGTCTAGTGGTCTCCATCCCCTGATCACCCCGAAATACAATAATGAAGAGCTCTGGTAGTCTAGTGGTCCCCCCGACTGCATCTGTAGTACAGAGATAAAGAGCCCTGGTAGTCTAGTAGCCCCTGATTGCCCACATGTCCCCTGTATACTGTAAATCCATATTGGGCTAGTGCCCTCCCCACTGAGCACCAAAGTCCCCCCAAGGGGCCTGAGGAATACTCGCGAGAGAGTCGAAGCACTGGGGTCTGTTAGTGGAGCAGCAGAGCTGCTGTTAGACCTTGGTAAGTTACTTTTATTTGAAAATTGAAGTTTGCAATCAATTATTTATTCTAACCATGATGATTGTCTGGACTGGCCTCGTGTGCCATCACTAACCTTGTGGTCCTTCATGTACTGTCTGGGGCAGGTTGCCCCTATTGTGGTGAGCACTGGCCCTGCATTGCTAGTCGCAGTCATATCTTTTAGATTTTGTTAGCCCCCCAGGAGTACTGGCACAAACCCAAGTTAGCGCAGGTGGTAACCTCTTTACTATCATGCTAACCTTTGAATATGGGCCTTATATTGTTTCAACCTTGTAATAGATGTTAAAAAGTAATTTCATGGTTTAAGCAGGCATACATAACAACAGAGCTGAATAGATGTGATATTATTTACAATTTGCAACTTGATTGGATTTTAACAGTTCAATATATTTGCAGCTCGATTAAATGTTTTTTGGTTTTTACCTCTATTTTTTTAATCAACTGAGAGTCAATCAGTCTGCAGACAGAATCGGAGGCGTTGGTGTGGAAAATGACCCGGCGCTTCACTCCCTTAGGAGCGTCTACTGGGGTGGACTAGTGCACTTGGATTTTAAGTGGTTTGCTTAGTATTACACAGTAAATATATTTCTCACTAATAGTGATTGAACCTGTGATTTCCCAGTCGCTAATACTGCTCTAACCAATTGTAAGGTCACCCTCCTAGCTGTCCAGAGGTATACAGGAGGAACGGTCACCTGGGAGGGGTCTCACACAAGAAACCACTATACTGTACTACTTACCTGACCTCCTGAGGCTGAGGTGACCTCTGAGGCTCCACTGACACATTTATTTATTTAACCTTTTGGTAACTCGGAAAGGCACACTGAGCTGAGGCTCGTTTCCAGGTGCGACCTGGGGACAGGGTAAGAGGAGCAAAGTACAAAAATTTCATATACACGGATTAATACAATAGGACATAACTTGGCAAAATAGATGAACTTAAGTGCATGTTGTATACAGTAATTCCAAAAATTTCATATACACAGACTAAGTTGGGAAAAAAAAAGATGAACTTCAAACTCAAAAACTCATGGCTGGGCATATAAGGGCAGGTCCAGCCGCCTTCCACAGATTCTGCCAGCATCAAGTGTGGGACTTGGGCGACCGCATCGGCAGCCGTGGAAGGGAGCGATGGGCTGCTCATTTTCAGCTGCAACGCCGGCGGGAGGTCCAGGAGTGTTTGGGGACTTGGGCAACTGCATCAGCGGCTGCTGAAGGGGTCAAAGGCAGCATGTTTTTGGCCGCAATGGTGGTGGGAGGCCCGGGAGTGTTTTTGGTCGCAATCGGCGACCAAAGCTAGGAGAAGGAGCACCAGGGTGACTGAGCCTATCAAGAGACCAGACGCCAAACTCAACAAACTCGTGGCTGGGCATTTAAGGGCAGGCCCAGCCGCTTCTTGCTGACTTGAGACTTGTGAACAGTAGAGCAGCTTATTATTTGTCCTGTCCGCCCACCCTGGCCCTGGCCTCTATTAAATGGGCAGAGGAGGTGTGTCCTTGTGGGAGATAAGGCACTGATTGGCGGTTGATTACCTGATTGATAAACTAGTGTAAACTGTTAGGACTGTAGCTGCTTAAATGTTAACCAAGTATAAACTGTTAGAAATGTTAGCGGCTAAGTTGTCTACCTAGATTAGGAGCAGGTTTCTATGGCTGTGGTTTTATCTGCTAGAACTGTTTACTAGTTTTAAATGATTAAGAACTATTAGCTGCTAAATTGTTTGCCTAGATTAGGAGCTGGTTTCAAGAGTTGTGGTTTGTCTGCTAGAACTGTAAGGGGCTGTAGAACTGATCTTGTACCACCCCAGTATGGCCACTTGAGTAGGGTGAGGGGTAGTATACCAGGGGGAAGAGACTGGGCAAAGGGGGACAGTCCCAATATGTTTAGAGAAGGACAATCAGGAAGGCCTTCAGCCACCATGGCAGGCATCTTTGGAAGGGTTGTAGGTTGCACAGGCTGTGCGGCGGCAATAATACTAAATTGTGCCTGGAGGGAGGGAGGGAGGCTGTCCACTCTGCAGGCAGTTATTTCAGATCAGGGGTGAGGTAAATTGGTTAAGGAAACAACTGGAGGAGTTGGGGGGGTGACAAAGGAAAATGGGAGGGGTTATGGGTGGCAGGTGGGAGGGGTAGGGGTGAGGCTGGGGCACGGCTGAACAAATAGGGGGGGCCACATCTCAAAAATCAGTGGGGGAGAGCTTAGGGAATGTGGACTTTTAGCTAGGGATGCAGAAGCCAGGGAGAAAAGTAATGGGGTAAACGGTCCAATTCAGATGAGGAGGGGGGGGTCCAGTCAGGAGTGACTGATATGGGGCAGCCTAGAGGAGCAGACAGTGGGAAAGTAGATCAAAAGAAGGACAGGTCAGGAGGGATTGGCAAGGGGCAGACTAGAGGGGCAGTCCGGGGGAAATCAGGTCAAGACATGGAGGCTGGCATAGAGTGTTACAATAAATTTGAGCTATAATGCAACTTAGAAGGTGAGGAAGGGGTGGGGGAAATGAGGGAAATGAAACTGAGTCCGGAGGGAGGGAGTCGGAAACCCAGAGGGGGTCAGGGACTGGGAAAGGAAATGCTAGAAATAGTTCCAGCTGGGGAAGAGGGAACTTAAATGTTAAGCAGAAGGGGGAGAGACATCATATAGCAGGCGTGGGGGTTGAGGCCACGATCGGGGAGAAACTGGAAGAAACAGAGCAGAGGGAGGGGAGCCCCTCAAGGAGGATGAACCATACCAGAGAAGGGGGCCCTAGGTAAAGGGGACCCACAGGGGGTCACAGGAGGTAGAAGTATTAATATGAGGGGGGTGGAAGACAGAGTGGGAGAGGGGGACTTGGTCATGGCCAGGGAGAAAGGCACGGACAAGAGAGGGATAAAGGGGATACCAAATTGGGGGGATCTAAGGTAAGTGGGCATAAAAAGTGCGGCAGGAAGGGGAGGGTGACAAGGGGTTCTCTCATAAGGAGGCAGGAAGACACCCAGGGGAAGGAGATGACGGATAAAGGAGGGGGAGGAGTTTGGGTCGGGAGCACAAAACGGAGGTAGTCAAAAGGACAAAGGGTACATTAAGGTACTTCTGCTGGGGGACTCCATGGTTAGGGGTATACATTGGGAGGGACGAGAGGGGGACAACCCAGCCAGGTTAAGGTAGTGGGTATCTCTGGTCTGATGGTGCACAGGACAAAGTTCCTGGTGTATGAGCTGGCAAAGGATTGTGGAGGGACACCGGATTTCCTGGTGCATCTGGGGACAAATGATATAGAGGGAAATAGTGTACTGGAAACCCAAGCAAGGTTCCGAGAACTGGCCAGAGTTTATCGGGATAATGGGTGTAACATTTCCTTCTCAGAAATATTGCCAGTACCAAAGGCTTCTGTGGAGAACAAAATGAAGATAGTGGAGGTAAATGACTGGCTTAGAAAGTGGGGTAGAAAGGGGTCGGGGTGTTGGGGACTGGGGGGGGAGTTTGGGAGGCTAAGGGACTGTGTGCCAGGGATAGGCTTCACCTTAATCCGATAGGGAAGGAAGTCCTAAAACAGGGGATGGCGGACTACATTCAAGCTAGGTGGGGTTTAAACTTGTTGGGGCGGATAAATGGAGGGGCTGATCGGAAGTCCTTACCTCTCAATGAGGGGCCTAGCCTTCAGCCCCTGGTAGGCGGGCAACAAACTAGGGGAGGATGATACCGTAGAGGTGGAAGGAGGATGGATGCATATGGTATCGGGGGGGCATGGCTAAGGGGGTCAGGGACATGGGTTGGGGGGTGGTGTTAGTAAATGCCAGGAGCCTGGGAAATAAGTTGCTGGAGTTCCAGGCCATGCTGTTAGAAGGAGGGGTAGATGTGGTGGCGGTCATGGAAATTTGGGCCAACCCTAACCTTGACTGGGACCTTAATGTGAGGGGTTACACAGTGCTTAGGAAGGATAGAAAGGAGGGCAGAGGGGGAGGAGTGGCTATGTTCATTAGAGATAGCATAGACATTTCTAGGGTGGAAGAGGCAGAGGGAAACGTGGAGGCCTTATGGGTCACCATGTGAAGCCTTGCAGGAGGAAAGATCAAGCTGGGAGTGGTATGTAGGCCCCCAGGGATGGGCGATGTTCTGGAGGATTGTCTGCTAGAAAACATTAAGGGCCAGTGTGGACCAAAAGGGGAGGGAGTGGTGTTGATGGGGGACCTAAATATGCCAGCTACTAACTGGGGAACCATGACTTCCATGGTGGCCAAGAAGCAGAGGCTGCTAGATGGCTTCCAGGATATGTTCTTCACTCAGCATGTGCTGGAGCCTACGAGAGATGGGCATGTCCTGGATGTGGTTCTTGCAGATGGGGATCTGGTGAGGGATCTGGCAGTAGATGATCCCCTGGCAGGGAGTGACCATGATACTGTCTGGTTTCGAATAAATTTGGGGGGTGGGGGATAGTTCTAGGACACTGTCTGTGGATTTTAGGAGGGCAGATTTTAGGGGTATGGGAGAGATTCTCAAGGAGAATTTAAAGGGGATTACACCAAGGACAGATGTTGAAGGCAGATGGGAGGTCATTAAACAGGGACTTCAGGAGGCAATTAGGATCTGTGCAAAGGTGAAGCGTAAGGAGGCAAGGTCGTGTAAACCATGCTGGTGGTCCAGGGAGGTTCAGGAAGTGGTAAGGAAGAAGAAGGCTGCCTACAGAGAATACTAAAAAATGAGAAGGGAAAGGGATAAGGAAACTTACCGTCTTGCGTCCAGACATGTCACCCGGATGGTGAGGGGGCAAAGTCCAGTAAAGAGCAGCGGCTGGCACAGGGGATATGAGGTGGGAAAGGGGTTCTTTTGGTATATTGAGGAGTGGAGAAAAACCAAGGGCCAGATCGGCAGATTGAGGACAGAAGGGGGGTGGATGGAGGAGGCGAGGGACCAAGCAGAGGTATTAAATGAGTACTTTACCTCAGAGTTCACTAGGGAGGGGGATGGAAAACCTACAAATCGGGAGCTGATGGAGTTAGAAGGGGCAGTGGGTAGGATTGGTGGAACAACAGACAAGGAAAAAGCGGGAGTGAGAGTCACCCCAAGGGTTTCACATCAGGATGTATTGGCCAATGGGTGGCAGATGATGCTATCCCCATTGGCCAGGTGTGGAAACCCCTTAAGGTCCTAAAAAAGGAAAAATCTCCAGGGCCGGATGGCATACATCTGAGAGTTCTATGGGAGTTGGTGAATGTACTGGCTGCACCTCTGGTGGAGCTCTTCAACATGTTGCTTGAGACAGGGAAGGTACCTAGGGATTGGAGGGAGACACATGTGGTGCCAATCCTAAAGGGGGATTGAAGGAAGTGCCAAGTAACTATAGACCTGTCAGTTTGACATTGGTGGTGGGTAAAATAATGGAAAGTATACTGAAGGAACATTTGGGGGGGTTCTTGGAGGAGATGGGATGCCTGGATAGTTGTCAACATGGGTTTGTGCCAGGTAGATCATGTCAAACTAACCTTGTGGAGTTCTATGAATGGGTAACATCGGAACTAGACAGGGGAAAGCCTGTGGATGTACTGTTCTTGGACTTCAGCAAGGCATTTGACTCTGTTCCACACAATGGCCTACTGGAGAAACTGAGGGGGATGGGAGCAAGCCCACTGATGGTCAGATGGATAGGAAACTAGCTGGCTGGGCGCACTCAGAGAATAGTGGTCGGTGGGGAGATCTCGACTCCTAGAGGGGTCATTAGTGGGGTATCACAAGGTTCGGTCCTGGGGCCAATCCTGTTAAATGCATACAACTCCGATATCAGGGAGGGTATAGGGTGTGAAATGAGTCTCTTTGCAGATGACTTCAAGCTGGCTGCAGTGGTTGAGGGGGAAGAGGGGAGGTTGGCCCTGCAAAGGGACCTGGTGACCCTGGATAGGTGGATTTGCACCTGGAAATTAAATTTTAACTCCTCCAAGTGCAAGGTGTTACATCTTGGGCAGGGGAACACCAAACATTAGTACACCCTGGGAGAGGAGGTGTTGGAGGCCATGACAGTGGAAAAAGACCTGGGAGCCTTGGTGGATGCAAGTATGAATAACTCTGAGCAGTGCAGCAGAGTGGCAGTCAAGGCAAACAGGATGTTGGTCTGCATTGCAAGGGGGGATCATCACTAGGTGCAGGGAAGTGATTCTGCCACTGTACAATGGCCTGGTTAGACCACACCTTGAGTACTGTGTACAGTACTGGTGACCACACTTGAGGAGGGACATCCAGCTCCTGGAAAGGGTTCAGAGGATGGCAACCAAAATGATCCGGGGTCTAGGGGATTTGACATATGAGGAGAGACTAGAGGAGCTCGGATTGTTCTCTTTGGAGGAGAGGAGGGACCGAGGGGACATGATTGAGGTCTTTAAGTACCTCAAGGGAACCAATAGGGTAAATAAGGAGGGGATCTTTAGGCTAAAGGAGAGTGGTATCACCAGAGGGCATGCTTTGAAGTTGGAAGGTGGAAGGATGAGGGGGGAAAGGAGGAGGAGATATTTCACTGAGAGGGTGGTGGAACCTTGGAATGCACTGCCTGGTGAGCTGGTTCTGGCTTCTACGGTGGAGAGGTTCAAGAGAGGGTGGGACAGGTACAGAAAGGGAATGAAGCAGAGGTTGGCCTGTCACAGGGGGGCTGGGATGGATGATAGGAGAAACAGAAATGCGATAAGGGGGGAAGGCCTCTGTACCCACCTAGGGTTCTGAGGCACGAGCAGACTCGATAGACCATAAGGCCTAATCTGCTGGCAAATAATATGTTAGTATGTTAACTTCAGTGCAATATTATTATACAGTATTTACAAGGTAATACATTTCAACCAGAGTATAAGGATGACAGGGCTAATGATGCTGCAAAGGAAAAGGGGTTAGCAGAACTTGGAGGCATAAACACAACAAATGTCCAAATAGGAGGTAGTGCAACAGAATAGGGCCCTTTATTTCTTCACTTGAGTTCACATAAGGATGTTACTTTTCCCGCTAGCACAGTCTATTGCTTATCACCACAAGGTGATCATCTCTTGTTCTCTTCTAGGTTGGATTCAACCCTGTTGGGGTACTTTGTCTGACACAGAAACTGGCCCCAGTGGAGGCAATGGAACTCACAGCCACCCCAGCAGTGATGGGTGTGGACTGCCTGGGCTTCTCCTAGTTCATTTAGTACATTTACTACCCACTTGGCATCTTCACAGTCTCTACCGGCTGGCATTTTGTAGCACTGAAATGACCCTGTAAGGGCTTTCAGGAACACTCTCTGTCCTCCCACAGAGTCTATTCTTTGATAATTTACTCAGACTTTCTCCTCTGCTTAAGCCAAGGTGCTTTGTCCATCTGGGCATCACTTTTGGTGCCAATGGGCACTACTCAGATTTCGCTAAAGGGGTACACTGGCCCTCAGGAGACACTCTGAGGCAAAATTTCTGTTTCTGACAGGAATTTGCATTTTGCCAGTCCCTGTCCCTCTTTTGGGAAGGGAGGGCACTGATGAGTGCCAAACTCAGTCACTTCACATATAATAAAGACTGGACATCAGCTCAGATCCTTTGCCCACAGAACTCCCTGGCACCAATTTCTGCATACAGACTTCTGTCTTCTCTTAAGAAGGGGGTTTCCTCTGCACAGCCTAGACATTGGTAGACACTCTTAAAGGGATATACATAGCTTGGGGCTACATATTAGATCACACTGCTTTGGGGAGGGGGATGAAAGAGGGGCCAGCAAGCAATTTGCTGATAATTTTTTTTTATTTGTTTGTTTTCTTACAATATGTTTCATCAGGATAGCCCAGGTTAAATGGGAGGTTAGGAAGCACTTCTTCACGGAGAGGGTGATTGCCAGTTGGAATGCACTGCCAGAAGAGGTGATCTTGATGAAGACAGTGGGCAGCTTCAAGACAGGCTGGGATAGGCATAGGGGAAAGTAAGGGTCATGGTAGCGGCAAATGGAAAGGATGAGAGAACCGGGGGGTCAGGGTCAGTAGCGTAAGCTGAGGATCCTGCAATACGAGCAGACTGGATAGACCATATTGCCTTATTCTGCTGGCTTCTTCATATGTTCATAAATATAAATATTTGTGTTGGCCCCTCCCTATGAGCCAGGCTGCCAGCTACCCGTAGGTGGGGACAGTATGGGCTACAACAGTCTCTACCTTGCAAAATGACTTCTTCAAACTGCAGGGTAATCTGACTGTGATTACATCTGGTGGCACACTTCCAAATTTGAGTGAAGAAACTTTGACAAAGGTAATTTCTTCAAATATCTATCAGCATGACTAGGCTATATATAGAATCATCACTAGAGTAGACTCCTTTGTTATAACAATATGTAATTGTAACAAGATGTAACCAAAAACTATTTTTTGTATTTTTGTTTCTATGTCTGACTGAATGTGTGTACCATTTTAGGGTCACCTTGGTGCAGGCAGACATTATTCAAATGTAGTTAAGTGCGCCTGTTGACTAAAGCACCATGAAAGCAAAGATTTAGCACTCAAATAGCATGGAGCCTGGTGTCTGACAATAAACCATCTCACAGTGAAGACCCCTATTTTGTTTGCTGCTTGTCTCTCAATGGCTTCTAATTAAAGTAATTGGCTTGGTTGTCCAGAGTGAATCACTGATTGACATGGCCACTGGTAATAGTAAAATGGGTCTAAACTGATTCTTGGGCTTGTAAAAAGTGTGGGCTGAACCCTTCTAAGTGATGTGGTGGTGGTGGTGTGGCAGCTATACTAGATAAATCCCAAGGAGATTTTGCCGTAGTTCTTCAGATACTCTTGAGCCAGATGTAGGACCGGGTGCCCACCATATGAAACGGGGTGCTGCTGGACTCTTGGATGTCAAAGCCTGTATGAAAATCACTTTTATTATTCCTGAGATGGCCCATGGTGTAAGGAAGCAGATGTTTGAGTGTGCTGAGGCTTTTGTGTTTGTAATCCTCACTGTTTAAAATTGTTTATTTGTTAAATATCCTTGTGGTGATGTGTGCGCTTCAGTTTGCTGTATATTTTGTAAATTTAGGGTAAATATTGAACATTTTATATTTGATATAAATCTGTGACCTCTATGTTTTAATAAGCACAAGGAATCCATTTATAGTGACAAAGTCTGTGATCCATTTCTGGAGAGAACTCTGTCAAACTTAATAAGTAAATCTGTATTTGATATTGAGCATGGAAGAGGTTTACCTGGAGTGACTAAAGGGGTTCCTACAGCAGTGTGAACCAGGATGCAATGCAGTAATGCTTCAATATATTACAAAATGCTGCAGTATTCTGCAGGGAATAGTGCAATTCAATGACAATTAAGCCCTTTTTACTGCAGTATTTTGTGACATGTCATTTACTGCAAGTTACTGCACTGCATTGTGTATGGCTCTGCTGAACATCCAAAGAGTCTTGTACTGTATGAAAAAGCACCTGGCCTTATGTTTGAGCACAGGCTGTGGTGTGACTCAAAGGAACAGCCCCAGGAGAGCTGTAGCCAGATTCATGGCAGTGTGATTAAGTGAACTAGACCAATTTTGTCACACCGCCCAGGGCTCATGGGAGTGTATTGAGTGTGTATGACAAACTTGTAACAGTGATAGTATTTTGGGCTTCTTCCTGAATGGTGCCAAATGGTTGGCACTGGGAAACATTGTGTGTGTGTGTGTGTGTGTGTGTGTGTGATATGTAAGCAGTTACCTAGCACACAGAAAAATGGATTGACATTAAAACTCACTTATCCGGTCACTGAGAAAGATATACAACATGAGTTACAGTAGTCTACCCATTTCTGTTTTATTCTTTTGTTAGTGAGTGTAGTATAGTTCAAAGGCATTATGCCTGAAGTATATAAAAAAAACTATTGTGACACAACTACCGGAGTTGTGTCAACAGAGAGGGCTCACCTATGAGGAAGACAGGCCCCAAAGAGACCCTCGAGAAAAGAGAGAGAGAACTGTGAGTCTGGGGTCACAGAAAAGGCTGGCCCAAACCAAAAAACTGAGGCCAGTGAGAGTGAAAGTGAGTCTGAGCCCAAAACCAGGGGAGCTGAGCAACCAGTTCAGGTTGAGATAATAAGGCTGGAGCTCTCCCCGGTATAAGGAAAAGCAGATGCTGTGGTACAGAAGGTGAACGTGAAGAAAGAGCTATAAAAACCAAAGCTCAAGGCAGAGGAGTGAGAATAGTGCACCAACATGAGATCCAGATGCAAGAAGAGCAAAAAAGAGAATTGCAAAATGAGCAAGAGAGGCGTGAACACAAGGGAGAGAGATGGAGATTCTGTGTCAGAAAACACCACCACAAAATGTGAGTACTAGCAAGGAGGTGGCACCCAAGATGCCAAAATTAGCTCTAAAATGTTTCTACAGTATCAAGAGAAGGATAATACTAATCTTTTTCTATAATTTTTTGAAAGATTGTATGGGCAGTTTAAATTGGACAGGGCTTCCTGGGTAATGCACCTGACACTACTACTCATGGGTAGGGCATTAGAGGCCTTCACCAGGTGATGATGCAGATTGCATGGACTATAGTAGAGTAAAAAATGTTTTGTTGAAGCATTTTGAATTGATACGTGAGGTACATACGGGTGCTGGAGTTGTCTCTGATGTAGTCTGTCTTTGTTTCACTTGCCATGATAAATGCCATTTATTTGCGATCCTGCTTGGTTAATAGTTTTATGTGCACCAAATTTTTGTGTATTTGTGGCCCCACCTTACACTGCTGCTGAAAGTTCACTTTTGTAGACTTTTTATATTTGCTAATTTACGATTTGAAGAAAAAAAAAAAGACTTGCTTGCTGATATTTGTGCAATAATTATATAACTTTTTTAAACAGGGTCATCTATTTAAACAACTGTAATCACATCTGACAAACATTTATGATACCCGAGGTAATGGGAGGCAGCATGAGGTTTAGGGCTCTGAGCTGCAAACCTGGAGACCTGGGTTTGAATCCCATAGCCCCCACTTGCATACTGTGTGACCCTGAGCAAGTCACTTAACTTCCTTGTACTCCCAGGTTGCACCTGGAAACAAGCTTCAGCTTAGTGTGCCTTTCCTGGTTAAACAATGGCATTAGGAGAAAGGGGTAATTAACAATACGCAATTTTAGCAAGTTTTTTATTTACCAGGATAGCCCAGTTGAAATGTGTGTGTGTGTCAGAAAATATGATATGTCATGACATCAAATCTGATATAGAACCCTTAATATCTGAAGATGGTTAGAGAGTGCATATTTATGTTTCATTGTCCCATAAGACTTTCATTTACATGATACTGTATAATGTTTAACATTTCTTTATCTAGTAGCGTTTTAACATCTCTTGAACTAGAGAAGAATAAAATAAAGTGAAATAGCATATTTAAAGAATATGTAAGGAATAATGTATTGGTGCCCATATACAATAAGCCTGTGTTTCCATCGGGGGTTGAGGTACCAGTCTATGGACCTCGAGAGCGAAGCTGATGTTTTTTTTTTTAATTGCGGTTACCGTAATGCTGAGGTACAGTGAGCAGAAAAATGAAACCAGGCAGTGGGAGTTGGTGCACAAGAAGGTTTTTAGAATGTGCACAACAACTTTACAATGTGCACAATAAGGTTTTTGAGCTGCTTAACTGCACAATAAGCCCTAACCATACACTATAATATAATGATGTGTGGGCACTGTACTGCAGCTGTTGGATATCATTGGATAGACCTTCGCTACAAAATATCGACTATGTGATCCTGAACAATTCACTTACAGTCCTAGTGTACCATTCCACCCATTTAGAGAAATGGGTGAACGCAGAACCCCACAGGAAATGAGATGTGGCATTTCAGCTGGGCTATTCTGGGTAAATATATCATAACAATGGGTAAAAGCAGGACCCTAATAAAAAAACAACAACTGAATCTCAGTTGGACTATTCTTGGTAAATCATATTTATATTTAAATTCTGACCAGAAATGGTACGCTAAGCTTTGATAGCTTGTTTCCAGGGGCCTCGGGGGTGGTGCATGGAACATTGAATACATTGTACAAATGGGTAAAAGCAAGACCTCACCAGAAACGAGATGGTGCAGCTGAGTTGGGCTATCCTTGGCAATTAAATTGTAATTAGGAGACTGCAAATTCAAACCACACTACAGCCTCACTCACTCTGTGACCCTAAGCTACTCACTTCACCTAGCAGTACTTTAGTCCATCCAGCCACCGGACGTGGGTAGAAGCAGGGCCAGCTGGACATGATATGTTGTATGTTTACCTGAACAAACAGGGCAGCACACACTCCCCTCCCTTGTGTCAGGAGGCACTCTATATCTGGACCCTCATGTGCAACCTGAGTGCTGATTTCCTTGCGATTCATGTCGCAGGGAAGAACAATCAGCTGGCAGGTGCTCTCAGCCGGGTAAGAGAGATGCCACGAGTGGTCTCTACATCAGGAGGTGGTGAACCACCTGTTTTCCTGGTGGGGCTCACCTTTTGTGAATCTGCCTCCTGGGAGAATGCCAAACTGAGGCTGTTTTATGCCACACCCCCAGAATCTGGAACACTGATGAGGGATGCCTTCATGAGGCCCTGGACTCTACATAGAAACATAGAATTTGACGGCAGATAAGGACCGCTTGGCCCACCCAGTCTGCCCATTTCCCTACCTAATGGATAAGCTGCAGATCCTAGTTAACCAGCAGCCTACTTATTTCTACCCCCAACCCCTAGAATTGCCTTGTGGCTGTCCCATGCATGCTTGAATTCAACCACTGTTTTTGACTCCACAACCTCCTCCGGAAGGCCGTTCCATGCATCCACAACCCTCTCTGTGAAAAAATACTTCCTTACATTACCTCTGAGCCACCCCTCTATCTTCAAATTGTGCCCCCTTGTTCTTGCACACCTCTTTATTTGAAAGATGCTACCCTCTTGGACTTTGTTGATTCCCTTGAGGTACTTGAAAGTTTCTATCATGTCCCCCCTCCTTTCCTCGAGGCTATACATATTAAGCTCCTTTAGTCTCTCTTCATATGTCTTCTGGTGCAGACCCTGCACCATTTTAGTTGCCCTCCCTGGACAGCTTCCATCTTGTCTATGTCCTTGGAGATTGGGTCTCAGAACTGCACACAGTACTCCAGATGGGGTCTCACCAGCTGTCTGTACAGAGGGATAACAACTTCCTGTTTTCTACTGGTGATGCCTCTCCCTATGCATCCCAGTATCCCCCCAACCCTCCTTACTGCCCTCTCACATTGCTTGCCCACCTTTAAGTCATCTGATATGACTACCCCCAGGTCCCTTTCCATTTTTGTTGTTGTTAGTATCTCACCCCCCATTGTGTACTCTTTCCCTGGGTTTTTGTTTCACAGGTGCATTACCCTGCCCTTCTTGGCATTAAATCTAAGCTGCCATACATTTGACCATTCCTCTAACCTTGCCAAGTCCCTTCTCATCCTTTCCACCCCGCCTTGTGCATCAACTCTGTTGAAGATCTTTGTGTCATCTGCAAAGAGACATACTTTTCCTTCCAGTCCCTCTGCAGTGTCGCTTACAAAGACATTAAAGAGGACCAGTCCTAATACTGAACCTAGCACCCCACTAGTACCCCCTTTCTTCAGAGTGAACTCCATTTACTATTACTCTCTGTGTCCTATTCTCCAGCCAATTCTTTACCCAGGCTATCATCTTGGGACCCGCCTCCCAGGCTGGCTAACTTGTATATTAATCTTTGTGTGGGACTGAGTCAAATGCCTTGTTAAAGTCTAGGTAGGCCATGTCCACAGCCCCTCCCTGATCTACTACTTTGGTCACCCAGTCAAAGAAATCTATTAGATTTGTCTGGCATGACCTTCCCTGTGAATCCATGCTGCCTTGGGTCCTGTGCCCCTCTGGCCTCTAGGTACTCGACAATTCTTTCCTTCAGAAGTGATTCCATCATTTTCCCTATCACTGAGGTTAAACTAACAGGTCTGTAGTTTCCTGCTTCTGCCCTGCTCCCACATTTGTGAAGGGGAATCACATTTGCCCTCCTCCAGTCCTCAGGTACCACCCCATCCTCCCATGATTTGTTAAAGAGGGTAGTCAGTGGTGTCACTAGTTCTACCCTTAGTTCTTTTAGAATTCTGGGATGAATCCCATCAGGCCCCATTGCTTTGTCCGCCTTCAGTTTTAAGAGTTCTGTCAGAACCCTTTCTTCTGTAAATGGGCTGGTATCAACTTCTGTATCCAGAGTGTTTCTATTGTTTGTTTTAGGTACCTCCCCCTCTTCATTTGTAAATACTGAGCAAAAATATTTGTTTAGTATCTCCGCCTTTTCACAGTCACCCTCTGTCCACCCCCCTCCCTTTTATTAAGCTTCAGTGTCCCTCCCTTAGTCTTCCTTCGCTCTCTGATGTATCTAAAAAAGGTTTTATCCCCCTTCTTAAGGGACTGAAGGTCCAGGTGCAGGACCGTCCTCTGTTGTCTGGTTGGCAGGTCTGGGTGGAGAGGTAGCTGCCATGAAGGCCTGCTGCTGAGGTTGAGGAGATCTGGGTACCGGAACTGCCGTGACAAGGCTGGAGCAACTACGCCTCATGTATGCCTTTCCTCCCTTCCCCTTGATCCACAGGATTCTGGTCAAGGTCAGGAAGTACAAGATGTGGATTATCTTGGTTACTCCAGACTGTTCATTGCAGTTCCGGTACCCAGATCTCCTCAACCTCAGCAGCAGGCCTTCATGGCAGCTACCTCTCCACCCAGGCCTGCCGACCAGACACCAGGGGACGGTCCTGCACCTGGACCTTCAGTCCCTGTGCCTTATGGCCTGGTTCCTGAGCGGCTAGAGTTCCAGGTCTTGGGTCTGTCTGAATCAACTCAAAGATACATAGACACTGTTAGCAGATAAGGACCTATGGCCCACCCAGTCTGCCCATTTGAGCTTGTAAGTTCCCTTCACGTTTTTCTAGAAGTCTGTTGCCCCTTACCCCCGACCTCCAGAATTCCCTTATGTCTATCCCATGCATTCTTAAATCCCATGATTGTTTCAGACCCCACCACTTTCTCAGGCAGGGTGTTCCACTTGTCCACCACCCTTTTTGTGAAGAATTTCTTCCTCACGTTTCCTCTGAATCACCCTCCCTCCAACTTCATCCCATGCCCTCTAGTCCTGGAACATCTTTTTCGATGGAAAATAGTGCATTCCTGCACCCTGTTTCTCCCTGTAAGGTACTTGTATGTCTCTATCATATCCCCTCCCTCCTGTCCTACAGGGAGGAATAGGGTGCAGGAATATACTATTTTTTTTTTTTGCATAAACTTTTTATTAGTTTGTCTTATTCAAACCAAAACAAAAGCAACAGCTCTCATCTCAGCAGACACATAGCATTATTTTCCTAGAACTTAGAGGTCTTTCTCTTTTTACATCTATTATGCTTTTCCAGTTAATTTCAATATTATTATTACAGACCTATTACATATATCTCATATCAGGTACATGCATCTATTATTTAACTTGTAAATACTATGGCATTAGGAGAGAGGAAAGAATATATATATAAAAAAAAGGGAACCCCCCACCCTCCACATCCCCCCTCCCACTTATAGAACCTCCTACTCCTCATTCCCCGCCCATCCCTTTCCCCAGTTAATCGAGGAGTCACTTCATCTACTGTGTATATCAATATGTTCTTCTATAGCATCTGACACATTGCTCCTTTAGCTTTCTTTTTCCTTTTATTACTTCTTAGACTCATCTACTCCTAAAATAGAGAGAGCATCAAACATTCCGTGAGCTCTCTTTACTGTCTTATAGCATCCTATTATTGGCCCCCCTACTCCCTTGTCCCTTTAACTTTTTGCAGTCATCTTAACACTTCCTGCTCCGTGGGGTTCATAGTGTGCCAATAAGGTGCCCACATATTCATAAACTGATTTTCCCGTCCCTTAACTTTGTATGTTAGCTTTCAAGCTGCAGTGCATCCCATGCTAAGTTCTCCATTGCTAATTGTAGGCTTATCTCCAGACACCCATGTGTTTAGGATACATTGCCTTGCCAACACCAGGAGTATTCTCACCCATCTCTCAACACCTCCCATTCATCCTGGTAACATACCATCTATACCAAATAACATTAATAGTGGATCCACTCTAATGTGATGCCCTTTCATATTTGTCAATTCTTTCACCACCTCCTCCCAAAAGGACTTGAGCATCGGGCATGCCCAAAATGAATGCATATAAGTACCCAGGGCAGTACCACACCTCTGACAAATAGCCGATACTGCTGGATTATATCTATTAACTGCCACTGGTGGGGTGTACAGCCTGTGCACAAATTTGTATGCTGCCTCTTTATATTTATTACATAGTAAAAGGCCCTGATGTGTTCCTTTCATTAAGGTCCATTGCTCCTCTGTCAAGGCTTTTCCCAAATCCCTCTCCCAGAGGTGCTTAGTTTTAGCTGTCATGTCTGGCCATTGGAGTCGCAGAAGGGATGTAGCCTTCCTTATAATACCTACGGGCTTCTGCTTGATTTGCTGCAGCGACTCTTCGAGGACATGAACCTTAGATCCTGGCTCCCTCTGTTTCTCAATATCTTGAACATATTTCCTCACCTGGAAATATCTGAACAAATGATGAGCCAGCAAACCCAGTCCTTCTCTAAGTTTGTTGAATGGGTAGACCTCCCCGCCCTTTCTTATATCATTAAGACACAATATTCCTCTTTCTTCCCAAATCTGAAATGAAGGGTCTCCTACCCCCGGAATAAAGAATGGGTTCCCAACTAGTGGTAATATAAATGATTCCCCTTTTCGGTGCCCCATCATATTTTTAATTTGTTCCCAGCTGTCCATTACACCATTCACTAAAATATTAGGATCCCTCATAGAAACATAGAAACATAGACTTTGATGGCAGATAAGGACCGCTTGGTCCATCTAGTCTGCCCATTTCCCTACCTACAGGATAGGCCGCAGATCCTAGTTAACCAACAGCCTATTTTATTTATTTTTTTATTTTTTTATTTTATTTAAACAGCAGTTTGGAAAACCTTTGAGCCATAGGCTCATTTACAAAGGTACCTTGTCACAGTAAGACAAACGAAAATACACAGTATAACAGTACAACACATAAGTATAACAGTAACTTAAGACATAGATACAAACAAGCTGGTACAGGTAGGATTGATGCAAACAATACCAGAGTTATGTTGTCCTAGCAGCTTAGTAATAAGCTTTGTCATAAGTATTGAGTGCTGCTTTGACTAGTGGCAATTACAGCATCGGGTGTTAATAAGGTGGTTAAATGACGAAGTTTTGAAGCACAATATAGTTGGAGCTTCGGAGATGGAGGGGCAGTGTGTTGAACCAGGAGGGCCCCTAAAGCTGAAGGCTCTTTGGCCGTGAGAGGTCCTAGCTCTGGGATAACAAGAGGTTTCCCAGAGGTCCGAGTATGAACTAGTGGGACAGAGCGGCGTATGGTGGTGGTCAAACCTGGTGGGGATAGCCCAAGGAGGGTCTTTTTTGTAAGGGTACAGGTCAGATATTTGAGGCGCTCGTCAAGATCAAGGACCAGCGCTTTAGCGTACAGTAGACAGGTGTGTGTCAGCCTAGGTGCTCCAGTAATTAACCTGAAGGTCTTATTCAGAGTAGTGCGAATTTTATGGAGTGTGGTCTGATCAGCAGCACCATACACCGGCAGTCCATAGTCCACTAGGGACAGGATAGAGGAGGTGACTGCGAGTCGAAGAGCCTCCGGGAGGAGGCAGTGTTTATACCGGTGTAAGATGCCCAATCGGATATTAGTGGCAGTGGCTAGGGCAGCAATGTGTCCATGGAAGGAGAGGGAGGGGTCAAAATGGATCCCTAGGTATTTATAGGAGCAAACTTGTTCGAGTGGGAAAGAGGACCCAGAGTGAATGAGGAGTTTGAAGTTGCAGGACTTGTTTTGGGGATGAGTGAAGAACATGTTTTTTGTTTTTTTAAGATTTATCACCAGTCTATGTTCCTTGAACCAGCCCTCGGCTTCAGTGAAGGACTTCTGCAGCGAGTCCTGGAGGGCAATAGGGTTCGACTTGAGGGCAAAGATGACTGCATCATCAGCGTACAATAGAATGTTCCCGAGCAAGAGCGTGGAAGGGTGTTAAGGTAAAGGGAGAATAGTAAGGCCCAGAATGGAGCTCTGGGGAACCCCAGAAAGATGGGACAGATGTCTGAGTAGGTCCCATTAATTTTTACAGCTGTGGCGTCAGATAGATAACTGGTGCACCAGGAGATAGGCCCAGCAGCAAAACCAGAGAGACTAAGGGCATCAAGGAGGAGGGGTGGAAGACGGTGTCAAAGCTTTGAGAGGTCAATGAAGACAGCACCAGCCAGAGAACCAGTGTCTAAGGAGGAGTGGAGAAAGTTGGAGAACTCTAGGAGGGCTGTGTTGGTACTGTGGCCCGCTCGGAAGCCATGCTGCTCAGGACAAAGGACATTGTAGGTGGAAAGGTAGTCAGAGATTTGAGAGGCCACCACTTTTTCCAAGGCCTTGGAGAGGAGAGAGAATGGAGATCGGTCGATAGTTTCAGCCACAGTCCTATCACCACCTTTAAAGATAGGGGTGACAGTGGTGACTTTCAGGCAGTTGGAACCTTCCCCAGGCAAAGAGAGTGGTTGATGAGGCATGTGATCGGGGTAAGGACTGTGTCTAAGACCAGCCGTAGGATACCGGATCCAGGGTGTCACTGCCTGTACTATTACTCTTGAGGGCAGTGACAAGGTGCGGCCTAAGTTCTTGGGCAGAAACACGGCGGAGGAGAAAATAAGAGCGAGAAAGATTTATGGCAGGTGCTGGGGGAGGAGGGTCAAAAAAATTTGTAGGGAGGATAGGGCTAAGGTCAGTGAATGAGGTGTTGAGGTGGTTGGCTATGAGGGCTGGGTCTGAGGAGATCACACCATTAATGTTGATCTGGGTGGGTGGGGGGAGTGTGCAGTCCCATTTAACTGTTTAATGTTATCCTGAAGGTTCTGGGGTTCCCCATGAGGCCGTGGTGAGGACCGATAGTGCTCAGACTTGGCCTTTCTGATGGCCTAGAGTGCACTTGTTTTAGGGAGCAGCATATAACCGCCTCTGTCATTGGGTCGGCCAGTCTCAATGGCACGGTGCCATAGGTTGTCCTAATGCTTGAGCTGGTGGATCAAAGCTGGGGTTACCAGGGGCATTCTGCCTTTTAGAACGGCGGTCAACATTGGGGCAAAGATATCACAGGCATTATTAAAAGTTTGGGTAAAGAAGGAGAGGCTGTGTCGATGTCAGGAGTTGCCTGTATAGAGACCAGTCAATTTGGGACAAAGTTCCTTAAGTTTTATCAGTCCACCAGGTATTAGGCGCGCCGCATGTGGACTGTGCTATGGGTTTGGGGACTGAGGATGACCAGTGGAATAGAATGGGAGTGATCACTGAGAGAGTCTGGGAGGACTTGTACATTGGGCATCCGATTAGGGCCGGTTGGTAGTACACATCAAGCAGGGTACTGGAGCCTCTCTTGGGGTTAGTCCTGGTAGGGTGGGTAACTAGTTGCGTTAGGTCTATTGCAGAAAAGGAGTCTCGGGTAGAGGAGGAGGGGCTAAGCCAGTTGACATTTAAGTCACCCACCAGAATTTGATCAGCGGAAGGAGGTAGAGAGGTAAGGTATTCTGTAAGAGAGGCAATGGCCTGCGTTTGGTCCCTGGGGGGCACGTATGCAGTAGTCAGATAAAGGGGTCCCTTTAAAGGGTCAGGGGTTAGTTTCAGCGTAAGCGCCTGGGCCCTGAAGTCAAGGATGGCAGCGGGCAGGGCTAGTACGGGGAGAGATTCCTTGACATAAATAGCGCAGCTGCCGCCCCGCCTCCCAACACGGCCGGACCGGAAAAGGGTTAAACCAGGAAGGGAGACTAGGGAGTCAGGGGAGGATTTCGACAGCCAAGTCTCAACCAGGGTGATGACATCAGGGTTAATTGATGTGACCAGGCATTGTAGTGAGTCAAACTTTTTTAGGAGGCTACAGATATTCATAGAGACCATGCATAGGCCTGTGGTGCGAGTTGGGGAGCTCCTGGGAACCGGGCCAGGGTTTGATGAATGTTCCTCGACAGGAGTAGTAGCATGACTCACCCTGGCTGGGAGATGGTGAGAGGTTTTCCTCGATTGACATGAGGGGGAGGGAGGTTAAGGGAGCAGGGGTGGGCAGGGAGGTACAGGAAGGAAAGCAGAATAAGAAGACACCCAGATGTGCCTGAGGTGAAGAGAAAGCTAGGGGAGGGCAGGAGGACGGGACACACAGAGGTCCCAAGGGGCAGGAGAGCAGGTTCAGGAGCAAGGGGAGGAGGGGTGCCAGGGCACAGTCTGGACTAGCAGATGGGTAGTGGGTAAGTGCTCTGCTAGTGAGGATAGAACAGGCAGAGCATGAGGCAGAGCCAATACATTGTGGTGAGCAAGATCCAGGAAGTAGTGCTGTACAGGTAGGAGTAGGAAGCAGTGAGGGCATAGGTCCCTCTGGTGGCCAACAGGTATAACCTGGAAATGGGAAAGTGGGAGATAGGTTCTGGGCAACAGGGCGTGATGTCACGGATGTGATGTCACAGGGTGGATCCTTAAATTGACAGCCGCCCCTGGGTGGGACAGTGGTTGGGGCGGGTGGGGCAGGCAGGCGCAAAGCGCCGTCGGGCTAACACCCCTCTGCAGGCATCCAGACGAAGAGAAGAGGCTCTCTTTACCTCGAAAGTTATCAGGCTGGAGATTCGGCTTCCTCAGCTACTCAGGTGAGCTGCTTGTGTTGCTTCAGTTGCTTGATTTCTTCCTACCCCTCACAAGAATTGCCTTATGTCTGTCCCATGCATTCTTGAATTCTCCCACAGTTTTTGACCCCACAACCTCCTCAGAAAGGTTGTTCCATGCATCTACTACCCTTTCTGTGAAATAATACTTCCTCACATTGCCCCTGAACTGCTCCCCTCTATCTTTAAATTGTGCCCCCTTGTTCTTGAATGTCTCTTTTTCTGAAAGATGCTACCCTCTTGGACTTTGTTGATTTCACTGAGGTACTTAAAAGTTTCTATCATGTCCCCCCTCTCCCTTCTTTCCTCAAAGGTATACATATTTAGCTCTTTTAGTCTCTCCTCATACGTCTTCTCTTGCAGACCCTGCACCATTTTAGTTGCCCTCCTCTGGACTGCCTCTATCCTGTCTATGTCCTTGCAAAGATGGAGTCTCCAGAACTGGACGCAGTACTCCAGATGGGGTCTCACCAACTGTCTGTACAGAGGGATAACAACTTCCTGTTTTCTGCTGCTGATGCCTCTCCCAATGCATCCCAGTATACCCCAGCCCTCCCTACTGCCTTCTCACATTGCTTGCTAACCTTAAGGTCATCTGATATGATTACCCCCAGGTCCCTTTCCTTTTTTGTTGTTGTTACTACCTCCCCCATTGTGTATTCTTCCCCTGGGTTCTTGTTTCCCAGGTGCATTATTTTGCACTTCTTTGCATTGAACCCTAGCTGCCATACTTCTGACCATTCCTCCAACCTTGCCAAGTCCTTCTCATCCTTTCCACGCCTCCTTGTGTATCAACCCTGTTGCAGATCTTTGTGTCATCTGCAAAGAGGCATACTTTTCCTTCCAGTCCCTCTGCAATGTCACTTATGAAGACATTAAAAGGACTGGACCCAATACTGAACCCTCATGTACCCCACTAGTAACCCCTCTTTCTTCAGAGTGGACTCCATTTACAATTACCTTCTGTGTCCTGTTGTCCAGCCAATGTTTTACCCAGGCTACCACCCTGGGACCACTCCCAGGCTGGTTAATTTGACTATTAATCTTTGTGTGGGACTGTGTCAAATGCCTTGCTAAAGTCTAGGTAGGCCATGTCCACAGCCCCTCCCTGGTCTACTACTTTGGTCACCAGTCAAAGAAATCTATTAGATTTGTCTGACATGACCTTCCCGCTGTGAACCCATGCTGCCTTGGGTTCTGTGCCCCACTGGCCTCTAGGTACTCAACTATTCTTTCCTTCAGAAGTGACTCCATCACTTTCCCTACCACAGAGGTCAAACTGACAGGTCTGTAGTTTCCTGCCTCTGTCTTGGTCCCACTTTTGTGAAGGGGAATCACATCTGCCTTCCTCCAGTCCTCGGGTACCACACCATTCTCCCATGAGTTATTAAAAAGAGTAGCCAGTGGTTTCACTAGTTCCTCCCTTAATTCTTTTAGAATTCTGGGGTGAATTCCATCAGGCCCCATTGCTTTGTCCACCTTCAGTTTTAGGAGTTCTTGCAGAACCCTTTCTTCTGTGAAAGGACTGGGATTGACCCCCCTATCAAGAGTGCTTCTGTTAATTGGATTAGGCACTTCCCCCTCCTCTTTTGTGAATACTGAGCAGAAATATTCATTCAGTATCCCTGCTTTTTCACTGTCCCCCTCTGCCCACCCACTGTTCATTCTATTCAGCCTCACTATCCCTCCCTTTGTCTTTCTACGCTCACTGGTGTACCTATAAAAGATTTTATCCCCTTTCTTAACTGAGTTGGCTATCTTTTCCTCAGTTTGGGCCTTTGCTATTCTGACTTCCCTCCCTGCTTCCTTCTGCCTTAACTGGTACAGCTTTCTGTCCTGCTTCTTCTGTGTTTCCTTATACTTCTGGAATGCTATCTTTTTCTTCCTGACTTTCACAGCCACATCTTTTGAGAACCATAGTGGCTTTTTCTTTCATTTTGATTTGTTTATTTGCTTCACACAAAAGCTTGTTGCCTCTGTGATGGCAGTTTTGATGATTCTCCATTGTTGCCCCACACCTCCTTCTCGCCTGTTTGCTAGTGCTTTTCTGAGGCACTCTCCCATCTTGCCAAAGTCAGCCCTCCTGAAGTCCAGTACCCTCACTTTTGTATGGCTTGACTCTGTCTCTTTATGGCTTGACTCTTTTCCCGCAACACCCTTCTACCTCCTTCAGCTAATAAGGAAGAAATCCGGACCCAGTATCCCTTCTCCTCCAGATCCATCCAACTGGCCGCATTCGGTCTATACACCCAATCTTTAATAATCCTCATTTGCGGGGCCCAGAAGTATAGCTTCATGTCTGGGTAGTTTAGCCCTCCCCTAGCTTGGTCGGCTTTCAATTTATTTAGGCTAGCCCTTGGCTTCTTCCCTTGCCAAATGAATTTAGAACAATCTTTTTCAAATTTGTTTATATCTTTCCCTGTCAGCCCTGTGGGCAACATCTGCAGTGGGTATAACACTCTGGGAAGAACGTTCATCTTAAGTAGATTAATACATCCTAGCCATGATATGGGCAAGTTCCTCCATCTACCCAAGTCTTTTCTCACTGACCTCAGTAATGGGCTATAGTATAGTTTATATAGTGATCTGAGTTTCCTTCCTATTTTGATCCCCAAGTAAGTAAAATGTGAATCTACCTTCCGCAGGCCCCATGTATTTCCCCCTTCACCCCCCTCTTCTTCTAGAAACATAATTTCAGACTTTCCCAAATTCAATTTGTATCCAGAGAACACAGCAAATTGTGAGATAACCTCCAGCAGAGCCGGCATGGACTGGGGCAGCCTCGTCAGATATAGCATCATATTGTCAGCATACAGTGTGATTTTATGCTGCCTTCCACGTTTCCCTTTCACCCCTTGTATTCTTGGGTCTTCTCTGATAGTTATGGCCAGTGGTTCTACCGCCATTGCGAATAGCAAAGGGGAGAGAGGGCATCCTTGCCTCGTCCCCCTATGCAGTGTAAACTGTTCTGATAGGTTCCCATTGACCAGCACTGCAGCTTTAGGTGCCCGAAACAATGCTCTCACCATTCTAATAAAGCTCTCTCCTAGTCCAAATCGTTCTAGTATTTCAAACAGGTATGGCCATTCAATCCTGTCGAATGCTTTTTCAGCGTCCATAGACGTATGGCTGCCTGCCCCCCCGGTCTTTTTAGTTTGCTCTAGGACGTTGAGGACCTTTCTGATGTTATGATAAGAATGCCTACCTTTTATAAATCCGGTTTGATCCAGATGGATCAAGTCAGGAAGGATGCCCTCCAATCTGGTGGCCAGAATTTTAGCATACACCTTGGCTTCACAGTTTAGAAGGGATATGGGTCTATATGATGCACATTCTGTTAGACCTTTATTTGGCTTGGGAATCACACACACCATAGCTCTGCCACATGTAGCAGGTAGTTCTCCACTCTCTCTTCCTTCCCTAAATAGCTCCCACATAACCTCCTTTACCTCTTCCTTCAGCAATCTGTAGTATTCTGCAGGCAGCCCGTCTGGGCCACAGACTTTCCCAGGCTTCATTGTATTAATAGCCCGAGTAATTTCCTCTTTGGTAATCTCCTTGTCTAACATCTCTTGTTGCTGTTTTGTTATTTGGGGCAACCTGTACTTATCCAGGAATTCTCGCATATCGCCTTCCCTTCCCTCCCCATCTGTTCTATACAGGTCTTCATAATATTTCTTAAATATCTCCCTTATCTCCTCATATTTAGTAGCAACCTGCCCTCTTCTATTTTTGATGCCCAAGATATGCACCGCACTCTTTCTACCCTTCACAAGGTTTACCAACAATGGTCCTGGCTAGTTACCCACTCATAAATCCTATGTTTCAGATAGTATAGTTTCTTTCGAGCCTCATCCAACGAAAGGGTGTTTAATGTCTGTCTGGTTGTCACCAACTCCTGCCTCATTTCCTCACCCCCCTCTCCCCTTGCCACCCTCCCCTCCAATATCCTCAGCTTCTGCTGAAGGGATTTATGCTTTTCCAATCTGTTCTTTTTATATTTTGCCATAAAGCCTATAATTGCCCCTCTCATATAAGCTTTGCCAGCATCCCACAAGATTTGTTTGGAAGTGGCAGTCGGTGCATTTGTATCCATATAGAATTTAAATTGTTCCTTCACATAATCCTGAAATTCTTGCGAACCTAACATATAAGTAGGGAATCTCCATGTCTGTGTTTCCCCCCTTTCACTTGGAGACTGAAAGGACACCACCACCCCTGCATGATCTGAGATCTGTATAGGCCCATGTGCCACCTTTCTCAGCTTTTCATACCAACTCAGCGCTACATAAACATGATCAATCCTCGACCATGTTTTGTGTGGATTGGAATAAAAAGTAAACTCCATATCCTGTGGGTACGCCATCCTCCAGGCATCCACCATATTCAATTCTGCTATTCTCTCCCTCCATTTTCTGATACATGGGTCCCTGCGTCCTTTTCCCTCCGAGTGATCGAGGGTAGCGTCAGGTGTACAATTAAAATCTCCCCCCCATAATTAAATTTTCAAATTGTTCTTTTACTAATATAGTCAGGATGGTACTATAAAATTCTGGATCTAAATTAGTTGGTGCGTATATACTCCTGAATGTGACTTTCACGCCATGGAGAGTCCCAGTTACAAAGACATATCTGCCCTCCCTTGGATCCATAAGTACTTTCGTAACCTGTAAAGGCAGGTTTTTATGTACCAAGACCGCCACTCCCTGCTTTCGAGAGTTAAAAGAAGATGAATAGCAGGCTCCCACCCAGCCCCTTTTAAGTTTCCCATGCTCCACCGGCGTCAAGTGTGTTTTCTGCAGGAGAGCCACCTGCACTTGTGCCCTCCTTAAAGCTGTTAAAATGGCACTCCACTTAACTGGGGAGGAGAGGCCCCGGACATTCCAAGACTGTACCACCAGGTCATTTCTCACCATTGTCTCCCTTCATTTTCCCTTTTCGCATTCTTTCCCAAAAGTTCCTCAAGCTCGCCCTTCCCCTTAGTATCAGTTTATGCTCCGACATAGTCCCCCCATCCATGGCTATGACCGTTGCAGCAACCATATCAGAAGCTTTTAATTCCTTGCAAATCTTTTTGCTCCTGTCCCTTGTTTGTGAATGTCGATTACTCTTATCTTTACCCTCCATACCATAACCACCCCCTTTGCTCCCCCCTTCCCAGCTTTATTCATACTACTAAACTCTATATACCTTACCCTCTCCCACCAAAAAAACCCCGTCCCTTCTTCGATCTTCGTTCACCAGTTCCACTATCTGCCATCACAGCAGCAGCTCCCGTTCTTTGCTGATTGAGCAGCTGCCTGCCCTCACCTCCCCCACCAGAGATCACGTTACATATAGCCGACTTGGGCCCATCTCTTTTATGGTATAATGAAGTGCCATATATGAAAAAAAGAAAACCTCTCTTAACATAATTATGACTTCCTGCTACTTAAATCAAGCTCCTAACAGTCCGCTTTGACCCTTCACTTATCAACCCCCACAGTCCAAATAAATTGTGGAGCTTCAATTCAATGACTGGCCCGGTCAGAGGTCAGTGGAGTAGGCCGCGTGACTAAAAAAATACACACGCTAGGCCCGAGCCACCATACACTCCTTCCGGCCTACCTTCAAGGTGGCGCTCTTTGGCTATCTCTCCATGCTTCCTCAGCCTTCCTCCTCCATGCTTCCATGACCCCAGCAAGGTTTTTTTTTTTTTTATAAAATTCCCATTCAGCCATCAACGTAGGCCGAGTTAGCCGCAGCTCTCCCAGATTCATGTACTTTAACACTGAATGTTTGTAACAAAAATTAAACGTGGGGTATCACCCCCAACCAGAGAAACTGTCAGTGTCTCTAGTCCCTCTTACTCCCTCCAGCAGATCGCCATCATCCTCAGCCTATTTTCTTTTTAAGCTCATTTATAAAGACGTTTGCCTTCTCCACCTCCCAAAACAAATATACTGCTCCTTCATGTTTTATCTTCAGGGTGGCGGAATAAATCATAAAGTGCTCCACTTGCATCTCTCTCAGCTGAGCCATAGCAGGACCAAATACTCGTCGTTTCTTAAGTAGCCTGTTCGAGTAGTCTTGTGTGACATGAATTCTCACCCCATTTATTTCAATTGGCTGGTTTAGCTTAAAGGCTTTGATCACTGCTTCCTGATCCTGGAAGTTATGATACCGGATCACAATGCTTCTAGGGGGCTGGCCCGGCTCTGGCTTTGGCAGTACAGCTCTGTGCGCCCTTTCAATCTTGTGCTTTCCCCCTTTAGGCTGCAACTTCAGCACTTTTGGTAATTGTTCAGCACAGAATTTCATTATATCCGATCCTTCTTGCCCTTCAGGGAGCCCTTGTAGATGCAGGTCAGTATGCCTAAAATAATTTTCTTGATAGTCGAGGGCCTCCCTGAGGTCTTCCAACTCTCTCTCCAGTGTGACTATCTTCTCCGGCAACGGCTGCACTGCATCTTCCACTCTAGATGTGCGGTCCTCCACCTCCGTTAATCTTTCCCCATGTGCTGCTGTTCTCTCAGCTATTTCTTGCAGCTTTGCCTCTATTTTGTTCTCCAGCTTTTCCAAACGGGGATTCAGTGCAGCCAAGACCTGTGCCATCACCTCCCGCCCCACTACTGTAAGCTCTGCCGCCAAGAAGGATATTGGGCCTGTACCTTCTGACATGGGCCCAGTCTGCTGTTTCTTTGGGTTCTTCTCAGCATTTCTTGTGGGTTTTCCGGATGCACTAGAGAGGTAATCATCCATCATTTTGAGGCACAGAACACTTATATTGCAGAATCCAACAGCTTTAACCTTTAGTTTAGTGAAAAAATATTTTATTTAGGTCTCCGGGGTGCGGAGCTCGAGAAGTACACGTCCTACTTCTTAGCTGCTCATTAGCGCCCCTCCAGGAATACACTATTTTTAAGCAAAAAAGATGTTCCAGGACTAGAGGGAATGGGATGAAGTTGGAGGGAAGATGATTCAGAGGAAACATGAGGAAGAATTTCTTCACAGAATGGGTGGTGGACAAGTGGAACACCCTGCCAGAGGAACTGGTGGGGGCTGAAACAATCACAGGATTTAAGAATGCATGGGATAGACACAAAGGAATTCTGGAGGTCGAGGTAAGGGGCAACAGACTTCTAAGAAAACATAAAGTGAACTTGCAAGCTCAAATCGGCAGACTGGGTGGGCCGTAGGCCCTTATCTGTCGACACTGTCTATGTATCTATATATCTATGTACATATTCAGGTCCTTCAGCCTGTACTCATAGGACTTGTGATGCAATCCCTCTACCATCTTTGTTGCCCTCATCTGCACCTTCTCTACCCTGTCTGTGTCCTTACATAGGTAAGGTCTCCAGAACTGTACACTGTACTCCAGCTGGGACCTCACTAGTGTCTTGTATAGTGGAATTATGACCGCCCTTTTCCTGCCGGTGATGCCCCTGCCTATGCATCCCAGCATCCTATGTGCTTTATGTGCTGCCTTGTCACACTGTTTCCCTACCTTGAGGTCATCAGAGATGATAACCCCAAGGTCCTCTTCCTGCTTGGTGCATGCTATATCCTCATCCCTCCTCCCCCAACTGATATGTTGTTCCAGGGTTTTTGTGCCCCATATGCATTATCTTGCTATGTCTTTAAATGGAAGAGATTTTCCATCTAATGTCAGGGCAAGGAGCTTGATCCCCTTGCCTACCCAGTGGCTAGCATCTTGGAGTATCTCTGGTCCCTTTCCAAGCTCGAACTGTGAGTGATGACCTTTAAGATGTACCTGGCAGCTATCTCTGCTTACCAGGTATGGGCCAGTATGCCAATGGTGGCCCAGAAGAATGCAGTTGGGTGCTTTTTCAAGGACTTTGACCACTTGTCCCCTCTGGTGTGAGAGCCTCTTCATCCATGGGACTTACTGTTGGTCCTGGCTATGCTCATGGGCAAGCTGTTTGAGCTGATGCACAGGTGTGAGATGTCATGCCTGTTGTGGAAGATAGCCTTCTTGGTGGCCATTAAATCTGCCAGAAGGATTAGGGAGCCTCAGGAGCTTTTGGTGGGCTCTCCCTACCTAGTCTTCCACAGGGACAAGGTTGTTCTTCACACCAGTGATGCCCCTGCCTATGCATCCCAGCATCCTATTTGCTTTGCGTGCTGCCTTGTCACACTGTTTCCCTACCTTGAGGTCATCAGAGATGATAACCCCAAGGTCCCCTACTGCTAGTAGCTTGGCAGAAGACACCAGGAGGAAGGACTGCTGTGTGACTGGACTTCTCTACTGGGACTAAAAAAGTAGAACTCTTGTACTTGGACCTTTAATTTAGGGTAAAGAAAACAAACTAACAAAACAAAAAAAAAGTGAGTGCTTGTCTGAGTTAACTGAACTGAATAGTTATCTGAACAGTTATCTAGGTGTAAATCTTAAGTGATTGAAAGGACTTGATAGCTGTGCAGTTTAAATTACTTGTAGAAAGATCTAGTAAATAAGGGGAGTGGCTTAGCTAGAAGGAAGCTAAATTTAAAGACTGCTTTAGAAAGATTCTGCTAGTAGCTTGGCAGAAGACACCAGGAGGAAGGAGGAAGGACTGCTGTGTGACTGGACTTCTCTACTAGGACTATATTGCCCTCCTTCCCTCCCACCCAAAGCTATCTCTACTTTTATAGGCACAGGATTTGACTGACAACAGGCACTTCCTGTTTGGGAGCAGGAAGTGAGTGATCACAGAGCCACCAAAGACCCACCATCCTAGAAGGGCAAGAGTAGCACTCCAGCCCCCTCTAGCTGCTGGAGGTCTGCCTCCGAGCAAGTAAGGGGTCTAATGAGAAATATAGGATATTCTTGTCTCAGAACAGGACAATCAGGAGCTTAAAGGGCACACAGGCAGAAAGTAAGTAGAGAGAGAAGAAAAAAACAGAGGAAAGAGTAAGTATTCCAAACAGTTAAGGGGCCAGAAATAAGACATGATGGGAGTGGTGCAGTGCAGTGGCTGTGGAGCAGCAGTCTTCCAGGAGACGTTCTGGAGGATGCGGTGTTGTCCCATCTGCAGGCACCTCTCTGGGCTGAGGGAGGAGGTTGCTCATCTCCAGGCTGAGTTGGCCAGGATTTGTGGGACCTCCTCTTCCATCCAGGGACCACCAGTGCCACTGCTGTTGCCTCAGAGGTTGCCAAGAAAGAGGAGCGGTTGGACCACAGTGGGCTTAGGGAGGGTGAGGGTGGTGGAACAGAGGTGCATCCCTCCAGTTGTACCTCTCCACAATTCTTATGCCATTCTGGCAAAGTGTGGTTCCTCTATGGAGACACCTGCAGTGGAGACAAAGGAGGATTCTGGGAACCTCCACAAAGGAGACCCACAGGAGGGTGGCAGGGGACCCCACAGGGGAGGGAACAACTCCTGTTGGGGACTCCATTGTTAGGAAGGTAGAACTAGGGAGGAAGGGGAGAGGGAGGTAAGGTGCCTGCCTGCCTGGGCGCCATGGCTTGAGGGATAGGGAGCGAATCCTCAGGATTGCCGAGCAGCTGCACAGGGAGGGAGCTGGATGTCATTGTCCACCTAGGGACAAATGACCTGGCTAAGAAAGGATTAGAGAAGTGCAGGAAGAGTTTGTGGAATTGGGGAGGCCTTAGACAAGTAGCATGCACGGTAACCTTCTCGGAGGTGCTGCCCATCTATGGCATAGGAGAGGCTAGGTGTCCACACCACGGATTCAATCAGTGGTTGAAAAACTGGTGCAGGGCTCAGGGATTTGGCTTCATTGGGGACTGGGGGTCCACCTGGAGTGATGAAAGCCTATACTGGCATGATGGACTGCATCTGTCCAGGAGGGGAACCAGGTTCCTAGGTGATAGGTTTAAATGCTTCATTGGCAAGCTTTTAAACTAGCCAAGGGAGGCACTGGAAAGGAGTAGGAAATCCTAGTCCCCAAAAATCACGGTAGTAAGTGGGTAAACACCAAATATAGAGGTGTTGATAGGGAGAAGGGCAGGGTAAATGGGAAAGTGACAAAGGCAAGAGGGACAGGGATGGGGCAAAAGGAGTAAGGTCATCAGGAAATGGAGGGTAATGAGTACCAATGCCCGTAGTCTGGGCAACAAGCTCCCTGAGCTGCTGGCCTTGATGGAAGAGGGATGCCTAGATATCGTAGCAGTCACAGAAACATGGTACATAGAAAACCATGACTGGGATGTTAACATACCAGGGTAAATAACCTACAGAAGAGACAGGCAGGGGAGAAGAGGGGGAGGAGTAGCTCTCTATGTAAAGGAAGGGATAATAGCAACTGAACAAAAGAGTAAACAGAGGAGACGAGGCACTGTGGGTCACCTTGGAGACTGAAAAGGGCACCACAATCCGCACAGGGGTTGTGTACAGACCCCCATGTCATGGGAAGGGAATGGACAAGGATATGATAGAAGGCATTCTTAGGATGGCAGAGAAAGGGAAGATACTGTTGATGGGAGACCTGAATATGCCAGATGTTAACTGGAGCACATCTGCTGCAGCCACATCCAAGAGCAGGGCCATTCTCGATGTCCTACAGGTGGCAGGCTCAGACAGCTAGTTTCAGAACCCACTGTGAGGGAGCAATCTTAGACCTCATACTCTCAAATGGGGCAGTGAGAGGATCTCAGATCTAGAAGTGGTGCCATCTGGGAACAAGTGACCATCAAACAGTGTGGTTCACATTAAACTCAGCTACAGAGGCAAGCCATACAAAGTGAGGGTACTGGACTTCAGGAGGGCTGACTTTGGCAAGATGGAGAGTGCCTCAGAAAAGCACTAGCAAACAGGCTAGAAGGAGTGGTGGAGCAACAATGGGGAATCATCAAAACTGCCATCACAGAGGCAACAAGCCTTTGTGTGAAGCAAATAAACAAATCAAAATGAAAGAAAAAGCCGCTGTGGTTCTCAAAAAAGGTGGCTGGGAAAGTCAGGGAGAAAAAGATAGCATTCCAGAAGTATAAGGAAACACAGAAGGAGCAGGACAGACAGCTGTACCAGTTAAGGCAGAAGGAAGCAGGGAGGGAAGTCAGAATAGCAAAGGCCCAAACTGAGGAAAAGATAGCTAACTCTGTTAAGAAGGGGGATAAAACCTTTTATAGGTACATCAGCTAGCGTAGAAAGACAAAGGGAGGGATAGTGAGGCTGAATAGAATGAATGGTGGGTGGGCAGAGGGGGACAATGAAAAGCAGGGATACTGAATGAATATTTCTGCTCAGTATTCACAAAAGAGGAGGAGGAAGTGCCTAATCCAATTAACAGAAGCACTGTTGATAGGGGGTCGATCCCAGTCCTTTCACAGAAGAAAGGGTTCTGCAAGAACTCTAAAAACTGAAGGTGGACAAAGCAATGGGGCCTGATGGAATTCACCCCAGAATTCAAAAAGAATTAAGGGGGGAACTAGTGAAACCACTGACTACTCTTTTTAATAAATCATGGGAGGATGGTGTGGTACCCGAGGACTGGAGGAAGGCGGATGTGATTCCCCTTCACAAAAGTGGGACCAAGACAGAGGCAGGAAACTACAGACCTGTCAGTTTGACCTCTGTGGTAGGGAAAGTGATGGAGTCACTTCTGAAGGAAAGAACTGTTGAGTACCTAGAGGCCAGTGGGGCACAGGACCCACAGCAGCATGGTTTCACAGCGGGAAGGTCATGTCAGACGAATCTACTAGATTTCTTTGACTGGGTGACCAAAGTAGTAGACCAGGGAGGGGCTGTGGACATGGCCTACCTAGACTTTAGCAGGGCATTTGACACAGTCCCACACAAAAGATTAATAGTCAAATTAACCAGCCTGAGAATGGGTCCCAGGGTGGTAGTCTGGGTAAAACATTGGCTGGACAACAGGACACAGAAGGTAATTGTAAATGGAGTCCACTCTGAAGAAAGAGGGGTTACTAGTGGGGTACCGCAGGGTTCAGTACTGGGTCCAGTCCTTTTTAATGTCTTTATAAGTGACATTGCAGAGGGACTGGAAGGAAAAGTATGCCTCTTTGCAGATGACACAAAGATCTGCAACAGGGTTGATACACAAGGAGGCCTGGAAAGGATGAGAAGGAGTTGGCAAGGTTGGAGGAATGGTCGAAGTATGGCAGCTAGGATTCAACGTAAGAAGTACAAAATAATGCACCTGGGAAACAAGAATCCAGGGAAGAATACACAATGCGGGGAGGTAATAACAACAACAGAAGGAAAGGGACCTGGGGTAATCATATCAGATGACCTTAAGGTTAGCAAGCAATGTGAGAAGGCAGTAGGGAGGGTTGGGGTATACTGGGATGCATAGGAGAGGCATCACCAGCAGAAAACAGGAAGTTGTTACTCCTCTGTACAGACAGTTGGTGAGACCCCATCTGAGTACTGCTCCAGTTCTGAGACTCCATCTCCGCAAGGACATAGACAGGATAGAGGCAGTCCAGAGGAAGGCAACTAAAATGGTGCAGGGTCTACAAGAGAAGCCGACGAGGAGAGACTAAAGGAGCTTAATATGTATACCCTTGAGGAAAGAAGGGGGACATGATAGAAACTTTTAAGTACCTCAGTGGAATCAACAAAGTCCAAGAGGGTAGCATCTTTCAGAAAAGAGATGTGCAAGAACAAGGAGACACAATTTAAAGATAGAGGGACGCGGTTCAGGGCAATGTGAGGAAGTATTTTTCACAGAGAGGTAGTGGATGCATGGAACAGCCTTCCTGAGGAGGTTGTGGGGTCTAAAACTGTGGGAGAATTCAAGAATGCATGGACAGACATAAGGCAATTCTTGTGAGGGGTAGGAAGAAATAGGCTGTTGGTTAACTACGATCTGCGGCCTATCCTGTAGGTAGGGAAATGGGCAGACTAGATGGGCCAAGCGGTCCTTATCTGCCGTCAAAGTCTGTTTCTAACCCACAGTTCCTTCTGAAGGTGGTTTCAGAGTTTCACCTTAACTAGGTGATTAACTTGCTGGTATACTTTAGTAACCCTTCTTTAGAGGCCAACTGCAAGCTCTATAACCTAGACTTGAGGAGGGTGCTGTCATATTATGTAGAGCATATGGGTGAAGTTGAGGTCAGGCTTGCCAGCTGTTCATCACTTATACTGAAGAAGCCACACCTGGCAGACCGGCAGCAAAGTAGACGATTGCAAGGTGGATCACATCTTGCATTGACCTCGGCTATAAGTTGGCTGGTCTGGAGCCTCCCGAAGGGATCAGGGCTCATTCCACCAGACATACCACTGCCTCAGTGGCTGCTTCCAGGGATGTGCCCATACAGGAGATCTGTAGGGCCGCTAACAGGAAGTCAGCTCACACCTTCGTTTCCCACTAGTACATTGTCCGTGAGTAAAGCCGGGATGCGCATTTTGGGGCCTTGGTTCTTCAATCTCTGTTCCCCAAGGTGTGTTCCTTGTCTCCACCTTCCAGAGAACTGCTTGGAGTATGTCAGAGTGTGGATAGCGTAGCCGTTCCATGTCCCTAGAAGAATAGATTACTCACCTATAACTGTAGTTCTAGGAGTGGTATATGGTACACATTCACACAACCCACCTGGCCTCCCCTGGCAAGTGGCACAAAATTTTGTTTCTAGCATGCAAGATCTGACATCACAAGTTGGAGTCAGGGAATATATCTGCTCAGGTGTTTGGAGGAGCTTAGCTTAAAGATGTCAGGCCAGTCATCGCCTTCCAGTGGAACTGCCAGAGTGCGAATGTGTACCATATACTACTCCTTAGATGATAACATGGTCTGTGACATTTGACCTTGATATACCTTTCTTTTGGTGGAACTCTGTTGTCTTTATATGGTTCCGTGCTGATTTTTAAAAAGCAGTTAAGGCCAATGGGATTTTTAACAATTTTTTAATTGTTTTTTTTATACATGATCTAGACTTTAAAGTGTAATCTTTCAAACCAACTGTTATCTTTCTGATGAAGGATTCTATGTAATCCAAAAGCTCAAGCACCTATTTCCTTTTGTAACATCTATGGTGGTCCAATAAAGGTATCAAATCATCTCTTTTTTTCTGGATCTTTTGTCACAAGGACCAATACGGCAACAAAACTAATTTTCTGTGATAATGGGCGTGTAACCTATTCTTCCCCAAAATTATGTTATATTTAACAATTTGCTTATTCCATGATTTTTTTTCAAAAGTTAGAGATATCTTCTTTATCTTGATATGAAATTATCTGTAAATAAGCTTGACAACCTTACAAAAATCTTTCACAACAATACCTTTGGTCTTTGTCATGCAGCGGTAGGGCTTCTGCCTGTGACACCAACACCCTGGGTTAGGGAACGGACCTGTGGAGTAGGAGGACCAGCCCGTGGGAGGAGAATTGAGTGGCCCATTGACTGCTCTCCTCTGAGGGGGAGGGTGGGTTAGCGTTTGGCACTTGATTGACCCCTAGCAGAGGATTAGGGGAACGGTGACTGCAGCTGAGCAGTTGGGGAGGTGTGTTGGATGTCAGCACTTTGGTGCTCCACGTTATAGCATGCCACACCTCCTAGGGACCAAACAGCAAGAAAATGCTGGCTCGGCTGATGACACCCCACTTCCCGGTCCCGCTGCATCTGCCACAACCCTTAGTTGGTGACCGAGTCCAGTCCTCAGTTGGGAATGGCCTGACCCAGTGGCTGTGCCCGGGGGGGGGGGTGGTAAGCCAGGGAGGAACACTGGCAGTAGCATGCCTGCTGGAAACGTTCATGTCAGTGCAGTCAGGGGAGTGCCTACTTCGTGGCCTCACCCTGGGGGGGGGGGCAAGCCTGGGAGGATCACCAGCTGAAGGTAAGTCCCAGGGGTAGGTGGGAACTGGGAACTGGGGAAGCTGAGGCTGAGCCATGGGGGCAAGAGGCACCAAAAAAAAAATCTTTGGTCTTTGGTCTTTGCCATTTCATATTTTATCATTATGATTTTATTATTCAAAGTGTCTCATAAGTAAATATGCTTTGTTGGGGGGGGGGGATAGGTCAAGGTATTTACTTCAATCACAAAGCAATCCATGCATTAAATACAGTAGATCAGTACAGAATAGGATGTTGTAGCTTCATGACTGTGATGCATCAAATATTTCAAGCAAATGGTGGGACCTATAGTATGGAATCAAAGGAAACTGATAGGCTGGCGGGGATAGCAATCAAAAGTTTTTGAGGATCTCCTTGGCTCAAAAAGAAGAATGATTGTTTTTTACTTGTCTTGTAGCCAAATCAGTCCTGCTACAGTATACAATTATTGGAACTTGGGATTCTTGAGATCATTCCTTCCTAAGCATTCATTTTTGGAATTTCTTTCCACTGCACTGTGATCTGTCAGAGTAAATGTATCCTATCTTTTCAGTTTCTGCTTTGTTCCCCTATGTTTGGCTACTTGTCCTGCTCTCTCCATCTGGCCACTTCTGCCCCACCTATTGCCCATTGGAGCACCGGCCCTGCACCTGCTAACTACCTTTCCAGACTGACACCCTACACTTGTTTAACCCATGAGTAAACAGCACCCTGCAGCCAACTCCATGGCGCTGAGTGAAGGGGTTCACTTGGCATGCTGGTGACCAGGGTTCATGCCCCGAGCCCAGGTGCCAGGAGCAGAGACCGGCAGGGAGGGGTTCTATAACCGGGTCCTGTTATGAAGTGAAATATCAAGAAATTACAAGATGCCCCACCCCCCACACTTTTCAATTTTCACTCTATCTTGTCTGCTTCTATATTCGTATCTATCCTAATTTTCTTGTCAGGGTGGCCAACCTGGCAATCTTTAAACCTTTCTTTACTGTCTCTGATTATCTTTAAAACAATCTGGCATCCAAATCTTGATAAGCTGAAAAGCAGTTGTTTAATTATGGAATAGGCCTTTAATAAAGAGTATATGCCTTAAGTATCTAACCCAGCAAAAGTATTGTTGAAAGTAAGGGAAACAATATTATTAAGAGCTTCCCTGCTCTCTCTTTAAAGGGCTATTTATAGTTTTGTTTTTTGTGTACACTCACAGGAATAAATGTACACAGGCTATCCCATCTTAGTGCTGCATTAAAAGAAACGAATGTAGAAATAGAACATAGTTCTCTGCTTGGAGACCTTGGCTAAAGCCCTGTGTCCTAGATAAATAACAAAATGGAGCTATGGTCTCTTGAAATGAAGACCCCTAATAAATAGAAGGCTGGGTGGTAAAACAAGCAGTCAGCTGAAATTCTAGCTGTCAGGAATTTTATAAAAAACAAGCATTATGCAGCACATATAAAGAAAATATGTTACAGGAGACTACTGCGTAAAAATATTTACTAGAATTGTCTAAAATAAATGCATGTTTACTTTCTGACAATTACATTTAAAAGTAAATAGAATCCTGAAACCTTGCAAGGAAGACAGATAGGGAGCGCGCCCCTCATCTGTTTTTCCTTGCCAAGGCTGCGATTTTATTTCAATCTTTAACAAGTGTTTCTTTTCTGTATTAAAAAATGCATGTGTACCTGAATGTCACGCTTTTTCTGCTGAGGTCCTGCTATAGGGATGGCAACCTACAAGATGGCTGCCTTTATAGTATTCAGGTAAAGTGATGTCACAATAGGGGAGGGGCTCAGATCAAGACACACCCCTTCTGGAAAGTATATAAACCCTCCACTAGGAGACCTGTTTAGATAGAGAGAGGGGAGAGTCAGTATTTGGCTGACCACAGAGCAAGAAGTGTGTGTGTGTGTGTGTGTGTGTGTGTGTGTGTGTGTGTGTGTGTGTGTGTGTGTGTGTGTGTGTGTGTGTGTGTCTGTCTGTGTGTGTGTCTGTCTCTGTGTGTGTGTCTCTGTGTGTCTCTGTGTGTGTGTGTCTCTGTGTGTGTGTGTGTGTGTGTGTGTGTGTGTCTCTGTGTGTGTGTGTGTGTGTGTGTGTGTGTGTGTGTGTCTGTGTGTGTGTGTGTGTGTGTGTGTGTGTGTGTGTCTCTGTGTGTGTCTGTGTGTGTGTGTGTGTGTGTGTGTGTGTCTCTGTGTGTGTGTGTGTGTCTGTGTGTGTGTCTCTGTGTGTGTCTCTGTGTGTGTGTGTGTCTCTGTGTGTGTGTCTCTGTGTGTGTCTCTGTGTGTGTGTGTCTCTGTGTGTGTGTCTCTGTGTGTGTCTGTGTGTTCTCTGTGTGTGTGTGTCTCTGTGTGTGTCTCTGTGTGTGTGTGTGTGTGTGTGTGTGTGTGTGTGTGTGTGTGTGTGTGTGTGTGTCTCTATGTGTGTGTGTGTGTGTCTCTGTGTGTGTCTCTATGTGTGTGTGTGTGTGTGTGTGTCTCTCTGTGTGTGTCTCTATGTGTGTGTGTGTCTCTCTCTGTGTGTCTCTCTGTGTGTGTGTCTCTCTCTGTGTGTCTCTCTGTGTGTGTGTGTCTGTGTGTGTGTGTCTGTGTGTGTGTCTGTGTGTGTGTCTGTGTGTGTGTCTGTGTGTGTGTCTGTCTGTGGGTGTCTCCACACAAAGTGCTGTTCAGACAAAAGGAAAGGAAAAGGCAATTCAGGAGTCTGTGGAAGAAATATTTCCTGTTGTTTTTGGGTGTGAAGACTAACACCAATTTTTTTTCCCCCTTTCTGTGAACTTTAAGTTAAGAATATTGTTTGTTTGTTTGTTTGTTTTTGGAAATAAATTGACAAACGCATACCTTTGCCTTTTTTATGCATCTTAAACCTTTGGTCTGGACATCTGTTATTTCCCACGCTTCTACAGGTTCCATAAGCGTTCATTGGATGCTTCCCTCCGGTGGGGTGGGTTCTGCCTGGGGACCTGCGGGTGGATTGGGAGCATGCTTGGGGGACATGCTGCCTCGACATGCCCCCCCCATATGCCTCCACCCCAGGATGCCCCTGCGCTCATGCAAGGCTGAGAACTGCTGTGGGTGGGTCAACGAAAAGCTGGAAAATGCTCCTTACTAACTGGATGACAAGCACCCTGGCTCCTGCCATCCAAAGCCCCGGAGCCAGCCCAGATCCAGCCGAGCAGCACCCGAGATGTGTAGTCGGCCGTTGAGGCCATTTCCTCCTGGAAGAGAGGAACCCTCCTGGCAGAGGGATATGCCAGGCTACTTGAGGTAGGCTGCAATTGGGAGCTGGTGGAGGTGGCAGGAGGTTTGAGGGTGGTGGGACTGGCGCTCTGAAGGAGTGGCCAGTCGGGGTGTGTGGGAGGTGCATTAAAAAACAAAACAAAACAAAAAAAACACCCTTCCCCAGCAGCAGAGGATGCCAAAGTCCCTTCTGACCCAGGAAGATTCCATGTTTGTCATGGTTGGGGGGGGCTGAAAGTGGTGATGAGACTTGATGTGGGAAATAGGGCTAGTCATCGTTCATGTTGACGGGTGCTTTGAACCCATTAGGTCCAGGGAGCAGAGATTGGGCCACATCGCAAACCTGAGTCTCCAGCATGGGAGCCCCAAATACTCCACAGTACTTCTGGGCTGGTAGGATGGGTCATATCTTTTTTTTACATAGACATTTTCTACCTGGCCCCAGTGTTGGCTACCCTCTTCAGGCCTTAGACAGCCACTCAGCCCCATTGAACAGTAGCTCCCTATCATTGCAGTTCCATGGGCAGTAGGATCCATGATGTGTTGTCTGAGTGTACCCAGGATGAGGGCACCATGGGTTTTGATTCTTCCCATTGTTGAACAGTAGTTCCATCTATCATTCTCCACCCATGTGATGGTGCTGTGTGTTATGAGTTGGCTTTGGACATCACAGCTAACCCTGGGGGGAACAAGCTATCTGCCCCTTCACAGGGCTTGCTGTGGCACCAGAAGCCGTGCCATATACTCCCCTGGCTGGGAAGCACTGCCAGCAGCAGCAGTGCTATTTCCTAGCCTGGCCAGCCACCCTGTGGGACCAGAGTCTGCTCTTGAATCCATCTCTCTGCCATAAAAGTACATATGCTAATGGAAACCGGATGGATTCTCTTAAATGCATCAATGTGTTGTACTGTGAATGTGAAATATTTTATCAAAACTTTTCAAATCAAAAATAAAAGCGGGGTTATTATATAATGAAGTTATTAACAGTCTATCTAGTTATTTGGATACATTAACAGAGTCCTGGTTAAAGGAATTGGATGTTAGCTTGTCAGAAACAATGTAAATAAATGCATGATTGCAGGATGCCTACAACAAGCACATTGCTTCAGTACAGAATTGTACATCATCGGTAAAGGTTCACTCTGGTGCTATTTAAAATGGGAACATTAAAATTCTGATAAACATTGGAGATGTAAAACATTAGGTCAGTCTGACTGACATATTTATGATTGTATCCCAGACTACTGAAATATTATAGAAGGGATATACAATGGGAGCTGTCAGATAAATGATTTCTCTACACCAGTGCTGTTTGACCGCGAGTAACCTTACTAGTGGCATAAGCCACGAGTGAGGTGTCTGAGGTCAAACAGCACAAGTGTAGATAAATCATTTATCTGACAGCTCACCACTGAATATTTCATTTATGCAATAGGGATGCTTTCTATTAGTGCAGAGAGTTGCTTTTGATTGCTTATCTTTTTTGCATATGTTTGTCAAAAAAGTGAACCAAAAATTTCGTTTTCTGCTCTTTTTAGCTATTTATTTTTTTTGTTATTTATTTATCCTCCTGTGGCTGCCTCACTGCACCTCCCCGTTGGTTTCTCGCATCCTGTCACTGGGGATCCGGCAGCCGTCCATCTCATCTGGGACTGCTGGCACCCTATAGCCCCTGCAGCTTGCCCCCCACAGTGGGGTGGCAGGGAGCCCCCTAACTCCCCACCCCCAACCAGTACGGATCCAGCTCGGGAGCCAGCATCCCGATGAACACTTGCGGATGGCCATCAAGCCACGGGAGGCACCACGTTTCCCTGTTTCTGAGATTCCCTGAGTTGGTGGGCGTGCAATGATGCCAGTGGTCATGAGTGTGCACGTGTCTGCATGCACCCCCATCCTAGCATCTACCCCCGACTCCTCCCATAAGTACGGTGTGCATCTCCACCCCCCCGCTTCTGCCAGGGGGCAGTCAGGCACCGACCATCGTGGCCCCTCTTTCCCAGAGAGGGAGAGCAGTCCATTGGACACTCAATCCCTCTCCTCCCTTGCCAGCTCCCGGTGATCCATGCTCACTCCTGAACCTGGGTCATCGGCATGGTGTGAGGTACTGCAACCAGCGCCTCTGCCCTCAGCACTACCGGGCTGACCTGTTTTTAGCTAATTATAAAAAAATCTATAAGGTATCCATAAATGAAACACCATTCACTTTGTAGATAATTTTGTGCTGAACAACTTTGATGCTCACAGTACCATGCTATCGTTTTTTGTTTTAAAGTTATTTGAATTTGAATATGGGTAGTACTGCTACTGAGGATCAACATTCTAAATGAGTTCCGGAGTGATTGTGACATAGCTACTATATGGATACATTTTATTTATTCAACGGCTGTGAAGATAAATGGATTTATTCAATGAGTTCTGAGCCCACTTCTATTGCATAAATACACATATATATTTATGCAATGGGGTAGAGATAAACAGAGTGTGATAAATCTGTTTATCTGAGTAACTGTGTGTGATGCTTGGCCAGCTGGTTATGATTGTTGTAGGACATTTGTAATCTAAAAATATAGTGTGTGAGTCTGTGCTCCATGGGTGCCCCCCCCCAGGTTTCAGTTACAGGAACTGACCAGGAGATCTCTGTAATGTAATTAATTTCCTTGAGAAATTGCATTTTTTGGCCTTTATTATGACCTCCTGCCTCTGAAGCTGGGAAACTAAAATATACATTTTATGACTTCAGAAACAGGACATCATTTAGCTGATTCTTGTTGGCTATATAGCACCTAAGCAGAGTTATAAAACCCTTTGATATGCCTTGGGAATAGGAACTGCTCAAGATCAAAGAGAAAATGTTTAATTAAGGAGTCATATTTAGGAAGTGGAATTTTTGCTGATGTCAACTTATTTAATATACCTCCTGCTATGACATCCTGTTTCTAATTTTTTATATTCTAAAAGGAGGAGCTAGATGACTCACAGAAGCGGTGTGGAGAGACACCGTTTAAACTAATACTTGTGTCTGATCTGTTTGATATTCCATCTTGGGACTGTAGAGAGACAGTTCTCTGATAAGCACTTAGAGGTAATACATTAGATAGAAACGATCTAAGTGTACTTTGGTAGGAGTTTGTTTGTAGGTTTTCCTTGTTTTCTTTATGTGATTGTATGCTATTTGATATAGTGTTCTGTGTTTACATTTTACATATTTGTATCCATTTTAGTAAACCTTTTATTTAAGAGACTGCCTGTGTGTCTTCCAAGTTCTTTTTGCATGTGATGTATACGTGGTTAAGTTTGACAACTATTCAAAAGCTTGATGGTGTTACTAAACTGGGAAAAGGTAAGAATATACTGTACCTAAGGTCCTTTATAGCGTTTTAATTTTGGATACCTGGTTAGGTGCCCTTAGGGGAAAGATATATTGCATCCCCCCAAAGAGAGTATTATCTGAGCCTGTACATTTGGGTATGCTAGCATAAGGTTCACAGTTTGAATCCCCCAGAACTTGAGACTAAAGGTGATTCAGACCCACAAGCAGACAGGAGGGTTACCCTGTCTGTTACCTGTTCACATTACTGCACTCAGAGGTTGGCACTGTGGGAGCAGAGGGCCTGACCTGCTGAATGTGTTTGTGACACTGTGTACATAAATTTCATTTATATATACAGTGCTTATGTCATCAACTGTTTATCCACACAGTGCTTATGTCATCAGCCATTTATCTATACAGTATGTAACACAGCACTGGGTAAAGTTGTGGAAGGGCGTTACCTTCCAGCACGTATCTTCCATTTTTCTCTCTGCCAGGACTACAAAGTGTGGTGCATACACTACAAGTCCCAGAAGGCATTGCACCACAACTTCACAGAGCTAAGTGCTTGATTAAGAGCAGGTGCAGGAGAGTGATTGCCTGCATAAAAGAGAGGCTCAAACAATTGCTTGTGTCTCAGTACCTGATTAGGAACAGACGTGGAGCCTGGCTGGAGAACACTTGCAGAAGGATTTTACTTTGGAGAGAGAGAACTTTGAATCAACTGACTGCCTGGTTTGGAACTTTTGTTTGGCCTTCAACAATGAATTGGATTTTTACTTTGGAAAGAGAGAACTCTGAAACAATTGACTGTCTGGTTTGGAACCTTTGGTTTGGCCTGCAAGAATGAATTGAATTCTGACTTTGGACTGGCTGAAAACCTGAGACTGGTAAATAATTTTCCTTTGAAACATAGAACAAGAGACTATGTACTGATTTTGTTTGTATGTCCGAGGAAACAGCTTAGCTACCTGGGTTATAGAGAGGGAACAAAAGTTCACTGTGTAGTTAGCGCTCAACAAAGAGCTAGGTATTATTTTCTGTTGTTTTATTTTCAACCTGTGTTATGTTTGAATGCACCTCTCACAGTAATCTTACCAATAAATGCACAGTCAGTCTGTTGTGTTAAGCTGCACATCCTGGGCTGTGGTACAAAGTGTGCCTATATCCCCCACCTACAAGATCCCAGGGTAACACAACCCCCCCTTGTGTTACAAGTGCTTATGTTATTTAGAATGTTCGGCATCAGTAGCAGTATTAACCATATTCAAATGCAAATAACTTTAAAACGAAAAATGATAACATGGTACTGTGAGCATGAAAGTTGTTCAGCACAGAAATATCTACAAAATGAGTGGTGTTTCATTTCTTGATACCTTTTTAGATTTTTTGATAATTAGCAAAAACACAGCAGAAAATTGATTTTTTCCCCATTTTGTCAGTAAAGAAATGTAAGTAAATTTAAAATTAAAAATGATAGTGTAGGCCGGCCCGGTGGCGCTGAGGGTTGGGGCACTGGTTGCTACACCTCGCGCCACGCCGGCGACCCGTGTTCGGGAACGAGCACAGGTTGCCAGGGGTCGGCGGGGAGGAGATGGATTGAGCGTCCGGAGGACTGCTCTCCATCTCCGGGGTGGGGGGATTTAGGCTGCTGGTGCTTGCCTGACCCCTAGCGGAGGCTGGGGATCAACAGCACGCAGCCGCAAAGAGGGGAGGCGAGACGTGGCAGACGCTTGACTAGTGCGCGCACGGGAGTGTGCGTGCACTCAGTCGCTGGCATCATTGCATGCCATGCCCGCCTGGGAAAGAAAATTGAGAAAAGAAATGGAGCCCGGCAGCACGATGTCATTCCCCGACGCCATTCCCGGAGGATGCCTTCCTGGCATGGACCCGTTCGGGTGGGTTGAGTCGCTCCCCACCATCCTGCCGCGAAGGCTAAGTCGCGGGGTGCGGAAGGGAGGGGGTCTCATGTCCAGGGATGGCGCCGGAGGAACGGAGGAGTGCGTGGGGGGGGCCGGAGCTCCTGTGGAGAGAAATAACATCCGTAAAAAAAAAATAAAAAATGATAGTGTAATCCCTTGTTACCCGGGGTTACTAGAATCCCAGTAAGACCTAGTGGTAGGCAAGGAAGGCAGCTTGTGAAACTTCCAGTTAAATGGGTTTCACACTGTCTCACTCTGTTCTCCGTCTCAGCTGAGACTGAGAGATGACATCACCAATAGAACTGTCGCAGCTGCATAAGCCACATTGGAATCTGCAGCAAAGGGAGTGAGATAGAATGCTGGGAGTTTTCAAAGTCAGTCTCCTGTTTGTTGGCAAACAAGAAGGTTCAGTCTGCAGTTTGGTTTTCAGTGTCCACTTTCAAGTGGTGGAGACCGCTGTCCAGGTCTCAGTGCCCCCTCCCTCCGGGGGGGGGTATAGAAAGTAAAGTATCCCCATGTAGATTCCAGGGGCAATCCCCTAATTTCTGTTAAAGAAAGAAAGCTGCCTTTTACAGTTTCGGTTTGTGCTTGAAAAGTGGAAAAAGTTGTATTTCGCCTGTGGGGCACCTGCAACGAAAGGGTGAGTGTTGCTCTAATATGAGAGGGCAAAAATGTGTTTCTTCAGCCTGGGAAATGTGAAGAAATCTGGGATTTGGACTACTATTTGGGAGGTCTATAGTACTAGGACAAACAAATATAGTAGGTTCAAAAGCTAAAGTGCTGTGTGGATTCAAGTAATGTTGTAGAAGGGGTGCGACAGTTCATCCACCGTTTAATCTACAGTCCGAAGTTTCAGTTTGTCCAGAGAAATGGCCGGGTATGGGCTGTGGGAGCTGGAGGTGGGAACACCCCCCATCTTTAGTAACCAGGTCCACCTCTACGGATTTCTGCTGTGATTGCTACTTGCCTCATGCGCTTGGCCAGTGATGAGGTAGGTACCCAGACGTGGGTCGCAAATGGGAAAATCTCTCTAGGAGTCGCAGACTCTAAGCGGTGTGGGGAGCCACAATGTGGGTAAAGAATTCTCTTTGAGATGGGAGTCAGAAGAAGTAAGAAGAAAATCTCTCTAGGGGTCGCAGACTCTAAGTGGTGTGGGGAGCCACAACAAGTAAAATGAGTTCATTCTTCCAATGAACCGCCAGTCAAGTGGCCAGCAGGGGAGCCGGGCCAGTCGGGCTGTGTATCCAAAGTGCATGCAAGTCCGGGCTGTGTGCCTGGTGGGTCCAGAGCCTGAAAACAGTAGAATTGGTCCATTCTTCAAGTGGACCGCCTTGTAGTCTCTAATCTGCATTATCAATAAACGTAGCCCCATGGGGGTCCATCTATGCTTTGTTGTGTTCAGCTAGTTGTGAATAAAAGCCACACTGAAAAATCCCATTCCTGGTTCTGGACATTACAGTTATTGCTTCCTGTGTTTGGATTTACTTGGGTGCCCCTGTGCGAAGTATGAAACCTAGGTCCCCTTGTGCCAGGTAACCTCACCCTCCCAAACCCAGGTCCCCACCAGGTATTGCTGCCAGCGCCAACAGCATGCCACCTGTCGCTTTGGCAAAAAGGCAGGGGTTGGGGTTACAAAAATGGAGGCACCGCTTTGGATTTGTTCAGGAAGGAAGGTGCTTGGGCAAGGGGGTTAGCGTTTTGGCTATCTGGCAGTGGGTAGCCAAAAAAGCTGAAGCAATTTCTCTAGTGTGTTGCTGTGTGCTGTGAATCTTGTGCTACTGTTTAAAAAATGCCAACTGTTTACCAAGGAGCTGTAAAGCCAAAGAGTGTGCCCTTGTCCTGCATCATCAAAATTGTTTACAGCGTTTTGTCAACTTTTAAAGTGAATTCTGTGAGGAAAAGTGTGGAAAACTAGGGGTAGCAACAGAGAAATTATGCCCTGGACATTTGAAATGCTTGTAAAATGAATTGTATGAGGAAAAGTGTGGAAGACTAGGGGTAGCAACAGAGAAATTATGCCCTGGACGTTGGAAATGCTTTTAAAATGAGTTCTGTGAAGGGAAGTGTGGAAAACTAGGGGTAGCAACAGAGAAATTATGCCCTGGACGTTGGAAATGCTTTCTGTGTAAATGGCGAGACTGCAGGGTCAATGGCAATGTTACATGGTTGAAATGGGCTCCCGCCATGGAGTCAGTTGAAAAAAAAAAAAAGTGCATTTTACAGTTTAAATTTGCCTGCTCGACGATCGCCGTGAGGAGAGGAGCCCTCGCGAGGAAGAAGAGGCTCATTTGCATGGCATTGTGTGGTTGGTCAGATTGCCATTGGTCCGCCCCTCAGACAGCTCTTCAGAGACTGCCTCAGCATTCGAGAGGGAGACAGAGTGTAGTGCGTGTACTGGCAGTGGAAGAGCGTCACGGAGGATTCAAAGCGCTGTAAACAGTAAAAAAAATAGACTTTTAAGTTTAAAATCGGGCTCAACCCGCAAATCGATCGTGGAAATAGCGAGTTTGGTGTTGAAAATGACGATCACTGAGATTGCCCACCCGTTTGTGTACAGAGGCCTTAAAAAACTGGCTGCAGGCCATTTTACCCCATCGCAGCAAATTGCTACTAATAACAGTGAGTAAACACCCCAAAAACTGCTCAAACAGTGATTTTCAGTAATGCCATATAAAATGTGTGTGCAGCAGTGTAGTCGCTTTGCAAGTAATGACTGTGTGAAGTCCTGCCAGCAAGTGCAAGTCTGTAAAGCCATTGAATGTGTGCATGGAAGTGAAAATAGCCTCAGTTTAAAGTTTGCAGCCAGAGAGAGAGAGACTGTGGGTTGTAGCAAAATGCAACACTAGTAGAAGCAGGCAATCCTGTGCTGAAACCTGAAGCTTTTAAGGGACTGTGAGTCAGATGAATGTTACCAGCTTGTAAAAAGTCCAAGGAAAATCCTGTAAATGTGTGTAAAGTCAGAACAGAGCAAGTTGTGCAGTTAGAGTAAAAGTTATCAGTAGCTGGTGTAAATCGGGTGCGCAGTGGCTTGACCCAGATTCTAAATGTTGATGAATAGGAGTGCTGCCGCCGCCATTACAGGGTGGGGTAGTAAAGTAAACACAGCAGCAGAAGAGCCATTTTAAAGCTACATAGTGTGTTCATTAAAGTGGGACTTTCAGTTACAGTGAACTTTTGTTTATTTTTCTGCAGTTATGGCCTCAGGACTAGCTCGTTACCCGGATCATGCCCGGGTTGCAGTAACAGCAGCAGTAAATAGACTGTGGTGCTATGGAGGGCAACTGCCTCCTGATGTGGCAATTCCTAATTATCCAGTGCGTGTATGCCAAATATGCTTGAGTGCTGGAAGGGACGTCTTCATGATTCCTCACTGTGCTGGATGCCTTCAAAAATATGGCTTGTATAAAGCGCCTCCAATTCGTTTGGCCCCCACATGGACAAAAATTCAGGAATCTGCAGTTGGCAGCACACAGCACCAGGCGGAGCCTGTGGAGGAAGGTCCCTCGGGGGAGTGTGGCACAAAGCTAGAGGGTGCAGAATTAGAGACTGAACCAGAAGTTGAAGTTTTGGATGCTGGATCTCAGAAAAGAAAGTTCGGATAAAGCATCAATAGACCCCTGGGTGGGGGGCCCTAGCCCAAGTCTCATAGGTGAAGATGAGATGCGGGAGGCCTTTGAATGGGAGGTGTCGACCTCTGTGCCTAGTGATGAATGGATAGTCTCAGGAGTGAGAACGACTGCTCACTCCTGGGCTCAGATCCTCAGTGAAGAGGAAGATGAGGGGAACCTATGTGGCCTTGTGAGAAAGAAACGGGTACACAGCCTCAAGATCTTGCCTCGGAGGAATGTGTTGAAGAAGGTGGTGATGCCACTGCCCTGGCTTTACAAGAGGAAGAAGTCAGGGATTCGTTTTTAATTTCCTTGAGAATGTGAAGCTGGCAGAACCAGGACTGGCCACCCCCCAAGCCAGGCCAGTGGTCTCAGATTGACCAAAGCAAGTAAAGAGGAGAGACTGGTTCGTAGAAAGGCAAATGAGATCTATGGAATGACCTTTCCTACCTTTCCTCGGAAAGTCTGGGAGGAGATTGAGGACTGCAGGAAATCCTGGATCTGGGATGAAGCAATGAAAAGTGTGCATCCTGGTGCCAACCAGCATGTAAAGAATAGACTGTTCCACGAAAAGTATACCCAGTGGAAGAGAGGCAGGACACTGTTTATGGACAGAGTGAGAATAGTGGACAGAGGGGGACGTGAAATCTCCCACTGTGTGAGTTATGTGCGCCCAGATGGGGTAATAATTCAAGCCCCTGACCCCTGGTACTATTGGCCTCAGTGCAAGGACCTCCCAGCAATTAAGCCCGTGCCTACAAAATGGAGAGCCGAGCAGTGGTAGTCAATACTGCCACACCAGACTGTGAAGTGCCCTTATTGATCCGCCAATATAAATAACCGGGATTCAGGTGCTTCACATTCATCAGTCTACAGTGTACTGTCCTGTGCAGCAGCCATCCACTGGCCCACCAGATGACTTCAGATCCAGAGGGGACACCAGCCCAGCTATTTCCTTTTCATCGCCTGGTAGTCAGATGACGTCGGACCAGCTGTTTTTCTTTTTGTTCCTGTCCTAAGGTTCCTTCTCCAGAGATGACATCAGCCCAGCTGTTTCCAGATATGCCCGCCTGTGGTTCCCAGAAGATGTCCGCCCAGCTGTATCAGAAGAAATGCTGCCAGGGAGAGTCTTCGGCCGGGTGCAGGTTCGTGCAGATTCTTGTACTACAAATGGCTGGTAAGTCCGAACCTTTTCTATCTTTATGACAATGCAGTACACACCCTACACTATAGACTTCAAAAATGTGTGAACTGTCCGCAAAGACTCTCCCCTTTGGGACTTTGGCCTGTTAAGAACTGTGCTTCACCGGGCTCCGGCCCAGGAGAGACTCTTTATTGGACTAGCCTTCTGGCCTTGTGGTCACTAGTTGGGACTTTTAGGGCACTCCATCCCCCAAATGTGTATTGTAAATAATGTCATTATTGTATTCTAATGTAAATACTATTTTTCTACCTTTTTCTAAAAAATCTTTTTGGGATTGTTCAGTGTTTTTTTATGGTAACGGTGTTTAGGTAGACTGTGTATGCAGATTAGGAGCGTGTGTTTTGTCTTTCTTTTTCTTACAGGTGTTCCTGGGAAGACAGAAGAGAAGACAAGAAGAGGAGGAGGGGCTCATTGGAGTTCCTCGTCATTGCTTTATTGTGTAGAAATTTAAAGTACTGTGGTGTTATTGTTATGGTTGTTACTGTATTAACCCTTTCCTTCCACAGGTGTGGTTGTGGGGGTAGGGAGGAGGCAGTAAATTGGTATTTTAATGGTGTGGTTGCAGGTTGCCCAAGGTCGGGGAGGTCCCTGGGTTTTTTTTTTGTTTTGGGAATATTATGTTAGAGGCAGATAGGTTTTCCCTAGAGGGTTAGGGGGATGGACAGGCTGTGGCCCTGACCTGCAGTAGGGACCGAAGTGCTGATCTTTCAGGGCTATGCTGTGGACGGTTCTACCAGAGCCACTGGGTGTCCATAGTAAGTGGATAGTGTAGAGGCTGATATGTCAGCTACAGGCCTCTAGGCCCTCAGTGTTGCCTGCCTGTGCTTGCACATGGTAGGAGGGGACCTGATCACCCCCCTCCGCAGGTAGCACATAGGGTGGGATGGCCTAAGGCTGGGTGCATAATGACTGGGGATGGTCATTTTCCTGGTCAAGGGCGAGTGTAACCCCTTGTTACATGGGGTTACTAGAATCCCAGTAAGACCTAATGGTAGGCAGGGAAGGCAGCTTGTGAAACTCCAGTTAAATGGATTTCACACAGTCTCACTCTGTTCTCAGTCTCAGCTGAGACTGAGAGATGACATCACCAATAGAACTGTCGCAGCTGCATAAGCCACATTGGAATCTGCAGCAGAGGGAGTGAGATAGAATGCTGGGAGTTTTCAAATTCAGTCTCCTGTTTGTTGGCAAACAAGAAGGTTCAGTCTGCAGTTTGGTTTTCAGTGTCCAGTTTCAAGTGGTGGAGACCGGTGTCCAGGTCTCAGTGCCACCTCCCTCCGGGGGCGGGGAGAGAAAGTAAAGTATCCCCATGTAGATTCCAGGGGCAATCCCCTAATTTCTGCTAAAGAAAGAAAGCTGCCTTTTACAGTTTCGGTTTGTGCTTGAAAAGTGGAAAAAGTTGTACTTCGCCTGTGGGGCACCTGCAACGAAAGGGTGAGTGTTGCTCTAATATGAGAGGGCAAAAAATGTGTTTCTTCAGCCTGGGAAATGTGAAGAAATCTGGGATTTGGACTACTATTTGGGAGGCCTATAGTACTAGGACAAACAAATGTAGTAGGTTCAAAAGCTAAAGTGCTGTGTGGATTCAAGTAATGTTGTAGAAGTGCGACAGTTCATCCACGTTTAATCTACAGTCCGAAGTTTCAGTTTGTCCAGAGAAATGGCGGGTATGGGCTGTGGGAGCTGGAGGTGGGAACACCCCCATCTTTAGTAACCAGGTCCACCTCTACGTTTCTGCTGTGATTGCTACTTGCCTTATGCGCTTGGCCAGTGATGAGGTAGGTACCCAGACGTGGGTCGCAAATGGGAAAATCTCTCTAGGAGTCACAGACTCTAAGTGGCGTGGGGAGCCACAACATGGGTAAAGAATTTTCTTTGTGAGATGGGAGTCGGAAGAAGTAAGAAGAAAATCTCTCTAGGGGTCGCAGACTCTAAGTGGTGTGGGGAGCCACAACAAGTAAAATGAGTTCATTCTTCCAATGAACCGCCAGTCAAGTGGCCAGCAGGGGAGCCGGGCCAGTCGCGCTGTGTATCCAAAGCGCATGCAAGTCCGGGCTGTGTGCCTGGTGGGTCCAGAGCCTGAAAACAGTAGAATTGGTCCATTCTTCAAGTGGACCGCCTTGTAGTCTCTAATCTGCATTATCAGTAAACGTAGCCCCATGGGGGTCCATCTATGCTTTGTTGTGTTCAGCTAGTTGTGAATAAAAGCCACACTGAAAATCCCATTCCTGGTTCTGGACATTACAGTTATTGCTTCCTGTGTTTGGATTTACTTGGGTGCCCTGTGCAGAGTAGCCAAACCTAGGTCCCCTTGTGCCAGGTAACCTCACCCTCCCCGAACCCAGGTCCCCACCAGGTATTGCTGCCAGCGCCAACAGCATGCCATCTGTCGTTTTGGCAAAAAGGCAGGGGTGGGGGTTACAATAGCATGGTACTGAGAGCATGAAGTTTATTCAGCACAGAAATATCTACAAAATGTGTGGTGTTTCATTTATAGATACTCTTTAATTGTTTCATAATTAGCGAAAAACAGCAGAAAATTCCATTTTTGTGCACTTTTTCGTTAAACAAATGCAAATAACTTAAAAACAAAAAAATGATAGTATGGTACTTTGGGCACAAAAGTTGTTCAGCATAAAAATATCTACAAAATGAGAGATGTTTCATTTCTAGATTCCTTTTAGATTTTCTATATTCAGCAAAAACTAGCAGAAAATTAAATTTTTATTCACTTTTTTGACTAACAAATGCCCCCTACAAAAGCAAAAACAAAAGAATTGCATAAATGGAATATGCAATGGAAAACTCATGTAATAAATGATTTATCTGCACTTGAGAAGTTTGACCTCGGACACCTCAGGAGTGGCTTATGCCACTCGTGAGGTTACCCGAGGTCAAACTGCTCTTGTGTAGATAAATCATTTATTACACTTGCTTCCATTGCATATCCCTTATATATGTACAGTTATTGTGTCTTATGTTTGTAAAAGAGCATTCTCTTCTTCTTTGGGTGAGAGAACCGTGAAACAAAGCTGAGCAGTACTGCCATACAACGGACTTCAGAATAAACTCGTATAAGCATAACAGACACAGGAACTGTACATATACACATAATGTAAAGCATATTGAAGAGTTTTTTATTATATTTCTTTATTCCGTATCACTGATGCTACCTCACTCTGCTCGTTTGCCCCTGCCCCAGCTATACCATTCTGGCACTTACATCCTCCATCCCAGGTCCCACACCAGAGATCCTGTGTGGATTCTTTCGGGGTTGGAGATAGGTCCCCTCAGATCCATCATTTAACTGCTCTTTCATCAGTTCCACAATTTACTGTATGTAACATATTGTTTGGCAGTTTTATTCTTAAGCATTATTATTTGTTTATTTTGATATACTTATTTCCATTCTATGTATTTTATGCACTGTATTTTGTATCTGTTCTCTCCTCCTCTCTTCCCCACCCCCCAGGATGCATCTGGAAATGAGCTGATACCAGTTCAGCATGTCTTTCCTGGTAAAACCTTAGAAACAAACAAACAAACAAATATGTGGGACAGAGGCTGGCCTATGGGTTCAGCGGGGACCAAGAGGCATCTTCATCATTCTGCCTCACTCTGGGGTTTTCTTCTTGGTTACACTCTACCATAGGATGCCAGCAGCAAAGGTGTCATGGGCCCATATTCACGTCGATGTGTGGCTTTGCATAGGGCCAGCTGGCATTCTTCTACCCACAAGCATCTCTGACTATACTGCCATCTGTTGTCACCCACGTGGAAGTATTGCTGTGGAGCCTGCTGCTCTGGCTCCCCAGAGGAGATGAGCTTCCTACTGTGTGGGAGGCTTGACCTTCCTCCCCTTGATGTCCGGTGCTCACATCTGAACCTGACTCACTGGCGTCGTGAGTGGTAATGCTACAGCTGAGCTGACAGGCCTGCCTAGATTTCTGTTTTTAAAAATGGAACATGACCTCAAAATCAAAATGTTTTACTTTAAATAAAATTAGAGAAACCTTCGCCTGGAAAATTGACTATGCCAACTGAACTTAGAACTTCATAATTTTAGAACTATTTGCATGAGGCAACTTTGTTATGGTTATTATAAATCATGACATCATTCATAGCCAATCAGGATTGTTTATTTCTAGACATTCCAGGTAGTCTTATAACCATTATAAATCACTAATGTGATTTCTGCCACTCAGCACACCAAGCCACTGTACATCACCAGTGTGTATCACCAGTAGAAGAAGGGAGGTAGTAATGCCATTATATAAAACCATGGTCAGGTCTCACATGGAGTACTGTGTGCAGTTCTGGAGGCCGCACCTTCGTAAGGATATTAACAGGCTGGAGATGGCCCAGAGAAGGGTGACTAAGATGGTACAGGGCTTGTAACACAAGACTTGTGAGGAGAGATTAAGGGACCTCAATATGTACTCGCTGGAAGAGAGGAGGGAAAGAGGGGACATGATAGAAACATTCAAGTACCTCAAGGATATAAACAATCTGCAGGGGGGAGACATTTTCCAATACAGGAGGAGCACAAGAACGAGGGGACATGACATGAAATTGGAAGGTGGGAGGCTAAGAGGGAATGTGAGGAAGTTCTTCTTCACAGAGAGGGTGGTGGCTACATGAAATGGTCTGCCTCAGGATGTGGTGGGTGCAAGCATTGTGGATGGATTCAAGCATGCTTGGGACAGGCATAGGGGAACCATAGAGGTACAGGAGTGGGTGGGTTGGAAGCAGTGATCCAGTACTAGGGCTTACAGGGAAGACTAGATGGACCAGGCAGTCCTTATCTGCCAATAATTTCTATGTTTCTGTGTTACATCTTTTCCTCAATACAGTGTTCTCTCATGTGGGAGTATTAAGGTAGAACACTCCACTTTAGTGCCAGGGAGGGTGGAGGAAGGCATAAGAAAACAAAAAAAAAGCTCTAAACCTATTATAAAGCAATTGAGCTAACCTTGAGTGATTTATAATAAGTTAATAGGACCTCCAACAGACGTCTCTTATGGGATAAGAGACACCTCTCGTGAGGTTTGGGCAGACATGTCACGTCGCAGTCCTCTCACCCAAATCTCATGCTCGCTATCTCTTATACCGTAAGAGACACCCGTCATAGGCCCTATTACCTTATATAAGAGGGTGTCTCTTGCTAATAGTTCTAAAATTCTAAAGTTCAAAATTCAGTTGACATAGTCTAGTTCCCACAATGGGGAGTCTCTAATTGTCTTCAAAGAGAAACATTTTGATTTTAAATTTGTTTTATATATAAAAATAGCAATTTTCAACATGATGTGTAATATATTTATATGTACAGTTCCCGTGTCTCTTATGGTTATAGGAATTTCTTCTCAAGTCCTTTGTGAACTTTGCTTTCCAGTTCTCTCACCCAAAGAACTTGATAATGCACCCCTATAAGGGTACCTGGAATGTTTAGAAATAAACAGTTCTAATTGGCTTTGAATCATGTCATCATTTATAATGACAAACAGAGGGATACCTAAATCAGTCCAGTATAAATTCCAGTATGCAGTTTGAGACTTCTCAAGGAAATACTACTGCAGGGCACATAACACCATCACATAAAATTAACAATTTTGCCATATGACAGATAGCATCACTCTTACCTGGCCAGGAAGTGATAACTGAGACACAGGAGAGACGTAGATATCCCTATAAGTGACAGAACGTATTCATGGCAGGCTGTCAATGATAAGTTATGAAGGACTGAGTTATAATGCTGTCAGTAGGTTTACATAAGTTCTATCTGCTATGAAAAGCCTTTTTGACTATCTGTGACAAAATGCCAAACCAATATCAAAAGGAAAATAATATATAAAATATAACTGATTAAAATGGAGTACATGTTTTCAGTCTGCACATTTAAATCCATCTGTATTGTGTGGCGAGTGAATATTTTTCAATATGTTAAGTGGGTTGGTACATCAATCAACCAATCAATTCCTCTGTGTTATCACAAATAATGTGACAGACATTTCAAAGGGCTATACACTACCTTAAACTAGAAGAAAACAGTGTAAAAAGCTACACAGTCCTAGAATTAGCATGAGAATATTATAGTGACAAAAAGCAGAGTTGTTTTGCATCCTAGTCTAATAAACATGTTTATTAAGCAACAGCATCTTGAAGTAACCAAAAATACATTCAATTAGGATGCTAAGACGATTGATTTAGGAAGAGAATTCAAAAACCTTGGGCCATAGATACGAAATGCTCTGTCACCTGTTGTCTTCAGCCTACAGTAGCGATGTGGGTGCAGAGGAAGTCCTGTGTGGAAATTTTTGTTTAAGGTAGGATTCTAAAATTCTCAAGCTTATAGATACCAGAGATTCGAGTAGGGAGAGGAATCCAGTTGGCCTAACCTGACTTGTTCATTATAAACATGAGGGAGGCGAATTTGATAGTGGGGTTAGCATAACTGAGAAGTGACCGAACATAATTCTTTCATCACAGTAAAATTAAGGTCAGCAAAGATTCTGGGTCCATTAGGTCTGTCCCCTTGCTTCATTAATCAGGATGAATCCGTATGCTGTGCAGACACTCATTTATAGGGATTCTGTACCCATATTATCACCTAATTCCCTTGGTAAGCAGCAGTTACAGTAATTCAGGTTTACCTTGAAGGCCTGTACTGTCTTCATAATCACTGTCTGTACTGGTAGGTTGTTCCATAAGTTCACTACCCTCTGGAAGAAGAAGTTTCTTCTAACATTACCCCTGAATTTAGCACCTCTGAGCTTCAGGGCATGCCCCCATGTCCTGCCGGATGACACTAGATCAAACAGTCAATCTGTTCAATCTTATTGATACAATGGAGCATGCTAAAGACTGAGGGCTCAATTTTCATAGCCCTCATAGACTGACACAAGGTGTGCCTAACCCCTACTTGTGGCACAGCAGGGTGTGCCAGGGATCGTGCGCCATATTTTGGTACAATGGTGGTGCCGGTGTAAAGTCCCCAGACTTGCTGCAAGCGGTCCCATGCACCAAATGGATAGTGCATGGTAGGGGTCTGGTGCAAGCTGCTGCAGCCCCTGGGAGCTGGCCCATGGTGAACATTGTGCATAATGTATGAACCAGGGCGCAGTAAAGGACCAGCCATATGGAATGTCACTGCGACACACCCTATGGGGGGGATCCATGACCTACAGAGCAACTACAGACAGGAACAAAGAGTAGCTGTGAGTATGGCTAGTGGCAGTACTGGCAGCGCAGTCTCCTGTACCCTGTCAATAGTAGCACTTACAGGAAACATGACACATACAAATGGGGCATACTCTGGGACACACAAAGACCACCCATGCTACAGTACTAGTATGTGCTGGAGGTCTACCCAACTCCCTGGAGTGTGATACTTGTCACCAGAGCCATACAGTGTGACTGGCGGCCGTGCTGTCCGTAGCACTTACTTGAGTGTTGTGCCTTCCATGGCAAGGGTCCCAGCATGTCATGCCATCAGTCCACACCGAACTGCCTTGGTCACCCTGATCAATGGTTGCAGCTGTCGGCCCTGATGTATGCCACTGGACTACCCACACCCCAGTACACTGTCATGGTTTAGACACCTATGCCATGGAGGTCAGCAGCTATACCATATCCCCCCAGCCCAAGCTGGCAGCCTGGCAGAAGCGACACACCTCTCTGGTCAGCCTCAGTTTTTCCATAGTGCACCCCCAGGCATGCATGTACAAGCTGCCCTCCTTAATGGCAAGTATCATGTGCAGGAGGTAGGATATGGCCTCTGCATGTACCATGCTGAGCTGTCCAATGCCACATGTTGCAGCAAGTGTATCCACTGCCGGGTCCCCACAAACTCAGCATGTCCATTGCCATGTCTTCACAAGTCGGAAGGGGGACAGAGCCCCTTCAGGGCAGCCCATCAGGAGTGCCAGCAGTTCCCATTCCCCTGCCTGTTCCCAGTGTTCCCTGCAGCTGTGGTTGGTGGGGGCCCCAGTCCGGCCAGCCTGCCCACCATGCATATTGGTGTCAGCACACAGCACTTGCATCACCTGTGGCTGGTCTAAGCCTGGCAACACCTGCGACTGTTGGGAGAGCTCTGAAAATCCCGTGGATCAGGATGTTGCTGCCAGGATGTAGCACAAGCCCCCATCCACCATGGTGCAGCCTGCAGCTTGGTGCAAGCCCGGCGCAAGCCGGTCTTGTGCAGGTGACCCCCCGGGGATGCAGGCTGCCTTTGAAAATCAGAACTGGCACACGGTGTGGCAGAGGGTGCACCTTGAATCATTTTTCCTTGCTGAAAGCACTGTGAACCATTCCCAGGGCTTTGAAAATCAAGCCCTGAGAGTGCAGAATCAAGAAGTGCCTATGCACTCAAAGTAGAGCCAAAGAAAACACTGTCTGGGGGGTGCTGTGGAGCACGCCAGCTGTTAAGATGCGCCCTTCGGCATCTTGTCAGATCGCAGGCTGTAACTGAAATAAAAATAGTAATTTTATGGCTGGACATCAGGAAAAGTGCTAATGCCAACTTCAGTAAGCCACGTGGCACAGTTTGATACCAGACTTAGATATGGGTGGAACGCAGAAGGGAAGACTGAATGGCTCCAAAGTTCAAATGCCGACAGACCTTCAGGCCACGGGAGGAGAAACAGGCACCACTGGAGGAAGCCCTCCATGGAAGTCTTTACAACCCTCCATGCAAACCATAGATCTCAAAGTAGAGACTATCCTGAACCACATAGGAGAACAAGACTTGAAAATAGAGATGGTTACAAAGTCAGTGGCTGCCGCAGAATCTCAGGCTCTACAGGCTTTCGCTACCACCAACAAAATGGTACCGGAGAACTCCCATATGAAATACAGGTTGGAGGTATTGAAGAATGCTAGCAGGGCATCCCATGTATGTATTGTTGGGCTCCCTGAGGAATCTGAGGGAGACGATCCCCTGAACTTCTTGTAGCAATGGTTGCTGGGGGCTCTGAAATTAAGCCCTAATCTTGCCACTCAATTTTTTAGATCCTACCATATCTCTCCAAGATCAGCTGCTGGCAGTAATGTTCTTTCCCAGACTATTCTCTTGGTGACGGCTGACGTGCGGACCCACGATGCCATCTTGAAGGCTGCCAGAGCAACTGCCTGGCTGAATTTTAATGGTGCCGCACTGCATATTTTTCCTAAACTAGCCTACGCTACCAGCGCCTGGAGAAAGAAATTTGACGGGGTCCATGCTAAGCTCTGCAGTTTAGGAGTTGTGCATTCGCTCCTCATGCCTGGACACACCTATCAGTATATGGATCCGGGTGAAGCAGGGAAATGGGCTGAAATACTAGCAAGGGAGTTAAAGGTGGCACGATTGTTTGCAGCAGTGCAGTCTGAAACCGAGGAGACTTGATCTGCGCTGAAGTGGATTTTTGGAACTTTACTTTTCTATGCCACTCAGGACTTTAACATTTGCTCTGTTTGGCAAGATAAGAACACTTTTTTTCATTACTATAAAAAGTTACAAATTGCATTTGTTTAAGAACAGTTGATCACTTTCTTGTCTGCCTGTTGTTAGCATAATTGTGTTTGCTGTTGTCCGGTTTACTACACATATTTTGGGGAATTGCAGCTTGATTTTTGGTCTGGGGAGTGGTCCATGGACACTATCCTTTTATAATTCAAATTTATGCTTGGATTGGGGTCACATCAACACTGGTTGCTGAGGTTTAATCATTCTCTTATATATTTTATATTGGTTTGGACAACCACATACTTGCAGGGTACAGCTTTCTTGGACTTTGTTAAAGAGCAACTGATACCACTTCTGCTACATTGCAGAATTATAATAAGCATACCCCCAGTAAGTCTCATACCAAAAACTAGATTTCTATGTTGCTTCATTTTAAAGGTATGAGCTATTTTGTAACCCCGAGTTCAGTACCGGTTAAAAAAAGCCCGTGTCAGTGAAGAGCTGCTGCTGATGTCATCTCAGGAACTCACAGTCTAGTTCTCCCTGTCAGCAAGCTTATAGGACCTGTGACTCCAAAGTTCTAAAGATTATGTGCAATGGTTTTTACAAGTAAAACAGGCAGCACCATTCAATAAACATTGCTTTAAAAACTATGTGAGTTTCAGGCTTTGTAATAAAGCTGTTGCTTCCTGTAATAGGTCAATGACTGCGGCACCCGACTCCCCTGCACCGGTCCATGTATGACCCAGATCTTCTCCCTTGAGGTCCCCATGGTTTGATGGGGAGCTCAAGGCACTGAAGATCAAGGATCAGAGGTTGGAACGCTTCTGGCGGAGGTCCGAGTTGGAGACAGACAAACTGGCTCTGTGTGCACGCTATAGTGGGTACCAGGGGGCAATCAACCATAAGAAGGCAGTGTTCCTGTCCAGGGAGATTGCTGCTGGGAGAAACCGACCGGCGATGCTTTTTCAGACTGCAGACAGGCTATTGCATCCAGCCCGTCTACAGCCAAAACAGCAGTTTCTGAAGCCTTGTGCAATGAGTTTGCTTGGTTTTTCTCAGACAGGGTGTCCACCATCAGGCACGGAGTTCTACCAGTGAGCCGTGTTATGGCCAACAGTGGTCACCTGGATTGTCAACAAAGCACTCCGCCCAGTTGGGGGGAGTTTAAACCAGTGGAGGTGGCTGATGTCATTGAGGTGATCTCAAAACTGAAGCACACATACTGTGAGCTGGACCCGGTGCCGACACGTTTCTTAGTGGGATGTGTCAATGCTGTTGGTCCAGTGTTCACCTTGATTGTCTGGTGTTCCTTGTTGGAGGGGGTCATTCCAGATGCCTTGAAGGAGGTGCTGGTGAGACCCCTTCTGAAGAAGTCATCATTGGACCCTGACATCAAGGCGAATTATTGACCGGTCTCCAACCTTCCATTTTTAGGAAAGGTTGTGGAGAAGATTGTGGAGCGACAGTTGGAAGATCACCTCATGGCATTTGATATTTATGAGTCACTTCAGTAGGGTTTTCGTGCAGGACATTCAACAGAAACCGCATTAGTTCGGGTGCATAATGATCTCCTCAGGGCGAGGGATCAAGGTGAGGGGGCAATTCTCATTCTACTCAATTTTTCTTCAGCTTTTGACATGGTGGACCATCGGGTGTTACTTGATCACCTGAAGGACTTCTGTGGACTCACTGGCACTGTCATCTGCTGGTTTGAGTCCTTTTTGACAAACAGAAGACAGAGGGTGGTGATGGGGAATTTTTCCTCCTCTTCGAGCCTTCTGTCTTGTGGGGTACCTCAGGGTTCGGTGTTGTCACTGATGTTGTTCACCGTGTATATGCTGTCCCTGGGAGAGATCATTAGGAAGTACAGCTTGGGGTTTCACTGTTATGCCAATGATACCCAGCTGTACTTATCCTTTGCCCCTGGAACATCCAATGCGGTGGAAGTATTAAACAACTGTCTGGCAGAGATCAATGACTGGATGGCCTCTAGCTGGTTGCGATTGAACCCAGATAAGACGGAGGTACTGGTGGTGGAGTTGAACAGGAGGTGTGAGGGGTTAGCCTCCAGGCAGACACTGGACTAGTCCTAGGATCTGTCCCATTGATGGCCTCCACTAACGTGCGTAATCTTGGCATGATGTTTGACAGTGGTTTGACAATGGAATATCAGGTGTCTGCCATTGTCAAGGTGAGTTTTTTCCATCTGAGAAACATTGCCAGGATTAAGCACCTGATTCCACCTCTGGACCTCCCCACCTTGGAACGTGCATTTGTAACATCTAGGCTTGTCTACTGTAATGAGCTCTACCTCAGGGTCTCTGGAGGCACCCTCCATCGATTGCTGCTAGTGCAGAATGCAGCTGCCAGGTTGTTGACTGGTAAGTCAAAATACTGTCATGTCACCCCAGTGCTGCAGGAATGGCACTGGCCTCCAGTTCGATGGAGGGTGCTTTTTAAGGTGGGCTTGCTCACCTATAAGGCCCGCAGCAACTGCCTTGGTTCATCCCCTCTGGTCCTCCTCGAGGGGCCTCCTGGTGATTCCCAGGACAAGATTAAGACCAGCCACAAATGAGCTTTTAGTATCGCTGGCCCTGCCATGTGGAATTCGCTTCTGCCACTGGTGAGGGAGGCCCCGTTGGTGGAGGTATTTAAGGCCCGCATAAAGTCTTATCTGTTTAGACAGGCCTTCTCAGATACTGTATGATAACATGGTTATCAGTCCTTTTTAAACTAAAGAGGAGATTATTTATATATAGTGATTGGGTTGTTTTGTATGGTGGATTATTTTTATGTATGTATTTTTAAATTACATTTTCATGTTTTTGTATGGAGCCCAGAGTCTCTGGGATTGGGCACCAGAAAAAATAAAATTTGCCTTGCCTGACAATTTTTTAGCGGGTGTCTTTTTGTTGAGGTTTGCTGGCCAAGGCACTAGCTTCACCTGAGCTCTTTTCTTCTAGGTTGCTTGAAAGCACAGAGCAAAGAACCTTACCAGAGCAAGGATAAGGATTAAGGCTTCTTTTGGCTAGGCAGATTTACTGTGTGTTGTTATTTTTATTTTGTACTCACAGGGATTGTTACTGTTTGTTGCTAACATTTTATTGCTTTATTTTTCTCTGATTCAAATTGTTGTTGCTGGGTATACTTTCTGCTGCATTATTACAGAGTGTGCCTACAGGTGTGTGCTTACAGATTACTGCTGTAATCTTCTGATTTAAATTGTCTTTTGCAAGGTATATCTTCTGTTACTGCTTTATTTTTCTCTGTAGCAAAGTGTTTCTTACAGGGTATATCTTCTGCGAAATTATTACAGGTGGTGCTTTACAGGTTTTACAGTTTTATCTATCATTAGGATAAGCTTTCAGGGCTACTGCATTTGTTGCTGGCTGATTACCTCCTTGTTTCTTTCTTATGTGGGCCTTCTTTTTTGGCAGGGGAAGGGCACAGCCACCCACCCCCATCCCCAACCACCCCACACTACACTCCTTTTATAGGGTAGTACAGTCGTGAAATTTCTTGTAGCAAAGCAGGAAGGGGCAGATCAGAGGAGTGTCCACACAGTGACCTCATTTACAGGGGCACTAGTAATTTAACTTGTTATAACAAGTTATACAAAAAACAAACAAACAAAACACAAAATTAAACTTTTGCTTTCATTTTCTTCCTTCTAATTACTCTGACCAGATTATAAACCCAGCAACTTATATGAAATGGATATCATTAACTGCAGGTACTGTGGGACACTTTTTAGAAGGGCAGTTTTACAGGATTTAGGACACTGTCCTACATGCTGGGCCATTGGAGATCTAAGGGTTCAGCTCCAGGCAGCATGGGCAGAGATTGCATGGCTCAAATTGCATATTCAAGAGAAAATATATTATAAAAACCACCCACCATTTCCCCAACATCCAACAGAAGCACCTCGACTGCAGAGGGTAGTTGGTCCGGGAGGTTGGCAGCTGGTTAGGAGGGGCACATCCTTTGCCCCATCACTCAGTGCTCTCCAACATACCACCTCCACAAACCACATAAAAACTACAAATAGGTATCTGCCTCTATCTTCGAAATCAAACAAAGGGGAAGAGGACACTGCAGAGCAGGACACTGCAGTACAGTAGCTAGTACAACTAAACTTGCCCAAAACAGGAAGCAAAACAAAAAAAGCAAAAAGGATATCCAAAAAACATCTGGTCATAGGAGACTCCATGATTTGGGGAGTTGATACGTATCTCCAGCAAGGGGTAATGGTCAGATGTCTCCCAGGTAGGTACATCAGCGTGGAGAGACACTGACCGCTTTGCTAAAATTGTTCAGGACGAGGAGAAAACATTGACATCGTGGTACACATAGGGACTAATGATCTCGCCAGCCAGTCAGTTGTGGAGACCAAGGAACACCTGACCAGGCTGGGTGACAAACTATCATTCATTTTGTCCAACATCTCCTTCTCTGAGATCCTTCCAGTCTGGGAGAGGGGGACAGATGGACAGAAGGTCACAGAAGGGGAGATAGGGAGCTAAACGTGTGGCTCAAGGGCTGGTGCCAGGAAAAAGGATACAAATTTGTAGGGAACTGGCAACAGTTTTGGGAGCAAAAGTTCTTTAAATTTGATGAACTGCATCTGACTAAGGAGGAATCAGTGCATTGGGGTAGACGTCTGACGTCTTTGCAGAATATTTAAACTAGCAAATGAGGAGAGGGGTGCAGCACCCCATATGTCAAATGGGAAGAACTCCCCTCCCTCCTCAGCTAGTGGTCAAACAGGAGTTCAGCATGTTTGTAGTTCATTTGCATCACCAGTTAAAGAAAAAGGTCTGGCTCCCCATACGACACAAAGGGGAAATGCTGGACCTCACCCAACAACTAACACCCTGAAATCTGGCCAATGGAAAATCATGTACACAAATGCTCACAGTCTTTGAAACAAGATCCCAGACCCGCAGGCAATAATGACAGAGGCTAAACTGGACATAGTAACCATTAGCGAGACATGGTTTACCAGTAAGCACATTTGGGAGACTTCAGTACCTGGCTATGTACTGTTCAGAAGAGACCGAGGTGCAAAAAGGGGAGTGGGTGGAGTGGCCCTGTATATCAATGGAAATATCAAAGCTACAGAAATTCAGAATACACACATAAGGAGCCAGAAGAACTGCGGGTCACCCTGGAAACAGGAAATGGGACAGCCATACGAACTGGTGGTGTATACAGGCCTCCAGACAAGGGGGAGGACATAGACACGTTACTGTTAGAAGATATACCAAACATGACAGCTAAAGGGAGGTTCTGATAATGGGAGACTTCAACATGTGAGATACAGATTGATCAATACCAGCAGGGACATCTGCCAGAACTAGACACATGGTGGATTCCCTGCAGGGGGAGGGCCTCAAACAACTGGTACAACAACCCACAAGAGACAGGGCTTTCCTAGATCTAGTACTGACTAACAGGGAAAGGATCACAGATCTCCAGGTAGAAGGTCACCTGGGTGCCAGTGAGCATCACATGGTATGGTTCAATTGAGCCACTAGAAACAAAATCATCCCATTCCAAGGCCAAAATATGTGACTTCAGAGGAGCTGACTTTGAAAAGATGGCCAACTGAGTTAAGCTAGCCCTGGCAGAAAAAAAAAACAGGTGAGGGGGTACAGGCAAAGTGGGCAAGCATTAAAGATACAATACCTGAAGCAACATCCCATTATGTTAGTGAGAAAAGGAAGTGCAAAGGAAGAAGGAAACCACTTTGGTTCTCAAACACAGTAGCAGAAAAGGTCAGAGCCAAAAGCCTGGCCTTCAGGAAATATAAGGGAACGCAGCAGGAGGATGAAGATAGGGAGGCATACCAAACTTCTTAAGGAAAGCAGGGAAGGCAGTAAGGCAGGCAAAGGCCCAAACTGAGGAAACACTAGCATGAACAGTAAAAGAAGGTGACAAAACTTTCTATAGATATATTAGTGAGAAAGAAAGTCCAGAGGTGGTATTGCTAAGCTCAAAGGGGATAAGGGGGCATGTCAGGAGGACCATGTAAAAGCATCTATCCTAAATAGATACTTCTGCTCAGTATTTACTGAAGAGAAGGTAGGGCAGGGCCTACAGCTCAGCACCATGGACACAGGGGGAAGGAGGTGTGCAGTAGTCCCTTCACAAAAGAAAGGATCCTACAAGAGCTCGATAAGCTTGGGGCGGACAAGGCAATGGGACCTGATGGCATACATCCCAGGGTACTAAAGAAGCTAAGGGTGGAACTAGCAGAGCCATTATCAGAACTGTTTAGCGAGTACCTGAGCACAGGAGGGGTCCCAGAAGACTGGAGAAGGGCTCATGTGATCCCGCTCCACAAGAGTGGTAGCAGGGAGGAGGCAGGGAACTACAGACTAGTCAGTCTTACCACAGTCATAGGCAAGATTATGGAGGGACTCCTTAAGGAAAGGATAGTGCAACACTTGGAATCCATAGGAGCACAGGATCCAAGACAGCATGGGTTTACAAAAGGAAGGTCCTGTCAAACTAATCTCATAAATTTCTTTGACTGGGTAACCAGAGTGATGGACCAAGAGGAAGCAGTTGATGTTGCCTACCTTGACTTCAGCAAAGGCTTCGATACTGTTCCACGTAGAAGATTGATTAACAAGCTGGGGGTGGGTCAGACGTAGGTCAACTGGGTGGCAAACTGGTTGGTGGGCAGAAAACAGAGTGGTGGTAAATGGTATACAGTCAGAAGAGATGCAAGTCACAAGTGGGTACCTCAGGGAAAAGTTCTGGGGCCAGTCCTCTTCAATATCTTCATCAGTGATATTGCAAATACTTGGTACTTGGTAGTTTGGACAAAAGAAGGCCGAAGCCCATCGAGGATGTCCTCCACACAATGTGGATCATTAGTGAATTATGTTTGGCCCAGAAGCCAATTATCAAGTTTGAATTTAAAGATATTAATATTCTGGCAGTCAACAATTTCCTGTGGCAAGGAATTCCAGATTTTTGGGGCTCTGACAGTAAAAAACTGCTATTTTTTGTTTGTTCTTGTTTTATCGATTCCAATTTGTTTGTTGTGTATTCTAGCTACTATTTTTCTGGATGTAAAGGATAATCCACATAGACTCATTAATGTAGCTGATTGTAAGATTTTAAATAACTGAAGGAGATCTCCCCTTAGTCTTCTGAATTCAAGTGAGTACAGCTTTGTTTTATGAAGCCTAGTTTCATAATTGAAACGAGAAAGATGGGGTATGATTTTTGTGGCCCTTCTTTGAACTTTTTCAATTCTTATAATGTCCTTGGCTAAATAGGGACTCCATAAAGGTGAACCATAGTCTAAATGAGGTCTGACATGGGTTTTATATAAGGCCATAATGCACTCCTCGGTTTTAAGGATGAAAGTATTATTAATTCTATGTAAGAGGGCATTGGCATGATTAGCAACCTTATTATAATGATTTGAAAAAGACAACTTGTTGTCAACCAGTATACCCAAATCTTTTCCACGGGGGATTCCCTAAGTATTATGTTGTTAAGATGGTAGATTTGATTGGGGTTCTTTTTACCTATGTGTAACACTGAACATTTAGACACATTAAATGACATTCTGTTAGTTACCGCCCATGATTCAATTTTTTTGAGATCGTTTATAAGAATACTCCTACATAGAAACATAGAAACATAGACTTTGACGGCAGATAAGGACCGCTAGGCCCATCTAGTCTGCCCATTTCCCTACCTACAGGATAGGCCGCAGATCCTAGTTAACCAACAGCCTATATCTTCCTGCCCCCCACAAGAATTGCCTTATGTCTGTCCCATGCATTCTTGAATTCTCCCACAGTTTTAGACCCCACAACTTCCTCAGGAAGGCTGTTCCATGCATCCACTACCTCTCTGTGAAATAATACTTCCTCACATTGCCCCTAGACCGCCCTCCTTCTATCTTTAAATTGTGTCCCCTTGTTCTTGCAAGTCTCTTTTTCTGAAAGATGCTACCCTCTTGGACTTTGTTGATTCCCTTGAGGTGACTTGAAAGTTTCTATCATGTCCCCCTCTCCCTTCTTTCCTCAAGGGTATACATATTAAGCTCCTTTAGTCTCTCCTCATACGGCTTCTCTTGCAGACCCTGCACCATTTTAGTTGCCCTCCTCTGGACTGCCTCTATCCTGTCTATGTCCTTGCGGAGATGGGGCCTCCAGAACTGGACACAGTATTCCAGATGGGGTCTCACCAACTGTCTGTACAGAGGGATAACAACTTCCTGTTTTCTGCTGCTGATGCCTCTCCTATACATCCCAGTATACCCCCGGCCCTCCCTACTGCCTTCTCCATTGCTTGCTAACCTTAAGGTCATCTGATGATATGATTACCCCCAGGTCCCTTTCCTGTTTGTTGTTGTTACTACCTCCCCACCCATTGTGTATTCTTCCCCTGGGTTCTTGTTTCCCAGGTGCATTATTTGCACTTTTTGCATTGAATCCTAGCTGCCATACGTCTGACCATTCCTCCAACCTCGCAAGTCCCTTTCATCCTTTCCACGCCTCCTTGTGTATCAACCCTGTTGCAGATCTTTGTGTCATCTGCAAAAGGCATACTTTTCCTTCAGTCCCTCTGCAATGCCACTGGTAGAAGACATTAAAAGGACTGGACCCAATACTGAATCCTGCGGTACCCCACTAGTAACCGCCCTTTCTTCAGAGTGGACTCCATTTACAATTACCTTCTGTGTCCTGTTGTCCAGCCAATGTTTTACCCAGGCTACCACCCTGGGACCCACTCCCAGGCTGGTTAATTTGACTGATAATCTTTTGTGTGGGACTGTGTCAAATGCCTTGCTAAAGTCTAGGTGGGCCATGTCCACAGCCCCTCCCTGGTCTACTACTTTGGTCACCCAGTCAAAGAAATCTATTAGATTCGTCTGACATGACCTTCCCGCTGTGAACCCATGCTGCCTTGGATCCTGTGCTCCACTGACCTCTAGGTATTCAACTATTCTTTCCTTCAGAGTGACTCCATCCTTTCCCTACCACAGAGGTCAGACTGACAGGTCTGTGGTTTCCTGCCTCTGTCTTGGTCCCACTTTGTGAAGGGAATCACATCCACTTCCTCCAGTCCTCGGGTACCACACCATCCTCCCATGATTTATTAAAAGAGTAGCCAGTGGTTTCACTAGTTCCTTCCTTAATTCTTTTAGAATTCTGGGGTGAATTCCATCAGGACCCATTGCTTTGTCCACCTTCAGTTTTAGGGTTCTTGCAGAACCCTTTCTTCTGTGAAAGGACTGGGATCGACCCCCTATCAAGAGTGCTTCTGTTAATTGGATTAGGCACTTCCCCTCCTCTTTGTGAATACTGAGCAGAAATATTCGTTCAGTATTCCTGCTTTCACTGTCCCCTCTGCCCACCCACCGTTCATTCTATTCAGCCTCACTGTCCCTCCCTTTGTCTTTCTCGCTCTCTGATGTGCCTATAAAGGTTTTATCCCCTTCTTAACTGGGTTGGCTATCTTTTCCTCAGTTTGGGCCTTTGCTATTCTGACTTCCCTCCTGCTTCTTTCTGCCTTAACTGGTACAGCTCTCTGTCCTGCTCCTTCTGTGTTTCCTTATACTTCTGGAATGCTATCTTTTCTTCCTGACTCTCACAGCCACCTCTCTTGAGGAACCATAGTGGCTTTTTCTTTCATTTTGATTTGTTTATTTGCTTCACACAAGGCTTGTTGCCTCTCTGATGGCAGTTTGATAATTCCCCATTGTTGCGCACACCTCCTTCTAGCCTGTTTGCTAGTGCTTTTCTGAGGCACTCTCCATCTTGCCAAAGTCAGCCCTCCTAAAGTCCAGCACCCTCACTTTGTATGGCTTGACTCTGTAGCTGAGTTAACGTGAACCACACTTGATGGTCACTTGTCCCCAGATGGCAACCCACTTCTAGATCTGAGATCCTCTCACTGCCCCTGTTTGAGATCAGAGGTTAAGATTGCTCCCTCACAGTGGGTTCAGAACTAGCTGTCAATGCCTGCCACCTGTAAGGCATCAAGAATGGCCCTGCTCTTGGATGTGGCTGCAGCAAATGTGCTCCAGTTAACATCTGGCATATTCAGGTCTCCATCAACAGTATCTCCTTTCTCTGCCATTCTAAGAATGCCTTCCATCATATCCTTGTCCATTCCTTCCCCTGACATGGGGGTCTGTACACAACCCTGTGCGGATTGTGGTGCCTTTCCAGTCTCCAAGGTGACCCACAGTGCCTCCTCTCCTCCCTGTTTACTCTTTTTGTTCAGTTGCTTTTATCCCTTCCTTTACATAGAGAGCTACTCCTCCCCTCTTCTCCCCTGCCTGTCTCTCTTGTAGGTTACGTACCCTGGTATGTTAACATCCCAGTCATGGTTCTCTGTGTACCATGTTTCTGTGACTGCTATGATATCCAGGCATCCCTCTTCCATTAAGGCCACCAGCTCAGGGAGCTTGTTGTCCAGACTACGGGCATTGGTACTCATTACCCTCCATTTCCTGATGGCCTTACCCCCCTTTTGCCCCATCCCTGTCCTTCTTGCCTTTGTCACTTTCTCCATTTACCGCTGCCCTTTTCCCTATCGACACCTCCATGTTGGTGTTTGCCACACTTACTACCGTGATTGTTTGGGGGGGACTAGGATTTTCCTGCTCCTTTCCAGTGCCTCCCCCCTTGGCTAGTTTAAAAGCTTGCCAATGAAGCATTTAAACCTATCACCTAGGATCCTGGTTCCCCTCCTGGACAGATGCAGCCCATCATGCCAGTATAGGCTTGCATCACTCCAGGTGGACCCCAGTCCCCAATGAAGCCAATCCCTAGGCTCCACACCAGTTTTCAACCTCTGATTGGATCCCATGAGTGCAGAACACCCTAGCCTCTCCTATGCCATAGATGGGTAGCACCTTCGAGAAGGTTACTGTGCGTGCTACTTGACTAAGGCCCCTCCCCAATTCCACAAACTCTTCCTGCACTTCTCTAATCCCTTTCTTAGCCAGGTCATTTGTCCCTAAGTGGACAATGACATCCAGCTCCCTCCCCTGTGCAGCTGCTCTGGCAATCCTGAGGATTCGCTCCCTGTCCCTCCAAGCCATGGCGCCAGGCAGGCACCTTACCTCCCTCTCCCCTTCCTTGCCCAGTTCTACCTTCCTAACAATGGAGTCCCCACCAGGAGTTGTTTCCTCCCCTGCAGGGTCCCCTGCCACCCTCCTGTGGGTCTCCTTTATGGAGGTTCCCAGCATCCTCCTTGGTCTCCACTGTAGGTGCCTCCATAGAGGAACCACTTTGCCAGAATGGCATAGGGTGTTGGAGAGGTACAACTGGAGGGATGTGCCTCTGTTCCACCACCTCACCCTCCTGGGCCACTGTGGTCCAACCACTCCTCTTTCTTGGCAACCTCTGAGGCAACAGCAGTGGCACTGGTGGTCCCTGGATGGAAGAGAGGTCCCACAAATCCTGGCCAACTCAGCCTGGAGATGAGCAACCTCCTCCCTCAGCCCAGAGAGGTGCCTGCAGATGGGACAACACCACATCCTCCAGAACATCTCCCAGAAGACTACTGCTCCACAGCCACTGCACTACACCACTCAATCATGTCTTATTTCTGGCCCCTTAACTGTTTGCAATCCTTACTCTTTCCTCTGTTTTTTCTTTCTCTCTCTCTTACTTTCTGCCTGTGTGCCCTTTAAGCTCCTGATTGTCCTGTTCTGAGACAAGAATATCTATATTTCTCAGTAGACCACTTACTTGTTCAGAGGCTGACCTCCAGCAGCTAGGGGGCCGGAGGCTACTCTTGCCCTTCTAGGATGGTGGGTCCTTGGTGATTCTGTGATCACTCACTTCCTGCCCCTAAACAGGAAGTTCCTGTTGTCAGTCAAATCCTGTGCCTATAAAAATAGAACTAGCTTTGGGTGGGGGGGTGGAGGGAAGGGAAGGAGGGCAATATAGTCCCAGTAGAAAGTCCAGTCACACAGCAGTCCTTTCTCCTGGTGTCTTCTGCCAAGCTATTAGCAGAATCTTTCTAAGGCAGTCTTTAAATGTAGCTTCCTTCTAGCTAAGCCACTCCCCTACTTACCAGATCTTTCTACAAGTAATTTAAACCTCACAACAGTTAAGTCCTTTCAGTCACCTGAGATTTACACCTAGATGACTTTTCAGTTACCCATTCAGTTCAGTTAACCCAAACACACACTTTTCTTTTTGTTTTGTATGTTAGTTTTTTTACCCTAAATTAAAGGTCCAAATACAAAAGTTCTTCTACTTTAGTCCCAGCAGAGAAGTTCAGTCACACAGCAGTCCTTTCTCCTGGTGTCTTCTGCCAAGCTATCTCCTGGTGTCTTCTTCCTGTTAGTTTCGTTATCAACTGGTCCTCCCAATTTGGTATCATCCACGAATTTTGATAAAGTATTGTTTGATGAGATGGTAAGATCACTAATGAAGATACTAAACAGAGTGGGACCTAACACCGAGCCCTTGGGGACACCACTTGACACCAATCTTTCATCTGATAATTCCCCATTCACCCTAACGGTTTGGGTTCTATTATAAAGCCAGCTGTTAACCCAAGACACAATACAATTAGAGAAACCTAGTGCTACTAATTTATTTATTAATATGAAATGTGAGACTTTGTCGAAGGCTTTACTATAGTCAAGCAGAATAACATCCACTGGAATGTTTAGATCGAGATTACTGCTGACTGAGTTATAAAAAGATAGCAAGTTTGTTGTATAAGAGTGCCCGGATTTAAATCCGTGTTGTGTAACGTCGTTTAGGTTTAATGCCAGCATTTCTTCTTCGATTAAGTATTTAATATGTTTTTCTAATAGTTTGCATGGAATGGAAGTAAGGCTGATAGGTCTGTAATTTTCAGCTTTGTGGTGTACCCCTTTTTTAAAAATTGGCGTAACGGTAGCTGTTTTCCAGTCTGAGGGGACATTAGACTCACTAAGAGATTTATTAAAGATAATGGTGAGTGGGATAGTGATATTATTATATGTTCCCATAAGAAATTTAGGAGTTATATTGTCGGGACCTGGGCTTGTTGTTAACTTCAAAGTTTTTAAGAGTTTGAGGGTATCAGAGATGGTAATAGTATAACTAGGAGATGTACTAACGTTGGCATATGTTAAGGGTTCATTGTCCTGTTCAAAGACAGAGCAGAAGTATTTATTGAACTCAATTGCAGTAACCTTATCTGAAAGGTTGGTTGTATTATCTATGATTAATGGGCCTATTTTTTTTGTGTCTCCCTTTTTATTATTTAGATATGAATGTAAACTTTTGTATGAGTCCTTAGTGTGAGCAATTCTGAATTCTAGGTTCTGTTTAGATAGGATAATTGATGTTTTAAGATCCTTAAGTGCTTTCTTGTATTTTATTAGTTTTCCCTCTACTTGTTCAGGTTGACACTTTTTTAGAGATGTAAACAATTTACGTTTGTGAATGCTGAGTTTTTTGATTTTATTGTTGTACCAGGCGGGAACCTTGCCTTTATTGTTGTACTTCTTTCTTTCTAGTACATGTTGTTTTTCTAGATCGTGCACAATTTCTTTAAAGATGTTTCATGCATCATTAATGTTAAGAAATGTAAGTATTGAGTCCCATGGTGTAGCTGTAAGATGCTTGTTGATTTTTGAGAAATTTGCCTTCTCATATTGTTTAATCATACAATTATTTGTAGAGTTTTTATGAACCAGGAGAATGGAAAATTGGATTGTCATATGATCGCTATTACTCAATGGGTCCAAAACTCATAAGTTAGACACGGAGGCCTCCATGTTGGTCATTACTAGGTCCAAAATGTTATTCCCACATGTGGGTTCTCTAACTAGTTGAGTAAGGCCAAGATCAGTGATAGTTGAGATTAACTGTGAGTCATACTGACTGGTTCCTGATAGTGTGTCCCAGTTTATAGTTGGAAGATTAAAGTCTCCTAGGATTATTACTGACCCCTTATCTGCTATTTGGGTAATTTCTGAGGATAGTTGATTAAGGTATGCAATGTCTGGGGGCGGTAGCAGTTGCCGACCAAAATCTGGGGATGACCTTTAGGTTGCAAGTAAACCCAGATACTTTTAGTTAGTGTTGGTAAGGAGGATTCGAAAGACGGAATGTTATTAGTAACATAAAGACTTACTCTTCCGCCTTTGTGATCATCAGCTCTATTTTTATAGTAGAGTTTGAACCCTGGAATGTTCATTATCCATTGTTTGACCGAGTTTCCCCATGTTTCACTAATGGCAATCAGTCCTATGTTGAATTCATGAATCTTCAACTCTAGTTCTGCCATTTTGATTTTGTTAAGTGCTCTTGCGTTAAATGATAGGACATTCAACTTGTGTAAAGTATTAAGAGATGGCTTTACAGGCCTGGTCTCCCCCTTGTATTTTAGTTTAAATGTTTGTTAATAAATGACAAAAACTGACGACCAAGAAAAGAACTTCCCCTTCGGCTGAGGTGCAGACCGTCCCAGCAGGAGAGGGAAGGATTGTTGTTAAATTCATCCCAATGTGTGAGACAAGCAATACCTTGCCTAATACACCATTTTCGGAGCCATTCATTTAGTGTTTTGATTTTTTTTAGGGTATAGTATGAGGCTCGGGGTACTGGGAGAATTTCAGAAATACCAATATTACATTCTCTTTCATTTAGTAGGTTACAAAGAGAAACAATATCTTGTTTAAGTTGTTGTAGTGGGATTTTGGTGATATCATTGGTCCCAGCCTGAACTATGACTAACGGATTATTGCCTGCTGCTAATAAGGCAGTTTTGGTCATAGAGGTTATGTCAGAGACCCTAGCTCCCCTATAACTTGAACAGGTCCTGTTTTCTTTATCGGGGTTACAGATAGTACGATCGATAAATCTGATCATGGAATCACCCAATACAAAGACCTGTGTGGGGGTAATATTATGAGGAAGGGGGGTCAACCTGGATGTTAGTTAGTTCCTATTTCTGATTACAACTAGTGTCATCAGCTGGAAGAGAATCCAGAGGTTCATAAGAATTATGCAACATAATTGTGGGAGAAGTGTTAAGCCCCTGTACCTGCAGGTCTATTCTCTTGTTGGATTTTGAGGGTGCAATAGTAGAATAAGGGGTAACATCAGGAAATGGTAATGGTTCTGAAGGGGAGTGGGAACACTGGGGGGTTGAAGCAGTCTTATGTACTTCATTATGTAGAGAGTTTATTCTTGAAGTACCCTGTAGTGTATTGTCGTGGAGGGATGTTGTGTTGTTAACTTCCAGTAGGAGAGACATATGGTCTATATACTCCTCTAGTGCCTCTATTTCTGGATCAACAACATGTTTGATAACATCAGAAGCCATTTCCACTTTATTTAGAAGTCATGCTACTTCTTCCTGCAATGATTTAACCAGTATACACCTGTCACAGATGTATTTGGCGGTCTGTTTGTCAATCGCATACATCTGACAGGAGGCACAGTATTTGTTAGCTCTTTTCATTATAACACAGTGTAGCAGACACTTGAAGACAATCAAAATCTAAGTACTGTACCTTGGGCTTCTCTCTTTGAGTGTTACCAGTTTTGGATAGTTATTGGACCGCTGTCCCAAAGTCCATGATGGACACGATAGACACGCGCTATGATGCACGTGTCTCTGCGCGTGTCTCCACGTGTGGCCCTGCGCACGCTCGCTCCGCTCGCTAGTGCGAGGTTTTTATGACAGCAAAACTGGAAGTGCGTCGCCGCGCGACTTCCAGTTTCACGCTAGCACAACAGCAGGCTTAAGGTGTAGATAAAATAAAAGCTAAGCCTTTGAAAAGGCAGAGTTTATAAGCAAAGAGTTCCCCCCTGTGTGAGGCTCAAACAATGTGGGAAGATGTACTAGTAGTGGACAGGGCTGACCCCTTAGTCCTCCTGTATCCCACACTGCCCTTGAGCCCTCAGACCAGGAAGTGCACTCCCCACTTTAGATAGCACCAGACACACACAGAATATACATTTTTAAAACAATGTTTCAATGCACAGAAATAGTATATTTAGCAGGCACACACTCCCTTAGGCAGTGGACTGGAGGGTAAAGTTTGTCTGTTTGCAGATGACACCCAAGATCTGCAGCAGAATAGATGATCCGGATGGGGTGGGCAGAATGAGAAGAGATCTAGATAAACTAGCAAAATGGTCGGAAGAGTGGCAACTGAGGTTTAATGCAAAGAAGTGCAAGATCATGCACATAGGAAAGAGAAACCCTGAAGCCACCTATAGGCTGGGAGGGAAGGTGCTGGCAATCACAAGGGAAGAAAGAGACTTGGGCGTCATCATCACCGATAACCTGAAATCATCTAAGCAGACCACTAAAACAGTAGGTAAGGCTAGAGGGATGTTGGGGTGTATTACTAGGGGTATCACAAGTCAGAAGAGGGAGGTAATAATCCCTCTTTACACGACACTGGTTAGGCCCCATCTGGAGTACTGTGTGCAGTACTGGAGGCCACACCTTCACAAGGACATTAACCAAATTGAGGCAATCCAGAGAAGGACAACCAAAATGGTGCAGGGACTGCATCAGAAAACATATGAGGACAGATTAACTGAGCTCAATATGTATACCCTAGAGCAAAGGAGGGAGAGAGGTGATATGATTGAAACATTCAAACACCTTCAGGGCATTAACAAGGTGAAAGAGTCTAACATGTTTCAATATAAGAAAAATAGCAGGACAAGAGGACACAGCATGAGATTAGAGGGAAGCCGATTAAGGGGTAATGTGAGGAAGTTATTTTTCACGGAAAGGGTGGTGGATGCATGGAATGGCCTAAATCAGAAAGTGGTGGCTATGAATACAGTTCAGGGCTTCAAACAGGCATGGGATAGGCATAAGGGAGCAATATAGATGAGTATGAATAGATAAGCCATTAACAGGGCAAAGGCTGATGGCACATTCATAAGGTAAAAAAAGAAATAGTCAGACTGGATGGGTCTTGTAGTCCTTATCTGCCATCAACTTCTATGTTTCTATGTTTCCAGGGTTGCTGGATGCTGGGGCTTAGCACACCGTTATGAGGTTTACAGACTGAATAAGTTTCTGATGTGGTGAATGGCTGAGATCATTCAGAGATATCATTCAATTGAGGCGATTTCTAAGGATGCCACTTTAAAACTATTATTCCATCTCCTTGTCAATGGGAGTGGGAGAGGTAATGCTGCTTTGAAACCTTACTAGGAGTTTCTAATTTAGCCAGCCCAATGTTTTCTCTCTGTCAGGCTGGTTTATTTATGTATTTATTTTTTACGTACATTCAGGCTCATCTATGTTCTACTCTGTCTAAATTAAAATTACCATTTTACCAGAGCTAACATTTCCACCCTAGTAGGAATTAACACATATAAGGTCCCTATTAAAACTTATTGTAAAGCAGACACTGGCAAACAGCAGTGCAGGTACCAACATTACAGTACTAGCAGCAATACAACTTCCTAACAGGCACAGTAGAGTAGCACTCCAAATGGCAGCAGCCTGGAAGCATGCTGACTCAGCATCCAGCAACCCAGGAGCCACTGAATGTAGGTCAAAATAGCCTGACAGTGAGAACACACTGGGCTTGCTAAATATGAAACTCCTAGTAAGGTTTCAAACCAGCATTGCCTCCCCCAACCCCATTGACAAGGAGATGGAATAATTGTTTTAAAGTGCCATCCTTAGAAATCACCTCAAATGAATTATAGGTGTGAATGATCTCAGCCTTTCGTCACATCAGAAACCTATTCAGTCTGCAAACCTCTCAACAGTGTGTTATGACCCAGCATCCAGAAACCCTGGGAAAAAAGTCCACAACAAAAAGGCACCCCACAAAAACTTTTCAGTGTTGTCACAAAACCTGAAACACACATATAGTTTTTAAAGCAATGTTTATTGAATGGTGCTGCCTGTTTTACTTGTGAAAACCATTGCACATGAGGTGCATTGCTCAGGTCCATTTCCTGGACCTGAGCAAAGCATTCGATACTGTGGACCACGAGCTTCTACTATCATCCCTGCACTCCCTTGGCCTACAGCCACCCTCCCTTAAGTGGTTCAGATGTTATCTCACCGGTAGGTCACAGCAGGTAAAAGCTGAAGGTGACCTATCCCCATTAAAACCACTGTTAAGAGGAGTCTCCCAAGGTTCTATACTGAGTCCTATCCTTTTTGCCATTTATATAAATAATATTGATTCAACCCTCACCAATTCCTCTGTACACCTCTTTGCTGATGACACTGTTTTGTATTTCAGCAACCCTTCGCCTGCAGCTCGTGAAATCCTACAAACAGAATTCTCCTTGTTACAATATCAGCTACTCGAGGAAAAGCTTCTGTTAAATGCAAAGAAAACTAAAGCAATGATGTTCACAAACCAAAGCTCCACCAGCACCTCCTCCTCAATCATTCTCCCCAGCTATGCACTATACTTGGAGAAAATCTGGAGTATGTAGAAACTTCAAATACCTAGGTGTGTGGATTGACAACAGACTCGACTTCACTCATCATTTAGAAGAACTGTTAAAAAGTCACAAAGGCTTGGCCTTCTCTATAGATTAAAACCCTTCCTAAACAGAGACTTAAAGATGAGGTTAGTCCAGGCCATTTTTCTATCAGTTGTTGACTATGCAGACTTCATTTATAGTCACTGCCCCATCTCCTACCTTCACAAGCTGGATACCTTATATCATAGAGCAATAAGATTCATTATAGATCTGCCATCTAATACCCATCATTGCTCTCTTTATGCTGCAGTTGGGTGGGTTTCCCTTCACCTCAGAAGGAACAGAAATGCAGCACTATGGATTTACAGAGGGTTATCAAAAAAACTTCCAAACTATATTCTGGACTGCTTCACCCAGACCATTCCTAGCTCCTATGCCCTAAGAAGCAACAACATCATCCTGCTCAAACTGCCCAAATTCAACACCAGGCTAGGGAGGTCAGCAATCAGCTATTCTCTAGCTATAGCATGGAACACCCTACAAAAATCCCTAAAACTGTCCAATATCATTCCATTTGCATCCTTTAAACAGCATTGTACAGTCTTCTTCACAGAGAAATGCAGTTGCTACCGCTAGAGCTAGCTCTATCATCTCACAATCTCCCTCCCAAAAAATTAACCATATATGGCATAATCCTTCCAGACAGACACCCCATCTTATGGCACCCAGTAATACCTTCACCATCCTAGTTTTTACATTATATTGTGTGTTTGCCAAGGCCCCCCCACTGGGATATGTATATACTGTATATACTGTAAATATTAGCTTAACTTTCCTGTAACCGATTTTTATCATGTGAATTTACTGTACATCACTATGTTTATAAACGTTATTTTCCCCTGTATGTATAACTGTCTTATATAAGTGTATGATGTATCTGTTGTGTATCAACTGTTGAACCTTGACCTTATCAGGTCCATCTTGTAAATGAGCCTTGCTCAATGATGTTCTCCTGAATAAATAAAAATTTGATGATGATGATGATGATGACGATGACGATGACGACGACGACGACGACGACGACGACGATGACATGATCTTTTCAACTTTGGAGAAACCTGTCATATAAGCCTGCTGACAGGGAGTACTGGACTGTGAGTTCCTGAGAAGATATCAGCAGCAGCTCTTCACTGAAACAGGTTTTTTTGAACATGTAATGAAATCAGGGTTACAAAATAGCTCGTAATTTTAAAATGAAGTAACTTAGAAATCTAGTTTTTGATATGAGATTTACTGGGGGTATGCTTATTCTAATTCTGCAATATAGCTATTTTGGCCTGAGTGGTGTCAGTTGCTCTTTAAGGACTATAATCAATATTGGGATTACCCCTACATCTGATTACCAGAATGTTTTAGATTACCAGCACCTATGTACTTTTGAGGTATCCTATACATGTATAATAATGTCTGGCATCAGAATTATTGTAGGTCATGTTTCTTGCATAACATAATAAAAAATAAGTTAAAAAAAAATCACTGTCCACACAAAAGAAACCTTGAAGCTTGCTTTAATCCATGCTAAATCAAACAGACAGTGACACCACAGGTAACTTCACCCACACAAAAGGCCTGGGATTTTAAGTTGACAGACTCTTCCTCAGGGGTGTGGTCAGGGAGAAAACGTCAGTTTAAATTAGGGTCTCATCAATATTCATGAATTCTCATGCATACAAAATTAAGTGCAAGTTAAAAGGTCAAAATCGAAATACAGAAAGTGCAGTGACATTCCATTTCCAATACAAAGTCATAGTCAGTGCATAACATTTTCTTGTATGCTGCATAAAGCCTGCGCTAATAAAATAATATTGCTATATAGGGGATACATGATGGGCATGAGTGTGACATGGCAAATATTGTCACTCCTGCAGAGTGAGCTCTGGATATCTCACGAGTGCCGAAGGCACGAGTGAGATATCCAAGCTCACGATGCAGGAGTGACAATATTTGCCATAGCACACGATCTGACCATCATGTATTCGATATATACAATAGGGCCAAGAGTTTCTGAAGTTTTTTTATGCTGTCTTGTTTTCTGTTCCTGTTTATGTGTTTGCTCATTCTGTGTGTGAGCTTTTCTGAATGGGCTGGCAGTGTTATAAACTCTGAGAGACACATGAGTGTGTGTTGCAATGCTAAATGAGTTAGTTTTAGATGGGAATGAGAAACATACTTTTGTGAAGCTGTATTGTTTAGCAGTCTGACTGCAGTGAAGTTAAAATCATCACAGTAATGAACTGAGAGGCAGAGTGTCAGAACAGCTGATACTGTTTTCAGTGGTAATTTAGACCCTGTCCACACTATGCCTCTGTAACGTTACAGAGGGCTCAAACCGTTACCGTAACGGTTTGCGTTTACATCTGTAACGTTACAGAAGGCGTTTTCAAAACCGTATATAGAAACCTGTTTGTATGTGGTTTCTACAACGTTATGGTAAATGCCATAGATCTGTAACGCTACAGCCTGCAGTGGACGTTGCGAGAGTGTGCCTCCAGTCCCCTAGTATACCACAATGCAGCGAGGCAGTGCAGTGGTGCAGTCTGGGACATAAACCAGGGCAAGAACCAGGAAGTGTACAGCGCTGATCGCGAGTGCGATCACGAGTGCAGTGAACCTCATCAGTCAGGCGTGGGTATTCCAATTAATGCCACCAGCTGGTGTAGTAGCCCAAGAACCAGCAGTAGGAAGCATCGAAGGCTGTGTTTGTGCAGAGTGCTTTGAGCGTGGCCAGTATAGCCAGCAGTGAATCATCAGTGTCCCAAAAACTGCACAGGCAGTAGGCAGCATTGTAGGTAGTGGAGGTGTAGGCATGTCTGATTGTGTGCCCATGGCCTGATGAAGGCAGCGAATTACTCGTTGACTACTGGACACAGGAATGGGTACAGTCAGAATTGGCTAGTACGCCGCAACACCAAGGTGTATCAGAAAGTGTCAGAATACCTATCTGAACATGGTGGCATCGAAAGGAGTGCCAAACAATGCAGAGACAAAATAAAACAACTCAAAGTAGCTATCACAAGACTAAGTGACAGCAACAGGCACTCTGGTGGTGGTCATGTGGTGTAATCGTTCTCACGATGAATTGGACAAAATACTGAAGACAAGGCCAACAACCGAACCCCACTTTGTCCTGGAGAGTTCTGCAGTGGAGTCCGGCGATGATGGTGATGGTGCGGGACGGAGAGTCATGCCAGCCCAGCGCACTTGATGCTGGACGAGAGGCAGGTGGAGAGTCAGGTATGCGACTATCAGTCACTATGTGGGTGCTGGGGGGTGAGAGGTGGGTAGCACATACTGGGTGGCATGATGCGGCTGAGAGGGATCTGGGATGCAGTATGGAACCAGATGCCAATGACTGCATTAATGTAGTTGGGGAGGTAGGGGTATATGTTCAGCGTTCTGCAGTGCAGTTGTATACTGTAAACTGAATAGTGCTATGAAGTATTTCCAGTAGTTATAGTTGAATAATGCGGATTGCATGGGAACTGGGTATCATAACAAATAAATGGCTGGGTGTGGTTGGGGTTCTTGGTAGGGATGGGAGGTTGCTTGGTAGTGTTTGCTGGGGGCCTGGCAGTTGTGTTGTACACTGTGTACGAACAAGCTGCTGTCATGGAGGTGGGTGGTTGCAGTGCTGCCAGTCAGCAGATGTTACCAAGAAGTACTATGCCACTTGCCTGTTGCAGCCTGAGAGTAACCATGTGTGGCATGTTCATACACAACGTTTGTTATTCTGCAGATGATGAGAACGATGTGCAGACATCCTTGGATAATGACCTGCTGGAGGCATCATCATCAGTGTCATCTGCTGCATCATGTGCTGTGAATGATGAACCCCCTGGAACATCAAGCGATACCTCTGGTGGTGGCAGGCGAGGAGCTGCCAAGCGCGCATTTGAACGACAACCACTTGTCAACCTGAGAAAGAAGAAGAAAGAATCAAGACTGGCCGACCTGATTGGAGCAGTGCTGGAGCTCACACGGCAGATGCTGCAGCAGCAGCATCGAGAGCTGCTTGAATTGGAACGGGAGAGGGAGATGGAGGAGAGATTAAGGAAGCAAGAGGCAGAGCAAAATGCACAATTCTTTAGCAACATGTTAAAACTCTTAACTATGCAGTTCCAACAGGCAGCCACAAATGTCATGGTCCAGCCACAGGGTAGTATGTCACCTGCAGACCCTGGTAATGCAGCAAGTATGTTTGCAGGCATCACCCGTACTGCAACAAGTTCCACCCTGGTCGGCAGTACTCAAGGCACTATGTCCACCGCTTTTAACCCTGTCATGTCCCACAGTGCTAATCATGCAGTCAGTCATGGCAACATCCAGCATGCCAATGATGTCCCATGTGGCTCTCTGTCCTCCCATAACATGTACCAGACACCTATGCTTGGCAACCCTAGGATAGGAATGAGGGGTGACTGGTGGTGGTACAGGTGCCACCTACTGTGTCGTGTCAGACACATTTTGATTCAAACCCACAGCATGGCAGCATCCCCTCAAGTGCCCCATCCACTTTGCCCTCTGCCACCAATACGCACACACAGGGTGCCAGGAATGCTGATCCTGAACCAACACTGGCTGTTCCAAGCTTCACACATGATCTGTACAGTGAAGCTTTCCAGTGGACAACACTGTGAGCTCAAGGGCTGTTCTCCCCATGTTACTTGTGGAATGTCACTTGTTCTGTGGTGGCGTAATTTGTTAGAATGAAACCTGTTGTTATCCCCCCCCCCCCCATAATGTTACTCAGGGAATCCAGTACAGATGGTAAGCTACACTGTATGAGAAGTGGTTCAGTGTGAATCAGTGGGTCTCATAGCACACTACTGGTAGTTGCTTAACAACTGCAAACATGTTTGTTACAAATGCACAGCAGCGTATAAGCTCAGGATGACTTTGTTGTACAATTGCACAATTGCACTGAATGTAAAGTGCTGGCATCGTATGCTACTATTAACAAATGAAACACTGTACTGGCGACATTATGTCGTTTGCATCATGTCTGTTTGCACAGCTGGCATTTCTGCCTTGTTTATTGTTGTTGCACATCATCCACTGTTGTTGACATTGCAACCTTGGGACGGTACGGTCCAGCACTATGTTCTGTATACCTGGTGGTGGAAAGAAACACATATCAGGAATGTATGACAAAATAAGCAATACTGTCTGAGTCCCTAAAAGGGACACAGTTTTCCTTAGCTGTGAAATACATGTAACTGCAAATGAGTGACAACATCACTCACCAGACTGATGTTATATGGTACAGTATGTTTTTGTTTATTTTGTTTATGTTTAATTATGTCTGTGCACGTAACAGGCGTACTACTGAGACACTGTTACATACGATGCTCTGTCACATATGTTTGTTGGTCTGCTGTGCCTAATGTTTGATCATTTCTGTGCCAATGTTTGGACATCTGCATCATACGTTTAGTGTGCAGTGTAGTACTTCATACATGGAGTACACTGTGTATGGCAGGGAACCTCGACAGAATACATGTCATGACAATGATGTGTACCAATAGGGCCTAAAGCTACATTTCTGTCTGGCTGATGCTGCAATACTGGACATGGTTTGTGTTGTACCACCAGACATCTAACGACATACTTGCCATGCATACAGCAATAAACACAGCACTACTGAACTGAACTGACTTGCGTATCATTCATTATGCATGTTGGAAGTACATGGGTCACTGGTGGGCATGGGATGCTGTGACATGATAGGTGGTATCTTGCACAGGTATCTGTGAGTGTGTGGAAAGGTGGATGGCTACACGATTGTTACAGTGTGTCACAGGTGTGTGCTGGTTTTTGCACTGCTGCCTGTGGACACCATTCCTTACCACTTGGTGCAATGTGCACATATGTGCAGGAACAGAACTTACCGAACCTATGCATCCATGAGGTAGTCAGCTAGGGTATCCCTGATCAGTGATGCATATCGACTCTGGCCCGTGATAGTCATTTCCTCAGTGGGTACACTGTCATGGTCTGTAGGCTGTGGATATATGTCTGTTGCACTGTCCAGTTCCCAGCTATCCATGAATACCTCTGCCCTTGTCTCGCACAGATTGTGCAGCGCACAGCATGCCCCAATGACGTAGGTAGCATTGTTGATGCTGAATTCACTACTCTTCAACAGGCACCGCCACCTCCCTTTGAGGTGCCCAAAGGTGCATGCGACCACCATGCGTGCCCTACTGAGTCTGTAATTGAAGTTGCGCTTCTTGGGGTCACCACAGTCATTGTACGGCTTCATGAGCCAGGGCAGTAGGGGATAGGCAGGGTCCCCCAAAACAACAGGCACAGCAATTCCAGCTATGTGTCTCGGTGGTTCCATGAACAGTGCACCATTCTGCCCAAGGGTGAACAGCTTGCTGTTTCCGAACACCCTTGCATCATGGACCTTGCCTGGCCATCCCACGTTAATGTCCATGAAACAATACCTGTGGTCAACAAGAGCCTGCATGATGATGGAGCAGTATGATTTCCTATTGAAGTACTCTGTGGCATTTCCTGGGGGGCATATGATTGGGAAATGGGTGCCATCCACTGCACCGCCACAGCTTGGGAATCCCCAGTACTTCTCAAATTCAAGCACTATGTCATGCACATTCTGCACCCGTACAACCTTTGGCAGCAGTACTTTCACTATGGCACGGCACACTTCTATAACTATTTCCCCCACAGTGGACCGACCAACACCAAACAAATGGGACACTGTTCTATACTCTACATTTGTTGACAGCCACCACTGTGCTATTGCAACTCTTTTGTCCACTGGTATTGCTGGACGTAGGTGTGTATCCCTCCGGGAGATGTACGGAGCTAACTCACCACAGAGGCAGTTGAATGTCTGCCTGCACATCCGGAAGTTTGATAGCCACTGCTCTTCTGTCCAGGATCACACAATGTTGTCCCACCACACAGTGCTTTTTCTGTGTGCCCACACAGCCCTGGGTACTGTGCCACTTCCAAGGATACACATCAATATGTCCTGTAATATGGACACTGTGTCAAGCACACCTTGGCAAATGCTGGCAAGCCTGCATGAGGCACGACGTTGTGCAGCCCTCCTCTGTCTCCTACACCTGACAGTCTGCAGGTTCACTGCATAATAGTGCATTATACCGGCCAAGGAACACACTGCTTTCGAAAACGCTGCCATGTTTCACACACCCTACTGTGTTCTGTGTGCATGGCAACCCTTGGTATTCTGGGACATTGATATTCAGCACCTACTGCATCTTGGGATAGCCACTGCTTCCAAGAAGTTACACCACTCCCAGTATTTTTCAATAGTGTGGACAGGCTGTAACGGTTTCGACACTGTTTCTTTTGTAGTGTGGACGCACTGTAACGTTACAGGGCTGTAATGGTTTCAAACCGTTACAGCTTTTAGTGGTGTAGTGTGGACAGGGCCTAAGTTAGCTGCAGGCAGAGTGCAGAGTGTTCTGTGAAATTGTGCTCTTTAGGATTCTGGCTGCAGTGAAGTTGAAATTGTCCCAGTAATTGTAATGGGTGTTAATCAGAGTTTGAGGAACAAGTGAGAGTGTGTTTCAGTGGTAGTTGAGTTAGCTGCAGGCAGTAGTTTGGACTGTTCTGTGAAGCTGTACTGTTTGGAATTCTGGCTGCATCAAGTTGAGAGCATCACAGTAATGAGCTGGAAGTTGGGGGGAGGATAGCTGTGTTTTGTAATGCTCACTGAGTTAGCTGTAGGCAGCAGTGAGACCTCTCAGGTAGTTCTGCATTTGTGTCTATGGTAACAGCACAGGTGTTTCTTTCATGCTGAGGGGAAAGCTGCCTAGGGTGATGATATCAGTGACCTTTTGTGACCTGTGTGTGTAAATGTCTCATATCATCACAGTAGAGCAGAGGGTTAAAATATCACACTGCAGTGGATGATACGCTGTTTTATCTCACTCATTTACCACTCACTCCTATTGTGTGTGTGTGTGTGTGTGCGTGTGTGTGTGTGTAAATATATATACAGTATATATATATATATATATATATATATATATATATTTGAAAACTGCACTTTAAAAAGAAACTTGGTGAAAAACAGTTCAAAAACCTTTTAAGATAGAATAAAAGATTGCAGGCAGTTCATGTGATTGCACCAACTCCAGTTATTTTTTCTACGTGCCTATTTTACCGTATCTACATGGCAGGCTCCAGCAATCCTTTCAAAAATTGTGAGGTATGCTTCAATATCATCCAAGGGACACAGCTTTGTAAGTTTGATGTCTTTTAAGTTGTTTGTGCTTTGTTGCTCTGCTGGACCTGTGCCAGATTCTCCAGCTTTGATAGCTTGCAGTTGCAAGGCATCCAGCCATTGCTGCTCCACTCGCTGCATCTCTTCTTTCTCTGCTGCTCCTGTCACTGCCTCTCTTCTTTTTTCCAAGGAAGAAAGAACTTACATGCATGTACTCCCTGTTGATGTCTGATGGAGGTATACAATGATTCGATGTCAATACCTAGTCATATAAAATTGTCTTTCCACACAAAATCCTCAGAATTCCTTAAAACATCTTGATGTATCTTCGAGGTATGATAGTAATCTTAACACTCATTTTTGTAAGAAGAACTCAGTCAGTTTCACCAGATTCTCAGTTATGGAGCCACTACTAGACACAATAGGCCTGTCTGGAGGTCTATGTATATCCTTATGTACCTCTGGCAGTATATAAAAGCCCTGTGCAGGGCGATACTCACTCTAAATGAATTTATATTCATTCTCTGTAACGTGGCCCATGTCAAGGATTCGAGGGAGAATCTGATAGAGTTCTTTTTTATTAATCTGAGTGGGGTTAATGTTAAGTTCGCTGTAGTTGTTACCATCATTAAGCAAAGACATTACAATGCCTTTATAATGATTTTTCTCTAACACAGCTATGTTACCCCACCTTTGTCAGCTGGTTTAATTGCAATCTCCTTATTGCTAACAATTTCTTGTAAAGCCCACATGTCATTTTTAGACAAATTACATTTTTAGAGGGCTCCACCGTCTCTAATAGAGCTTCAATCTGTGACCAAACTGTTTTCTCATAAGATGTTATGGCTACATTTGTAGTGCCAGGATAAAATGTACATTTATCTTTAAATAAGGATTTGTTTTGTTTTTGTTTAAAGGAGGACTAAAGTCAAAATTTTAAAATATGTTGTGCAGAGTGTTTTGATTTGTAGGTATACTCCTAGTAAGGCCTTCCCTTTATTTGCTGAAAGATGTTCTTTCTAAATTTGCTTACTGATTTCATGGCCCCTGGGGATCTCCATATTAGCATTTCTAATTGCCCTTCTTGTTCCTACAATGCCTCCTGTCCCATGTTGACAAACAAAATGTTTAATGCCATATTGGTCCTAGTAAGAACAAATCCAGAACAAATGGTTTGATACCTTTTATTGGACCAACAAGGATGTTACAAAAAGAACAAAGAGCTTTAGCTTTCAGACCAACAAGTCCTTCTTCAGAAGCTTAATGAGAGTTATTTAGAAAATCCCATATTATTAACACTTAGAACATGCAGAAAAAAACAGAAATCATTTTCATTGGTTTAAAAAAGGCCTTCAGAAATAAAGTGACAATGGAAAGCTTGAATATCTAAAGAATGATTTCAGCTGAGCTAAACTAAAAGGTCAAAGTTTGTTTAAAGATAACAGCAGGCGGTACCATGTATCAGTCTAATGGACAGAAAAAAAAAGAACCTTAAGCTTCTCTGCTCAGCAAATTACATGTCAAGTGAAAAAAACACCCTAAGACACACATTTTGCAAGTGAGGCCACAGTATATCATTCTGGTCAGAGTAGAACTGTTCATAATGAGCTGACCTTCGAGAAATAACTACAAGTTAAAATGTAACATATAACCAAGTAAAAAAAAAAGAAAAAGATGATGAACCCAAAAATTACATCATCAGAAATTATCTTTACATGGCATATAGAATGATGAATATGATGTATAACCAAGGTGAGTAAGTGTATCACACTGAGGAAAGTACAAAAAGCTGGAAATATATTCCCAACATACTCTCAACAACCTATTATGTTAAGACCTTGTTGGAAAACAATTTTGTACATGATAATATCAATTGTCAGTGTAAGTGCCAGATAAAAAGAGTGCTAGTCAGGGACCCCCAAGAAACTGAGACTATGCGGCCTGATATGTACAGATTTCAAGAAAATGTCAGTGTATAATCGGTCCATGTAAGTTTACATGTAATGTGTCATAAATCCAACATCAATGTTCAAGTCATCATGCACTGTATTAAGAAATAACATACTGTAAGTCTGATCTCACAAGCACGTCTCTGTTGTGTACTGTTGAAATGTCCTTTCAAGACCATCACAGACATATCTGAGATTGAGTGGTTATCCTGACAGAAGTGTTGTGCCACTGGTTTGTCAGTCATCTTCCTATTAATATCACACCCTGTGTGAATTTATTCTTTTGCAGAGCTGCCGTTTCATCTCCCCCACATACCTCCTGCATTGAATAAGATAAACAACATTGCTTGATATACATGTATAATTACCCAATATCCTGAATTGTCTGTTTTGTGAGGTACCACACAGTCTGAGGTGGAAATGTGCTCACAAGTTTTACATCTGCGTTAATTACAGCGTTGTGTGCCATATGATGCCATGGCACTCTGTTCAGGTTCAAGTTTACTCCTAATAATCTGGTTGGCTAAACTGGGTGGTTGTTTAAAAGATAGTAGTGGCAGTTCTTGAAAAATACAACTAAGGGTTTCATCCTCACTGATTATGGGGTATAGGTCCCTTAATAATCTTATGTAGAAGTTCAAGGTCAGGATGATATATGACTACTAAGGGTACTCTGTTTGTACTGGTCCTTTTATTATATTGCAGTAGGTGTTCTCTTGGTACTTGTGTAGCACGTTCCACTGGTCTGTCAATTTCTCTGGAAGAGTGTCCCTGCTCAATAAAGGTGTTTTTCAACATAACTAAATGTTTATCTCTGTCTTCCTCATTTGAACAGAAACGGTCGTACCGAAGTGCTTGACTATATACAACAGACTTCTTAGTGTGACTTGGGTGATTACTTTTCTTGTGTAAGTATCTCTGTCTGTCTGTTGGTTTCCTGTAAATACATGTATGTAGGGTTCCATCCTTGATGGTGCCAGTGGTATCCAGAAAATTAACACTGGTGGCAGAATATTCCAGGGAAAGCTTAATGGTTGGGTGGAGATTATTAAATCCCTGATGAAAATCCTTAACTGTGTCAGTGCCTTCTGTCCAAATTATAAACAAATCATCAATGTAATGGAAGTAAGCGAGTGGTTTGTGTGTACAGTGCCTTAAAAAGTCCTCCTCCAAATTCGCCATAAAGAGATTAACATACTGTGGAGCCATCTTGGTGTCCACTGCTGTTCCCATAGTTTGAACATAATGTTTCCCATTAAAGCTGAAGTTGTTACATGTCAGAATGAATTTAGCAAGTTCCCCCATGATATCAGGGTCGATGCTGTGGTCCAATCCTCTCTCTCATACATGTATTTAAGGCAGGCTGAAATGCCATCTGTATGCAGTATATTAGTGTAGAGGGATGTTACATCCATCGTGGCTAAAAGTAGTAAAAAAAAATTTAAAAAATTTATTTTTATACAGGGTAATGTCATTTAGGTAAAAAATCCAGTTTACAAGACAGTCCTGTTTTTAACAAAAAATCACATACACTTAACACCATGACAAACACTACAAAACAACCACACCAACCCAATAACTAATTAACAACATACATTGTTAAAACGTTTTGTAATATATTATTCTACATCCAGGTACTAAAGTACTACCAGTTATCTACATGCTCACATAAATTGATTTATTTCATTTACCCTTTGAGTAAAAATATCTAATGAGGGTGAGGTGCGAACTGTATATGGCAAATTGTTCCAATATTTTGTTGCTTGATAAATTATAGTTCGCTCCCCATGTCTATTCTGAATTTTTATGGTACAGATTTTCTCTACATGAACTGTCCTCGTAAATCTATCAGTAATCCTCTGTTTACCAAATAATGCCATATTTATATAATGGTCTGGAAAATACACATGATAGTTGTATATTAATTTTTGCCATAATCTAATACAATTAATATCTAAAGACTGCCATTGCAGTTGGGACAACAATACACAGTGATGAGTTCTAAAATTACTCTGTAATACATGTCTAGCCAATTTATACTGTACCCTATTTAATTTTTTAATTAATGGCTTACTTACTGAACGATATACAAGATCACCATAAGTTAACACAGGCATAATCAGTTGCTCTGCCATGGTTTTTTGAGCATTCCTACCCAAACATTTTGTAGTTCTACATAAAGCTCCTATTCTTCTATTTACCCTATCTATTAATATAGTCACATGAGCGTGAAAAGACATTTGGGTATCAAAAACAATTCCCAAGTAACAATATTGATCTACCTGCTCTAATGTTTCATTACTGTGAATTCTTATTTTAATTTTCCCTACATTTTTAGAAGCAAAATGCATCAACTTAGTTTTCTTAATATTCATAATCAGGCCTGACCTGGTGAACCACTCCCTCATGCTGTCAAAATCAGTCTGCAAATTATTTTGCGGTTCTTGAACATCAATACCAGATGCAATAAGGGCAGTATCATTGGCATAAAGTCTCAGGGTATCAGGTGGTAAGTTTTTAAAACCAGAAAGTTTATGCAGGAAATGTCCTCACACAGTGTATGTGGGGGAGATGAAATGGCAGCTCTGCAAAAGAATAAATTCCCATAGGTATGATATTAATAGGAAGACGACTGACAAACCAGTGACACAACACTTCCATCAGGATAACCACTCAATCTCAGATATGTCTGTGATGGTCTTGAAAGGACATTTCAATAGTACACAACAGAGATGTGTTTGTGAGATCAGACTTATGTTATTTCTTAATACGGTGCAAGATGACTTGAACATTGATGATGGATTTATGACACATTACATGTAAACTTACATGGACCGTTACTTCAAAAGATGGACATACATGTTTTAGGTTTTCAGTGAGCCTTGGACTTTGACTCTTATACAATCCCTCTTAACTGGTTATCTACAGGTTGGCCTTTCACATTAGTATTGTGTGAATGTGTGCAAGGGTGTGTGGGTATGTCTATGTGTGTGTGGGTTTGTGAATATGATTATGTGTGTGTTGTGAGGGTAGAAGAAGTGTGGCACATTACATTTTTAATATGGGTATTTGAGATGGGTTGTTATGTGGGTATAGTGGATGTGAATATTGTGGGGATATTGAGACAAACTTATGTTTAGGTACATGACATGATGTTGTCATAGTGGCTAGGACTCTGGACTCATATTACAGTGGATATTTACTTCCTTATGCTAGTTCTGTAATTGAAGTATATATTGTAATGTTTTTACACTCTGTACTTATTAGGATGGTGTATTAGAATTCATGTCCATATACTTCATTTTAAGTAGTTACTTTCCCCCGGGGGGGGGGGGTAATTCCTAAGAAAGAATTCTGGTTTGGATTCCTTAGACTGTTTCTATATATGTATTATTTTGATTATACACTGACATTTTCTTGAAATCTGTACATATCAGGTCACATAGTCTCAGTTTCTTGGGGGTCCCTGACTAGCACTCTTTTTATCTGGCACTTACACTGACAATTGATAGTATCATGTACAAAATTGTTTTCCAACAAGGTCTTAACATAATAGGTTGTTGAGAGTATGTTGGGAATATATTTCCAGCTTTTTGTACTTTCCTCAGTGTGATACACTTACTCACCTTGGGTATACATCATTTCATCATTTTATATGCCATGTAAAGATAATTTCTGATGATGTAATTTTGGGGTTCATCATCTTTTTTTTTTTTTTACTTGGTTATATGTTATATTTTAACATGTAGTTGTTTCTCGAGGGTCAGCTCATTATGAACAGTTCTGCTCTGAGCAGAATGATGTACTGTGGCCTCACTTGCAAAATGTGTGTTTTAGGGAGGTTTACTTCACTTGACATGTAGTTTACTGAGCAGAGAATCTTAAGGTTTTGTTTTTTTTTGGTCCATTAGACTGATACATGGTACCGTCTGCTGTTATCTTTAAACAACCTTTGACCTTTTAGTTTAGTTCAGCTGAAATCACTCTTTAGACATTCAAGCTTTCCAATGCCACTTTAATTATTTCTGAAGGCCTGTTTTAAACCAATGAAAATGATTTCTGTTTTTTTTCTGCATGTTCTAAGTGTTAATAATATGGGATTTTCTAAATAACTCTCATTAAGCTTCTGAAGAAGGACTTATTGGTCTGAAAGCTAAAGCTCTTTGTTTTTTTTGTAACATCCTTTGTTGGTCCAATAAAAGGTATCAAACCATTTGTTCTGGATTTGTCTTGTCCCATGTGACTGTGATGTATCCAGGACCATTGATTCAGAGAGTAATAACTGCAGCAGTAACATCTACTATTATGGGCCTGAGATTCTGGCTTTAACTAAATAATTATCTAATCCAAACTTCTGTATGTTGTGTATGTGTCTGGGTCTAGTCAGCAGAAGTGAATGTTTTGTTTTTAAAGCCTTTCATTTTATCAAACTACACACAGATATTAGCAGTGCACACAAATCACACAAGGTCACAGATGCTACAATTGGTGAAGACTCTAGCTGTTTCCTTGCAGAATAGCCCACTCAATTATCCCTCAGGCATTTGTGATGTGCTTAGAACTCCCTGGACAAGGAGAGTTAATTAACATAACAGCTGTATTACTATAAACTTGAGAAAAACACAGCCCTTGTTGCAGTAATGGTACAGGACACATCACAATCACATGGGACAGAAGGCATTGTAGGAACAAAAAGAGCCATTAGAAATGCGAATATGGAAATCCCCAGGGGCCATAAAAGCAGCAATCAAATTTAGAAAAAACTCCTTTCAGCAAATAAAGGGAAGGACTTACTAGGAGTATACCTACAAATCAAAACACTACACACAACATATTTATTTGTAAATGTTGGCTTTAATTCTCCTTTAATATTTTCCCTGCCTATGTAAAATGTACGTAAAGTGTTATTACACTGAGTCAAAACTATATCCTCCCCAAAGTGTCTAGAGCCTTGGCCCACTTCAAGAAGATACTTTTGTGGTAAAGATTATAATGCCTTCACATTAAGTACTTCATTTGCTTCTTCAGCAGAGTTTAATGACAAATATAAGTCCTGTGATTAGTTACTAATACTCCCAAGTTCTGGCCCTTCATCCATAGTCGCCACAATGTAAGGTATTCTCCAGGTCGGTTTCCATTTCTTCAAGAAACCCAGTTTCTGGCAAATCAAATTCAAATCCCATATGCTGATTAATAAAAAAATGTTTGAGATGTGTTCTTCTGAAAAATCTCTGCAAGTCAAGCAAAAGTTTGAAACTGGTTGATGTAATGGGGTTGGAATAAACATGAGTCCTTTTTGCAGCACAGAGATCTGTGGGGCAGCGAGGGTAGTATCTGACAGATTTAATACTTGAAATGGGATGTTTTGTTCTTCCTAGGTGTTCTGTCTGGCTGGGTGCTTTTTTGCTCCACCTCCCCTCTTGCCCCTCCCCTCCAGGTTTTCTTTTGTTTGATTTTTTTTTTGTTTGTCTAAAAAACTTCAGGATTCTGTTTCCTCAGTTGGACTATTGTCATCTTCTTCACTTGGTTGGGGACTCTGTCTAGGTTTACTTGCGTTTTTTTTATTATTTGGAAAGCATACTCTAGATCTGACCCGACTTCTGGTTCCATTAAATTTGTTTTTATCCCAGCCTGAGATGTTGCCTTTTTCATAGCCTTCATCACCCTTGTTAACTTTGTTTTGTTTCCATTGAAATATGTCACTCTCATATTTATTAAGCTTTTTTTCGTAAGTCTGTGTCTAGGTCTTTGTACTCTTTACTTGGTTTGGTAGTTAGCTTTGTCTCTTTAGCCTCTTTGAGTTCTTCAGATAATAATTCATGCTTTTTAATATCTGATTTAATGATAAGCTCAATGTTTTTGAGCACACATTTGCTGCCTGTATCTAATCTTTTTATATTCAAAGTTTCCTAAACTGCTAGAAGGTATAACTGTCACTTTCAAGCCTTGAGGGGCTTGTGCTTTCTTTTTTTTTTTTTTTTTTTTACTTTTTATTTCTAGAGATTATGTTACTAAAGTTAGTACCATACTACATAATGTGAAAGGCATGAGGTACACAGATCTCCAGACTGAATGTACAGGTTTTACATTAAAAACAGGTATATTTTGATGTACCAGGTCCATATGTCCATGCAGTGTAGAGAACTGCCAGTTAGGAAATGTAGGAGTAGAGTCCAACCTGTTTGCACTGTAAGACCATTTCACTCTCACCACAAACCTGGAAAAAAACACGAATGGTAAACTAGTATAACAGATCCCATGCAGAACTGAAGACTGGGGGTGGGGGGTGGGGTGCAGAAACACTAGTGAATATAGACAGGTAATTACAATGATGTCCTGGTCTCAGTTAAATTATGTTATCTACCCACAGCTGAAGGCAAGGCAACCCGCCCCTGTGGGTAAACAGTATCGATTAACAGGAGCTAGTTAATGTTCACAAACTGAAAGGTGTACGTACACACCAACTTTTATAATTACTATACCACTGAGCAAGGATGTTACTTAGTAATAAAACTACTGAGTGGAGCAGTAATCTTGGCTCATTATATCTAATAAAAGATAATGCCCCAAGTTGAAAACATTTAACGTGGTCCATGCACAGTCCGGTTTTCAATGGGTGCTCATCAAAGGATCAGGATATTTAACAGGTAAAGTGCAATAAGCACCCACACGACTTAAGAGTTACAACACAAAGATTTGTTAAATCCAGTTCCCATCACTAGCTGTGCCAAAGAACCTCAGCTATGGAACATAGTACTTCACCCTTTGCCTTCTGAAGCAACCTCAGGTGGACTCAGTGCACCAATTAGTTTTGCTGCAAATGCAGCAGCTGAGTCAGGCTCCACGAGTATGCGGATTTTGGACTTGTGCTGTACTTGGAGCCGAGCTGGATAGTTGAGCTGAGCCTCGATTCCATGCTGCAGGAGCTCCTTCTTGGTCACTTACAGTTCCTTCATCCTGGCTTGAGTTTGGGACAACAGGTCCGGGAAGAAAGACGGCAACTACCCTCCCACACTATATCCCTTCTAGCTCAGGCAGGCTGCAGTAGAGAGATCTGAGCCTCCAGAGAGGATAAAATAGCTGTAGCTGTGAGTGGGCACTGTGTGGGGTCACCTCCTGGATGGGGCCTCTGAGATATAAACACTTTTACAATTTTTATAGTAGAATCAGGTGGCAGTAGTTGTAAGTCCTGAAAGAGCAGTATATTGACAGCATGTAAAAGTTCTGATTTTGCTGCAAATCAGGGGGGAAAGCCCACAGTCCAGACACTGGCCTGTCTCTGTGTATTTTCTAGGGTTTCTATTTTGGCCTCGAGAAAGGTAAGGTCCCACATGTAGGTGGCATTACAATCTGCTTGCCGAGTGTTTGCTGCCATAGGTTCCATGAAGCAACAGAGTTTTCTTGAATTTTATGATTGTTTTCGGTCAGCTTAGCCTCCATAGCAGCTAGTCTTTTATTGGTCTTGTCCCTGTGGCCTGGGATTTGGTCAACATAGCCAGGATTTGCACTGAAGGTAGTTCAGGCGCCACCATGCCACTCACAGCAGTCGGCTCTGAACCTTTCAAGGAGCTCGCCGAAGATAAAAATTTGTCCAAACTTTGTGAAGCATGTTTGGCATCTTTTCTCTCTCCTAAAGCTGGTCTCCTGGCTCCTCACTTCTGGGAGGTCCTTCCTGGAACCACGTGACAGGCAGGATGTAAGCTGATCTCTACAGGTAGGAGACGACCTCCCACCCACTTCCTCTGGACATCAGTTTACTTCCTGCCTGTCTGGTGGCAGGAGCTCTACAGGACGCTCTGTCACAGAAGTGGCAGCCTAGGAGAACTGTGAGTTTTTTCTTTTTGGTGGCTAATTTAGGGACATTCCTTTAACCCTCAGGTCTGTTTCATGGACCCCAGTCTCAGCCTTGCAAGCTGGACAGACAGGGCTCCCGGCGCTCCCTCTCATCATGTTCTTCCTGCGCTTTGGCTGTGGAGAATACCGGACCCCCCCGCTCCCTGAGAGTCATCTCTTCACTCTCGCAGACCTTAGACCGAGCAGCACCACAAACACTTTCCCCCAGCTGGACAGCACTCCTTCTTTCATCGGAAGCTCCAGGCAGCACCTCCAACTTTTTCCTGTGCTGGGCAGCACGATCCTCACTCAGCTGCGAAAAGCTCCAGGCGGTGCCATTTTTCATCTACTGTGCCAGCGAGCACTAGGAGGGTTACAGCTTGTTGATGGGCTCTTGAAGCTATGAGTTCAGTCGGCGGCCACAGGTCAGACAGGCCGCTGACTCGACTACCGGTCAGAGAGCCAGGGTATACTTTAGGCTGTCTGACAGTGGTGATATAGCACGCGAGAGGTAGCGCTTTGTTGGCAGTCCCTCCAAGGGCATTAGAGAGCACAGCCCCTCATTCCTTCAGGTGACCACAGGGTTAAAGCTCAACTGCCTCCAAGGGGGGGGGGGGGGCTCTTTTCTCAGTCCAGAGCCATCAAGGGCCTTGGCTGCAGTTCTTAAAGGGACAGCCTGTTTCTGAGGGTAGGGGATCAAGTGTTTTTTCCCCTCTATTCAAGTTGGGCCACAAGGGGGCATGGCTCCCAACAAGGACAGGCTCCCCCAGGGGAAGAAAGTGCCACAAATGTAGAACCCGATGCTGGCCACCTTTGAGGGGTCACTCTGCATCAAATGTGACACAGCTGCTTCTCCTGCTGAGGATGAAGTGGAGGAAGTTTCCGCATCAGAACTTCAGGACCCACAGGATCAGCCCGGGAGTCACTCGCCCACCCTAGGGCAGCACCACCTAGCCGGGACATTAGCCCCAGATTTCATTGCCAAATTGAATAGAGTCTTTGCCCTCAACCCTTCCTGTTTTGATGTCTTGCAACAACCCCTGGAATTCAGGACTCACAGGAAGGCCAACCATAAGCGCACCCCTTGGATCACCTCGGACGAGGGCTCCCCTCACTCCTCAAGGCATGGTAGGAGGAAAAGGAGGAAGAGATCCAGACACAGGTCCAGGAGTTTTTCCTGACATAGGGACACAACACATGGAAAATTCAAGCAAGACAGATACCACTCCAGATCAGACTATTCGTCCTTAGAAGAAGGCGAGCTCCCCAACTTGGATTCAGACACGGAATCCTCACCAGCCAGGAACTTTGATCTGGAGGATCTGGATTTTTTCATTAAAAAGGTGTCTGAAGAGATTCACCTAAGCTCACCACCCCTACCAGAGCCTAAATGAATGAAGCCGGCATTCAGACTAGCGTCCTCCCCAAAGACCCCGACTGCCTTCCCTTTGCCTCCAGCTATTGAGGACCTCCTAAAGGAAGAATGGCAGGGGCCTGAATGGTCCTTCCCTGTCCCCTGCCACCTAACTAAACTACTAAGGTTCAACAAGAAACCTACGGAGAAGTGGCTAGACTGCCCTAGGATAGATCCGCTCATTTCAAGCCTCACAAAGAGGACGATCATCCCAGCAGAGGGGGGTGCCTCCCTAAGAGACCCGGTGGACAGGGAAGTGGACACCTCTCTTTTAGAAGGCTTTTCAATTCTCAGCAGCTTCTCTCAAAGCAGCTATGGCAAACCTCTATTCTGCAAGAGCTGCGCTCTCCTGGGCCACCGACCTGGCATTTCAGCTCGCTGATGACCCAGCCAAGAACCAGCCCATCTTACAACAGCTACAGCTCATGGGTCTAGCATCAGCTTATTCGGCCGACGTATCAGAGGAGGCAGTCAGATGCGCAGCTCGAGCTATGTTCTACCAGACCTAGGCGCGATGCAACTTATGGCTTTGAGCTTGGCAGGCCGAAGCCTCATCAAAGATGCACTTGGTCAATGCTCCCTACAAAGGAGGTCTTTTGTTTGGCTCAACTCTAAAAGAGGCAGTCAAGAAATCTGGCGAAATGGTGAAAGTGTGCATGCTGCAAGCCCGAGGAAGGGCAAGACCCTGGAATTTTGGTTCAAGACAGAATTTTCAGACCCAAAACTACCCCAGGGGCCAGAACAAATTGGCCCCAGGCAGACGCTCTTGGTTCAATCCCCGTCACCAACGTGGCTTCTGAGGTGGAAGAGGAGGTAGCCGGGATTTCAAGGGTGACCCCAAGAAATCACAATGAGAACTCACGGACCCATCCTCGGGTCGGGGGCAGACTGTCAAACTTTCTCAAAGAATGGGTCCACACCACAACAGACAAGTGGGTACTGGAAGTAATCTGCGAGGGCTACTTAATTGAATTCAACGCCTGGCATCCCCTGCCCCACATAGCACCCTCACCAACATTGGCCAATCCAGTAAAGCGAGCGGCAACCTGACAAACCATCACAGATCTCATTCAGTCAGCAGCGATCAAACAAGTTCCCACACTGGAAAGGAACAGAGGGGTCTACTCACTATTCTTCATAGTATCAAAATGCTCAGGTGGCTTCAGACTGGTTTTAGATCTCAAGTTTCTAAACAGTTATGTACGTCACAGAACTTTCAAGATGGAGACCCTGTCATCCATCATTCGAGAAATCCATCAGGGAGACTTTTTAGCCTCAATAGATTTGCAAGATGCCTATCTACACATTCCCATCAAGAAGGCACACCGTCAATATCTGAGATTCTCAGTACAAGGTCAACACTGTCAGTTCAAGACTTTGCCATTCAGTCTTTCCACAGCCCCCAGAGTCTTTTCCAAAATCTTAGTGATGGCGATCGCTCGCCTCAGAATGCAGGGAATCCAGCTCTTCCCGTACCTGGACGACATCCTAATCAAAGCCCCAGACTTCGATCAAGCAGTTTGGGCAGTGGAGGAGGTCACTCGATGCCTCTCCTTGCTGGGGTTTGTGATCAATCAGGACAAAAGTTTGCTACACCCATCTCAGTCTCTATCCCACCTGGGGGTGAACTTCTAGATGATCCAAAACAAGATATTCCCCACGGAACTGAAGTTCATGGAGCTGGAGTCCCTCATCCGCAAATTCCAGTCAGCCCATTCTCTTTTAGCCCGCTCCTTCATGCAACTCATAGGGATGATGGTGTCCATGGCAGAATCAGTCCTCTGGGTGCTTGCCCACATGTGTCCTCTCCAGTCCGCCCTTCTCCGGCAATGGCGCCAATCGAGGGACTCAATGGATCAGAAAATTCAAATACCACACCAGGTGAAGAAGTCCCTGAAATAGTGGACTCAGAAGGACAAAATCTTGAAGGGCCTCAGTCTGGGACATCTGCCCCAGATCAGAGTTACCACCAATGCCAGTCTCCGGGGCTGGGGAGTGCAATCGTATCAGTTTTCGACACAGGGCAAGTGGTCTCAAGCGGAGTCCCTCTACAACATCAATGTGCTGGAGATGAGGGCAGTCCATCTGGCTCTCCAGCAATTCAGATTGCACGTATCCCACCAGGACGTCCTCATTCTCATGGACAATCGGATGACAATGGCCTACATCAACCGCCAGGGGGGCACAAGGAGCTCCCGGATGCTACAAGAAGTTCTTCTCCTCTTCCAGTGGGTGGAAGTCAACCTAACAAGTCTTCAGGCGGCCTACATTCCAGGCCAAGAAAATGTAACAGCAGATTGGCTAAGTTGAAAGGACATTCTCCTAGGCAAATGGGAGTTAGAGAACAGCGCCTTCCAGCTCGCCATGCAGTGGTGTGGCTTCCCCCAGGTAGATCTTTTCACCTGCCAAAAAAACTGCAAGGTTCCAATATGTTGTTCCTTCAGCAGGGATGACAAGGCCATAGCTCAGGACGCATTCTCTATCAACTGGAGTCACTTCGATCTCCTATATGTGTTCCCGCCAGTTCCAGTCATATCAAGAGTACTGCACAAGATTGTCTAGGACAAAGCCGAGGTGATTCTGGTCTGTCCACATTGGCCCCGCAGACTGTGGTTTCCATGATTGGTCCAAATGCCTCGTCAGGCTTCCCTAATGTTTCAGCTGAGCCCAAACCTACTACATCAGAGACCGGTGCAGCACCCAAACCCTTACAATCTGTCCCTCTCGGCATGGAGATTGAGGTGGAAACTCTCAGGGAGTTTGGCTTCTCGGAACTGGTAATCGAAACATTGATTCAATCCAGGAGGTCCTCCTCCTCCTCCAGGGTTTATTACAGGATTTGGAGAAAATTCCTATTCTGGTTGTGGGACTCCTCCTTGGCGGATGACTCTGTCTCTCTCCCTACCATACTCCAGTTCTTTCAGGAGGGTTTCGACAAGGGCCTGCAACCAACTACCTTGCAAGTACAGGTGTCTGCCTTGGGGGCCCTGCTATTAGCAGACTCAGGTGAATCTTTGGGAGCCCTCCCTCATGTCCGTAGATTTCTGAGGGCAGCAACCTTAAAACATCCTCCAATATAACCGGTGGTACCCCCCTGGAGGCTCAACCTAGTCCTGAATGCGCTCTCCAAACCACCTTTCAAACCTTTAAAGGAGGCTTCCCTGCTCCTTCTCACTATGGAAACCATCTTTCTCATCGCCATCACTTCAATCCGACGCACTCTCATCCAAAGAACCGTATACTGTTTTTCATCAAGACTTGGTAGTCACACGAACGAATCCAGCATTCCTGCTGGAAGTACTATCCCATTTTCACTGCAACCAGGTCTTGCACACTTCTTCTTTCTGCCCTCATCCCAAGAGTGAGAAAGAGCGAGAATTTCATACCTTGGATCCTCGGAGGTCCCTCAAAGCTTACATCAAGAGATCCGACTCAGTCCGCAAGACTTCGAGCCTATTCATACTTACCTCAGGCCCGAATGCGGGTAAAAAGGCATCAGAGGACACTATTGCTCGGTGGATTCACTCCACCATAGTCATGGCCTACCAGAACGCTGGAATTGCCTTGCCAGGACCTGTAAAAGCACACTCAACCTGAGCGATGGCTGCGTCCTGGGCAGAATTCTGAGAAGCTTCCCCGGCTGATTTATGTAGAGCGGCCACATGGTCCTCCATTCACACATATATGAAATTCTACAAGTTGGATGTTGCCACCTCTGCGCAGGCATCATTTGACTGCAGGATCCTACAGGCGGTGGTGGACCTATAGAGGACTATGAACTGTACTCCCACCCAGTGGAGGGATGTACTGTTTTCGTATATCCCAGAAGTGAGGAGCCCAGAGACCAGCTTTAGGAGAGAGAAATAGAAATTTAAATACCTGTAAATTTTCTTTCTCCGACTGCTGGTCTCCGGGTTACGTCCCTCCCAGAATGCAGAAAGTTGACCAGTAGGCCGCAAGTTAACCTAACCTTTTTTGTGCTTGTTCCAAGTTATGTGTTTCCTCAGATGATGAAGGCTATAGAAGTACTGATGTCCAGAGGAAGTGGGTAGGAGGTCATCTCCTACCTGTAGAGATCAGCTTACATCCTGCCTGTCACGTGGTTCCAGGAAGGACCTCCCAGAGGTGAGGAGCCTGGAGATCAGCAGTCGGAGAAAGAAAATTTACAGGTATTTAAATTTCTATTTTTTGGACCCATCTTGTACCAGAGGGATTTGGACAGGTACTAGTCGAAGTTAAAAGTTGCCAAGCTGGCAATTAGTTATATTTCAAGGTATTTTAAGTTTACAGTGCTCAGAGCTGTTTCAGGATGTGACCGCCATGTTGCTGCTCTGCAGCCCACCCACCCCCCGGGCTTGTGCTTTCTGCAGGTACTGCTCAAGTGTGGTGATATCATAGGTGATATCTATTTATTTGCGTAATAGTCCCTCTAATTTGGGTAAAGCAGTTTTAATATCACCTGATTGTTGTTGCTCTGATTCAACCCCTTGCAGTCGCTCCCTTGCCTTCTGGCGTTTATTTAAAAGGCTTTCCCTTTTCTCCCAACTGGAATGCCCTATGGCATTAGATATAGAAGTTTCTTCAGAATCTTGCATTGCTCAGGAGAATTCTTTGGATTCAGCAATAAAGAAGCCCAAAGAAACAATCCAAGCTCGTGGAAAACATACCAGTCTAAGTGAAGTAGTTCCTGTAAAATGGCTCCACACCCTCAGTGCACGCTCTGGTACCCATGATTCAGCAGTCCAGTCAGCAGTTTAAATGCAGCAGTTCAGGAGGGGTTGGACTGCAAAAGCAGCGGTGCTGGGCTAATGAATAGGAATAGACAGCCAGCCCTGAAAACGTGTGTACAGAACCAAGAAGTGCTTATGCACTCAAAGTAGAGTCAAAGAAATCACCATCCACACAAAAGTAAACTGATTTAATCCATATTAAATCCTATAGACAGTGATGCCACAGGTAACTTCACCCACACAAAAGGTTTGGTGCTTCGAGTCAAGGGACTGTTCGTCAGGGGGTGTGGTCAGGGAGAAAACATCAGTTTAGATACAGGGTCTCATCAATATTCATGAATTCTCATGCATACAAAATTAAGTGCAAATTAAAAGATCAAAACTGAAATACAAAAAGTATACTGTGACGTATGGCGTCTATCGCGCAGTAACCGAGTTAGTGTAACATCATGTACTAGTGCAATATGCAGCTATACAAAAAAGGAAAAATATGAAAAGAAGTGTTAAACATTAGCCTGTCTGTGATTGGTTTAATAGTTTAATAGAAGTACTGTATATAAAAGTTGAGACAAATGCACCTTAACTTGAACTAATTGTTATTTAATATATGGATTGTTGAAACAATAGGGTTGAAAAGCATACAAAAAAAATCCTCATAATAGCATCGTCCCTGAAGTGATAATACCATACTTGGCAGCTGATAATGCTATTGTTCTGAGTCCGTAATAGTATCGTTCGGAGCTCTGAACGATAGTATTATCATAAAAATGGAACAGCGCAAGTGCAAGCTCTCCCACAGCACGCTATGTTGCCAGTGTCAATCAAACACTATCATCTGAAAACGTGGCTCATGATTGGCGACTTTCTCTTTCTGGGCTGGCAGAACATTTTGAATAACATGGTGCTATCTCTCGCTTGCGAGACAAAATTCCACCGAGATATTTCTTTTTATTTTAATTTACGGAAAAATGGAACTATCCGTTGATACTGCATTCTGGGGGAAAGAAAAAAGGTAAGTCTGCCTACCAAAAAGCTTTTCCCCTTGATAGAGGAGTCAGTGCCTGGCCGTGGGATAGTTAGAAGAGCAAGACAGTGCAGTAGGTGAGAGGAGTGAGACAGTGCGGTGGTCGGCCAGAACAGAGTCTTCCCACAGCAGCCGACCGCCCCTTACAAAAGAAACTGGATCCATATATTAAAAAAAATAACAAATACCTAAGTGTGTATTGCCAGGCAGTAATCTCATCTCGAGGTTTTGGATTGGGAACCTCTCGAGCTTCGCTCTCGAGGTTCCAAGTCCCCAAAACCTCTCAATGAGATTACTGCCTGGTAATACACACGAAGGTATCTATTATTCTATTTGTATTAGTGTAATATGCTATTGTGATTTGATCACAGAATGTACTGTGTTCTATTTAAACATTATTTAAGATTTCAACATGTGGACATGTAAATTGTAATGACTGAAAAGTTGATCAAAAAATAAAATCTGAATCTGAATACAACAAGCATTTGTCAATGCTGAATATTTGCTTGCTAGCATTGGCATTGGTAGTGTAGGAGTTACAGAGCTGCATAATAGGAATGGCAGTGAAGTATTGAACTGAAGCCAACCCCACCACCACCCTGCAGAGACTGACAGGCATTGGGGTGTGTCTTTGGGTCATCAGGCATAACGGCCATGCCATTTCACCACACCCTACCCTGCAGACACCGACAAGTGTCACAGTGTGCGTTGAGGTCTTTGGCCCTTATGTGCACCCCATTCCATCAGAAAATACGGTGAGATGGGTGCGGTATAGGAGAATGGGATGAACTTTGGGGCCGAAGAGTCCAAGGCATACCTCGATGCCTCTCACTGGCTGCAGGGTGTGGAATGGTATGAGCATTACAGGCGAGAATCTCAAGTCACACCCCTGATGCCTGTCATTCTCTACAGGGTAGGCGTCATGGTTGGAAACCCTAATGCCTCAGGCATTCATTGGTATTTTCACTCCAAATTTTCAACATGGTTTTTTTGTGACCCCCACCTCATGAACAGTGGCAATATCAGTTTGTTAGCCGGAAGCTGCTTTTGCACAGCGACTACGGCATTTAGCACCACAGATGCAAAAACACATTCTGAACAGGATGTGAAAAATGGCAGCTGTACCGTTCATGGGGAGGTGTAAAAAATGGCAGTGTTGAAAATCTGCAGTAAAAATATCAAAAAAACTGGTGAAGTCACGAGCGTGTGTAGAAACTGTGCAACGCACACCCATAATGTAATTAGTTTGGGGATTTTTACAGCACATTGTCAACACAGGCATTTTGGGACCTCCGATCATGAACAGTGTCACTGTGATTTTCTTTATCTGTCCCGAACAATGATTTCCCACAGCGACCACGCATTTCTGCACTGAAAGTGTGAAAACACATTTCAGCCATGTTGTGAAAAATGACAGCTGTACTGTTCATAAGGAAGTGTGGAAAAATGCCACTGTTGAAAATCTGGACTGAAAATATAACAAATTATACAATGGCAAGAAAATTTCTAGCAACCTGATTGGTTGCTGACCCCTAGACACAGTGATGATATTAGACAATAACATCATTGTATCTAGGGCAGGCACAAAAAAGACTGCATTACCACTTAAGAATTAATCCCTCCTCAATCCATCGAAAGTGAAGCACACCATCTAGTGACCGTCACCCCCCCCCACACACACTCCATCCCTCAGTCCCCCAATTCCTCCTTCTGTTTTAACACTTACATTATTTTAAGCACTACTCATTTTCTTTTGTGACACAGAGCTTCTGTAAGGAAAGGAGCGAGTGAGCGAGAGAGCGGTTCTTCAAAGACAGTGCGTGCTGTCAGTTTACTCTACAAATTGTGGTCGCTCAGAAATCATCATCTTACTCACTATTTGAAGCTTTACTTTAAAAGCCTTAAGTCATACAACCTTCTACTCAAAAAAAACAATAATTTCAAAGAAACAGCACATGGCTTTTACTGCTCTCACTCGGTCAGGCTCCCGTTCAGACTCGCTGCATACAAACCGCGTAAGCTAAGTGAGCGGTGCCATATTTCAAAAGCTAAATGGCATCTGCAAATCGTAGCCAATTTACCTGTCTACCTGGTGGAGCGAAAAGGCAGGCAGCAACAAATGAAAACAGTGGCAGGCTGACACAAACGGGCAAAGAGAGACCAAACCAAGATACTGGGTAAACATGTAGCAGCAGCCCCACCAGCTGGACAAAAGGGACACTGTGCACTATTTTTTCAATATGCATACCTACCCTAAGGAAAACTGTGGGGAAAAACATTTTAAACATATTCTCATTTTATTTTAATTTTTCAACAAAGGAGCCATTGTATAATAGCAATAAGGCACTCCAGGGATGTGTGTTATTGTGTAATAACGTCACTCCTGGGGTGGTGGAGAGCTCGACTTCACCTGTGCTAACCCACCCCAGGGTAGCGTTAATACATACACACCCTGTTGTGCCTTATTGCTTAATTCATGAACTTACGAGGGTGCATGGAAACTGTGCAATGCTCACTCGTAACACAGTCATTTTGTGGACTTTTGTCACCAAATTTTCAACATAGCCATTTTAACACCTCTGCTCATGAACAGTGTCACTGTGATTTTCTTAATCTGTCCCAAACATTGCTTTCGCATACCAACTGCACCATTGTACGCTACATGTGCGGAAACACATTTTGGGTGACGTGAAAAATGACAGCTGTACTGCTCATAAGGAGGTGTGGTAAAATGGCAGTGTTGAAAATCTGGAGTGCAAATATTAAAAATTCGTGAACTTACAAGCGTGCATAGGAACTGCACAACGCACGCTCGTAAAACAGTCATTTTAGGAATTTTTTCACCAAATTGTCAACATAGCCATTTTAAGACCTCTTCTCATGAACAGCATCAATGTGATTTTCTTAATGTGTCCCATACGTTGATTTCACACACACTGACTGCGCCATTATGAGCTACATGCGCGGAAACATATTTTGGGCGAGATGTGAAAAATGACAGTTGTACTGCTCATAAGGAGGTGTGGTAAAATGGCAATGTTGAAAATCCAGAGTGCAAATATTAAAAATTCGTGAACTTATAAGCGTGCGTAGGAACTGTGCAACGCACACTCATAAAACAGTCATTTTTAGGAATTTTTTCACCAAATTTGCAACATAGGCTTTCTGAGAGCCCACCTTATGAACACTGGCACTGTTGTTTTGTTAATTGGTCCTGAAAGGTGATTTTGCACAGTGACTGTGAAATCACCCTTCAGGCCCGATTAACGCCAAGACAATTCCAGAATTCATGAGGAGGGGTCCCAAAAACCCCATGTTGAAAATTTGGTGCCAAAATTCCAAAAAATGCCTGAGATATGCATTAAAGTTGAAAAAACCCTATTTATTGCATTACACAGCTTACCGGCATTTCCTTAGTTCGTGGTCGGCTCTGAAGAGTGCAGACGTGTTCCTGATCCACCGAAGATCGTCGCGCCGAGCTCTGGAGGTAAGTATGGGGTGAGGGGGATGGGGAGGTAGGGTGCTACGAGGGTGGGTGTGGGTGGGCAGGAGACCGCTGCAGGGAACTTTTTGTTTACAGGTTGTTGTTTTTGTTTTTAGGAAGGCGACACGGGACATTTGCCACGCTGGGGTGGGACTCCCAGCGTAGCAGCTGGAAGGCTGTTTGGGGCCTGGAGCCGATGGGGGATTGGGTGCCCCGTCAGCCATAACAATTTTGCCGCGCTGGGGTGGGCTCCCAGCGTGGCACCTCAAACTTTTTTGGGGGGTGGAGCCGGCGGAGGTTAGGCACCCCATCGGCCATACAGTGTGTGCGTGGGGGGGAAGTGCATGAGCATGCAATATGTATGCGTGTGAGGGGGTGCTGCTCACTGAAGTGGAGCTCTCCCTTTCAACTGTACGGCACTGCATTTTCAACTGCTGTCATAGACAGCTGCAGCGTTCATTGGAGAACTGCGGCTGCACCTGCAAACACACTGCCTGAATTGGAAGACAGGTGCCACACTTCCGAAAACTCGGATGATGGCACTATGCTTCTTGCACATGCATGCAAGCAAACATAAAAAGTGCACTGCCATTCCATTTCCAATACCAGTTCATAATCAATGCAGAACATTTTCTTGTATGCTGCATAAAGCCTGCGCTAACAGAATAATACTGCTGTCTATAACTATGAAAATTGCACTTAAAAAAAAGAAACTTAGTGAAAAACATTTTGAAAACCTTTTAAGATAGAATAGAAGACTGCAGGCAGTTCATGTGATTGCACAAACTCCTGTTATTTTTATATGTGCCCATTCCGCCGTATCCACGTCACTGAAGAGCTGGGGAGGAAAGGAAAGGAGAAGAGTACCACTAATTCCAGTATTTTTTTCCATAAGTGCCAGCAGCACCATTTCCACATCACTGAAAAGCATGGCGGGGGGAGGGGCTGGAGGATCAGCAAACAGAACTGCTGTGCCAGAGACAGATAGAGTCACCTAGGGAGAGGGCTGGCCGCACTGTTCCTTAAGACTGAGATCAAGTCCCCTTTCAGCCTCCTTTTCTCCAAGGTGACCATATGAACATGTTAAGGGCCAGCTGGCCTGTTAGTGCAGCAGTAGGGCTACTGCTCATGATACCGGTGGCCCGGGCTCAGGAACAAACCCAGGACATTGTGCACTATCTGGGGTAGGAGGATCAAGCATCTCGGAGGACACTCTTCTCCAATGAGGGCGGGTAGTGCACTCCACTATGTTACTGCCACCTGGGTGACAGCAAGCAGTGGTGCAAGCAGGAACTGCAATGGGGTGTGGGGGACTCCGACTGATTTTATTTCATTTTTATTTCCTGATACTGGAGAGCAAGATGAGCTACATCACCCTTTTTCACAAGTGATCAGTTGTACAATATTAATACAGAGTACAGAACAGGCAGGGTGCAGCCATGCACTGCACGTGTGTACCTTACTGCCCTAGCCAGCAGCAGCAGCCAGGGGCAAGGAAGAAGAAAAAAGTGGAAAAATAAACTAGAATGCAGGATGAACCTGATTCCACTACAGGCCCTACACCATCAGCTGTGGCACCCCTGTCTACCGAGCATTAACTCCAAAGATGCTTGGCAAAATCCCAATAAGCCCCACTATGAGGAGTGCATGTGGTGGTTACAAGAGTTGATGGCAGGCATACACTCCAATCACGGCTGAGCGTACTCTGCAAATTCAGGAGAGGCGGTCAACAAACTGGAATCAATTATTTTAAAGTGTACTGTGCCACTGAATCTGCTTGTTTGTAATCTGTATTGTGCCTTGCCCAGCTGAGGCCATGTCATGAGCGATTGCCGGGGGCAACTACCAGCATCCCATTAAGCATGCGGTGTGGTGGTGGTTCTTTGTTTGTGTTGTATGGCAACGAGGGGGAAGCATACATTCATACCGGTGGTTTGGAGCTCTATCTGGGTGGTCACCTCTCTGCCAGTTGGCTGCTTTGGGTTGTTGAGGAAGTCAGCTAGTGCAAGGTCTAAAATGCTGGCTCTATCCGCAGTGTAGCCCCACTATCCACTATCCTCAGTGAAAATTGGAGAGAATGTTGCCATATTTGCTGTAGTCAGAAGCAAGTGTACTGTGGAGAGCAGTGGTTAGTGGAAGACTAGTTCAGCAGGGTCCGCTGGTAGCCGAGAGGGGTTGGAAGGAAGAGGCCCCTAATTCATTCCCAACTTCCCACTAAGGCAGGCACACAGTCAGCATGTACCACAGTCATAGCGAGTCACAAAGAGAGAGACAGACAGGGTAACATGCAACCATCCAAAGTAAGAGGGCCAGGTGCCAGCATCCACCGCACTGTGCATGAAGTAACTATTGTAAGTAGGTGTATCTGGACTGGGGCAGGGCTGTCAGTGTGTGTGTGTGGGGGGGGGGGCAGCAGCTAGCTGGCAGGTAAAAAGCAAAATATAAAGATTTTTTTTTCTACAAGATATGGGTCTCTTGTCGTGGTGTGGGCAGGCACTGGGGGCTGGGAGTAAGCACGGGAGGAAGAGCATTTGTCATGTCCTGTTGCTTTGTCCTGTTCTGGAAGTAAACGCAGTGCTGCATTCCTTAGCACAACAAGGGAAAGGTGTGGTAGAGGGCAGTGTGGTTGAAAGGAACTGATTTACTGGGTTCATGAAGACAGCCAGCCTGAGACAGCAGCAGTAGCGATGGAGGAGTTGGGAGAACAGTTTGCTACAGTATGTGTTTTCAGTGTTCTTTGCCAGGGTGCTAGTGCCGTCAATTTTTGGAGTCTGTTGGGATTACAGAGCTCTACATGAAAATCTTGGTGAAGACACTGGAGGTAAGCAGCAGGAGCAGGGAGTAAACACTTGTCAGCGAATATAGGCCTGAGGAACATTCCATCTCTCGTCTTCTAATGCAGTAGGCTGTGGCTCTGTCCAGGATGTTATGAACATAATGGCTGATCCATTTGTTTACATGCAGCCACTATCCTATCTGTAGCTATAGTAATTCAGTGGTTTAGGATGCTACCTATCCATATACCCTTCTAGCAGGACCCAGGAAGGTTGTCGCATGAATATTCTGGAAGCAAAACAAAAAACAAGACTGGACACTCACACCCATTGGCACCTCTCAGCCCATATTTATTATTTTTCTTTTGTTAATCTATTTATCCTCCCCACTGTGGTGCAGACTAGCACTTCACTGACCTCCCCAGCCCCGTCACCCAGCATCCAGGGACTTACCTCAGCTCAAGCTTCCTCCACGGCTTATCCCCCATGGTGGGATTCGATGGGGGTACTTTGCTGCCGACAAGACAAATCTGGTGTGGGCCCTCGGCCCCATCTTCTCCCATAGCTTACCCCCCATGGTAGGGTCTGCTGGTAGGTGCCACCCACTAACTAAATGGATCCAGTGTGGGAGAGGGCCCTATAGTCCGGTGTGAAATCTGCGAGATGTCGATGTCATCTGCACTGCACCTGGCCATTTTCCCTGTTCTGTAGGGAAGGACGGATATGCAGTGTCATCTTAGATGCACCACGCACATTACCATGTATAAGGTGTCGACAGCCGCCATCCCTCCAACCCCAAAGCTGCACTGATTGCCCCAAGTCTCTGCCAGGGGTCAGGTCAGTGCTGAGAATCCAGAGCCCTCCCTCTCAGAGGAGGATAGCCATCTGAATTCTCCGTTTTCCTGGCCAGCCTCCAGTGCACTGAGTCCATCACTGAATCTGGGTCACCAACGTGGTGGCAGATGAGGCAGGGATGTCTCTGCCTTCCGTGCCACCAGGATGGCCTCTCTCAGCCCTTATTAATGCCTACAGCATCATGGGGGTGGAGGAGTCGCTACATAGAGTACATCCAAGCAAAGGGACTGTTTATCTCTGGGGGGGGGGGTTAGAGGGCTTTGTATTCTGTTGCTATTAAAGACAGTGTGTCCGTGGGAGATAGGGGTCTGCAAAATTAACTTGCTACAAACAGGGCTGTGAAGAACTTGCCGTGGCCTTTAAATGTATTTACTTTGTTTGGCATGAGGAAGGGTGGCTGGCTACTGGGGATGTGTCTGAAATGGCTGGGGGTTTGGTTTGTTACTATGTTTCTTTTTTTTTTTTTGTGGCCTTCTTGGTAAGTGTTGACAAAAGTGTGGTTGCTGAGATTTGTGGTTTTGTTGAGATAAATTAAAGCTGTATCAGGGTTGCTATGCAGAAAATATTTACAGTTTCTACCCCTGCCTTGTGCCCGTGGGAGCCACAGACAAGGTTGAGGGGCCTGAGGTTGTTAAACTCTTCATTTGGGGAGGGGCTGGTTCATAAAGGGGTAGAGAAATAGCACAATACCTCCACCCAGAGACAGAATCGTGGTCCAGTTTAAAAGTGCTCCACTTCCCCCTGTGATACAGTGCCAGCCCACATCCCTGATGAATATGGGACATTATAGCCAGCCCAGTGGCTCAACAGTAGCACTATCACCTGCGCCCGCCACACCAGCGACCCCAGTTTGGGAAGAAACTTGGGTGCTGAAGGCTGACAGGGTTATGGAGAGGATCAGACATCTGATTGAGTGCCCTCCTCTTTCAGGAAGGCTCATTGGCTTGGGCCTTGTTTGCCACTGGGTAGAGGCCTGGTGGTGATGTGGGCACGAGCAATCCAAGGGGAGGAGCTGCAGTTTGACATGCATGTGTACCTCCACATGGCATGCATCATTGTTGGTGTCGAGGGCAGGGGACCCAGGGGAAAGAATGAAAAATGGCAGCTCAGGCTTCATAAGTCCTGCCTGCCAGCCCTGGTCCTACGCCGTGTCTTGGGATGCCTGGACCCAGCTCTGGATGTGTGTTACTTTTGGGGGGGGGACATCCCTCCCGCCTCTAGTCCTACAATGGGGAGTAATGCATGGAGGAACTCCAAGTACAGTTGAGTCTCGGTGAAGGTGATTGCCAATTTGGGGTGACAGGGACATGGCTAATCTCTTTCCCCCTTCCAGAGAGAAAATGCTTTATGGGGAAAATAAAATCTGGGACACAACCCTGAGACCAACAAGCACCGACCCTTCAATTCTTTACAAATGCAGTTTTATGTAGCATTAAAAGGAGGTCTGTAATGTTATGCTCATACCCCACAATTGCAAAACAGGACTTTATTTAGCTGCCAATCAGTCATGTGAAGAAAACAGTGGTTAGGCAATGAACAGCAAACAGTTATCAAGCAGTCTGGAACCAAGGTAGTATTGGAATTTTATTTATTTATTTATGACTTTGTTTACCGGGTAAGTGCACTGATCCAATGGACCATTTTCAGGCACGACCTGGGCCAATGAGGCAACTAGCAATGAACAATACATTAATCAAGAGGTACATACAGTAAGTAAACTGGCAGTAGAGGTAACAAAATAATAATAGCGCAAGTAAACAAAATTAGCCCAGAAGTAAGGACAGTAAATTCAAATAACATTTGCAAGTAGCAATATACAATGAAATGAAACAGGTAACATCAATGAGGGAACCCCCACAATCACTCACTTATTAGTACACTGGACCCTGATGAATTTGAGAGGAAGTGCAGGTCGGAGGAGGAGGAGGATCAAGACATAGCATGTGGGAACAGAGCGGGGGGGTTGGAGGTTACCTGGGCAGACAGATGCAGTTGTCATGGGAGAGGAACCAAAATTTGAGGTTTTGCTTAAAGGAGTAGTGAATGGTAGAGGATCTGAGGGCAGCTGGAAACCCATTCCAGAGTACGGGGGCAGCTACTGATAGGGCGTTCCCACCCATGTTCGTCGAGGTTCTGGGGGTATCAAGGGGAGGGACCGTCAAGGACTGAAGGCACGTCGGCATGGGTTGGTGCTTGCAGAGGGTGGAGAGAGGGGAAGTAGAGCCCCATCTAATGATAGAATTGACCAAGCATCCCAAGGTAAAGTCAAATCGACCAGGCAAGGAGAGCCAGCCTAAGGAATGATAGCGGTCACAGTGATGAGTGGAATAAGGGGCTGATAGTGCAAAGCGGTAAATACTGTTGTAGACTGAGGACAGTCTAGATCAGAGGGCAGTAGAGGCATGGGAGTAAATTGGGGAACAGTAATCCAGGATAGGAAGAAGGTTACCTCTGGCAATGGCCAAGCGGGCCTCGCCGGTTAGGTAGAGTTTGATGCTGTAGGCAGCACCGAGCTTCTGATTTATCCTAAGGACAACAAAGTTAATATGATCAGTGAAGGAGAGGGAGGGGTCCAGGATAACCCCTAAGTATTTGAAGTTAGGGATGATTTCGAGGTCAGAGCCATCAGGGGAGTGATTGATAAGAGAGGAATTAGCCTTAAGAGACCTGGCAAGGAATGGCTTAGACCCAAAAAGCATGGCTTTGGTCTTCTTGGCACTAACCAACATCAAGTTGTCAGTGAACCAGCTATGGGCAGCACAGTAGTTCTAGGTGAGAACAGGATAAGTCAGGAAGGGAGTTGTCACTGTGAAAGATGACCAGGTCATCGGCATAATGGGGGGAATTGCAGGAGAGACTGTCAAAGGGCAGGGAATTTATGAATATCGTGAAGAGCAGGGGGCCCAAGATAGAGCCCTGTGGTACCCCAGTGGAGAGTGACAGGGTAGGAGAAGTGTTAGAGCCTAAGCACACAGACTGATAGTGGTCAGAGAGGTAGCTCTGAAACCAAGTGGAAATCTCAGTAGAACAGCCAGTTGCTCGCAATTTGGAAAGAAGGAGACAATGGTTAACCAGGTTGAAGGCTTTAGAAAGATCCACAAACAACACACCAGTAGTACGCCCCTTGTCTACATTCAAGAGGACATGGTTGGTGAATAGTGCCAAAGCACAGTGGCAGTGCTATGGTGTTTGCGGAAGCCATGCTGCAGGCTATATAAGATGTTGTATTTAGTGAGGTAATCGGACAGCTGGTGATGCACTACCTTTTCAAGTAGCTTGCTAAGGTGGGGAAGAATAGATATGGGCCAGTAGTTGTCAGATGAAAGGGGTCACCGTCTTTGAAGACAGGGACCACTTTAGCCAATTTCCAAGGGAAGGCATAGAGGAGGCGGACAGTGCGAGATTGAAAATGAAAGTAAGTGGCTTAGCAATCACTGATAAAATAAGTTTAAGGACTATAGAGGAGAAGCCATCAGAGCCAGGGCTACCCTGGTTTGGTAGGCTCCTTAGTAGTTTATAGGTATGGCTAGGTGATATAGTCTTGAAATAGAATGGGGGTGTGGGGTGGTGGCTGGGGTTGGGATAGGGGATGGATTGGGGAAGGTGGGAGGCAACTGGCTGAGAGAATGACTGGTAGGAAGCTTACTGAGGAGGGCAGACAAATCAGATAATTTGAGGTTAAAAGCCGAGGCCACCTCGGCAGGGTGAGTGAGACTGCCAGTAGAAGAGTTGCGGTGGATATTAGGGCTTTTGATAGAAGGAGAGAGAATGGAGCTGATAGAGTCCCAGAATTTCTTAGGGTTGCCGAGGTTCATTCGCTGTAGATTAGTAAAGTAGCTCTGTTTCAGTGTTTGGGACAGATGCTTACATCTGTTACAGAGGTGCCTGTATTCATTCCACAGGAGGTGGGTAGGAGTCATTTTATGGGTGGATCACTTATGGTCCCTTTCCCTCATGAGGAAGAGTAGATCTCTGGTAATCTACTGAGTACATCCTCCACAAACTCTCTGGGTGGTAATGGGGAAGTGGCGATCCTGGATATCTAGGAGAATATTGGTGAAGTGGGTGGCAACCAGGGTTACATCAAAGAGAGCATACAGTTCTTGCCAGTTTATGGCACTGACATCCTCTAGAAGAAGGGAAGTGTCAGGGAGGTTAAAATTGCGGAATGATAGCTATTTTGGGGGCTGGTGGGAAGCTTTAGAGGACCAGGTAGCATAGGTAGGAGAGTGATCGCTCAGGGAATCAGATAATATGCCAGCTTGGGTAATCCGGTCACCACTGTTAGTGATTACCCAGTCAATTAGGGAGTGAGTAGCTGTGTGAGGGTTCAGCCTGGTAGGGATGGTAATGATTTGCAGCAGATTGTGCTGCTTGAGAATGTTGGTGTAGTCAGCCTCTTGGCCACCCAACCAGTTGAGGTTGAAGTCACCAAGAAGTATAGACTCCCTTGGGGGGAGAGAGATCCCAGGCCGGTTAGCAGGGACTGGAGGCCGGGAACACCCCAGTAGGGGGGTCATAGCAGTAACCTAAGTAAAGTTTCTTGGATGCACCTAAGATTAATTCAGCAATGTTCCAGTCACTAGGGAATTCAGTATTGCGCAGAGGATAGTAGATGCAGAGAGAGGATCCCTGAAAAGAATAGTTGCACCTCTACCCTTCTTTTTGCCAGGTCGGTCTTTGCATAGTAGAGTGTAACCAGCAGGTTGATACATGGTATCCATGTGATGCGGCTTCAGCTAGGTCTCCATAAGACAGAGAATGTGGGACCCAGACTTCAAGCTCAGTTAGTTTTGCAGAGAGACTGCAGATGTTCATGTGTGCGATTTTTAGGCCATGGGCATTTGCCCAGGTGGAGCAGGTAGAAGTGAGAGGGGTGTTTACAGGGCCTGGGCTGGCTTCAACATTCCCACCCAGGGGTAGCAGGAAAAAGAGGAGGTGATACGGGCACATTACACTCATAGCCGGCGAAGAGAAGGTAAGGGAGTGCAGGAAAAGACCGAGCAAGCGCCGTACAAAGTTGGGGAGAACAGTGAATTGGAGGTGCATAAGGTGTCTGCACCGGTTAGGCAGGGAGGGAGGAGGAGATTGAGGGGGAAGGCTGTATCAGTGAAGTGAGCTTGGGTGGCCTGGTCCAATGCTAGCATGGTGGCACAGAGGTCAATTGACAGTAAAGCGCCTAAGAGAGAGAGAGAGAGAGAACCACAATGGATAGGAACAGGGACTTCATTTTAGTGCAAAAGGTACTTGAAAAAAACAGCAGGGCAGGTTTCTGTCCAGGTCGTATAACAAGTTGGAGAAAAAACTTGATAGGGAGTTGTGTAACTCCTAGGTGGCGCTATCCCAAGGGCTACTACCCCTGCCTGCTTGGCTAGTAGCAGGTTAAGGGGCCTGAGTTCTGAAATGGGTGCCTCCACCCAGAGGTCAGGATTGGTAGTGGTCAAGCTGACCTGGGCACAGCCCTCCAGGACACTGTAACCCCCCTCTTTCCTTACTAGTGGCCGGAACAATACATAATAATCACTTTCACAATACCCCGATACACCACACAAGTACCCACACTGTTTGCACTTACCACCAGGGCTTTCCTCTAGCCTGGCCCTGGGGGCCCCCTGTAAAATAAGGTTATACACAGCAAATAACAGCAGTACAGTACTCTTCCAGAAACTGGAACCACAGTCAGGGTAAATGCAAAAAAGAGTTTGATCTGATTTATTTAAGGGACTTGAACAAGGGAGGGGCGTAATCAGGTTAATTTGCTTAAAGGCTGTATCAATCAAACAGTTATACATGCACTTCAGGGTCCATAAACAGTCACACACTCTGGGTACCCAGATGGAGAATGGTGGGCTAGCCAGGAACGTTGCTGCTGGTTGGGGCCCTGTGATGGAAGAAAACAACATGCACAACACACACTATTTGTAATTCAGAGCCGGAGGGCTCAGTTCGTGAAAAGAAAACAAGAAGACAATCAGATGACACACTTTTAGATTAGGCTTTTGTTGCAGGGAGCTACCCTGATGATTACTCATGATACCCAAGACTGGACACAGGCTGGATGAAAATCGAGACAGCAGGTGGTTAATCTGGAGTGCCAGGAGAAGCAGGATCCACACGAATCGCCGAGGCATCATTTCTGTTCAAGCATGGAGCAGGGGGCTGATCCCCAGGCAGGTCTCATGTCGATGGCTTTCTCTGTGCAGCGGGTAGTCTGGCTGGGCCAGTGTGGCAAGGCCCAGGCCAAATGGAGACAAATTCGGATACAGTCCGTTTTGGGCTGGATACAGCTTCCAGCAAGCAGAACACAGTTCACAGAGTGGGGGACCAAATCATGACCCACTTTCAATACACAGCACATTTACATGTAAGGAAATTCTACTGTACCAGGCAAACCGCTTTCTGGTCATGATCGCAAAGTCTCTGCACAAACTGGGGATTCAAAAGCAGCTGGAAATCCTGACAGGCTGATGCATTCAGCAAAATCTTCGGTCTTCTTCAGGTATGAACCTGGTAAAAATCAGTGGCTTACTTGATTTCTCACAAACTTGGATTTAGTCAAAATAATTCTCTTCTCTCCCTCTCAGGGGCAGCAGGCAGGCATGCAGGCCAAAACTCAGCCCTTTCACAGTTTTCCCATGCGAAACCACACAGAACTACTGCCCAAATCACTTGAGCTGTTCTCATTTCACTTCCCAGCTCAGAACTGAATGAAACAGCAGGCAGCTTGGGGATTTCCCTCAGATCCAAAAGATTCGGTTGGCTGATCTGTCTGTCAGTCACAACAAAGGCTCCCCCTTCAGGTGCAAAAAGGCACCAAAAGCCCCAAACTACAATTCCTACAGATTTTGACTCCAGACAGCTCCTGTAGTCCGGCTCCATTTTAGGTCCCACCAGACTGATTGGTCCAATTCAGCAGTTCTGGGCCAAAATGGTGGGGATAAACAAAACAGTCCTTGCTGCAAAGAAGGCAGGTTAGACAAACTACATTATTATTACAACTCTAATGAATGATCAGCAAACAGTTACATCTATTAACAGTGCTCCCTCTGCGCAATTAGCGATGGCAGAAACGGAGCAATTACCTGGCAGCCCGAGCGGGACTCGAGCATGACAACTCTCAGCCCCCTCCCAGATAAATTATTACTGCAATCTAGGCAGCTCTTAAAGTGCCAGTACACAGAGGCTACACAGGCACTCTTTGGCAATAACGATTAACTGCTAAGCGCAGGACACCAGCCTGGTAGTCAGCATTTAGGCAAGCTCATGGAAGACTTTTCGGGAACCTCCATTTGTAGGGGCGGTTACATTTGAAATAGGGAGAATGTGCCTTTAAATGAGGAAGGTGCTGAGAGATCAAACTCAGAATGGGGAAGAAACTTTGAAAAAGTCTATTTAAAGAGTGCCGGGGCAGGGGCCGGTGGGCAGGAGAAAATTCAAAATAGAGAAAGGCGGCATGGGTAGAAGCAGTGCTGTGAAGCAGGGAAAGGTGCCCAAACTTCGGTTCGGGTCACAGCTAATGGAGAGCGCAGGCAGGAGCAGTCAGCCAATAGCTGACAAAAGCAGCCGCAAATTGTCCAATTGGGAAGCACCATGGTCCAGAGGCGAGCAGACCAAAGTATCAGCTGGGATGAGCAGCGTACTTGTACTGGCAGTCCTGGAAGTGGCTGAAGGAAGTCGCGACCTCTGAGGTGGAAGGTGGAGGGTCCCTTGGAGCACAGGGGTGGCTGGATTGAGCTGCAGGCCCCATGGAGCAGTCCAGGGTACCTGAGCAGGGGTGGGAGATCTCCAGTTAACCTGTACTGGCAGTCCTGGAGGTAGCTGAAGGAAGCAGTGACCCCCGAGGTGGAAGGCAGAGGGTCCCTTGGAGCATGGGGGCAGCCAGATTGAGCTACAGCCCCTGAGGAGCAGGCTGGGGGGCCCAATCGGGGTGGGAGATCTCCGGTCAGCCTGTACTGGCAGCCCTGGAGGTGGCTGAAGGAAGCCCCGACCCCCGAGGTGAAAGGCAGAGGGTCCCTTGGAGTGTGGGGGTAGCTGGATTGAGCCACAGCCCCCGAGGAGCAGTCTGGGGTGCCCAATCAGAGGCAGAAAATCTCTGGTTGGCCTGTATTGGCAGTCCTGGAGGCAGCTGAAGGAAGCCGTGACCTCTGAGGTGGAAGGCGGAGGGTCCCTTGGTGTGCGGGGATGGCCGGATTGAGGCACAGCCCCCGAGGAGCAGTCCGGGGCACCTGATTAGGGGTGGGAGATCTCTAGTCAGCCTGTACTAGCAGTCCTGGAGGTGGCCGAAGGAAGCCGTGACCACTGAGGTTGGAGGGTCCCTTGGAGTGTGGGGGTGGCTGGATAGAGCCGCAACCTCCAAGGAGCAGTGTGGGACATGTGATGTGGGGCAGGAGATCTCCAGTCAGCCTGTAGTGGCAGTTCTGGAGGTGGCTGAAGGAAGCCACTGTCCTGAGGTGGAAGGTGAAGGGTTCCTTGGAGTGTGGGGGCAGTTGGATTGAGCCACAGCCTCTGAGGAGCAGCCCAGGGTGCCCAATCAGGGGTGGGAGATCTCCAGTTGGCCTGTACTGGCAGTCCTGGAGGCAACTGAAGGAAGCCACGACCCTCGAGGTGGAAGGCGGAGGGTCTCTTGGAGGGAGAGGGCAGCATGATTGAGCCACAGCCCCCGAGGAGCAGTCTGGGGTGCCCGATCAGAAGCAGAAAATCTGTGGCTGGCCTGTACTGGCAGTCCTGGAGGCAGCTGAAGGAAGCCGTGACCTCTGAGGTGGAAGGTGGAGGGTCCCATGGAAAGCGGGGGTGGCTGGATTGAGCTGCAGCCCCCATGGAGCAGTCCGGGGTACCCGAGCAGGGGTGGGAGATCTCCAGTTAACCTGTACTGGCAGTCCTGGAGGTGGCTGAAGGAAGCCATGACCCTCGAGGTGGAAGGCAGAGGGTCCCTTGGAGCACAGGGGCAGCCGGATTGAGCCACAGCCCCTGAGGAGCAGGCCGAGGGGCCCAATCAGGGGTGGGAGATCTCCGGTCAGCCTGTACTGGCAGTCCTGGAGGTGGCTGAAGGAAGCTGCGACCCCCGAGGTGGAAGGCAAAGGGTTCCTTGGAGTGCGGGGGCAGTTGTATTGAGCCACAGCCCCTGAGGAGCAGCCCAGGGTGCCCAATCAGGGGTGGGAGATCTCCAGTTGGCCTGTACTGGCAGTCCTGGAGGTGACTAAAGGAAGCCACGACCCCTGAGGTGGAAGGCGGAGGATCTCTTGGAAGGATAGGGCAGCATGATTGAGCCACAGCCCCTGGGGAGCAGTCTGGAGTGCCCGATCAGCGGCAGAAAATCTCTGGTTGGCCTGCACTGGCAGTCCTGGAGGCAGCTGAAGGAAGCCGTGACCTCTGAGGTGGAAGGTGGAGGGTCCCTTGGAACGCGGGGATGGCCGGATTGAGGCACAGCCCCTGAGAAGCAGTCTGGGGCACCTGATTAGGGGCCGAAGATCTCTAGTCAGCCTGTACTAGCAGTCCTGGAGGTGGCTGAAGGAAGCCATGACCCCTGAGGTGGAAGACAGAGGGTCCCTTGGAGTGCAGGGGTGGCTGGATTGAGCCACAGCCCCCGAGGAGCAGTCTGGGGTACCTGATCAGGGGCAGGAGATCTCCAGTAAGCCTGTAGTGGCAGTCCTGGAGGTGGCTGAAGGAAGCCGCGATCCCGAGGTGGAAGGCGGAGGGTCCCTTGGAGCGTGGGGGTGGCCGGATTTAGCTGCAGCCCCCGAGGAGCAGTTTGGGGGCACCCAATCAGGAGTGGAAGATCTCCGGTCAGCGTGTACTGGCTGTCCTGGAGGTGGCTGAAGGAGGCTGTGACCCTTGAGGTGGAAGATGGAGGTTCCCTTGGAGCGTGGGTTGGCCGGATTGAGCTGCAGCCCCCGAGGAGCAGTCCAGGGTGCCCAATCAGGGGCGGGAGAACTCCGATCGACCTGTATTAGCAGTCCTGGAGGTGGCTGAAGAAAGCCATAATCCTTGAGGTGGAAGGCGGAGGGTCCCTTGGAGCACGGGGGTGGCTGAATTGAGCTGCAGCCCCCGAGTAGCAGCCCGGGGGGGGGCCCGATCAGGGGTGGGAGATCTGCAGTCAATCACGATGTTACTATACAGGCCCAAAAAGTAATACTGGAAGGCAAGCAGAGATTGGGCCTTTTATTTAGAATATGTACATTTTTGTTATCTGAATCTTGAAGATTATTAACACATAGTTTATTGTTTAGCATACTGGATTATGGGTTTACTGTATATTATACAATGGCAAGAAAATTTCCTGGACTCTGATTGGTCATTCTGGGACTGGACCCGGGATGTTATCCCAGTACAACATCACGGATCTAGTCCCAGCTCAGAGATGACCGCATCAGCTATCCTTTCAATCACTCCACGTGTCCATGCAGCCCGGCGCGATCCCCGCTTCAAGTGTCCGCTGTTCCCACCCGCCGTTTCCCCAAGCTGACTCATTTTAACACTCCCTTCCCAACCACAACAACTTAGACCTCATAATCAGTTGTGTCCAACAACTAAATGTCATCATTTAAAATAAGCCCCACAGTCTGCAACATCAAAGCAAAGGCACAGAATGCCTTTGTGCTTAACTTCACCAAGGTGACATCCGGGTTTACCTCACCAACTCATAATCGCATCAGTGGCATTATACATCAAACAACATCTTTTATTTTTCTTTGTTTTGTTGATTAACTTTCGGAACGGCTTCACCCACTAACGGTCTGACCACGTGCTCATCTTCACTACTGTGAGATGAACGGCTGCGGCATTTCATTGACCCGCTTCATCCCACGACTGCAAGAAAGCATGACTATGCAGAAAGGATCATCCCCCGTACTGTGAGACGAACGCCTGCGGCATTTCATTGAGCCGTTTCATCCCACGACTGCAAGAAAGCATATAACGAAACAGAAACAATCATCCCCCGTACCTCCTCTGAAGAAAAAAATTAAAAACTTCCCTATACAGTAGCAGAGCCAACATCTCCTACCTGTGTGACAAAATAAATCTCCACTCATGCCCTCCTCTGTTAGAAGCAGTTTTGCAATTAAAATTACTAAGAACACTTTTGCTACTTGTCCCAGGGAATGTGGCAGAACGGAACAATTTCTTTCACAAAACTAAACAATGCAGATAGCTGCTTAGGAACAGAAGGAGGCAAATACAATAGAGAACATACAGCTAGCACCATCTAGTGGTCAAACTGTGGACTTTTTCATGAAAACATATACCTCCACACATGAAAAAATACAAAAAAAAAAACAAACATCATTTTTTTTTTATTTAATTGTTTTAAATACAAACGAGCCATTGTATAATAGCAATAATGCACTCCAAGGTGTGTGTTGTGCTGGGATAACGTCACTTCTGGGGTGATTAGTCGCACTCAGCCTGCGGCCTCATGCCGAATCACCCCAGGCGTGACGTTATCCCAGCACAACACACACCCTGTCATGCATTATTGCTTAATTCTGCAACTAGTGATAGAGTTTTGAGCAAATTGAATGTAACATATAATAATGTTCTTAGATTCATGACTAATTCACCAAGGAGAACACACCATTGCACTTTGTATAAAACATCAAGCTGCCTTTCATTGGAAAATAGATGCAGAATTAAGATTAGGTATAATGCTTCATAAGGGAATCATTGGTTTGCTTCCACAAAACGTTATGTCATTGTTCATCAGGGCTACCAATACTCAGCGTACAAGGTCACAAAGCAAGTATGTTTTTAGAATCCCATTATTTTCTGGCTCCATGGTGCCAGGTGATAGGGGTTCGCCTGGCATGCTGGTGACCCGGGTTTGCATCCTGAGCCTGGGGCGGCAGGAGCGGAGGCCAGCAGGGAGGGCTTAGAGTGTCCATTGGATGCTCTCCTCCTGGGGGGGGCTAGGAATGACTTGCCCTTGGGCAACTTCTAGCAGCTGGACTTGGCACTGCACACTGTGTTGTGGGTGACCACATGATGCATGCCCGGTCAGTCAGAATGCCACGGTGTGCATTCCGCAAGGGGGGGAACAAGAAAGCAGGAAAATGGCTGCAATGCTGCGTCTCTCGATGCACCAGCCCAGATGATGGAAGGCACCTTCTGGCACTGAAGTCTCCCCTCCCGATTGCCCCCACATGTGGGGGGGGCCCTGTGCCAAAGGGATACGGCAGAACAAGTGGGGCATCAAGATGAGGGAGTAGCGGATGGCAGTGGAATGGAGGACTGGGGCGGCAATTGAGGAGACTGGCCACCTGAAGGCATGGCCAGCGAAGAGGGCCACCAGAGGAAGGAGATAAATAGATAATGCAAAAAAAAAAAAGAACCCCACTATTCAAAAAATCAAAAGGACTAAAATCTGTTTTATATAGGGCTGCTACTTTATACAATTCTCTACCTGATACAATTGTTAACTGCACAACAATCAAATCTTTTAAAGTTAGACTAAAACAATGGCTATTAACAAAGAATGAATGTACTTGTACTTAATGTTTAATGTTTAATTGTATATTCTGTATCTATAAGTTGTGTTTGTATCGTATTGTATTTATTGTACTCGTCGCTTGTGAAAACGGGCATTTTTGCTCATCAGCCAACAAGTATAAAAAATTAAAATGAAATGAAAACGATACAGGCCCCAAAGTTACAGTATAGGCCCTCCTTCTACCTACAGAGGGATCCTGTCTGCCTACTGTACTATTAGGCCCCCAACTACCCACAGTAGTTGTACCCCACAGTAAATGCAAATCTGACAAGACTTTACTGTTGCTGTTTAATACTACAGGGGGATTGACTGATCACAGCTGTGCATCTGTGTATGTGTTTGATTTTTGACTATGTGGGTGCTAAACATAGAGGCCATGTTTGCGTGAGTAAACCGATTGAGTATGCATGCATGTGTGCTGGTATGAACAGACCTCTGCAAGGCTGTCTACCTTGATATGGTACAAGGCCTTTCACAATGTATCCAAATGATTGTAACTAAAAGCTGGCCAACTTCTGTCTGCAGTGCGTGTGTGTGTGTTAGATAAAAAAATTTTCAGAAATATTTTATTCTTTTTCTCATATATACACATACACAATGGAACATTAATACTTTTTATAATACACATACACTATAATTAATATAGAAGTCTATACCACATATGTAACAAAGTTAAACCTAGTTTCCTTGCATTGTCAAACAACCAGAAAATTTATGATCATCACCGTTCCCATAAAAATTTATTAGAAATCAGTTTTGACAGAGCACTTGCAGGGCTAAATATCCATATTTAAATCAGTTTAAAATATAATTTTCCTTTAGTACAAATTATAAAACAATGGAAGTAGGATGAATTATATCTCTTTCCAGGATTGAGCCGGAGAATCCTCCGACATAAGATTCCTCGTGCCATAACCTTTAACAGGACAGCACTTCCTCTAACATAACCCACCATTTTCATTCCTCAAAATTTCCCAGAGTTTGGGTGTTCCAGTTCTCCCAAATGAATATTTTTATAGTTATGGTACCTAGAGCCAATATTTTAGTTTCAGCTTTATTTAGGTTCATTTTGGTTGTATCGTTGAAAATGAATACACTGAAATCAAGGGGAATTTGCACTTTCAATGAAGAGGTCAAGAGTGTTGCTGTTTGGTCCCACCATTTCAAAATTGCAGCCAAGGGAGAAAGGGAGAACAGGTGCTGAAAAAAACAGCCCATATACAGTGAAGGAGATCAACAATTTTCCCACACTGATGCCAGCATAAACATTGTTCTATACCGATAATCTTGGCTATAACCTGAGGAGTACAACAGGCTCTATCAATGTTCTTTTTCTGGATGGCTTTATTTTTTGAGATTGCATGTAATTTGTTGCCATTGATACAGTATGTATACTTCTCCACTGCTGTGTTGTCATCTCTAAATTGATTTCCTTATTCCATTTTTTAATTTTTGGTCCCCAAGGATCTTTTCCCCCCGATTTATTAAAATATTATAGATGTTTTGAAACAATTTACTGGATCCTTGCTTTTGTATACTGTTATAATCTTCCATGATCTTCTCTAAACTAGAAATGGGACCATTACAACATATCTTTACTAATGAAGTAAACATTTTTTGTAGTGAGATAAATTAGAAAATTAATTTTAATTGATGATGGGAACAATTCTCTAAACTCCGGACAGGTACAAAACTGCCTTCATCATATTAATTGGGACTAAGTCTGAATGGTTCTTTTACTTAAAGTGAGAACAACTCATTTCAACCCTTCCATCCATATTCTGTCACAACTCCAAATATTTCAAAATAACAATGGAAACATTTTTTTTTCTCAATTAGTCTTTTAGAGGCTACCTACATTAATGGCCAAATGGAATCATATAATATTGATATTCTTCTTAATTATCTATGTAAATCAAGTGTAATGCTATTTATGTGTATTTTACATTCTGAATACCATATTTTATTTCCTCTAAAAGATGATCCTTGCTAGGTAGGAAAGCCCATTCCCATAATATTTTTAGTTGGTGGCTCAAATTACAGGTTTCTAAATCTGGACAGCTGTAGCCTCCATTATTCCTAGGAGTAATTAACTTAACATGTTTCCATGCTATTTGAGGATTCCCTCCCTTCCACAGGAATGTATTGAAACTCCTCTTTACATTAGCATATCAGGAAATCGAGGGACAGCCTACGACTGTTTGAAGTATAAATATCAAATGGGGAAGTGCCGTCATTTTGATGGGTTCAGTCTGACTCTATAGCAATAGATAACTTCTGCCAGTTGTCTAATGACATATTAATTTTATGTTTTGCATGTTCATAATTTAGTTTTACTGTATCAGGTTTTAATTTGTAAGAATGATACCTAAATACTTTGTAGTTCTACTAATTGTAACATTCTTTTGAATTTCAGAATGTAATATGTAGTTCATATTATTTATTTCCATAAAAATATATTTCTGTTTATTTAGACTATAACCTGAAAGTTTTGCATACTTGTCTACTTCTTTCAGGAGAATTGGTAGAGTATTATCAAGCAATAAAACAACATCAGAAAATGTGCAAACTTTAACTTGAATATCATTAACTGCTATTCCCTCAGTTTTCTGGTAAAATCTTATGTGATTTTTAAAAAGGTTCCAGACACATTACTTGAAGTACTGGGGACAGGAGGAGGGATCCTTCCTGACTCCATGAAACATGTAAAAAGGTTCAGACAGATATGAATTTATCAAAAATCCAACTGTAGTATAAGTATACATTAATTCTATCAGTTTTAGTAACTTCAAAGGTAAACCCTATCCCTTCAAACATTGCATCATAAACATTCTAAGACATCAAATGCTTTTATGGCATCAATCGCCACTGCATGATAAGGTTTCTGCCTTGATGTTGCTATATGTAATCTGCCTTGATGTTGCTATATGTAATAACATTTGTACCTTTCTTGTTGCCTACACAATTGTTCTTCCCTGGATGAACCCTAACTGCTCTTGGTGGATCACCTCATACAAAACTATTTTAATTATATTTACTATTAGTTTCACCAAGATCTTATAGTTGACAACAATCCCCACTACAATATAGGCTGTATAACTGGGAACTGTTTCAACTTCAATAATGGGCCTTGGTCCCCTTTCTATATATGCCCACAACCTAGTGACTGACCTACCTATAGCAAGCATGTTCGTATCTATATCCACCTGGATCCCTCCATCCTCCTTGTACTGAGCAGGAAAAAGAAAAAATGCCACTGTTCCAAAAGGTATACTAAATGCTCGACTAATCTACAATGAATGCACCTCCTTCGGATTGCTCTCGTGCTGCTGATGCTATCTGGCAATATCTACCCCATCTAGGATCAACAGGCAAATCTCTAAACAGTGATCATCCTAAGCGTGGCTCCATTAATCTGGCCACAATCAACATTTGCAGTCTCCTAAGTAAAATTGACATCCTCAAAGTCTGGGTGTCACTGCACAACCCTAACATACTATCGGTCGTTGAAACCTGGCTGTTCCCCAAAATCCCGGATGCAGCGGTTGCCCTAACCGGGATATACAATATTTAGGCTGGATAGGTCTTCCAAACATGGTGGTGGCTGTGCTATCTATCTAAAAGCTCGCTAAAAGGGCTTGTCTTGCCAGGGATTGACCTTGGATGCCCTTATCAGGCACTGGCAGTAAAAGTGCTGCCCGGGGCACACTGCAAAACTCTCACGGTACTTTCAGTCTACATACCCCCTAAAGACCTGGCCTCTGGTCTCCACAGTGTTCTGGACCATCTCCGCACCCAAAAGCACCTCGCTGAGATGATTATACTGGTCGACTTCAATATAAACTGACTGTCACCAGCCAATGGGGCTATAAAGGATACCTTAGCGGCCTTACACCTCACTCAACTCATCAGCTCACCTACCAGAATAAATTATAAAACCAGGACTAGTACCATCATTGACTGGATAATTTCAAATCACCCTGATTGCATCACTAATGTAATGGTTCACCCCGACTCTCTTAGTGACCTCTCATCTATCACCTGTAGCTGGTCCAACAAATTACATACTCCCCCAGCCCTAACTATCTACAACAGAATACTAAAGCGTGGTCACCTGAACCTCTTAAAACAGCAACTCCAATCTCAGGACTGGTTCCTACTGGACTCTGTTGACGATATTAATGCAATACTGGAGCACTTCATTAAGGTCTTCAACATGGTCTATGATATACACGCCCCCTTTAAAAAAAATGAAGGTACGTGGAAAAGTTAATTCTTGGATCACGCCTGAACTCAAACAGTATGAAGCAATGGGACCATCTATGGCACCGAGCAAAAGTATCTGGTAAGCAGCAGGATCTACAGACTTACAAAGTAGCAAGAAATGCCTATGCACAGGCAATTCAGCAGGTGAAAAGTAAGCACCACAGGGAGATGCTGTCCAATTCCTGGGGTGACAGTAGAACATTTTGGTCAAACATCAATGATATCACTGGCAAGGAACCAAAGGTATCTCCGACAATGCTAAACCTAGACGGTACTCCCATCATTGACCCACTTACAATTGCAAATACTTTTCATAATGCTTTCACCAAGCTGTTCGGTGTCCTTCCACAAGACTTCTTTGATGATACCTCTGCAATGATGGCTAGGTGCTCTGAGGATGAAATGCCTGGACACCCTCCTTTCTGCAGCCTTCCTGAGGAGGTTGTGTAGTCAAAAACAGTGGTGGAATTCAAGAATGCATGGGACAGACATAAGGCAATTCTAGGGGGTGGAGGTTGGAAGAAGCAGGCTGTTGGTTAGCTAGGATCTGCAGCTTATCCATTAGGTAGGGAAATGGGCAGACTGTGTGGGCCAAGCAGTCCTTAACTGCCATCAAATTCTATGTTTCTATGTTAAGCGGGTCTCAACTGCCCAGGTCAGAAAACTTCTAACTAATGTTTTGGGGAAATCCAGGCATAGAAGGGACTCTCTAGACCTCAAACTCATTGCACTTATCCTAGAGGAAGTACTCCTGCCTATAACCAAGATATTTAACCTCTCCCTCACTCTATCACAGTTCCCTGAAGTATGGAAAACCACCCTGGTTACCCTAGTGCATAAATCTGGTGATCATACTCAGCATAGCAACTACAGGCCAGTATCTATCCTCCCCCCTACTATCGAAGGTGCTGGAATGTATTGTTACCAGCCAGCTTGTGGATTACCTTGATAGCTACTCCATACAATGCCCTCAACAGCATTGTTTTAGAAAAAGACACAGCATGACCACAGCTCTGTTAGAATTTACCAGCTTCATTCAACAGTCCTTTGACAAAGGCAATCTTGTAGGAGTGGCTTTCATAGATTCAATGAAGGCTTTCAACACCGGGAATCAACAACTCCTTCTCAGTCAGCTCACTAACATTGGTCTCTCAACTAATACACTAAAATGTTTCAGAAGTTACCTTGCAGATAGATCACAACATGTGAAGATATCCAATATCGTCTCAGAACAGCAGGTCATCAGATCAGGTGTGCCTCAAGGGTCTATCCTAGGTTCTCTCCTTTTCAGTATCTTTCTGAACAATTTAGCGTGTGCCTGTCAACTACAGATTCTCCTCTACGTAGATGATGCTGTCATCTTTGCAAGTCACTCGGATCCCAGCATGTTTGAAAGCAATCTACAACTTGGTTTTATGGAAGCTGAACAATGGTTTCAATCCCACAAACTTGTGCTAAACTACAAAAAAACAAAAATTCTGCTGTTTTCATCCTCTCGACATAAGTACAAATCGCATGCTCTTACAGTCAGAAATAACCTGGGAGCCCCTCTTGAACAAATTCAGCACTTCAAATACCTTGGTGTAACCTTGGACAGTCACCTCACCTATGTACCTCACATCGAGAATGTTGTTAGGAATGTTAATACTAGAATAGGACTCCTCTATAGGCACAGAAGGAGCCTAGCTCCAGAAGGGCTCAAGCTCGCTATCTATAGTTCGGTTCTGTCGGTCATTGATTATGGCCTGGTAATATACGGAGCCGCCTCAGCCACATCACTCAAAAGGCTAACTATTGCCCTGAACAAAGCCTGTAGACTAATCACTGGTGCTGCTCACCTCACCCACACATGTGATCTCTATGCTCAGCCTGGATGGCTCCAGCTAAATGGTAGGATCAAGTACCAAACGTGCCTGCTTGCCAAAAAGGTGCTACTTGGATTTCTACCCCCGGGCATTGACTGCCTTTAACCAAATCTCTCAAGACCAGTCAGCCTCGGACCTCTGAAACTGAGCATTTCCTCATTCCATGGTTCCGGACTGCTCAGTGCCAGCGATCCTTCCTGTACAGAGCCCCACTCTGGTTTAGTGGTATGGGCAGTGAACTGACTAACCTACCTCAACTTACCCAGTTTAAGCGTTTGCCCCGCCAGCACCTTACAAAGGAAAGTGCCTGTGAGTGTTTCAACTAATCCTATTTTTGCCTCCACCCCCCTCCTTGCCCCCACTGTGCTCCTTTGCTGTACTGACAAGGCCTTTGGCTGCTCTAATTCCACCTGCCATGCTCCCCTTTCCCCTCTATCCCTCCCTACCTCTACCTACCCCTCTTGCTATATTGACAATGCCCCTGGCTGCTACCTTCCCCCCTCAGACAAGCATCTTATTTACCTCATCACTCTATCCTTTTGTTAGATTTCTTCCTCCACTTTGTATTTTGCAGTTGTAGTCTGCTGTTTATCATGTATTATGATTTGATGCTGTGTGTTGTAACTCAAATTATTTTCCCTATGTCTGTTTTGTTACCACCCTCCCAACTGACGTGGAACCTTTGTAAATGAGCTGCCTAGCACTCAAAGGTATTTTGTAATCTGAGATTGAATAAATAAATAAATTTAATAAAGCTATTGGTCAATAGCTATTGATCTGAATTGGATCTTTACCTTCTTTCAAAATCAGTATTATTTTGGCTTCCTCCATTGACTTCGGTATTTACATACATACATACATAGATACCAGCAGAGTAGGCCTAAAGGTCTATCAAGTCTGCTCAAAAATCAGCACCCAGTCAGGACACTGTTGCTGCCCTCCCTGCCTCCTCCACAAGTACCCCCAACCCCCTTCCCATCATAGTTACACCTCCGGATCCGGCATCTCTGAGCTTTACCTTACCCGTGTACCTGTCCCAGCCCCTTCTGAACCCCTCCACTGTACCAGCAGACACCAGCTCCATAGGTAGTCAGTTCCAGGGGTCCACCACCCTCTCAGAAAAGTAGTGTCTCCTAGTCTCCCCCCTGAGCCTCCCACCAGCTAGCCTCATGGAATGCCCCCTGGTGGCCCCTTCCTCCCTTAGCTGGAACACCCTATTTAGGCTGACCCTGTTCAATCCCTTAAGATATTTGAAGACTTCGATTATGTCCCCTGTGTCCCTCCTCTCCTCCAGGGAGTACAAGTTCAGCTCCTCAAGCCTCTCCTCATAGAATCTTTCCCCCAGATCCTGTTGTCATCCTGGTTGCCCTCCTCTGGACCCTTTCCAGAAGTGCAATGTCCCTTTTCAAGTATGGGTGCCAAAACTGCAAGCAGTACTGTAGGTGTGGTCTAATAAGGCAGTTATACAGAGGGAGAATCACCTTCCGCCTCCTCGAGGTTATCCCCCTGGCAATGCATCCAAACATTTTGTTTGCCTTGGCCACCACCCTCCTACACTGCTCAGAGTTATTCATTTTGGCATCCACGACCACCCCAAGATCCATTTCCCCACTCGAGACCTGCAATTTCTCCCCACCCAGAAAGTACTCATGATTAGGATTTCAAAGCTCCAGGTGGAGAACCTTGTACTTCTTGGCATTAAACCTCAGTTTCCAAGTGTGTGACCACAAATCCAAAGTCTCCAGGTCCCTCTGTAGGGCTCTTCTACCCTCCTCCCCATTCACCACCGGCCCCAGCTTTGAGTCATCTGCAAAGAGGCTCATCTCACTCCTGATACCGTCTCTGATGTCCGAGACATAAGTATTAAACAGGAGTGGGCCCAACACCGACCCCTGTGGGACCCTGCTAATGACCCTCCTAAGGGATAATACCTCCCCTCTGACCACCACCCTCTGAAACCACCCAGTTAGCCAGTTCCCTAACCACCTCACTATCCTTTCCCCACCCCCATTCCCCCCAGCTTGTCCAGCAACCCTGGGTGTGGCACCGAGTCAAACACTTTGCTGAAATCTAGAAAGAGGACATCCACTGGCCTTCCCTGGTCCAGTGCCTTTGTCACCCAATCATAGAATTCCACAAGGTTAGTCTGACATGATCTGCCCTGAACAAAGCCATGTTGGTGGTTATCCAGGTGGCCCCGTGACCCCAGACACACCTCTAGTATCTCTTTCAAGGTGGTCTCCAACATCTTGCCCGCCATCAATGTCAGACTGACAGGCCTGTAGTTAGCCGTCTCCTCCCGTGAGCCGTTTTTGTGGATAGGCACAACATGGGCCATCCTCCAATCCTGCGGCACCCAATCCGACTGAAGGGAGGAGATAAAAAAGGTCCACCAGAGGTGCAACAAGGGACTCCACCATCTCCTTCAGCACCCTGGGATGAAGGCCATCCAGACCCAGTGCCTTATCTGTTTTCAGGGACTTAAGGGATTTGCCCAAGGCCATCCCCCAGCTCCTTTAACATGCACTCTATCCAGGGTATTAATTAGTCTGATAAAGAAGCATAGAATTCAAAGGTAAATCCGTCAAGGCCTGGACTTTTGCCTTTTGGCATAAAGCTAATAATATCTTGAATTTCAGTATTAGAATAATCATAATCATAGCAAAAATTTGTTGGTACATTAGCATTAGATATATAAGCTCAGATATTCAAAACTTTGCCCTGAGCCTCACGTAGCACTGCCTGGCGAGCAAACATTGCCCGGCCCAAATCGTTTGCCATATTCAAAAGAAATAGCCCGGTGCTAACCCTGCTGAATATAGTATGCGAAGGAGGCTGGGCAAACTGGTCTGGGAGTGCAGGGCAAACATAGCCCAGGAATAAGACAGCACTAAATATAGCAACAGGGAAGTGCACACTGCAACTGCAGCCCAGTATACCCTGGAGCAAGCCAGTGTTGCAGGTGGAGAACAATGTGTGTGATTGCACAGAGAAGACCCACAACACCTGCAAACAACAGTGCAAGCCACACACTGCAGACCTGTGCTATGCTGATGTGTAGTTTGCCCAGGCTAACCTGATTGCATAGTGCTAACACATTAGCCCGGGGCAAACTGGTTATCCCAGGGCAAACGGGAGCCATATTCAAAGCTCCCATGCAAATTAGCCTATTTAGGTAATCCGTGGGCAAACAGGTACATTTGCATCTCATTAACTGCTGCTTAGCTTACATTACCATGCAGTTTGCACAGTGCTACTGCATGGAGCATACAGCTCCACCTTTTGGTCGGAATGGAAGTACAGGTTGGATGCTGCAGGCCAAGGCATGCCCAGAGCATCCCCTGTTGGTCGGCATGGCAGTAGAGGCTGGAAGCAGCAGGAACTGTGTGCTGGCAGGCACAAACAGAGCAGACATCCTGCCCATGCAGCACTGCAAGCAGTACAACACAAGATACATACATATATATATAGTATATATATATATATATATAGTATATATACAGTATATATATATAGAGAGAGAGAGAGAGACAGGGACAGAGTGATAACTATGTGACACATGAGTGCTCATTCGTACCTCAGTCGGCGGCCAACCGTGATGATGAGAGGAGGGCTGAGCCGGTCGCCGGCTCGGTTCCTGATTGTTGCTTGGGATGCATGGGGGCATCACTGCCGGGTGGGGGAACCACTAAACTACCAGGGTATAGTCTGCGCTTCTATGGTGGATGGGGGCAGGAGTCGACTGCAAGGGGAGACCACTAGACTACCAGGGGCATGTGTCTTATATTACTGAAATGGGGTTGGGATACATGCTGGGGGGGCGGACAACTAGACTACCAGGGAAATGTGTTCATATTACATGGAGCAGGGGTTGAGGTTCGTGATGGGGGCACCTGCCGCAGCATTATCATTGCATTACCGGCAGCTTTTGTGAAGCGGTAATTTAACCGCTACAGGTTCGCGCTAATGCCTGTGAGTGGCGCTATACATTTGAATATGCCAGTGCACTGTGGCATTCAGGGCCCTTCCTCTGTCCCTCCCCTGCATACAAATTGGTTTAGCATCGACGCTAACACCTAGCGCCGGCACTACCTGTCCTTTTAAATATTGCAGTTGGGTGCAAAGTCAGCACTAGTCCAGTGCAACGGCTTTGTGCCTGGCGCTATGCTTTGAATATCTGTGCCATAGTGTTATATATTTTCAGTATCTTTTGGTAATTTGCTTTTGTGGATAGTTTCGAAAGTATCTAATACAACCTTAAACATTTCCATATCCTTAGAAAATCTATTGCCTTCAATATCTTCCAGAACAGATAGTATATGTTTTTTTGTTTTGTTTTTTCAGTAATGTTGCTAATAATGTCCCCAACTTATCTCCCTGCAGGTATTTTGCTTTGTAATCTTTTTGATATTTCAGGCTACTTCATGGTTATTTATTTCTATTCTCCTTCATCTAAGATCATCCCATTCTTGCTGATTGTTCTTAAAGTCGGTTCCTACTAAATGGTCCAATTATTTTAGCCTTTTATCTGTTTATTGTTCCCCTAGCTTTATTTGCTTGATTTTATAAGCTTGAAAGGATGCTACTGTACCTCTTATGACTGCATTAAAACAATCCCAAAGCTTGATTATTGGGGTGCTTCCATCAAAGTTATAAAATACAAAATTCATTTATGTTTTCCTTAATTTTATCCAAGAAATTCTTATCTTTTCATTAAGTTATTATTGAAGCTCCATAACTGCAGAAAAAATTTATCTGGATCCTCTACTGTAATATCAATTTGAATTAAAGACTGGTCTGATAATAATATAATATTAATTTTAGGGTGCTTAAACACTGATGATAACATTTTTGAGATGAAAATATAATCAATACGTGTAAACGTCTTATTCCTTTTTACCAAAATGGGAATATTCTCTACAAAATGGGTATGTTTTTCTCCTTGGATCTATTAGATCATGTATTTCCAAAACCTGTTTTAGAAGGTTAGCCTGTTATTTATTTGTAGGGCTGACTTTTGAGAATTTGTCAACATCGGGGTCTATCATTGCATTATAATCTCCATGCAGAATAATATTTATTACTTTAATCTGGACCAGACCTTGGGTAATTTCAGCTAAAGGTTGGTGTAACCCAAAAATGGAGTGTATACAGATCCTACCACAAGCTATGGAGGGATTAACCCACGACAGGGTATGGGTTTACTGAGCATTAATCCATGCCTAGGGGGGTTGGAGTCATGAGGTGAAGCAGAGTGACTTCAATCACCCAGGCATGGATTAATGCTCAGTAAACCATATCCTGGAGTGGATTAATCCTCGGATAACATGGGCAATGTTATATTAGAGTTTTACCAAAAGAAATAGTAAAATAAAGCACCATGAACATGCAACTATGGGTATATCATGGATTAATCAATGGTCAGGTGACCTGTTTGAATGAATCAGAAGACAGTATTTTCAGAACCCAAGTTATAATGGTTGTTAACCTTACTTTTTGCTAAAATTACTCTATCCTTAGATCCGAGTAAGAATCTATACTCATACACTTAGCGTATTTTCTTCAAATTATTGTCACTCTGCTCTTTTTCTGGTTCCCTCTGAACAAAATATAGTATATGTGAAATCCAGTTCCTTCTGAGTGTTTTTATTTCCATTTTATGTAGATGTGTTTCCTGCAGGCAAATACAATCTGATTTAGTTACCGCACCCTCTCCCACTCCAACCAACCCTTTTGTGGCAACCCCTCAACCTCCTCAGGTCCTCTTCCCCCCTATCCCCACCCTCAACCCCTCCCCCACTACTCTCCTACACATAGGTACCACCTCACACCCCTCCCTCTCCTCACCTCCCCACCGCTACTCTCCCATCCCACATGAGCACACTCCTTCTTCTGACTACTTTCCTCTTACTAAGTCTCTCTGGCTACATTTTATAGCATTATCTTTGCTATTAACTAATGACAAAGTCTGTAACTGGCCACTTCCTCCCCCACACCCCAACCTCCTATTCCCTCACTAAGGCCTATAACCATCTTCAGCTCTTTTCCTGTTTTAACAGGACTTTCACCCCTTGACTGCACCCAGCGTTTCCAAGAACTTAGACTGCACTCAAGTTGTGCTGCCAGTTGAAATGTATTATCTCATTGTATTTGTAACTCCTGGTCTATGTGTTACTGTACATCTGTGTCATTACTTGATGTAGTTATCTGGACTATGTGATATGCCAACTATTAATACAGTCTGCATTTGTTTGTTACGTACTGTATTTTACTGACTTGGAACCTTTGAAAATGAGTCCTTGATTCAAAGGTATTAATCCCAAACTGAAATAAATAAATAAATAAATAGTTTTATTAATCTAGTTCAACAGTCTGGAACTTTTTATTGGGGGAGTGGATTCCATTTACATTAAAGGAGGCACATCTAAAATTATTTCTCATGATTGCTTTTCCGTCCCATATAACATAACAAGCAAAATAAAGCAAAATAATTATTAACATCCTTATTTCATACCATGCCATTTCCCCTTCCTTGCAAAGTTTTACATTTGAAAAAATCCATATTCTCAAATTCCCCTCTGTTGGTTAAGTCACAAGATAACATCTCTTATCTTATGCATTTTTGGTAACATGCTGTTTTAATGTTGGATCTTCAGCCAGCTCTAGGTCAATTTTCATACTCCCAATAGTGCAACACCACTTTAGAGCCACCTGACTCATTTTGTTTCCAAGATCCGAGTCCCAGGCTTTCTTTAATCTATTTTTTCTTACTAATTGTGGATCTTCCTGGTTTAATTTAGTTTCAGTTTTATTCAGCTAATTTTCTTTATGCAAGTCTCTTTTAGTAATATTTAATTGGAATACATTTTCTCCTGCAGAAAATATGTAACCCCCCTGCAAATGGGGGTTCCCAAAAGACTTCCAGGAGCTTGCTTGAATGCTCCAAGCCTGAATGGTGTTTGGCATTTAAGCCATTTATCAGTGAGTGTTTTTAGAGCCTCTGGTACTGTCTCTTTAAGAGCTGTCTGCTTGCAGACATAATTAGTTTGTATGGGGACTGTGTGCTTCTCTGAGTACCACTCGAGCTGCTGCCAATTCACTTCATTTTGCAGTCACTAGGAGTGCAAAGGGAACTTATCTGAAAGATGTAACTGTTTGCCAGAAATTATTTAGAGTAATAATGAAATTACAGTTTGTCTAACCTGCTTTCTTTGCAGTCAGAACTGTGTCTCTGTTCCCATTCTAGTTTTGAACTGCTGAACTGGACCAATCAGTGTGGGGTAAGCTAGCTCTAAAATGGTGCCTTGGACGAATCAGAACTTGGACTCATAATCTGCCAGCCACAAGAGGATTGTATGGGCAGTGACTCTGGGAGATGTAGTTTAGACTTCAGTGCCTTTTTGGACCAACAGCAGCAGTCTATTGTGAGTGACAGCCAATCCAGTCAAGAACTGGGAGGAACTCAAAGGAAGTGCCCGGTTTTGTCGGTTGGAGTTTCAGTTGAGCTTTGGCAGTGAAGAAGGAAGGAGCCCTGTGCTTTTTCAGTGTGCAGTTTTAGTCAAAAAACGTGTGTAAGGCCCAGAGTTCGGTCTGCAGCTTGTGTAACAGCTTGTTAGGACTGAATCTGTCCTGTGAAAGAATCAAAGGATCTCTGAAGAGTAGAAACCAGGCTCACCCTGTAGAAGACTGGAGGAATTGCTGAAAATTGCACTCGGTCTGTCAGGAACTGAATCTGCTGTGTGTTCTCCGGTATTGTGCAGTAATTACGATCGGGATACAGATGCAGCCTGCCTGGTATAGTGCTTTCTTTTATATGGATGTGTGAAGAGGTTTGTGTACCTCAAGTGAGCCCTGCTGACATTGAAGGACCCTATCTTATTTGGAGGTCGTGAGTACTAATTCAGGGTCGCCCTGTTGAATTGCCACATTAAATCCAAATGGAATTACTGTACTGCTGACTGTTTAATTCTCCTTTCTCTGTGTGAAAGGGCCTACCAGCTGCCACAGTTTGGACTAGCCACTAGGGCTTGGGTACCCAGGGACAGTAACTGATAGGGATAGGCCTGTGCACAGAGCCATAGGTAGATTATTAGAGTGATAAGCTAATTAACCTGATTTCCCTGTCCTTGTTATATCCCCTAAATAAATCAGAGCTGCTTGTTTCAGCAAGTTATACTGCCTGAGGTATTTGTCTATGTTAAAGTACTGTACTATGATTGTTGCACTGTATCTCATTTCACAGGAGGTCCCAGTGCGGAACCAGACCTGGGGGTAAGTATACTGTGAAGGTAATTCTGATATATTGTGTGGGCCACTAGTGGGAAGAAAGGGGGGTTGCAGTGTCCCAGAGGGCTGTGACCAAGTTAGTTTAACTATTGCAAACCCTGACCTCTGGGTGGAGGCACCCGCCATTGGATCCAGGCCCCTCAACCTGTTAGTGGCAAATCAGGCAGGGGTAGTAGCCCCTGGGATAGCGCCATCTAGGGGTTACAAATAGTTCTTGGTTTTCACATGGTTCACTGTCAAAAGCCTCTTGTAAAGCAGGACTTTTAATTGACACTGAGCTTTGTACCTCCTGGTCTCCTTCTACTCATTCAAGCCTCAATCATTACCCCCCACTGCTAAGTCTTTAGGTAAAGGGAAGACTGGTCGAAAATTTTGGACATTTAGATGTGTAGTACTCACAAGGGCACTGCAGCATTCACTGTCAATATCCTCATCTTGCTCCGCCATCAGGCAAGCAGCAACCACAGTTCCTCTGCTTACAGCACCATTTGCATTCTGCGCCTGAGTTCTTCCATTCTCCTCACCGACTGGGAATACCGTGGATGGCAGACTTGTTGTGGATGTTCTGGGGACTGTCGGTGAGTTCAGTGAGTTACCTTGAGGTGCTGATTCGTTCCTTATTTCTGGGATAGGCTGTACTTCTTGCTCTTCGTGCACCATAGCATTTGTGGCCTGTGACTGCAGGGTGGGGGCGGGCTGTAATGGAGGTAAGCTGGCAGTGCTTATCTCTTGCTGGTCTTGCTTTGCTGCCGAGTGTCTTTGCTATGCACCTTTCTTTACAAATATCACAGTGGGAGGGGTCTTAGCTGCATGCTGCTTTGCTTTAGCAGTCTTGGAGACAGAAGGTAGCAGTAGGTCAAATTCAGCTGAGGAAGATTTGCCTTTAACACCAAGATTGTTGTTTTTCCTAGTTGCCATTGCAAATTGCTTCACTGACTTTGCAGTCTATTTTGTACAGCTTGATTTTTTCTAGTGTCATTGGATATTTCTTAGGTGTCATTTGTGTACCAAAGTCAGTCAGCAACCTACTTCTTTTAAGTCACTGATTTAGTTCAACAACAGCTTCTTCTTTTAGGTTCCTTCAGCTTCTCATTTGCAGGGTAGTCAAGGTGTGCACCTACATACTGGAAGTGATTTAATGGAGCAACTCATCTTAGCCTCTCAAGGATGCCATCTAGTTAAGTCACTGTGTGTTAGATAAAATGTTGTGAATCTATTAGGATTCTTGGCGTCCTACATATTTGACTGAAATGGGAAGGACTATGTTGGTGTGGTGGGGCAGCACATATTTTGGTGTGTGTTTACATGGGAGAGAAACAGTGCTATTAACTCTTGAGGACAAGTTTAAAATTCTTGACTACACCCCTGGTGGTGTAACCCCCCATCAAAATAGGGGTTACTAGTGCTTCTCATCCTTACCCTGACATGTACAGAGTTAACAGTTGTCAGTCAGAAAATGCAGAAAAATAAATGTTGCAGTGCTTGGTGTTTACTGTTTGCAGGGAGCTCAATGTTTCAAAACTTTGAAACTTTCAAGTACATCCTGTACTCGGTAAGCACCTGCAAGGCTCCCTGCTGCCTGGAGTGCCTTCCCTCAGCAGGGTGTAAACAGAGAGAGACCGACAGAGGAGCATCTCAGTGTTCTGTTCATACAGTAGGGCCAACAATGATGCAGTGCAGTAACCTGAAGTAAGTGACAAGTCACAAACTACTGAATGACAAAAGAGCTTAAGTGCCATTGAGTGACACTGTTCCTTGGATGTACTGCAGCATTTTGTGGTATACTGCAGCATTTTGTGATATACTGCAGCATTTTGTGGTGTACTGCAGCATTTTGTGATATACTGCAGTATATGGTATACTGCAGCATTTTGTGATATACTGCAGCATTTTGTGATATACTGCAGTATTACTGCATTGCACTGTATCCTGGCTGGCACCACTTTAGTTTCAGTTCAGTGAGAAGTTTAGTTAAAGCTAGTCCTTTGCTCGAGTTACAGAGAGAAGCACAGCTGTTGTGATTCTGAGCATCTCCGGGTGCACTTTCTCTAGCAACCAGATGGAAACGGAGAGGTTTTGCAGGTCCAGAAACTGTGGCAGGGTTCCTGGGGCTGGATGGCACAAACTCCCTATGGTATAGGTCTTCAGATGCACAGGCTCTGATTGGGGTTTGAGATCAGTGACAGCGGAGGCCTGTTGGTGACTTAGGTATCTTGGCTGGTTGTGAGACAGGGCAGTGTCCATCATCAGCTGGGTGAGGGGAGAGATACTGTCTGTCAGTAGGAGTAAGGACAGTAGAATAGTACAAGTCATGATTACAAAGGAGAAAGTGATTTTGGGGCAGTTTAGCTAAGATGGTCCAGGAAGAGACTGTTGTGCACTGGCAAAGCCTTGGAAGTAAAAGTCTAAACAGCAAAGTTACCTATTACAGAAATAAATTCAAACATGTGCAGCAAGCTGGGTAAATACATTGGTGTACCCCAGATGAAGAGGTGCACACTAGTAGCAAATTAAGCAGATGCAGGCATGGTACAGAAAAAGCATCACAGAGCTAGCTAGCAAGGCAGTACTGTTAAGCTTGCAGTGGGTTACAGTAGAATCTGAATGATTGTCTGTTTAACATACTTGGTCTATGTGACAGGGAGTAATCCCATAAACCGTTTATGCATGGTGTTAAACTGTTTGTTCTACAGCACCTGCTAAACCCTTTGTACACTTAATTGCTGCAGCTGCAGGCCACTCACTGAGGGCTTTTATGACAAAGGCACTTTATGGGAGTACACAAGAAGTGAAATTCTTGCTCCTGCAGTTGACTGGCTAGTAGAGGAAGTGACAGGACTTTGAAACTAAAAGTACTGGTGTCCTGGTTATCAGGTGTGGAGGAGGATGGGCACAGATCCCTCTTGACCCCCGAGGCTCCTAGCTTCTCCCACAAATCCCTGATTGAGCTGGAAATGGCCACTACCACTAAATAGCTGCTTACCCAACTGGCTGTAAGCAGGTGAGGAGAGCAGTCCTTTGAAATCCGTGCTCCCACAGCCCAGCTGGCTAGTGGAGGGAGGTGCTGGGGTAAAAATAAAAATACAATTATTCTAGTTGGCTGATGTGGAGGGGGCAGGCATGATACTCTCTGGACCCTGTGCTCCTGAATTGTCCTGCTGAAGCCCTGGTTGGGCTGGAAAAATTCCAAGACCTGTGTTAAAAAGATGGATCACTGATGGCTGGTTAATTTAGGAACTGTCCCTTTAAACCTGAAGGCAGTTTGCCAAGGTATTTATAAAAATGAAAAGTAGCAAAGAAGTGGACAGTTGGAGAAGTCTACATACGTATGAAGAAGTCTAAGTGATTTTGTTCCTGGAGACAGCTGATGGTTCCTATGCTTTCTGTGTCTTAAAAAGAATTTCCTACACATAGGGTCAAAATCAGGCAGGACATGAGCTGGAAGTTTACGCATCTTGCCTTGTAAGCCTAAAACTAATTAAATATTGTTAAGAACTACACAAGTCTGCCTAAAAGCTAGCTATCTACAAGCCCATGTGATGTAAGGAGCCATCTCTCACACATCATTGCCACTACCATTTCCTATTATACTAGTAGCCCTCCTTTATCAGATGCTTCAGTGACCCCTCCCCCTTGGATTTCCATGCTAGTATGTTAGCCTGGATTTATAAAACTCCACAGGTATTCCATTGTTGCCTGGGATCTTGGCCAACTGGAGGGACTTAACTGCCATACAAATTTCATCCCTTGTTATTGGGTCCTTCAGTGCGGCATGATCTCATCCTCAGATAATTGATGGAGTTACATGGAAAGAGGGATCTACTTGCTTGCCTGGGGTTGCATTTGGATTTGTAGAAGTCTTCAAAGAAGGATTTAAATGTATGATTTATATTACTGGGATTCTTTACCCTCCCTTCTGCTGCACTTTTATTTTCAGGGATATACCACTTCTGCTGTTGTTGACAAAGTCTATATGCTAGGAGATGATTGGCATCATCCACTGCTTTCCAATTCTTTTGCCATGTTTTGTATAAAATATATTCAGCTTTGTAGCTAAGTGTTTAATTAATGTAATATTTCAGCCTAGTTTCTTGCATGGGATTGAGAGGTTGAAGACACGGGTACAGCATGGTCGGTGTCTCTGAATTAAACAGAGTGGCGAGTGAGTGATGTTTTTATTCAACAAATTAAAGTTACAACTACTTAACTACTTCATCTCAACAGTTATGCACAGGACTTTATTCTGCCATCTCATTTGCAACCAGTTTTGAAAGTAATTAATTGTGAGTGTAGAGTGGGAGTGCCAGCCCCATGAATTATCATAATCTTCCTGCAGAGAGCATAAAATGCAATGCCCTCCTCTATGCTGATGACCTTGTCATCTACCACAGTGCCAGATCCCTCAAAACCATATCCTGCACCTTCCACTAACTATGGAGCAGCACAGAACTGGTTCCTTTCCAAAAAACTCCTGGTAAATGAGAAAAAACAAAGACCATACTCTTTGGCTCAAAGCCATTCCTCACAAAGGTTGCCAATACAAATGACACACTTCTGATAGAACCCCCTGCTGGATCTCCTCTTGACATAGTATCCTCCTTCAAATACCTAGGAGTGACTCTCAATCCTTCCCTTACCTTTAATGCCTACATTGATAATACTGTAAAAAGAGTCCATCAGAAGTTGGGGGCAGCGTAGCGGGTCAACCACCTCCTGACCCCTGAAGCTCACCTTGCTATCACCCAGGGACATATCCTGCCGTTCCTTGACTATTACTCTCCAGTTTTCTCCACCACCTTTGCCTCACTTCTCTCCTGGCTAAGTACCACATATAACCCCATTTGTCGCTTCGTTCTTCAGGTTCCTTACTCCACTCATCACTGCTCTCTTTACCAGTTACTAGGCTGGCTATCCCTTCATGGCCGCTATGAATATGCCTTGGGCAATCTAGTTGACACCTCTATCAGAAACTCTCCGGAGTTGCCTTTCTCACCAATTCTCACTGCCTGTGTGGTTACTCGTTCTCTCAGAGACTCCTCCATTCCCCGCTGGTAGTCCCCTGTGTATCTACAGTCATGGGGAGTAAGGCATTCTCTATTTCTGCCCCCTCTCTCTGGAACAAACTTCCACCTGTCATCAAGAATGCACCCTCTCATCAGTCTTTCAAATTGCAACTGAGAGAGTGGCTAAAGTTCCAGGCCAGCTGTACGTGCTCTGTAGGCAACCCTCTCACCAAACAGTCACCGTAGAAGCCATACTGTATTTCTCGACTTACTACCTGGGCGCTGACCACTAGTTTGTACCTCTTAGCACTGCTTGCTTCTTCCTGGGTACACATAGTTCACCGTAATGTATTTCCACCATACATTGTCGCATATACTGACTGATCAAGTGATGTGTAGATCTAACGATGTGACCTCTCCACATGTGATCAACCATGTATCCGAGACCCAGGCATGCACTCTTGTATTTGTCATAAACTTGTGTGTTAGATTTGTTGTGTAATGTTTCATTGCTGTTGATTTCATGCTACTCAGTGTATATTGCTCCTTCTATAAAGTAACCTGTGCCTATTGCTTCAACCTTGTATTGTCTGCCACTGTATGGCCCGGGTCGCAACTGAAAATGGTCCTTTGGATCAGCTTGCCTATCCGGTCACCAAAAACATACATACATAAATAAAATAAATAAATTAAATAAATAAATAAATTCAAACACCAGTACTACTAGTGCAAAGTGAGCCACCCACGACTACAGAATTTTACTGTTTAGAGAATGCTGATATGATGTCTCACCTCAAAGAAAAAAGCCAGCTAAGTTTTGTTCAATACCAGCTCAGGTGGGCCTGTTGCTAATAACTGCATAGAACTTAAAGAACAGCTTAGTAAATTTGAGAAGGAAAGAACAAAAGAGCTTAATCACTTTTATAATTACATAACCTTAGAACATTACCTTGAGCAAGGCTAGTCCCCACAGGGGCTTTGAATGGACAAACTGGCAACTTGCGGCCTTGAGAAAATAGAATTCAAGGCAGACTGGTAGGGTGCATTGACTGAATGTACTAATAAGCTTATGCATGCTTTAATTAAACGTGATGAGAGGATAGAGGCAACAGTTTCAGCTGAAGTCTCTTTAATTCAGAATCAATTGGCACTCTTTAAAGGATCTAGTGTTTGAAAACTTAAATATAATCTACATCACACAGATCAGTAAGTTGGAAAAAGATGTATTGGCCAGAAAGAAATCTAAACTGAACAGAAAGTGCACTGACTTTGAGAAAAGCGTAGCCTATTTGGGAAAGGTCAAACAGATCCATAAGCCAAGGAAGAACATATAATAAAAATATAGCGTGGTTAACAAGAAATAAAAGTAATCAAAGAGATGGAACCAGATCAGCTCATAATAGTGAAATGGAGAACGAGATCTATAGCATCGAGTCAGACTTCTCTGACAGATAACCATCAACCTTCACCTATGATTTGTTTTAAAAAGAGGAATCAAAAGAAGGCTGCAACCAAGACCCTGCCTCCAAAAAAAAAAAACATACAACAAAAATGCATCAAAAATCAAGAAGGGGAAGTAAAGATACAACCAGCCTCTAGAGGGTACTGAGAAGCAAAAATAAAATGTACCATCACCAATATTATTATTATTATTGTTTTACTTACTGTTTAAGCCCCTTCTCTCCACTACTGCTCTCTCCACTACTGCTCCCTTCCCTCAGGGACTCCCTAGGCATCCGACTAGGCTGTGCCGGAGATCGGTGGGCTATCCACGCCTTCATGTGTTCTACTTTCTTCAGCCCTCAGATTGTCCCCTGAGTGGGGTGAAGGGGAGAACCAAACCCCTCAAATCTATGTCTAATGGTGGCAGACACACTGCAGAGCTTCTCCTCCGATCACTGGGGCCCATTGCTGGGAGCCGAAGTGGGGCTTTTCCATTTTCCCTGTAGACATGATATGCACCTCGACTTCAAGGCGTAACCGCTGACATCCATCATGTCCTCCCTCTACAATGTGGTTAGGTGCTTGCTGTACCCCAGGCCTTCACCTGAGGTCAGTCAAGCATCAAGCCTCTACCCCAGAGAGGTGAGCAGTCTCTGGGATGCTCAGCCTTCTCCCCCCAGCCAGCCCTCCTACTCCCCGGGCACGTTACCAAATCCTGGTTGTTGGCGTCGCAAACAGTGAAGTTACTGCTGTGCCAGCGGGCCGGCACCATCATCAATATTACAGGTACTGAATTGTCAGAAGCACATGAATAACTGCTATCAAGGAGTCTTGCCTTTGTACTTGCATCTACTGCTGATCCTTTCAAAATATGTGTCGACATTTTTAGGTTTGCACATAAATTAAGATGAGGACATCATTTTCACAAAAAATTTACAACTTATCCAGTTGACAACATGGGCCGACAAAGTCTTCAGGATATGTCTCTGAATGAGAACAGTTCTGAACTAATCCATGCATCATCACCACATGGTTTCAACTAGTACACTACTGTAAGTGAGACACAACTAGATGTAAGAGTTCCAAAGGGACGGACTCTATTACAGATATTGTAGGAAGTGTAATCATGTCTGATAATGAGTTATTTAGATTCTGCACTCTTATTCGATGAGACGGGGAACACGGATCTCATTGGCTCATTTGACCTAGATAAACTCCTGAGAGTTAATGACAGTTTCCCAAATGATATGGATCTGCAAGTATGAACCAATTTGAGACATAAAACTTTCCAGACAACAGCTGCACCACAGCAAATAGCCAACATCTTTACAGACTACTATAAGGCCTTGTATTTGCAGGGGTGTGAGCGCACACATGAGGCGAAGATAACAGAATATTTAGGGAAATTGTAGCTGCCATCATTGACTCCAGAACAACAGGCCACACTGGATAGTCCCATAACAGATGCAGAGGTCCAGGAAGCCACCCATTACCATAAATATAACACTGTCCCTGGGGCAGACGGTTTCACACCAGAATATTATAAAGTATTTCAAAAGCTCCTGATGCTACAATTAGTAAGACTGTTTGCAGCTGTTCTGGAGGGGGAAAGGCACCATTGCCCTGGAGGAGGGCCCAGATATCAGTACTGTTGAAGCCAGGGAAAGACTCCACAGCCTGTGACTCATACTGTCCCATCTCACTGCTCTTGGTAGACCTTAAGTTGTTCACAGCAATTCTGGCTGGGACAGTAGAGTGCAGGGGGTGGATGGAGCCTGGTCAATCTGGATCAGACAAGATTCATTAAGGGACGGAACCTTAATGACAATATCTGGCACCTCAGAACTGTATGGTGAGAGCACCTTTTCTGTCACCATAAAGTCCTCCTATCATATAACACCAAGCAGTGGTGTGAGCACTGCAGTGTTTGCTTGGGAAACTGGACATTGCTCTAACTGTAGAGCTCTGTCTACAAATTCTACTGTGACACTGGACTTTCTCCTTTGAAGTCCACTGCTGGATTCTCCATATACAGTAAATATCACTCTATTTTAATGTTGTAAATTGTTGGTTTGGTGGAGGTGGTTGGCAGTTGGTAGTTGGAGAGGTTTGGTATGAAAGGTTGTGGGCTAGAAGCTGAATGGAGAGTGTAATTACTGTAGTAATTTCTATTAAAGTTGTTTGTCTGACTTGAATGGATGACTTGGGTAATAGGGTGAGTGAGGGTATGTATTTTACGTTTAAGGGTGGTTGGGGACATTTTATGTAGTATATGCTAATTTTAAGGTAGTGGAAATAGGATGTGTTTATGTTCTGGACCCCATCGTGTTATCTATACAACAGCTTTGCTGCATGACCTCTGCCCCTTTGTTGACCTTCCACTTCCAGCAGCAGCAGCAATAAGGCACTGCCGGGAGGTCGGTATCATTAGCAGGCATGTAGGACAACGGCAGAGTGCTGGGAGCACAGTGGAAGTGAATAGCATTGATGTGGTTAGGGGCAGGCGATGCCCTGGGTTAAGATGGGCCTTGAGAGAGGCCAGGCGTGTTTGGTACCCATCTTCAGGGTTCCTACTGGACCGAGTGGGCAGGTAGCTGGTGGGCCTGCAGTCTCTACCATTCCCCTTTGGGCAGTGCTATGTAGTGACAGATCGATGAGAAACAAGACTGCAATTATAACCAACTTGGTTTCCTCTGTTGATCTGGCTTGCATCATGGAGACCTAGCTGGGAGATGATGTGGGGCCAGTTTTAGAGGCATTGGTCCTGGCTGGGTACTCTGTAGTGCACTGCCCAAGGAGGGAACGTAGGGGTAGGGTGTGGCCATCTATTTTAGATCCAGCCTGAACTTCACCGTGCACCTGGTGGGATCTACCTCATCATTTGAACGTGTAGCTGTGCGTGGGGGTCCAGGTGCAGGCTGCAGGATTCTCTTCATGTACTGGCCTCCTAGTCATGGGAGAGAATTCCTGCAGGAAGTTGCAGACTTCGTCGCTGACAGGGTGTTGGAGTTGCCCAGATGGTTGATTCTAGTTGACTTCAGTGCCTGGTTTGACAATGAAGTCTCGCATTTTGGTCAAGACTTCCTCCAGCTTATGACATCTCTGGGCCTTGCACATGTTGTTGCTTCTGCGACTCACCACCACGGCTATGTCTTCAACCTGGTATTCTCATCGGGGCTTGAGGTCACTGACCTCAGGATTGATCCAGTCACATGGTCAGATCATTGTACAGTGGAGTTCTCATTTGGGGCCCCTCTGAAAGTCCCTCCCCTCCCCTACCGAGATGGCCTGCTACTGCCTATTGAAGGGGTTGACCCGAGAGGGCCTAATGGCAGTGTTAGATTTTTCTGGTGTGAGTACTGCATGTGCGGTTGGCACAGGCATGGCAGTGACAGCCTACAATAATGCTGTTTCCAATGCGCTTGATGCCATCACACCGATCCGTATATGACCAAGGTCTTCTCACTTGAGACCCCCGTGGTTCAATGGGGATCTCAAGGTGATGAAGACCATGGGTCGGAAGATGGAGTGTTGCTGATGGAGGACCTGGTCCGAGGATGATAGACTTGCTTTTAGAGTTCACTACGGTGAATATCAAAGGGCAATCAACTGTAAGAAGGCAGAGTTCCTGTCCAGGGAGATTGCCGCAGGGAGAAACCGAACAACCCAGCTCTTTTGGACTGTGGACAGGTTACTTCATCCTGCCTGTCTGCAGCTGAAAAGAGCATTTTCTGTCACTTTGTGTGAGGAGTTTGCTCAGTTTTTCTCTGACAGGGTGTCTTCCATTCAGTCTGGAATCTCCCCAGTGGGGCTAAATTAGCCTTGCAGTGGTTGGCCTTGTGTAGGCAAAGGCACTTCTATTGTTTTGGGGGAAGTTCCACCCAGTGAGGGTGGCAGAGGTCGTTGAGGTAATCTTGCAGCTGTGGTCACCTTCTCTGAATTGGACCTGAGCCCACCCTGTCTCTTAGTGGGATGTGCTGGGTCCTTTGGTCCAGTGTTCACCGAGATAGTCCAGAGTTCTCTTTCAGAGGGGCTCTTCCCCAGCACCTTGAAGGAGGCATTCGTGAAGCCATTTCTGAAGAAACCATCTCTTGACCCCAACATCTTGGAGAATTATCAACTGATCTCCAACCTCCCGTTTTTGGGGAAGGTTGTTGAGAAAGTGGTGGCTCTGCAGCTCGAGGCTCACCTCACGGCCTTTGACATCTATAAGTCATTCCAGTCTGGATTTAGGGCAAGGCATAGTATTGAAATGGTGCTGATCAGGTGCAAAATTAACTCCTCAGGGCAAGAGATAGAGGAGACTGGTCAATTATCGTTCTCGATTTGTCCTCACTATTTGACACCGTGGACCACATTGTGCTTCTTGATCACCTTAGAGAGTATTGTGGACTCACCAGTACTGTTATCAACTGGTTTGAGTCTTATCTCATGAGAAGGATGCAACTGGTAGTGATGGGGAACTTCTCCTCCTGCCCGAAACCCCTGCCTTGTGGAGTTCCTCAAGGTTCAATCTTGTCGCCGATGTTGTTCACAGTGTACATGCTACCCCTGGGTGAGCTCATTAGATGTTACAGTATGGGTTTTCACTGCTGTGCAGATGATACCCAGTTGTATATGTCATTTGCCCTTGGGACAAATAATGCCGTGGAAGTGCTTAATAAATGCCTGTCCAAGAACCAAGACTGGATGTCCTCTAACTGGCTGAGACTGAACCCCAACAAGATGGAAGTACTGGTGATCGAGCCAGGTCACTGGCGTGATGTGGCTGCCATAGGTCTGGGAACAGGCTTGTCCCTTGGTCCTACTCTGTTGGTGGCTGCTTCTAGGATGAGAGATCTAGATGTTGTCCTTGATGATGGTCTGACCCTTGAGTCTCAGGTGTCGGCTGTCGTCCAAAGTGGCTTTTGCCACTTAAGGAATATTGCCCGGATTAAACCCATTGTTCTGCCTGGCGACTTGCCTGTACTGGTGCATGCCTTTGTCACACCGAGGCTAGACTACTGCAATGCTCTTTACTTCAGGGTCAGTGGAAAGAACCTCTGTTGGCTGCAGCTGGTGCAGAACGCAGCAGCCAGGTTGCTGATGTGTCTTTCTAGATCCAGTTACATGACCTCGGTTCTGTGTGACCTACACTGGCTGCCTGTCAGATGGAGGATAATTTTCAAGGTTGGTTTGCTTACCTATAAGGCCCCATACAGAGCGAGCCGTAGCTACCTGAATGATCTCCTGACCCCTGCCACCCCAGTAAGCACGCTCCGCTTCTCCACCGAGGGCCCCTTCTAGTGATTCTGAAGGCCAGATTTATTTAACAGCTGATTTTAATTGATCCTGCTATTTATTTCTAATATGTATTGTATGTTATATGTCCCTGCACTACCCTGTAAAGCGCTCAGAGCCTCCGGGATTGGGCACCATATACAAATAAATGTTTACTTACTTACTTACTTACTTACTCCTTAATGTCCTAACAGAACACTGCTCCTCAAACGTTTCCTAGCTGGCAATTTTTTTTTTTTGCAATTACTATTTTCTCTCCTACCCAGCCTGCCACCTCTGAATCATCAGGGGAGACAACCAACATCCCACTGCCTTTCATCCTACCCAACATAGCCGCAGATCCCCACGGAGCCACTGCTATACCCCCTGGTGTGGAGACGAGGAAGGACCTCAAACTACATGTCGCCTGTCTGGGGGCTCGCTTGGAGTGGGTGGAGGCAAATCATGGCACGCCCAGTCTCCCCATCTTCCTGGCACTGGCAGGCTTTTTTCCGTTTTCTCCCTCCCCATACAGCGCAGTGACTCCTGACGCCAAGGCGCGACGCCGACGCTCACACTGCATGAGGCCAGCCAACCCCATGTGTGGGCTTGCAGTACTCCGAGCCTCTGCTTGGAATCAGGCAAGTGTGCAGGCAATGGCCTGTACCTTCCCTGGAGAAGGCGAGCCATTGTGGGATGCTCCAGCCTACCTCCCCCCTGCCGACCCACCAGCGACCTGAGTCTACTCCCAAACCCGGGTCGCCGGCATGGAGCGAGGTGTGGCGTCCAGTGCCTCAACCCTCAGTGCCACCGGGCCGGCTCCAGATGGCAATTTTTATGGATGCAGATGATGGCCTTTGACCAGGCTGACTGGGCATACATCCTCTGGACTCTGGAGATTCTGGGATTTGGCCCCAAATTTATCACCAATATTTAAGCTTTACATCAATACCCAGAGGCATGTGTTAAGAGTAAAGAGGGTTTTCTCCTCTAGGTTCCCATTAACTCATGGTACTAGGCAGGGGTTCCCCCCTTTCCCCACTCCTTTTTGCCTTATGCATAGAGCCCCTAGTGGTGGCAATCTGGGCCTGTACAGACATTCAAGGAGTAAGGGTGGGTAACTCGGAGGAAAAAAGTTCCCTTTATGCAGATGATACTCTGTTTTTCCCTCTGGGACCCCACCCACTCTGTGCTTGCCCTTCAACAGGAATTGAACAAATCACGCTCCATCTCAGGGTATGAAATTAACAATATCAAGTCTGAAGCAATGATTATTTTGGATACCTGACCACCAGCATTTAGAGAAACCTTCCCCTTTAAGTGGGCCCCGTGGAATGCTTTCCAGTACCTGGGAATTAAGGCCCCACCCCACCTGGTAAAATTGTTTTCCCTCAACCATTTAAAGGAAGACTGTCATAATTTAAAATTCCCCACCCCTCAAATCTCTACCCCCCACTCCGATTAGGCTTTTCACAATAGAAACACATTTTGTTAGGAGTTCTAACTTACTTTATTTTATTTTTGTAAAGTCTAAGTGTGTGATTTAATTTAAGGTGAAAGTGTGGCGCCGCACTGCCTGCTTCAATACATTTTTATTGAAGTGGGCAGTGCAGCGCCTCAGATTCACCTGAAATGAAACTGCGCAGCGTCTGCCATGTCGCCGACCCCGGACTTTGTAAAAATAAAATTAAGTAAGTTAGAACTCCTAAAAAAGTGTTTCTATTGTGAAAAGCATAATTGGGGGGTAGAGATTTGGGGATTTTAAATTATGACAGTTTTCCTTTGACTCTGGTGGAAGAAATTGCAAAAGATCTGCAGACTTGGTTGGCCCTTTTGCCTCTGACACTGGGTGGTGGGATAGAGGCACATAAAATGAATGTCCTGCCCCACCTCATGTTTTTATTCCAAGCCCTTCCAATTAAAACACCCAGGTCATTCTGGGGTGTCCTAAAAAATTACTTTAAAATTTCTCAGGCAGGGCCCAGGGGCACAGAATTTGAGTGGGCCTCAATACGCTTTACTTATCCAAAGAACAGGGAGGGTGGGGACTGCCACACTGACTTTTGTTATTTAGTGGCCCAGGCAGCACAGGTAATCACAATAGTGAAACAAAGGCTAGATTCAGGGTGGTATACTCTGGAAAACAGGGAATCTCTGGCCACCCCCTTGTTCACCCTTCCAATGGCATGCCTATTTCTGGCCCTGCTGCGTGGGGTCCATAACCCATGGACATGCCACTCACTGTGAATCGTCAACAGAATCAGATAACTCTCCCACACTTTTAATGAAACGGGCTCCCTTACTGCAATAACAGGGGACACTGACTTTGACCCAATGCACCAAGACCCCAGTTTCAGACACTGGAATAGACTGACTGTTGCCAGGCATGCACAGCTGGTGAGCAGGGGGATAATTGTATCCCTCAATCATCTTAAGAAAATGTATAATATCCCAAATAGGAACCTACTCTGGTACTTACAGCTTAGGCATTACCTATTCACTGATCACCACCTGGAACAAGTCTTGAGGCCCCTATCTTCCTGTGAAGAATTTCTCTACTGGCTTATCAAACTTAATGTACAGAGGAAACATTTATTGCTGGCAAGATAATTATGACTGCCACCCACCCAAGCCAGGTGGGGGTTAGGGAGAGGTGGGAGACAGAAATGGGTGACACCTTCACAGACCAGGAATGGGACAAACTACTGAAAGAGGGCTAGAAGGTGATGACATCCCCCCAGTGGAGGGTATACTGGTGGAAGATCATGGTCTGGTTTTCCCACACCCCTTTCTCTGACAGCACACTTTGCAGGGGTAATATAGATAGGTGCTGGAGAGGTTGGGATGTGAAAAGTGACCATTTCTACATATTTTGGGGCTGCCGTAAAGTGCAGGAGTTCTGGACTCTGATCCAAAGAGAACTGTGCTAGGTCTGGGGCTGGGATTTCACACTGGGCTTCAAGAACTTGGTTTTGGGACTCCCCTGGGAGGACTGGGGAGCAGAGGACATAAAGAGGTATTCCACAGTATGTGTCTTATGGCACTTAAGAGTCACCTCCCACTGGCTGTCTCCCAACCTGCCCACACTTTCAGGATGGCAGGAAAGGGTGAAAGCACTGGTAATGAAGGAATGTATTACTGTCACCTTATGGGTCATGCAGGAGAAATTCCTGGATAAGTGAGACAGGTTAGAGGTGTACCTCAGCATCTGAGCTTGTGTAAATTAATCTCTGACTACCCTGGTCATAATAGGTAGTGCCATGTGATATGGGTGAACACAAAAGAGTGAGCCCCTATCAGCGAAGGTGAAACAGCGAGGGCTGGAATGGTGATTATGCTTCTTCTGTGAGGGGCATTGCCCCCGCACCCCCCTTTATTTATTATCTAACTCCGAGGTCGTAGCACCTTGGGGAAAGGGAATACCAGTTTCACCGTTCTGGTACTTGCTGTTTTGTATTCATCATGATTTGGTCTCACTTTTATGTGTTCGCCCAAATCACGGGTCACCTAATATAGGTGGATCTGTCCCCCCACAGCTGGTAACAGCTATCTATTGTTAATTGTTTTGTATCTCTCTTAACATATACCACATGTTTCAATGATCACATCACAGAGAGGAGTCTGTAACGTCTTATTCTTAAGGTTTTATTAATTGCTGTTTTTCTTTTTTTCCCTCATCATTTCACTGTAGTGGGCTCAGATCAACTTAAACATTGTACAGGCAAGGCTAGGTACTAAGTTCTGCTATATATGATTAAATTGTTCTATCTAGGTAGTCTTTATTTCATATATATAATTATCACATGTACTGTTGTATGATGCCTCTTTTGGGAAAGCATTTTGTCTTTTTCAGTAAAATTTGATTTTGATGTTTGACTAATTGAAAAACCTTTTTTGTTTTACCAAAGCCTTTATGGCATCTGTAATTGTGATTTCATATATGTTTTTAAAATATTTTGTCAGAACGTGATATAAAATAAGAAGGATTTTCAAACTGCAATTTTCTGAGGTTATGGTAATGTTGAGGTAGGTTTCGGAAGGTGTATTTTGTCCTTTTCTTTGTCTGTTTAAGTTTCTTGAACACATCTTTTGTTATTTTGTTATGCACATGGTTGCTGATGCTTTTAAGGGTCTAGTAAGTAGCCCAGAGCAGAATAAGGTGAGGGAGGCAAAAGCTGTCACAGAGCTGTATGTTACAGAGGGGGTCCTAGGTGGAGAAAAACAATTCTTCTAGTGTATATTTGGGAAAACAGAAGAAAAGAGGGGGATCATTAGGTTATCTGTGGGGAATAGGGTGGTAGAGGAGATATGCGAAAGGCTGGTGTCCTTAATGATTACTTTTGCTCTGTTGTCACTAGGGAGGATAGTGGGCCCTTACCAGAGAGTGGCATCAAAGTGGCCACAAAGAGGGTCCTGGAGATGAGGCAGCCAGTATTTACAAGCGATAGGGTCTGGAAGGGGCTTGCAGCCCTAAAGAGAGATAAGGCCCTGGAACCAGATGGGATGCATCTGAGGGTTCTCAGGGAACTGGCTGCAGAACTGACTGAACCCCTGGTAGGACTATTCAATAGCTCACTATGGAGGGGGGTAGTTCTGAAGGACTGGAGGGTGGCAGATGTGGTTCCACTCCATGGGGGGGTGAACAAGGAACAAGCATGGAACTACAGAGCTGTCAGTCTAACCTCTGTTGTAGGGAAGCTGATGGAATCACTGGTTAAATAGGATCTTGTGGACTACGTGGAACTGGACATAGAAGCTATCATCAGTGACATCCTTAAACAATCAAGCCAGTGCAACAAGTCCTACACTAAGGCAACTAGTGTGCTGGGATGTATTGGGAGGAGTACTGACAGCAGGAGAAAAGAGGTCCTCTTCAATGTATTCATCAACGATACTGGAGAAGGAATCCGGGGCAGGTTGTGTCTCTTCACAGATGACACTAAGCTCTGTGGAAGGGTGGATAGCGATGAAGGAATCAGGGAAATGCAGTGACCTGCAGAAGTTAGAGGGGTGGTCTAAGATTTGGCACTTTAAATTCAACGCAAAAAAAAAATGTAAGGTGTTGCACCTAGGGGACAAGAACCCCAGGACAAAGTACTGGATGGGCGGGGTAAGAATTAGCACTAAGGCTAAAACCTAGGAGTTATCATCTGCGACAACGTCAGTCAAGCTAGTACAACAAGGCCTATAGTAAGGTGAATAGGATTCTGGGATGTATTGGGAGGGAAAAGAGGTAATACTACCCCTTTATAGATCTTTGGTGAGGCCAGACCTGGAGTACTGTACCCAGTTCTAAAGTTCTTACCTGAGAAGAGATAAGGACAAGCTGGAGACGGTGAAGTGAAGGGTGACAAAGATGAATCAGGGCCAACAAGGCAGATCACAGATGAGCGTCTCAAGTCACTGAATATGTACTCGCTGGAGACCAGATGAGAGAGGCATGGGCAGCTATGATAGAGACCCTCATGTTCTTGAAGGGAATAAACAAGTTGCATTGTGGGAATTATTTAGCAAGTGTAACAGTTCAAGTTCAAGGGGCCACAAATGGAAACTGACAAGAGGAGGTTCAGGAGGGAAATGAGGAAGCATTATTTTATAGAAAGGGCAATGGAACCAAGGAACAGTCTGCCAGTTGAAGTGGTGGGCACCAAAACCATTAATGGTTTCAAGCATGGTTGGGACAGAGTGAAGGGTATAATGCTTACTCGAGGTGACAGTAACAGGGAGGAGAATGGGGGAATGATGGGGAAGGCCAGAACCCTGGATGGACTATAGGTCTCGGGTTGGATAGGGAACTGTGGGTAGACTGGATGGACCTTCAGTCTTTTTCTGCCATCATTGTCTATGTTTCTATAATTTACTATCCCATCTGTATGCCACCATGGATCATCAATCAAGTGAATTCCCAACTTAAAAAAAACACTTAAAAAAAAAAGAGGTTTACATCCCTGTTAGGATTTGAACCATGGTCTCTTGCTGAAAATACACAATATTGTACTTCTGCATGCATTCAGACTGATCTTTTGCTTGCTAAGCATACACATATCCAATGTGTCACTAAGCTGCTGTGAACTGAACTACAGCTCCAGTGAAGTAAGGCACTGGGTCAGAACATAACTGACTACAATGCTGTCCTTAAGAACAGTGCATCAGAAATGCCATTGTTTTTATTTTGGGGCTCACCCCGCATCGGCCCTGGACTTAAGGATTCTCATTCTGGGGAGCAGATCATGGGCAAGTTAAAATTTAGGGCTGTGGAATACTGTTTCCATGGCCCCTCGTTAAAAAATACAAGTCCCAATGTCTATAAAATGGCTGGAGACCAGGATTAGCACCCTGGTCTCCACTGCCGCCTGGCTGAGCTGCTCTATGCCCCAGCCCTCCATGCCATGGGAGCAGTTTGGCCAGCCTCCCAGATTCGGCTGCCCTTGTCCTGGGCAGTACCACTGGCAGTGACCAGGGGAGAGCATATAGTAAGTGCAGTAAATCCACGCTCGCTGTCTGTGTTAACGCTATACAGACTAGTGCTCTCTTGACTGGCGCTACAAATGTAGCGCTAATATAACCGGGTACTGTGAAGGCAGGAGAGGGTGAGTCACAACCTACAAATCAGGTGACTGGGGTTCTAATCCCAGCAGATGATTATATTGACAGGAAAATGTTATGTCACCTTTATTAGTGTAACAACCCTGTCTTACTGGGAGGGTGCAGTTACTAGAATGCCAGGCACAGAGCATACTGATCAGCAGGGCCTCTTACTATAGAGTCCAGTGGGAGGAGTTTAGAGTGCCAGTATAAGAAGGGTATCACAGTGCCTTCCGAGTGGCTTGCCTCTGGTCACTTGCCAGACTGCCTGAGGTGGCAAGTGCCACACACAGTGCAACTGTCAATGGAACAAGCGTTTGAGACCAGCTCTTCTTAATACTCAGTTGCCTGGTAGTCTCCAGGTACAGCCCCATGACAGCAGAGGAGATTCCAGGTCTTTCGGATCCTGAGGCATTTAGTCTGGAATGCTTTTATATCCTGGGAGTATGAAAGGGATAACCCAGGAGGGTGTGGGAACCCTGCAGGTCTGCTGTGTGGTGCAGGGAGGGTTCCACCAAGGATGCAGTGTTCAGGTTTTAGGGGTGGCTGTGGTTCTGTGCCCAAGAGATGCTGCCAGCTGGACTGCTGTTGGAGAGAGACTTGATGAGAGAGACTGAGCTATAGACTAAGGTAGGAGATAGGACTATATTGAGTACAGGAGATCCCGAGCCAGGATGGATACCAGAGACAGTGACTCTAGCAGCATGGTTGGGGCAATTAAAAACCACTGCCAGAGGGCAGGGTAGAGTATGTGCTGCCAAGGCAGCATGCCAGCCTGCCTGAACTGTTCCTGTTCGACAGAACTGCCCATATTTCAGCCAAGTTTCACTATTTTGTACCGATTGCTGCTGCAGAACTCCTGTGGCTTCCCCCGAAGCAATTTCTGACCTCAGGTTCCCCTCCAGCTGACTTGCCCAGGAACCAAGTGATGTCAGAGGGGGCAGGGCTTGCTGTGACATATGAGTGGAGCCACAGAAGCAGCACTGTGTGGAGCAGCATGCGAGTCACTTTGGGGAATCAACAGTAGAAGGCTACTGGAGACTACATAAAAATGTTGTTTTGTTTTACCTTTTATTTCATAGAAAAAGATTGTGAAGGTAATAATTTTAAATTTTGGGGGGGATTCTAGTAATAATCTCAAATTACTAGAGTTGGAACATTGTAAAACATAAAATGTGTAGGAAGTTCATTGTTAGTCATGCTTCTGTTAGCGGTAGGGACAGTATGTCTCCTACAATTACTGTTTACTAGAAACTCTACAATCAGAATGAGGAATCCAGAGTACTGAAGTATATTATAGATCGAGAGAGCACTCCCAACCAACTGGACTGCTTCTTTCCTCTGCGAGTGAGATGCTGTTATTCTGTGAAGAGCATCTCACATGCAGTTCTTCTGGAAACAGCATGTTCAGGAAAGGTTTTTAAAATGTTTAATTTATTATTGATCAATCTCAATCAATATTATATTAATGCCACGGCAGAGACCACTCTTACTGTTGTAAGAGTGATCTCACTTTCATTCTTAGGTATCACAGTATGTTAGGTTTACTGTTCTCATACCCTAAGAAAGCAGAAGAGCACTCTTACAACAGTAAGAATACTCTCAGTGGTGGTATTAATGTACAGAAGGATACTGTAGTTTCATACGCCAAGGCCAGAGAAGGTAATAGAAAGTATTCCTTGGCAAAAATCTGGGAGCAAATAACATTATAAAAACATGTAATGGTCGGGTTAAAGACCCCAGCTGGTTCACGGAATTCAGCCCTACTACTTGTCTTGGCCCTTTGTGGGGATACTGAATTAAATCCAGGCTCATTTCAGGAATCAGTCTTAAAAGCACATGATTATGGTTGCAGTTTAGTAAAAAGAGTGGATATATTAAGGGCATGATCTAACCTAAAATCTTATTATATGATAGCACTGACGGAAACATGGTTGACAAATCAGATCCAGATGAGGAAGGTAGAGTTAGAAAATTTCCACAGCCATCAACTGGACCACAAAAACCGGAGGTGGAGGTATTTTGTTGTATACTAAATTCAACCTGGGTGTAACTAAAATCTTACTTGCAGAGAGTATACCTGGGGCTGGATTTTCAAATGGTGGCACAGGGCTTGCATTGTGTACTGAACCACGAGACTTCGTTTCTGCTGGTGTGCCAGACCCCTTTGCCACAACTCCACCCGATTTTCCAATCTCGGTGCAGTTTCCTGATTTATGGCAGCTAGCAAATATCTGGCGCAGCCCGTGAATCTCGCTTTCCCAGGAGAGTAAGCATTAGATCACAAAATTGTGGTCTAAGGATCTGTGGCAGGTGCAAGGGCTGGAAATTCATGATTGAAGCCTGGAGAATGCTACAAGCCCCGTGTGCTGTATGTTCAGTGCACTGGGGACTTGTGGCATTCTTGAAGCATCGAAAATCCAGCCCCTGGTATTGAGTTCTTGATGCTATACTTAATAAAATCTGTGAATAATTATGGGCGTTGTTCATTCCCCACCTAAAATAAAACCTTCAGATTTCGAGAAACTATCACAGGCACTGATGGAACATACTCTCGGTAAGGAAATTATGCTGTGGAAGACTTCAGTGCTGCCTGGGGTTGTCCCAGAAGCATTAAGGTAGAAAACAGTTTTCAGCAATTGAATGTCTCCCAAATGATCAGATAACCAACTAGGAAGGACTGAATAACAAACTCGTGAAGTATCCTGGACTTGTTCATCTCCTCACAAACTGAACTAATAAGGATCAAAGTTAAGGCCCCAAATTTGGGGGACCTTAATACATTACTCTATGAGATCAAAATGGGTATAGCAAATCAGATCAAATCATCTAAATGTTTTAAAACCAGGCATAATTTTGGAAATTACAATAAACAAGCTTTTTTATCATATTTATCTCATTTACCATGGCATACATTATTATTAATTCCAGATTTAGATCTGGCTGTGGTTGAATTTACCCACATATTCTTAGAGGCTTGTAATCCTCACACTCCCCTAAAATTGGTGAAGCAAAGACTGATTTATGCTCCCTGTATTACAAAAAAATTGAAAAAAGGTAATCAGAGTTAAAAATCTTATTTGGAAAAAAGCAAATAAAACCTTAAATATAGTAATCTGGAAAAAGTTCAAAAAGCCAGAAATCAAGTAAAGCAAATGGATCAGCAAAACAGAACTTCTAATTAGATAAAAGTAATAGTACACAGGGTCTCCAAAAATATTGGACATTAATAAGGTATTTTGAAAATCCTACTAAAAATGTTCCAGAAATAAAAATGGCAAAACATGGAGTGATTTCAGATTTCAAAAATGCAGCAAACTTACTAAAATCTTCCAGATGTAAAAGTGCTAAATTATTTGGTAGGACATTACTCTGGTGGGCACTTTGAGAGAACAGATAACAGGAACAAGTGGGCCACTTAAATTCCATCTGTTAGATTTAGATGGATTGGGGTAAATGAAGTTTAACAGGCAATTAAAAAGCTAAATTCAAATATGGCAAATTACATGGATGGTGTTTAAATTGGTGTACTGACCAAACAATGAAACCACAACAGTGAAGACCATTACAGTGACAGAAATCGACGGGTGGCTGTAATGGTCCCATGTTTTACATTTCGCTCTCCGGTGTTTTGCCCCTTCCGAAACAACTTCAACTTGGAGTTGGTTAATTTAATACTGGGGGCTGTAGGGGGCGGAGACCCCCACATGGGGGGTTCAGGAGCACAGCCCCTGAAGAAAACATAACGGAATACCGACATCACAATGCCAACAATCGGCATTGTGACTGTCGCTCCGGCATGGTAGATCTGTTTAAATTAGAGTTTTGGAAGACTGTAGTGAAGTTGTAGAACCAGTTTTAACCAAGCTGTTTAACTGAAGCATACAAATCATGACTTTCTCCAGGCGTGGAAGCTGGCAAAAGTTGTCTCAATATTTAAGGAGGTGACATAACCAGTCCCTCCAACTACTGAGAATGCTTTTTCTTTCTGCTTTCCTAATATCTGGAACTCTCTTCTCCTAATAATTCGCTCTGCCTCATCCAAATGATCTTTCTTTTTTACTCCAAGCCTACACCACTCACTCCTGCAAATGCCTGTAGCCCAAATGACATGCCTCCCCCTTTTCTTTTTTCCCTACACTCTTCCTGCCCCAAACTCCTACACCTCTCTACACCTCCCTGTCACAAACACACTCCGCAGGTCAGGCTCTCTGCTCCCACAGTGCCAACCTCAGAGCACAATAGTGTGAACAGGTAACAGACAGGCTAACCCTCCTGTCTGCTTTTGGGTCCAAATCACCTTTAGTCTCAAGTTCTGGGGGGGGGATTCAAACTGTGAACCTTATACTAACGTACCCAAATGTGCAAGCTCAGATAATATTCTCTTTGGGGGGATGCAATATATATTTCGCCTAAGGGCACTTAACCAGATATCCAAAATGAACCCTTAAAACTCTGTAAGAGACCTTAGGTATATTCTTACCTTTTACCAAGCTTAGTAACACCATCAAGCCCTTCAAACAGCTGTCAGACTTAACCACGTATACATCACGTGCAAAAAGAACTTGGAAGACACACCCAGGCAGTATCTTAAGAAAATGTGGTTTACTAAAAATGGATAAAATCAGAAAGATAAAATACAGAACAAATGTCAAAGAGCATCACAATCACATAAAAGAAAAAAAAGGAAAACTACAGAACAAACTCCTACCACAATACATTTAGATATTTTCTATCTAATGTATTAACCTCTGTAAGTGCCTTTAAAGTTAGATTCAGAGAGCTGTGTCTGTCTAGAGTCCCAAAATGATATGCCAAACATTTCAGACACAAGTATCAGTTTAAACTTTGTGTCTCTACACCCCTTCTGTGAGTCATCTAGCTCTTCCTTTTTGAATATAAAATTACAAACATGATTTTCCTACCAGGAGGTATGTTAAATAATGTTAACATCAGCAAAAACCCAGTTCCCAAATTGAGTTTTTGATCAACCAGTTCCTTTGAGGTTTACAACTTTTCACACCATGTTGTTATCAAATGGCCTGTTCCTCTTAAGACATCATAAAAGTTTATTAGGCTCATCCTCTGGCAGACTTTTGGTTTTCAACTTCAAAAGCAAGTGGTCATAAAAAGGCCATAAAATGCAATTTCTTAAGGAAGTTAATTATATTACCGAGATCTCCTGGTCAGTGTAGTACATCCTGTGATTTCAGCTGCTGACACCTTGTAATTTAAAAGGGCCAGATCTCACAGACTGACATTTCATACACTGACCATTTATTTATAATACAAATATCATACCATAATCATAACCAGCTGGCCAAGAGTCACACTCCCATGTCCCACTTCTAATGTATTCTAACCTCTACTCTCATCCTTCTGCCCATATAATCCCTCCCTTCCTCTTCCCCTCCTACCCCTAAAATCTCTCCCTCCCTTCTCCCTTTCTCTCTCTATCTCCTCCTCTCCTCACTCTCCCCCACTAATACCTTTCCCCATTCCCATTCTTCCTGCATCCATTTCCTCCTCCCCCTCTACCTTCCTCATTCTTCTCCCCCTTCCCTTATCCTAGTTCCATCAATTAGCCTGGGAGTACCTGGTACCTCACACTCCTGATGTAATCAGTTTGTATTCATTAAGTATGTCATTACGTTATGTGTGTTGCTGTACACTACTGTGTCTTTTTGCTTTATCATATTACTGCACTTTATACTTGTTATTATAATAAAATAATAATAAAACTTTATTTTTATGGTGCCTTTCCATAAATCAAGGTGCCTCATAGTTTTAAAAACACATCAAATAACACACAATTAACTAAGTAAAACAGTACACATTACATTAAAACAGATATCTTAATCACCAAAAGCTTGGATCCATAAATAGATTTTTAAGGCTTTTTTAAATCCCTCCACGGTCGTGCATTCACTTAACTGGTGGGGTAGAGAATTCCAAAGAGATGGGGCTGCATGCATAAATGCCTGGGCCCCAGATGATTTCAAACACACTCTTGGGATCTCTAGCAACCCCTTGCCAGCTGAGTGAAGTGATCGCCCAGGGTAGTAGGGGACCAGGAGCTCTTTCAGATAGTCAGGACCTAGTCTGTGTAGCACTTTATAAGTCAAAAGACAGACTTTAAAGATGATCCACCATTGTACTGGCAGCCAGTGCAGACCGTGCAGCACTGGAGAAATATGGCAGGAAAAAGAGGTTCCTATCAGAAACCTCGCTGCTGCATTCTGCACCAGCTGCAAATGGTGGATTTCCAACCCATAAAGCCCTAGATATAGAGAGTTGCAATAATCCAAACGCAAGGACACAAAGGTGTGATCCAATGTAGGAAGGTCACCGGACGGAACAAGGTGCTTAATCCTGGAGATATTCCTCAGATGGTAAAGAGAGGTCTTGATGACGGCTGACATCTGCACATGCAGTGTCAGCCCTTCATCAAAAATTACCCCCAGCTTTCACCCCTGTTCAGAGGCTGGGAGTGGTAGACCCCCAAGAAAAAGCCCTGATGGTGAACCTACCCCCGACCGCCTTATCTGGTGTCCTAGGTCCACAACCAGCACTTCAGTCTTTCCCAAGTTCAACTTCAACCAGCTCGAATCCATCCACTCCTGGATTTCTGTGAGGCAGTTATTAAAGACTGAGAGAGCTCCATCCTGGTCAGGAGCAAAGGAAAGGTAGAGCTGGGTATCATCAGCACAGCAATGAAACCTCAGCCCATACCTCCTTCCAATATCTCCGAGGGGCAGCATGTACACTGCAACCAACATGGGGGACAACACCGATTCCTGAGAAATGCCACATGACAAAGGGACCGGGTCCGAGGAATAAAGCCCAGACACTACTGTCTGAGTTCTTCCGGTGAGGTAAGGTGTAAACCATCTGAGGACTGTACCCGACAGATCACAGATGAACCTCAAATGACTGAGAAGAACCCCATGGTCCACAGTGTCAAATGCTGAAGAGAGATCTAGAAGAACCAAGATAGAATGGTTCTTCCGATCTCTTGCCATCAGGAGATCATTGAGCACCCGAGCCAGCACTGTCTCAATACTATGCCTCTTTTCAAAACCGGACTGGAGAGGTTCATAGATGTCATGGATGGTTAAATGGTTCTCCAGCTGTATGGCCACTACCTTCTCAACCACCTTCCCTAAAAAGGGAAGGTTAGAGATTGGTCTGTAGTTCGCATGGCAATTCAGGTCCAAGGAAGCTTTTTTCAGGAGGGGTATTACTACCGCCTCCTTCAGGGAGCTAGGAAACTTATCTGTTTCCAAGGAGCACCAAACTATCCATGCAAGGACCGGACCAATGGTATCAATACAACCCAAAACAAGGGAGGTTGGTCCTGGATCCAAACTACAGCACATAGGATGCATACCCTGGACAATCCTCATGACATCCATGAACTCCAAGTGGTCGAAGGCACTCCAGGGAGACTGAAGGCCAGTGACCAAGTGCTGATTGAAAGCAACGCCAACAGAGTGTACCAGTTGGAGAGCTGCCCTGATGTCAGCCACCTTAGTGGAGATGAACCGAGCAAGTTCATCACATTCTATTTGTGAAAACGCTTTCCAAACTTGCAGACAGGCTGGGTTGCACAGTCTGTCCACAGTTCGAAAAAAGCTGACCTGGTTGATTCTGAGCAGCCGCAATCTCCCCGGACAGGAATTCTGCCTTCTTACAGGTGATTGCAGATTGATAGGCTTGATAATGCTCCATCAATCTAAGATGGTAGGCATCAAGCGCAGATCTCCGCCAGCAACTCTCCAACCTTTGACCTAATTGCCGCATCTCCCTCAGGGTCCCATCAAACCATGGGGACCGAGGGCAAAGGAAGAGAGGATGAACTTGGACAGGAGCAATGACATCCAGGGCAGCTGAAATGGGCGTATTATAGGTCACCACAAGAGCCTCTGGGTTGTTGTTTGCCACCGGAATATTTGATAGGTCGAGTATTGCCATTAGGCCTTCAGCGCTAACACCTTGTAAAGGGCAATACTTGACCATCTCCACAGGGGTAGGCCTTCGAGGGAAGGTACTAAAATTGAACCCCACAGTGTAATGATCGGACCATCCGACTGGTTCCAGCCCCAAATCTGAGGCTTCGATCCCCAGGAGGAAGACTAAGTCAAGTGAGTGACCATGTTTATCGGTAGCAGTGTTAACTATCTGCATAAAGCCCAGAGATGTCATAAGCTGGAGGAAGTGTTGTCCAAATTGTGAGAGTTCATCATTGACCCAGGCGTTAAAGTCGCCCAGGACCATCAGCCTGGGAGACTCAAACGCCATGTCGATAATGAAGTCCGCAACTTCCTGAAGGAATAATTTCCCATCCCTGGGTGGACGGTAGATGAGAATGATCCTACAACCTACGCCTGCTACCATGGTACACTCAAATTACTCAGTCTTCTCAATTGGTACACTCATGAGGCCCAATTTTATCTTAAAGCAGACCACAACCCCCCCCCATGATCCAATCTTGAGTGGTGAAACACCGAATAAGTGGCTGGAGTTGCAGCCTCTAATATAGGGCCAGAGTTCTCATCCAGCCAGGTCTCAGTGATGCAAGCCAGATCCATTGAATTTACAAGATCTGCAATAATTGCAATCTTGTTTTTAATGGATCTAGCATTACATAACACCGTTCGAGTTGGATGAACTTCTGGAGCTGCCCGGACCACGTGCCCACTAAAACTGGTGGTGCCCTTGGGTATGGAAACCAGACAAGATGGACCATGGTCAGGATTCCATTTCACTCCAGGGCATCTTCTGGACCCTACCACCCCGATGTGATGGCCCCGCTCATACAACCCCCGCCATTCACACCCCCCCAACCCTCCTCTTCCCCTGACGTGCAATACCCAGTGCTCTACAGCACTGGTAGATTAAGAAATGCAATGGGGGGAGACAAAGGGGTGAAAATAGCGGAGGATGGAGGAAGAATAGCGCACGACCGTGGGAGTAGGCCTCCAACACATTCTGGAAATCAATTTAGTAAACCCAAAACCAAAAACTAACTTAAAAATAACCAAAACAAACTCCCACCCTCAAAAATTAAATAAATACACTAAACAAAATATAAAATCATAATTTGGCTCCATATCCCAATCCAAAGCCAACTCTCTCCAGTCTCCAATAAATCATCCACTTCCAGAGGAGACTTACAATGAAGTCCCTGAATCTCGCAGTTCCAGAGCAAGGCAAATCACAAGTCTAATGACGAGAATAGGGACTACACAACCCACAACACACACAAGAACACCCACCCCAAAATAAAACAAAGCAAATCCCTAAATTACACAATAAAATTTAAAATAAATCAGTCTTAAAATCCAAAATGAAGGACCAGCTGGAAAAAATATTCGATAAATTAATGGAAGTTATAACGGTAACTGAAGTCCAAAGAATAGTTCGCCAGTAGTGGAAATCTTCAGCTCCCTCCAGGCCCTCTCACAGCCAGAGGGGCCTAACCAGAGACTATGTTCCAAATGTTTTTTTGTTTTCCAGCCCTTCCCCCATGACACATCTGGAAATGAGCTTTATGGCTCAGCATGTCTTTCCTGGTAAATCTCTTTTAAATAAATAAATGGTTGCATAGTGCTGCTGTCCATTCTCTCAAAGGAATAAGAGAGAATGGCCCATAACCAAATTTATAATCATTTGGAAAAGTATTCTATACTTACATGTTACCAGTCAAGCTGTAGGAAAGGTTTTTCCACACGCAACATGCTCATATACTTCTTTGATCTTGCCTCCTCTCAAATTAAGAGGGAAGAGTCTGTAGGTGTGCTGTTTATGGACCTCTCCAAAGTCTTCAATTTGGTGGATCATGAAACACTTTTGAACCGATTAAGGGAAAATGGCGTATCAGTCGAGGCCTATAGATTATTTGAATATTACCTGAAAGATTGCACTGAAAGGGTGAAGGTGGAGAGTCTTCTATCTGAAAGTTTGATAACTACAAGAGGAATCCCACAAGGTTCAATACATGGCTTCTCGTTGCTTTTGATTTCTGTAAATGGGTTACCAAATCACATAAAATATTCTAATATTTGACTTTATGTCAATGACATGATTTTGTTGGCCTCAGGAAACACTTATCAAGAAGTAGAAGCAAATTACAGGCTGATTATAAACATGTACAACTGGTTAGAAACCTCAAAATTGGTAATACATTTTGGAAAACCCAGTCTATGGCTTCCCACCCCCCAAAGAAATAAAGGCTGTAATGATCCTAAAATAAATATAAAAACCAAGGAAGGATCAGAAATAAAATAAAGCTAAAGAATATAAATATTTGGGTGTAGTGGTAGAGGAACACCTAAAATCTGACTCGTATAAACAATCTAACTAAGAAAAATTTACAGTAGAATTGGTGCCCCGAGATGCATGGCCTTTAGTCCTGAAGCAAACACATATAAATATAGCAAACCATCTTATTTTACCCATTCTGAATTATGGCTGCCTAGTTTACAAACATGCTAGCAAAAAAAAACACTACATAAGCTTTTTTTTTAAGTTTTTTTATTTATTGAGTTTAAAATCATAAACAAGTGACATACATTATGTTCACATACAATTAAAGACTTTGGTAACAGTACATTATAGGATAGTATTTCAAAACCTTAACAGTAACTACATGGCTCTATCTGGTATGGAGGAGATTATATATTTATATTTGTGGTCACTGTACCTGCTTGATCTTCTGTGGCTGTAGGGCCTGCCCTGGTACATTATTGGACATTACATAAGCTTGATATGACCTATAACAGACTAGCCAGATTTTCTGTGCTTTGCGGTTGCACAACTCACTGGTGTAGACTATCTCAAAAAGTAGCATGGATGCCTCTCAAGCACACAAGAGGTAAAATATGGATGATGACACGTTTCAATATGCTAAAATCAAATAAGCTAATGCCCCTGATTACTAAGTGGATTAAACCTCACCATAAATATTGATTGCGAGAAAGTACAACCAGAGAGTTCAGTGTACATAACTTAAAACCTCCTATGGACAAACAATATTTTAGTATAACTTGGCACCATCCTCGAATGCCATTCCTCCAGAGCTATGCACACTGACTGTTTCCCCCACTGTTTTTAACACAGCTATTAAAAATTAATTGTTTATGAAATGCCAGTGTATTATATACCTTAAATGTTTTGCAACATAAGTATGTATCACAGCTTGTGCTATCTTCATGTAAAGTGAGGCCTCCAGAATTGGACAGTGTACTCGAGGTGTGCCCTCACACCCCTTTGAAGTGTACTACTTATCCTATGCTGCACATGCTGGAGGTGTTTATCAAATTATTACAGCTTGATCCTAATTAGTATATTTAGTGCTGATTTAATGCACATTCTAGCAACATATTGTTCAGTTCCCACATCTGGCACTTGGGTTAATATCCCAGTACTGACACTGTAGTGCAGCATGAGAGGGGTGCAGTACTACTGAGGTGCCGTCTTTCAGATGAGACGTTAAACCGAGGTCCCATCTGCCTGGATTGGTGGTAGTTCAGGTGGATGTTAAAGATCCCATAGCACTTATCGAAAAGAGTAGGGGAATTTCCCCAGTGTCCTGGCCAAATTTCCCTCATTCACTATAAGTACCACCAACAGCTTAATCTGGTTCAAAGTCAGCTGGCATTCATCTGTATCCCCCTTCCCTGGGTTGTGCCTGAAAATAGGCAGGATTTGGTCAACAAAAACTAAATAAATAAATAAATAAATAAATATCTCAACAAATGAGACTTCTATGTTTTTAAATTACCATGTTATCAACGTACTTACTACATCTTGTTAATGGAACAGAACAAATATAGTATGATAACATAAATCCGCGTAAAGCAGATCACGTGTTGCAATTGCTTACTTCATACATCCTCCCTTTTTTATAGCAACCACTTACAACATGATCTAAATGAAAAACCATTATGAGAATATAAAGTTGCTTACATTTTTTGCTGTTGTCATTGTCTATATATGACGTTTTCAATAGTACGCTAATCTGAATGTTGCTATTGAGCGCTGATATCAGCACTGTCTTTTGCCTTGATTCCACCTCTTATAACACAGTGTTGCCCATATCAAGTATTTACACACATTATAAAAAGTGTCTAAGAAATGCTGCAATCTGATTGGTTATTTGAATCCAAGTAGCCCTACATTAATTACTGTTGCACTATCATGTACAACCTGATTACCATGTCAAATGAACTACTCCTGACAGCATTCCATTTTCTAGCACTGATAAATGAATGGAATGATGGATTCTGATTATGATTCAGCATTTTTAGATGGTTGAAGGGAGACATATTTTCATCTACCTCTGGATAAGGAAAACATTCAACAAGTAATCGTTTAACGTGAAGCTGTTGACATACTTATTTATGTAAGCAATAAAAAATGAAGGGGTGTGCATTACTTATTTCTGACACATGGCCATGGGGTGCAGTGAGGCATGAGGATGCATGCCGAGTGCGTTCTGTCCCCTAGACATTGGTAAGAACAGTGTAATGCACACCCTGGATTGGTTTGTTGCAAATATAAAATGGCTGTAAGTATTGCCCTTGTGGTTTCAATTTTTAGCCATGCATTAGACACTTGTAATGTACAGATAACAACCAATCAGGGGGCCCTACAGGGGGCATGCCTCAGACAGCTAGCGTTGGAACCCACTCGGGAGGGAGCAATCTTAGACCTGCTACTCGCAAACGGGGATGGAGAGAGGATCTCAAATTTAAAAGTGGGTAACCATCTGGGAAAAAGTGACCACCAAACAGTATGGTTCACGATAGACACAGCCGTAAAGTCAAGCCATACAAAAGTGAAGGTCCTGGACTTTAGGAAGGCAGACTTTGTCAAAATGGGAGAGTGTCTTAGAAAAAGCACTAGCAAACGGGCAAGAAGGAGGGGTGGAGGAACAATGGGGAAACACCAAAACTGCCATCACACAGGCAACAAGCCTTTGTGTGAAGCAAATAAATCAAAATGAAGGAAAAAAACACTACGGTTCTCAAAAGAGGTGGCGGGGAAGGTTAGGGAGAAAAAGATAGCATTCAGGAAGTATAAGGAAAGCACAGAAGGAGCAGGACAGAGAACTGTACCAGTTAAAGCAGAAGGAATTGGGGAAGGCAGTCAGAATAGCAAAGGCCCAAACCGAGGAAAAGATAGCCAATTCAGTTAAGAAGGGGGATAAAATCATTTATAGGTACATTAGGGAGCGAAGAATGACCAAGGGAGGGATAGTGAGGCTGGATGGGCAGAAGGTGACAGTGAAAATGTAGGGATACTGAACAAATACTTCTGCTCAGTATTCACAAAAGAAGAGGAAGGGGGGTACCTAATCCAATCAATAGAAGCACTCTGGATAGGGGGTCAACACCAGTCCATTCACAGAAGAAAGGGTTCTGAAAGAACTCCTAAAACTGAAGGTGGACAAAGCAAAGGGCCCTGATGGGATTCACCACGGAATTCTAAAAGAACTAAGGGGAGAACTAGTGACACCACTGACTACCCTTTTTAACAAATCATGGGAGGATGGCATGGTACCTACAGACTGGACTGAGGTGGATGTGATTACCCTTCACAAAAGTGTGAGCAAAGCAGAGGCTGGAAACTATAGACCTGTCAGTTTGACCTCAGTGGTAGGGAAAATGATGGAATCACTTCTGAAAGAAAGAATTGTTGCGTACCTAGAGGTCAGCGGGGCACAGGACCCAAGGCAGCATGGATTCACAGCGGGAAGGTCATGTCAGATGAATCTAATAGATTTCTTTGACTGAGTGACCAAAGTAGTAGATCAGGGAAGGGCTGTGGACATGGCCTACCTAGACTTTGGCAAGGCATTTGACACAGTCCCACACAAAAGATTAGTAAACAAATTAGCCAGCCTGGGACTGGGTCCCAGGGTGGTAGCCTGGGTAAAAACTTGGCTGAACAACAGGACACAGAGGGTAATAGTAAACGGAGTCCACTCCGAAGAAAGGGGGCTACTAGTGGGGTACAACAGGGTTCAGTACTGGCTCTGGTCCTTTTTAATATCTTTATAAAAGACATTGCAGAGGGACAGGAAGGAAAAGTATGCCTCTTTGCAGATGACACAAAGATCTGCAACAGGGTTGATAAACAAGGAAGGGCAGTGGAAAGGATGAGAAGGGACTTGACAAGGTTGGAGGAATGGTCAAAAGTATGGCAGCTTGGATTCAATGCAAAGAAGTACAAAGTAATGCACCTGGGAAACAAAATCCAGGGAAGAGTACACAATGGGGGGTACTAACAACATCAAAATGGAAAGGGACCTGGGGTAGTCATATCAGATGGCCTAAAGGTAAGCAAGCAATGTGAGAAGGCAGTAAGGAGGGCTGGTGGATACTGGGATGTATAGGAAGAGGCATCACCAGTAGAAAAAGGAAGTTGTTATCCCTCTGTAGAGACAGTTGGTGAGACCCCATCTGGAGTACTGCATGCAGTTCTGGAGACCCCATCTCTGCAAGGACATAGACAGGATGGAGGCAGTCCAGAGGAGGGTAACAAAAATGGTGCAGGGTCTGCACCAGAAGCCATATGAAGAGAGATTAAAGGAGCTTAATATGTATACCCTCGAGGAAAGGAGGGAGAGGGGGTACATGATAGAAACTTTCAAGTACCTCAAGGAAATCAACAAAGTCCGGGAGGGTAGCATCTTTCAGAAAAAGAGATATGCAAGAACAAGGGGGCATATTTTTTTTTTTTTTGCATCATTTGTTTATTATTTCCTTTTTTCCCATAAAGTAACATACAGACATACACACATACAGACATGTACTACATGAACCTTAATTCATAACCTATTTACATCAAGATCCATTTCGTTATTCCAACATCTCATTTTATCCATTAAGTTAAAAAGTTTTTATCTTCAACAATTATCCCGGATGGTAAGGAGTCAGGGCCCCTGTTATTTGGTGTCCACATTTGCCCCTCTCCCTTTATATTCACTTCAAACCCAGCCCTCTTTCAATATAACACTCTCTGCTACTGTCAACGATGAGCGGTATAGTTGCCATATTCTGTAGAAGAGCTCCTCTTTATCTTTGACAGCATATGTCAGTCGCTCCAGAGTAATAGCCTGTATTATCAGAGCTTTCCAATGGGCTATAGTAGACTTCGCAGCCGTAACCCAAGTATTAAGGATACAGTGCCTAGCCATATATATTACTACCCTAAGCCATTTTTGCACAGGGGCCCAGTCTCCTTCACCTGTTTCCTCCACCTCAAATAGCAGCAAGAGGGGGAACAGAGGATATTGTTGTCCTCATATCTTTCGCAATTCAGAGGGGGCATAATTTGAAGCTAGAGGGGGGACAATTCAAAGGCAACGTGAGGAAGTATTTTTTCATGGAGAGGGTGGTGGATGCGAGGAATGACCTTCCTGAGGAGGTCATAGGGTCAAAAACAGTGGGGGAATTCAAGAATGCATGGGACAGACATAAGGCAATTCTGGTGAGGGGCAGGAAGAAGTAGGCTGTTGGTTAATTAGGATCTGCAGTTTATCCAATAGGCAGGGAAATGGGCAGACTGGGTGGGCCAAGTGGTCCTTATCTGCTGTCAAAGTCTATGTTTCTATGTTTCTCTGTAATCAGATTGCTTGAAATTCTTTGCCCATTGTATAAAATAGCAATAAGGCATGCCCAGAGTTTAGAATAACAGTCTGTTAATCACCCACTATGGGCAACATTATACTGGGCTGTGCTTCGTGTCATATAACACCCCTGTGGTGTGATTAACAGACTGCTAATCCAACCATTGAACATGCCTTCTTGCTATTTTATAAAATGGGCAGTGTCTAATGCATGGATAAAAATCGAAACCCCAAGTACAATACACAGAGCCATTTTATAAGCACAATAAGCCATTCCCGGGATGTGCATTAGACAATGCATCCCTGCAATTAGTCACATGACCATGTTGATGTTCCCAGTAATCGCTTTAGTCTAGTACATCTTAATTTCTCAGCCTCTCCCCCCTTCCCTCCCATAAAAGGAATTAAGAATATAACTGTAACTCACGCAAAACATAAGATACGCTGTATGTTTACTTGCATGTTGGTGGTATGTGACTGGTGACTACTGCCCTTGATCTGAGGATCTGGCCATGGAATGACATTATACCATGGCAATGCATTCCCTGCCATTACCACACTGTTGTATTATTATCAGAGTTTGTCAAGTAATATGCTAATCTCTGCCGCTTTGATCATATGTTATATTTAAATTGGTGAATGTAAACTACATTGATTACTGCTTACGTATTACCTTTGAGCTACACTTCTGTGGAAGTGACTCCAGTGTTGTGAGACAAGTTCTTTCTTACTTGGCCTATTGAACTGAGATACAATTGGGGGTGGGACAGGCTTACAAATTCTCACCTCACGTGCAATCCTGGGGGTAGGGTATTCGCGACATAGGCAGAACACTTCAGCAATTAGTTCTTGGACATATGCTGAAAAGGATGAAAGGAGCAGGTTGTAAATCATCATGTTTCTCAGAAGAAGCCAGAAGGGGAAGGAAACATTCAATTCAGTGCTTTACAGTAACTGGTAATTGCTATTTTTCTTTTAAACTTAGATTGTGGGTTTTTAGTGACACTGTACTTTCTTTGTTGTCTTTACTTAGAATTGTTTTTGGGCTGTTGAAAATTTAAAACGTAGTGGTGGTGTATTTCTTTGCTGTCTTTAATTGCTGGAAATTTTCACCCCTCCCCTCTTCCCCCAACTCTTAATTATATGCCCTGTTAAATCTGATTGACAGGAGATAAACACAGGGTATAGTAAGGGGTGTGGAGTAGGAGGGGCATAAGGGTGAAGAAGCCCACCCTCAGCATGACAAGTGTTTTGACTCATTTAATTATTTATTGGTTTATTTTCTTTTTTTAAAAAGAAAAGTATCTGAGGATCAGTGACAGGATTTTTAGGACAGTAAATTAATAAAAAGGGAACTAGGAGAGCTTCAGTAGCAGACAAGTGGAGGAATAGCAGTATAATTGCAGTATAATGTGGAGAGTGGTGCAATGCAGTGGCTGTGGAGCAGCCATATTCAGGCAGACCTTCTGGACACTGAGGTGTTGCCCTATTTGCATGCATCTCTCTGGACTGCGGGATGAGGTGGCCAGACTCAGAGCGGAAGTAAACTGGGTCAGGAGTACCATCACCTTTATCCAGAGACCACCCAGTCCAATGCAACTGCCTCAAAGGATGCCGAGAATGAGGAGCACTTGGATGACAGTTGGCTCTGGGAGGGTTAGAGCAGTCAGGCAGAGGCACATCCCAGATTCTATTCCACTCAAGAACTCATATGCCACACTGGCAAATGGGGACAACCAAATAGAGGTACCCAGAGAAGTGGAAGGAAAGGATGTGGAGGTTAGCCAAGGAGGTGACCTCAGCGGGGAAAACAGTCAACCCCAGAGGAGGAGGAGGAAGCGAATCCTGGTGGGGGACTCCATCATAAGAGGGATCCAGCTAGGAACACAGGAGAGGGAGGACAGGGAGGTGAGGTGCCTACCAGGTGCCACGGCATGGAGGGATGGAAGGAAGATCATGGGGATCACTGGGAAGGCAAGACAGGAGGGTGAGCTGGATGTCATTATCCGCCTAGGTACTAATGACCTGGTAAATGGGGAGCCAAAGGAAGTTCAGGAAGAGTTTAGGAAATTGGGGAGGGGTCTCAAGCAAGTAGCTACTTCTGTCAGTTTCTCAGAAGTACTACCTGCGAGAGGCAAGGGAGAGCATAGGGGTGCATGCGCCAGGAACTTTAACTCATGGTTGAAGAACTGGTGCTGTGAGGAAGGGTTTGGATTCATTGGTGACTGGGGACCCACCTGGAGGGATGGAGGTTTGTTCAAGCCTAACGGCCTGCATCCATCCAGGAAGGGAATCCAAGCACTCAATGATAAGTTTAAATGCTACATTGACAAGCATTTAAACTAGCAAAGGGGGGGTGGCAGGCCAGCAAGGAAGGTACCTACTTGCTCACCCCGCACAGCTAGCAGTGTAACCAGTGAACCAGAGGAGTGGCTATCTCTACAAAGCAGTGTGCAAAAGATGGAGATTAGTGCCCAAGAGGTGGATAGGCAGAAAAGGGGCAAAATTCAGCAGAAGGGCAGACAACAAGGAGAACCAGGGATAAAGGACAACCAAGGAAGGGGCTGGAGTAGAACAGCGAAACAGTCTAGGGAGGTCAAATCATGGAAAGCCATGTCTGCAAATGCCAGGAGCCTTAGCAACAAGATGGAAGATCTGGAGGCTGTCATGGTGCAGTCAGACCTGGACATTGTGGCCATCACTGAAACCTGATGTAATGATAACCACAACTGGGAGATGGCCATACCTGGCTACAACATATTAAGAAGAGACAAGGCAGGCAGGAAGGGAGGAGGAGTGGCACTGTATGTGAAAAATTACATAAGGGCCACAGAGCTCCAGGAGGAACAAAATGGGGGAGAGATACTGTGGGTTAAGCTGGAAAGGAAAATGGGGCCAGCCACCCGCACAGGTGTGGTCTATAGACCACCAGCCCAGGAGGAAGAAACAGATAGGAGTTGATGCTAGCCATCCAAAGGATGGCAGACAAGGGTGAGGTAGTACTGGTTGGAGACTTCAATATTCCAGACGTGACTGGAGCATCCCAGCAGCAGCATCAACTAGGGCAGATTTATCCTGGACTCCTTCAGGGTGCCTTCCTCAAGCAACTGGTCATGGAACCAACTCGGCAGAAGGCAATACTGGACCTTGTGCTCACAAACAGGGACAGTGTAATGGGGTAACAGTGGGGGAGCACCTGGGGAACAGTGACCACCAGTCATTGTGGTTTGAAATCACAGAAAGAGCAGAGCCAAACCACACAAAAACATGTATCCTGGATTTTAGGGGGTCAGACTTTGGGAAAATGGGGAGATACTTGAAAGAGGCATTAAGGGGAATGGGGCAGGAATCAGGGGTTGAGGAACAGTGGGCAGTATTTAAAATGGGAATTACAAGAGCAACAGAATCATGCATTAAGCAGGTTAGCAAGAGGAAAAGGAAGAGGAGACCATTATGGTTTTCCAAAGAGGTGGCAAAGAAAGTGAAAGCCAAAAAGATTGCATTCAGGCAACAAAAAGACACAGGCAGAAGGGATAGGGAGAAGTACCAGGAGAAGCAAAGGAGGCAGGGAGGTCAGTAAGGAAACCAAAGCTCAGGCAGAAGAACATTGCAAAATCAGTGGGTAGAGGTGACAAAACCTTTTATAGGTACATAAGTGAAAAAAGAAAGGCAAAGGGAGGGATAGTGGGACTGAAAGGGGAGGATAGGGGCCACGTGGAGGATGACAACAGTAAAGCTGACATATTGAACAGGTATTTCTGCTCAGTCTTTACTGAGGAAGAGGAGGGTAATGGGTCTGAAGGAGTACAAGAGGTGAGAATGGTGCAGAAATGGACACAAGTCCCTTTACACAAGAAAGGGTTCTGAGGAACTGGAAGTAATAAGAGTTGATAAAGCAATGGGGCCAGATGGGTGCACCCAGGGTCCTTAAAGAACTAAGAGAGGTGGTGGCTGAACCTCTGGCTATCCTGTTTAGCCAATCACTGGAAACAGGGGATGTACCCAAAGACTGGAGGATAGCAGATGTAGTCCCCTTATACAAAAGTGGGAACAAAGAGGAAGTGAGGAACTACAGACCAGTCAGCCTCACCTCGGTAGTGGGGAAGATCATGGAAGCACTACTGAAGGAGAGATTGGTGGAACATCTGGTTGTCAATGGACTACAGGACCCAAGGCAGCATGGTTTTACCAGGGAGAGGTCATGTCAACCCAACCTCATTGAATTTTTTGACTGGGTGACTAGGGAGGTGGATCAGGGGAGGGCAGTGGACATGGCCTATCTGGACTTCAGCAAGGCCTTTGACACTGTGCCACATAGAAGACTATTACACAAACTGGGGAATATGGGTGTGGGCAGGACAGTAGTGTGGTGGGTAGGTAACTGGCTGGGTGGCAGGACACAGAGGGTGGTGGTAAATGGCTGTCACTCCACAGAGGGAAGAGTGACCAGTGGGGTACACAGGGATCAGTGCTGGGACCGGTTCTATTCAACATCTTCATCAGTGACATTGCGTAGGACCTAGAAGGCAGAATTTCACTGTTCACTGATGGCACAAAACTCTGTAACAGAGTAGACACACCAGAGGGTGTAGACAGAATGAGAAGGGACCTGCAGAAACTTGAAGAATGATCAGGGGTTTGGCAGTTGAAATTCAGTGCAAGGAAATGCAAGATAATGCATATGGGGCACAAAAACCCTGGCACAATATATCAGTTGGGGGTGAGGATATAGCATGCACCAAGCAGGAAAGGGATCTTGGGGTTATCATCTCTGATGACCTCAAGGTAGGGAAACAGTGTGACAAGGCAGCAGGTAAAGCAAATAGGATGCTGGGATGCATAGGCAGGGGCATCACCAGCAGGAAAAGGGAGGTCATAATTCCACTATACAAGACACTAGTGAGGCCCCACCTGGAGTACAGTGTACAGTTCTGGAGACCTTATCTATGTAGGGGCGTGAGACAGGGTAGAGAAGATTCAGAGGAGGGCAACAAAGATGGTGCATGGATTGCATCACAAGTCCTATGAAGACAGGTTGAAGGAACTGAACATGTACTCCTGGAGGAGAGGAGGGAGAGGGATATGATAGAGACATACAAGTATCTTACAGGGAGGAACAGGATGCAGGAATACACTATTTTTAAGTGAAAAGATGTTCCAGGACTAGAGGGCATGGATAAAGTTGAGGAGGACGATTCAGAGGAAGCGTGAGGAAGAATTTCTTCACAGAATGGGTGATGGACAAATGGAACACCCTGCCAGAGGAAGTGGTGGGGGCTGAAACAATTGCGGGATTTAAGAATGCATGGGATAGACATAAAGGAATTCTGGAGGTCAGGGGTAAGGGGCAACAGACTTCTAGGAAAACATAAACTGAACTTACAAGCTCAAATGGGCAGACTGGGTGGGCCATAGGCCCTTATCTGCTGACACTGTCTATGTATCTATGTATGTTAATTTTTCATACTAACAAATTTATCCTTGTCATGAAGATCTGCAACAATATTGACACTATGTGATGAGATTAGAGAATGAGAAGGGACCTAAGCAAGCTTGCTTAGTGGTCAAGTGTGTGGCAGCTAACATTAAATGGAAAGAAGTGCTATGCCATGGACTTGAGGCACAGAAATGCGGGGGAGGAAAACATGAATGGGGGTGGTGGAAGGGAAACTGACTGCCAACAGACAGGTCAGGGGCCTGGAGGTATAAATTATTTGATGAACTAAAGGTCACCAAACAATGAGAGATCACTGGGAGGACAACCAGTGAAATGAGGTGTTGAATAGTGAAAGATATATCCATCAGATTGAATGAGGTGTTGATGCCACCGTATGGCACATTTGGTAAAATCTCATCTAGGCAGAGTAGATCATTCTGTGTGTAGAGCAAAGATGGCAAAATTACGTCAGCAGTTGGCAGTCCTGGAGGGTCATGTGAAAGCTTTGCCGTATGCCCCGCCTATCGACCTGGTGTCATCGGAAGATGACGAAGGCAAAAACAGAGAATTCCAAGGTGATGGTTCTTGGGATGCCAGAGGGTTGAGGCCTCACCCACCTCTGGTCGCCGTCTTGAGTAAGTCTGACAAGACCGAAGTTGAGGCCTTGATGGAATAAGCAGTCACCAAGGCAGATGTCGCTGAGGCACAGTCACCAGTAATCCGACAAGCCATGGCCAACTTGTTAAAAAGGAGGTGGAACAGCACAGCCTCCTTCAGGGCATGGCCACCGCCATGGCTGAGGCAGTGGTCAAGTCCATGGAAGTGCAAACAGGACCTGCCCTGAATGCTCTGCAGTCTTCGCAAGCCATCCAAATGACTGAGGGCAAAGTAGGCCAGATGGCCTCTGGCAACAATTTGAGTTGCTGTTCTGAAAAGGTTCTAAATCAGTGTGAAATGCTTAGCCTCCCAGCCAAGTGTAGAGTTCAGGTTTTGAAACAAACTGGATCCCATATTGTGGGCCAAGTTACTGGAAGTGGTGTGTTATGACCTGGGGCCCGATTAGACGTAGTTGCAGCCAGCCTCCTGGCGGGCACAACCCCAAATTTGGTCAGTGTGATGCTAGCTCATCCAGTGAAGCAATACACCAAGGAGACCCTGGCCCAGTACGACAGCCACTTGTGGCTTGCCTATCAATCAGGCAAAGAGTTGGCCGAGGAGGCCGCAGATCAAGATGCAGTCGAATACAAGAGCTTGTTCTTAAAAAAACACATGCTGCTGGGCCTTCGCGAGAAGGTGGAGGCATCAGTGTTCCTGAGATGGGAATGCTTCAACGCCATCATGGACAAAGTGGAATGTGCATACCAAATCTACACATGCAACCTGGCCTCACAGTCAAAGACTAAAGTGACTGCAGTGCAAAACAGCACCGAATTCTCCACCCAGTATGTGGTGGAAAGGAAATCAAAGGATTTCCAACAGGACAAGCCCTTCTACCAAAATAAAGGAGGGTTGAGCAAGAACTGACACTGGAAGCGGTGTAAATTCTTTCAGTAGCAGAACGAGAAGGAGAACAACGGACAAAAATAGCATTCCTACCCTTCGTACAGAGACTTGGCCAAGGAAAGCAACTGGCTCTGGGAGTTTAAGGCCAAAGACCAGTCGCTTTCAGCAGCCCTTCCACACCAGACTATAGCGGCTATTCTGTTTGCACCTCCATTGTAGGATGAGCCCCATTGGGATGCACAATCAAAGTCTCCATATTCTGAGGCCGTCCCAATGCTGCAAGAAGTAGACCCACACCCCCAGTCAGAACAAGATGGATCAGTCTGATGGCGTCAGGCCCCGGTTCGCATCATCACCACCCTGGTGACTGATTCCAGCCACTCATGCATAGAAGTGCTGGTTGGGAGCCACCAGCTTGAATTACTTCTAGATACGGGTGCTGCTTTTTCAGTGCTGCATCAGGAAGATCCACAGCTATCTTGTTGGTCGATGGGGAAGGCCACTTCTGTACAGACCTTCGAGGGGACTGTAGTCAAAACATACCGGTCCAAACCCATACCAGTCATCATTGGTACTTTGGAGTGACACACTGTTTTGACCTCATGGTCTAGCATTACCACCAGAGCATCCTGGGGACTGATTTTCTTGCAGGCTATGGATGCATCCTGGATTTAACCAATAGGCTATTGCTTCAGATACCTGGCCAGTAACGCATGTTTCTCATTTCTGACTCATATGTGGTAGCAGCAGTGAAGATCAATGACATGGAGTATGACATCATCCTCATGCTCCAACACCATGAGCTTTTTCCTTAACTAAGGTCAATTCTGGAAAGGCATAGTAATGCCTTTGCCAAACACAAACATGATTGTGGGAGAATGAACACCCGCATACAAATGACTGGTGATGAACCACCTTGCCAGAGACAATACTCATTTCCAGCAGAAGCCACACCCTCTTTGAGGGCCGCCATTGACTCCCTTTTGAAACAAGGGGTTATTAGGTCTTGTGTGTCCACTGTCAGCTCTAACATTTGGCCAGTCAAAAAGCCCAACAATAATTGGAGGCTCACTATTGATTACTGAAGACTTAACCAAATCATTCTTAGTTGTACACCAACTGTGGCCTTGGCTCCGAATATGCTTAAACTTCTAAAGCCTGAACACAAGTGGTTCAGCACATTGGATATTTCCAATAGTTTCTGGTCACTCCCATTGGCCACAGAGTACCAATACAGTTTTGCCTTCACTTTTGAATGACGTCAGTACATGTGGAACTGCCTCCCAGAAGGATTCCATAGCAGCCCTTTCCTATTCCACATCCAAATGAAGGATGCCATACATGGCTTCTGTACACCACAATGTCTCCTTCAATATGTGGATGATCTTCTTTTGGCCACAACAGGCCTAGAGAAACAAATGGAGCTCCTAGATGTGCTCCTGACACTCCTACAGAGAGCAGGTCTCAAGTGCAGTCCTGCAAAGGTACAGTTATGCCTACCAGAAGTTTCCTTTCTGGGCCTACGCATCACTTAAGAGGGCAGGAGCCCCTCCTTGAACAAAGTACAAGGCCTTCAGGATTTGCCACTACCTATCAGTGTGGCCACCCTGAGACATTTCCTTGGAATGATCAGCTATTCCAGGGATTTCATTTGCAATTTTGCACAAAATGCTGCATTCCTATATGAGTTGCTGAAGAACGATGTCCCTGGCAATGGGGACCTGAGCACTCAGCTGCTGTCTGTTCTCTGAAAAAGCTCTTTGGCCTGTGCTCCAGCATTGATCAATCCTAACCAAGACCTTCAATTCCACTTGGAAACTGCCACCTCTGAGGGGGGCATGTCAGCAGTCCTCACACAAGGCAAATGGCACCCTCAGACCAATTGCCTATGCCTCCCAGATGTTCTCCTTGGTAGAGCAGAAGTACTCCCACTGTGAGAGGAATCTACTGGCAACCTTCTGGACCATCAAACACTTCACCTACATCATAGGGTTTTCCCCTATTGTACTGCACACCCATCACACCTCTACCAACGTCCTGTTGACAGGCAGAATCAAGGATGGCAATGTGTCTAACACCAGATTCACCCATCGGTCTCTCCCTTTGCAGGATCAAGCTATCACTGTGCTTGCCACCAAAATGCCCTCCATTTTGGCACATGGTCTCCTATACCAAGGAGATACACATGAATGTGGCCTAGAGCCATCCACCCTGCCAGAACCAGGCCCTTTCCTCCCTGCCACAGAGAGCAACCTAAAAGGCCCTCCACTACATTGCGTCTTTACAGATGGATCCTCCTGCTACTATGAAGGAGAACAAATTGTAGGCTTTGGTCCTTTTTCTAGCAATTGCCACCCGTGAGGTGTCCTGGAAGTGCATTATTAACTCTTCACAGTATGCAGAACTTGCTGCAGTTGCCTGTGCCCTGGAAATCATCCGTGGCCAAGGAGAAGAAGATACCATCCTCTTCTTGGATTCTTCCTGGGTGTGCAATTCCTCGACAGAGTTCCTTTCTTTCTGGAAGGCCCATGATTTTGCTTTCTCAGACTGTACACCTGTGAAATACAGGGACCTGTTCATTCACATTGTCGGCCTTACTGAGCAATTCATTTGTAGGCTGTACATCCACAAGGTTAAGGCCCATTCCAAGACTGAACCTTTCCATGAATACAATGATCGAGCAGACACCTTAGCCAAAGATGATGCTCGGGGGAGGGGATATGGACCATGCCCCATCCCATTACAACACACATAATGGCTGCTCACAAAAAGACCAAAGTGGTCCCCCTGCATCTAACTGCAATACAACTGGCAGATCCAGAGATAAAGGAGGTATATGAATACCTCTCCAAGGAGACAGAGAAAGAAATGTCTGTGAACAACCCATTCAAAAGACATTCTGACAACTTCCATCTTTCATAGGATCAGAAGTTAGTCCTGTATCACTTAGGTAATCAAACATTTTGGGTATTCCCCCAAACACTCCAATCAGAACTCATCCATCAGGTCCATGACACCCCTACAGGTGGACACAAGGGGTGGACAAAACTACAGAGACTGAAAACCATGGGCTGGTGGCCTGGAATGACAATGGATGTCCAACACTATGTGAACAATTGCATTATCTGTACACAGAACAACCCTATCCCGGGCAAGAAAAATGCCAAACTACTTCCTTAATGGCAATCAGGCCCTTGGAATGCAATTCAGATTGAGTTCATTGGATCCTTCCCTATGGCAGCAGGTGATGTGGGACAGTGAAACTGAGCCACTCAATTTGACCACCCGTAGGAAGAGTGAGTCAGAAAATGTAACGAGGAGTCATGTATAGTGAGTGTAGCAGTGAGCTACATCCACTGCAGCAGGCTATTGGTCTGTGTTTGGCCAAGTGCTTCTGAGCTGGCCATTTGGTGCAGCGGCTTGAGTCACTGCCACTAGAGCTGTTGGACCTGGGTTTGGGTCTGGCTGTGGTAGAAATTTTTTTAATTTTGTTTTTCTTCTTTCCCCTATGTTTGCCCCCCTGGAGTTGATTATTATAAAATTGAAGGGTGTGGGGGTGTAGCCCCCCACATAAACATGTTTTTTTAATTGCTGCAGTTGAGAATGTAAACAGCCGTCACTGTAATTCTGGTTGCCCTTTTGAATTTGGGCAATGTTTTGTTCACTTTTTGTGGTCAGTGCTGTTATTTAGTTGCCATTATCACATAAAACCCTTGCCTACCACTAGTCAAAATAACAAGTACGCACTTGTGATCACTGACCTGTTCTCAAAATAGGTAGAAGCCTTCCCATGTAAGGCTGCTATGGTGAAAGCCACTGCCAGGATCCTGGTGGATCACTTTATTCACTAGGTGGGGCCTACCTCTCAAGGTGGATTCTAACAAAGGGACTACTTTCACAGGACAGCTAATGCAAGAATGTTCGGAGTTATTGGGAGTTAGCCAAAAGTTTCACATAGCATACCATCCTCAGTCATCTGGACAGGTGGCGAGAGCCAACAGACAAATAAAATTGATGTTAAGTAAGTTTGCAAATGCAAATGCTAAAATTTGGTATACTTTGTTGCCCTTACTCCTAATGGCAATTAGAGCTACCCCAGCTGCAGCAACTCAGTGTACACCCTTCGAGGTGATGACCGGCAGACAAATGAGATTACCAGAACATTTGTGGATTGATCTAAACACCCCCCACTGCAGAGAGAATGTTGGTGGATGCTTATGTCATGCAACTAAAGGACAATCTTGTCCAGACTTACCTGTTTGCCACCAAGAACTTGGGCCAGGCCCAACAACAGTCCAAAATGTACTTTGATAAGCATGTCAAAGAAGTCGATTGGCAGGTAGGAGACCAAGTAATGGTACTAACATTTGTCACATGATAGGCCTAGATCCATTTATGTGGGTTCACATTATATATGCTGTAATGTACTTTAGAATTAAGACACTGTCTCTTTAAAAGACGTTTAGAAATGAAACTACAAAAATAGTCTTAATTGTTCTTATGGCTAGGGTGGATCTGGTACATCTCCAGATAAGGGAGACAGGTTTATGGACCCAGGAAATCACAACTCTTAGAGAAAACTGGGTATCTAGCTTTCCATGACAGGAAGAGGTCAGGGGGATGACCTAGGGGTCGGGGTTAAGCCAAATACATGGACCAGATGTCACTGGGGTTGAGATGAAACCTGACATGGAACCACAGTGACACCTACAGGGAAAGGTAAACTGTTGCACCCCATCACACTGTGGGTGTGGCTTGAAGATGACCAGCCTGTATGTATAAGACGCACATTTTGAGCTCAGGGCAGTTGATAAACAGTTTAGCTGGGAGTCAGATAGCCTGTCCAGCTGGCATATACTTGAAGACCAAAAGTATATGTGTAGGCCTGGAAAAATCTCTAAAACCAGACCTGCATGTGTGGAAAGTTTGACTTGTCATATACTGAACAGAAAATTCTGATTTTAAGTCAGAATTTTGGAAACCAAGACTCTTCACTAATTAAAGCACCTGAGGTTTTTTTTTAAAAGGACATTCTGAGGAACTGACTTGGAATAAACACTTGCTACAGAACTGTTGCTTAAGGACTGATCTCTACAAGGACATTTAAAATCTTGTCTGGACTCTAACATCAAAAGCAGGTATAGTTTAGAATAACAGTATCTAGTGTTTTCTGTAAACCATCCAGTTTTACTTTTGATATTGTCTGCATTTCAAAGTTCTTCCAAACTGTAGACTTTTCTGTATTGCTTTTATTTTAAGAAAACTTTTATGATTTTCTTTTTTTTTAATTTAATATGCTTTATTAATTTTCATGTGCAAGAACTAAAAACAAAGAGAGATACACTACAATACATACATTGTGGAGATTGTCAGGGTAAACCCAAACTGGATATTGGTACTATGTACAACATTACACAATAAAAGAAAAACGAAATTAAAAAAAAAACACACACACACACACACACACACACACACACACACACACACACATACTACACAACCCTCTTCCCTCCCCCCCTTCACCAATCTAATTCCCATTTTTAATCCCCCCTTTACCCTTGGCATCCCTAGTCCAGATTAATATACTAATACATAGACCATGCTACCAATAATAACAGTGCTAAAGGTTACACAGAGTGTACAGCATCTTCCATCTGTTTTTATACTTCGGTAGTTGGTTATGGAAACTAGCAATCATTCTCTCTTCCCTTAGGTTAGATAGGCATTCTTGAAGCCACTCTAAGTACGTAATCTCATTGGGGTCTTTCCATTGGCGTAGTACTAATGCTTTGAGGGAGAGAGAAATCAGAGCCATCTGATATCTACGCTGGGGATGTCCACCCTTGAGAAATCACCAATAATTCAGACCTCAGGGGTGAATAAATCCTCAATACCCAGTAGAGGATTCACACATTGTTTAATGGTTTCCCAGAATGAGGTGATAGGAGGGCAATCCCAGAAAATGTGTTTCAAGTTCCCATCTGCCGTGTTGCATTGTGTATAAACTGGGGAAGGGATCTTACCCATCTTATGCAGCTTTTCTGGGGTCAGATATATGTCATGGATAATCAAGAACTGCATTGATTGCAGCCTATCTTGCGTGATATAAGCATGACATGATTTCCAAGTTTTTTCCCACTTGAGGGTATGATGGGGAAATGTTCCATCCCAGTAAGATGACCTCCCCTCTACATAGGGAAAGATTAGAGGATATATGGCTGAGTATATAAGGGAGACGGCATGTGGTTGTTGAGAGAACAAGACCAGGGGGTGAAAAATCTGGGCAAGACCGCTCTCCTCCATTAGCAACAGTTTTTTAGTGGGCAATAGGTGTCAGACCTAGAAAATCTTAAACAACCCTCCAGGCCCCACTGGATACCTCCTACTGATGCTTTCTGAGGTAAGATATGAGGATCCATGCATCAGATCCTTAGGACTTACCCCTTCCAGTGCTGGAAGCCAGCCCATTGACAAAGGGATACCTCCTATATGAAAATTGGGGTTCCTCGGGATTAGTTGTTCAGGACGACAAGTGTGATTGTATTTTAAGAAGGCACACAGTTGTGAGAGGTAGCAATGGGTGTATTGTGCCATTCTTTAGGCAGGTCTCTCATCCTGACGTGTAACATAGCCTCCTGGGAGATACCTTTAGAGTTTATTAGCTCTTTTTCTATTAAGAGCCAGGGGAGAACATAAGGAAATGAGTGAGAATTCTCCACTGGTGCCATCCATCTCAGGTATTTACCCAGATGACTGGCCCAGTAGTATAGCCCAAAATGTGGGATCCTCAGGCCTCTCTTTGCTTTGGGGGCAGCTAGTTTGTGGTAGGCTCTTCTTGGGGGTTTATTTCTCCAGAGAAAGCCAGATAACATACTATGTAACTTCTTAAACTATGCAAGAGGCAACCAGAGATTTAACATGTTAATGAGGTAGAATAGACAAGGCAGAATGTTAATTTTAATTAGACTAATTCTCCCCCATAGAGATAATGGTAGATCCTTCCAGTGGGCTTGATCTTGCCGAATTGTTAATTTCAATGTGTCCAGATTAAGGTGCTTGATTTTGGAGTCACTTCTGGCTAGGACAATACTTAGATATTTGAGGGTCTTGGGGGCCCATTGCATCCCTGTATCCCTTGCAATGCTGCTGAAAGTTCTGCTGTTTAATGGGAATGCCTGAGTCTTATCCTAATTTATCTTATAGTTGGAAAACTGGCTGTATTCTGAGATGGTGTTAAGTGCAGCTCTGATCAATTGGGAGGGCTGGGTAAGGTGAAGCAGGATGTCGTCCACATAGGCCAACAGTTTGAGATTATGTGATCCTACCTTATTGCCATGAATGTTGGGGGTGACTCTGAGCTGACATAGCAGGAGTTCTAAGTATAAATTAAATAATAGAGGAGACAGGGGGCAGCCCTGCTGTATCCCTGATTGTAAAGGAACAGTAGAGGATAAGACTCCATTAGAATATATTTTGGCACATGGACCCTTGTATAACGTGCGGACCCATCATGTGTACTGTGACGGGAATCTTAATTTATGGAGGACCCCAAATAGGATGTTCCAGTCGACCCTGTCAAACCTTCTCCACATCCAGGGACACCAGCACTGCTGGGAATGTGGAGTCCCTGGATGGGGAGAAAGTGTGGGCCAGTTTGCGAAGGTGGTCCTTTGATGCTCTTCCCACCATAAAGCCCACCTGTTCTGACCCTATCAAGATGGGTGTACTTTGCAGAGCCTATTTACCAGCAGCTTAGCCAGAATCTTAATATCATTGTTAAGCAAGGATATGGGCCTGTAACTCATAACCTTTCCCCTAGGTTTCCCAGGCTTGTGTAAGACCACAGTCAGTGCTTCTAGTAAACGAGTATCTGTGGGGTCTTCAGAAAGAATATGGGTAAATAGTCGACATAACTAGGGAGTCAATTGGTCCACAAATGTTTTATAGAAATTAGGGGAAAATCCATCTGGGCAAGGTGCTTTGTCAAGGGGGAGACTGGCTATTACTACTTTAATTTCTGCCTCAGAGATGGGGGAACTTTCATGATCTTCTTATCAACTCTGTCTGGGGTCTGACTGTGTGACTGAAACATTTTAACAGAAGGGTTTTGAAAAGACTGTGTGCCTTGACAGATAGTACCGCTTGGCTATTGTACCAAACTACTTAGGCAAGATGTAGCTAGTGGCCACAGTGGGATTCAAATACTGAAAGTAGTACAGAGTCACGGGAACTTGAAACTACAGTTTCCACCCTCCCACTGGGAAAAGGAAGGTTTGTAAGTCTTCCGGAACCCTTACAGCTGCTCATGGGTTCTTGAAAAGGGGGGATACTCTCTGCAAACAGGAGGTCCTATTGGGCTGCCTGGGGTTTGGGGGCCAGGGGCTCATGACAACATTTTCTACCCCTGCCCACCCATTTGCAAACAAATGGGAGGGCTCCTATGACATCATCAACAAATTGAGCCCAGCTGTCCACCATGTGCAGATCGCAGACCACAAAAAACATGTAGACAAATGGTACCATGCCAATCAGCTGAAACTGTACAAAGGTGATTAAATGTTTCTTAAATGCTCCTTCCTCCGGCCGGGGGAGGGAGACCTGTATGTTCACATTTCTGTTTTCTTTCATTTCTGGAAAATGATGATCCTTCTCTACTCTCTGTCATGCAAGCTGGCAAGCGTGTCAGACCAAGAGTACCAGGCACATCTTCATGCATTTCTTTATGCCATGAATCCTTTGGATCTGGTTTACTTCCATTCTACCCTTGTCACACCTCCTCCAGGTACAGGGGTAACCATCAACATCCCATCTACCCATGTGACTGTCCATGAAGGAAAATATGCCTATCTCAATGCCATGGTGGTATCTCCAGACCACGCCACTCTACAGGTTGAATGGAAAACTGATAATCTTGCTGGAAAACAACTTCCAGTAGCCCGCCATGCAAAAGGAACTTTCCAAGGTTGGCCCAACACTCGTATTTGCCCCAGTAGAACTTTATGCATATGCCAAGTTACCCAGCAAAATACTGGCCTTTACAACCTTACAGCCCTAATGAATAAAGATTTTTGCACTCGATTTCATAACACCATCATGCACAAACTTTGTTTTAATCACACAATTGCAAAAGCTGCACTTTTTGTTAGTCATTCCAGCAGTGAAAGATGAAACACTACAATGCCCCACTCTGGAGCCAGGCCCATCCAGTGGCTTGGCAGCAACTTCCATCCCTGGGACTATCATTAGTAATGTACAATTTATGCATGTTCGTTTTGTTTTGAACCTCACATTGGAACATAGCCGAGTTTGGTCGTTGTTCCTCCACTAACGTGTCACAGTTCCATACTATAATGTTGTTAGATTTAATAGTAGCATATCAAGCACGTGCACAGGGACCTGTAGCTGGGCATCACACAACTGAACATCGAGGGGTGTTCAGACCTAAATGCCTGAAATGGAGTTTAAGTGTAGCTGGCATAACAGGCATAGCAGGCACTGTTACAGGTATGTGTGAGACAGGAATTTCAATTTGGAACCGAGCCAACTGGCCCATATTCAAAGATATAAAATTTTCAACAGCAAATTAGGCCAGGATGTGGTACAGCCCATGCTACACAGTACTGGGGTATTTCCCAAGAGAAAAGATTCATGGTGTATAACATGCATGATAGTGCACGTTTATTCAATGAGACGCAAAACAAAATCAATGACTTGATGTTCCAAAACAGTAAAGAGGTTAAAGAACAACACATAGGCAAGGAAATCATTTGTTCCACATATGGCAGTTTTGCTATTAACACTATCACCAATCTCTTCCGGGATCTGGAATCCGGAAGGATCCCAGATTTGATCCATGATAGTTGTATGGCCACATGGTACTGCCCCCAATGCAAAACTCTATCATACACTACTAAGTGCATGGATAGGACTGTGTCATTTTCTTTGGCCATAGTACGAAACTTTGGTTTCATTACTCCACACCCGAATCAAGGACCCTGCTATGCTACAAGTCAATGTAGTATCTGGGACATTATGAATGTTACATTCACTCTATTTCTTCCAGTTTTCAACGAAGATTCTTCAGTCTTTGACAAGCCTGCGACCATCCACTCCATGGAAAATCTAGAGGGCAGCATCTATTGAGAACTTGCCTCCTTTGCTGTTTTTTCATCCTCAACTCAGTGCTTGGGTGGCCCCACACATAGACTGTTGTGCCAAACGGGGCTACCACTATTTGTGCAGATGTGACGTTTTTGATGTAACTGCACCAGTTTGCGGTTACTTGCCGAATTCTATGGACTGGTCATATACGTTTGATGATTACCTATTTGCAAATGAGGTTGTTAATGTCACTGTTCCTTTTGATAAGCCAGATATCAATGCCTACAGAGATGCCTCCCAAGGAGATGTACGAGGCCTCACCAGCAAGATGACGAATGCTTCCATTACCTGCCCATTCCAACTCATGAAGTGGTGATTTCCTCAGGTTCATGAGACCTACAATTCTGATGAACAATACTGTATTGTAACCAACTACCAGATCTTCACCTATGGACCTTTGGTGTGTGACGTCACTATGCCCAACTTCTGTTTTGTACCTCACTAGCGTGTTATCTTTGGCCATATGGCTATCACCCCTGTTCCCACCCAGGAATGTGATTACATTGATAGTGACCCTGACTATCTGAATGCTATAGCACAGTATCTACCAGTTTTTAATGTGCATATCGACCCACTTACCCTGAATCTTAAATCCTTGTTAAAAAGAAAGGCTACACATCTTATTCATATTAGTAATACTATTACTAAGGCAGGTGAGTCTCTAAATGTACTATTTCATGATGATGACTTAAGCACTGCATTGTCCAGCACTTGGCTGGAACTCAAATTCAAAGGTTTTGTTGTTGTTCAAGTTTTCTTAATTGTTTTTCTAATTGTTACCTTATGCTGTTTATGCTGCATGCTCAAACAACATTATGCACAATTTAAATTTCTCTATGAAACTCACTCATCCCACATGTAACCTGCCACGGCAAGGGGTCAAAATGTTGCGGCAGAATGCCATGTGACTATGTCGGCGTTCAATTTCTTGATTTCTTTTGTTCTGTGGGGCTCCGCCACCACACACCCCTGTTATGGGGGCTGCGCCCGGACCCTCCTCCACTAAGGATTCTAACTCCAGGGGCCCCGGGGGGGCCAACTCAGAGAGTGCACAGGTCCAGGATACGCCATAATGCCATACACTATTAAGCGTATGACATTATGACCCGGTACGACCTGCCACACGGTTCTATGTGAAAACGGCTAAAGCCTAAAGATGATCACTGTTATCAAGAAGTCAAGAGTGACAAAAAATGTTTTCGGCACACTGACACACTGGCACAGCAAAACAGTGCCAGAGACTTACTTTTTTAATGTTTTATGCGGGGGGGGGGGACTTTGGCCCTGCACCCCCCCTACTAAAGGATTCTTAACTCCAGGGTGGTGTATGTTGGGGGGGTGAAAACATAAAAAAAATAAAAGGTTCGGGCTGGGCATAACAAAAATGCACCATTGTCTGGACCCCAACCCCCATGCCATGGGGTCAGCTCGGCAACCCACCGCAGCACAACCCTTCACATCCCCTTGCTGTATGTGCTCACTCCCCCCCACATGCATACATATAGTGACATCCTGTTGCTATATTTGCCGACCCCTCCCATCCAGCCGCCCTACTCTACCATAGCTCTCGAGGGATGCACTGGGGAGCGGGTTGACGTTATTGTTGGCACCCTTTCCTTAGCGCCCTAATCACAGGATACCTGCCAACACTTTCCCTATTAGTGTTGCCTCCCTAGTCAGGTGACAAATGGAGGGAATATGTAGACCTGCCAGACCTGCTGTCCCTAAGGTGGACTACCATTTTCTATTGTACAATATAAGGTATACCAATATTTACTGATGCTTGCTATGATGTACTTACAAACTACTATCTAGCAGAGAGATATATTTGTGGTCTTAGTGTGCCACCTCCAGGTATTAGCCATAATCGGGGTCCTGAACCTCTGAGGGGGGTGAGCAGGGCGGCCGTATCAAGGTTCTGTGTACCAGAAGATGCCCTGGGGAGAAATGGTCTCTAGAACATGGTTCTCCACACCTAGTTTCCATACCCAAGGGCTCCAGTATTTCTGGGCAGATAGCTCGGCCAGCCCTGGAATCTCATCCGACTCGAGCGGTATTATGCAATGTCAGGTTTATTAGGAACGAGACGGCAATTATCACTGACCTTGTTGGGACAGCAGACCTGGTTTGCATCACCGAGACCTGGCTTGATGACAATACCAGTCCCATTTTGGAGGCAGCTGTCCTGGCCAGGTTCTCTGTGATACACCACTTGAGATTGGGCCACAGGGGCAGGGGTGGAGCCATTTGTTTTAAGTCAGAATTGGGCCTTACTGGTGTGCCAGTTGAGGAGGTCAGATCATTTGACTTTACCATGGTAGCAGATGTGGGCTGCAGGATCATTCTCATCTACCAACCACCCGGGGGTGAGAAACTGTTCCTGCAGGAAGTAGCAGACTTCATCGTCGACATGGCATTTGAGTCGCTCAGGTTGATGGCCCTGGGTGACTTTAACACCTGGGTAAATGACGAACTCTTGCTTTTTGGACAAGACTTCCTCCAAATTATGAATTCATTGGGGTTCTCACAGGTAGTTGCCTCTGCTACCCATAGTCACAGTCACTCACTTGATCTGGTTTTCCTCCTGGGGATGGAGACCTCCAACTTGGTGGTAGAACCGGTCATATGGTCCGATCACCTCACCATAAGGTTCAATCTCCAAGCTCCCCCTTATAGGCCAGCCCCTGTGGAGATGGCCAGATATTGCCCTTTGAGGGATGTGACCCCGGATGGTCTACTGGTGGTATTGGACCTATCGGAATTTCCAGAGGTAAGCGAGGATCCAGAAAGTTTAGTTCAGGCCTATAATAAGGCTGTTACTGAAGCTCTGGATTCTATCGCTCCTGTCCATGTTCGCCCTCTCTCTCCACCCTTGGTCCCCTTGTCTGATGGGACCTTGAAGGAGTTGAGATGAGTTGGATGAAGGTTAGAGCAACGCTGGTGGAAATCGGCCCTTGAGGCTGACCACCTTAGATTGATGGATCATTATCAAATCTATCAATCAGCAATCACTTGTAAGAAGACAAAGTTCCTGTCCGGTGTGATTGCTGCTGCTCAGAATCGACTGGCTCAGCTCTTTTGAACTGTGGACAGGTTCTGAAACCCAACCTGTCTGCAGGTTTGAAGTGCATTTTCACAAGTTAAGTGTGACGAGTTTGCTCGATTCTTTGCAGATAAGGTGGCCAACATCAGGGCTGAGATCTGTCCAGTGCTCTCTATGGAGATTGATAGTGGTCGGTGCTTGGTCACTCCTTCTCAGTTTTCTTGGATATCTTTCGACCATCTAGAGATTGTGGACATTGTGTGGATTGTCCAGAGTATGCGGACAACGTGCTGTAGTTTGGGTCCGGGTCCAACATGCCTACTAATGGGGTGTATTGAGTCCATCAGCCCCATCCTTGCAGAGATTGTTTGGTGCTCCTTAGAGTCGGGTGAGTTTCCCAGCTCCTTGAAGGAGGCAGTGGTGACACTGCTTCTTAAGAAAGCTGCTCTGGAACCGAATTGCTTTGCTAACTACAGGCCTATCTCTAACCTTCCCTTTGTTGGGAAAGTGATTGAAAAAGTAATTGCGCTGCAACTGGAGAACCACCTTAACATCCACATTATCTATGATCCCCTCCAGTCTAGTTTCTGGAACAGGCATAATACCGAGACTGCTCTGGTTCGGGTACTCAATGATCTTCTGACGGTAAGAGACCAGAAGCACCGTTCCATCTTGGTGCTTCTTGATCTTTCTTCAGCATTTGACACTGTGGATTATGGGGTGCTGCTTGAGCACCTGAGGGTTATCTGCAGCCTGGCTGGTCCAGCCCTCAGATGGCTTCAATCTTTCCTCTCTGGCAGATCTCAGACGGTGGTGTCATTTTTTTTTCCTCTGATCCATTCTCTCTGCTGTGTGGGGTCCCCCAAGGCTTGGTACTGTCCCCTGTGTTGTTTGCAGTGTACATGCTGCCCCTTGGAAACACTGTAAGATGATATGGGCTGAGGTTTCACTGCTATGCAGATGATACCTAGCTCTATCTGTCTTTCGCTCCTCAGCAGGATAGTGCGGTCTCGATCTTTAACAGCCGCCTGGTGGAAATCCATGACTGGATGAAATCCAGCTGGCTGAAATTGAATTCTGAGAAGACTGAGGTGTTGGTGGTGGATCTGAGTCACCAGATAGAGAGGTCGGTAGCAGGGCTACCTTCCGGTCTTTGGCTCAGAGGTGCCCAGCTGTCTTTCTTTGAACAGGTCCATGACCTGGGGGTGGTTCTTGATGATGGGCTGACACTGCATTCGCAGGTGTCGGCAATCATCAAGTCTTCCTTTTACCATCTTAGGAGCATCACCAGGTTTAAGCACCTTGTTCCATCCAGCGACCTGCTGACATTGATCCATGCCTTTGTGACTTCGTGCCTAGACTACTGTAACTCCCTTTACCTGGTGCTTCCAGGGGTTGATATCCATTGCTTGCAGCTAGTGCAGAATGCTGCAGTACGTTTGTTGACTGGGACTCCTTGTTAGAGTCATATTACTCTCATGCTGCACGAACTGCACTGGCTGCCTGTACAGTGGTGGATCACCTTTAAGGTCGGACTTCTGACCTATAAGACCCTGCACAGACTGAGTCCAAGCTATCTGCAAGAACTCCTGACTTCCTACAGCCCTGGCTGTTCTCTCTGCTCAACTGAAAAGGGGTTGTTAGAGGTTCCCAGGGTTTGGCTGAAAATATCTGGGGCCTGGGCTTTTATGTATGGTGCCCCACCCTGTGGAACTCTCTACCTCATCCGATTCGAGTGTGCAGGATCATGGAGAGCTTTAAGGCAGCCTTAAAAACTCATCTTTTTCAACAAGCATTTAGTGAGTATTTTATTTAACTTATTTGCACTCTGTATTGTTAGTATTTCATGGATTATTACTGCTTTGTTGTTGTCTTAATATTTTTATTTTTAATAATGTACAGTGCTTTGGTTTTTAGAATTGCACCTCACAAATAAAGCTTATTATTATTATTATTATAATGCCATGATCAGCACAATATAATGAATCATTCTATTTTAGCACGAAGTAGCTGTAGTCAGCATAATACTTATCATTGTGCATGTACAACATATAACGGCCTTGGGTGTGAGTTGTCCACTAGGTGTACCAATAGAAATGCTTTGCCTAGCATCTCTACTATGCAAATAAGCCCATTACTGGTAATGGAACCCTCTTATCTCGAAGTATATAACTTTGCGTAAGAGTATTGTTCTCTGAGTTTTTCTGTTATGACACCCAATGTTCGGAGGTTCTGGACTCCCAGCAGGTACTGTATTGCTATGCTGTCCTTTTTACATGTATTTGGAGAATAAACCTTTATTCTGTAATGCCTGTCTCCTGTGTTGTGTTTTGCCATCAGGTTTAGATCCTGTCCAATCCAACAGTGCCGAGCTAAAGAGTCAAACTAGATAGTAAAATGGCATAGCCGGCAACTGCCAACAGTCACTGCCCAAAAACTGTCAGTGTAACAGTATGTGCTTGTCTCAATCTTTTAGTACCCCTTCACTCGTGATCAAAGATCAATGTACACTGCACTTCACCTCAGACTGATCTTTGGCCTCGAGTGGAGGTAGAGGTATTCTGGAGGAGTCCTTGTATGCTATGCACTGAATGTGCTTGAATAAAGTAAAGCACATTTTTGAAACTACAAACAAGGTTGGTCCTCATTCCTTTTTAAACAGTGTACTGTGTGGCTTGCTTGTGCCATTAAATCACTTTTGCACAAGCAGTTATTTTGTTTTTTGGCATTTTTTGTCTGGAGTGCTGCTTTTTTGGTTTTACTATTACTAAAAGATTGAGGCAAGTACATAGTGATACACTGACAGTTTTGGGACTCTGACTGCTGGCAGGTGCCAGCTACGCCATTTTATTACTTAGTTTTTCCCCCCAAAGTTCATCTTTAACAAGCCATTACTCTGTCTCTATTTGTAGTTAAGGGACAATCTATATATCAAAAGAAAGGTCTTACTGAGTACTACAACACTAACACATAACACCCCCCAAAAATGTAGGGGCCATGTAAGAAAACATAAACATAAAAAAAAGGAAATTCCCATAGGATAACTTTGTAATTTTAACATGTGCTCTGCATGCAATCCCATCTCGCAGACCCCACCAGGTCTGCCTCTACCACCAGGTCCACATGCTCTATTAGATTTGACCATTCCACTAAACAGGTCCACCCCATCACAGAAATTGTCACCTCAGGTTCGTCCATTGCCGGGTCTGGCTATGCCTGCACTGTTACCAGGACAGGCCCTGCCTGCCCCATTATATTTACCTGTTCCACCAAACTTACCTATGCCATTAAACATTCATGCCTCTTGGCAGAGACTGTCTGCCCTATTATTGACTCTCCCTGTTCCATTGCTCAGACTACTTGCTCTGCAGGCTTTACCTGCTCCATTACCCCCAGTAATTGAGGAACTGGACCCAGAGGTCAAGGGTATAGTGACCAGAAGGATTGCTACTGACATTCCACCCAGCAGACACTAACAATATAACCAGGCCAACAAGGCTTGGGCAGCTGTTTTGTATTTTCCCATTAATAATCAGTAATGGATTTTGGTGTGCATAATTCTGCACTGATCGATCAATAACTTGTAACCTGATTCTAGTGTGTTCGATTCTGTGCTAATCGATTAACAAGTTATAATCTGACAGATTGTTTCTACAAGTTTAAAACTCATGTACAACGTTTTTATTTTCTCTGTAACTCTAAGCAGAGCTAAGTGCTGAGAGTAGACTTGTAATTTTCCAGACAATCTATGTCTTCACAAGTTCTGAGCGTGACCTTCTCAGGCTTCATACGCCTGCGAGGGACTTTCCATCGACACATATAGCCACTATATTATTAACCAATCAAGTTTGGCTATATGGGGTCAAAAATCAGTCAACCCCATCACATTTGTGGTTTGCCTAGCTGCATGAGTGCACAAGGAAGTCAACCTTGCCTTGCCTAGACCAATGCTTTATTTTGTCTGGTAAACAAACTAACCACAAAGAGTGATCAGATGTTTGCCTTGCTATCAAATGTGTAACTCCAGACCATGTATCTCACTGTTAAGTCTAATGTTAGTTTGAGGTCCAATGTTACTTTTAACACCTATCAGAGTTTTCTCTTCCTCAACTGTCTCTTGTGTGAGACACTGTGACATCAAGTTAAATGTCACGGCTCAAATATTACCCTATATTAACTAGACGTTTGGGTTTATTGACAACACTCAGCATCTGATCAACAACCAATGTCTGATTAGTCAGAAAAGGCATTGAAAACTCCATAAGTTATTTTCCCAAAAGCCCATTTTTTACTTTGTCAAAAAGTATATAAACCCTCAACCACCCCAGGCAGGGTAGGAGAAGCAGAGGGAGGAACACAGGTCGCTGCAACTCTTAGGGTCTCAAGGGAACATCCATTTGTATTGGTCTGGTGAGTCTGATTACCTTCACATTAGGCATAGGACCTAACACTGGCAATCTGGCTTATGCTTTTATTTTATTTTCCTGCGACTAACTTAGTCTGCAATGGGAATATTATTTTTCTGCTTTGCAACTGCTGTTCAGAAAAATTGTAACTGTATTTTGAATTGTCATTTCAGTTTAAAACTGTGACTGTCTGTTCATTTTACTGCCAAAACTACCTTGTAAGACTTAAATGTTTGCATCAAAAGTAAACAATTGTAGTCATAAAGCCTGACTTTCGTATTCCTTCTCAATTTAAAATTATAAAACTTAGAGTACTTAGTTTAGAAAATGATAACCTAAGAAGCAAGTCAGTACCCTTAAGATAACGGTTCTAGGTTATATTCATTTACTTAAATGTGCAAATTTCTAATGCCCAAAAGTATTACATATATATCTGGGTTGGTGTATCAATAATTCTAGTAAAAGACACTGGTGTAAGATATAGGACTGTCCCAGGCACAGACAGGTGGTTTTAAAATAAATATAATAATATTAGAAGAACTAGGAGGGACTCATTGTCCACTGACAAATAGACATGCCCATAAGGAAACTTTAAATTTTAATGACCACAGCACCTTCCTGGACTGAGATCACACAATCATGGTCAGTCAAGTGTCACATGAGATAATTGTGACAGGTGGTATAGACCATAACGCAGAGGTCCCTCTTCCAACCATCTGTGTTGTCATTCCTAACCTAGCCCAATTAGTTGACAACTTGAAAAAAATGCCAGTCTCTGAAGGTCTCAGTGAAAGCTGTGTACATGAGACTAAGCAAAAAGAAAGAAAAGAAATATTATTTTTAACTTACACTTTTCACAAGCTATAAGTCCGTCAATAATAGGAGTTAAGGGACAGTGTATATATCCCAAAAAAGGTGCCAATGTGTAGTATAACACTGACACATACTCCCTCAAACATTCATGGGGTGTGCACGGCACCCCAAAATTACCCCCAGTTTTCACCATGGTGCCAAATCCATAATGAAAGTCCGATCATCATCAAAAATGCACCAAAGGTGTATAAAGTTTTCTAGCACAACCATAGCAAATTTCAGAGCACATCAACAAAAATTTACTGACCTGTGGGTAAAAAAATGAATAACACATTTTTGGCCATATACATTTGAGCGTTAGCAGATAAGAGGGACACAAAAAAAAAACAATTACAACTAAGCACATGAATTGCTTTTGCCACATGGATCTGTGCATCTATGAAAGGATGGAAGCGCATGGCCCTCCAGACCCTGTGTCTCCCTAGGCAGATGAATGTATTCATTCAGGTCCCAAAGGGACCTGTGTGAATGAGGATACAATTATATTATCTCAAAACGTAAGGAAATTCTTTGAAAAAAAACCCTGTGCTAATGCACCAGTTAGGGTTCATATTAAAGTGACAAAAGTAGGGCAATGTGGTGTCAGGGTTTCCAGTCCTAACACCCCACCCCCACCCTCCACACAACAAAAGAAAAAAACATTGTGGTTTTGGGCATCCTTAGTCTTGATGAATCAGGGCTTGGGTGCTCCTTGGAGTTATCAACCCCAATGCTCACACCATTTCATATAGTCTGCACAGCTGAGCTCATCTGCTGATGTAATGGGGGTAGCATTAGTATTCATAACCTCAAGGAAGACCTCAGCCCTGATTTGGCAAGACTCAGGACAGCCAAAACTGTATTTTTTCTTTTCCTTGTGCTTGAGTGGTGGGGGTGTTAAGTTGAACTCAATACCATTTCCCTACTCTTGTCACTTTAACCTGAACCCAAACTGGTGCATAAATCAGTTTTTTTTTGCAAAGAACATACAGTATACAAATACATGTGTCAGTGATTCAGTAGATAGCATGCTCACCTCTTGGGCAGAATAATGGAAGGTCATGGGTTCTAGCCCCACACCAGGATTTGGCACCATGGTGAAGACTGGAAGTAATTTTGGGGTGCAGTGTGTACCCCATGAATGTTTGGGGGGATTATGTGTTAGTGTTGTAATACTCAATGAGAACTTTTTTTGATATATACAGTGTCCTTTAACTTCAATTATTGATTGACTTTTGGCTTTTTAAAGTTGCAATGTTATCATATGGGAATTTGTATTTTTTAATTTTTATATTTTTTTATTTGGCCCCTAAATTCTTTTTTTGGAGGGGGGGAGTATTATGTATTACTGTTGTACTTCTCATTGAGATCTTTGTTTTGATACACAGATTGTCCCTTAACTCCACAGAGTGATGGAGTTATGGCTTGTTAAAGTTGCAATGTTATCCAATGGGAATTTTCTTTTTTTATTGTAATGTTTTGTTTTACATGGCCCCTACATTTTGAAGGGAGTAATATGTATTAGTGTTGTAGTACTCATTGAGACCTTTTTTTCTTATAAAGCTTGTCCCTCAACTCCAAAGACTGACAGAGCTACATCTTGTTACAGTTGCAATGTAATACAATGTGAATTGTAATTTTTAATTTTTATGTTTAATATGGCTCCAGAATTCTTTTGTAGGGTATTGTGTGTAAATGTTGTAGTGCTCATTAAGGCCTTTCTTTTGATATATATTGTCCATTAACTACAAATATTGATAGAGTTATGGCTTGTTAAAGTTGAAATGTGAAAAAAAGTCCAAATTCTTTTTTCGTATAAAGGAATCTTTTTTTGTGAAATTGTATCATTCTCATGAAACAGAATTCCTTCATATGAAAAAAGAATGTGAAAAAAGGTAAGTTGAAGTTCTTTTTGTATGAAGAAATCCATTTTCTCATGAAACAAGATTGGTTCATACAAAAATAGAATATAAAGAAAACCTAAGTAGAAATAATTTTTTTGTATGAAGGAATCTTATTTCTTGAGATTGCTTCATTCTCACAAAACAAGATTCCTTCATACAAAAAAAGAATGAGAAAAAAAGCAAAGTCTCAATTGTCTTTTCGTATGAAGGTAATTTTGTTTCATAAGGCTCTATTCCTGTTTCCTATATTCATATGAGAAAATAAAATCATCTCACAAAAAAAGATTTTTGAAATGTGTTAAAAATACATTTCTAGGTAATTTTTCCAAAAACTATCTAAAGAATCCAGCTAATGGGGTCCTGATTAGCAAGATACACTTATTGTTGTCTTTCCATGATATGATTTTTATGGGCTGTCAGCATTTTGTTTTTTTAAATGGAAACAAGATGGTGACCATACAAAAAAATTTTTTTTTCTCACAAAACAAAATTACCCCCATACAAAACAAAATCCATTTTTGTGCAGCCAAATTCTTTTTTCATATGAAACAGCTATCCAAAAGAGCATACTGAGCATGCTCAGAACTGAAATTTCAAATCCTTATATCTACAGTATGTAACGGATGAATATTTTATTTTCACCAAACCAATGAGAGGCACCACCCTGGGTGAAATCCTTTCTACCCTGAAAATTTCAGACCAAAATTCCAGACTGTCTGGGTGCTAGGCAATGGCAAAAAAAACCCCTGCAAAACAGAACAGTATTTACACTTGTTTCACTATCTGAATCTCAGAATCCGCACCTCCAATTGTAATGAAAAATGGCATGTCGAGAGACCTTGCCCCCAAAACTGCGCATGCAAACTTTCTTGCAAATTTGTTGAATGGGATGAAGCTATTAAAGTGAAAAGTAAAGGGCTTAACATTAAACAGCCTACTCAACCCTAACTACACTGGTGCCTGTGACACTTGAACAGCTTGTTCTGATCACTGTATCATTTTTTGTAATATAAAAATGGGTTATGGACTGTCTGTCTTGAGAAATGCTGAAACAGCATGTGAGTATGACACACACACACACACACACACACTCACACACACAGGTTTTAGATACAAAGTGTTACCTGGAAGGCCCGAAGCTAATTCCAGACTTTAACTAAGTTAATTATAGCTGTAGTTGCTAAGAGGGAAAATCATAAACTTTGATAACGCTTAGAGGAAGAAGAGCAGGTTGTGACATTTTAGTGCAAAGTCATAAAAGATGCTTTCAAGTTCTGGAAGGGGGAAGTTTATCATAAGATCAAAGAGAGTCATTTGAAGAACATGAGTTATGCTGAGGTTACAGAATTTAATACTTGGAAAAGACATCCTGTTTTTATATAAATATATTTTTTTTATATTCTGACTGGGGGAGCTAGGTGACCTCATGCAAATAGGTGGGGAAAACCAAGCTTTTAAACATTATTCTGTTTTCTTTCAGGGACACTTCTATCTAGACTCTGACAAAGAAACATCTGTAAGCACTTTAAGCAGGTATTTAGAGAGAGAGAGAAAGAGAGACAAATCTAAGTACTGTAGTAGGAATTGCACTGTAAAAACCTGTTTTGTTTAAGAGATTTGTATGTCTTGTGATATAATAGTTCTGTATTTTATGTGTTACATATTTTTTATCTATTTTAGTAAAACTCTATTTTTAGAGCTTACTTGGTCTGTCTTTGATTTCTTTCCTTTACAAGTAGAGTATATATGATTAAAGCAGACACTGTGCATAAGCTTGAATGGTGATACCAAACTTGAAAAAGGTAAGCGTTTTAAATCTGAGGTCTTTTATTACAATTTTTAAGGGTTCATTTCTGTACACCTAGTTAGGTGCTCGTAGGCAAAGATATCTGGCCCCCCGAAGACAGAATTATCTGAGCCTCTGCATTGGGTACACTAGCAAGAGGTTCACAGTTTGAATCATTCCAAGACTTGAGACCAAAGGTTGATTCGAATCCACAAAAACAGACAAGAGGGTTACCTTGTTCTGTTAACTGTTCACAAGACTGCGCTCAGAGGTTGGCACTTTGGGAGTAGAGGGCTGACCTGCTGAGTGGGTTTGTGACAGATTGGTTGGCAGTGGTGGCATAATTTTGGTATTACAAGCTTTTATTGTTCAGTGTGTCAGCTGAGACCATAAGCTCACTTGCAAAGAAAGAAAAAGGCAGTGATTTATTTTTAAAAAGGAAACAGAACTATATCACTTGGCGTACAGTCAAGTTCCTACCCATTTTATTTTTTTTCTAAGTGCAAGTCAGAGTAGCAGTGGGGAGGGAAGAAGATGGCTTCTGACTACAGCAGGCACACTGTAGACTCCTTAAAGCAGTTATGCGGGGACAGAGGAGTCCCATTTGTGGTGAAAACCAGCAAGCAGAACCTCATAGATGCCCTGATGGTAGCAAATACCCAGAGCATCGAGTCACGGACCGTGACTAAAAAGGACCAAACCTTGAGTGTGGCACGGCTAGTAGCCAGTGCAGTGTCCAGGTCCAATGAGGAGGACAACAGGGCCACTGTCAGTGAAGGGCCACAGCAGCAGGGGAAGGTCACCAGTATCCTGGATCCAGAAGTACTCAGGCTGTAAATTGAGTTGTGCAGGATGGAGCTGGAGTTCCAGGAGAAGAGAGAGCAAGAACGCCGTGAAGCAGAGCAAGAACGCTGTGAGGCAGAGTGAGAATGCCGAGAGGCAGAGCAAGAACAGAGGGAGGCAGACCGTGAGGAGTGTGAGTGTCAGCTTGCTGCAGAGGAGAAGAGAGAAGAGCGCCAGAGGCAACATGAACTGGAGAAGCTACAGCTCCAACCAGCGGCACCAGAGCAGGTAAGTGGCTTGGGTTTAACTGGGACTGCAGGACTGGGTTACAAATTTAATTCCAAATTAATAGCTGTGTTTAAAGAGGGGGAGGATATGGATGCCTTTTTAAATTATTTTGAAAAAGTTTGTATTCAGGCTAAAATTCCTAGAGAGTCCTGGAGCTTCCAGCGATCCCCGCTACTTACCGGGAAAGCTTGGGATGCATTGGGTCAAATGGACAATGAGGACAGTAATGATTACAGCAAGCTAAAAGCTGCACTGTTAAAAAAGTTTGAATTAACTGCTGAATCATACAAAGCTAAATTCCGTAAGCTCAGGAGAAGCTCTGATATAAGCTATGAGGAGCTAGCCATGAAACAACATCAGTTTTTAAAATGTTGGTGGGAAGGAATTGAAGCAAACTCTGTTGATAAAATTGAAAATGTGATTTTATTAGAACTGTTTTTCTGGGCGTGCCCAGCAGAGCTGAAAACCTGGCTGGAGGACCGAGATCCCAAAACAGTGCAAGAGGCTGCTGAACTCTCGGACCTCTATGCCAAGAGCAGATCTGCTCTGAGAGGGAATGGGGTTGGTGTGGCAGCACAGAAAGGGAAAAGCGTGCCTTCAGGGCAGCTAAAACCCTCACTGCCTCCACCGAAACCAGTTAGCCCCAGGTTTCAGAGAAAAGATTTCTCTGAGAGAAGAAATGAATGTTGGTTGTGTAAAGAAACTGGGCATATTGCCAGCCAGTGTCCCAAAAAGGCAAGCAATACACAACAGGATGCTAGAAAAGAAGTGAGTTGTTTATGTGTCCCTGGAAGCATGCCAGTGAACATGAGGGAACACATGCACCCAGTCATGGTGAATGGTGTACAGACGCAGGGGTTAAGGGACACAGGGGCATCCCTGACATTGGTAAAGGGGGATCTGGTAGAGCCTGGTCAGCTTATACCCAATAAATACATCACTGTACAAGGGTTCACTGGTGAAGAGAAAACATTGCCACTGGCCAGTGTTCTCCTGGACTGGGGTATAACCGGGGGAACTGTGCAGCAGGTAGCTGTAGCCCAAATCTTAGCAGTGGATGTGATCCTGGACAACAGTTTCAAACAGGAGATGGTGTGTGCAGTTACCCGTAGCCAAGTGGCAAGAGAAAATTGTAGTTCACTGAACCCCACAGAAGCAATTGTGGAAACCACTGAGAGGCTGGTTCCCCAGCCTGTGTCTCCTGATATGGAGATTAATGAAGAGGGGGTAGAAATTTCCCCAGTAACAAATAACCACACAGCTACAGAGGGTTACACTGAAGAGGGAGGGGTGACCCATTGTCAAAGGGTTGGGATTGACAGTGATCCTGAGTGCTCTGACGTTAGTGCTAGGGACCCTAGTTTAGCGACTGAAGGGGACCTGTCCCATGCCTTGGGAATGTGTGAGGGGTTTGTAGTTGCTCAGAGAAGTGACCCTATTTTAGAGAAGCTGAGGGCTTGGGCAGACTCTGACAGAGCACAGGGAAGTGACGGCAGACATAAGGTTTATTGGGAAAATGGACTTATGTATACTCAGGCAGTACAGACAGAGGGAGGGATGCTAGGCAGGCAGCTTGTTGTTCCCCAGAGGTATCGTGAGCAGTTGCTCAAAATTGCACATGCTATTTCCTTGTCTGGTCATCTGGGAATCACGTGCACTATGCAGCGGTTAGCCCAGAATTTCTACTGGCCTAACTTCACCCAGCAGGTGAAGGAGTATTGCAGGTCTTGGCACCAGTGCCAAGAAATAGGGAAGGCGGGCAAGAAAACCCAAGTCACCCTGATTCCATTGCCCATAGTGGAGGAGCCATTCCAGAGGGTGGGAATGGATATTGTGGGGCCTTTAAATACCCCCAGCTCCTCAGGGAAAAGATTCATCCTAACTGTGGTGGATTATGCCACCTGGTACCCAGAGGCAGTCGCCCTATCCTCACAGAGGACAGACAAAGTGACAGATGCCTTACTTGGGATTTTCTCCAGTGTTGGGTTTCTGCAGGAGGTAATTACCGATTGAGGGGGCTCCTTCATGTTGGACCTGATGAAATGTTTATGGGAGAAGTGTGGGGTGGTGCAGAGATGCATGACGCTGTATCACCCACAAGCCAATGGGCTTGTGGAAAGATTCAATGGTACCTTAAAGTCAATGCTCCAGGTGTTTGCTGAACAGCATGGGAGGGACTGGGAGAAATACCTTCCCACCTGTTGTTTGCATATAGGAGGTGCCCCAGAGTTGACAGGATTTTCCCCTTCAAACTCTTATATGGACATCGGGTATGTGGGCCCCTAGACTTGATCCAGGAGGACTGGGAAGGCAAGCACACCACCCAGGGAACTCCCATTGTGGATTATGTCCTTAGGTTTAGGGAAAGACTGAAGGAGCTTATGGGGACAGCCCAGAGCAACCTGGCAGCTGCCCAACAGAAACAAAAAGTGTGGTACAACCACAGAGCCAGACCTCATTTGTACATGGTGGGTCAGGAAGTCATGGTCCTTATTCCGGGTCCAGAAAGACAACCTGCAGGCTGAGTGGACAGGACTGTACAAAGTGGTTAGGAAGGTTAATGATGTGAACTACATTGTGGAGTTACCTGACAGAAGACAGACAGAAAGGATGTACCATGTCAACATGATGAAGCCATATGCAAATAGGGCTGACATGGTGTTTGCAGTGTGTAGTCATGGGGAGGGGATGGATGAAGGAGACCCCCTTCTGGATTTGCTGGAAGAAAGTAAGTGGGAGTGCTTTGTGGAGGCAGTAAAATTGTCTCCCCAGCTGGCCCCAGACCAGATCCAGAAAGTTAGGGAGGTTTTAGCAGACTTTGCCCCATTGTTTAGTGCCAAGCCTGGACTAACCACCTTAGCGACTCACGATGTGGAGACAGGGACACAGACGCCCATATGGTGGACAGCATATTGGGTGTCAAAGGCTGTCCAAAAGGACATTAGGAGGGAAGTGGAGGAGATGCTGGATTTAGGGGTAATCCAGAGATCCCACAGCCCCCTGGGCCTCACCTGTAGTCCTTGTGCCCAAGCCAGATGGCTCTACTCATTTCTGTGTGGACTATCATGGACTGAATGCAGTCACGAAGTCAGATGCCCACCCGATTCCCCGGATGGATGAACTCCTGGATAAGTTGGGGGGCGACCTACCTTACGACCATTGACCTGACAAAGGGGTATTGGCAGGTAGAGTTGACAGACAGAGCTAGGGAGAGGTCGGCCTTCATCACTCTGATAGGATTATTTGAGTTTAAAGTAATGCCTTTTGGAATGAAGAACACCCCAGACACTTTCCAAAGGTTGGTGAACCAGGTGTTAAATGGTGCTGAGGAGTACGCCGTGGTGTACCTGGATGACATTACCATCTTTAGTACCAGCTGGGAGGAACACCTATCCCACCTTAGGGAAGTGCTGGGCAAGGTACAGAGGGCTGGGCTCACTGTCAAAGCTGAGAAGTGCCAGGTGGCCATGGGAGAAGTGGCATACCTCAGGCATGTGGCAGGCCAGGGACAGCTCCGTCCTAACCAAATAAAGACAGAGGTAATCCAGGTGTGGCCCAGACCAGAAACACAGAAGCAAGTCAGGAGTTTTCTAGGGACAGCAGGGTACTACAGAAAATTTGTACTCAATTACAGTGCCCTGGCTGCTCCCCTATCTGATCTGACAAAGAAAAGGATACCCAAGAAAATTACCTGGGGCCCGGCCTGTGAGGAAGCCTTTTCCAAACTAAAGGAGGCACTGTGCAGTGCTCCTGTTCTGACAAGTCCTGACTATAGCAAAACCTTTATAGTTCAGACTGATGCCTCAGATATAGGTATTGGGGCAGTACTGAGTCAGACATCCGGACAAGGGACAGATCACCCAGTAGTGTACCCGAGTAGGAAGTTACTTCCCAGGGAGCAAGCATACTCCACAGTGGAAAAAGAATGTCTTGCCATAGTGTGGGCCCTAAAGAAGTTTGAGCCATACTTGTATGGGCAGCATTTTGTGGTACAGACTGACCACAACCCCCTGGTTTGGCTGATGTAGATGGGAAAGAACAATGGTAGATTGCTAAGATGGAGTCTTGCTTTGCAAGGGTATGACATGACCATTCTACATAGGGCTGGAGCGACCAATCGGAACTCAGATGGGCTGTCTCGTGTCTACAAGGAGTGAACTGATTTGGGAAGCTCATCCAATGCAGGGGATAGAGCCCACAAATTCAGTCTAGGTGGGGAGGAATGTGACACTTGGATAGCTGGTTCTGATCACTGTATCATTTTTTGTAATATAAAAATGGGTTATGGACTGTCTCTCTTGAGAAATCCTGAAACAGCATGTGAGTATGACACACACACACACACAGGTTTTAGATACAAGGTGTTACCTGGAAGGCCCGAAGCTAATTACAGCAATTAACTAAGTTAATTATAGCTGTAGTTGCTAAGAGGGAAAATCATAAACTGTGATAATGCTTAGAGGAAGAAGAGCAGGTTGTGACGTTTTAGTGCAAAGTCATAAAAGATGCTTTCATATCCTGGAAGAGGAAGCTTATCATAAGATCAAAGAGAGTCATTTGAAGAACATGAGTTATGCTGAGGTTGCAGAATTTAACACTTGGAAAAGACATCCTGTTTTTATATAGGTATATTTTTTATATATTCTGACAAGGAGAAGCTAGGTGACCTCATGCAAACAGGTGGGGGAAAACCGGCTTTTAAACATTACTGTTTTTCTTCAGGGACACTTCCATCTAGACTCTGACAAAGAAACATCTATGAGCACTTTAAGCAGGTATTTAGGGAGAGAGAGACAAATCCAAGTACTGTAGTAGGAACTGCACTGTTAAAACCTGTTTTGTTTAAGAGATTTGTATGTCTTGTAATATAATAGTTCTGTATTTTATGTGTTACATATTTTTTATCTATTTTAGAAAAACTCTATTTTTAGAGCTTACTTGGTCTGTCTTTGATTTCTTTCCTTTACAAGTAGAGTATATATGGTTAAAGCAGACACTGTGTATAAGCTTGAATGGTGATACCAAACTGGAAAAAGGTAAGCGTTTTAAATCTGAGGTCTTTTATTACAGTTTTTAAGGGGTCATTTTTGTACACCTGGTTAGGTGCCCGTAGGCAAAGATATCTGGCCCCCTGAAGACAGAATTATCTGAACCTGTGCATTGGGTACGCTAGCAAGAGGTTCACAGTTTGAATCCCTCCAAGACTTGAGACCAAAGGTTGATTTGAATCCACAAAAACAGACAAGAGGGTTACCTTGTTCTGTTAACTGTTCATAAGACTGCACTAGGAGGTTGACACTTTGGGAGTAGAGGGCTGACCTGCTGAGTGGGTTTGTGACAGTGCTACCATGCCACTATAAAAGTATAGATATGTATATTATATATATGCCTGTGTATATGTATGTATATATGTAATATATGTAATAGATAAACCACTCTGAGGTGTGCGGTCACGCTCTGATATATGCACGCCTTGGTGTGCATTGTTACGCACGAGGCCGAAGGCTAAGTGTGTCAACCACCCAAGGCATGCGTATATCAGAGCATGACCGCACACCTCAGAGTGGTTTATCTATCTTATAAAATGTCAAAATTGTTTTAGAGGGGGGTTAAAGTGCAGGGTGCGGTCGCACTCTGATATATGCAAGGTCATGTGATGTTGTTCAGCCAATATTATTGCTGCAATTTCCTTACCCATTTTATAAATTATGGTAGCACGGTAGTGCTACCATAGTTAGGGTTGAGGAGCCATTTCTATGTTAAACCCCAAAACTTTGCACCTTAATAACTTTGCAACCGTTTGATGGATTTGCCTGAAATCTGGAATTTGTGATCAAGAACCATAGACCTTGGGATCTGCCAAGTTTCGTACTGGTCAGATATACGGCTGCGGAGTTATTAAGTGTGATCTGTGCACGCGTTTACGCTTTTCTGGAATTCTATGGTCGCACCTACAGGTCGTACGGTTTGCGTGACCGGCCCGAAATCTTCAGGGAACATGCATTGGGTCCCTGATGTGTCTTTTGAAGATTTTGTGAAAAAATATTAAACGGTTCAAAAGTTATTCAAAAAACAGTTTCCCATTATAAGTCAATGGGAAAAGTTAACAAAAAAGTTCAACACTTTCGCAAATGCATTTTACTTTCTCAAATGGGCCTGTTACTTTGCAAATCGGCCATTTTGTTTTCAGTTGGTGATCAGAAAATGGTTGCATTTAAATTTGGGACCCTCTAGCAACCTAATTTTTTTGTATTCACCTAGTCGGGCCCTGAGGATGCTTGCCATGTCTTTATTTTGTGGTAAAACACCCCAGAAATATGTTTTTCAAATTTCTGGTAAAAGTACTTTCGCAAATTACTTTCGTGCTCACGAAAGTGTCGCAAATTTTTGTGAAAGCTTTCGCAAATTGCGACAGTAGTTTTCTAGTCTGTGGGAAAATGACAGCAATTCTTTGGCACTGCGCTGTAAAAGAACCGTTGGGAGTTTTGAGCTGAAATTTGGAAGGAACGGAGCCGACATCTCACAGATGTGCCTTTCAGTGTTGTATTGAAAAAATATTACACGGTGGCAAAGTTACAGCACTCCAAAGTTGACGGTTTTTCCCATAGGATAACATTACGGCACCCGACGCATTACAGAAATCCTTTGGATCCCTGCTGCAAAATAACGATTTGGTCTTTTTCCTGAAATTTGAGGAAGACAGCCAACAGCTCACAGATGTGCCTTTCAGTGGTTTGGTGAAAAATATTACAGGGAGGCAAAGTTGTAACGAACTTCTCTTTTTTTCCATAGGATAACATTACGGCGTTCGCCGCGGCTTTCAGGGCCCGTATCTCGAAAACGGTGCGAGATACAGAGTTTTCATCAGAAAAATTCTTAGCCCCCTAATGGAGGTTAAGTACAAAACTAGCCAGGACAGTCATAAATCATACGACTTTTAAATTTTTTTTCTACGTCATACGGTTCCTGAGATATAACTTATTTAGTATTCCAAGTCCTCATTTTCTGCTCCGATACCCATTATTATGCATACATTCTTTGTACTCACTGTCTTTCTCTATTCAGCTTTTTGGGAAAACCAGCCTGTGCGCTTACATTACTGTTACCATTGCCCTTTCCGCTTGCGGTTCCATGCCCGTTTCACTTACCGTTGACGTCTGCGCCACCACGTGCGTCATCCTTTGTGTTTTCATTTGCGCTTGCATTTCTGTTACTTTTTGCCATTTGTGTGTACCGTACTGTTTCTCTTTCTGTTTCACTTTGCATCACCATGCCCATTGCCATTTCGATTTACAGGCACCATGTTACTATGTGACAAGACATCACGTGGCACACCGCTCTGGCTTCACGCCACGTGTTCGTTATCCTTTCTGTTCTCATTCACGCTATGCTACCTTGTGCGCCACTGTTAGTGCTTCTGTTTGCATTGCTGTTCCTGTTACTATGCCACAAGACATCATGTGGTGGGAGGTGGGTCTTTGGCCCCCGCTCAAGCTTCGCCGATTACGTGCGGGAGCGCTGGGCCCAATGTGCGTTATCCTTATGCTTTTCATTTGCGCTTGCTTTTCTGTTATTTTTGCCATTTGTGTCTACAGTACTGTTTCTCTTTCTGTTTCACTTTGCATCACCATGCCCATTGACATTTCCATTTGCAGGCACCATGTTACAATGTGATAACACATCACGTGGCAGACCGTTCCCGTCTACGCCACCGTGTGCGTTACCCTTTCTGTTCTCATTCACGCTTGTGTTACCATGTGTGCCACTGTTAGCATTTCTGTTTGTGTTGCTGCTCCTGTTACTATGCCACAAGATATCATGCTTTGGGCCCTGCGCTCCCACCGCTGCATTACATTCACTATTTCTTGTTACCATTCTCAAAAAGAAGGGAAATTAGAGGCAAAAAACTCCATTTAATGCATTAGTTAGGGTTGTTCCACAGCGACAAAAGTGAGAATTACTGTTAGGTTGAACCCCTTGGACCCCTCCCACCTCAACCGGCATTGGGGTGTGCATTGGGATCGTGGTCCTAACTCTCACCCCATTCTCCTATACTTCTGCTGCTTTACACATGTCATGGGGTGAGAGTTAGGGCTGATTTATCCTAATGCGCACCCCCAATGCCGGTTGGGGGTGTGGGGTCCAAGGGGGTTTTCAACCCAACAGTGAATTTCTCACTTTTGTCGCTGTGGAACAACCCTAACTAATGCATTAAATGGAGTTTTTGCCTCTAATATATATATATATATATATATATATTATATATAGAAACACAGAAACTTTGACGGCAGAGAAGGGCCTCTTGGCCCACCTAGTCTGCCCATTTTCCCTACCTACCTACTGTGACACTGCAGACCCTCCTTGATCTTTGTCTTTCCCCCTTGCTTTCCCTACCTCTAAGTTTCCTTATGCCTTTTCCATGCCTTCTTGAATCTCACTACCAAGTATTATGATACTGCATGCTTGCCCATGTATCATTGCATTAAATTGTGTTGTTGTTTACCTACTTGTGCACCACAATGCTTATGCACTTGTAATTGTTGTCTAAGTAACTACATTCTGATGTTCATTGTAATTGTTTAAGACTGTCTGTATGCCCCTTCCCTTCTCCCCCAGGTCACACCTGGGAATGAGCCTTGACTTTGTGATTTTTATTTATTTATTTATTTATTTAGTTTTTGTTAACCGGGTAGGTGCACTAGCCAACAGGTGACTATTTTCAGGCACGACCCGGGAGACACAGTTACAGTACAAGATAGGACAATTAGGTTTAACACAGTACAGGCAGAGGTACATTGGTACAAGTACAGGCATACAGTTTCAGTAGGCAGAGGGGACTGGAGGAAGCACATATTTAGAGGAGTGGGAGAGGAAAGGGAAGGGGCGGTGAAGGGGATTTTAAGCAGGCAGGAAGGGAGTGTGAAGCTAATGAGGGGTGAAGGGCTTTGGCAGAAAAGACAGGGAAAGTTACAGCTAACGGCCGTGCGGTGCTGGGCAGAGATACGCAACCGGGCTTTGGAACCGAGGGACGGCAGAACAGAGAGGGGATGGTCGGCAGGTAGGGAGAGGGGTGTGGTAAGGAAAAAAGGCGAGAGGATGAATCAGAGGTTAAGGGACTATAGTAGGTGGGATGGCAGAAGGTATAGGAGGAGGGGCAAGGGGGAGCTGAGGGAAGAAAGGACAGTAGGAGGGCCATGGACTGGCAGGAAAGCAGGGGATAGCATGGTTCTGCACTCAGGTCAGCAAGTAAGGACCATTAGTGAAAAAAAGGGGGGGTGCAGCCAGCCTGAGGGCGTGATGGCAAAGTGCGGCGTTAGCAGGAAAGGCGCAAAAAGACCCATAGTTATGGAACTGAAACAGGGGAGGCAGCCAAACTGAGGCACTTGCGGCAAAGAATGGCGAGTTACGGCTTTAGCGGGAAAAAGGCACAAAAAGACCTGGGGCTATGGAACTAAAACTCGGGAGGGCTCTGAGGCGCTTACGGCAAAGTACGGCTAAATACGGCTTTAGTGGGAAAAGGCGCAAAAAAGACCCGGGGCTCTGGAACTGAGACCCGGCAGGGCTGTGAGGGGGTGAGGAGTGAGCGGGGAGTGGAGAGGGAAGCAAGAAGGACCAGTACCCACTAACATTGAGTAAATCATATAGTTTAGTGCAATACAGTAGAACGGACTAAGGATCAAACAATAGTAGGATTATATCTGAATTATACACAAAGTCAGAGAGATGAAACAATGTTAGATATGCAGCATAATAATATGATCAAGTCAGGATACTATACATATTATAGAATTAAGGCAATTAGGCAGTCTTAAGACAATTCATAGCAGCATGATTAGAATAGAGTGACCATACAGAAAAGTTTGTAAACATTACATTAAAGTGCAGGCAGACTTGTAAGCAGTTCATTAAAGTGCAAGCAGACAAACAAAATCCTTTCCTGGTTACTCATTTTTAAATAATAAATAAAATAATAACATATGTGTGTGTCTCATCCTTACAGGAGGTATCACAGGATGTGGCTCAGAGTTCTACTGAACAGTCACTAGGTTTGGTGTGCTCAGGAAACAGTAGTTCTGGTGATACTCCTGTAGTTGCTGACTTTAGTTCAAAGAGAAACACAGGAAAAGAGCATACTCAAGAAAACACAAGAAAGCTGCTAGTTGCGAAAATGGAAAGGCATGTCACTTATATTTATTAGACCAGTCATCGACAGTTTCAAAGTAAAAATAACAAACTCGTAGGTGTGAGGAAACCTGAGGACACCCACCAACACCCCTTAGCAGATGTGAGCTGCAATGGCTCTTCCTCGGGGGGAGGAGCATAGAAGTGAGCTCTTACAATTTATAGAGAAGAATTAAAGGCATACTCCACTGAACCACTTAAACACTTTTACTAGAACTGTTCATAGATTTGATGCCTAGATTGGCCTGTACTTAGAAATAATTAATTGACTCCTGAATATACTATATGAGGTCAGAAAAAGGCAGTGCATACAAAACACAAAAATATCAAAAAGCACAAAAGTTTCAGACAACTAGAACTTTAGTGCAATTGATTTAAACCAGTCCTGGTTACATTCATTGAGACAAGGATTTTGGTGGGTGTCCTCGAGTGTACTCTGTTCCTATGTTTCTCTTAGAGATCTGTTGCTCAGAATTTCTCATTTGCTAGTTAGAAATTGTCTAAACTATGTTGCATCCAAACGTATTCACAGTATGGGCTAGTAAGCCCTTGTGAAAATCATTATTTAACAATCCTTCCTCAAAAATGCACAGAGTTGTTTTATGTTCAGTGAGCAGACACATTTACAGGAGCTTATAAAGATCACTTAATGCAGTATATATGATGATTGGCAGCAGCCCTTTACTGAATAACTTATCTGCACGCACGCAAATGTCATGTTTGTGGAATCTCCACTTTCAGTTACTGTCATTTTATACTGTATGTCTCCTGTAAGTGATCAATGTTCTGGATGGCTGCTCTGACTGGAAATTACATGTGACATGAATGTAACGTTAGGAGGATATTATTGAGTGAACAGTTGCTGCCAAGGGTTTTCAGTATGTTTTTGTACTGCGCACTTTTGATGAGGCTGTATTTATAAAACTCCAGAGCAGTGGTTATTTATTTAATTACTTATGTTGCTTGCAAGCCAAACATTCTAAAGACCTCAAAATACAGCCACCAGAAATTTCTTATGGCTTCTCTCTTTATTTGTATTTACCCCAACTCTATTGATATACAGAATTAAATCTCTTTTCACAAAGCATACAGCATCAAGTTGCCAATGTCCTTTTATTTCCATCGAAAATGTACTGCCCATTATTTTAATGATAAGAAATAATCAGTTGCATCATATTTTAATTGCGACTCCAAACAGCTCTGCGGCCTGACAGAACTATACTGGTGGCCAGGCCTCATGCCGTCGGAGTGACCTCACTTGAGAAACACTGCCCTACAGATTTCCTGAATTCTAATTCTGATGTGTATTCCAGTGTGCTAGTGCTAAGAATGTTAGTGAATAGGACAACAGAGTTTGAGTGACTGGATCTTTATTTATTTTATTATTGTATATCAGCCTCTCCAAAGTTCATCCAGGTTGAGCTCTCCCTTCCTCTTCTTTCGCTATGGCAAGAGGCCTTTGCGGAGAAGGTGTAGGATTCCCTAGCAGTGTCACATGCCTCTCAACCATCCCATTTTATGAGGTCCCTTATTTTGCCACTCAAAATGCTCTCTCCGAAACAGTAATGTTTTCATAGGGGAGGTACTGTCTCAGGAAGGTGGAGGCTGCAGTCAGCCAGGAAGGACATATTTGATTGAAGCCCCTTTTGTCTGTTTGAACATCATAGTTCTTAAATATAACAAGTATTTGTCAATGCCAAGTGTTGTCTGCTGTCATTAGCAGTGGAAGTGCAGGAGTTAGACAGATACAGTATAGGAATGGCAGTGAAGTATTGAACTGACGCCAACTCTACCCCCACCCTGCAGAGATGGACAGCCATTGGGGTGTGCCTTTGGGTGATCACCCATAGCGGTCATGACATTTCACCTCACCCTACCCTGCAGACACTTACAAGTGTTGAGGTGTGCTTTGGAGTGTTCGGGCTTTACACTCAGCTCATTCCATAAGGAAATATGCTGAAATGGGTGCAGTATAGGAGAATGGGGTGAACTCTGGGGCCAAAGGGTCCAAGGCACACCTTGATGCCTGCCAAAGGCTGCAGGGTGTGGGTGGAATGGCATGGGTTAATGTCAACAATCCCAAGTCACACCCCTGACGCCTGTCGGTCCCTACAGGGTAGGGCGTCATGGTCAAAAACCCTAACACTCTGGGCGCTTCTTGGTATTTTTACTCCAAGTTTTCGACATGGGCTCTTTGTGACCCCACTGCATGAACAGTGACACTATCAGTTTGTTAGCCGAGAGGTGATTTTGCACAGTGACTGCGCCACATGGCACCAAAGGTGCGAAAACACATTTTGAACTGGATGTGAAAAATGACACCTGTACTGTTCATGAAGAGGTAAAAAAATGGCAATGTTGAACATCTGGAGTGAAAATATAAAAAAACTGGTGAAATCACGAGTGTGCGTAGAAACTGCGCAATGCACACCCATAATGTAATTAGTTTGGTGATATTTTACAGCAGATTTTCAACATAGGCATTTTGGGACCTCCGCTCATGAACAGTGTCACTATGATTTTCTTAATCTGTCCCGAACACTGATTTCCCACAGTGACCGTGCTATTCTGTGCCAGAAGTGCGAAACTCAGTTTCGGCCAGGGTGTGAAAAATGACAGCTGTACTGTTCATAGGGAGGTGTGGAAAAATGCCAATGTTGAACATCTGACTGAAAATATTATGAATTCATGAACTTACGAGGGTGCGTGGAAATTGCACAATGCACGCCAGAATAGTCATTTTATGGATGTTTGTCACCAGATTTTCAACATAGCCAGTTTAAGACTCTGCTCATGAACAGTGTCACTGTAATTTTCTTACTTGTTCTGAACATTGATTTACGCACACTGACTGCGCCACTGTGTGCTACATGTATGAAAACACATTTCAGGCAAGATGTGAAAATGACAGCTGTACTATTCATAAGGAGGTGTGGTAAAATGGCAATATTGAAAATCTGGAGTGAAAATATTAAAAATGCTCAAAGTTATGAGTGTGTGTAGGAACTGTGCAACGCATGCTCGAAAAGCAGTCATTTTTGGGAATTATTTCACCAAATTTTCAACATATGGTTTTTTGGGGCCTACCTCATGAATAGTGTCACTGTGATTTTCTTAACCTGTCCTGAACATTGATTTCACACACCGACCACGCCATTGTGCGCTAAATGTGTGTAAAACATTTACCGTGCCAGATGTGAAAAATTACAGCTGTACTATTCATAAGAAGGTGTGGTGAAATGGCAATGTTGAAAATTTAGAGTGAAAATATTAAAAATGCTTGAAGTTACGACCGTGCATAGGAACTGCGCAATGCACACTCGTAAAACAGTCATTTTCGGGAATGTTTTCACCAAATTTTCAACATAGGGTTTTTGGGGACCTACTGTACCTCATGAACTGTGACACTGTCATTTCATTAATCGGTCCTGAAAGGTGGTTCTGCGCAGTGAGCACGAAATCACCTTTCTGGACCGAATAACAAAATGACAGTGAATGAGTTCATAGCCTGTATTGTGATCCTCATTGACAGGTGGTTGACAGATAGAAACAGTCAGCAGATAAGGACCACCTGGACTATCTAGTCTTCCCAAGAGCCCTTGTACTGGATTACTACTTTTGACCCACCTGCTGTTGTACCTCTATGGTTCCCCTATGCCTGTCCCAAGCATGCTTGAATCCAGACACAGTGCTCACTCCCACCACCTCCTGAGGCAGACCATTCCATGTGTCCACCATTATCTCTGTGAAGAACTTCCTCACATTCCCTCTTAACCTCCCACCTTCCAATTTCTTGTCGTGCCCCCTCATTCTTGTGCTCCTCATGTATTGGAAAATGTCTCCCCCCCGCACATTGTTTATACCCTCGAGGTACTCGACTGTTCCTATCACGTCCTCTCTTTCCCTCCTCTCCTCCAGCGAGTACATATTGAGGTCCCTTAATCTCCCCTCATAAGAAAAAATTACTCACCTTAGTAATTGTGTTTCTTCTAATGGAGTCTTGCTGTATTCTGACTTATTGCAGTGAGCCCCAGCACTTGAACTGCTCTGGAGAGGATAGAGTTAAATTTTATGCAGGGCATATAACGTTGAGCTCGAGCTCAGTTCAAACCTCTGTCTGCTGCACTTTGAAGTGTAACCATCAGATTCTTACGAGTTAATACTAACGAACTAAACCCACTATGTGGAAATTGTAAAGTTTTACTAGCCAAATGACAACCAAATATTTTGGATCCCCCAAAAGGCTCAAGCCAAGAAATCCAAAATCAAAAACCAGGTAGTGAACAACTTATGACTATCCAAATAATAAAACATAACCCAGTCCCCCTCTCTAAAAAGAGGGAGTGCCCAAATGCACCCTTGGGGTGCAACTCTGTGCCTGCCAGCTCACTTCCCAAAAACCAGGTTCTTAGAGGGGAGGCAGGGAGGGAGGTCAGAATACAGCAAGACTCCATTAGAAGAAACACAATTACTAAGGTGAGTAATTTTTTCTTCAAACAACATGAAGCCTTGCTGTATTCTGACTTATTGCAGACTGCCAAGCAGAACCTCCATGGAGGAGGGATTTGAACCTATTTTGGGAATAGGCTCTGCAGTACTGCTGTACCAAACTGAGCATCACTCCTAGCCTGGATATCCAGAGAGTAATGCTTGGTGAATGTATGGACTGTTTTCCAGGTGGCTGCTTTGCATATCTCTAGTAAGGGAATATCCCTGGCAGCAGCCAGGGAAGCAGCTGTACCTCTAGTTGAATGAGCCCTCAGGCCTGAGGGTGGTATTTTGCCTAGCTTTTCATAGCAGAACTGTATACAAGAGACAATCCACTTGGCAATAGTTCTCTTAGTGGCAGTCTTGCCCTTCCCCACTTCCCCATAAGTGAGGAACAAATGGAGGGAATCAAACCTGTAAGGGCCCTTTTAACATCCAAACTGTGTAATCTTCTCTCCCCTGAAGAAGAATGATCAGTGAAGAACAGAGGGAGAGACATGGATTGGTTCAAATGAAAATCTGAAACCACTTTAGGTAAGAACCTCCTATTGGTTCTAAGGGCCACCTTATCTCTATGGAATGAGATAAAATTAGGCTCCCCTGACAGAACTTGCAATTCACTGATACGTCTGGCAGAGGTAATAGCTAGCAGAAACACAGTTTTCCAAGTCAAGTACTTAAGCTCTGCTAAAGACAAAGGTTCAAAAGGGGGTTGCATAAGCTGAGCAATGCAAATATTAAGGTCCCAAGCAGGAGTAAGATCCCTAAAGGGGGACTGGTATGAAGCAATCCCTTGAAAAATTTGCAAAAAACAGGGTGAGATGCCAGAGAGGAAGGCTTTCCCACTGACAGAAAAGCAGAAACAGCTGACAAGTGTACTTTAAGGGTAGCTGGTCTGAAGCCTAGGCCATTAAGGTGAACCATGTAATCCAGAACTGTAGACAAATCAGCAATATCTGGAGATATATGCTTCTCAGAACACCAAATGCTGAATCTTTTCCATTTGGAGTTATAAGTCTTTCTGGTGGCAGGTTTTCAAGAGGCTTTGAGAATGTCCAGACAGATGCGAATTTGCATATTCTAACTCTTCAAGAGCCATGCCTTGAGATTGAGAGACTGAAGGTTGGGATACCAGATCCTCCCCTGGGAGGAGGATAACAGATTCTAATTCCTGGGAAGAGACAGGGGAAGATGGATTGCTAGGAACAGCAACAGTGGATACCAAGGCTGCCTGGCCAAATCTGGAGCAATCAGGATCACTTTGCAAGATTGTGACCTTATCTTGACCAGGACCTTGAACAGTAGAGGAAAAGGAGGGAAGGCATACAGAAATTTCCCTTCCCAATCCAGAATCAGAGCATCCAGAGGGACTGAGCCCAAGACTGGGGGTCTGCAACAGAAGAGAGGAAGTTGGTGATTTTCCGGGGCTGCAAAGAGATCTATCTATGGAGTGCCCCATCTTGTAAAAATCACTTTTAACACTAGGGGATCCAGGGACCATTCGTGATGGCCCTGGGAAATCCTGCTGAATGCATCTGCTAGCAAATTGTAGTTTCCTGGGTGAACTGCTACCAGAGAGGTCTGTACAGAATAAGCCAGGAAACATAATTTCATGGCTTCCATGCACAAGGCCGTAGACCAGTGCCTCCCTGCTTGTTGATATACCACATGGTGGTGGTGTTGTCTGTCCTGACCTGAACCACCTTGTTCTGTACTGACTGTGAGAAGGCTTGCAGGGCCAGGTAAACTGCCCTGAGCTCCAGAAGGTTGATGTGGAGAAGAGACTCCTGAGTGGACCACACTCCCTGGGCTGTGAGAGTCCCCAGGTGAGCTCCCCACCCCAAGAGAGAAGCATCTGTGGTTAGAACCACATAATGAGACTGAGTGATGAATGGGACTCCTTGCCTGAGATTGTCCTGATCCTGCCACCACTGAAGAGCCTGGATCAGGGTCTGAGTTACTGGAACAAGTTTGGTTAGAGGATCTTTTTTCTGAGACCAAAAAGCCCTCAGATGAAACTGAATGTCTCTCATCTGAAATCTGGCCCCCTAGACCACTGCAGTAGAAGCTGCCATGTGGTCCAGGAGCTGAAGAAAGTGCCTTGCTGGTTGAGAAACCAGAAAGTGGAAGGAAGAAGCCAGCTCCATGATGGCTTTTACCCTTACCAAGGGAAGAAATGCTCTTGCTTTGACCGTGTCCAGTTCTACCCCTATGAAAGCTAATGGTTGCACTGGCTCGAGAACTGACTTGGGAAGGTTGAGAAGGAAACCTATGGAAGTGAGCACTTGCTGGGCCACTTTCAAATCTGGCTTGACTTGGTCTGGAGACTGACCCACTATAAGCCAGTCATCCAGATATGGGCATATGGAGATATTTTTTCTCCTTAGGAATACCACTACTACTGCTAGGCATTTTGTGAACATCCTTGGAGCTGAAGTTAGACCAAAGGGCATTGCCTTGAACTGGTAATGGCCTGAAGGCAGTTCGAACCTGAGGTACTTTCTGTGGGAGCACCTGATTGGAATGTGAAAGTAGGCACCCTTTAGGTCCAGGGAGGCTAGCCAGTCCCCTGGCCTCAGAGAGGGAAGGATTATTCCCAGAGTCACCATTTTGAACTTTGGCTTTAAAAGATGTTTGTTTAGGTATCTTAAGTCTAGGATGGGCTGCCACTCCCATTTTTTGGGGGGTAAGGAAGTACCTGGAGTACAAACCTTTGCCCCTGTGTATTGTAGGAACTCTCTCTATGGCCCTTAAGGCCAGCAGAGATGAAACCTCTGCCTCTAGGGCAATGGTTTCGGAGATGCTTGCAGGTGGAAAAGATCTGGCTCTCAGCTTTGGGAATTTTTTGAAGCTAAGAACCAGTCCCTGGCTTACCATCTCCAGGACCTACCTGTCTGAGGTAACAGACTTCCAGTCCTGGAAATAGTAAGCCAGCCTGCCTCCTACAGGATGGGGGAGTTGACCTGGGCTGACACATCAGGGTGTCTGCTTGGCAGGAGCCTTAGACTGAGAGGTGGATGCAGCCCTACTCATCCCCCTTCTGCCTCTCCCTCTGAAGAACCCCCTCTGGGAAAAAGGAGAGGAAGCCTGTGCTTGGTAGAAAGGCCTATGAAAAGGCCTGCCCCTGCCCCTAGCTTGCTGCCTTTGAGGAGTTGCCTGCCTTTCCTTGGCCTGTGCACTCCTGTAGGTGGTCCTGTATTCACCCATCTTTTTCATGTAATTCTCTGTCTGCTCCCCAAATAAAGAATTAACCACCACAGGGAAATCCTGGGCCTTAGCCTGGGTGTCCTCTGAAAGGCTAGTACATCTGAGCCAAGCCATTCTCCGAAGAGCCACAGATGTAGCCATGACTCATGATGACATATCATTGGAGTCCACAGCAACATGAAACTGGATCTTTGATGCCTCAATCCCATCAGCAGCCACCTCCTCCAGCTCCTTGGCAAGCTTGGGGGAGGCCTGATTAGTCAGTGCCAGTACAGTGTCCCACCTGGACTTCTGGTACCTGGCTGTATAGGCCATATAATTAGCCTGCCTGAGTCCCAAAGAGGATGCCATGTACTGTTTCTTTGCCATGGCATCCAGCTTCCTGGAGTCTTTACCTGGGGGTGTGAAGCCAAGGGTATGTTAGCCTTATCATAGGCTGCAGCCTGCATGACCCCAACATGGCTGCATTGCTGGTACAAGTACTCCGTACCTGAGCCTGACAGCATGTACCTCTTGTCCATCCTTCTGTCTACAGGAGGTAAAGAATTTGAAGTTTTTAACATTTTATGTGTCTGTTGCCCAAAAGACTTATGAAGGGGAATAGACAACCTCTTGAACTCTGGGATGTCCATCATCTCCATGTAATCAGGCTCCTCTTGTTCCTCGACAGCTTCTTCCAAAGGGAGCAGGAGGGTTTCTGTCACTTTCCTGTAAAACATAAAGTGGGAAGAGAACTCAGAAAGCCTAGGAGGGGAAACACCAGAAGGCCTGTCTGGGGAGATGTCCGGTTCAATGGGCTCATCCAGACCTTCCATTCCATCATCATCATCATCATCACGTTCGTAATCATCATCCCCCTCAAAATCTGGTTCATAAAAATCTTCAGGGGCATAATCCTGAACCGGAGGAACCGACCAAACCGAATGCCTGCCAGAAGGTGCCGGATCGGTCGGAACCGGACGAAGTGATTCAACAATCCTAATAGCTTGGGCAATCTCCTTGGTGGTCGGAACTTGTGGTTCCGGATCCAAACCGGCCAATTTTTCTTTTCTCTTTCTTTTTGACAGAACTAATCCCTAAAGAAAGAAAAATATACAATAACACACAAGGTAACCGGTTCAGCTGAACTGGTTAAAAGTTTTTAAAATTACGATTTCTATAAGTTTTTTACAGCTAGTCCACTACCTAAGCACTTACTGTACCACAGACAGGGATCTGAACTGAAATAAACACAAAAGGATTGGTAAAACCGACGACTTTAACTGACTGAGAACCATGAGCAGAGGAGAAATCTCTGGAGCGACTGTTCATTTAGGCAGAGTAAAGAATTTGACGGTTACACTTCAAAGTGCATCAGACAGAGGTTTGAACCGAGCTCAAGCTCAACGTTCTATGCCCTGCATAGAATTTAACTCTATCCTCTCTGGAGCAGTTCAAGTGCTGGGGCTAACTGCAATAAGTTAGAATACAGCAAGACTTCATGTTGTTTGAAGTCTTGTGTGGCAAGCTCTGCACCATCTTAGTTGCCCTGTTGTGGACTGTCTCTAGTCTGTTAATGTCCTTATGAAGGTGCAGCCTCCAGAACAGCACACAGTACTCCATATGAGGCCTGACCATGGTTTTATATAATGGCATCACTACCTCCCTCCTTCTGCTGGTGATACCCCTGCCTATGCACCCCAGCATGCCACTGTCCCTCCCAGCTGTCTTAACACTCTGCTTTGTCATTTTTTGGTCATCTGAAATAATAGCCCCCAGGTCCCTTTGCCCACCCATGAAATTAGTGCCACCCCAGTCCACCATAGGAGGTACTTTAGGAAGTACTATAGAAGTGGGCATCCTACAACTCTCCCCCAGGGCCAGTGCCCAATGTCTCCATATTACATTCTGTGTCTCACCACTTTCCTATTTAGTAGTGCAGTGCACTACCAGCCAATGCCACTGAATCAGGGCCAAGCTGACAGCTACTAACACCAACTCACCTGAAGACGAAGGCTGATGTAGTTGCAGTAGAACGTAAAAAGGCAATGGCGGAGGCCTCCTGAGTGACAGTTTCCACCACTGGACTGATTAAAGAGAACAAACTCATATGACTGAGACTGGAAAATTTAGAAAATAATTCTTGAGCGATGGACATTAGGCTTTTGGGAATACTAGAGGAGCTGGTGGGCGATTTACAGCAAGGACATTGCGATTTCTTTACTCTCCTCCACTCTGAGCCTTGATCCCCCTCTCACCATTATGCGCACCTACTAAATCACTCCTACTAGCACCAAAATGTTTACTAATACCCCTCAGGCCCTGATTTTGATCATCATATATCTGCATGAAGAGATCAGATTCTGCTAGCTGCAAAGACACAGGTTTGTGGTCCTAGAGGTGGCACGTTACTTCATATTGTCTGGACCCAAGTTTCACTGCAAGAGAATGTCAAAAGGTCTTCACAGAAACTTGGGCTTTACTCGAGGAGTTTGGCACTCACTGCAAATGGTGACTAAATTCAGTGCGGATTATGCAGGTAAAACTTATTTGTTTGATTCTGCGGAAGCTGGTAAGCTTGCAGTTAAGCAGAGAACAGAATTTATATGTTGGGAGGATAAGGAGGCTGACTCCAGTGACTGACTTGATACTGTACTGGGTATGCTCTGTCTAGCACTAACTGTACTTAGGAAGGTATTGGACTGATACAGTCTATAACATAATGTAACTTTCCTGATTCTGGGTTACTTATGGTCAATGGACTGTTGGGGTAAGTGATAGCAGTGAAGTGTTTTAAGTTTTGTATTTTAGCACTGACTGTGTGGCAAGCAGTAGCACAGCTGCTCTGTTTAAATAGTACCTAACTGTCTGTGACATCACGTATAAGCTCCAACAAACCTCCTATACTTCAGGAGTGGTAAGTCTATCCCCTAACATTAAGACTCAAAGTATTTTGGTTTGTTAAGTCAGGCCCCGCCTGATCAACTTTGAGGTCATTTAGATGCTAGTTCTGCCTTGTGTCTTATGTGCAGGACCACTGGAAAACTGTGGAAAATTTTACACCAAAATGCAGAGATTTTTTTTACAAAAATTGTGGGGAAATTGCAGGGGTTCACTATACTTCCCTTGTGCTCCCTAATACATCTTTTACTGTTTGCTGCAGCATGTACTGATCACTTAAATAGATAAGTGTATTGCCACTTGTATAAGCTATCAATATAAAGAAAGGTTTGTTTTTAAAATGAAATACAAATTAATCACTGTGTAACATATCTTCTAAATCTAAAGACATCTAACTCATGCAGTGCTAACTAGATTTTATCTAGTAATTCACAACCAGTCAGTATTGAATAAATCCTGAAACAACATATTTTGCTAGTTTCTAGATTTTAAATAATGAAGCTTGTTTAACAATTTATTACTTTGGTGCAAGAAAAAAAAAGAGATAACTGGTGTGCCTAATAAATAGAGAATAATGTATATGTAGGGAGTTGGTATGGATTTTTTTCACACACCCAAGTTGTGTGATAATATGTAAACCTCGAGAGCGAAGTTCAAGAGGTTTTACTATTATCACACAACAAGGGTGTGTGAAAAAACTCCATTTCTACCCCTACATATGTTTTATTTTTTATAATAACTGGCACTAAAAAAAATTCCATAGAAAATTACCACTCGAGGTAGAGGTAGCGCTCATACTTCCTTACTAGTAGACCACCCCCACGCTATTCAAGGACTGACATCACATAACATGCTAGCGTGGGGGCGTGCCTACTAGTAAGGAAGTATGAGCATTTTGGCCGTGGGTCTCCATGTTGGTTTTATGAAATAAATAAATGAAATAAATAAATGCTGCACACATACAGATCTCTAAACTGGAGGGTAAGCTACAGAATTCATTTAAAATGATTACGCTTTCTCATTTGGATCTGTAAGTTATGGAGGTTACGCTATGAGTTTGAATCTGTTTACTCTGGAATGCGAGTGCTGCAGGCTTCTTGGCGCGAGACTGTAAAAGTCGTATCAACCCACAGGTTGATACGACTTTTTTCATATCAACCTATGGGTTGATACGACTTTTTACAGTTCTCAAAAACTGGTTGATAACAGGGATCACCAGTTATTATTGGTCTAATAAAAAAAACTGTATATTTTGTTACAATAATTGCTGTTCTTAATCGGCATTGGAAATACAAACATTTATTTGCTTTTGGTAACCGGGTAAGTGCGCTAGGCAAAACCTGCCTATTTTCAGGCACGACCCGGGAGAGTAGACAACAAATTACAGAGGTTCCGCAGATCACAAGGAAATTACCATCAATGACATAACAATAGGTGGATACATTGGAGTCACAGGAACAATTCAAACGGATACAGCGGTAGTCAAGAAACAAACACCATTGACAAGCAGTGAGATACGGCATAATGGAACAATGACAGGTATAGGCGGTATTTGACCAATAAACAGAAGCAGGGATACAACAGCATTTCCGCCTGTCTGGAAGCATAAACACATTAGCCTTAGTACAATCAACACCTAGTTACATAAGTGCCAAGAAGAAAGTTAGATTCACAAGTAGTAGGGGAGTGGGGAGCAGGTAAGGGAGAGAAGAATCAAGTGCTGGGGGGGAACTAGTTGGAGCAAAAGGAGACCCCTAACATTAACATACATCAAGATTCGCGAGGTGATTGAACGGGGCTCGTGTGGACGTCTCCTCCTCACAGTGGAACTCCACTAGTGAATCTGCAATAAAGCAGTTAAATTTCATTTATTTGTTCATGGTTGTCCGATTTGTTCTATCACTCAGAGTGCGATATTTTTGGACAACCCACTTGAAGGAAACATGCAAAGTGGACCACCTAAGGTGAAGAGGAAGGGAGTTCCAGAACTTAGGTGCGTAGTGGGCAAAGGATTGTTCATCCATTTTAGAGGTGCACGGGTGCAAGGAGAGAAGAGCCAAGGTAACAGACTCTCAACCAATAAATGAGACTCACAGGCAATACTTTGTATTAGGTGACTCTATAATAAAATACACTAATAAAATTGTATGCAGAAGAGATAAAACACAATATTGCCTGCTCATCCTTCAGAGGGGCAGGAATTAGGGATATACATTCTATGTGTGCTAACATTCTACATAACTCAGGTCCAGATCCCCTTGTTATAATATATGTGGGAACAAATGATTTTAAAAAATTATCAATCGATGAAATAAAACAGAAATATACGAGCTTGGGGAAAACACTAAAAGAAATTAATTGCGAGACATATTTCTCAGAAATATTACCTGTACCAAGAGCTAACTATCAAACAACAAGAAAAATTAAATGTTTAAATGAGTGGTTGAGGAAATGGACTCTCGAAGAAGGATACTTTACCATCCCTCATTGGGAAATATTTTGTGATAATAGACAACTATTTTGCTGGGATGGTTTACATCTAAGTAAGCAAAGTGCTTACAAACTAGGAAGAACCTTTGAGAATATTATCCTGAAATCTTTTAACTAAATTCAAGGGGGGAAAAGGGAACCCAGAAAAAACCTAACCCCAATTGTAATAACATAAATAAACTTAAGATCTGGAGTATTAATGCTAGAAGCCTTAATAACATTAAACTAACTGAATTAAAAATACTTATAAAAAGACATAACATGGATTTTGTCTGTGTTACTGAAACCTGGTGGGACAAGAACAATAAATGGTCAAATAGCATCCCGGGGTATCAACTTTTCTTTAAAAATCGAACAGATAGGCAAGGAGGTGGCATTTGCTGCTATGTATCTGAGTTGATTCATAGCCAAGAAATTGAAATATCCAGTGCCCCTGAAAGAATAACAGAAACATTATTGTAAAATATTATATTTTCACACTTAACAAATATAGTACTGGGAATTGGTTATAGACCTCCAAATAGTAATAGTGACTATAATTACAATTTAATTGATGAAATTAATATAACCTGCAGTATGGGTGACACTATACTACTCGGAGACTTTAATGCACCAGTCATCACTTGGGATCAAATGACAAGACTTATTATTTTTGAAAAAACCTTGATTGATACACTAGCATCCCATGGTTGTTATCAAATGGTGGAATCCCCCACCAGAGGGAAAATATTTTGGATTTGGTTATTACAAACTCTAAGGAAAGAATTAGTAATGTTGAGATTATTCCCTCATCTGGGCTGTAGTGATCACAAAACTATAGAATGTGTTTTAAATATTAGAAAGGCCAAAATTACCGACCATTCTGCATCATTAGATTATAAAAAAGCAAATTGGCAAGAGATTATTAAAGCCTTCAATAGTATCAACTGGGGATATCTTTTGGTGAAATGGAAGTCAGTATAATGTGGGATATACTAAAATCTAAAATTCAAGAGATAATTGAAGACCGTGGCCTGGATATTCAAAAGGGTTGCTCATGGTGCAACAGTGTTGCGCCATTCGCAACCCACTGATGCTCCCAGGCGCGATATTCAAATGGGGATTGTGCCTGGCACAAGTCCCGATGTGCTGGAGTGCATCAGTAATGTATGCGGTGCAGGGAGGGGGGCGTGCCCATGCATACTCCGCATATCCCGATATTCAGCCCGGGATGTGCTGAGTCCATGCATGTGCAACCCTTACTTGCACCGCACACAGGTGAGCCAAAAAAAAAGGAACAACGGCTGGCCACCCACAAGTGAGCTGCTGTATTGCAGGGTGCAACACGGCAGCTGCCACCTGTGGGTGGCCACCCGAGCTCCAACTGCACCTCTGTGACGGTGCCCCCCCATGCCCGATCACAGGCATCTGTGTAAATAAATCACGTCCTATATCCCTAGTGGTTCAGTGGACCGCTCGCAGCCCGATCGCGGGCATAAGTCTAAATAAATGAATTCCAATATCCCTAGTGGTCCAGTGGACCGCTCGCAGCCCGATCACGGGCTTAAGTAAAAATAAATCACATCCTATATCCCTGGTGGTCCAGTGGACCGCTGTCAGCCAAATCGCAGGCATAAGTCTAAGTAAACAAATTCCAATATCCCTGGTGGTCCAGTGGACAGCTTGCAGCCCGATCGTGAGCATACGTTTAAATAAATGGATTCCAATAACCCTGGTGGTGCAGAGGTACCCCCTACCCACCCACCCACTGAGCCCCACCGCACTCCCCGGTCAGCGGTGGGCAGCAGCACCACCACTGCCACCCCACCACCCGCCGACTGACACCATACGGAAGGGCTTTACACCCATTGGTCCACAGTGTGAGCCAATGGGCATGCAGCCTGTACCATACTACACAATCCAGATATGTGGAATGGATCTGCCCGCCGCTGACTGGGGAGCGGGCAGTGGGCCCAGTGGGCGGTGGGGAGGGGGACTGCTGGACCACCAGGGTTATTGGAATCCATTTATTTAAACTTATGCCTGCAATTGGGCTGCAAGCAGTCCACTGGACCACCAGGGATATTGGAATTCGTTTATTTAGACTTATGCCTGCGATCTGGCTGACAGCGGTCCACTGGACCACCAGGGATATTGGAATCCATTTATTGAAACTTATGCCCGCGATCGGGCTGTGAGCGGTCCACTGGACCACCAGGGATATTGGAATTCCTATATTAATACTTATGCCCGCTATCAGGCTGTGGGGCACTTTGCCATGCTGTGCAGGGGGCGTCGGTCCCCAGGTGCAATTCGCCGGGGATCGGTGCACCTGCATTCAAATGGGGTCATAATGACATGCAAATGGCCCCATTTGCACCTTGCATACATTATGGCCCCATTTGCATGTGCACTTTTGAATATCATGGTTGTTGCGCATAGCGCAACGGAACTTGAGCTAGCGCATCCCCCTGGTCCACTCTGGCCACTTGCGCTGGTGCAGTGCCACTGCGCCATGCACACTGCGGGTGGCCAGGGTACGATATTCAACGATGCTGTGCCATGGCACAGCTCTGTTGAATATCGCCCAGTCAACGCCCCTGCGCAGCAAGTTTCGCTACGCCCAGGCTTGCGCCACAGCCTGTTGCAGTCTGAATATCTGGTCCCATATCCCTAGGCGTAAAAACAAGAACAACAAAGGTGCTATCCCTTTATGGTTCTGTAAGGCAATTAAATCCCAAATAACCAAGAAAAAGAAAGCCTTCAGAAAATATAAAATAAATCCATCACAAATTAATCAAAGTACATATAGGATTCAACAGAGACTATTGAAATTACTAATTAAAAAAGAGAAAATAAGGCTTGAAAATAAATTGGCGTCCAACAAAAATCATAAGGCCTTTTATGCATGTATCAATAATAACAAGCAAACTAATACTAGAATAAACTCTGTCACTGCTAATGGTGAAATAAAGAAAAATAATAAGGAAATTGCTAACAGTTTCAATACTTATTTTACATCAATTTATAAAGTTAATAACTCTAATGTGACTACTCCTGCTGTGGATGAGTCAGAAGTATTTAGTGTCACCCATGATATGGTTTTAAAAGAGTTAAATAAAATACTCACATCTTCATCACCAGGACCAGATAATAATGATTCTATAATTTGGAAAGAATTGGCTGATGTGGTTGTTGGACCTTTGACTACCCTATTTAATAAATCCATTTCAATTGGTGAAGTCCCACTTGATTGGCATAATGTGATAGTAGTCCCAATACACAAAAAGTGTAATAAATCAAATGTTGCCAATTGTAGGCCTATTAGCCTTACATCCATCTGCTGCAAGACCTTAGAACGACTGATAAAAAATAAAATTGAAAATGATATAGTCGCATTAGGTCTACAGGACATTTCTCAACACGGTTTTAGGAAAGGCCTTTCGTGTAATACCAACTTGTTATCATTCTACAGTTTTGTTAGCACTAATTTAGATAAAGGAATACCCATTGATGTTATCCTACTGGACCTGGGGAAAGCGTTTGATACAGTACCACATAATAAACTGATACAAAAATTGTGTGATTTAGATCTGAACAAATACATCGTGAGATGGATGGGGAATTGGCTGACAAATAGAAAACAGAAGTTAGAATTAATTTAAGTTCTCTCTGATGAAGGTGTAGCTTGTAGTGGAGTCCCACAGGGGTCGGTAATGGGTCCGGTGCTATTTGGTTTATTTATAGGCGATATGGGAACAGGCCTAGAGTCAGTCATTACCAAATTTGCAGATGACACAAAGGTAGGTGGGGAAGTTTTATCCTTGACCAAATACAAACAATTATGTGACAGTTTAAGGAAAATTGAACAATGGGGGGAGACCAATAATATGAAGTTCAATGAAACCAAATGTGCAGTAATACACTTTGGTAAAAAAAATCCGAAACACCAATATTGTCTTAATGGAAAATCAATCAAAAATAGTAAATGTGAAAACGATCTAGGAGTATGGATAAATTCACAGCTATCATCAGGTTCACATATAGTTAAAACTGTATGGAAATGTAATAGTATCATCCATTCCATTAAGAAAGCCTTTATTTCCAGGAATACAGAATGTGTTATGAAATTATATAAGACTTATGTCTTACCACACCTGGACTATGGATTTCCAATTTGGAGTCCATATCTTAAAAAGGATATAAACCAGTTAGAAAAAGTACAAAGAAGACTGACTAAATCCATCAAAGGACTAAAATCTATGGATTATGGCAAAAGATTGGAGAGTCTAAATCTTTTTTCCTTGGAAACTAGAAGAACCAGGGGAGATCTGTTATTAATGTATAAAATTATGAAAGATCCAATAAAAATGGAACAGTGTAAAATAAATAGAGTTCAAAAAATAGTAAATTTAAGATCACATGATAGGCAAATTGGCACAAACAAAGTTCAAATGGTTAGACACCAAAACTTCTATAACGTACGATCAGCAAAGTTATGGAATAAATTACCAGGGAAAATTGTGGAGGTATCAACAATACATGCCTTCAAAAAAAGGTTGGATGAATATTTAACATGTAAAACTGTTAAATAATAGGCCCGCTGAGAGTGGGAGACAATTAAATGGGCAGATAGCCTACTTTGTCTATATACACCAAGTTAAACAGACCAAAGCTGACTAGGGTGAGCCACTGGGGTAAGCAGGCCAGCAAGGGAGGCAGGCCGGGAGGAGTGAATGATGTTGTCAATTAGGCAACCAAGGGTTTATAATAGCTTGGAGGAGGGGGATAGCCATTGAAGGTCGGCATATAGGGAGCAGTGGTGGGTAAGGCGAGGGACAGACAAAGCAAATCTACAGATATTATTGTAAGTGACATCCCACTTTTGAAGGATGCCTGCTTGACTCTGACAAAAGATAGGCAAAGCATAGCAGAGACCTGGGAGCAGAAGACCTTGAGCCACAGAGATCCTAGCAGCAGGGCTGAGGCCATGTCAGACACGGTAGACCAGGCCAAATTTAACGTTGACAGATTTACAAATGGCATTAACATGAAGTGAGAAGTCGAGGGCTGGGTCAAGTGTAACCCCTAAGTATTTGAAAGAAGTGGTATTGTAAACAGGGGATCCATGAAGACAAGAGACCTGTAAAGGGGTGATTGGGGTGGAACATTTCCTGTGGGACCCAAAGAGCATGGCCTACATCTTGGCAATGTTAAGGACCAAGCGATTGGATGAGAGCCATTTTTTGGTGAGGTGAAGATCCAAGGAGAGGTGTGTGTTAATCTCAGGGACTGAGCTGGAAGAAACATAAAGAACCAAGTCATCTGCATATAGCAAGGTGCGACAGTTAGAGAAGATGGAGGGCAGATTATTTATTAAAATAGAGAAAAGCAGTAGCCCAAGTTTGGAGCATTGGGGGACTCCTACGGAAATGAGAGCAGGGGAAGAGAGGACCTTACGAAAAGAGACAGCTTGGGAGAGGTCTTGCAGGTAGCTAGAGAACCAAGCAAGAGTGGAGCTGGAGGCTTCTAGAGAGCTGAACTGGTGAAGGAGGAGGGAGTGGTTGACTGAGTCAAAAGCTTTCGATAAGTCGATGAATACCGCACCTGTATGTTGGCTGCGGTCCATGTTAGTTTTGAAGTCACTAGTTATTTGGGCCAGGGCAGTAGTGGTGCTGTGGCCAGCTCTAAATCCGTGTTGAGCTGGAGAGAGGAGGTTTTATTTGGATAAGAAGTTGGACATATGGGCCGGCCCGGTGGCGCTAAGGGCTGAGGCGCTGGACGCCACACCTCACTCCATGCCAGCGACCTGGGTTCGGGACCAGACTCGGGTTGCTGGAGGGTCAGCCGGGGGGAGATAGGCTTGAGAGTCTGATGACAGCTCACCTTCTCTGGGGAGGGTTGCGGCCACAGCCCGCACATTTGCCTGACTCCGAGCAGAGGCTCTGAGTACTGCATGCCCCAATCACAAGGGGAATGGGCGGCCGCCTCACAGTGTGGACGTCGGTGCTTGGCGCCTTGACATCAGGGGTTGCACACTGCAGGGGAGGTAAGAAAAGAGGAAAAACACACCTGCTGGCTCCGGGAAGATGGATTTCCCAGAGCGTGCCTCCGATGTGCCCTGCTCACCAGGACCACCACCTCAGCCTGACGAGATGAAGGATTACGGGGTGAATGGCCCCACCTTGTCCCAACTCGGGGGGGGAAACCGAAGCTCCATGGAGGAGTGAGGGGTGAGTCTGGATGGGCATGTGGCAGGAGAATGACTCCTTGGATGTCCCAAAGGGTCGGGGCCAGCAGGCAGTAGGGAGGGATAAACAGAGGGGAAAAAAAAGAAGTCGGACATCTGACAATGGATGAATTTCTCCAGGAGCTTACTGACAGTGGGTAGTAGGGCAATAGGATGATAGTTTGCAGGGTTTCTAGAGTCCCCCTTTTTAAAAACAGGAATGACCCTGACCATTTTCCAGGACCGGGCCCTGTGGATGAGCTGATGGAGAGGTTAAATAAACGAGTCATGGGATGGGGCATTTCCTGGTTTTCTGACCTTCCCCCTGCAGACATCGACACTTGGGGAGGGCCAATGAGCTGGAGGCACACTGAGATGTGCCTTCCCGCAGGTCCTCGGCTGACGCCCACCCCTTCCTTGTACTCTGCACCCTCTGCTGCACCTCTACCTGTGGTTACCCTGGTGGCGGTATCACAGTGAGGACTGCAGCCCACCCCTCCTGAAGAAGAAGAAGAGCAGCCCATCAGGCACTCAATCCTTCTCCCCCCTGGCCAGCCCTCTAGTGACCCGAGCTCGCTACTGAACCCAGGTCACCAGCAGCGCAAGCGATAGCATTACCTCTGCACTGGTGGGCCGACCCATACAATAATTTTTTTTTTAACACAGCTGCTGTTTCTACGCCTCCCTCTGACAGCCCCCTTCTGCCCACCCCCCCCAGCTCCATCCCCTGGAATTACTGGGGCTTACCTTATGCCTGGCCTGGGAGTGGTGCCTGCTGGGAGTCAGGCATCATCCTGCCACCGGGGGATTTTTCTCCTTTTTCACCCCTTTGTGCCCGTGCACCATGCAGTAGGTGCAGCAGCTGTCTCCACCTCCATGGAGGCAACCAAGCACCCTGGGTTTGGGTGAGCCCCCTTAACTGTGCCATTCACAGCACAGACCCCCCTACCCCAAGGAAGGAGAGCTGTGATGCTCAATCCTTGCCTCCTCTGCTGGTCCACGAGCAACCCAAGTCTGTTCCCGGACCCGGGTCGCCAGGGGCTCGAGGTGTGGCGTCCAGCGCCTCAACCCTCAGCGCCACCCGGCCGGATGACCATACAATAATTTTTAATACATGGCACTTTTGTTTTACTCAGGTTGCAGTACTTAACCTGTTTTATCAGTGTGTTTTCAGAAATGTTTGGGGTTTTTTTGTAGGCTTTGTACGTGAGCATGTAGCTGTGCCAGATTATTAAGTATGGATCACTGTCATTAACCCCCTCAGAAGCACATTCAAGTCTATAATAAGCAGGGGCATCCAAACTCCTTACACATTTGAAACAAAATCTATTTCAGAATGAATGTATGTATAGAAGGCAAACCTACCCTACCACTCAAAGGCAAGCATTGTAGTTAATGCTCCATTTAGCTGAATGGGGCAGTTTGCATCTTTCTCACATCTATTGTTTTGGTCTCTGTGGCAGCAAAAAGTTTTCTGATAGTGTGCTTCAACACAGATTTTAAGTGCTCACGTGTACATGTGCTGTGTACAAGAGGATATTGAAACCAAACCAGGGAAGTGAATCACATTAAAGCAGTCACATTGGACTCCTCCTCACCTCACACTGTACTGTTTTGGGCAATCCAAGTCTGTGTACCAAATTGTTAGCAGATCTGAGTAAATGTCATTGAGAATGTAAACATTTTTATACATTTTCAGTCAAAAATTCAATAAATAGCAAGAAATTGTAATAAATTGTGGATTTTGTGCGGAGACTGGTGAAAATTTCGGAAATTGCAGAAAAATTGTAGGTGCAGTTTTCCAGTACCCCTGCTCATGTGTTCTGTCATCAGGATACCACTAATGGGATGACAAGCAGTGTTACTGTAACACTGCCTGTTGTGTTGCTAGCGTTTCCATGATGATGGATGATGGCGTATACTAAACGACAGGCAGTGCTAGCATGCAAATTGCCTCAATGTAAAGCTTTTTCTGTATTATTCAAATTAAATACACTCTTTGCATGACACTGTAAAAGTTATCAGTTGTTTTATGTTGGTACTAACTTTGTTCTTTACTGTAAATGGTTAGTTACATGTATTTCTATACTGCGTATCTCTTCCCAAACGAGATTATGAAGTTTGTAGCTCCAGTCTAATAAATACTTATGTTTCTACTCATTGCAGTGTGCACGCATGCCTAAAAGACAGTGTCTGTTTTAGAAAGACATTGTCAGCTTGCCTTGCACAAGGATTTCAATACCCATGATGCCCTGCAAGGAGAATGTATGTGATTTGGAGAGATGCACCAGAACCAAACAATTTGTATTTTCTTTTCTTCTAGTGTCCTTTTTCAGATCCCATATACTACTCTTCCTGCAAGCTGCCCCTCCAGTATGCTCACTTGGAGTGTTCAAGATGTTCATTTTTACACATTTCAAGTTCTGGAACTATTGGTGCCACTTGAAGATGGCCCATAAACATACCTTAAGAACTTATTTACAGCACCCGTGATGGTTCTCTGTCACGCAGCAGATGTGGCCTGTTTATTGCTTTCCTCACATATACAGACTGCATTTTGTAAATCCCTCTATAATGCACTAATGTATGGGGACTACAGGTTATCCTGCTGAGATTTTATATAAATGTATGGTAATGTAACCACAGTATGGAGGTGTTTTTTAATTTTTTTAAATCAATAAGAAGTAAATTAAACAAAGAGAAAGAATTTCCTTACATTATATGCTCAGACTGTAAAGCAGAACTCTACAGTAATCTGTGAGCCTAAGTGAAAATCAAATTGTGCACAGATAGTAGCAGCAGTTTCCAAAGACTGCTGAGTTTGCATTTCTGTGCCTGATATGTCACACATTGTGGGTGTCCTTGTCCTACATTACTGCAGCAACAGATGCATGCATTAGGAAATAAATCATGAATCTTGGAGAAAAGAATAAAGGCAGAGAAGAGGAGAAGGACATCAGTGACTCACTTAAGCAAACCAGCCAGAGCAACAAGGCCTGTAGCAAGGCACCTAGGATGACGGGGTGTTTAGGGAGGAGTTTTGACAGTAGGATCGGGGAGGTGATACTGCCCCTACACAGATCGCTGGTAAGGCCTCACCTGGAGCACTGTGCCCAATAATGGAGACCTCACTTAAGAAAGGACATTGATAGGTTGAAGTCAGTGCAGCGGAAGGTCACAGAAATGATTCAGGGCCGGCAGGGCAGATCATATGAAGAACATCTAAAGTCATTAAACATGTACTCTCTGGAGCCCAGACAGGAGACGGACGACATGACTGAGACATAGAAATTCCTAATGGGTATTAAATAGGGTAGGGTAAATTGCAAGGACCTAGTTGTTGGAAACAGAGATGCTGTCATGAGGGGGCATGATTGGAGATTAGTGGGAGGTAAATTCAGGAAGGATATGAGGACATTTTATTTCACAGAAAAGGTGGTGGAGCCATGGAACAGATTACCGTTGGAGGTTGTGGGGGTAAGTACCATTAATGGGTTCAAATATGCTTGGACCAGGGCCAGAGGGCTCATAATCCCACTTAGGGGAACCAGAAAGAGGGAGGAAGCAGAAGGGAGTGTGTTTGAAGACCCCACTGTGGCACTAGGTGGGGGGGGTAAGGTAGAACCAACTTTGGGCAGACTTGCTTGGCCATTGGTCCCTTTCTGCTGCTAGAGACTATGTTTTGATGTTTCTATGTAACTTGAAGCCATTTAAGGAGGATTTGCCTTCCTTAGGAATTGGCCAACAATTAATGGAAGGGAAGATCTTTTCAGGAAAAATGGACTGCATCTAACTCAAGAAGAAACAAGCACAGTGTGGAAACATATTTATATATCCATGCAATCACCAAGAAGTCTTCGAGCTGAGCAAGGGGAAGGGAGAGACACAGGAGGTGTCTAGAGAATCCAAAAGGGAAAGGAAAATGGTAAATAATGGAAGATACTTCTAGACAAACTAATGCAGGAAAAGAGACACACAAACTTAACTTTGCAAAGGTTGAGGCTTAGAAGAGGAGGACAACAAACATGACAGCAACTTGAAGTGCATGGATACTTATGCACTCAGTCTACGAGTAACAAATTGGGTGAAGCTGAGACACTGATCACCATAGAGGAACTGGACACAGTAGGAATAATAGAAACATGGTGATATGAGAATAATGTATAGGGGATGGAGATGAACAACTACCAGCTATACAAAAAGGATAGACCAGGCGACAAGGAGGAGGGCTGGCACTATACTGTATGTCAGCAATGAACAATCACCACTAAGAACCCCACACCAAGTGTGGGCTGGTTCCAGTTTAAACTCTGTGTGCAAAAACATTTTTTTTACTTACTGTTTACTGTGGTATATTAGATTCTATCAGACTAATTTTACTGACTTCCAAGCTGACATTTTCTGCAACTACAAATCCCAGAATCCCAAGCAACTGATATCAGAGCAGGGCTGTGGTAGTGGGAGATTCAATAGACTGCAGTGCATGTTAGAATTTTTATCAACTCTGATCTTTTGTTAGCTGGTCCTGCTGTCCTCCCTGGGCTAAGTACAGTGAGAGAGGATTGTACTCAGCCCCGGGAGAACAGTGAGATCAGCAAACATTTGACCAGAACTTAAGAAAGCTCTAATATGCACTGTAGGCTATTGAATCGCCAACTGCCGTAGCCCTGCTCTGATGTCAGCTGCAGGGGATTCTGGGATTTGTAGTTAAAGAAAATGTCAGATTTGGAAGTCAGCAGAATCAGTCAGATGCTGTTTACTTAAAGAAAACACAAAAACAAGTAGCAACTGGGTGGCAGCAATAAAACAAGTCAGGCACAAGTTAATAACACAAATGCAAAGGAGCCCACAGTTACTTCCCCGGCGCTTCGGGTCTAAATCATCTTTTTCTAAGCAAGCACCTGTTACTAGCTGTGTACTCCCTATTCTGTGTTTTTTTAGATACTGTTTGCTGCAGTATAGTAGATTAAAATATGTTTGCACACAAACTGTAAATTGGGACCAACCTCACTTTGGGTGTGGGACTTCAATGCTGACTGACTGTTCCCCTTTAAATACAAGACTTTGAATCAAATGAAATTGAAATAGTCTGACCATAGGTACTTAATGGAATATAACGATAGATACAGTACATGCAATAGGCCACCTGACCAGAAATTTGGAAGTTCACATGGAGGGGTAGCCTCATTTAGATGCAGTGTGTGTTTTCCAAGAGGGCCCTAGGAGTAGGGTGGGGGGATATTACAGCAACAGAGCATTGCACATTAGGATAAGGTTATATGGCACATAGTCAAAGAACAGGATAAACTTAAAATTAGGATCTTAATTCAGGATGTGATCAAGAAAGCAACAACCAAGCAAAAGGCAACACAAATCTTTTACAGAGGAGAAAGTCCTGAAGGGACTCACAAATCTGAAAGTGGACAGTGCTATGCGGGCCAGACAACATACAAACATACGAAGTTGCCAGCAGATACAGGACTTACGGTCTATCTAGTCCACTAGAGTGTACAGCAGTTCACTCCACTGGACTGCAGCTGCCCCCTCTCCTTTTACCCTCTCACCCACCCCTGTCCCCTTACGATTTGCACTCTCCCTTTGAAACTATCCCACCCCACCATACAACCAAGGATATTGAGGGAGCTCAGGGAGGTACTGGCTGCTCCTCTGATAGCCCTATTCAACAACTCATGGGAAACAGGAGTAGTTCCTGAAAGAGGGTAGATGTAGTTCCACTACACAAAAGCTGTAGCAGAGAGGAGGCTGGCAACTATAGGCCGGTCAGCCTGATATCAGTGGTGGGCAAGATAATGGAGTCAATGCTAAAGAAAAGTATTGTGGAACATCTTAAATCCAGTGGGTTACAAGACCCGAGGCAGCATGAATCCATGGGGGCGGTGGCAGTTATGTCAGACAAATCCAATATATTTCTTTGACTGGGTGACCAGGGAAATATATCAAGGTGGTGTGTGGGCTGTGGCCTACTTAGATTTCAGCGAAGCTTTCAACACCGTTCCACACAGGAGACTCATAAGGAAACTGAGCATTCTAGGTGGGTCCTAAGGTGGTAAACTGGGTAAAAAATTTGCTAAGGGATAGGTGACAGAGGGTGGTGTTAAACTGAGTTTACTCTAGGGAAGGGAGGGTGACCTGCAGGATGCCTCAGGGCTCAGAGTATTGGGACCATTCCTCTTTAATGTCTTAATGAGTGATATTGCAGATGAACTGGAAGGGAATGTCTGTTTCTTTGTGGACAACACCAAATCTGCAATAGGGTGGACATTCCAGAGGGGGTAGAAAGAATGTACAGACATTAAAGAGGACTGGTCCCAGTACAGAGTTTTGAGGCACCCTGCTGCTAACCCTCCCTTCCCCAAAGTAAACTCTGTTTACCACTATCCTCTGTCGGCTATCCTTTAACAGATTTCTTACCCAGTTTATAACCTTAGAACCCAACCCTAGGCTGCCCGGTTTCCTTATGAGTCTCACATGTGGTACGTGTCAAATGTCTTACTATATTCTAAGTAGGCCGCATCCACCACCCCACCCTGATCTATTTCCATGGTCATCCGCTCAAAGAAATCTATCAGATTTGTCTGACATGACCTCCCCACCTCATGAATCCATACTGCCTCGGGTCCTGTAACCCACTGGATTCAAGATACTCCACAATCTTTTCTTTTAGCAGCAGTTCCATTAACTTCCTCATCACTGATGTCAGATTAATCCTACAGATGCCAGCCTCCTCCCTGCTACTGCTTTTATGAAGTGGGACTACATCTGCTTTCCTTCAGTTTTCTGGAACTACTCCTGTTTTCAGTGAGTTGTTGAAACAGGCTGTCAGAGGTGCAGCCAGTACCTCCCTGAGCTCCCTCAGTACCATTGGGTGTATTCCATCTGGTCCCATAGCTTTGTCCACTTTCAGATTTTTGAGTCATTTCCGGACTCTTTCCTCTATAAATGGACTTGTGGTTACCATCTTCCCCAGTGCTTCTGCCGCTGTTATGTGATCCATCCCCTTCCCCGTCCTCTGTGAAGACTGCACAAAAGTATGTGTTCAGGATATCTGCTTTTTCCTGAGCCCCCTCTGCACAGTCCCCCCTGCCCTTCTTAACCTCACTGTCCCTCTCCTCATTTTCCTTTTTTCCCTTATGTGCCTCAAAAAGGTCTTGTCCCCTTTAGTTACCCCATGGGTTATTCTTTTCTTAGTTTGCACCTTTCCATTCCTCACCACTTTCCCTGCTTCCCTCTGCTTCTCCTGATACACCTCCCTATCCTGTTCCCTCTGTGTCTCTTTATACCTCCTGAATACTATCCTTTTAGCCTTTACTTTTTCCACCATATCCTTTGAGAACCATCACAGTCTCTTTTCTCTCCGGTTTTTGCTTACTGTCTCTGCACAGAGGTTTGTTGCCTTCACTATGCCTCCCCTTAACCTAGCCCACTGTTCCTTCCCCTCACCCAGGTCATCCCCCTGCTAGGTCATCTCTGAGGCATTCATCCATTTTTTAAAATCTTCCCTCCTGAAGTCTAGGACCTTTGTCCTTGTATGGTCTGCTTCCACTGCTGTCCTTATGCTGAACAACACTATAGTGTATGGTGGAATGTGGTTGTGTTTGGAAATCCATACACTGCATAAAGTCATTCTGTTTCAGTAGTGACGTCCTCACTAACGCAGAATGACTTTTCATTCTGTATTAGTGAGGACGTCATAATGCAACCGCCCCCATCAGTGGTGTTCTTAGGACAGGGGGTGGTTGACTTGTTGAATGTGTGAGCTGGATGGCACTCCGAAGGAACACAAGAGCTAGTTCCTGGCAACCAAGGATGACAAGAAGGGGCTTAATAGTAAGTGGGCTCTTATTTATGAGCACCATACACTATAAAGTAAAGTGTATAAGAGCTCACATACACAACCGCGCTTTTTAGTTACCTCGTGGTTTCCATTATGACAGGGACCTTACGAGCTTTGCTCTTGAGGTCCCCTTCATCATGGAAAACACTCAGTAACAGAATAGCGAGGTTGTGTATGGGCTCCCATACGCTATCCTATACATATGGTACTCTCTGGTACCCAGGTTGTCTTCCACCTTGACGTCTGCAATACTGTCCCTATTTGTGAGCTCCAGGTCTAGTACTGCCCCATCATGAGTGGGCTTCCTGAGAAATGCCCCCAGTAGGAAGTCTAGGATGTCCTTGCTTCTACCTGAAGCTTCTGCTGGCTGACTCCAGTCTATATCTGACAGACTAAAGTCCCTCACCAGCAACATCTCCCCTTTCCCTGCCATTGTGCTAATGGTTTCCATCAGTGCCCTATCCAGTCTCTCCCCTGTGCTGGAGGTCTGTAGATCATGCCAGTGCAAATAGTGGCTCCGGTTCTCATCTCCCGGGTGACCCATGGTACCTCCAACCCCTCCATTCCTCCTGGATTCCCTGTCTCAGCCACCTTGAAACCCCTTACATACAGAAGTGCCCTCCTCCCTTCCTTCTCACCCTGTCTTTCCTGAACTGAGTATAGCCTGATATGGCCATATCCAAGTCATGATTTCCTGTGTACCATGACTCGATAATGGCCACAATATCTAGGTCTTCCTCTGCCATGATGGCCTCTGGGTCCAGCATTTTGTTTCCTAGACTTCTTGCGTTTACACACATGGCCTTCCACACTTTGTTCCCACTCTGCCTGATACCCCCAAGTTTTCCTTTTGTCCTGGATCATGTTCTCCTTTCTTTTTACAACTCTTGTTCTCATTCCCTTTGTTTTCTACCACACTGTTTTTTTGTTTATTTTGTACCCTGTGATATTTTCCTCCCTTTGGGTCCTCTCTTCTCTCTGCTTCAGTGTGTGTGTGTGTGCATGTGTGTGTGTGTGTGTGTGGAGGGGCAGCAGTTTATGCCTCCTTTTTTTCTTCCAACAACCCCTCTTGGCTAGTTTAATTACAGTATGATATATCAGGACAACTAACTGGCAACTAAGACCAGACCATGGGAAAATAGTCTTTCGTATCAGACCAACTGAGGGCGATTGCTAGTTCAGTGCTGCAAACCTTGCACATTGTTTTTTTCTGGTTGAGCTGCTGCATGCTGTTCAGTTGTAGAGGAATTGATACAGCAGAACCTGAGTAAAGTGCTTATTTTTTTTAGAAAAGGTATGCTGTCTATGTCTTGCTCCATGCCTGTCTAGTACCCAGGTCTTTCCAGGTCGTCTTGTGCGGCTCGTTTTCTTGTGGTCCTCTGCTGTTGCTGTCTCTTGTCTCCCCCGCAGGTTGGAGTACTGAGGATGGAGTAGCTCACCTGGGGAGAGGCGGTGAAGAAAGCGCTGAGGACTGTTAGGCGAGCAGAGGAGTACAAGTTCACAATAGCTGATTGATTGTCAGCTGTGTTGGAGTGTTTGCCTTGGAAAAATCTCTTTTTTGGTCCCATTTGTATTCCAACCTGAATGAAGGAAAAAAGAAGGAAGGAAGATTTTGTGAAAATTTAAGCTGTCCCTCTAAGGGAAGTGCAAGTTTAAGTATAAAGATTATATCGCTAAGTACAAAGTTTAGTTTTATTAGTCATTTGTATGTGCTTTGTTTATCGTAGCTTGTTTTTTATTTTATTAGTCAGGCTTTTTGTGGGTCTGTCTATTTTTTTTTTTTTTTATTTTTTATTCTTATCTTTGTTTAAGTTAGTTTGAGCCTTTTTTTCTGTCCCTTGTGATACTTGCGTATAAATGTGCATGCGCTGCGATGTGAGAACAGATTGCTTTGCACAGAGGAGGGAGTAGGAGTGAATGCTGTGTACGGCCTGCTTAGTGCTGAAGTTCTTGTTTGATTGCTTTTCCACGGTTTGCATAGTATTGGTTTTACTGTGTTATTTTGTTGGTGTGCATCGGTCGGAACGTTTCATCTTGGTATCAGCGAGTAACTTTCTCCTACCCTGGACTTCTTGATTGTTTGGATTTTGGATTTTAATGGTGTATAATGGTGTAAGTGTCCTTTTCATTTTTTCCCAACAGTAACTGCTGGCGTCTATGTGGGAGGAAATGAAATAGTAGATAGTCTGAGGGAATTTGTAGTTTTGAAACTTGCGCGATTTTGTGACGTAGATTTTAATTAAGTGTGTTTACTTTTTTTTGAAGCTTTTCACTGCTCTGGGCCCTATGAACAAGTGGTTGGCATATATTGATATTTTCAGTGAACAGCCTTGAATCAGAAGAGCCATTTTGGAAAGCGTGGAAAGCTGCACGTGGATTTTTGTTATTTGCACAGTGGTTCTTTGTTGCCCAGAAGGAACTTAAAACTCCTAGGATTCTGCTGTGAATAAAAGCCCTTTTTAAGTACCCTTAGGAAAAGGAGAAGCAGTTATTCCAGAAATCTTTTAATTATACAGTTTATCCAGACAGAATTTTAAAGGACATTTATCTGGACGCTCAATTGGATTGGATTTACTGAACTGATACAAAAGCCTTATAAGAGATACATAAGAGTCCATGTTTAGTTTTGTATTGGTGGTTAGAAAAAGAGGAATCTATTTACTGTACTTATTTATCCTGTTTGGGGTGGTTTATGCACTTTTTACTGTGAGGGTGTTTTAATTTCTATTCCCTGTTGGTGTTAAGACCTAAATGAAATGGACTTTACTAGAAAACAGAGAATGAATAATATCCAGATCTCTCCTTTGCAAGAACTCTCAGCAAAGAATGTTAAAATAGCAGGGAGACAAACTAAGATTACTGACCATCTAAAAAATAAAGAATGAACAGTTTAACACCTCCACCCCGAGTGGTAATATAACTTCATTTGAAATTCTAAGTAGTGCACAAATTGTGAAACATCAAGCTGAGGTATCTGATGCCTCAGTTGCCCTAGATTACACAGGAGAGCTGGGGGCAGAACTGTGGGAGGCAAATGGCTGTAGTGCTATTACTGGTACCTCGGGAGCTTTGCATGTGTATCATTCTTTTCAGTCTTATGAATGTATACCCCACACAGCCAACCCCCCCCCGCATAATTCACTTGATTCTGATAGTATGGGAAGTTTCCCCAGTTTATGGAGGAAATTTCAAGATCCCCCAGTTGCTAATAATGCCTTGGAGGAACCAGATGAGGTGGGATTAGAAGCAAGTCCAGAATCTGTGAGTTTAGTGCACAGGAATAATGAATTTAAGGAGGTGATAGAAGATTTAAAACATACTATAGATGGTCTTAGAGGTATGAAAAAAAGTCTTAGTACTCTAAATGTCGTTGTAAAGATAGGGATGTTAATTATCCATACTATATGAGGCAATTTTATGGAAATAATGACTGTATACAGGAAATTGAAAATGTTATTCCTACTAGGCTGAGTGATGAGTTAATTGCTCAATTAAGGAACCCACCACATTCCTTTTTGATTTTAATAGAGCAATTGGTACTTAACAAGGATTTATTATAAGAGCGGAAAGTACAAGTGGCCAGTAATGAGAGCAGACTTCGCCAGATTTCGGATAAAGTTGATTACCTGCAAGATAAGTTAGAGAAAGTAGTAAAATCTGAGAATTTAGAAAATGTAGAGAATCTAGAAGTGGTTCTCCATACAGAACAGTGCTGTGACAGTATGGAAATAGATCAATTAAGACCTGATTTTAGCACGATTGATTTCCCAGAGTCTCCTACAAAGGACATTTGTGGAGGAAAAAAATTAAGAAAAAGGAGAAAATCTAGAAATAAAAATAAAGGAAATGTGCAAACAAATGTAAAGCAAGGAGAAAAGGTAGGAACTATACCTAATTATGTGACTCAGACCTTACATGCACCATCTAAATTAGAGAAGGAATTGGCAATATTGGAACAAGGGTTAAGATGTGACATAAAGGCAAATGAATGTACTGACCCAGAACCAGCTAGAAGTAATGATGAAAATTGAGAACAGGTTAGTAAAGATAGTAGCGAGTTAAATATGCAGAAGGATTTAAAAAATAAAAAAAATCAAGTGTCAGCTTGCATTGCATGGGATAAACCCTTAATTAGATTATATGGTCCACCTGATAGGGGAACATTTGAGGATGCTATACTAGATTTTCATGTGTTGGAGTTCCTGAATATGGAACTGGATACAGATCTCACAGAAGATGACACTGTGGAAACTAAGAGAGTACCAATCAAGGGGGCAACTATTATTGATGTTTATTTTGAATCCCCTAGAATGGCTAATTTTATTTGGGTCACTAGAGATTTGTTGAAAGACAAGGAGGTATTTTTGTTTTTCCCCAATAGAGAGAAGTTCAATAAAGGTAAATCAAATGAGTTAATATCAAGGAATGAAAGAAGCAGAATTGTAATGCTTTTTGGGATGAATTATATGACACAAGAAACAGATTATGGCTTGACTGTAGCTATCAGGGATCTCTTAACAAATTTTCTGATGGTCCCAATAGAGAATATTGGTAGTATCCAGGCAAAACACAGGCATGAGGGGGGCCAGATATACATCTATGTATCTAATGAGAGGTTAGCAGATTTAATTTTGCTCCAGGCTAGGAAATTAGATTATTTGGGTCTGCACATGGTAGACCTAGCTGTCTTTGATGAGGGATTCCAAGGATCTGGGTCCTCTGAATGTAGTTTTGTCCTGCCTTTAGTAAGTAGATTTATGCTGTTGGCTGGGTAGAATGAGTTACTACCTCTCCTGATGGCTAACCATGCCCTGGACACAGAGAATCTCAATCACCAAACTAGACTTATTACCTGGAATGTAGCTGGTTGGCAGCCCATATGGGCAGATAAGGAATGTATGCAGTTCCTGATGGAATATGAGATAATTTGTCTCTGGGAGACATGGCACCCTAAGGAGGCTGTCATTAATATAAATGGATATGAAGCCTTTCAAGTCCCTGGCTGTAAATGCAAGAAGCTGGGGAGACTCTCTGGTGGGATTATTACACTGATTAAAATTGGTGTTTTTGGTAAAGCTGAAATTTGGAGATTTTCAGATAATTATATAATTGTCTTACTGAAGTGTGGACTAATGGATATAATAGTGATGAACTGCTATGTATCCCCCAAGTACTCTGGTTATTTTCCAGAGGGCATATGGCAAGAAATATCTGAGCAATTAAAAGAGGTACAACAAATATTTCCACAAGCAGAGGTACTTTTGCTGGGTGATTTAAATGCCCAAATTGGTCTGTATGGTGGTCTTGCAAGTCATTCCTTTTTCATGTGTAACCAGACAGTCAAGATACCCTGTAGACAGTCCAAGGACAAAGTGGTAAACCAAAGTGGAAAATCTGTATTGGTATTAATTGAGGAAAATAATATGTACCCCTTAAATGGAAGATTAGATGAAGATAAAGAGGGGAGTTTTACATATGTTTCCTCAAGGGGTGCTTCTGTAATTGACTTTGCCTTTTGGACTGGTCAAATGTGTTGTTGGACAAAATGTGAGGTGTTAATTAGGGCTGAAAGCGATCACTACCCTCTTTTTTTGGAAGGTCAGTTAGGATGCATGATTAGGTTACCTGAAGAGCCATTTCCTTTTACAGAAATTAGAGCTGGATGAAAGATTGTATGGAGGTAGAACTCAGATAATAATATAGCTCCAATTATCCATAGGTCAGTACTAGCCAAACCTTATAAGGCTATTAGTAAGTATGATATTGACTACATCTCTAATGAGTTAAGTGCTCTTTTGGTGGAAATTAGATCATATTTGGAAGTACCAATAAAAGTAGGTAGGAATCTAGTTATGGATACTTGGTCTGATAGTGACTGTAGAAAAGCCAAAGTAGATCTTAGGACATTTTGTAGATTATATAACAAAGGCAGAAAACAAACTAACTGTAAGTTATTGAATGAGAAAAAAGGGCATATAAGTCACTTATTATTAATAAGAAGAAAAGTTTTTATGAAGCTAAATGGGAGAAAATGCTTGAGGCAATATATAAAAAGGATGATAGAGCAGTTTGGCCCCTGGTGCAAAAGGTTTTAATCAATACAAGGTCAATATTGACACCTTTATCTCTGAGGAAACCTGGGTAGCCTATTACAAGAGAATTTACTTTGACCCTGAGGCAGAAGTTTTTCAAGTAACAGGACAGATCTTTAATACTTTACAACCTATCACACTAGAAGAGACTTATTTGGCCTTATATACATCAAAGAAGCAGAAGGCTGCTGGCCTGGATTGAGTTCCAGCTGAAGACTTTCTTATAGAAACTCCACTATGGTGAAGGTATTTGCCAGTGTTCTATAATAGATGCATAACTTCAAATAGTTACGCTAAATCATGGCAAGGAGCTAATATTATTCCATTACATAAAAAGGATCATTAAATGATCCAAGGATGTACAGACCAATAAGTCCCTTAGATGTGAATTTAAAAATCTTTTCAAAAATAATATTGATGTGGCTCCAACAGGAGGTTGAAAAAACAGGGGGTATTTCCCCATATCAAACTGGTTTTAGACAAGGACTGTCAACTTTGGATAACATTTTCATCTTGAATCATTTGACAGAAAAATATGTGAAACTTTGAGGTCAAAGGATGTATTTGTGTTTTATAGATTATAGTACTGCCTTTGATAGTGTATCAAGAAGTTTATTATGGCAGATGTTACTGGACAGAGGTATAAATCCAAATATAGTTAATATAATTGCTCAGTTATATACTAATACCTGAGCTAAAATTAGATTTGGACCCAGTGGTCAACAATCTAATGTTTTTGATTGTAACCATGGTGTGAGACAGTGGTGTATTCTTTTTTTTTAATTAAAATTTATTGGAGAACTTTTTTCCATAGAAATACATGTATTAACAGACTACTATGAAGTCCATTTCTGCTCACTTACACAATCTAAAAACCAAAAAAAAAGGAAAGAGGAAGAAAAGAAAAGGAGAAGAAAAACAGGAGAGAGAGGAAAGGGGGAGATAAGATTAACAGGTGGGAGAGTGCCTTCAGAATCTTAAGAAAAGAGGAGATGCGAAGGGAGAGAAACTCTCTAACACTGGAAGTGTAGTCAATACCTTATTGCGTGTAACAAATATTGAAGTTATCTTAGTTGTTACTAAAGGCCCCAGACATACAAAATCACCCTAATGGTACATTTATATAATAAGTACTTCATAAAAATGGACATACTCGAGAATTAATAGTAAAGCAAGTCAGAAACACAGAAATGAGGAGACCTCCTGGCCTCGAATCACAGCCAGAACCTTCAGAGAATTCTCTCAGGCATATCTGGCAAGCAATTCTAATACAGGTTTCCCCTCCCAGGGGGCCATGAAATGCAAAAATGGTAGCCATCTCCCCTTAAATTTATCTAAAGATAACCTCAGCTTGGCCATCAGATATTCCATGTCTAGGATCCTGGTGCAGATTTCATACCAAGTAGAGGTAGTAGGCTTATCCAGAGTAAGCCAAGACAAATTAATAGCCTTGAGGGCTGCTGCCACCAAAATTCCAAACAGATAACAGGAAGATCTGGAAGCCAGAAGAGGGGGGGTAATCACAATAACCAGTACTGAGGGGACTCTGGCAGTACTATCTCAAAAATCCTTTCAAAAATATCCTTTACTTCCCTCCAGTACTCCTGTATAACTTTGCATTCCCAGAATATATGGAAATATGTACCAACCAACTGACAGTTTCTCCAGCAAAGGTCGGAATGATGTAACCCGTAATGTTTTGTCACCACAGGAACTCTAAAAAATCTAACAGCTAACTTCCACCAAAATTCTTGCCAAAAGAGGGATGAAGTGGTGTTTTGAATAGCCTTCCAGATGGAGGTCCAGCCAGATTCTGATAGGGCCACGCCTAAGTGTCTATGCCACTTGTCCTAGACCAGAATTGAGGAGTCGCCCTCAGCGCAATTCATCCCCTGTACTAATCTGGAGATCAGTTTTTTTGATTCGGAGAGGTAATCAAGGAAGAAAGGGTAGCTTGCACTGGGTTGTTTAAAAATTCTGTACCTAGGTCAAGCTCCTTTTCATTTAAGTGAACATAGTGTCTTAACTGGAGGTAACGGAAAAAGTCCGTATGTTGGAGGTTGAATTTGGCCTTTAACTGCTGGAATGGTTTTACTAGATTCTGATCAAAAAGCTGGCCCAGATTAATCAGCCCAGCTCTCACCCACTACTGAAAACCCATATCCCACCTGAGTGGGCCAAAATCTAAGCAGCTCGATATCGTTGTGTATTTGTTAAGCTTTAAGATAATGCCTAGTTTTGAGTTCATGTCCCTCCAAACCTGAGAGATCACCCTAGTGAAAGGATTCCTAAAGTCAAGCTGGCGCAGCCTGGGAGTGTCCAGGAAAATAAGGTCTGAGACATTTCCCAGAGAAGAATCAGCCCCCTCAATCTGAACTCACTTCGGTGGGGACTGCTGAGCCATAGTCACCAGCGGTTGCAGCTGAGATGCCCAGAAATATTTCTGAACATCAGGTACCCCAAAGCCCCCTTTCCTTAGGGGCCACCATGGTCTTCCATCTCAACCGGGGCCTCCTACCAGACCACAGAAATTTAGAGGGGGTAGAGTTCAGGTCTCACCAAAAATTCCTCCAGGGTCTGAGAGGAATGGCACCCATTATAAACAACAGGCCAGGGAGAATATTCATGTGGATGGATTCACCCCTGCCTGAGATGGAAAGAGGGAGCTCTCCCCCCATCTGTTACAATCCTCCCTAATCTCCTGAAGTATCCTTAAATGGTTTGTGGAATATATGACCTTGTAATCCCTAGGGACACATACTCCTAAGTATCTGAACCCTGACTTACACCACTTAATTTGCTGCACCTTTGGTAAGGGCTGATTCAGGAAACCACCCAGAGGGAATAGCTCAGATGTGTCCGGATTAACCTTATAACCAGAAAAACTCCAAATTCAGAGAGGAAACTGAAAATCCTGGGAACTGCATTTACAGGATCTGATATATATAACAAAGTATCGTCTGCATATAATGAAATCTTAACCTCCACCCCCCTAACCTGGAGACCCTGGAAAATATCCATTTGCCGAATAAATGCTGCCAGGGGTTCCAAACTAAGGGCAAATAAGAGAGGGGAGAGAGGACAGCCCTGCCTGGTGCCTCGCTCAATCCCAAATTGAGTGGAAATCATCCCGCTCACCCGGACCTTTGCTCTAGGTTTAGAGTATAAGTTGGATACCCAAGTCTGAAATTTTTCTCCAAACCCAAAGCCCCCCAAGACCGAATCAAAATATTGCCAATTTAGGCAATCGAATGCTTTCTCAGCATCTAAAGATAGTATTGCTGAAAGTGGGGAATCTATAGGGAGCTGAGCCATGGAAATAACATTTAACAGCAATCTGATGTTGTCTTGGATGTGCCTCCCGGGTATAAACCTTGTTTGATCTGGGTGAACTAAGACGGGGACCACTTTCTGTAAACGTTCGCTGATGATCTTAGCGAAGATTTTTGCATCTTGATTGAGCAGCGAAATGGGTCGGTACCCAGCACATGATGTATGATCTTTCCCCAGTTTGGGCAATACCAAGATAAGGGCCTCACCCCAGGTATCTGGCAAAGCCCCCGGCCCCTGTGCCATATTGCAGACTCTAGTGAGCAGAGGGGTTAACAGATCCCGGAACCCTTTGTAAAATTCTGAAGTGAACCCATCAGGGTCAGGGGCCTTGCCAGAGCCGAGAATCTTGATAGCCGCCCCCACTTCTCCCTCAGTGAATGGAGCCTCCAAGGAGTCCCTCTGAATACCTGATAGGGCAGGGAGCTCTAGACCTTGTAAAAAATTTGAAATTTTTTCGCCATGCTCAAGTGTTTCTTCCTTCGTATAAAGTTGTCTATAGAATTCCGCAAATTCCTGTGCAATATCACCAGGAAGAATCTTATAAGGGAGACTAGGTGGGTCGGAGCTGACCTTAGCCACCTACCTATCAGCTGCCTGCTTGCGGAGCCTTAGGGCAAGCAATTTGCTTGCCCTTTCTCCCCTCTCATAGTAACGCTGCCCAGTGTATCTAAGGAAATTCACTACTCTTCTGTGTAATAATGAGTTATAGGAGTCCCTAGCCTCCCTTAACTTTTTAAGTGTAAGGATAGACCCCGTACATTTGTGTGTAGCTTCCAGGTCAGCAATAGAAGTGAGAGCTTCCTGCATATGAGCCCGATGCAACTTATGCTTATGGGAAGAAAATGCTATTGTGTGCCCTCTCACTACCGCCTTTAAGGCATCCCACAAATACTTGGGCTTGGAAAGAGCCTCTGTATTTTCTTTTAGATAACACTGAATAACCTTTTTAGTAGATTCTATATAGTGTTTATCATTGAGTAGTCCTGGGTCAAATCTCCAAACGCCGCCCCCCTCCACTGTGTCCCAACGAAGTTGTGCCTTGACCATAGCATGGTCAGAGATTGTAATTGGGAGGATAGAAATGTCCCTGAATGAATGCAAAGCATTTCTCTGAGTGTAAAATCTGTCCAATCTGGAATACATATTGGAAGCCAGAGAGAAAAAGGTGACATTTTTCACAGAGGGATTAAACTGCCTCCATGGGTCAATTAGTCCCGCTTCTACAAGCAAATTACCAAGTAACCAGGAGCAGGACCTTGAACCTGGGATTTTGGTAGAGCTTCTGTTCAAACTGGCATCCTCAACACAGTTCCAATCCCCCATTAAAATAACTTGTCCAGGAGGTAAGCTTGCAACCGAGTTAAAAAGCGAAAAAACTCTCCAGAGGGTGGGGTGGGGGGCATAAATTCCAATCAAATGTATTGTCCAACCCTTATAAATGCCAGAAATCATCAGTTGGTGTCCCAAACCTGATTTAATTACAGATTGAATCTGAAATGGAAGACCCCTACGAAATAGGATAGCTACTCCCCCCTTTTGGATTGTGGGTGCTCATCAGAGCATACCGTATTCACCCAATCCCTATGCAATTTCATATGCTCTCCCAGGGTCAACCTGGTCTCCTGAAGACAGGCAATGTCACACTTTTCCCTTTTAAATTCAGCTAATATCTTTGCACGTTTAACAACATTGCTAATTCCTTTAACATTAAGTGAACAAATTGTCAAGTCAGCCATGTTTTCTGTCCAAGAAAACTCTGAAAATACTTATACGCTCTGTATCCAATTGTAAAATCATATCGCCTAATCGTGCAGAAGGGCACTCTCCCCAAAGCAAGTAAAGACAGAGAAGAGGGAAAGAGTAGAAAGGAAACAAAGCAACAAGTAATACAACCATTGTGGTACACAATAAATCAGAAAAAGTTGCAAGCCCTGCACCAAAAGCGCTGGACCTGCCTCCACAATGGGAGTGCAATGACAAGGAGTCATTGTTCATACCTGGTTTAATGCCCAAAGCATCCATTCATGCTAATGCTGCTCAGCTCGGCAGGCGCTTTGATGCGAAATAGATACATAGATACATAGATACATAGACAGTGTCGGCAGATAAGGGCCTATGGCCCACCTAGTCTGCCCATTTGAGCTTGTAAGTTCAGTTTGTTTTCCTAGAAGTCTATTTCCACTTACCCCTGACCTCTAGAATTCCTTTATGTCTATCCCATGCATTCTTAAATCCCGTGATTGTTTCAGCCCCCACCGCTTCATCTGGCAGGGTGTTCCACTTATCCACCACCCGTTCTGTGAAGAAATTCTTTCTCATGTTTCCTCTGAATCATCCTCCTCCAACTTCATCCCATGCCTCTAGTCCTGAAACATCTTTTTCGCTTAAAAATAGTGTTTTCCTGCACCCTGTTCCTCCCTGTAAGATACTTGTATGTCTCTATCATATCCCCTCTCTCCTCCTCTCCTCCAGGAGTACATGTTCAGTTCCTTCAACCTGTCTTCATAGGACTTGTGATGCAACCCATGCACCATCTTTGTTGCCCTCCTCTGAACCTTCTCTACCCGTCTATGTCCTTACGTAGGTATGGTCTCCAGAACTGTACACTGTACTCCAGGTGGGGCCTCACTAGTGTCTTGTATAGCGGAATTATGACCTCCCTTTTCCTGCTGGTGATGCCCTGCCTATACATCCCAGCATCCTATTTGCTTTACCTGATGCCTTGTCACACTGTTTCCCTACCTTGAGGTCATCAGAGATGACAACCCCAAGATCCCTTTCCTGCTTGGTGCATGCTATATCCTCACCCCCAACTGATATATTATGCCAGGGTTTTTGTGCCCCATATGCATTATCTTGCACTTCTTTGCATTGAATTTCAACTGCCAAACCCTTGACCATTCTTCAAGTTTCTGCAGGTCCCTTCTCATTCTGTCTACACCCTCTGGTGTGTCTACTCTGTTACAGAGCTTTGTGTCATCAGCGAACAGTGAAATTCTGCCTTCTATATCCTGTGCAATGTCACTGATGAAGATGTTGAATAGGACCGGTCCCAGCACTGATCCCTGTGGTACCCCACTGGTCACTCTTCCCTCTGTGGAGTGACAGCCATTTACCACCACCCTCTGTGTCCTGCCACCCAGCCAGTTACCTACCCACCACACTACTGTCCTGCCCACACCCATATTCCCCAGTTTGTGTAATAGTCTTCTATGTGGCTCAGTGTCAAAGGCCTTGCTGAAGTCCAGATAGGCCATGTCCACTGCCCTCCCCTGATCCACCTCCCTAGTCACCCAGTCAAAAAATTAAATGAGGTTGGTCTGACATGACCTCCCCCTGGTGAAACCATGCTGCCTTGGGTCCTGTAGTCCATTGACAACCAGATGTTCCACCAATCTCTCCTTCAGTAGTGCTTCCATAGGGGGAGAAATAAATTACACCCCCGAGAGAACAACACTCCACTAGGAGTGAAAAGTTTGGGGTGCTCCCCAGAAACCTGGAGAGTCACCAGCCTGTGCCCTCTGATTGTTTTCTTAAGGAAAAGCTTCTGGGAAGGGCTGGGAAAAAGAACCCTTTGGGTCTCCAACGTTGACCCATTAGCAAATGCACTTCCTTGATGGAGAATCCAGTGCAGCTCAGACTGCAATTAAAAAAAAAAAGGGGGGGTAACAACAAGATTAGTAGTTGAATAGCCTTCATTCTAAAGCAGCAAAAAAAGGGGAAAACGGGTCAGCCATCACATAAATGAGGAGGGGGGCGCACCAATTTGAGATCCTATTCGAGTAGAAAGAGTGGAATCTTGAGTGGAATATATCACTCTTGGTCAGAAAAAAAAAACAAAACCCTGTGGGGCCTCACCCTAGATAAAACAAAATGAAAATAAAAAATTGTATACGCATTCCCCCTTAGTGACACTAATCAACTAGCGAGGGCCTAGCATGGCCTATACCTAGGTATGCCTCTTAAGTTCCATCCCAATTAGTGATCTAGGGCGATTAGCTAAATCGCAAGGGAATGACCCTTTCCCCACTCTTTACGTGGAGGGGGAATGACAAAGAAAAATCCTGAGGCAAAATCTATCGCTTCCCCCCTTCTCCTGCCCCTTCCCCCCTTCCCCAAAGCCAATAGTGAATAAAATCCAACTGTAACTATTCATCTCGGGTTGATGGGTAAACAAAAAAGCCCAAAATCCACTAAACTCGATATACTTGACTTACTTCAAGTTAAATGAGCTGCCCTTAATGTGAGTGTCCGAGTTATGGCCGTTAAGATGTGGCTGTTGAAATATCCCCCTCCTCTGCCAAGACTCCACATTCAGACTGCATTCCTCGCAAAGAGGGGAAGGGAGGAGGAACAGAAAAGGCCTCATGAGGTCAGGGGGACCAAAACCAGAACTGGACTCCAGGAAGGTGCCACCTTGAGAAAAGGTCCCATCCGTCATGAAACCCAAAATAAAGGGACCGCCCCCTACCCCTCCATGGTGCTAGCACAAACCTGCCTCCATCAGAAGGAGGAGAGGGACACCCCCAACTCCACACCACCCAGGACCAGAATGACCGCTGGGAGAAAAAACAACTAGCAACCAGGTAAACCCCTTAGCCGCCTTTTTTGTAAACTCTAAAGGTGCTATGTTTGAGAGGCAATTAAAACAATTCAGGGTTTTAATACTCAAAATAAAATAAATGCAGGTTTATCAATCTGTCCCCTGGTAAAACAGAGAAAAACAATAAGCGATCAGTTACTGCAGTTCAAGTAATCTTCTCAGGATGTTTCCCCTTGGCAATCCATTTGGATAAATCAGCATGTAAGGGCAAAACTGAGTCCGCTCTGAAGTGGGGCCGATTAGTGTTCTTTGAGCCTGGAGCCACTGTCCAAAGAAGCTGCTCGAGCTCTTTCTCTGTGATCTCTTCCTTTATATCTGGGACCTGAATGTGCTTCGAAGCCAGGAAATCTTGAGACATTAGTAAGGAATAGTAGATTTTAGGACCATCAGGCAATTCTATCCACAGTCTAGCAGGGTAACGCAGCTGGACCTTCATGCCCTTCTCTCTTAGCTGTTTCACCACACTGAGCACCTTTCTCCAATGCTGGGCCAAGGCAGGGGGGAAATCTTGATCCCCAAACACCTTCGTGCCATCGAAATTCAGATCCCTCTTAGCCCATGCCAAACGCAGGATCCTGTCCTTAGTCGGGTATCTCAGAAATTTAATTATAATGGCTCTGGGAGGGGTGCCCTGCTTGGGCTTTGGGGTGAGGGCCCTGTGTGCCCTTTCAATCTCCAGTGGGGTATCTTCCTCTATCTGCAGCTCCATTTTTAACCAACAGTCCATAAAGACCACCATATCAGCCTGCTCGGCCCCCTCTGGTATTCCGACCACCCTTACATTGTTGCACCTACAGCGCGCCTCAGCATCTTCGGCTTTTGCTGTCAGTGCCTTCTCTCTACCATATAGGAATGCCAGCAATCTTCCATAGGCCATATGCTCAGCCTGCAGCCCCTCTAGATGCTGTTCCACTGCGGTAGTTCTAGACTCCAGTTTTTTAAAGTAACTCTGAATGTCTGAGACCTTAGCATCTATTTTGTGTAGAAGCTTAATTATTTTCCTTGATTCGGCCCTGGTGCTGGTAGAACCAGAATCGGAGCATGAATCCTCAGCCCCCAATGCTGAAAGCACTGAAGCACATGAGGAGGCTGGACTGAGGCCTGCCATCTGTCTGCCTTGCGAATTTACTGATGCAATTTTGGCAATCAAAGAGCCTCTCTTCTTCGTGCGGTCCATTGCGGGTCACTTCTTGCACTGATGACACAGTGTAAAAACGAAGGATGCCACCAAAAAGCATTGGATTCTCTTTATTATTTTCCACTGGAGAGCCAGAGCGAAGAGTTAAGAGGTCATTCCCACCTACTATGTCACCAGAAGTCCAGGGGTGTATTCTTGCACCCTTGTAATTTACTTTATATTTGGCTAGTATGTTGAAGCAGAGTGTAGTAATAGATGATGATTCACCAAAAATTAGGAATTTTCCTTGCCCCATTTAGCCTATGCCAATGATATTCTTGTTTTGTCTTTAACTAAGCTTGGTTTACAAAAAAAAAATTATTTTTTTATGTAAGGAATCAGAAAAATTAAAACTAAAAATTAACATGAGTAAAATTAAAGCTATGATTCTGGGAGGAAAAAAACATATTAGTGGTACTTGGTTTATTGGACCAGATAAGGTGGAAGTAGTGTCCAGTTATGTGTACCTAGGAATAGTGATTCAGCAAAACTGTAAGTTGTCCTCCCATATAGAAATGGTAAAAGGGAAAATAAGGAAAACCCTGGCTGGGTTATATAGGTTTAATTGCAAATATGGGGGTTTGTCTATAAGGCCTTTGGTAAGAGTGATAAAAATGAAGGTGGAAGCTCAGTTGTTATATGGTTGTGAAACTTGGGAATCTAATATAACAGACAAATTGATGATTCCTTTATTTAAATCATTAAGATACACTCAGGCTTGGACATTCCTGCTCATCCTCTTATATCCGTTCAGGATTGGGAATAACTAATATTAATGCTGTTATTGAATCAATGAAGGTTAATTATAGGACCAGGATTACTAATTTTAATAAAAATATAGTTGATAAGAAATGTCTGTTAGAAAAAGTATACTGGCATGAAATGGGGTACCATACTGGTTTTTGGCTGAACACTGTTTATCTTATCATGGGGAAGTATAAATTAGTACATTAAAAAACTCTGTAGAACAAGGTGTTCAAATAAGCTTCAAATATAAAAAGTATATAAATAAAAAATCAGTAATTTCTGGAATGCAAGGGATTTAAAAGAAATTAAGGAGTCTCTGTACTCGAAATGGTTTGCTGAATATAATTACAAACATGGATACAAAAAGTATCTGGATATTTTAGTCAACCCTCAAGTGCACACCAATTTTATAAATTACAAATTTGAGCAGTTTCCCAGTAAAGTCTTGGATTATAGATGCAAAAAAACAGGCATATTTTCAGATGAATGTGATTGTGGTAGTGGGGGCCAGGAGGATCTCTATCATGTCTTATGGATTTGTAGATGGTGTGAAAAACAACGTGTGCTCTGCCTGGGCCCTTATTTAAATAATTTGTATAGTATTGATGAAGTAGAACTTACTGACATTCTGCTTCATACTGTACTGAAGATTGCTGGGCAGTAGATAGGTTAGCAAATTATTTCTCTATTATTAGGAAAATTAGGAGCCTAATCAAAATTATATAGAAAGGGTAATTACATTGATTATGATATGCACTTTATATGAAATTTGAACTGCTGTCATGCTGGTTAGATTGTATTTGCCATAGTTTTGCACATGGAAAAATGAACTTTGTACTAAGTGAAATGGGAAACATGATATCGTATCCTTTTTATAAATACAGTATATATGTATTTATAAATATATATGTATTAATGTATGTACTTTATTTGTCATTGATTGTGAAGGTTTGTAACCATACAATAAAATTTTGATGATGATGGTATCAGATCAACTGACTGGCAAATTAACTTCTTACAGTCAGTTTCTTCCTCAAACTGCAAATTGTGCAGGGGAAAACAACCAGCTAATATCACACCAACAGTTCTATGACATCGAAATTGTTCCAAGTGACAGGATTTGCAATTTTATTTTTAATTATATTTTATTGAATTTTCAAATAATATATGTTAACAATGGTAGCAAAGTACTGCCAGCTATACATCTATGCATAACAGGTCCATTTCAGAGGAGAGGAGTCAAAGAAAAAGAATCCAATAAAAGTAATACTGAGCAAAACTTGCTTAACTTAAAATTATACAGACCTGTCTATTTTTTGATTAGCTAAAGATTATGTTCCTCAAACAGATACTTGCCTATGTAATTCTTAACAATTATTTCAAAAACTAAATGCAGTATTGGGTATCCATTATCTCAAGAGAAGCATGACGAATAATATAAGCAAATTCATCAATATATTATATACAAATATTCAAGAAAATATGCATTTTAAATTAATAAGCAGCACAATGAAAGAGATGTGTTGTGGGTAAATCATTCAAAAATAATCATAATGCATATATATGTGTGTGTGTGTGTGTGTGTGTGTGTGTGTGTGTATCATCACCCATCTAGATTTACTGAGCCCAACATTATGCCAAGCTACACTTTATTACAACAAATATTAACAGTATTGGGCTAATAACCTGTTGGGGATGCCGGGGGGGGGGTGAGGGGGGTAAAACTAGGATTGTATCATTTTAAAGAAATACTGTACTAGCAATATTAACAATATCCATCAAGGAGATCAGTGTATCTATAAGAAATTTGATGTAGGTTCAAAGGAAAACTTATATTTTAAATATGATTTCACCAAATGTTATTGCAACTATTATTTTAGCTAGTTTTCTAAATCCAGAGCCAGGGATGACATCTCTTTTTCTGGTGGGGTAGGTGAATCCATGTCTTCCTCTTTAGTATCATCTCTCTCATATTGCAAACATAAGGAGGATGTAATCTGCTCGATGTAAAAAAAAAAAAATGCGTACATATCTTTTGTATAGCACTTTGACTTTGGCTGATACAAGTCATTGAACCCGAGCACCCATCTCAAGAATTTCTTGCCCATAGGACAAGAAATAGCGGTGTCATTGTTGAGTTGCAAAGGCAAAGTCAGGATAGATGTAAAACTGATGCCTCTGATAACTAAAGGCCATCTTTTGAATCTTGAGAGTCTCACAATCTGATCCCTGTCTGATTCAAAGGAGGAAGTAATCAGGATAGTTGTCTTATTGTCAGTATTAATTGTTTTGTTTGTAATTCTTTGTTAACTGGGCAAGGCTCAGTAGGCACAAGTGCCTGTTTTTGGGGGTGACCCTGGAGCTTTGGGGTGGTTAAAGTGAACAGGAAATTTGTACTAATCCATAGCAGTTAAAGAGCAACTCCACAGTTTAGCAAGTGCTTTCATAGACAAGATGGGTCAGCTATTACAAGTTACTAGAGAATACATTTTTTTCATTTTCAGTGTTCCTTCCAAGATTTACAGCATGTCTAGGAGGTCCATCTAAAAATTCAGTATAGAAAACATTTTCCTTGCCCCTGCTTATTTATTTGAATTTTGGTAACTGGGTAAGCCCACTGAGACCATGCAGTCCCTTTTTCAGGGGTGACCCGGGGGGGGGTACATAGGACAATAGTTTACAACATGTCAAGAAACACAGTACTATACAAAATAAAACTAATGTCATAAAGCTGTACAATAGACAGGACTATATACATATAAAGAGTCAGTACAATATTTGATCTATGGCAGTGTCCCAGATGCAGTACAAAGTTTTGTTTTGACAGGATCAAAATAGGGTGCAATCTTGAGGATGGCTATACAGGTGTTTAAGTATTCACATTGTAGAACATGGATATACAATACAGGTGTTCACATGGTTACAATGCAGTATTAGCAGAAGGTTGGAGAAAAAAAGCTTTGGAGTTTTAGGAAAACAAGGACAAGAGCAGGGACCTGTAAGTCAGGTGAGGCAGGTACAGGTTCCTGAAGCAGATAAGTAGTTATGCAGAGCAAGTTTGAACTGAGGGAGGATAGTGCAGGAAAGGATAGATGGGGGGAGGGAGTTCTAAGCAGAGGGGGTGGCATAAGCAAAGGATCTTCTGCCTGAGGATAGACGTGTCTTTGGTATGGCTAGTAGTGGAAGAGAGATAGAGCGGAGAGAGACCGCCTAGTCTGTTTTCTTACAATAATGTCAGATAGGCTTGGTGGAGTGTAGAGATGTGTGAGCTTATAGTTGAGGCACAGTGAGGAGTACTGGATTTTGTGTTCAAGTTGTAGCCAGCCCAAAGATGAGAGTACAATGCAATGGTGTTAGCAGGGTGCTGCTGTGGTAGCAAAGCACTCTATCTTGTAATATAACTGTTTCAATTGGTTCATGAGAGATGCCTTGAGTGATAAGAATAGTGGTGCCCCATAGAAAAGTAAAGGCAGGAGTGAGGCTGTAGCAATTTTTAGGCAGGATGCATTAGATAGCAGGGGATGAAGACAGTATAGCAAAACAAAGTTTTAGTGTAAGAGTTTGGGAGTTTTGTTGACGTGGGCCTTGAAGGAGAAGTTAGGGTCAAGTAGGATGCCCAGGTATTTAAATGATTTTACTGATTCAAGGGGTTCCCCATTAGTGGAGTGGATGGAGAGTTGAGGGTTAAGAGCAGTTTTATAGGAGAATGTGACAGGGTTGAATAGGATCCTGTCCCAGTTGTTATGGAGAGTTTGAATGCAGGGATCTGTTCTGTTCTTTCCTTTCTGTCTCTTGTCTGTCTGGTTGTGCAACCAAATTTTCCTGTGAGACCTAGAATTTGATCACCCTGATAGTCTTGCAGTTCTTTGCCTCTCACTGTCTCTCAGTCTTCCCTTGCTGTTTCTGTTTTTCCCTCCTTTGCATATCTGCTGATATAAAAATATACACAAATCATTATGTGGAAATGTAACTGATACTGGGATCCCTTTGTTTAGAAATTATATAGTGTTACTGTTGAAATGTATATAATTATAGTTTGAGATGATGGCAAAACGCTATTGGAAACTCAAGGGGTTAACCTGAGAGCAGTTTTAAGCCCTTTTTCAGAAGCTGTGGAGAAGGGGCCTCAGTTCTGGGACATTGTGTTCTTACTGCACCTGCCTGAAAGTTACAAGAACATTTTAGAAAAAAACAGGAGGCTTGTTAAGGAGGAGGGTTGCAAAGACTTATAAGAGAGAGAGAGAGAGAGTTGCAATGTTTTGAGACACACATAGATTGAAGGAAAACTCAGATGGATCTTCTCTGTTTATTCTTCCTTTTTAAATAGTTATACTGAACAAGTTAATTTTTTTATGTTATTGCTAGTACTAATAAACACTTTTTGTGAATTCTACAACTGCTCCTGGTTTTTCCTATGCTTCCTGACTTGTGCCTTGATGACAGATGGTGTTAGCAGTGGAATTATGCTGTGCATACTCTAAACCAGGAGTTTTGTGCATGGGTACTGGAACTAGTACCAGGGATGCATAAAAACAGATATGGATTCTGCAGCAAGTCCAGGAGTGGTTACCAGGAGAATGGCAGCCAAACTAGCAGAGACTGAATTCCAAGCTGAGATTGTACAACCAGCACAGGTTATGGAAATAGAGCAGGCAGTGACAGAACCTGAAAGCCTGACTGCCTTTTTCAAATGGTGGGCTATATAACAAAAACAGATGGAGAAACAGAGAAGAAAGGAGATGCAGCAAAGAGACCAAGAAATTCAATGTTTAGAAGCACAGAGGAGAGAAGAGATGCAGTGACAGGAGCAGCAGAGGAGAGAAGAGAAGCAGCAGATGAGAGAAGAGATGCAGTGACAGGAGCAGCGATGGATGCCTTGCAAACTATCAAAGGCAGAGGATCTGGCACAGATCCAGATGAGCAACAAAACACAAGCAACTTAAAAGCCATTAAACTTACAAAGCTGCGTCCCTTGGATGATATTGAGACATACCTGACAACTTTTGAAAGAGTTGTCACAGCCTAAGCAGCAAATGGACAATCAGACTGGTACCCTACCTGAAAGGGAAAGCCCAGCTTGCCTACAGCAATATGGACACTGCACAGTCAGAAAACTATGACCTGGTGAAAAGTGAAATCCTGAAAAGGTATGACATCTCAGGAGAGACCTACAGGTAGAGATTTCCATCTCTGAAGTACAACTCAGTCGACAATCCTCGAGAAGCCTTCACCTGACTCAGAGAACTCCTGATAAAATGGATCCAACCAGAAGGCAAAACAGTTCCACGGATCATTGACACATTTGCCATGGAGCAATTCATCAACATCCTGCCTACAGATGTGCAGCTTTGGGTAAAGGAACACTGACCAGAAACTGGGGAAAAGGCTGTTTCTTTGGCCGAAGACTAACAAATGGCCAGACAGACACCACAGCAGCAAGGTAACAGCCAAGCACCAGTAAGACACTCTTTTCCCATTTAAACTCCAAGTCTGATAAGAACTCTGGTGGGGGTAACAAATCTGTGCCCAAAGACGTTATTTGCTATAACTGTAATAAGCCAGGTCATATTGCATGAAATTGCTGTAAGAAGTGTGACACTAGAGCAGATTTTTCCTTGGAAATTGGGGCAAGTACTTAACAGAAGTGAAGGTGGGTGATAAGACTGTAAAGGGACTCATTCATTCGGGAAGAAGACAGACCCTAGTGCATATTGAAGTGCTGGAAAAAAAATGTATTTATTTATTTAGCTTTTGTTGCCCAGGTAGGTACACTAGACAAGCAGTATGCCTATTTTTAGGTATGACCCGGGAAAGCACAGTGAAAAATACAGGTTCAAACAAGGTACATAACAACAAAAGGGCAATTTACATAGTTACAGGAGAGCAAGATGAACAGATAGTCTACAGTGAGCAGTATTAGGTAAACAATACATACACAGTAATAGGTAAAAATGTACATATACATACGAATAAATATACTAAGACATTCAATGGCAATTACATTGTATGAGTGACCCTCATACCAGGGCCACATTATTCATAAGCAGATAGCAAGCAATCACGTGCTTCCCAGAGTAGGCACTGGATGGTGGATTGGATAAGACCAATTTGGAGACCTGATTAAGGTGGCTTAGGACACCCACACACAGAGGACAGTTTCAAATGCCCCCACAGGGAGTTCCAGAGACTCATGTGGGAGGGAGAGGTACGAACGTAATCAGGAAGGGAGTTCCATAGCCTCAGAGCGCACATGGCAAAGTCCCTGTCCCCATTAGGGTCCGAGTATAAGGAACTTTGAGCACCCCAGGACCTTGAGACCTGAGGGAGTAGGAGGAGAAGGATTCAGCAGACTCAAGGAGCTGCACCAGATCTGGAGGGGTTCCGGTTCTGAGCACCTTTCCCATGAAGCAGCCCAACCCATATTTCAAGTGGTTGGCTGGGGAAAGCCAGCCCAGTTTGTTGTATAATTTACAATGATGGGTGAGACATGGGGCTGCCAGGGCAAAGCGACAGATGTTGTTGTAGGTCGTGTTCCATCAAGCAAGGTGGACCTTGGAGGTACTAGCGAACAGGAGAAGGCCATAGTTAAGTGACGGGAGCAGCACACCTCTGGCCAGCGCCAAGCGAGCTGCAGACGTCAAATTTTTCTTTGCCCTGTAGGCAAGACCCAGTTTGCAGTTTATGGCTCTGCAAACATTTAGGATGTGACACCCCATGTCAAGTTGGGGATCGAGTGTCACTCCAAGGTATTTTATTGATACTGTGGTTAAGAGGGAAGAGCAGTCAGCACCGCTGACACATAGAGGGACAGGGGAGGCCTTGATCTTGGCGACTGACCCAAAAATCATGGCTTGAGTTTTCTTTAGGTTGAGGACCAGCTTGTGAGTCATTACCCAGGACTGAATATTCTTAAAGGCCTCACTCAACTGAAGGTCGAGAACCCCAATGTCCCGGGAGTATGCAAGAATGACAAGATCATTGGCATAAAGGGTGGCACTACAGTTGGAAGCAGCAGTAGGGAGGTTGTTAACAAATGCAGAAAAGAGAAGAGGCCACAAGATGGATCCCTGTGGGACGCCAGAGGTTACTGGAGTGGGGTCAGAAAGGACCTTGTTGAATTTAGTCTGCTGTAGTCTGCCTTGGAGGTAGTCTCTAAGCCAATTCAAGGCAGGAGAGGACAGGCCAAGGGACTGCATCTGTGAGCAAAGTAACGCATGGTCCACAAGGTCAAAGGCCTTGGATAAGTCTATAAATATGGCCCCAGAGAGTTCGCCCTGGTTCTTGGTGCCCTGATGCTAGTAGAGACTGAGACCAGGGCCGTGGATGTGCCATACCCTTTTCGATAACCATGCTGCGCAGGGGACAGCAACTTATGAGCCTGAACATACTCTGTGAGCTGTTCAGCTACAGCTTTCTCTAAGAGTTTACTAATGGCTGATAGGATGGCAGTTGGATGATAGTTGTCCAGGACTTTGAGGTTCCCTTGCTTTGGAATGGGGACAATCCTCGCTACTTTCCAGATGTCAGGGATAACACCAGTGGCAAGGGACAGGTTAAAGATATGCGCCAGTGGGATGGCAATGTAGGGGGCACCCAGGTTCAGAAGTTTGGGCTCCATGTTATCATGACCAGCGCTGGAGTGTGGAGAGAGACCAGAGAGGAGTCTCTGTGTCTCCATGACAGACACAGCTCAGAGATAAAATAATGGGCGAGAGGAGTGATCTTCTTGAGGGACAGAGGCCGAAGGGTCACAGGTGTTCTCTACAGCAGAGAAGAGGGAGGTAAGCGCAGACAAGGCAGAAAAGTGGGAATTTAAAGCATTAGCAATCATAAGTGGATTATTACAACTCGATCCACTGATGATCATTTCAGATACCCCAGAGTTGGAGGAGCCGCTGACTAAGTTTTTTATGTTCCTCCAGAATATACGTGGGTCCTTGGCAGAGCTAAGCAGGGCAGATTTACAGAAGTCGCTTTTTGAAACTCTGATGGCTTTTTTGCACCCATTTTTGAGTTTCCTATACTGTTGGAAGATGGACTGATCCAAAGTGCTTTGGAAGTGAGCCCAACACTTGTCCCTTGCATGCATGAGGGCTAAGAGGCTCCCATGCAGCCATTTTGTGGCAGACCCCCTTACTCTCTGCCTAATAAGGGGGGCATGCTTATCCTGCAGGATGCCAAAAACAGTGAGAAAATGGGATACAGCTGTAGAGGGGTCATGGGTACTAAGCACTTCTGACCAGTCAGTAATTCTCAGAGCCTCATGAAATGACTCCAGATCAAACCTAGAGAAATCCCTAACCTGAATGATCTTGTGGGGAATTTTTGGTGAAGGGACTTTTCACACACAAAACACCGGGGTGTGATCTGAGATGGAGTCAGGTAGGATTACTGTGGAGCTGATTCTGTCTGGACGGTTTGATAGTACCCAGTCCAGTAGGGAGCTAGTTCCACTATTGGCAGACCATCTATAGGCTCCTGGATAAGCTGAGACAGGGCAAGATTTGTTAACAGAGGTTCAAATTGCTTGGAGTTACCTCCTGTCCAGTTTAGGTTCACATCTCCCAGGATCAAAAGTTCATTATTCCCAACATAAGGACCAATGGTATCCAGGAGGTGGGTGAGCCCAGGCAGACCACCCTTGGGGGGATTGTATGTGCTTACAACATGTAGCTTCTTAGTATGTCCAAGTAACAACACAGTGTGCAGCAGCTCACAGGAAGACAGGGAGGACTGCTGATGGATTACCTCAGATACTTTCAGATGACTCTTATAGTAAATTAGGATACCACCCCCTCGCTTTTTTCCTGGCCGATCATGTCTGATAAACTCATAGCCAGGAAGTGCACAGGTCAAGGCTGATATTGAGAGTTTCAGCCATGACTCTGTAATGCCTAGTATGTCAGGCTTACAGAGGATGACCCAGGCAGAAAGTTCATCAAGATTTGGTAGTAGACTGCAAATGTTATGGTGAGCAATTTTTAACCCCTTTCCCAATTTCCAGCTTTCCAGGATTGAAGAGGCCTGATAGGCAGGACCAGGGTTTAGCTCGATGTCACCAGCAAGGGCCAGTATGACTAGGAGGAGCCAGGGGAGAAGCCTGATTGGGGGAAGGGTACCTCTGACCAAGGGCCTATGGGCCAGACGTCTTCTCTCCATGGTGGTACCCAGAAGGCATCTGAGGTCAAGACAGCTGGTAGGGCAGGGAGGCAGTCTGTCATGAACTAGAAGGTTAGAGAAGGTGAAATCAAACACCTCATGAGGAGCAGTCATTTCCCAGTGGTCCCTATACAACTGAGAAGAGTCTATGGCTGTTAAGGAGAGAAAAAGGCCAGTGAGGAGACCAATGGAGACAGCAGCTCGAGGCAAGGAGGCCAGACCACCTTCCCTAGTAGGCCTGGGGGGCACCATTACAGATTTTAACTCAACAGTGCCCAGTAACACCCAACTCGAAGAGACAGTATGAATCCTGAGTGCTCCAGCTAATTATGCAGATAGCCCAGCGAACTCCCAATACAACATCCTAGGGAGAAACAGACAGATTAGGGAATATGCTGGCATGGAACCTGGAGAACAGTAACCTTTGCCATTAATAGCCTGGCAAACAGCCGAAGCAATATTCCAGTGTAATTTTACAGAGTAGGCAGAAATATTCAATAATCTAACTGGTACAGGAAAACGTAAGCAGCACAAGTAACTAAACCCCATAGGAGGTGAATTGTCATAAGCTAGTGAAAAAGACAAAGACAAAACACCGATTGTTATTATTATTTTTTTTTTCTTATAGCCACACCCAATCTGCTAATTGGGTCCTTGTGTGCTTCACAATAAGCACAACCATGGAGACAAGCCATACAAAAACAAGCATACTGGACTTTAGAAGGGCTGACTTTGGCAAAATGGGTGAATACCTGAGGAATACACTAGCAAATGGCCAAAAAGGAGGGGTGGAAGAACAATGGAGAAAAATCAAAACTGCCATCATAGAGGCAACAAGCCTTTGTGTGAAACAGATAAAGAAAACAAAGCGGAGTAAAAAACCACTATGGTTCTCAAAAGAGGTGGCAGGGAAGGTTAAGGAGAAAAAGGCTGCATTCAAAAAGTATAAGGCATCACAGAAGGAGCACGATAGGGAACTGTATCAATTAAAGCAGAAAAAAGTGGGGAAGGCAGTCAGAATAGCAAAAGCCCAAACTGAGGAAAAAATAGCCAAGTCAGTTAAGAAGGGGGATAAAACCTTTTATAGGTACATTAGGGAGCATAGAAAGGTTAAGGGAGGAATAGTGAAGATTAATAAGGAAGAGAGGAGGTGAGCAGAGGGAGACAGTGAAAAGGCAGAGATACTGAATGAATACTTTTGCTCAGTATTCACAAAAGAAAATGAGGAAGAGTTACCTAAACCAGACAATAGAAGCACTTTGGGTAGGGGGGTTGACACCAGTCCATTTACAGAAGAAAGAGTCCTGAAAGAACTCCTAAAACTCAAGGTGGACAAAGCAATGAGACCTGATGGGATTCACTCCAGAATCCTAAAAGAACTAAGGGAGGACCTAATGACACCACTGACCACACTTTTTAACAAATCATGGGAGGATGGGGTGGTACCTGAGGACTGGAGGAGGGCAGATGTGATTCCCCTTCACAAAAGTGGGAGCAAGGCAGAAGCAGGAAACTAAAGACCTGTAAGTTTGACCTCAGTGGTAGGGAAAATGATGGAATCACTTCTGAAAGAAAGAATTGTTGAGTACCTAGAGGCCAGCGGGGCACAGGACCCAAAGCAGCAAGGATTTACAGCAGGAAGGTCATGTCAGACGAATCTAATAGATTTCTTTGACTGGGTGACCAAAGTAATAGACCTGGGAGGTGCTGTGGATATGGTCTACCTAGACTTTAGCAAGGCATTTGACACAGTCCCGCACAAAAGATTAATAATCAAGTTAGCCAGCTTGGGAGGTGGTCCCAGGGTGGTAGCCTGGGTTGCAAACTGGCTGCACAACAGGACACAGAAGGTAATAGTGAGTGGAACACATTCTGAAGAAAGGGGGGTCACTAGTGGAGTACCTCAGGGCTCAGTACTGGGTCCAGTCCTCTTTAACAACTTTATAGGTGACATTGCAGAGGGTCTGGAGGGAAAGGTATGCCTCTTTGCAGATGATACAAAGATCTGTAACAGAGTTGATACACAAGGGGGTAGAAAAGGATGAGAGGGACTTGTCAAGGTTGGCGGAATGGTCAGACATATAGCCCTTAGATTCAATGCAGAAGTGCAAAGTAATGCACCTGGGAAACAAAACCCAGGAGAAGATACACAATAGCAGGGAAGTACTAACAACAACAAAAATGGAGCAGGACTTGGGGTAGTCATATTAGATGATCTAAAGGTGGGTAAGCAATGTGAAAAGTCAGTAAGGAGAGCCAGGGGGATACTGGGATGCATAGGAAGGGGCATCACAAGTAGAAAAAGGGAAGTGGTTAGCCCTCTGTACAGACAGTTGGTGAGACACCATCTGGATTACTGTGTGCAGTTTGGAGACCTCATCTGTGCAAGGACATAGACAGGATGGAAGCGCAGTCCAGAGGAGGGCAACTAAAATGGTGCAGGGTCTGCATCAGAAATCATATGAAGAAAGACTGAGAGAGCTTAATATGTATACCCTTGATGAAAAGGAGGGACAGGGGATATGATAGAAACGTTCAAGTACCTCAAGGGAATCAACAAAGTCCAGGAGGGTAGCATCTTTCAGAAAAAGAGATGTGTAAGAACAAGGGGACACAATTTAAAGATAGAGGGGGGACGGCTCAGGGGTAATGTGAGGAAATCTTTTTTCACAGAGAGAGTGGTGGATGCATGGAACTGCCTTCCTGGGGAGGTTGTTGGGGCTAAAACAGTGGGGGAATTCAAACATGCATGGGACCGACACAAGGCAATTGTAGTGGGGGGTTGCAGGAAGTAGGCTGTTGGTTAACTAGAATCTGCAGCTTATCCAGTAGGTAGGGAAATGGGCAGACTGGGTGGGCCAAGTGGTCCTTATCTGCTGTCAAAGTCTATGTTTCTCTGTTTAAGGGAGGGGCTTGCAAGCATTTAAGGGGAGGAGGAGGGAACGAGGCAGGTGGGAAGAAAATTCAAAGGAGCCCCGCGGGACAGTCCCAAAAAATACTGCAAGTCCCAAGTGGGGGAGGAGGGGGTCCCAGCAAGGACCAGTCCACACCTCCAACCCCCGATACCGAAATGCTGAAGTCACAGTGCGGGCTGAAGCCCTGAAATTTAAACTGCTCCAGCAGTTTAATTTTTGGCGCCTTTTCTTCCCCGACTCTCTCTCTCTCTCTCCCTCCCCTCACGGTCCGACTCCACAAGCAAGGAGCCCCACAGGACAGTGCCAAAAGTCACCAAAAAATACTGCAAGTCCCAAGTGAGGGAGGAGGGGGTCCCAGCAAGGACCAGTCCACACATCCAACCCCGATGCCGAAATGCTGACGTCGAAAAGGACCAGGTCTAAAAGGACCAGGTACTGGTGTCATCTGCATCCATGGGGACACTCAATACTATCCCACCACCCAAGTGACTCTGATCATTAAGGGTGTGTTGCACCAAATGAAAGTGGGGGTAGTACCTAAATTACCTTTACTCGTGATTGTTGGAAATGACTGTCCAGCATTTACTGAATTAATCTCAAAGGAACTGAACCCTGCAGTTTCAGCAGCAGTGGTAACAAGAGCCCAGGCAAAGAAAATCTCAAATTGTAGGGACACTTTTCCTTTCAGTGACTTTGATTCGGACTTATTTGAGAACAGCTCCAAGATCCGGAAGTCCAGGAAAGAAAGAAGACGTTTGAAACAACAGTGGCAACAAAAGACTGATGGTCATAAAGGGCTAAAATATGAAAATGCTGAAGCTAAACTGAAAACTGACTGTGATTTTGTTTCTGAGCAAGCTAATAATGTTTCTCTCCAGGGTTATTTTAAGCAGCTGGAGGTGAAACCAAAACAGGGTGAACCAATCTTTGAAAAATGTAATGGGTTACTGTACAGAGTTTGGGTTAAACCTCAGACACAGGAACAGACAGCACAATTGATTATACCACAGAAGTATAGAACAGAGTTCTTACAGATAGCACATGATAGTCCTATGGCTGGTCACTCAGGGAGGGATCGTACCCTTGCCAGATTGCTGTATAGATTTTACTGGCCTGGAATTCATGAAGATGTTGCTACCTATTATAATTCCTGTGCTGAGTGTCAGAAAGTAGCCCCAGTTACTAGAAAAGACAAGGTGCCCCCTACCCTTGATAGATGTGCCTTTTGAGAGAATTGCAATGGATGTGGTGGGTCCTTTAGACAAAAGTAAAAAGGGTAATAGATTTATCCTGGTAGTATACGACTATGCTACTCAATACCCAGAAGCAGTTCCAATGTGTACTGTCACAGCTTCAAAAGTGGCAGCAGAGCTGGCAAAAAATTTTCAGCAGAGTGGGCATCCCTAAAGAAATTATTACTGATCAGGGTAGTAATTTTGGTGCTGCATTACTTAAGGAGCTGTACAGATTACTAGGTATCACTGCCAAAGGAACCTCACCCTGTCACCCCCCAGACAGACGGTCTTGTTGAGTGTTTTAACCAAACCCTAAAACACATGTTTAAAAGGTTTGTAAAAGGGGAATTGAAAGATTTGGACCAATACTTGCCTTACCTACTTTTTGCTTACAGAGAAGTGCCACAGGCATCAACAGGGTTTTCATTATTTAATATAGAAACAAAGAAACATAGAATTTGATGGCAGATAAGGACCGCTTGGCCCACCCAGTCTGCCCATTTCCTTACCTACTGGATAAGCTGCAGATCCTAGTTAACCAGCAGCCTACTTCTTCCTACTCCCACCCCCTAGAATGGCCTTATGACTGTCCCATGCATGCTTGAATTCCAGCACTGTTTTTGACTCCACAGCCTCCTCTGGAAGGCCATTCCATGCATCCACAACCCTCTCTGTGAAAAAATACTTCCTTAAATTACCTCTGAGCCACCCCATCTTCAAATTGTGCCCTCTTGTTCTTGCACACCTCTTTTTTTGAAAGATGCTACCCTCTTGGACTTTGTTGATTCCCTTGAGGTACTTGAACATTTCTATCATGTCCCCACTCTCCTCCTTTCCTCAAGGCTATACATATTAAGCTCCTTTCGTCTCTCTTCTTATATGTTTCCGGTGCAGACCCTGCACCATTTTAGTGCCCTCCTCTGGACAGCTTCCATCCTGTCTATGTCTTTGGAGATTGGGTCTCCAGAACTGCACGCAGTACTCCAGATGGGGTCTCACCAGCTGTCTGTACAGAGGATAATAACTTCCTGTTTTCTACTGGTGATGCCTCTCCTATGCATCCCAGTATCCCCCAACCCTCCTTGCTGCCCTCTCACATTGCTTGCCCACCTTTAGGTCATCTGATATGACTACCCCCAGGTCCCTTTCCATTTTGTTGTTGTTAGTATCTCACCCCCCATTGTGTACTCTTCCCCTGGGTTTTTGTTTCCCAGGTGCATTACCTTGCACTTCTTAGCATTGAATCTAAGTTGCCGTACATTTGACCATTCCTTTAACCTTGCCAAGACCCTTCTCATCCTTTCCACACCACCCTGTGCATCAACTCTGTTGCAAATCTTTGTGTCATCTGCAAAGAGACATTCTTTTCCTTCCAGTCCCTCTGCAATGCCACTTATAAAGACATTGAAGAGGACCAATCCTAATACTGAACCCTGCGGTACCCCACTAGTAACCCCTCTTTCTTCTGAGTGGACTCCATTTACTATTACTCTCTGTGTCCTATTCTCCAGCCAATTCTTTATCCAGGCTATCATCTTGGGACCCACTCCCAGGCTGGCTAACTGTATATCAATTTTGTGTGGGACTGTGTCAAATGCCTTGCTAAAGTCTAGGTAGGCCATGTCCACAGCTCCTCCCTGATCTACTACTTTGGTCACCCAGTCAAAGAAATCTATCAGATTCGTCTGGCATGACCTTCCGCTGTGAATCCATGCTGCCTAGGGTCCTGTGCCCTCTGGCCTCTAGATACTCAACAATTCTTTCCTTCAAGTGATTCCATCATTTTCCCTATCACTGAGGTTAAACTAACAGGTCTGTAGTTTCCTGCTTCTGCCTTGCTCCCACTTTTGTGAAGGAGATCACATCTGCCTCCTCCAGTCCTCGGTACCACCCCCCTCCTATGATTTGTTAAAAGGGTAGTCAGTGGTGTCACTAGTTCTACCCTTAGTTCTTTTAGAATTCTGGGATTAATCCTCAGTCCCATTGCTTTGTCCACCTTCAATTTTAAGAGTTCTTTCAGAACCCTTTCTTCTGTAAATGGGCTGGTATCAACTTCTGTATCCAGAGTGTTTCTACTGTTTGTTTTAGGTACCTCCCTCTTCATTTGTAAATACTGAGCAAAAATATTTGTTTAGTATCTCTGCTTTTCACAGTCTTCCTCTGCACCCTCCCTCCTTTATTAAGCCTCACTATCCCTCCCTTGGTCTTCCTTCCTCCTGATGTACCTATAAAGGTTTTATCCCCTTCTTAACTGAATTGGCTATCTTTTCCTTGGTTTGGGCCTTTGCTGTTCTGACTGCCTTCCCAGCCTCCTTTTGCTTTAACTGATACAGTTCTCTGTCCTGCTCCTTCTGCGATTCCTTGTACTTCCTGAATGCTTTCTTTTCTCTTGAACCTTCACTGCCACTTCCTTTGAGAACCATAGTGGTTTCTTACATCGTTTTGTTTTGTTTATTTGCTTCACACAAGGCTCGTTACTTCTGTGATGGCAGTTTTATTATTCCCATTGTTCTTCCACCCTCCTTCCTGCCCATTTGCTAGTGCATTCCTTAGGCACTCACCCATTTAGCAAGATCAGCCCTCCTAAAGTCCAGTACTTTTGCCTTTGCATGGCTTGACTCTTTATTGTGTTTATTGTGAACCATACTGTTCGATGGTGCTAGTTCCCAGATGGCTACCCACTTTACATCTCTGATCCTCTCTCCATCTCCATTTGAGAGAACCAGGTCTAAGATTGCTCCCTCTTGAGTGGGCTCCAATACTAGTTGTCTAATGCATGCCCCCTGTAGGGCATCTAGAATAACCCCACTCTTCGAAGTGGCTGCTGCAACTGCACTCCAGTTAACATCTGACATATTCAGATCACCCATCAGCAATTTCTCCCCTTTTTCTGCCATTCTAAGTATACTTTCTATCATTTTCTTGTCCATTTCTCCCCTGAGAAGGGGTCTGTACTAACCCCTGTGCGGATTGTGGTACCATTGTCTGTCTCCAAATTTACCCACAGTGCTTCTTCTCTTCCCTGTTTACCCTTTTGTTCTGTTGCTTTTATTCCTTCCTTTATGTAAAGAGCTACTCCTCCTCCTCTTTTACCCTCCCTGTCCCTCCTGTAGATAGTGTATCCTGGTATGTTTACATCCCAGTCATGGTTTTGTGTGTACCATGTTTCTGCGAATGCCACAATATCCAGATGTTCCTCCTCCATCAAGGCCACTAATTCAGGAAGCTTGTTACACAGACTACGGTCATTGGTACTCATTGCTCTCCATTTTTTGATGGCTTTACCTTCTGTTGCAGCATCCCCCACTGACCTTTCTACCTCGGTCTTTTTCTCATTTAGTACCCTATTTTGTAGGGAGAGGCTGGGATTTTCCTGCTGCTTATCAGTGCCTCCCCCTTTGACTAGTTTAAAAGCTTGCCAATGAAGCATTTAAACCGATTGCTCAAAAGACTTGTTCCCTTCCGTGACAGATGCAGACCATCCTGCCAGTATAGGGTGGTGTCCCTCCAGGTGGAACCCCAGTCCCCAATGAAGCCAAACCCCTGTGCTCCACCATTTTTTCAACCATTCATTAAACTGCATGGTGCTAATTACCTCACCTCCCCATGCCATTGACAGGCAGCACCTCTGAGAAGGATACTGTGTGTGCTACTTGTCTTGGGCCCTCCCCAACTCTACAATGTCCTCCTGCACTGCTCTGATCTCATGATGAGCCAGTCATTTGTCCCTAGGTGGACAATGACATCCAGCTCAGATCCCTTGCAGCTGTTCTCGTGATCCTGAGGATGCGCTTCCTGTCCCTCCAAGCCATGGCACCAGGCAGGCACCTTACTTCAGTTTTCCCTGCTCCCCCCAGTTCTATCCCCCTAATAATTGAGTCCCCCACCAGGAGCTGCTTCCTTTCCCTGTGGTGTCCTCTGCCTCCTTCCTGTGGGCCTCCCTTATGACAGTTGTCATCAGTCTTCTCTGCGGGTGCATCCATAGGGGAGCTATGCTCCCCCAGAATGGTGTATGGATTGTGGAGTGGAACAATTGACTGGATGTGCCTCTGTTCCACCATCCTCACCCTCCCTGAGCCCACTGTGGTCCAACTGCTGCACTTTCTTTGCAACCTCTGGGGTAGTGGTGGTGGCTCTGGTGCTCCCTGGATGGGGGAGGTTCCCTTCCTACTGTCCAGTGTGGCCTGGAGAAAGGTTCCCTTACTACTGTCCAGTGTGGCCTGAAGATGGGCAACTTCCTCCCTCAGACCAGAGTTGTCTGCAAATGAGGCAGCATCTCAGCCTCCAGAAAGACTCCCGGAAGACTGCTGCCCACAGCCATTACATTGCACTACTCTCCCACATGTTTATCTACTTTTGTTTGTTTGTTTGTTTTGTGTGTGTATGTGTGTGTGCTGCGTGTGTGTGATTGGTTTGTTATATAGAAATATATATATTATACAATGTGTATGCTTATATTGTCAGTGCAGTGTGCTAGAGAGGATATGACAGTGATATGCACCTTGCACTCTTGAAATGATGTCAGAACCTCAGGTATAAAGGAACTATTTCCAGGGATGGGTGGGGTGAGGGGTGAGAAGGGGTTTGGCCTAAACTGTGCCCTCACAAAACAATCAGCTAAAAGCTCTCACCCACCACTGCGATGAGTGCCTTCCTGTCAGCAAGATGCCCTACACAACAATTTGACAGAGAAAATACCCTGCTAATCAAACAGAGAAAAATCCAGACATCCAAGTCAGACACAGGTAAACCTCCCCAGCCCCAAAACAGCCTGGTGGTTTGTTAGCCACAAAGGAAAATCAAATATGCAGTTATTTCAGCCCTTCTGAAAATGCTGACAAGATAAGCAGTTTTGAAAACCCCCTTCCTGAATTAAAAACTAAAATAATTAAACACAAAGCAATACCAATGTAAAAGTAAGGAAAACTTCCCTCAGATGTAAGCAAGAGTGAGAGATTCATTGCAGATATCTAGTCCAATATAGTATATCCCATGCAGCTTCTCAGTTGTTTCAAAGCACACCCAGTTACACAACTTGGAAGAAGATGGACTTCTGTCTGAAACAAGATCACACCAGTAGTTTATAGTAATTGATCAATGCTGAAATGTTCAAGCTAGAACAATTGGCTGTGGTGCAGGTCTCCCTGACTTGTGAAAACAATTTCCCCCACCTCAGGCTATGTCTGGCATCCAACTACAAACTGCAGCCTTTGCTATTTTAAATCACACAACCACCACCAGCAAATATTGCAAAATATATTGATGCAGATTGTCACAGAATTCTAGTAATCAGTCCAGTTAGCCACAAAGGAAAATCAAATATGCCGTTATTTTAGCCCTTCTGAAGATGCTGACAAGATATGCAGTTTTGAAAACCCCCTTCCTGAATTAAAAACTAAAATAATTAAACACAAAGCAATACCAATGTAAAAGTAAGGAAAACTTCCCTCAGATGTAAGCAAGAGAGAGAGATTTGTTGCAGATATCTAGTCCAATATAGTATATCCCATGCAGCTTCTCAGTTGTTTCAAAGCACACCCAGTTACACAACTTGGAAGAAGATGGACTTCTGTATGGTAGGCAGCCAAGAGGGCCACTGGATGTGATTAAAGAAATGTGGGAAGATAACCCCACTCAGAAACAATCTATAACATTTTATATGTGTGCTCTAAGAAAGATGCTGGCAAAATATGTTGAAATTCCCCATAGTAATCAGGAAGAGGCCCCAAACCAGCAGAAGGTATATTATGACCATGGAGTAAAATAATTTTTTTTTGAGCCAGGTGAAAAGGTTTTGCTGCTGTTTCCCACAACAGAAAATAAACTGTTAATGAAGTGGCAAAGGCCTTATAGAGTGCTTAGATGTACTGGCACTATTAACTATGAGACTGAGACCCCTGACAGGAAAAATCCTACTAAGATATACCATGCTAACCTCCTCAAGAAATGGGTTGAAAAAATGCCAACAGCTGCTTTGCTAGTTTCACCAGAAACTGATAAAGAAGATATTGATGTAACCTGTGGTAGACTGGAACACACTGTAACTGCTGATGCTGTAAAGGTGAATGTTTCCTTAATCTCAGAACAAACTGCAGAAATTCGTAATGTGTTAAAACATTTAACAGTACTTTTACCACAGCGCCAGGCTGAGCAAAAGGGATCAAGCACGTAATAGTGCCAAGGAATGCTTTCCCTATTAAGCAAAAGACATACAGGTTACCAGAGCAGTTAAGAGCTGATGTGGTTAAGGAAATACAAAAAATGAAAAAATTGGGTATCATTAAAGAGTCGAGGAGTGCTTGGTCATCTCCAATAGTAACTGTAAACAAAAAGGAAGGGGTGTTAGAATCTGCCTTGATTTTAGGAAACTTAATCAAGTGTCAGAATTTGACAGTTATCATATGCCCAGAATGGATGATTTGGTAGACAGACTGGGAAGTGCAAAGTATATCAGTACCTTCAATCTCACCAAGGGTTACTGGCAAATCCCTTTAGCTAAAGAATCCAGAGACAAAACTGCATGTGCCACTTTTGTTGGATTCTATCAGTTTACCACCATGCTATTTGGTTTACATGGTGCGCCAGCTACATTCCAGCGGTACATGGATGTAATTTTATCTTCTCACACTGGCTATTGTGCTGCGTACCTGGATAATGCTGTGATGTACAGTCCAGACTGGAAAAGCTAACTGGAATACCTATGAGCAGTTATCCAAGCTATCAAAAATGCAGGTCTGACTAGTAATCCTACCAAATGTGAATTGGGCATACAGGAAACCAGATATTTGGGCTATGTGTTAGGAAATGGAGAAGTTTAGCCAGAAATTTCTAAAGTAGAAGCTGTAGCTAACAGCCCTGTCCCTAAAACAAAGAAACATGTCAGGTAATTTTTAGGGCTGGCTAGTTATTATCACTCCCCTCATTGAACTCATGAAAAAATGATAAACAAATAATGTGACATGGACCCCAGAGTGTGATGAAGCTTTTCAAGCCATAAATGCTGCATTATGTTCAGCCCCTGTTTTAAGAAGCCCAGATTTTGAGAAACCATTTCTGCTACAAACAGATGTATCAGAGGTAGGCCTAGGTGCAGTCCTGAGTCAAAATATAGATGGGACAGAACATCCTATTCTATGCATAAGTAGGAAGTTGCATGGCAGAGAGAAAAGTTACTCCACCATTGAAAAGGAATGTTTAGCAACAAAGTGGGCCATGGAGTCTCTCAAATTTTATTTGCTAGGAACTGACTTTGTACTTATGACAGATCACAGTCCTCTCTGTTGGCTTAACCAAATGAAAGATAAAAATTCCAGAATCACAAAGTGGTACCTGGCACTACAGCCATTTAAATTCAAGGCGATACACAAATCTGGTAAAGAGAATAGCAATTCTGATTTTCTGTCAAGATATGGATCAGGAAATGAGGGTTCTGAAGGCAGAAAAACAAATGTATGAGTTTAAACGTTACTGTTTGCTGTACTGTTATAGAAAAAAGGATACTGCACATGTGCTAAATTTCTGAAAGTTAGAAGCTAATGTTAGTAGAGAATTAATGGAAAGTTTTGGAAACCTGTTTGATAAAACAAGTTCCCTCTTAAAGGGGGGTGTATGTGATAGAGTTGAATAGGACCCTGTCCTGGTTCTATGAGCTAATGGCGAAAGCCTAAAGGGGATTGCCGTTACCCCAAAGTCAGAGTGCTGAAAACATTTTCAGCACTCTGACACTCTGGCGGACAGGAAAATGGTGTTGAGGACTTACTTCGTCCCCACACCTCCTACTAAAGGATTCTCAGCTCCAGTGGGGTGCATGTTGGGGGGGGGTGTGAAAACACTAAAAAATAAAAGGTTCGGGCCAGGCACAATAAAATTGCACCAGCGCCCGGACCTGAACCTGGTACCTCACCCGCCCCAACCACAGGCCAACCCCCGATGCCATGATGCAGCTCAGCAACCCACCGCAGCACCACCCCCTAATGCTGCTCTGTCCCCTCCCAACCCACGCTTGCTGTGCTTGCTCCCCCCCGTCGTACATATAGCGACATCTGTCTCAATTCGCCCACCCCATCCGGCCGCACACCCTCCCATCACTGTGAGGGATTACTGGCTGGAATGAGTCACCATTACGGATGGCGCCCTTCCCCATGCACTCTCCTCATGGGTTACCCCCTGTCCCAGTTGTTATGGAGAGTTTGAATGCTGGGATCTGTTCTGTTCTTTCTTTTCCTGTCTCTTGTCTGTCTGGTTGCGCAACCAAATTTTCCTGTGAGAACTAGGATTTGATCACCCTGACAGTCTCACAATTCTTTGCCTCTCACTGTCTCTCAGTCTTCCCCTGCGTTTCTGTTTTAACCTTCTCAGAGATGCTGCCTGTCTATGGCATGGGTGAGGCTAGGGTGTTTCGCACCATGGGATTCAATCAATGGTTGGATAACTGGTGCAGAGCTCAGGATTTTGGCTTCATTGGGGACTGGGGGTCCACCTAGAGGGATACAGGCCTATTCTGGCACAATAGTCTGCATCTGTCAAGGAGGGGATCCAGGATCCTAGGTTATAGGTTTAAATGCTTCAATGGCAAGCATTTGAACTAGCCAAGGGGGGAGGCACTGAAAAGGAGCAGGTGGAAATCCTAGCCCCACCCAGAAAGTCAGGGTAGTTATTGAGGTAAACACCAAGATAGAGAGGTCGATAGGGAGAATGGTAGGGGCAAATGGAGAAAAAGGCAAAGGCTGTAAGGACAGGGATGGGGCAAAAAGGGGTAAGGCCATCAAAAAATGGAAGATGATGAGTACCAATGCCCATAGTCTAGGTAACAAGCTCCCTGAACTGGTGGCCTTGATGGAAGAGGGACACCTGGATATCATGGCAATCACAGAAGCATGATACACAGAGAACCATGACTGGGATGCCAACATTCCAGGGTACACAATCTACAGGAGGGACAGGGAGGATAGAAGAGGAGCAGAAGCAGCTCTCTATGTAAGGGAAGGGCTCAAAGCAACAAAACTAAAGGGTAAACAGGGATGAGAGGAGGCACTGTGGATCACCCTGGTGACTGGAAATTTCACCACAATCCGAAGGGGGATTGTATACAGACCCCAGTCTCAGGGGGAGGAAATGGACAAGGACATTATAGAAGACAAGGGAAGATATTGTTGATGGGGGACCTGACTATGCCAGATGTTAACTGGAGCACCTTTGCTACAGCCACATCCAAGAGCAGGGTCATTCTTGATGCCCTACAGGGGGCATGCCTCAGACAGCTAGTGTTGGAACCCTCTTGGGAGGGAGAAATCTTAGACCTGGTACTCTCAAACAGGGACAGAGAGAGGATCTCAAATCTAGAAGTGGGTAGCCATCTGGGAACAAGTGACCACCAAACAGTGTAGTTCACAATAAACACAGCCTCAGAGTCAAGCCATACAAAAGTAAGGGTACTGGACTTTAGGAGGGCTGACTGTGTCAAAATGGGAGAGTGCCTCAGAAAAGCACTAGCAAACAGGCAAGAAGGAGGGGTGGAGAAACAATGGGGAAACATCAAAACTGCCATCACAGAGGCAACAAGCCTTTGTGTGAAGCAAATAAATCAAAATGAAAGAAAAAAACCCACTATGGTTCTCAAAAGAGGTGGCTGGGAAGGTCAGGGAGAAAAAGACAGCATTCAGGAAGTACAAGGAAACATAGAAGGAACAGGACAGAGAACTGTACTAGTTAAAACAGAAGGAAGGGGGGAAGGCAGTCAGAATAGCAAAGGCCCAAACTGAGGAAAAGATAGCCAACTCAGTTAAGAAGGGGGATAAAACCTTTTATAGGTACACTAGGGAGTGAAGAAAGACCAAGGTAGGGATAGTGAGGCTGAATAAAGGGGAGGGAAGGTGGATGGAGAGGAACAGTGAAAAAGCAGGGTGACTGAATGAATACTTCTGCTCAGTATTCACAAAAGAAGAGGAGGGGGTACCTATTCCAATCAATAGAAGCAAGCTGTATAGGGGGTTGATACCAGTCCTTTCAGAGAAGAAAAGGTTCTGAAAGAACTCCGAAAACTGAAGGTGGATAAAGCAATGGGGCCTCATGGGATTCACCCTAGAATTCTAAAAGAACTAAGGGGAGAACTCGTAACACCACTGACTACCCTTTTTAACAAATCATGGGAGGATGGGTGTGGTACCTATGGACTGGAGGAGGGTGGATGTGCTTCCCCTTCACAAAAGTGGGAGCAAAGCAGAGGCAGAAAACTACAGACCTGTTAGCTTGGCCTCAGTGGTAGGAAAAATGATGGAATCACTTCTGAAAGAAAGAATTGTTGAGTATCTAGAGGCCAGCGGGGCACAGGACCCAATGCAGCATGGATTCACAGCAGAAAGGTCATGTCAGATGAATCTAATAGATTTCTTTGACTGGGTAACCAAAGTAGTAGACCTGGAAGGGGCTGTGGACATGGCCTACCTAGACTTTATCAAGGCATTAGACACAGCCCCACACAAAAGATTAATAAACAAATTAGCCAGCATGGGAGTGGGTCCCAGGGTAGTAGTCTGGGTAAAAAATTGGCTGGACAACAGGACACAGAGGGTAATGATTTCTGAACGGGTGCATAACCTGGGTGTAGTGCTTGACACAGAGTTGACCCTTTGTTATCAGGTGACCCTTCATTATCAGGTGTCCTCTGTTGTCAGGACTGCATTTTTTCATCTGAGAAACATCTCCAGGATTAGGCACCTGGTTCCTCCTGGTGATTTGCCGGTTTTGGTCCACGCCTTTGTGACATCTCGCTTGGACTACTGTAATTCCCTGTACCTAGGGCTTACTGGGGTTGATATCCACCGCTTGCAGCTAGTGCAGAATGCAGCAGCACGTTTGTTGTCGGGGCTTCAAGAAGATCTCATATTACCCTGTATGTTGCGCTCTCTGCACTGGCTGCCTATACAGTGGCGGATCACCTTTAAAGTAGGTCTTTTGACCTACAAAAGCCCTACATGGGTTTGGTCCTGACTACTTGAAAGAGCTTTTGGTGCCTTACACCCCTTTGAGACAGCTTCGCTCGGCTGACGAGGGGTCGCTGGAGATTCCAAGGGTTAATCTGAAGTCTTCTGGAGCCCGTGCCTTTGGCTTTGTGGCTCCATCCCTTTGGAATTCTCTACCCCGTCTGCTCTGAGAGAGTACAACAGTGGATAATTTTAAAAGGGCCTTAAAGTCCTTTTTATGGAATAAGGCCTTTCCATCCTTGTTGTAATTGGTTTTACTTGCTGAAATTGCTGTTCTGTTTTATTGTATTCGTTGCTTGATCTTTTGAACTGTACAGCGCCTTGAAAACTTGAAAGGCGCTTAATTAAATCCATTTTATTATTATTTATTATTATTAATAGTAAACAGAGTCCACTCCAAAGAAAGGGGCGTTACTAGTGGGGTACCACAGGGTTCAGTACTGGGTCCAGTCCTTTTTAATAAGTGACATTGCAGAAGGACTGAAATGAAAAGTATGCCTCTTTGCAGACGGCACAAAGATCTGCAATAGGATTGATACTCAAGGTGGGGTGGAAAGGATGAGAAGGGACTTGGCAAGGTTGGAGTAATGGTCAAAAGTATGGCAGCTTAGATTCAATGCAAAGAAGTGCAAAGTAATGCACCTGGGAAACAAAAACCCAGGGGAAGTGTACACAATCGGGGGGGGGGAGGTGTAAACAACAAAAATGGAAAGGGACCTGGGGGTAGTCATATCAGATTATCTAAAGGTAAGCAAGCAATGTGAGAAGGCAGTAAGGATGGCTGGGGGGGATTCTGGGATGTATAGTGAGAGGCATCACCAGTAGAAAACAGTTTGTTGTTATCCCTCTGTAAAGACAGTTGGTGAGACCCCATCAGGACTACTGCATGCAGTTCTGGAGACCCCATCTCTGCAAGGACATAGACAGGACTGAGATAGTTCAGAGGAGGGCAACTAAAATGGTGCAGGGTCTGCAACAGAAGTCATATGAAGAGATACTAAATGAATTTAATATGTATACCCTTGAGGAAAGGAGGGAGAAGGGGGACATGATAGAAACTTTCAAGTACCTCAAGGGAATCAACAAAGTCCAAGAGGGTTGCATCTTTCAGAAAAAGAGATTTGCAAGAACAAGGGGACACAATCTGAAAATAGAGGGGGATGGCTCAGGGGCAATTTGAGGAAGTATTTTTTCACAGAGTGGGTGGTGGATGCATGGAACAGCCTTCCTGAGGAAGGTAGTGGCATCAAAAACAGTGGGGGAATTCAAGAATGGATGGGACAAACATAAGGCAATTCTGGTGGGGATAGGAAGAAGTAGGCTGTTGGTTAACTAGAATCTGCAGCTTATCCAATAGGTAGAGAAATGGGCAGACTAGGTGGGCCAAGTGGTTCTTATCTGCCGTCAAAGTCTATGTTTCTCTTTTTCTATGTTTTTCCTCCCTTGCATATCTGCTGATATAAAAATATATGCTAATCATTATGTGGAAATGTAACTGATATTAGGATCCCTTTGTTTAGAAATTATATAGTGTTACTGTTGAAATGTGTATATATATATATATATATATATATATATATATATATATATATATATATATATATATATATAAATATATATATATAAATATATATATATCGTTGAGATTATTGCAAAAAGCTATTGGGAACTCAAGAGGTTAATCTGAGAGCAGTTTTTAAGCCCTTTTTCAGAAGCTGTGGACAAGGGTTCTCTGTTCTGGGACATTGTGTTCTTGCTGCACCTGCCTGAAAGTTACAAGAACATTTTAGAAATAAACAGGATACTTGTTAAGGAGGGGGTTGCAAAGACTTATAAGACAGAGAGCTGCAATGTTTTGAGACACACAGAGAGATTGAAGGAAAACTCAAATGGATCTTCTCTGTTTATTCTGTCTTTGTAAATAGTTATGCTGAACAAGTTTATTTTTTTATGTTACCTCTAGTACTAATAAACAGTTTTTGCGAATTCTACAACTGCTTCTGTTTTTTCCTATGCTTCCTGACCTGTGCCTTGATGACAGAGAGGGGATAGAAAAACAGATTTTGTTTTTTGGGTATTTAGAAGTAAGTTATTTTCAAACAACCATGCTTCTTATTGGTGAAGTCTGATTCCAGGTGCTGATTAAGCCACTGGGTGTCAGCTGAGGATCAATATAATATGGCGTCATCTGCGTAAAGCTGAACGGAGGCCCCTCCACAGAGGCCTGGCAGCTCATTAATGAATAACAAGAAGAGTAGAGGGCCCAGTATGGATCCCTGGGGAACTCCATGGGTAATCTGTCTGAATAGGGATTGACAGCACATTTGATACTTTGGAAGCGGCAGGATAGGTTGCTTTTGAGCCATGAGGTGGATGGTTGATTGAGACCCAAGGATTCTGACTTCAGTATGAGCAGGGCATGGTTCACCAGGTCGAAAGCCTTGGTAAGGTCAACGAAGATAGCCCTTGTGGCTAGGCCAAGATCAAAGGCATGGTGAATGTCTGAGGTGACTTTGATGAGTGTAGAGAGAGTGCTATGAGTTTTGCAAAAGCCGTGTTGGCAGGGTGTTAGGAGCTGGTGATGTTCAAGGTAGTCTTGTAATTGGTTGTATAGAATTCTTTCTTGTTCCTTTGCAGTGTGGTGGAGAATTGAGATTGGCCTGTAGTTTTCAACAGTGGTGGCTGACCCCCCCCCCTTTGTGGATTGGGATTACCAGTGCTGTTTTCCATTTTGAGAGTACAATTCCTTCAAGAAAGGATCTATTAATTGGGTTTTGAACCAGTACTGCAAGTGCTGGTGCTCCCCATTTTAAGAACCTAGGCTCAAGTGAGTCATGGCCAGGAGAGCCACGTTCCTTGAGATTTTGAAGTACCTTGAGAATATCTTTTCAGGTAGCTAGTTTGATGTGGAATTGTGAGGATGAAGTCCTAGAGAGATCTGTGACTGGATAGGGTTAGTTGTCTTGGTTTGTAATGAAATGAGATACATAGTTGCTAAAGTCTGTAAAGAAATTATTAAGATCATCTGCTATTGATGCTGGGTCTGATAGTACTTTGTCCTTCACAGAAAGCGAGTCTGAGCAGGTGGAGGTTTTGCCTTTGAGGAGGGAAATTATTTGGGCACAGAATTATTTGAGGTTACTAAGTTTTTCTGTTTGGATTGAATGGTAATAAGTCCTCTTAGCATTAGTTATTTTAGACTTGCAGATATTTTGGAGCTGTCTGTATAATTGCCAGTCTGAGGGAAGTCCAGTCTTCTTGTATGTTTTCCAGGCTGCGTTGCATTTGGACATGTGGTTCCTTATATCTTTTGTCAGCCATGGGGCTTTAACACCTTTGGATCTATGTCAGGTAAGTGTGGCATGAATGTTTATGATGGCAGTGACAGTTGTGATGGATAGCATCTGCTTGTTATATTGTATTATATTTGTGATATAAATATATGTTTACTTAAATATCTGCTTAGGGAATGGCAGCCAGCAGCTTTTAGGCCTGACCTTTTGACCCCAAAGGCCCTGGCTCACTGAAAACAATTGACTATAGTAACACTGAACCAGTGGGTTAATTAAGAGGCTTCCTTTGACATCTCCTGTCATACCTGTGTTAGCTGTTATATAACACATTGTAAACTAACCCTTCTACCTTGAAACACAGGGATAAGGTATGCATTTTATGACCTTTGAGGAAAGGGCCATTTTTAACTGATTCCTGTTAGCTTTTACACCTGTAAGAGAAATGTTTTGTCAGGATGCTTTCTGAACTTCAAAGGTGAATGCTCTGATCAAAGAAACTGTCATATTTTAATATTGCTATCTTGCAGATTTCCAGCCAGCAGTAAAATGACATCCTTTTGGATATACTTGATCAGGTTACAAATTAATTACAGGCTAACAGTGACCTCATGAGCTGTGACCTCACAGGATAGGAGGGACATGCTGGACTATTATCACTCTGGCTGAAAGGAGTGAACAGACTTCATTTCTGAACTCCTAAAGGAAGACGCACAGAGTGTGTCTGAACTAAAAAGGCACTTCTGTTAAACAATAGGTAACCTCAAACTGGAACTGAGTTAGGCTTAGACATTTTAAGTGATTTACCAACTTCCCCTGATGTCATGTTTGCAGATCACCTTCCCTTCATTGAGTGATGCAAAGCTCAGCTGCCCTGAAGTTAAGTATTAAATATATTCAGATGCTTAGTTTTTTAACACTTTTGTGCCACAGTTGTCTCTGCATGTTTTTTCCTTTGTTTAAAGTTTGCACATGAGCAGTGCATCCACATGCATGAGTGACATCAGCACAGGGAAGGTGTTCCCACTGCAACTTTCTCACTGCTCGTTCATTCCTCTTTCCTGGACCCAGCCTCAGTGAGTGCAGATCCAAAACTGAACTTGCAAAAATTACAGCACTGATGACTTGAAACTGTTTGTTATATTGGCAGCTGTTATACTTGCTTTTGGGATTGCAGAAGTGGTGATTTCTCCTGATTTTCAATTTTACTTATCTGACTAAACTCTGTGTCCTAGGTCCATCGCTTCTAGGAACATCGCAATCTACATTGCTTGAGTACAGTGATACAGTTTTAATAAGTGCTGCAAGTACATAATTATAACAACAAGTCTGTATAAAAAATAAATTTTTTTAACTGAATGGAGCTGTAATCTGTAGCATATTGGGACACCAAAGGATGACTTTTGAACTGGGAAGATCTTTAAATTGAAGTAAGCTTTTCAGTATTGGTGCATAGAGGTCTGTGTTAAATGGATGACTTTTTCAACAGTTCAGAATTGTAATGTGCAGCAAGAGTATAAGCACTGAGCAGCACAGTCCAATCCCAGGAGAACAGTACAATAAACTGTGTATTTTTGGCAAGTGCTGCTTCCAGTGTGATTGCTTCAGTAAATTGCCTTTGCTATTGCATTTCTGGTTGTCACCATCATTATAGACAGTTTATATTTTTTCTTGTGCTCCTGTGTTTTCTTGGGCTCATTTGGTGTTCTCATGCAAGCACCATAACACTGATCACCAAAGTATGCTTAGATGTGCATGAATAAAGGGGCATGGTGCACTGAATTGTTTCTCCAGCTTGCCAGCTTCTCGCTAAGTTTATAAATGAATGCAATAAAATCAGTTATATACTGTACATAGTTATACTGTACATAGTTTACAGTGTATCTCAAAATTAAAAACACTTTGTTTTTTTAACATTTTAACATACAGTCTTTATTTATAATTAGGATTATAGCATCATTGTATGTGCTCCAGAGCATCAGCAAAAGAAGAGACTGCAGTTGCCATCCTCTCCTGACACTATGGTACCAATGTACGGCTTCTATGGTGTTATACTGCAAAGTGTGCTAGTCAGTTCAGCATACTTAGGGAATAATGTCTGAACCAAAATATGGGCTACACAGCAATGAATGCAGGGAGTCTACACAATGCACCATAACATCGGTAAGGCATGGGAGACAGTATAGTGCAGCATCTGTTGTATTTGCTGTATACTTTACGCATGTGCATTAGAGATCCACTGTAATGGAAAAAATGGGAAAGCACAAACGGCTTGACACAGACCGAAGTGGTAATGAAGTATGGTGACATAAGTGAGGAAGAGTGGTTCAAATACAGTCTAACACTTGAGTACCTACCGCAAGGATATGTCCCTTTTTGTAGTGGACCAATCAAACGGTACTTAGGCTATCTAAACATAAATGTGGTCTCTTTCTCCATGAGAAGGGTATTGGCAGTGTAATTTTTAACCTTGGGGGTTGGGGGAAGATCACCGACTGTACTGTGTATATTTTTCTCAATTCATAATGCACCTGGAGGCACATATAGCAGCAATAAGCCAATGCCAGGATGGTATTACAGATGCTTATGCAGACACTAATGACAGCTGCAGTCTGTATAGTTCCTGAGCACTTAGAAGTAACACAAAGCTGGTGCAATAATTTGTAGTTTTAAATTTATAACATGCCGTAAACAGGGGAACCGGTGACTTCAACACGTTACTCAATCACTGATACCTCTAAAGGGGAAAGTACAAGCAGGCCCCCCAACCCCAAACACACACATACACAGAGAAGAAAGCTATAGCACAGACCAGTTGGCACTAGGGCAAAGACAGACCCAAACAGTATAAATAATTTACAGTTAATAAAAGTTCTATGCTGCAGCATTTTTCTAAGTGTATGTGTGCAGCTGGGGGGTTTGGAGTGGTTGGGGTACAAGGTTCCTGCTTGTAATTTCCACCCTGTGCTCCATCAGAGTGAGTGACTGATAAATTAATTGGTGGGAGGTCACTACTAACTAGTACCAGGTGAGAAATTTGAACAAATTGTGAGCCATTTATCCTGCTCAAACAATGCCACCAGATCGAGCCGTGCTCTCAGTGTCAAGCTGAAGTGGCTTCAACTCGTTAGCATAGGGAAAGTAATCCCCCCCCCCCAAAAAAGAAATATAAAAACCCAGGGTACTATCACTAGCATTTGTGTGGGCACATCGATGCTGGGAGTAGCAGAACACACACCATACCTCGATTTTGCACAGTAAAATGACAACAATGATGGGAACCAAACCGTAGCACTAAGTAGCAAAATATAATATTAACAGTCTGTGTTGCTAAGTCTGCTCTCACTGCTGTACTGGAATGGATCGGGACTACTGCTGTGACTGCCTGAGCTACTGCCCACATCATTCTTGCTGCTGTCATAGGGTCATCCCTATGGGGATCTACTATGCAGTGGCTGTCAAATTGTGGCACTATGTCAGTGTCCGAAAGATCACTGTTAGTGCAGGACAACATAATGCTTTCATCATCGGACCCTGAAAATGAACTGTTTGACATTGCTATTGTCGTGCTGCATGCTGCTACAAAGAGCTCTGTTATCAAGACAGAATTGCTGTGACCAAGAACTAATTTTAGTTGCAGAGCACAGATCTCCCTGTGGTGACATTGCAAAGGTAATGAGTGTCAAAGGTCACCAAATACAGGCTCCAATACACAAAATGATACTTCCTGGTTTGTGAGGGTGAAAACTTGATTTAATTTGCTAAAATAGGCTGTGCATCTATCAAAATACATTGTGAATCAGTTCTATATGCAGTCACCTTGCAGTATATGAGTTCATATATCAAAACTTGGTAAAATGCTTTAAGCACCAGGCGTTTTGTTTTCTGTAATTGCCAATTTATTTCTGACTGTAAGTATTTATGTTACATGTTCTATGTTTTGTATGTATTTACTATTTTTTTTTATTCCAGTAAACATTTTGGTTTCCTTAATCCTGGTTAAGTCTTTTTTTTTTTTTAATTTCTCTTTTATCCGCCTATCCCCAGCCTGCCACCCCTGACTCATCAGGGGAGACATGGCAGACATCCCACTGCCTAACACCCTGTCCAGAACAGACCCCGAGACTCCATGGAGCCACGCTTTTACCCCCCCCTGGGTGGGGACAAGGTGGGTGCCCTAACACCCTGAAACTTACATTGCATTGGCATGGATCCATCAGGCGGCTGCAGGCACATTGTGGGCATGTCTCCTGGCTCCCCATCTCCCCGCTGGGTGCAGGCTCTTTTCTCTTTTTCTCCCTCCCCTACAGCGTTCAACCCCTTATGGCATGGAGCAAAGCGCTGACATCCACGCTGTACAGTGGCCACCCATCCTCTACAGTTGGGGCTTGCAGTACTCCGAGCCTTTTGCTCGGAGTCAGGCAAGTGCATGGGCATTGGCCTCCTTCCTCCCTGGAGAAGGTGAGCTGTCACTCAAGCTGACCCACCAGCGCCCCGAGTCCGCTCCCAAACCTGGGTCACCAGCATGGTGTGAGGTGTGGCGTCCAGCGCCTCAACCGTCAGCACTACCGGACCGGCCTTGAGTCTTTTCTTTTGCATGTGAAGGCTGAAACAGTACTGGGTAATCCTGACAAAAAGTGTTAAGGGCTTGAAAGTGTGTTACTATCTTGCTAAGGTAAGAATATACTTAGGTCTCAAATTGAGTTAAAAGGGTAGAATTGTGAACCAGGCTGGTGCCCACTGGGTGAAGTATTGCACTGCATCCCCCCGAAGAGAGTGTGATATCTGAGTCTGTTACCTGGGTGTACTAGTGAAAAAGGGTTCATATTTGATCCCAGGACTCGAGGTTAGTAGGTGATTTGGCCCCAAAACAGACAGGAGGGTTACCCTGTTTGTCTCCTGTTCACATATTGCACTTCGAGGTTTGGCACTGTGGGAGCAGAGGGCCTGACCTGTGGAGTGCGTTTGTGACAACGGTGTCAATTAGGTATTCCAGGGCTTGGTCAACAGTAGGCAGGGTATGTATGGGGTCTCAGTTTACATTATTGAGAGAGCTGAGGAAGGATGCAGGATCAAGGAGGACAAATTATGAGATTCTACAATTTTAGGAGGAGGGTTTGGGATTTATTTCTCCAGATAGAGTAGAATGACCAGTGATCACTGATGTTGTTGGGTAATGTTCACAAGGCAATTATTCGATGAGCAGAGTTAGACAGGATCCAGTCAATGAGGGAGTGGTTTCCCATTCTATTATTCCTACTGGTGGGTTCAGCGATGTGCTGAGTTAGGTTGGCGTCATCTAGGGTGGACAGAGCTGTGTTTTTGTTATTGGTTAACCAATCAGTGTTGAAATCCCCACAAATTATTAGTTCTTGGAGGGGGGAGGGAGGTCAGAGAGGAAGGTAATGACTTTGGATAGAACAACAGTGGCAGACTTGGGTGGTAAGTAGGCACATCCTACTATTCATTTTTTGGTGCTACCAAGGGTTAAGGAGACAAAGATGGATTCTGTTGGCAATGTTAAGGAAGGCGGGGGTGCAATTTCAGTAGCTGTGAGGTTGGACGTCATATGTTAGAGAACATTGCCACCTCTTTTACCAACCCTCTCATGCCTGAAGGTGGTGTACTCAGGCAGGGCCACTTCAAGTGGAAGGATGGAGGGTTTTAACCATGTTTCTGAAATTCTGAGTACTGCCAGTTTGAAGGAAGTGACCCAGGCTTCAAGTTCTGCCATTTTGGGACACAGGCTTTGACAATTCATGTGAACTATTTTGAGGACTTTAGTATTAATCCAGTTAGTGGTGGGGGCATGGGTGGGATAGGAGATGAAAGGGGGTACCGAATTGGTCTCCACATCACCAGCTAGTAAGAGGTGACATAGTAAGTGGAGTAGTTTATGCTGGGGGCAATATTTTTGATTTTTCTGATTTTGAAGGTAGGCACGCATAGGTTGCCATGTAGCCAGGATCCAAGATTGATGGCATCCTTTTTGCCAGGCAGGAAAGTGGGAGGAGTCCCTGAGGGGGCTTGTGTGGGATTTCTGTGGTGGATGCGAAAGCACCATTCTTAGTTATAGTTATGGCGCTTCAGTGTGTAGGAGGAGATGAGGTCGTCACAGGACACGAAGATAAAAATATAAATTGTTGCAATTACATGTCCTAGATGTTGCATCATTTAGGAGAGGTAACAGACTAGATAGTTTGATGTTCTTTTGGTACTGGACAAATGGCTGGGCACAGCGGTAAAATGTGAGGTATGACAGTTTAATTCTCACTCAAGGTGGAGGAGTAGAGAAAATGGAAAGTTTGTTAGATGAGGAGATAGATAGTGAGCTGCGAGGAAAAGATGTGATGCACTCTTTGCACTCAGGCAGTGAGTATTTGACAATAATAACTGGGCTTGGTTGATGTGTATAGCTATAGTTGCCCTCTAGTGGTCAAATGGTATAAGGAGCCAATGGCAAAACAGGTTGAATTTTCACTGTCATCCAATCAGAGAATAGCACAATACCTATAAAAGTAAGTTTCCAGGTAGGGCAGGTGGGTGGGGAGATGCCGCAAAGTGGCTGCTTGTTATCATCCCAGCAGCTGCTGCCCACCCTCGGACCTGCTACTCTGGCTCCTGCCCTCCCTTGGGCACTTCCTAATCTCCAGGCTCTTGCTGAGTGCACACCCTGGAAAGGGCGCTGCCATCCTGGGTGGCTTGTTATCATCCCTGCAGCTGCTGCCCACCCTTGGACCTGCTACTCTGGGCCCTGCCCTCTATTTATACAATTCCTAATTTCCAGGTAAGCTCTGCTGGCCACTGCCTCCTTCAAAGACTCCTCCTATCTGTGCTGCTTGCCACTATTTTAATCAGCGCTGTAAAGTAAGCGACCGAGAGAGAAGTGCTGGCTGAGGGCTTTACAGTGCTGGCTCACATTTCTTGTGCTGGCTCATATTTGTGCTTAATTTAAAATATTTTTTTCCATGGTATATGCTGGGGATGTTAAATGTATTGCACTTGTGCATGAATTATATTGAGGATGTTAATTGTGTAAAAACTGGATTTAGTTTAAATTGTTAATATTGTTTTTCTCTGTGGCTTTCCCCCAGCAATCTCTCCCTATCCCTATGCCTGTGTTATCTGTTGTTTCAGTCCATTCCATCTTGGCACTGACCAGCCCCCCCCCATTTGTCTTCTCACCACGCTTGACTCCTTTTCTCTGCCTACCCACATTTTGTTCTGCTAATTATCTCCTGCTCCGATCCCCTGCTGTGCCCCTGCCTCATTTCTTATTCTGATCTCCGCCCTAAGTTCTACTGCTCACCCTTGTTTTATATTTATCTCCTCTTCTTCTCTCTCCCTCTTCTCTCCAGGCTCTCCCTAAGTGCATGCCCTGGAAAGGGCATTGCCATCCCTGGTGGCTTGTTATCATTCCTGCAGCTGCCGCCCACCCTCGGACCTGCTATGCTGGCTCCTGTCCTCCCTTGGGCACTTCCTAATTTCCAGGTATGCTCTGCTGGCCACTGCCTCCTCCAAAGATTCCTCCTATCTGTGCTGCTTTCCACTATTTTAATTAGCGCTGTAGACTGAGAGACTGAGAGAGAAGTGCTGGCTGAGGACTTTACAGTGCTGGCTCACATTGCTTGTGCTGGCTCACATTTTTGCTTAATTTTAAATATATATGTGATGCTCTGTCCCTGCTTCTGATTACCTGTATGATATTTATATTATAAATAAATGGTCTGTGTATGAAATGTCAGTATGTGAGAGATTTGGCCTTTAACTTTCACGGTCTGTAGCTGAAATCACAGGATGTCATTAAACTGACCAGAAGAACCATTTAATGAAGACATCCTTCCAGAAGGGCATTTTATTACCTTTTATGTCCTGCCCATGCTTTTGAAGTTGAAACTAAATGTGAGTTTTATGACGTTGCAGGAAGAAAGGCAATTGGGCTGGGTCCTCTCATTTTAGCACATAGCCGGAAGTGTGTGAAGAGCCGTAAAACCCTCAGATCACACTAGCACCAAGAAATCAGCAGAGGGACTTCAAAGAGAAATGTTTGATTAAAACCTGTCTTATCTGGGAAATGGCTAGTTACAGATTTTTCAAAGTAATGACTTACATCCCCAGGGATAACTATGTCAGAAATTGATTCTAAGGGAGGAGCAAGCTGACTCACCAAAAGGGGGTGGGGAGAGGGATCTTGAAAATGAATCCTGTATCTGGGATATGTGACACCTGATTTTTGGGCTCTGAGACAGAAGTTCTCTAACTTAAAGAGCACTTACAAGGTAATACGTAGATAGAAGAAATGAAGTCTTTGTGGTAGGAGTGTTTTGTTCTGTAACTTCCTTCTTGTTTTACATGATTGTAAGATGTATGATATATTGTTCTGTATTTAATTTGACCTGTTTTTATCAAATTTTAGTAAACAACCTTTTCTTTGAAATACTGCCTGGGTGTCTTCTCAGTTTCTTTTTTCATATGAAGTGGCTATATTTAAGTCTGACAGCTGGTAAAAAGCTTGATTGTGTTACTGAGCTTGTATAATAAGGTAAGAAATACCTAGGTCTCTTATAGAGTTAAAAAGGGTTAATTTTGGATACCTGGTTAGGTGCCCTTAGGTGAAAGATATATTGCATCCCCCCGAAGAGAATATTATCTGAGCGTGTACATTAGGGTATGCTAGCATAAGGTTCACAGTTTGAATCCCTCCAGAACTCAAGGCTAAAAGTGATTCAGACCCAAAACAGACAGGAGGGTTACCCTGTCTGTTGCCTGTTTACACTATTGTACTCTGAGGTTGTCACTGTGGGAGCAAAGGGCTTGACCTGCAGGGTGCATTTGTGACAATATACAGGTGTGTGTGTATATATATATATATATATATATATATATATATATATATATATTTTAAGTACTGATTTTCCCATTTGCTCGTTATAGCATTGGGCTACTAGGGGCAACATAAACCTCACTGTCCCATTGCAGTCTGCTTACTTAGTACAGATTACATACCTCCCTTTGGAGGTCGCCGCTGACCCACCTTGCCCCCAGCTCTCTTCCTCCTTTCTACATCCCCCTTTTAAGCCCTTCTCTAAACCAGGAAACATGATCTCTTTCTGTATCTCCCCCCTGCACCTCTTTCTCATACTTTTCACCCTGGTCTCTCTTCCGTCCCTTCAATTGCAAAATACTTCCACTCCCCACCACACTTCCCTTGTACACGCTACTACCCTGCTAACCCCCTGTTTCAACCAAGTGGCAGCTCCAACGCCTTTTCATCATACCTAGTTCCACTTCTCTACACGGCCTTCCGTCCCACTCATGTCTTTATCTTACTCCTACACTTTACTGTGTATCCTTAAATTTCAGCTCTCCATCTTCAGTTACTCGCCTCATTCCCCTAAACCATCTAACAAACCTTGGTTCAAGAGTACTAAGCTGCATTACATCATTATCTATCTCTTACTCCTCTTGGCAGGAGACATAAATCCCAACCCAGGTCCAAAACTCAGTAAAGCCCTTACCCCATTCAGTCCCCCCTCCTCAGCCTCTGCTCCAACCCCAGTTTCACTCCCTCGTGGCCTAAAAATCCTTCACCTTAACATTTGCAGTCTGCTCCCTAAACTTGACCTGTTAATCCCACTTGTAGTATCCCGCAATCCAGATGTCCTCACTGTATCAGAGACCTGCTTCTATTACAATTCCTGGATATGTCGTTACCCATCAGGTCTGCTCTGGCAGGGGTGGGGGCATAGTTATCTACTCATCCTCCTCTCTCCAAACCACTACTGTTCTATCCACCACCAACCCTAATGCCTATGAAGCCCTCGTCATTAGATTATCTCTACCCTTTTCTGTACCAATATTTATCGCAGGAGCCTATTACCGTCCTGGTCTACACCACTCTGTAGCCACTGATCTAATCACCACTATTGGGTCACTTACCTCTTCAGGTTAGCTCTACCTGTTAGGGGATCTAAACCTGAACTGGTTGTCACCAATCCTAGATAAGACTCGTACTGAAATAGCTGCCCTTAACCTATCGCAATTAATCACAGAACCTACTCGCCTAAACCAAACATTCCATAACTGCACTCTCATAAACTGGGCCCTTGCCTCCCATCCTCACAGGTTAATCCAGTCGGGTCTACTGCCAGATGCTCTTAGTGATCAGCATATGATCTACATAGTTAGGAAAGTACACAGACCTAAGGTACCCCACAAACTACTAACGATCCGCTCTTACAAAACATTAGACCTTGCCCCTTTACATCATGACTTAACTCACATTGACTGGGTCCTTATATCCTCAGCCAAAACTATCAGTCACACCCTGGCTTATTTCTAAGATAACTTCATTAATGTCTGGAACAAACATGCTCCCCAGAATCAAGTTAGAGTGCGTGGTAGTCACCTCCCCTGGGCAACCCCTGAACTCCTGGCCTGTCAGCAAGTGTGTGATAAAGCTTGGAAAACCCATAAATCCTCCAAACTCCCTTGTGATTATGCTATCTACTGGACACTCCAAAATGCATGTACCAAAGTCATCAGCCTGGCCAAAGCAGAATATTTTCAGTCCACTTTTAATACTAACATAAACTATCCACCAAAGTTTGGGAAAGTAGTCCACTCACTTTCTCTCCCCAAACTAACCCCCCATCTCCGCTGCTCAAAATAAACAACCAACTCATTGCTGACCATCCTACAGTAGCAACAGAATTCAATTCCTACTTTGCTTCCTGCACCTCCACTCTGTTAGTCTCTATCCCACCCCACCCTATTACCGCTTCCCTCCCTCCCGATTCCTCCCAACACCACCAATTAGCGGACAGATTTTCCTTTTCACCCATCTCTCCCAACGACACCTTAAAGGCAGTACTCTATCAATCCAGCTAAGGGCAGCTCCCCTAATGGCCTTGACCCTAAGCTGCTGTACCTCTCTGCTCCTGCTATTTCCCTCCCTCTCACTGATCTCCTCAACTTGGCGTTCCACACTGTGACTATCCCTGAAGCCTGGAAACATGCTACAGTTCTCCCCCTACCAAAGGGAGGTGACCTCTCATCTCCTGGGAATTACTGTCCAATCTTGCTTCTAACCACCCTGGCTAAACTTCAGGAACACCTTGTTCTCTCCCAACTCTCCTCCTTTCTTGAAGACTCCTACTTCTTCACTCCCTTTCAATCTGTTTTCTGGAAGAATCACTCCACAACCACTTCCCTACTTAGACTCACTGACTCTATCCATTCAGCCATGGATAGAGGTCACATCACTTCTGCTATCTTTGTCGACCTTGCCAAGGCTTTTGACACAGTCTCCCACTCCCTCTTCCTCGAAACTCTCTCATCAGCTGGCTTGTCTCTGTCTGCCTGCAACTGGTTCAGAGCCTACCTGGTAGGTAGAGCTCGATCTGTTAAAATAGCTGACTCAACGTCCCCTCCACTGCCCATCTCTACTGGTGTGCCTCAAGGCTCCGTACTTGGCCCTCTCTTATTCTCAATTTTTCTAAATGACCTACTGTCAGTATGCTCCTTATCCTCCATCCATATGTATGCTGATGACACGGTCTTGTTCACCTCTGGCCAATCTGCCTCCGATGTGACTTCCAGACTACAGCTTGACTTCAATAATGTTAAACACTGGCTAAGCTCACATCAACTCTTCCTAAACTCCAAGAAAACAGTCTCCATGACCTTTGGCACTAGGCAGAGACTCTCTAGACTGTTTTTCCTTCCCTCCTTCCACACCCTTGCCAGGACAACACTAGAGGACACCACCTCTTTCAAATACCTGGGTGTCTGGCTTGACCAATACCTTAACTTTTCTGTACATATTGACACCATCCTGAAAAAACTGTGCCCCAGACTCGGCGTCCTTTACAGGAACTGTAGTTTCTTACCACTACCGGTTAGGCGTGATCTTGTCCAGAAAATTATACTCCCTATTTTTGACTATTGCAACATGGTCTACAGTGCTGCTCCTATGTCTTCCCTTGCAAGGTTGGATACTCTCTTCAGTGCTTTTTGCCACTTTGCCCTTGACTCCCCCTCCCACACACATCACTGTACTTTATATCATTCTCTAGCTTTCCCCTCCCTTGAGAGTAGGCATCTCTCTCACTGTGCCAAGTTCACTTCTAAATTCTGGGTTGGGACTTTCCCCTTTTACCTCTCCTCCTTACTCTCTGCTCTACCGCCCTCCTCCCACCCTCTCAGATCTACTGATGCACGCACGCAGTCTAACTATTCCTCATCGCTCAACCTCCATAGGACAGGAAGCTTTCTAATACCGCTTCCCAAAGTTTTGGAACTCACTGCCACCTCCTATCAGACTTTCCTCTTCCTCATCTTCAATTTCCTTAGCCCTTCACAATTTCTCTTCCCGTAATCATGGTAGTATAGTCTAGAGGTTAGAGTAACGAGATGTGAACGAGCTTGTTACATCCAGCAGACCAGACCTTGGTTTGCTTCTCACAACCTCCACTTGCATACTGTGTGACTCTCAGCAAGTCACTTAACCATCCAGTGCTCCTAGGTCGCCCCTGAAAACAGGCACTTGTGCCTATTGGGCCTTACCCGGTTACCAAAGACTAAAATAAATAAACTGCACTTGTTCTTAGACCCCCTTCAACATTCCTCACCCTGGCACATTATCCTTTAGCCCTACTTTACTTCTATTCTCCTAACTGTACTTGTTCTTAGCTCCCCTTCACAACCCTCCCAATCCCTTGAGCACTATCCTCTACTCCTCTATCCCTGACTTACCTCCTGTCTCCTAACTGAACCCTTCCTCTGATTGCTTCCTCACATGCTACTTCCTAATTATACCACCTCCTCCTAACCCCTACCACAACCTATTGCGCCATCGACACTCTACTACCATCCACAAGCTACTGTGTTATTTCAACACTCTATGGCTGTCCTTCTCCCCCACAACTCCCTCTTCCCTCTACTGATGCTCTCCCCTTTTTCCATTCCTAGTTTACCCCTATTTTCTCCAGCCTCCCTTTTCCTTATCCCTCCTCTCCCCTCCGATCACCCACCACACTCCACTTCTCCTCCCTGCCCCCCTTCTCTCCCTTCCTTTTCTGCCTGGTCCTGTCCCCCTTGCAGGGTTTTCTGTCATCCTGAAGGAGTATAGATCTTGGCTCCCTCTCTTTACCCCTCTTCCTTCCCCCCACTGCTCTAATCCTGACCCCTGGCAGGGTTCTGCATCCTGAAGGGTATAGATCGTCTCTCTTTTTCCCTTCCCTTCCCCCCAACTTTCAAATCCATTGCCTGCTCACCTCCCTTCTTCCTTATCTCCTTCCTCCCCTCCTGTTCCCCTGCTCCTCTCTTCTCTACCACCCCACTCCATTTCTCTCCCCTCCCTTTCTGCCTGGTCCTAACTCTCTTGTAGGGTTCTCAGCAATCTGGATGGGTATAGATCTTGGCTGTCCCTCTCTCTCTCCCATCCCTCACCCTCTATCTGTCACCCATCCACATAGAATTTGATGGCAGATAAGGACTGCTTGGCCCACCTAGTCTGCCCATTTCCCTACCTAATGGATAAGCTGCAGATCCTAGTTAACTAACAGTCTTTTTCTCCTACCCCCCACTAGAACTGCTTTATATCTGTCCCATGTATTCTTGAATTCCCCCACTGTTTTTTTTTTTTTAGTTGTTTAACCAGGAGTAGAACACTAAGGTGAAAGCTTTTTTACAGGAGTGACCTGGGAGCACAGGGAAGTAAAGTGACTTGCTCAGGGTCACACAGTATGCAAGTGGAAGCTGTGGGATTCAAACCCAGGTCTGGTCTGCTGGATGTCACCAGATTTGCAACTCAGAGTCTTAAACCACTGCGCTATACTGCCTCCCTTTTTGGACTCCATGACCTCCCCAGGAAGGCTGTTCCATGCATCTACAACCCTCTCCGTGAAGAAATACTTCCTCACATTACCTCTGAGCCATCCCCCCACCATCTTCAAATTGTGCACCCTTGTTCTTGCACATCTCTTTTTCTGAAAGATGCTACCCTCTTGGACTTCGTTGATTCCCTTGAGGTACTTGAAAGTTTCTATCATGTCCCCCCTTCCCTCCTTTCCTTGAGGCTATACATATTAAACTCCTTTAGTCTCTCTTCATACATCTTCTGGTGCAGACCCTACACCATTTTGGTTGCCCTCCTCTGGACAGCCTCCACCCTGTCTAAGTCTTTGTGGAGATGGGGTCTCCAGAACTGCACGCAGTACTCCAGATGTGGTCTTGCCAACTGTCTGTACAGAGTGATAACAACTTCCTGTTTTCTACTGGTGATGCCTCTCCCTATGCATCCCAGTATCCCCCAGCCCTCCTTACTGCCTTCTCACATTGCTTGCCCACCTTTAGGTCATCTGATATAACTACCCCCAGGTCCCTTTCCATTTTTGTTATTGTCAGTATCTCACCCCCCCATTATGTACTCTTCCCCATGGTTTTTGTTTCCCAGGTGCATTACTTTGCACTTCTTTGCTTTGAATCTAAGCTGCCATACATTTGACCACTCCTCCAACCTTGACAAGTTCCTTCTCATCCTTTCCACCCCAGCTTGTGTATCAACCCTGTTGCAGATCTTTGTGTCATCTGCAAAGAGACATACTTTCCTTCCAGTCCCTCTGCAATGTCAGTTATAAAGACATTAAAATGGACTGGCCCCAGCACTGAACCCTGCGGTACCCCACTAGTAACCCCCTTTCTTCACTGTGGACTCCATTTACTATTACCCTCTGTGTCCTGTTGTCCAGCCAATATTTTACCCAGGCTACCACCCTGGGACCCACTCCCAGGCTGGCTAATTTGTTTATTAATCATTTGTGTGGGACTGTGTCAAATGCCTTGCTAAAGTCTAGGTAGGCTATGTCCACAGTCACTCCCTGGTCTACTACTTTGGTCACCCAGTCAAAGAAATCGATTAGAGTTGTCTGACATGACCTTCCTGCTGTGAATCCATGCTGCCTTGGGTCCTGTGCCCCACTGGCCTCTAGGTACTCAACAATTCTTTCCTTCAGAAGTGATTCCATCACTTTCCCTACCACAGAGGTCAAACTGACAGGTCTATAGTTTCCTGCCTCTGTCTTGATCCCACTTTTGTGAAGGAAAATCACATCTGCCCTCCTCCAGTCCTCGGGTACCACACCATCCTCCCATGATTTGTTAAAAAGGGTAGTCAGTGGTTTTACTAGCTCTAACCTTAGTTCTTTTAGAATTCTGGGGTGAATCCCACTTCCCCACTTGTCTTATAACTGCCCTCCCTTGGGTATACAATAGCACTTCGAATCTTATGCTCAGCCTTCTATTTCTAGCACTTCAAATGTGTTATCCATCCTCTAACCTTTACCCTACTGGATCACCTGCTCTAGGGTTGTTGCAATGTATGCTATATCTGAATATGGTTTTGTTTTCCCTGGCCGGTTGGTCTGGGTTATTTCTGCTCTGTAATCATACTACACTGTTTTGTTTTAGAAATTGTACTTGCATTCCTATGTGTTTGCTTGTTCTTTCGACTTCTGTCCCCCCGGCCCCGGACGCTTCTGGAAATGAGCCGTTTACAGCTCATGTTGTTTTTCCAGGTGAAACATTTTCCAAATAAAGAAATAACAAAATAAACAAGCTCCATGTCTCTGTCAGAGTCTCAGAAATAGCACAGAGTGAGTTGTAGTGGTAGAAAATGAATTTTTCAGAGAAGCAGAGTGTTTAAGGAAAAAGGCGCCAAGTTTAAAATTCCTAACAAAGGCAGGGCACAGTCTCCATGCGGGTCCTGGTCTCTGTACCTGTAGAATTGCTGCAGAGTGGGTGGGGAGCTGTTCCGTGGTCTGCAACACTAGGGAATGCCTGACTGGAGGTAGGGCGACTGTAGGATTGCTGGTGGGTGGGTGGGGAGCTGCTCCGTGAGCTGCAATACTAGAGAATGCCTGATGGGAGGTAGGGTGACTGTAGGACTGCTGGCGGGCAAGCAGAGAGCTGCTCTGTGGGCTGCAACACTAGAGAATGCCTAACAGGAGGTAGGGTGACTGTAGGATTGCTTGTGGGTGGGCGGGGAGCTGCATCGTGGGCTGCAACACTAGGGAATGCCTGACAGGAGGTAGAATGATTATATGATTGTGGGCAGATGGTGAACTGCTCCATGGGCTGCAAAAGTAGGGAATGCCCGACAGGAGGTACGGTGATTGTAGGATTGCTGGTGGGTGGGCGGGGAGCTGCTGATGGCTGAAACACTAGGGAATGCCCAACGGGAGGTTAACCTCACAGTTCCTTTGTTTATGCTATCATAGTGCTCTCCATGACAACAGTCTGTGATGTCACAAATAGCAATTGTGTGGTTACCAGGAGAGAGTCAAATACATTTTGAAAGACTCAGTGAAATAACTGCTGCATTATCTTCAACAGTCAGTTGACCAACAGCAGGGGAATGTAAAAAAATAACAAACAACTAGAACACAATAAAGCTAAAATATCATTGATGTAAATATAGTGTTTTTAAGCTTTTATTATAACAGATTTGCTCTTTAATAATGTTCCTAGTAACAGAAATTAAGAACTTACCTCTGAATGACCCATATTTAACTGTACCCGAATAAACACTGATGCAAAAAAAAACAAAAAAACTCTGTGTTTTCAATTGTTTGCTTTTTATGAATGACATTCTGCACAGTTTTTGTCATGGAATAAGTAATTTTGAATTTTTCATTAAGTCACTGTTTGTGTACAGAATGCTAAGCCTGTGTTAATGTCCTATCAGAGCTGTGCCCAGAGTAATGTGCACAAACCATGACATGGTTCCGTGAAGAGAACTATAAAAGAATGCAGAATACAGCATTTGCATCACTTTAATTTGGGTACAGTTACATGTGGAACATTTAGGCTTCTGGATATCATTTATGTAAATGGGAACATCACGAACAGCTGCCAATTAGAAATCATTTCCTGTCCTCTGTAAGTGACTTGCTCATAGTCTCACAGTATGTAAGTGGAGGTTACTGGAATCAACCTCAGGGTTGCTGGGTGTACCAAGCTCATTCATAGCTTATTACTTTAACCTTTAACCAATTATTTTACCAGGTGAGACACACTAAGCTGAAAGCTTGTTTGCAGGTGCAACCTGGGAGCACAAGGAAGTTAGGTGACTTGCTCAGGGTCACACAGTATGCACCTAGGGGGCTGTGGGATTCAAACCCAGGTCTCCAGATTTTCAGCTCAGAGCCTTAACCCACTGCGCCATACTGCCTCCTATAACCTCTAGGCTATACTGCCAGACACTCCAGCATCAGCAACAATGGTTAGACTGAGGTCTGAACCAGGGTAAGGCTTCAGTTTTTCGATACCCTAAAGACTTTGGTTAGGAAAGGCAAGTTGTCTTCAGAAAGTTCAAAGGAAAAAAAGGGGATGATTGCAGGAAACTCAGGCTAGCCATTGACCTGAAAAATCAGCTGGTAGAGCGCTGGAACAGTATTCTAGGGCCTGGGTTCAGTTTTCAGTGAGGTCACATTTCATATCACTTTATTACTTTCTCATTACAGTTCACTTACAATCTCTTGCGATATGATCCTGAATGGAAATGTGCATGCTTCCTTCCTGAATAGCATGCAGACTGATGTCAGGCAGACACAAAAGCAACAAGGCACCATGCTGTTATTTAATCATGGAGGTATTATAGCCTAGAGAGTTAGAGTACTAAACTGTGAAACTGGAGACCCTGCAGGCTAAGGTTTGAAACCCACTGCTACCATTTGTATACTGTGTGACCCTATGCAAGTCACATAACATTCCAAGGATGCAGCTGGAGATTTGGCTCAGTGAGCTTTTCCCCTTATAAAAATTCTAAAAAAAAAAAAAAAGAAAAGCATCCAGGCAGCTGCAGGAGTGTAATGAATGAGGTATGAGATGAAGCAGAGTGCCATATATGACTAGGGTGCTTAACCCATATTACACTAGCCCTAGAGTGCCTTATTGCTATTACTGAAATTGGGCACTTTCAAAATTTTTTGAAAGTAGCGGCATTTGTTTTTGTCAAAAATGTTTATCATATACCATAGTTTTTTTAACATTAATATATTTCCAACATAACTGGAGCCATCATCAGCACATTTTTATTCTGACAGATGTTTTTGAAACAGCTTCTATTACTAATTTTATAATTAATGACTTGCGTGATTTAAAGATGGCTGCCTCTAGCAATTTTTGAAAATCTCTTCCCCCGAGGTTACTTTGTGACTTTATGTACCAGATTCCTACTGTGGCTGCATTAGGAGGGTGATACCATATATTTCTGATGGTAAAAAGCACAACATCACAGCACGATGTTTAATTTTATTCATGGTGGATATGGCCAGAGAACAGTAACCTTTGAAAACTTCAAACCCCCATATCTCAGTTCAGTAGGGAAATATAATGAAAAGAAAAAGTGATAGAAGAATAGTGATAGAAGAAGCCAGAAGGTGAAGGAAGGAAACATATTCAATTCAGTGCTTCAGAGTAACTGGTAACTTATATTTTTCTTTTAAACTTAGATTGTAGGCTTGTAGTGACACTATACTTTCTTTCTGTGTTGTCTTTACTTATAATTGTTTTTGGGCTGTTGAAAATTTAAAAAATAGTGGTGGTGTAATTCTGTGCTGTCTTTAATTGCTGCAAATTTTATCTTGGCTTGTCTGACTGTCCTGTAGCTGGGTGAAGGGTGTTAATTGTCTGGCCTCTGACCTCAGCTACGTGATAACTGGAGGTGGGGCTTAGTCACAGTTAAAGCAGCAAACAGAAGTTCATCTTCTCAGAAGAAGCCAGAAGGTGAAGGAAGGAAACATATTCAATTCAGTGCTTCAGAGTAACTGGTAACTGGTATTTTTCTTTTAAACTTAGATTGTAGGCTTGTAGTGACACTATACTTTCTTTCTGTGTTGTCTTTACTTATAATTGTTTTTGGGCTGTTGAAAATTTAAAAAATAGTGGTGGTGTAATTCTGTGCTGTCTTTAATTGCTGCAAATTTTATCTTGGCTTGTCTGACTGTCCTGTAGCTGGGTGAAGGGTGTTAATTGTCTGGCCTCTGACCTCAGCTACGTGATAACTGGAGGTGGGGCTTAGTCACAGTTAAAGCAGCAAACAGAAGTTCATCTTCTCAGAAGAAGCCAGAAGGTGAAGGAAGGAAACATATTCAATTCAGTGCTTCAGAGTAACTGGTAACTGGTATTTTTCTTTTAAACTTAGATTGTAGGCTTGTAGTGACACTATACTTCTTTCTGTGTTGTCTTTACTTATAATTGTTTTTGGGCTGTTGAAAATTTAAAAAATAGTGGTGGTGTAATTCTGTGCTGTCTTTAATTGCTGCAAATTTTCACCCCCCCTCCCACCAACTCTTAATTATATGCTCTGATAAATCTGATTGACAGGAGCTAAACACAGGATATAGTAAGAGGTGTGAAGTAGGAGGGGCATAAGGGGGAAGAAGTCCACCCTCAGCACGACAAGTTTTTTGACTCATTTATTTATTTATTGGTTTCTTTTTCCTTAAAAAAATATATATCTGAGGATCAGTTACAGGATTTTTAGTACTGTAAATAAATAAAAAGAGAACTAAGAGAGCTTCAGTAGCAGATAAGTAGTGGAATTGCAGTATAATGTGGGAGTGGTGCAATGCAGTGGCTGTGGGGCAGCCATATTCAGAACACCTTCTGGACACTGGTGCTGCCCTATCTGCATGCATCTCTGGGACTACTTGGGATGAGGTAGCCAGACTCAGAGTGGAAGTAAACTGGGTCAGGAGTACCATCACCCTGTCCAGGAACCACCCAGTCCAATGCAGCTGCCTCAAAGGATGCCAAGAACAGGAGCACTTGGATGACAGTGGGCTCAGGAGGGTTAGAGCAGTCAGGCAGAGGCACATCCCAGATCCTATTCCTCTCAAGAACTCATATGCCACACTGGCAAATGAGGACAACAAATAAGAGGTACCCAGGAAGTGGAAGGAAAGGATGTGGAGGTTAGGCAAGGAGGTGACCTCAGTGGGAAAGCAGTGGACCCCAGAGGAGGAGGAAGCGAATCCTGGTGGGGGACTCCATCATAAGAGAGATCCAGCTAGGAACACAGGAGGGGGAGGACAGGGAGGTGAGGTGCCTACCAGGTGCCACGGCATGGAGGATGGAAGGAAGATACTGGGATCACTGGGAAGGCAAGACAGGAGGGTGAGCTGGATGTCATTATCCACCTAGGTACTAATGACTTGGCAAATGGGGAGCCAAAGGAAGTTCAGGAAGAGTTTAGGAAACTGGGAGGGTCTCAAGCAAGTAGCTACTTCTGTCACTTTCTCAGAAGTACTACCTGTGAGAGGCAAGGGAGAGCATAGGAGTGCATGCACCAGGAACTTAACTCATGGTTGAAGAACTGGTGCTGTGAGAAGAAGGTTGGATTCATTGGTGACTGGGGACCCATCTGGAGGGATGGAGGTTTGTTCAAGCCTGATGGCCTGCATCCATCCTGGAGGGGAATCAAGCACTCAATGATAAGTTTAAATGCTACATTGACAAGCATTTAAACTAGCAAAGAGGGTGGCAGGCCAGCAAGGATGATACCTACTTGCTCACCCCACAGCTAGTAATGGAACCAGTGAACCAGAGGAGGGCTATCTCTGCAAAGCAGTGTGCAAAAGATGGAGATTAGTGTCCAAAAGGTGGATAAGCAGAAAAGTGGCAAAATTCAGCAGAAGGGCAGACAGCAAGGAGAACCAGGGATAAATGACAACCAAGGAAGGGGCTGGAGTAGAACAGTGAAGCAGTCTAGGGAGGTCAAATCATGGAAAGCCATGTGTGCAAATGCCAGGAGCCTTAGCAACAAGATGGAAGATCTGGAGGCTGTCATGGTACAGTCAGACCTGGACATTGTGGCCATCACTGAAACCTGGTGTAATGATAACCATGACTGGGAGATGGCCATACCTGGCTACAACATATTCAGAAGAGACAGAGCAGGCAGGAAGGGAGGAGGAGTGGCACTGTATGTGAAAAATGACATAAGGGCCACACAGATCCAGGAGGAACAAAATGGGGGAGAGATACTGTGGGTTAAGCTGGAAAGGAAAATGGGGCCAGCCATCCAGCACAGGTGTGGTCTATAGACCACCAGCCCAGGAGGAAGAAACAGATAGGGAGCTGATGCTAGCCATCCAAAGGATGGCAGACAAGGGTGAGGTAGTACTGGTTGGAGACTTCAATATACCAGACGTGGACTGGAGCATCCCAGCAGCAGCATCAACTAGGAGCAGATTTATCCTGGACTCCCTTCAGGGTGCCTTCCTCAAGCAACTGGTCATGGAACCAACTCGGCAGAAGGCAATACTGGACCTTGTGCTCACAAACAGGGACAGTGTGATGGGGGTAACAGTGGGGAGCACCTGGGGAACAGTGACCACCAGTCATTGTGGGTTTGAAATCACAGAAAGAGCAGAACCAAACCACACAAAACACGTATCCTGGATTTTAGGGGAAGACTTTGGGAAAATGGGGAGATGCTTGAAAGAGGCATTAAGGGAATGGGACAGGAATCAGGGATTGAGGAACAGTGGGCAGTATTTAAAATGGGGATTATAAGAACAACAGAATTATGCATTAAGCAGGTTAGCAAGAGGAAAAGAAAGAGGAGACCATTATGGTTTTCCAAAGAGGTAGCAAAGAAAGTGAAAGCCAAAAAGATTGCATTCAGGCAATACAAAAGACACAGGCAGAAGGGGATAGGGAGAAGTACCAGGAGAAACAAAGGAGGCAGGGAAGTCAGTAAGGAAGCCAAAGCTCAGACAGAAGAACACATTGCAAAATCAGTGGTTAAAGGGACAAAACCTTTACAGGTACATAAGTGAAAAAAGAAGGACAAAGGGAGGGATAGTGAGACTGAAGGGGGAGGATGGGAGCCGCGTGGAGGATGACAACAGTAAAGCTGACATATTGAACAGGTATTTCTGCTCAGTCTTTACTAAGGAAGAGGGGGGTAATGGGTCTGAAGGGAGTACAAGGGCTGAGAATGGTGCAGAAATGGACACAAGTCCCTTTACACGAGAAAGGGTCCTGAAGGAACTGGAAGTAATAAGAGCTGATAAAGCAATGGGGCCAGATGGGGTGCGACCCCAGGGTCCTTAAAGAACTAAGAGAGGTGGTGGCTGAACCTCTGGCTATCCTGTTCAGCCAATCACTGGAAACAGGGGAGGTACCCAAAGACTGGAGGACAGCAGATGTAGTCCCCTTATACAAAAGTGGGAACAAAGAGGAAGCAGGGAACTACAGACCAGTCAGCCTCACCTCGGTAGTGGGAAAGATCATGGAAGCACTACTGAAGGAGAGATTAGTGGAACATCTGGTTGTCAATGGACTACAGGACCCAAGGCAGCATGGTTTCACCAGGGGGAGGTCATGTCAGACCAACCTCATTGAATTTTTTGACTGGGTGACTAGGGAGGTGGATCAGGGCAGGGCAGTGGACATGGCCTATCTGGACTTCAGCAAGGCCTTTGACACTGTGCCACATAGAAGACTATTACACAAACTGGGAATATGGGTGGGCAGGACAGTAGTGTGGTGGGTAGGTAACTGGCTGGGTGGCAGGACACAGAGGGTGGTGGTAAATGGCTGTCACTCCACAGAGGGAAGAGTGACCAGTGGGGTACCACAGGGGTCAGTGCTGGGACCGGTCCTATTCAACATCTTCATCAGTGACATTGCACAGGATATAGAAGGCAGAATTTCACTGTTCGCTGATGACACAAAGCTCTGTAACAGAGTAGACACACCAGAGGGTGTAGACAGAATGAGAAGGGACCTGCAGAAACTTGAAGAATGGTCAAGGGTTTGGCAGTTGAAATTCAATGCAAAGAAGTGCAAGATAATGCATATGAGGCACAAAATCCTGGCACAATATATCAGTTGGGGGTGAGGATATAGCATGCACCAAGCAGGAAAGGATCTTGGGGTTGTCATCTCTGATGACCTCAAGGTAGGGAAACAGTGTGACAAGGCATCAGGTAAAGCAAATAGGATGCTGGGATATATAGGCAGGGGCATCACCAGCAGGAAAAGGGAGGTCATAATTCCACTGCCATACAAGACACTAGTGAGGCCCACCTGGAGTACAGTGTACAGTTCTGGAGACCATACCTACGTAAGGACATAGACAGGGTAGAGAAGGTTCAGAGGAGGGCAACAAAGATGGTGCATGGGTTGCATCACAAGTCCTATGAAGACAGGTTGAAGGAACTGAACATGTACTCCTTGGAGGAGAGGAGGAGAGGGGATATGATAGAGACATACAAGTATCTTACAGGGAGGAACAGGGTGCAGGAAAACACTATTTTTAGCGAAAAAGATGTTTCAGGACTAGAGGGCATGGGATGAAGTTGGAGGAGGGACGATTCAGAGGAAATATGAGAAAGAATTTCTTCACAGAACGGTGTGGACAAGTGGAACACCCTGCCAGAGGAAGTGGTGGGGGCTGAAACAATCACGGGATTTAAGAATGCATGGGATAGACATAAAGGAATTCTAGAGGTCAGGGGTAAGGGGAAATAGACTTCTAGGAAAACAAACTGAACTTACAAGCTCAAATGGGCAGACTAGGTGGGCCATAGGCCCTTATCTGCCGACACTGTCTATGTATCTATGTATCTATGTATTTATTGATGCTTTTCCAGAAATACATGGTTACCAGAATACCATATGATGATTATTTTTCCTGTTAACATATACTGCTGCTTTAAGTTTATTTTTCTAATTTTCTGTAGTCATGAGGTCACAGATGAATTTCAATAACATAACCCTTGTAGAATGTTTTCAACAAATCAGACTGCTTTATTCTGAAAGTCCTTTTTACATTGACATGGGCACTTACAAAATGGTGAAGCCTGACAGAAGAAGGTAACTAGGTGATAATGAGAATTAATTTTGTTGTTCTGATTTTATGAATTTATTGTTCAGCAGCAATAGAGAGTCTTGCATAATAGGGACTTTATAAAATAAAATAGATTGATTCCAAACCATGTAATTATTGCCCTGCAGTTACGTGGGTTTAGACTTTTGAGCCAGTCACTCCCCACTGAAATGACTATGCAGCATTTTCACCTCCAAAACACAGAAACATAGAAATCGTCGGCAGATGAGGACTGCTAGGCTCATCCAGTCTGCCCGTAAGCCCTATCCATATATACAAGTCACTGACCCTAAGTGGTCAATGGTTTTCCATCACTTCCACCAAAACAGTTGGTTATGTATTTTTCCCCTTTTTAAAGCCATTTTATAAGTACACTCAGACACTGTGGGGTGTAGTTATGGGCAATAGTAAGGCTTGTTGGGTATGTTTAAAGACTTTTTTCATCCCTGCATATGGAGCAGGGGGCATGGACATGATGCACCTAGTGTCCCTTCTGATCTTAAAGAGGATAGGAAACATGTATTCACAGGAAGGGTGTTGCATCAAAACAGCATGGGAAAAAACAGCGAAGACAATTTAAGCCAGCAATATGAGTACTGAGAAAGGCAGTGACTGGAAATTTCAGTGAGGCAACAGAACAGTGAGACCTTTGCGTGGTGTATAATGCTTCTTCAAGTATGTCTATTTAAGCAAGGGGCGTGCGGGGTGTGTGTGGGGGGAAAAGCACCCCGCTTGTAAACTTTTTGTGTGGTGTTCATTTGTTTTTCGCTGTTCTGACCCCTCGCTGAAGTTTCCAGTCACTGTCTTTTCCAGAGCTCATACTGCTTGGCTTAAATTGTCTTTGCTGTTTTTGCCATGCTGTTTTCACATGGAACCCACCGGAAGCTGTTCATCACATTCTTATTAATAGAAAATAAAGTCATATCTCCAAATGGTCCATATGAGCAGCTACAGTACAGTATATTGAATAAACACTGATATGAAAACTGTTGGTTGTATTGTTTTCTTTTTATGGACAACATTCTAAACAGATATCTTCATGGAATGAGACATTTGGGGTTTTCATTACAGTATGTCATAGGCTGTGCACAGAATGTTAAGCATGAGCTGTTGACCTATCAGAACAGTGCACTGAATTCTGTGTAAGAAAAACTCTGATAGTCATCAGAGCTCCAACTTACTGATTCCATGAAGAAAACTGTGCAAACTCTAGCCCATGAAAAGAAAACAATACAGAATAGGAGTTTTCACATAACAGTTATTCAATAAGCAGTTAAATATGGACAATTTGAGGGTATATATATATAATGTTAGAAAACAGGAACATTGGAAGTGGCTGCCAATTAGAAATAATTTCCTGTCCTCTTTAAATTACTATATCACTACAATAAATGAAGCACAAGGAATGTGATGATAGGCCCATAATTACACACCATATTGTGTCTTCTTTCGAACACTATGGTGCATGCAGTGTTTCCCCTAAAGTATTTCTGCATAGTGCTGTGGTGTCCCCGTGCATTTTTTTGAGTCACAATGACTGTCCAAAAGCAGAAAGGATTTCTTCCTTGTTTAAAATCAGAACCCTAGTCCCCAGCACTGTTAACCACATGCAAAAATGATAAAAACACACGTCGTGCATTGGGATTTTGTTCCTGTGATGGGCCCTTGTGTTCTGTTCCCAGTGTGTGTGGCAAAGTTTTTTTTACATTTCCCTGGCAGTTTTATGGCCCCTAGGGGTAGCCATGCAGGAATCTTTTATTGCCTTTGATCTATTGCAATTTTCCCAGAATGCCTCTAGGAATGATGTCAATTAGACCTTGCAATAGAATTAAGAGCCCAGGATCCTAATTATAATCTAGTCAGAACATCTAACTGCAACTGCCTGTGCAAGTTAACTGCTTTGAAAGAGTATTTTCCCTCCCTCCCTCCCTAGCTGAAATCATGGGTTAGATTCACAAAACTCTCCCCCTGTGCAAACCTGGTTTTACGTGAGCAAACTAGGTTGTGGTATTCACAATAGCTCGGTTTGTACACTCGAACCAGGGTTGTGCAAAGTGTGGAGGGGACTGCAATGCAAATGAGGGGGAAGGGATCAGCGTATTGGTGCTGTCTAATTCACAAAGCATTTGCTCTGTGCAAGGGTCTTTTGCGGGATCCCCTTGCATGGAGCAAATACTGCTGACTGAGACTTTGCCTTAATGCTGCACAACCCTAGAGGTTGGCAGATGTACTATGGCGGAACTCCCCCTCCCACGAACACTGACCTCATTAAAAAATAAGTGTCCCTGGTGCCAGTGGTTCCCGCCGGGATTGTTGATTGCTGGCCTGATTAAAAGAAAAAGCAGTTTCCCTGGTACTAGTGTCCACCCCCTGCAATCGCCAACTGCCAGCCTGATTAAAGACACATAAGTTTCCCTGGTGTCCAGTGATCCCCCCACCATATCCCTCACCCAAGATGTAAAAACATACATTTCCCTGGTGTCCAGTGATCCCCCCCACCATATCCCTCACCCAAGATGTAAAAACATACATTTCCCTGGTGTCCAGTGATCCCCCCCACCATATCCCTCACCCAAGATGTAAAAACATACATTTACCTGGTGTCCAGTGATCCCCCCCCACCATATCCCTCACCCAAGATGTAAAAACATACATTTCCCTGGTGTCCAGTGATCCACCCCACCATATCCCTCACCCAAGATGTAAAAACATACATTTCCCTGGTGTCCAGTGATCCCCCCCACCATATCCCTCACCCAAGATGTAAAAACATACATTTCCCTGGTGTCCAGTGATCCCCCCACCATATCCTCACCCAAGATGTAAAACATACATTTCCCTGGTGTCCAGTGATCCCTCCCCACCATATCCCTCACCCAAGATGTAAAACATACATTTACCTGGTGTCCAGTGATCCTCCCCCACCATATCCCTCACCCAAGATGTAAAACATACATTTCCTGGTGTCCAGTGATCCACCCCACCATATCCTCACCCAAGATGTAAAACATACATTTCCTGGTGTCCAGTGATCCCCCCACCATATCCCTCACCCAAGATGTAAAAACATACATTTCCCTGGTGTCCAGTGATCCCCCCCACCATATCCCTCACCCAAGATGTAAAAACATACATTTACCTGGTGTCCAGTGATCCCTCCCCCCCACCATATCCCTCACCCAAGATGTAAAAACATACATTTCCCTGGTGTCCAGTGATCCACCCCACCATATCCCTCACCCAAGATGTAAAAACATACATTTACCTGGTGTCCAGTGATCCCTCCCCCACCATATCCCTCACCCAAGATGTAAAAACATACATTTCCCTGGTGTCCAGTGATCCACCCCACCATATCCCTCACCCAAGATGTAAAACATACATTTCCTGGTGTCCAGTGATCCCCCCACCATATCCTCACCCAAGATGTAAAACATACATTTCCCTGGTGTCCAGTGATCCCCCACCATATCCCTCACCCAAGATGTAAAAACATACATTTCCCTGGTGTCCAGTGATCCCCCCCCACCATATCCCTCACCCAAGATGTAAAAACATACATTTACCTGGTGTCCAGTGATCCCTCCCCACCATATCCCTCACCCAAGATGTAAAAACATACATTTCCCTGGTGTCCAGTGATCCCCCCACCATATCCCTCACCCAAGATGTAAAAACATACATTTCCCTGGTGTCCAGTGATCCCCCCACCATATCCCTCACCCAAGATGTAAAACATACATTTACCTGGTGTCCAGTGATCCCCCCCCATATCCCTCACCCAAGATGTAAAAATACATTTCCCTGGTGTCCAGTGATCCCCCACCATATCCCTCACCCAAGATGTAAAACATACATTTCCTGGTGTCCAGTGATCCCCCCACCATATCCCTCACCCAAGATGTAAAACATACATTTCCCTGGTGTCCAGTGATCCCCCACCATATCCCTCACCCAAGATGTAAAACATACATTTTCCTGGTGTCCAGTGATCCCCCCACCATATCCCTCACCCAAGATGTAAAACATACATTTACCTGGTGTCCAGTGATCCCTCCCCACCATATCCCTCACCCAAGATGTAAAACATACATTTACCTGGTGTCCAGTGATCCCTCCCCCCCACCATATCCCTCACCCAAGATGTAAAAACATACATTTCCTTAGTGTCCAGTGGTCCCTCCCCCACCAGATCCCTGACCCAAGATGTAAAAATATAAGTTTCCCTGGTGTCCAGGGATCCCTCCCCCAACAGATCTCATGTCTGATATGTAAAGACATATTCCCTGGTGACTAGTGATCACCGGCCACAGTAAAAAAAAACAATAGGGTTCCCTGGTGCCAGTGGTAACCCCCACCACCCCTGCAGATTGTCCCCCACCATCCCGCTCCCACCCCCATTCTGACCCTGAGCTGGCAACCGTCACAGCCCTCCTCTCACCACCATGGCTGGCCACCAACTGAGCTGTCAATGTGTGTGTACTGTATACAGTACGCCCTCACTGACAGCTCAGTTGGTGGCTGGCTGAGGTGGTGAGAGGATGGCTGTGCCAGTCTCTGGCTTGGGGTCAGAATGGGGGGGAGCGGGGTGGTGGGGCATTACCTGCTGGGGTGGGGGGTGCATTGTCCACTAGACACCAGGGAATGTCTTAGTATCTTGTATAGGGGTTGAGATGGGGGAACCACTGGACACCAGGGAATATTGCCTACTGATCAGGCATGAGTGTGGGTGGGGAGACAGACCACTAGCCACCAGGGAAATGTAGTATAATTATCGGGCATGGGAGCGGGTGGGGGGAGGGACCACTAACCACCAGGGAAATGGAGTATAATTACTGGGCAAGGGATCAGGTGGGGGCAGGGCCCACTAGACACCAGGGACACTTATGTTTTTTATAATTGGGCTGGTGATCACATGGAGGGGGGGTGTTACTGCTAGCACCAGGAAACCTTTTTTTTTACTTAGGCTGGCAGTTGGTGGGGGAAGGACTACTAGCCACCAGGGAATACATCTTTACATATTGGGCATGAGATTGGGTTGGGGGAGGGACCACTAGCCACCAGGGACTATGTCTTTACATATCAGGCACAGGATTGAGTGGGGGGAAGGACCACTAGTCACCAGGAAATATGTTTTTACATATCGGGCGCAGGATCAGGAGGGGGGGAAAGACCACTGGACACTAGGAAACTTATGTTGTTACATCTTGGGTGAGGGATCGGGTGGGGGAGGGACCACTGGACACCAGAGAAACTTATGTTTTTATAACTGGGCCAGCGATCACGGGGGAGGGACCACTAGCTACCAGGGACTGTGGCTGTGTTTCAGGCAGGGGCTGGGGGGCACGCTAAGCTCCAAGCAGCCTATGCAAATTGACCCATAAAGGGAAGGCAAATGGACACCTAGTGCCTTGCATGCCCAATGGGCTCATGTGCAGGGCCACTGGAAAATTGCAGGCGCAATTTTTCCGCAATTTCCGCTATTTTCACCCTTCTCCGTACAAAATCCGCAATTTCTTGCAATTTCTTACATTTATTGAATTTTTGACCGAAATTGTATAAAAATATTTAAATTCTCAAGGAAATCTACTCAGATATGGTACATAGATTTAGATTTGACCAAAACAGTACAGTGTGAGGTGAGAAGGGGTCAAATGTGACTCTGGTTTCATGTGATTCACTTCCCTGCTTTGGTTTCAGAATCCTCTGGAGACTTGAACACCTAAAATCTGTGTTAAAGCAGACTATCAGAGAACTTTTGGCTGACACAGAGACTGAAACAATAGGTGTGAGAAGAGGTGCAAAGTGCCCCATTCACCTAAATGAAGCCTTGACCACAATGCTTGTTTTTGAATGGTAGGGTAGATTTTCCTTGTATAAATACTTTCAGTCTGAAAGGATTTTGATTCAAATGTGTGAGAAGTTAGGATGGCCCTACTGATTATAAACTTGAAGGTGCTTCTGAGGGGGTTGGTGACAGTGATTCCTTACATGTCAGTCTGCCACAGCTGTATACTCACATACAAAGCCTACGAAAAGTAAACATTTCTGAAAACATGCTGAACAGGTTAAGTATAGTTAAACAGTTACCTTCAAATAGACACAATAATTGCAACCCAAGTAAAATCACTGCAAACCGAATAGAACAATAGTACAATGTATTAAAAACTATTGTATGATGTAATGAAAAGCTATTGGTATGATTTGATACTTTTATCATGTGATTTTAAAATGTACTTACAGTGCTGATTAAAAACAGTAATCATTTTAACAAAATACATATTTTTCTTACTAGACCTTTATTAGGCACCCTGGTTATCTGTTTATTTTTTTTCTTGCACCAAAGCAAGTAGTTTAAACAGGCTTCATTATTCAACATCTAGAAACTGGCAAAATAGGTTGTTTCAGGATGTATTCAGTACAGATCAACTGTAATTTACTGAATAAAATCTAGTTAGCACTGCATGACTTAGATGTCTTGATTTTTAGAAGATATGCTACATAATGATTAGTTTACAGTGCATTTCAGAAACACACATCTTTCTTCATATTAAAAGCATTTAAAGTGGCAATACATTTATCTAACAATTTATGTGATCAATACATGCTGCAGCAAACAATAAAATATTTATTAGGGGGCAGTGGGGATGCATAATGAACCCCCGCAAATTTCCCGCAATTTTTGCAAGACAATCTCCGCATTTTTGGGTAAAATTTTCCACAATTTTCCAGTGGCCCTGCTCATGTGCATGGTTGCCCTTGTGAACTGGAAAAGTGCACCTGTGCTATTCATTGCAGGGCCATAATCCTGGCTGCATGCTGGGGCAGTGCTAGTTGGGTAGCACTAGAGGTACTGGGGTTACCCTGCCTCAACCTAGCCCTATTCACAGTCGGATAGTGAGGTTTGCTATCCGACTTTGAAAAGCACTTTTGGACACCTGGGCAAATGCAAAGCACAACACAAAATTATGCATTGTGCGTTGTGATTTTTTTGTGAATCTAGCCCCTTATCTTTCTAAGAGGCAACTATTGTTATCATGAATGTGTTACAATTTCTTTGTAAAGTGCTGTCACTGGGTGATAATAAAGACAATACACCTTTGAAGGTCTTAGGTCTCAAGTACATCATTATTTATTTAGCTTTTGTTGACCGGGTAAGTGCACTAGACAAATCCTGCCTATTTTCAGGCACGACTCGGGGAAGGGGGAAACAGATGAATGCCAACTGACCTTGAACCAGATTAAGCTGTTGGTGGTATTTTTAGTGAATGAGGGAAATTTGGCCAAGACACCGGGGAAATTCCCCTACTCTTTTCGATAAGTGCCATGGGATCTTTAACATCCACCTGAACTACCACCAATCCAGGCAGATGGGACCTCGGTTTAACGCCTCATCCGAAAGACGGCACCTCAGAAATGCAGCACCCCTCTCATGCTGCATTACAGTGTCAGTACTGGGATATTAACCCAAGTGCCAGATGTGGGAACTGAACCCACAGCCCTCTGATCTCCCGGCCTCAGAGGCGAGTGTGCTACCTACTGAGCCACTGACACTGCATTTCCAGAAGCATTCTGGGAATACTCCAACAGAACAAATGCAATAAATGAAGCCTGCTGGGCTATCCCACAGGGCATAAAACTGGCAGGGAAAAGTAGAAAAAAACTTGTCACAGATACATGGAACAGAGCACCAGAGACCATCAGGGGAACAAAAACCCAATGCACAACATATGTTTTTATCATTTTTGCATGTAGTTTTCTTTTATTTAATTAATTAAACTAATTAATTTATTTTATTTATTAAAAGACCTGGTTAGCCCATGAGCAGATGCCTGCCCATTTTCATGGATGGTCAGGGAAGGAAATACAAGAGATAAGAAGCATACACACAAGTATACAACAGTACAAAAACATTAACAGATCCAATAATTAAAACAAAGCATTTTAAATCCATGACGTGATGAATGATTAAACAAATCCATAGGTTAGAGGAACTGGAGAGGAAAACACAGAAAGAAAAGGAGAAAGGGAGAAAACAAAGTCTGGTCAGAGACACAGCGGCTGCTAATGCAGTTGTATTGATATAATTTGTCTGACATTTGAGCATGTTACCAAGAGAATCTTTTTGTATAGAAAAGTGTCATTCATGTATAGATGTTCTTATGTACAGGACAATGGCTGAAAATAGGGCTAGCCCCTAAGTTATAAGATCCTGGTTAAAAATAAGAATAACTGATGCAAAACTTATCAGCGAGTCCCAGGTACAGTGGGCTCTACTTGTGACAGTGATCATTCACAGCTACTGACTTTTCCATACTCCACTCATGCACGCTCTTGCTCTCTCTCTCCAGGGGCACAAGTGTTTGATAGAATTTGGATCAGGTTAGCAACTGGAAGGCAGAAGGAAGCAGTGGCTGTGGGAAGGACTAATTTGAATGTGGACCAGCGGGAGTGTCAGACGGGAACAGATCTAAGGTAACACACTTTGATGGAAAGAGAACAGAGTAGCAGCCTGTTGCATACTAATGAGATGATGCAGTTTTGCTCATGGATGCCTAATGCAGTATGCAGCAGTTCCGTTTTTCCCATTTTTTTTTAACATTATTGCATTATGACTTGCATAGGTATTCTGTGTAGCCATAGTATAAGTTCAGGGAATGAAAGGTAAAGTTAACCCAATCAGACAAGGGGTTGGTGCTGTATATTGTGTGCTTTTGATGCTTAAATCCCATCCAACCCTCCCCTTACACTTTTCAGGAGGAAACAGGGTCACATCTCCCATATCAACTATGACCAGTGCAGCCACATGCTGTGCACATGATATGTGTGATGCAGTGACTGCACTTTAACACCATACACATTTGAGAACATGTTACTAGACAGAACCCAGGTACCTACATTAACCGTACCTTCTAGGCCACCCACACCATCAATGCTCTGGTGACTGACCACTGCAGTTATCCCTGTGTGGCATGTTTTGGACAGATCAGTCATCTAGCTGTAGTTTACAGTACTTTGTTTCCAGGGCTGTAGAACCATGTCCATGCATGTGTTGGATCTGTTTGCTGGAGCAGTGAATAGCAGCAGTCTCTCCATCATGCCTTTCACTTTCCTCTGTTTCCTGTGAAGTCTGACAATGTTTACATGTGATCTGGGATGATTTCTCTAGGATTCTGCAAGCAAGCACTGTTTGTACCACCAGTAGATGCAACTTGATTGGGATCTTTGGAGAGAAACTTGTTAATTTCTTTATTTTGAGCATTACAAGAATTTGGGCAGCGGAGGCCAGAATGGCTAATCTACCAAATTCAGCCCCTGATCTGCTTCCTTTTGGAGAAGTACACACACATGCAACTAGCCATGCACAGGTTACATTACCTGAAAGCTGATCACTGGATTGCAAAAGTGTGTAATTGTCATGTTAAGAAGACTGCGTTATACACAAAGGAGCAGGACATTTCCATGCAGTTTGGAGCAGAACTGATTTCAGAAACAAGTTCTTAAACCTCTTGTTTATTGAGGCCTGTCTGCTTCACTAGTATAATAAATTAGAAACAGATAACAATTAACTGTATCAAAAATAACTGAACCATGCAGACTACTAGGCCTATAGGTTTCAAGCTGAGCTATCAGCTTGAAAGGTCTCAGAAGTTTTTATGGATTATTACAGTGTTTTATCTCATACTGAATAATAACGTATGGAAGTAGGTCACAGCAAGTGACCCTTAAAATAATAAAAAAAACCTTGTCTTATACTCAAGTGATTCAACACCTTTTACACCATAGTTCTGTACACTGCTTCAAACACATCGGTGTGTTAATGGCATTTCTTCAGCAAGTGCAGTGTAATGTTTTTCACCGCTAGCATTGTTTCAGTGCACGTTGGTTTGATAAGAGTATCAGGGAGTAGAAATCCAAAGTGACCAGTATCACGCAGCTCAAATGCGAAGGCATAAGGAATACCATTTTTGTAAGCCCAATCCATAGAACTGCCCGAGCTCACATCTGGAAAAAAAAAAAATAACAACAGATGCACATTCCATGTTACCCCATATATCAGCATGGATTGTTATTACTTTTTCTTTAAACAATATGTTTAAACAAAATCAGTGTTAATACAAGCAGGCTGTTTTAAAATACTTGCAGACACACATGCATTAATCAAACCTCATGCAACATCTGTTTTATTGTTCCAGGTACAATGGAGAGCGCTAGAGGTGTATTTTATTCTGTTCAATGAACAGTAATTTGCCATTTAACTACTGCTGTATATTTGTGTATTAATTACATGGCAAATGCTTTACTCAAAACAATGCAAGCCAAGCACACATGCTTAACTTTGGAATATGAACTATAAATCTAATAGGGTGTGTTGTGCATTTTAATAGCCTGAGAGCTGGTTGTTAACCACCAAGAGACACCATCTTCATAGCAATCATTCTATAAGCACTCTGAATACTGATACGCGATAATAAAAACATGACTGACACCGAAATACCAAGATGGTTTGTATAGCAATTGTTCCTGAGAAATCAGCGAGTTATTATGACTGGCTTTCAATTTTGCTAAAAGATGAATTGTGGCACAGTGGTGCTGGGGGTAACATGTTGAAATATTAAGCAGGAGATCCAGATTCATACAATAGATCAAACAAACAGTCCCAGAGAGATCTATGGAAATTTATGGAAGTAGCATTAGACTCCAGGGAGGGTCCTGGGGGCAGGCAATGGGAGAGACCTAATATCAATGTGTGCTCCCCAGCCCATGAAGACAAAACAGTAAGGATGAAGTCATTGAGGAAACGGATCGGGAGGTAATAGTGGAATTCCTTGAGGCACAATGGCTTTAGAATGAAAGAAAGCATGAGTTTTTGAGGGGTACTGAAAGTCATGTCAGACAAATTCAATAGACTTCTTTGATTCAGTGATAAGGGCAGTGGACAAGGGCCAGGTGGTGGACCTCTTTCAACAGAACTTCAGCAAGGCCTTATGATTCTGTACCACATAGAAGGCTGTTAAAAATGTGGAGGACCTACAACTTGGGGATAGACTGACCAGATAGACAGGGAGCTAGTTGGAGGGTAGGACCCAGATGGTGGTACTAAATCGTGAATTCTCAGAAGTGCGGATATTGACTGACCAGTGGGGTTCCACAGAGATCAGTACAGGGACCAACCCACTTCAATGTGCACATCAGTGACAGAGGTGAAGGGCTACAAGGGTAGGTGAGTCTTTTTGTGGATAACACTAAAATCTCTGGGAGGGCTGACAGTATAGAGGGGGTTAAAGAAATGAAAAAGGATATGCACAAACTAGAAAAGTGGTCTAGCATCTGGCAGTGGAAGTTCAATGCCAAGAAATGTAAGGTCTTGCACATAGGCAATAAAATAGCAATAACTGAGTGTAGCATCGGTGTGGTACAGCTTGAGCACTCTAGGGAAGAAAGGAATTTTGGGGTAATTAGTGATAACATGAAGTCCACTTTACAATGCAAAATGGCATATGGGAAGGCAAAAAGGATGTTGGGGGTGTATTAAGTGGGACTTTACCAGTTGCTGAAAGGAGGTGAATATGACACCGTACAGGTTGTTGGTGAGGCCACACCTTGAGTTTTGTGTACAGTTCTGGAAGATTAAAGCCTCACCAAAAAAAGATAGAGACAGACTAGAGACAATGCAGTGGAGGGCAACCAAGATGATACAGGAACAGTATGGTAAGACTTCTCAGAACAGGTTAGAGAGCTTTAATGTGTACCCCAGGAGGACAGGAAAGAAAGAGGGGATGATAACACAAATTATATGTGCAGGGATACTACAAGGTGGACCATGCAGAATTGTCCCAACTAAACAAAAGTTCATACACCGGGGGCACAATTTAAAGCTAGTATGGGGGCAGGAGCGTTTAGAACTTTTTCATTGAGAGTGGGGTGGATAAGTGAAATAGCCTACCCAGCGCAGTAGTCAACACAAAAATAATTGCTGGGTTTAAAAATATCTAGGAAGGCTACAAAGGAATTATTAACCAGGTCAGAGTATGGAGGACTACGTGAGGAGTCAGAGAGAGGAGTCATCTCAGAGTAGCTCCAAGTAGGATTCCAGGGCAGACTGGATGAACTCCAAGTCTTTTTCTGCTAATACTTTTCTACGTTTCTAAAAATGAAAACAACCTGAGCTAGTTGCAGGATGAGTGTCCCCATGTATTCTTGGGTTGTGGGAACTTCTGGGTCACCACAGGCATTTTTATTGTCTGGTACATTAGGGCTGGGGGTCGCCAGAGAAGACAGGTCTGAAAGGGAGGCCCTTCTGGCAAATTAGGGCAAACACAGAACAGAAAACAAGCCAGGTCCAGACATATTTCCTACCAACTATTACAAGGTATTCTATCCAGAAATCATACCATTGTTAACCAACACCTTTAATCATTTACATTGAGAGGGCCTGGTAGACAGCACGCTTACAGAGGCAAGAATTTCCCTTATTCCCAAACCAGGTAAGGACAACACTTGGGTCAGCAGCTATAGACTCATATCTCTAATCAATTTAGATCATAAAATTCTGGCCAAAGATTTAGCCAATAGACTGGGGAAAGTCTAGGACTGTCTTATTGGCCTGGAGGAGGTAATATTTATGGCCGGAAGGGTTTCAAGTGATCTTCTCAGGAAATTACAGCACCTGGTTTCTGTGTATAGGGGTAGAAAGGTCCTGTGGTTCTGGTCTCCCGAGACACAGAAAAAGCTATTGAATGGGTTTCCTGGTCCTACCTTTTTTGCTCTACTTTGAAAGTACAATATCCCAGAAGATTATGTTAAGTGGATAAGAGTGCTATACCAGACTCCTACTGCAAATATTGTCTGCAATGGAGTGCTTTCGGAAAATGTGAGGTTGGAGCAAGGTATGAGACAGGGGTGCCCTTTGTCTCCCATGCTATTTAATTTACACTAAAAGCCTTGGCCTATCAGCTACAGGGAAATTCCCTGATTAATGGCGGGACAGCATGAATAGAACAGTTACATACCTACTATAACAATAAATCTTTGAGAGAATCTCTTTCATCAGGTCACACCTTTGGACCTATACCTGCATCATTGCTAGGACCACATGGAAATGTTTGCAGGTCAGGGCCACCTATGATGACATTGTGCACCAGTGTCTACATAAATGTGGGCAGCCCCATCTCTCCTCAGTTCTCTGCCAGAGATTATACTCAGAGGATCTCTCTGTGGGAAACCAGGAGATAATGCCAGTACCCAGCATACCAGGCAGCAATGGGTCCTTGAAAAAAAGCTATGGAATGAAGAAAAGCAGGAAATCCAGTGCCACACGTGCCCTAAGGGGGAAGGAGGATGGGACGCATGGCCTGATGAAAGAGATTCTCTCGAAGATCTACTGTTACGGTAAGTACGGAATTGTTCTGTCTTCTCTCTTTAATTAAGCCACACCTTTGGAATGAGTTCCAAACAGTACCAAAACTGACAGTCTGGGTGGATGGTATATATATGGCTGCTGCCATAAGTCCCTGAAGGCATAGTAAAGTCCTATCTGGAACATACTGAGTGTCGTATACCATTTGAGCTTGAGCAATGAGGTATTCTTCCCCTGCCAGAGGCAGGAATGTACAGCCCTGAGCTGTCTCCAAGACTGCCCCTATATACTGCAGTCTTCGACAGGGGATCAGTACTGACTTTGTCAGATTAACTGTCACCCTTAGGTTGTCAAACAATTTCCTGGTTCGAGCCAGGGTGTGCAGCTGTTGATCCTGGAGTGTGCCTTTAAAAGCCAATCGTCTAGGTAGGGAAAAACATACAGGCCTTCCCGGCGGAGGGCTGCTGCTACCACTGCCAAGAATTTGGTAAAGACCTGTGGTGCAGAAGATAAGCCAAATGACGATACTCTTAACTGGTAATGCTCCCGTCCCAGCAGAAATCTCTCAGATATTTTCTGTGATGCTTCCTGATTTTTGCATGAAGGTAAGCATCCTTCGCATCTAAGTAGCATATCCACTCCCCTGTGTGCAACAGGGGAATCAGAGTTTGCAGAGAAACTATAAGAAACTTCTTGTACTCTATGTAGAAGTTGAGGTCTCTCAGGTCTAGTACAGGCCTCATTTCCCTTGTCCATTTCGGGACTAGGAAGTATCTGGAGTAGAATCCTCTGTTCTGCCTGGAAGGAAATGGTTCTATAGCACATTTGTGGAGTAAGGCCTGCACCTCTTCTCTCAACAGGGACATGTGTCCCAGGGGCTAAGTTGAGATAAAAACATAGAAACATAGAAATTGATGGCAGATAAGGATTGCTAGGTCCATCCAGTCTGCCTGTATACCCTACCTGTATCAGTGACCACTGACCCTATTTGGTCATCGGCTTTAGCTTCTCCTTCCCACCTCTAGGGTTCCCTTGTACCTATCCCATGCATGTTTGAATCCCACCACTGTGCTTGCTCCTACCACCTCCTGGGGTAGGTTAATTCATGCATCCACCACCCTTTCCGTGAAAAAGAACTTCCTCACATTAGCCCTTATCCTGCCCCCCTCCACTCTCATATCATGTCCCCTTGTTCTTGTACCTCTCCTATACTGAAAAATGTCTTTCACTTTCACCTTCTTTATGCCCTTCAGATAACTGAAGGTTTCTATCATATCTCCCCATTCCCTCTTCTCTTCCAGTGTATACATACTGAGGTATTTTACTCTCTCCTCATATGCCTTCTGTTGCAAGCCCTGCATCATACTAGGCGCCCTTCTCTGAGCTGCCTCCACCCTGTCTATGCCCTTATGAAGATAAGGCCTCCAGATCAGGCCTCACCAGTGTTTTGTATAGTGGCATCACCACTTCCCTTCTTCTCCTAGTAATACCCCTTCCTATGCACCCCAACATGCCACTGGCCCTTCCTACAGCCTTTGTACTCTGCTTGGCCACCTTTAGATCATCTGAGTTGATAATCCAAAAAATTCCTTTCCTCCCTGGTGACTGTCAGCAACTCTCTCTCCTATTCTGTGACTGTGCAGGGTTTCAGCAGCCCAGGTGCATGATTTTGCACTTCTTCGTGTTGAACCTCAGTTGCCACACTGAGGTGAGATACTGTAGGTGGTGGATGATCTCAAGAGGTATCCAGACATTCCAGAGAATGACCTTTCACAATCATTTCCAGTACCCTTTTGTCTATGGTGATCTCCCTCCATTGACTCACATGAAGGGAGAGATGACCCCATGCAACCACCCTAGGTGCAATGGTGGCTGGGGGGTGTATTGCTATGAATCAGGCTGAACCAGTGGGGGCAATGCCACTGGCTCAACCACCTTTAGGTGCTTTTGAATGGGCATCTGAGGGAGGGGGCTGGCAAGGCTCAACACCCTTACCTCTTCCTCGTTGTCTGTAGGCCTGATTGCCACCTCCGGCAATGGGCTGACGAAACTGATCCCTGACCCCTTCCTCTGCCTGGTGTGGGGTACAGGGATTTTACTGACCTAAATGTCATCCTAGATGATTGAAGGCCTCTTAATGCCTCTTAAACATCATCCAAACAGTTTGCTGCCTCTAAGGCTGTGTACACACTAGGGACTGATTTTAAAATGTTATTAAAAATGTTTTATAAACCGATCCCTAGCATGGTTTTCAGAGCATCCACACTGTATTCCGAAAACCGTGCTTGCTCGAGCTGGTTCCCAGGCATGACTGTGGCATCATCTCAAAGCATTATGGGTGCCGCAGTGCATGATGGGATACCCATGATCGGGCACCGAAACTGATCGGGGAAAAGAACAGAACGGGAACTGGAACTTCTTTGCCAGCTTTTTATTTTTAACACTGAAGAGCTGGAAAAAATGACTTTTCTTGGAGGATGGGTTGCCTTAACCCATGTTACAGCATGGTTTGTGTACACACTGCTGTTAACACGGATTAAGGCAACCGTGTTTATTTAAAACCATGCTAAAGACTACCTCTCCAGCAGGGTTTTAGCACGGTTTTAGAACATGGTTGTAAAATGGTTTTAACTATGTTACAGTGTAGATACAAACTGTGTTCCGGGAGCTTAAAATGATTTAAGGCAGTTAAACTGTTTTAAGCTTCCTAGGTTGTACATGGCCTAAAAAGGGCATTTAAAACTGTTTGCTGGACATCACTGGCCAAACCCTCTACTCTGAACCATGAATAGTGCCTCAGGCTAATGCCTGATGCAACTGCCCTGGCAGATGCATCTGAAACATCGTAGGCTGAGTGGATTCAATGTTTACCCACCTTGACCCCTGCAGTCAGGTTTTTAATTAAGTTTTTTTTGACATTTCCCTAAGGTAAGGCCTGAGCTACAGCTTTGGCACTTCTCCACAGGGTATTTTGGTAAACATGTGGACTTGGTAGTTTGCAATACGCAGGCCTAATAAGGCACAGGCATAAGTGCATTTTCCCATGACATTCAACATCCTGGTTTCCTTGACAGGAGGGAGGGAGCTCATGTGTTTAGGTGCCCTGGACAAATCATGGGCAGCTATGATCACCACAGAAGCAGTTACCGGCTGATTTGCATAGCAAGGCTTATTAGATGGCGCAGGGTACATCTTATCAGACTTTCTAGGTACAGCTAGTATGGCATTTGCCTATACCAAGCTGCATATGTAGCATCCTACAGAACTGGGTATAATGAAAGAATGACAATGAAGGGAGTTTTTGTCACCTCCAACAACTCCAATAAATTTTTCTTTGTAGTGTCTTCCTCCAAAGTAAAGCCCATGTAAGCCTGCATTTTCTGCATCATGGACTGGAAAAGAAGGATTCTCTGGGGGTGACCTTGGAGTGTTTACCACAAAGTCCTCAGTACAGGAAGATAAGGTGGAGTAGGTGCAAGGTAAATACTGGTCTTCAACATATCCTTTCTCCTCCTCTTAATCCTTCTCCATTATGAGATCTGGATGATATTCAGCCTTATCATCATCATCTCCCTCGGCGAGGGGAATAGAAGACTGCACCAGAGATGCTGGCTGTGGTTGAGGAGGTCTCCTTTGCAGTGCGCTGGTTTGAAGTGTGGCTGGGTTTTGGGAAGTAGTATTTCCTGTTGATGACAGAACAGGCTGCTCAGGTTAGCCTGGTAGTAAGCGATATAACTTCTGAAAATGACACCAGCACTGCTTGTGCATCAACGACTCCTGTATTAGTGGTTTTGATTATTAGAGTCAACAGTGGTTGAAGACCCAGTGACAATGGCAATGTACTGTCTGTAATAGGCCCCAGTAGTGATGAAGCCAAACCATGAGCTTGGTTTCTGGATGATGGTTGGGGGGGCTCCGATGTGGACGATGATGAGGTAGAAGGGTTACCTACAGCTGCAGTGGCGACCTGGATCTTGTTGGGGAGGCCTTTTCTTTGTCCCTGTGCTTATGTTTGTGGCTTCCTGATGACAACTTTTCTGTCAATTTAGATTACCGCAATTTGGTTGATGGGAAAGGCAATGTGGATTTTTCCTGCATTTACATCTCCATTGCTGTACAAGTTTTCACCAGGAGGAACTTTTCAAGCACCCCTTTTTGATGTCACCTGGTAGCAGAGTTGAAGCCCCCTACAAATTTCACATGCTTTAACGTTATGAGGGAGACCTAAACAGTAGATATACACCTTGTGTGCGTCATCCTTGTAAATATTTTCTCTGCACTCACAATACCGGAATAACCTAGATGGTTCTTTCGGCAGCATACAAAAGTGTGGAAAATCACAAAATTAGTGATTAATGTTCAAAAAATAACAAGCATTTGTCAATGCTGAATGTTTGCTTGCTGGCATTGGCATTGGTAGTGTAGAAGTTACAGAGCTGCATAATCGGAATGGCAGTGAAGTACTGAACTGAAGCCAACCCCACCAGCACCCTGCAGAGACTGACAGGCATTGAGGTGTGTCTTTGGGTTGTCAGGTATAATGGCCATGCCATTTCACCACACCCTACCCTGCAGACACCGACAAGAGTCACGGTGTGCCTTGGGGTCTTTGGCCCTTATGCACACCCCATTCCATCAGGAAATATGATGAGATGGGTGCGGTATAGGAGAATGGGGTGAACTTTGGGGCCGAAGAGTCCAAGGTAAACCTCAATGCCTCTCAGTGGCTGCAGGGTGTGGGTGGGGGTGGAATGGTATGAGCATTGTAGGCGACAATCCCAAGTCACATCCCTGATGCCTGTCATTCTCTACAGGGTGGAGCGTTATGGTCGGAAACCCTAACGCCTCAGGCATTTGTTGGTATTTTCACTCCAAATTTTCAACATGGTTTTTTTGTGACCCCCACCTCATGAACAGTGGCAATATCAGTTTGTTAGATAAAAGCTGCTTTGTACAGCGACTACGCATTTGTCACCACAGGTGCAAAACACATTTCGAACAGGATGTAAAAAATGACAGCTGTACTGTTCATGGGAGGTGTAAAATGGCAATGTTGAAAATCTGCAGTGAAAATATAAAAAAAAAAAATTGGTGAAGTCACAAGTTGAGTAGAAACTGCAACGACACCCATAATGTAATTAGTTTGGGGATTTCTACAGCAGATTGTCAACACAGGCATTTTGGAACCTCCGATCATGAACAGTGTCACTGTGATTTTCTTTATCTGTTCCGAACAATGATTTCCTACAGCGACCACGCATTTCTGTGCTGAAAGTGTGAAAACACATTTCAGCCATGTTGTGAAAAATGACAGCTGTACTGTTCATAAGGAAGTGTGGAAAATGCCACTGGTGAAAATCTGGACTGAAAATATTACAAATTCATGAACTTACGAGGGTGCATGGAAACTGCCCAATGCTCACTCATAACACAGTCATTTTATGGACTTTTGTCACCAAATTTTCAACATAACATTTTAACACCTCTGCTCATGACCAGTGTCACCGTGATTTCTTAATCTGTCCCAAACATTGCTTTCACACACTGACTGCACCATTGTGTGCTACATGTGCGGAAACACATTTTGGGTGAGATGTGAAAAATGGCAGCTGTACTGCTCATAAGGAAGTGTGGTAAAATGGCAATGTTGAAAATCTGGCGTGCAAATATTAAAATTTACAAACTTGCAGAGTGCGAGGAACTCAGCAACGGCGCTCCTAAAACAGTCATTTTTGGGAATTTTTTCACCAAATTTTCAACATAGCCATTTTAAGACCTCTGCTCATGAACAGTATCACTGTGATTTTCTTTATCTGTCCCAAACATTGATTGCGCACACCGACGGCGCCATTGTGTGTTACATGCATGGAAACACATTTTGGGTGACGTGAAAAATGACAGCTGTACTGCTCATAAGGAGGTGTGGTAAAATGGCAATGCTGAAAATCTGGAGTGCAAATATTCAAAATTTAGAACTTACGAAAGGCATGTGAGGAACCATGCAACGACACTCATGAAACAGTCATTTTTAGAAATTTGTCATTGAATTAAATAAATATAGCCATTTTAAGACCTCTGCTCATGAACAGTGTCACTGTGATTTTCTTAATGTGTCCCATACATTGATTTTGCACACTGACTGTGCCATTGTGCGCCAATGCTCGGAAACACATTTTGGTCGAGATGTGAAAATGACAGCTGTACTGCTCATAAGTAGGTGTGGTAAAATGGCAATGTTGAAAATCCAGAGTGCAAATAATAAAATTCAAACTTAAGAGCGTATGTGAACTACCAAGTGCACGCCAGAAACAAAGTCATTTTAGGATTGCCATTGAATGTAAATATAGGCTTTTAGAGCCCACCTCTATGAACACTGGCATTGTTATTTTGTTTATTGGTCCTAAAAGGTGATTTCACGAGTGACCATAAACTCATCCTTCGGCCTGATTAACGCCATGACAGTGACAGAATTCATGACGAGGGGTCCCAAAAACCCCATGTTGAAAATTTGGTGCCAAAATTCCAAAAAATGCCTGAGATATGCAACAAAGTTGAAAAAACCCTATTTATTACATCATACAGCTTACCGGCATTTCCTCAGTTCACAGTCGGCTTTGAAGAGTGTAGATGTGTTCCTGGTCCACCAAAGATCGTCATGCCGAGCTCCAAAGGTAAGTATGGGGTCAGGTGGGGGTGTGGGGAGGCAGACTGTGCAGGAATGTGACGCTTGAACAGCTGGTTCTGATCACTGTATCATTTTTTATAAGATAAAAATGGGTTATAGACTGTCTGTCATGAGAGATGGTGAGAAATATGGTGCTCTTGGAGTGACCTCACTCACCACCCCCAGGTTTCAGCTGAAAGATGAAAGCCATGAGAAAATGCTGAAACAGCATGTGAGATCATACACACACAGGCTTTAGAAACAAGATGTTACATGGAAGGCCTGAAGCTAATTACAGAGTAGAACAGACCTTGATCAAGGATCTCCTGTTTTATCTAAAGTTAATTACAGGCTGGAAGAGGCTTGAGTTGAGCATATTCATTTTATGATGTTTCAAGAGGAGGAAACCAGGTTTAGTACACTGGTGCGAAATCAAAAATGCTTTGGTGTTTGTGTGAGAGGGAAGCTTGATCAATAGATCAAAGAGATGTCATTTGAAAGCGAAAATGAGTTGTGCTGAGGATTACAGAATTTAATACTTGAAAAAGCCACCTGTTTTTAAATAGATATATTTTTTATATATATTCTGACAGGGAGGAGCTAGGTGACCTTATGCAAATAGGTGGGGAAAACCAGCTTTTTAAAGATTATTCTGTTTTCCTTCAGAGACACTTCTATCTAGACTCTGACAAAGAAACATATTTGGAGCACTTTAAGCAGGTATTTAGAACAGAGAGACAAATCTAAGTACTGAAGTAAGAATTGCACTGTTTAAACCTTGTTATTTTAAAAGATTTCTATGTCTTGTGATATAATAGTTCTGTATTTTGTTTTACCTATTTTTATCTGTTTTAGTAAAACTCTTTTTATAGCATACTTGGTCTGTCTTTGAATTTCTTTCATTTGAAAGAAAAGTATATATGGTTATAGCAGACACTAGGCATAAGCTTGAATGGTGATACCAAACTGGAAAGAGAAGCATTTTAAATCTGAGGTCTTTATTAAAGTTTTTAAGGGTTCATCTCTGTACACCTGGTTAGGTGCCCATAGGCAAATATATCTGGCTCCCTGAAGACAGAATTATCTGAGCCTGTACATTGGGTATGCTAACAAGAGGTTCACAGTTTGAATCCCTCCAAGACTTGAAACCAAAGGTTGATCCAAACTCACAAACAGACAAGAGGGTTACCTTGTTCTGTTAAACTGTTCACAAGACTGCGCTCAGAGGTTGGCACTTTGGGAGCAGAGGGCTGACCTGCTAAGTGGGTTTGTGACAGAAACGATGTCACTGTAAGTAGAATTGTATAATTAAAATAAGTGGATGTACTGTATGTGGAATATTACTGTTATGATTTTTAAAAAAAATGCTAAATTAATACTGTATTATGATTGTATTTTTTAACTCTTTCTATGTAATGAAAATATATGTCGAACAATAAATTTATTGATGATGATGAAATACACTGAACTGCATACCTGATTTCCTCAGATAACAGTCTGGTGTTAAAAAGTGAAGAAGTGTCTTCGGTCCAGAGAGGATTACAGCGTTGGACCCCCAGTAGGTGAGTACGAGGTAGTGGTGGTGTGGGTTGATTGGTGCTGAGTTGGGGAGGTTGGTGAGAGGAGGGTAATGGCAGCAGGAGGCAGCGATGGCAACAGACATCAATGACACTTTCTTACAGGGTATATAAAAATGAAAAAAGACTATGAGGATATTTTTCTTTATTTCAGGTACCAACACTGGGGAATGGGCACCCCAGTGTCAGTTGAAGTGCTATGGGCATGGGAAGTGATATGGAGATCGGAGGGATACTTGGAAGAGGGTGGGATTCCAGAAATTAATCACAAAATAAAAAAAGACAATGAGGGATGGTTTTCTTTATTTCTGGTACTGACACTGGGGATTGGGCACCCTAATGTCAGTGTTATGTTTGGTGGTACTGAGTGGGATTCCCGGTGTCACACAGTGAAAACAGGAAAGGTGGGGAGTACTAACCAGTACTGGGGACTGGGCACCCTGGTGCCATAAAAATAAGAAGGAAGGGGGAAGCAACGGAAGGTGGGAGGGATACTTAGCACAGGGTGGGAGGGATTGGTCTTATGTTGGGGGGGGATGAGCACAACAAGCTACGAGGGACAGTTTTCTTTAATTCAAGTACCACACTGGTGATTGGGCACCCCAGCATTGGTTTAACTTCTATAGGCACAGGAAGTGAGGGGGAGGTGGGAGAGATACTTGACAGAGGGTGGAATAACAGGAGTTAAAAAAAACCCAGAAATGTACGAGGGACAGTTTTCTTTATTTCAGGTACTGAAACTAGGGATTGGGCACTCCAGTGTCAGTGTTTGGTGGCACCAGGGATGGGCTTCCTGGTGTTGCACAGTGGAAACAGGTGGAGTGGGGGTACTAGCTGGCACCGGGATTGGGTACCCTGGTGTCAGAAAATTAAGAAGGAGGAGGAAGCAGTGGTAGGTGGGAGGGATACTTGGCAGAGGGTGGGAAGGATTGTTTTTACACTGGAAGGGGAGGACCACAGCAGGCTGATCATGACACTGATTAGCTGTACTTGCTGGGTGGTGTTATGTAGATCAAAGGAAAGAGCTGCTCTGTCATTCAGGTGGCTCCTGTCTTTAAATTTCATGTAGTTTCTGCCCCAGCAGGCCCAGAAGAGTGTCATGATGAGCCTAGCTGATTACTGTAACCCCTTGCAGAAAGCCCTACATTGGACAGACAGTGACACACCTCTCAAAATACACTATCATACCAACATATTTGCTTTGCGTAAGTGCGAACATAAAAACGAATGTGCTACCATGTTTGACATATCCTTTAGGGAAGCTCAAGATAGCACTCCCTCTAAAGTGGTTCAGACAGTTACACAGACTAATATCAGATTTATTTTGGCAAGGTAAAGTTGCCAGAAGGGCATACTTTAACAAATGAAGCAAGTAGGAGGGTTGAGGCTTCCAAATTTTTAAGAATTATTTGTAACTACAGTGATGCAAATACCTACACTGGGGAGAATCTCACACTGCAGAGGAGAGAGGAAGCTATGAGCCACAATGGCTAAGAGTTGAAAGAGATTTGAGTAATGCACCTGGGCTCCATACTAAGGTGCTGCTTTATATACTGCCAGCCAGGATACACAAAGACTTAAATTACACCCCCAGCATATTGATCAATAAAGGCCCACCACAACTCTGTAAATATTTGAAAGTACAATTAATTAGATACCACTCAGGGTATTCTAAGCCAGAGGTTCTCAAATGGTGAGGCATGCATCCGTGGGGAGGTGCTAAGCTCCTTCAGGAGAGACCTGGAGGTGCAGACAGATTCTGCTGCCTGGATGTTTATTGTGCTGTCTGTGCCAGCACCTATCTCCTCCCCCACCTATCTCCTCCCCATCTCCTTGGCACAGAGTCTGTGAGCAGGACAGTATTAGGCAAAGACCAATCACTAACATGATTATCTGACCCTTCAGAGGCTGCTCTCATCAGTCAATCACAAGCTGGGAAACTCAAATGTTTCTGGCAATAAGAAGGTCTCCTCTCATGGCACACCCCTTCTAGGATGTCGACTGGACAACACGGCGAACTGAGAGGACTACACAGAGCCAACACTGAGATCACCACAGACTGAACAACATGCCAAATTGAGAGTCCGCACAGAGCTGAGAGAAACCTGATTGCCACAGCTTTTCTCCGTGAAGAACCCCCCACTGATTGCCAGTGTGCACCAGTGCTCAGCTGACTCGAGGTCACCGAGATCACTGACCCCTCAAGTGCAGCATTACTGCCTGAGGACAGTTTCATTCATCGCCCTCCACCACTAACTCCACAGGACCCACGTTGACTGCACCAGACCCCCACTGCTAGCTCGAGAACTGTTGCCACCGTAAGTAGGATCCACCACACCAACATCGCTGATTGAAATTTCAACCAGCAAAGCATTCCAAGCAGAGTTAAAGATGGATGTTGCTCTGGTAATGTGGGTGATGTGTAATCACACCTCCGCCCTCTAGTCGGGTGAACTTTTGCACTGACTACAGCTGTATGGGTGGGTGGGTGGGGTTCAAGGCAAATGTGCATTTTCTAAAAGTGCCTCATAATGCATTGGTACTTGAACTTACATAGCCAGCAAACATAGCTTTGGGGGGGGGGGACAAAATGTGCAATTTGCAAAGTTTTTTTTTTTAACTTTGCTGTCACTGGACTGTCAAGAGAAAATGCACATTTTGTCTTTAATCCTCCCCCCCCCCCGGTACAAGGTCCTCACACTCTGTGGCACCCATCAATGTTTTCGAAAGTGAGTGTGCAGATACAGCGTTAAATAGGGAATTTATTTGATTGACAATAGCACTTAATGACAGGGGCCACCAAGTGTGGAGATGTGGTACTTGGGATCTTTTAAGTTTTTAGGTTGAGCACTGTCTGCCCTAAGCAAATTGTTTGTTGCTGTTGGTTTCCTATAATTTTTAGTAATTATATCCTCTCCATGTATTTCCAGCCTTTTAATAGTAAGACCCAAGAACTCTATGCTAATAGGGTCTGCTCTGTATGTAAATTTCATGTTAATATCATTTGCATTTAGCCATTCTATAAATGATTCCACCTCTATTAGGTTACCATCCCAAATACACAAAATGTCATCAATAAAACGGGTCCAAAAGACTAACTTTCTCATGTGTCACTTTGATGAGGTCATCAGCTGTATATATAAAAGCCTTTTGTATCCCTAGCTAGTTATACCCCCTTTGAAGGCACAAAGCCGAAGCGCAGGGGTTTCTGTTGGAATTTTTGGCAACAATAAAATGCTATTTTAGCATATATTCTTATCGTTTTGGAGTGCTCCTTTCTTTTGTTGAACTGATTTCAGGTTAGCAACCTCTGTTGGGAGTGCTAACTGAGCGCCGCTCAAAAAACTGTGTTTTGACTAGATAGTTGAGGAGACAACATGGTGCAGTTGTTGGAGCATAGAATTATTAAACTGGGACTATGGTGCAAATCCCAGCAACGGTAGCAATCAGTTGTAGGTAGTGAGACTGTGTGATATATCATGAATTTCATGATATATTACTTTTACCATTCAAGTGACTGGGGTAGCAGTAATGTCATGAAATATAATGATATTTCACTAAGTATTGTCACTTACTGTTAACTAGTGCTGTATTCACTGGCTCAGTATGTGTCTCAAAGCCTCTCAACTTGTTAGCAGCAGGACAGAGCAACTGAAAAAAGGTGAGAAAGGTGAAAACAGACACACAAAAAAAGAAAAAATCATGAAATGAGGAGAAGTGGGCCTAAACAATCTATCCATCCCCACACCAAAACCAAGAGTATACTGTACACCAAGCAGCACAAAAATAGTGGGCCCATGGGATGATATACCATGCAATGAAATGCAACACAGGGTTGTGGAGATCATAGGCTGTTTTGAGAGGAGTGACGCCACTAGAAGTCAGTCATATGATTGACCTCTGCCAGCATGCTTGTGCCCTGCTACAACTCCAGCTCTCTCACAGTCCTTAAGGTTGGAAGGGGCAGGGTCAAATCCTATGGGCCAGTTCCAAGGCCAAATTGTTTGAGTGTTGGGCAACAGAAAATTAGATTCTGTGATTGTTAATGGCAGATCAGGTCCCACCCCTGTGACAAAGGGGGGGCGCTACTGTGGGCAAGCACATGGAGTGCCTCAGACAAGCGGAGTAGTTACTTCCATCCATCAAAGAAAAGCTGGTGGAATAAGTATGTTTCCACCCTTTCCTTAAGCTAGAAGGTTTGCCCCTCCATTCTTCATTTCCATTAAAATGTACACTTTTTGGTAAATACAAAATTCACTTTTTAGATGGCAAGCAATAGCAAGCAGTGGCTGTTGTAGTCATACACACTCTTTTGTATGATTTTAAAGATTATTGTTACATTAAGTGTGCTGCAGTCAGCTGTGGTGAGGTCTGAGTAGTGATATGGTAAGCAGAATTGAGACATTTCCTAATCAGCTTACCCCTCCCCCCAAACACACATGGATTTGCATACCCATGATGCTTTGTACTGGGTTTGAGGCTTTTGATTGTATGTGTGTGTGTGTAACTTCCCCTTTGGGAGCTTACTTTGATTTCCCCAGTATCTCTTGGTTCCTACCGCTGCCTCTGGCATCCTGTTTTTCTGTGATGAAGCCTAAGTCCTCCTGGTGCTTCCCCAGGTCCCCCCGAAGCAGCCCATTTGGTTATTTTAGCCAAGTTTGGGCTTAAAGTTTAAAGTGCTATCTCCCAGTGTTGAAATTGCACTGAGGTGCAAGTGGAGATCGTGCAGGCGCAAGCGGCATCTTTAATCTCCCGACTGCTGTTTTTTGCAGTCTGCGGGAGGTACTTCAGTGGTCCTGGTGCCCCTCATCAGTCCATTGGGGACTGGTGACCTGAATGTTGTGGCAGAGAAGCCGCTTTGGGTTTAAAATTAAGAGTTTAGCAATGGGGCAAATGTGAGGCTTATTAATATTCATAAGTCCCTTAATAAATATTCATAAGATGCTGCCTGCTGCCTAGGGGGACAATATTTCAGCAGCAGCTACAGCAAAAGTACAAAGACTACATATATAAAAGTGGGCTCATTTAAAATGAAATTGTTGAGGTGGTTTGTCAGGGGGAAAATTATAAATACATAACCTCATTCCTGGCTGCACCAGAACTTTAAACTTGTGAGACTGCATAACTGTATACAAACTAAACACAGCAGCCACCATCTTTAAAGATAAACAGCCAATAACAAACTGGGATTTCAACCAGGGACTTATGGGACAGTACTAAAGACTGGTGGGAGATAAACAGGGACAAAGTTCGGGCACCCAAACTCCAGCCAATACAAAGACTAAAACTGTCTTATGCAGCTTGGGCAGCCAATTAAAGCTTAAAGATTTTTCCTTTTTTAAGAGGGGCAGTTTGAATTTCAGTCAGTCAGAAAGGCAGATCTGTTGAGTGTAATCTGAGATCTGTTGGCTCTCCAGCTCAAACCGCTGAGGAGAGAGGAGCCTGTGTGTCTTTGCAGGAGGGGCATGTTTGCCTTCTGAGAGCTGTCTTCAATCCACAAGCGAATTGATCTTCAGGGACTGCCTGCCTGCAGATTGAGGGGTTTGCTCAGCAAAGCAGCTGTAACTGTGAACCGGTCTGAAGCCGAACTGAGAAGTGGAGAAGTGAATGCTGTTTCCGTTTAATGTGCTGAATGCTAGAGGTGGGCCGAGGCCTACTGACCAGGAACACTTGTTTGCCACTGGGAGCTAGTTGCCTTGTTTGGCCAAGTTGTCAGCCAGCTAGAGGCTTTCACCAGCCAAAAGAACTGAACTTTGCCAGAAGTGTTTTATCCAACCTTGGGCTCATGCCAAATCTGGCCCAAGATGTCTATTCCTGCACCAGTTACTGTTCTCTCGGCCAGAGATCAACTTGGGGATCCAGCCCCTGCACAGCAGGGTATCGCATGTTGTGGCCACTTGGAGGGAAAGGCCATGAAGCAGAGGTGGGTCGTGTCAGTCCAGCTTCCCCATGCTCTTCAGTGCTCTGCAAAAGGTCTTCATTTCGACAGGCCATCTTCTGTCTACTGGTGTTGTGAGTAAACTCAGGGTAGCTCCCTGCAACAAGCTCTTGAATTATTCTGTGGTACCATCTGATTTCACTCAGTGTGTTTTACAGGGTTTCAATGGACTAGGCCAACTGGCCAAGGATACAATTAGCCAATGCCTTTTCTTCCCATCAAGGGTCCCAACAGCAGCTGCAACCCCGGGCAATGTGCAGGCTAGCCATTGTCTTACTCTGGGTACCCAGCAGTTGTAAAACTGTTATAGTGGGACTGGATGCATGCATGCAAAGTAGCCTGGTTAAAATCCGGTATAACAATCATTTGTCCAGATCTGCTCCCTTCCTTGTTCAAATCCCCCTTAATAAATCAAGTTGGTTGTTTCATTGTTACACTGCCTCATGAATATATCATTGTCTGGTTCACAGTTAATGTGGTTAGGGGAAAAGCATTGCAAAGTGAATGCCTGTTTTGGATATTGTTTTACAGGGGGTTCCAGAGGTTCACCCGAAGACCAGACCCTGGTGGTGAGCGTAAGGGGTACAAGCATATTATGAATATTTATTATTTGTGTGTTAACTGCTGAAAGGGGCTGTGGTTATTCCAACAGGTTCTTGGTCACTAGGCAGGTTTGTGGGTGGTTGTAGCTTCCCAGAGGGCTATACCAGGTTGGAGAGATACCCCCACATCCTTTACTCTGGGTGGAGGCACCATTTCATTGTAGTTACTGGGGGTAGGGGAACCATGGTAATTGTTAATTTGGAACCCAGGTCCCTCAACCTGGTTTTAGAAGGACAGGCAAGGGTAGTAGCCCTTGGAATAGCGCCATCTAGGGGTGACATCTTGGAGGCACCGCTGGGATTACTGCCCCCCTAGTGGCCAAAATTAAAAATTACAACCAAAATTTTTATGGGTACCACTAAATAAATGGCTGTGCATCAGTTAATTAATTGGTGTACGGGGAGTGAAATTGACCCCAAGATTGCTCTGTTATTGCTAAATATACCCCTAGGCACTGGTAAGATACTATTGAGGGGGTGCTCTCAAACATTGACTATCTTGGGGACGTTGTGGTAGTAGGTTGACAAGCTGACCTGACCGCCCAAACACTAATGGTTCTAGTGGAGCATAGTAACCCCGTAGACAACACGAAGGTGCCTAAAACTATTGCCATTGATGGATCCCCAGCAGCCTGGAGGGTGGTAACCAAGGATGGGGAGGGTCCCTCAGAGCCAGAACTTCCACCCCTATCTGAGAGCCTGGAAAAGAAACTTGCAAAATGGTTACAGGTTGAGGGTCAAACCCTCAAGGCTTGGAAACCTTATTTAAACCTCATGGGAGTACCCCTCCCCCTGCACCTGCACCAGTTCCTGCACCTTCTCCCGTTCTAGCACCCGTATCAATCCCTGTGCCCGCACCAATACCGGCACCTGTGCCTATTCCTATGCTTGCTCCCTCAGTTAGTCATGGCTCCTACCACAGATTGCAAATGTTTTCTGGCACCTTGCCCACTCCTAATGGGGAAGATGATTAGGAGGCATGGGCAGACTATGTTGTTCTCCTAGTACAAGAATGGCAATATTCCAAGGTGGAGAAAAGGAAAAGGTTAAGTGAGAGTCTCTGAGGTCCTGCCCTGGATACTATCTGCTCAGTGCAGGCCCGTAACCCAGAGGTCTCTGCACAGGACTATTTGGCTGCTTTGGAAAATGTATTTGGAAGCCCAGACTCAGGCGAGGATCTTTTGTGGAGGTTTAAAACAACCCATCAATGTCAAGGGGAGCCCTTGTCCATCTATGTACCTTGGCTTGAGAAGGCCCTACAGGAATGTTTTAGGAAAGGTGGTGTGGCCCAAGATGAGCTGAACCAGATTAGGCTGGACCAGATACTTAAGTCTGCCTCATATTCAGATCTATTGTTGCTCAAGAAGCCTAGGAGGACGAACAAAGGAGGCCACTCTGTGGGCCCCCTCATGTATCTGCTGCTGCCACACAGGTTACTGATAGTGTTCAGGTGGGTGAAATTCAAGGGCCAAACATAGCGCCAAGAGAGCACAAAGAGACTGTTAGGGACTCTCCGCAATTGACAGAAATACTTGAAGAAATCAGAGCATTAAAAACTGGTGCCACCACTAAGGCCGCCTCCTCTGATAAGGCCAAGATACCCGTCAAGCCACATCTGCCTTGGGGGTGGCAGCACACGCCCAGACACCGGGAGTGCATGGGGACTTAGAGACATGGATGAATGAACTGTCTAGTATGGTAAAAGAATTGATGGGGCATAGCGTGCAGACCCAACAAGGACCCTGTGCTATTAGTGCTTCTGCTCAAGCTTCAAATATGAGTGCTACACCACCCCCTAGCTGTGAATGGAGACCAACCTCTAATGTAATGTCACAGCCAAAGCAGACCAAAGAAGGTGTATTTTGCTACAAATGTGGGAAGGACAGGCATATAAAGAGAGATTGCCAATCCCAGGAGGATCCAATCAGGGTGAGAGACAGGCTACTTACAGCAAAGCACCTGAGGTAAAGTACTTCTAATGACACTCTGCCCCCACCTTGACACAGGTCTTTTGCATCTAAGGCCACTGTATATATACCTTCCAAGACTGCTCCTCCAGACTGATAAGAGGTGGTAGGCCCTTCTATGGAGACCACGGTGCACAATGATGGTATCCTGGCCCGAGCCGTACTAGACAGCGGCTCTCAGGTCACTATAATATTTAAAGATTGGTATGACCAGCACTTGTCTGATCACCCACTACAACCCCTAAATTGACTGCACATATGGGGCTTGAGCAATAAATCCGACCTTTACCTTGGTTTCTTATGAGTATATGGCTATCTTTTCCTTTCACCGTGGCTGGCGTGGATGAGCCCGTGGAGACCCTGGCCTTGGTCTTAGCGTATATGATGAGATCCCTTTATTGATCAGCACTAATGCACATTTTTGGCTGACTAGAAACATAGAAACATAGAATTTGATGGTAGATAAGGACCGTTTGGCCCACCTAGTCTGCCCATTTCCCTACCTAATGGATAAGCTGCAGATCCTAGTTAACCAACAGCCTACTTCCTCCTACTCCCAGTAGAATTGCCTTATGTCTGTCCCATGCATTCTTGAATTCCCCCACTGTTTTTGACTCTATGACCTCCTCAGGAAGGCTGTTCCATGCATCTACAACCCTCTCTGTGAAGAAATACTTCCTCACATTACCTCTGAACCGTCCCCCCTCTATCTTCAAATTGTGCCCCCTTGTTCTTGCACATCTTTTTTTTTTGAAAGATGCTACCTTCTTGACTTTGTTGATTCCTTGAGGCATTTGAAAGTTTCTATCATGTCCCCCTCCTCTCCTTTCCTTGAGGCTATACATCTTAAGCCCCTTTAGTCTTTCTTCATATGTCTTCTGGTGCAGACCCTGCACCATTTTGGTTGCCCTCCTCTGGACAGTCTCTACCCTGTCTATGTCTTTGCAGAGATGGGGTCTCCAGAACTGTACACAGTACTCCAGATGTGGTCTTACCAACTGTCTGTACGGAGGGCCAAAAACTTTGTTTTCTACTGGTGATGCCTCTCCCTGTGCATCCTAGTATCCCCCAGCCCTCCTTACTGCCTTCTCACATTTCTGGCCCACCTTTAGGTCATCTGATATGACTACCCCCAGGTCCCTTTCCATTTTTGTTGTTGTCAGTATCTCACCCCCATTGTGTACTCTTGCCCTGGGTTTTTGTTTTCCAGGTGCATTACTTTGCACTTCTTTGGGTTGAATCTAAGCTGCCATACATTTGACCATTCCTCCAACCCTGCCAAGTCCCTTTTCATCCTTACCATCCCATCTTGTGTATCAAACCTGTTGCAGATATTTGTGTCATCTGCAAAGAGACATACCTTCTACTCCAGTCCCTCTGCAATGTCACTTATAAAGACATTAAAAAGGACTGGCCCCAGTACTGAACCCTGCAGTACCCCACTAGTAACCCCCCTTTCTTCACTGTGGACTCCATTTACTATTACCCATTGTGTCCTGTTGTCCAGCCAGTGTTTTACCCAGGCTACCACCCTGGGCCCCACTCCCAGGCTGACTAATTTGCTTATTAATCTTTTGTGCGGGACTGTGTCAAATGCCTTGCTAAAGTCTAGGTAGGCCATGTCCAAAGCCCCTCCCTGGTCTACTACTTTGGCCACTCAGTCAAAGAGATCAATTAGATTTGTTTGACATGACCTTCCTGCTGTGAATCCATGCTGCCTTGGGTCCTGTGCCCCACTGGCTTCTAGGTACTCAAAAATTCTTTCCTTCAGTAGTGATTTCATCATTTTCCCTACCACTGAGGTCAAACTGACAGGTCTGTAGTTTCCTGCCTCTGTCTTGCTCCCACTTTTGTGAAGCGGAATCACATCTGCCCTTCTCCAGTCCTCAGGTACCACACCATCCTCCCATGATTTATTAAAAAGGGTAGTCAGTGGTGTTACTAGTTCTTCCCTTAGTTCTTTTAGAATTCTGGGGTGAATCCCATCAGGCCCCATTGCTTTATCCACCTTCAGTTTTAAGAGTTCTTTCAGAACCCTTTCTTCTGTGAAAGGACTACTATGAACCCCCCTATCCAGAGTGCTTCTATTGTCTGGATTAGGTCTCCCCCCCCCCGCTTTTTCATTTTGAATATTGAGCAGAAATATTTGTTCAGTATCCCTGCTTTTCCACTGTCTCTCTCTGCCCAACCACCTTCCTCTTTATTCAGCCTCAGTATCCCTGCCTTTGTCTTTCTTTGCTCCCTAATGTACCTATAAAAGGTTTTATCCCCCTTCTTAACCAAGTTGGCTATCTTTTCCTCAGTTTGGGCCTTTGCTATTCTGACTGTCTTCCCCGCTTCCTTCTGCTTTAACTGGTACAGTTCTCTGTCCTGCTCCTTTTGTGTTTCCTTATACTTCCTGAATGCTATATGCTTCTCCCTTACCTTCCCCAACACTTCTTTTGAGAACCATAGTGTTTTTTTTTTTTAGTTTTGATTTATTTGCTTCACACAAAGACTTGTTGCCTCTGTGATGGCAGTTTTGATGTTTCCCCATTGTTGCTCCACCCCATCTTCTTGCCTGTTTGCTAGTGCTTTTCTGAGACACTCTCCCATTTTGACAAAATCAGCCCTCCTGAAGTCCAATACCTTCACTTTTGTGTGGCTTGACACTACAGCTAAGTTTATCATGAACCACACTGTTTGGTGGTTGCTTGTTCCTAGATGGCTACCCACTTCAAGATCAGAGATCTGCTTTCCTTCCCTATTTGAGAGTACCAGGTCTAAGATTGCTTCCTCCCGAGTGGTTTCCAAAACTAGCTGTCTGAGGCATGCCCCCTGTAGGGCATTGAGAATGGCCCTGCTCTTGGATGTGGCTGCAGCAAAGGTGCTCCAGTTAACATCCGGCATATTCAGGTCCCCCATCAGCAATATCTCACCTTTCTCTGCCATCCCAAGGATGCCTTCTATCATTTCCTTGTCCATGTCCTCCCCTGAGATGGGGGTCTGTATACAACCCCTGTGCGGATTGTGGAGCCATTTCCAGTCTTCAGGGTGGCCCCCCAGTGCCTCCTCTCCTCCCTGTTTAACCTTTAGATCTGTTGCTTTCATCCCTTCCCTTACATAGAGAGCTACTCCTCCTCCTCATCTTCCCTCCCTGTCCCTCCTGTAGATTGTGTACTCTGGTATGTCGACATCCCAGTCATGATTCTTTGTGTACCATGTTTCTGTGACTGCCATGATATCCAGGCATCCCTCTTTCATCAAGGCCACCATTTCGGGGAGCTTTTTACCTAGACTACGGGCATTGGTTCTCATTACCCTCCATTTTCTTCTGGCTTTATTTCTTTTTGCCCCATCCCTGTCCTTACTGCCTTTGTCTTTTTCTCCATTTATCACTGCCCTTATCAGTATAGACTGCTCTGTCTTGGTGTTTACCTAACTAACTACCCTGACTTTTGGGGGGGACTAGGATTTCCCTTCTCCTTTTCAGTGCCTCCCCCCTTAGCTAGTTTAAATGCTTGCCAATGAAGCATTTAAACCTATCACCTAGGATCCTGGTTCCCCTCCAGGATAGATGCATACCATAGCACTTGTATAGGCCTGCATCCCTCCAGGTGGAGCCCCAGTCCCCAGTGAAGACAAATCCCTGAGCTCTGCACCAGTTTTTCAACCAGTCATTGAATCTCATGATGCAGAGTACCCTAGCCTCATCTGTGCCATAGACAGGTAGCACTTCTGAGAAAGTTACCATGTGTGCTACTTGTCTAAGGCCCCTCCCCAACTCCACAAACTCCTGTCACACTGCTCTGATCCCATTCTCAGCCAGGTCATTCATCCCTAGGTGGATAATGACATCCAGCTCACTCCCCCTTGCAGCTGCTCCCATGATCCTGAGGATTTGTTTCCTGCCCCTCCAAGCCATGGTGCCGGGGAGGCACCTTACCTCCCTCTTCCTTCCCTCCCCCAGTTTTACCCCCCTAACAATCGAGTCCCCCACCAGGAGTTGTTTCCTTCCCCTGTGGGGTCCTCTGCCACCCCCCTGTGGATCTCTATTGTGGAGGTTCCCAGCATCCTCCTTGGTCTCCACTGCAGGTGCCTCCATAGAGGAACCATGCTCCACCGGAGTGGCGAATGAATTGTGGAGAGGCATCACTGGAGGATGCACCTCTGTTCCACCATCATCACCCTCCCTGAGCCCACTGTGGTACAATCACTCCTCTTTCTTGGCAGCCTCTGAGGTAGTGGCAGTGGCCTGGGTGGTCCCTGGGTGGGGGAGCAGGTTTTCTGAATCATTGCCAGGTCAGCATGGAGACAAGCAACCTCCTCCCTCAGACCAGAGAGGTGCCTGCAAATAGGGCAGCAATGCAGTTTCCAGAATGTCTCCCGGAAGACTGCTGCTCCACAGCCAGTACATTGCACCACTCCCCACATGTCTGTGTCCCTTCCTGTTACAGATGCTTTTGTTTTTTTTGTTCTTGTTTTAGTGTGTGCAAGCTTGTGAGGGTCTCTACCCCCTATTCCGTGTGCTGTGCCTTTAAAGATATGAATAGGTGTATGTTGTTAGCAGTTTTAGGGAAGTGATGTCAGAACCCCGGCTATAAAGGAAGTTATGCGCTTGGGGTGGGTGGGGTGTGGGGAATGGTGCGAGGGAGTAAACCTATGCCGTCTAGAAACAATCATCTGCAACTCTGACCCTCCACCCCAGGGAGTGCCTTCCTTCCTTTCAGGCACCTATTTCACAGAGGTTAAGTACCAGGTCTAGTCACAAATGACTGCAAATATTTCCCAGCCACAGTTCCTCCCAGGCAAGTTAAAGTTAAAACTAAGACAAGTTAACCCCAAAAACAGAATCAATACTAGTTACTTACACAGGTCCAAAAAGTAATAATTCAGTTCAGTGTAGTCTGGAAAATAACCTTCTTGATTTAAGGATCTCTGGCTGCTTTCTCTCTCTCTCTCTCTGTCTCAGCAGACCAGATGTGTCAGGAGCAGCAAGCCGGGAAGACTGGACAGGCGTTACATATTCATGTAATGGTGCTAAAAGCATATGAGATGCAAATACAGGCCAAAGAGACTGACAAGGATGAGCCAGTAGGAATTGTTTGGAAAAAGGATCCAGTGCCTCTTGTCTTGCCACCCAATTTGCAGTGCAATGTCAGCGGCGAAGTGCATATGCAGAAGGATGTAATAAACAAGATTCTTATGCTACATGCCCCAGAGGCCTGATGGACTCCTGGTTAAACCCAGTGTGCTACCTGTCAGAGTCCATGCCTATGGTAACAGAGTAGCAGTGTAACTTTGCAATGTAAATGACAGAGACATTGAAGTCACTCGGGGCTGTATTCTGGCCAAAGTATATTGAGCAGGTGGTATCCTGTGATGAGGGCGTCCACTACTGAGCACTTACAAAAAGGGCAACTCCATAGCGGTGCCTGTTCACAGGGCTACTGGATGGTGGGTGACTATGGATATTGCGACATCCTGCCGCTATATGAACACGCGCGTGGGGGGTGGAGCGAGCACACCATGCAGTGGGCATAAGGGAGGTTTCTGAGGCATAGGTTGGTGGTGGGTTGCCAAGCTGGCCTGTGGCGTGGTGGGTGGGTGGCTGGCTAAGGTGCATGGTGGTGTAGGTCTGCCTGGGTGCGATTCATTTTGTTGTGCGCCCGACTTAACATTTTTCCCAGGTTTTGCCCCTGACATGTACCCCTCTGGAGTTGAGAATCCTTAAGTAGTGGGGTGTGGGGGGCATTGCCCCAATAAACAAAAAAATAACAAGTCCCTGGCACCCTCTTGTCATGCGCCGGGAGTGTACATCGGTGAAATGGATTTTTGCTGATGTACATTCACCCTAACAGCGATCGCCTTTCCGCGATTGCCGTTATCACATAGAACGTGCGCAGATACTGCAGTGTTGCCAACCATGTGCCGCAGAGAGGAAGACAGCAATATGTCTGACTTTGGAGAGTCTCCTATCCATAATGAGTGGAAGGACAAAATCAGCCCCAAGCTAACGCAATGGAGCAAAGTATTTTCATTGAAAGAATGGGGCACTAGATGTGTTATTGGTGCTGAACCCAACATCAGGCTCAATGATGAGAAACCACTCCGGGAGAGTGTGAGGTTGGTGGGAATAGATGGACACACTCAGAACTTAGGTTTGGCAAATCAAAGTAAATATTTATTTATTTACAGAAAATAAGTGGACTGGATACAATAAAATAATGGAAAACAAAGGAAATAAAGTAAAATCACAGTTAACATCACTGTTTGCAATCAAATAAGGCTCTAGAAAAGGGCTAGAGTCACACAGGCTGAGCAAAAACCCACCTGTACTATAAGGATTGAATATAGATGCAGACCTTATAAACTTGGGTCAGCACAGTACTGATCCCACTACGAATCTGATGTGTGCATTAGGTTGGACTACTTTTATACCAAGAGTCAACCAGGTGACCACATCAGGCTCCACCCCTTTTGCAAAGATATAGAATATTTCATTAAACAGCAATATTATTTTGATTAAAGCACTGAGAAAAATAATATACATTTATAGGTATTATTCCATGGGTAACTGTCTTAAAACAAATCACAAATTAAAAAAATATTGTAGATTTCAGGTGCAAGCTTCTCTCACAGAGTTGTCCAATCAATGAAAAAAAGGAAAACGGGGTTGGCCGGCTCTTAGAGAGACTGGAGGACTCTTAGACTGGGCTCTGCAACCCAGAAACCTACATGGTAAGCAGAATATTTCTGGCATACTTTTAATTAATGTTACTTCATTGGGGCTCCACATTTCTTTCATTTGTTAACAGTATAGGTTTGTTTTCTTTCTCCAGTAGCATTCTTAGTACTAGGCTGTGGTATGTGCCAGCAGTCATGCTGTTCCCTCGGTGGCATTATCATTTAGCAGTAAAATATAAAGAGGGAGGGAAACAAACAAAGTACTATAGCACAGTCTTTTCTAAGAGGGTAACAGGAAGATAAACACTTCTTTCTATGTTCCCGTCTCCAAAATTTCTTATGGGCTGAGTTACAATGGAATGCTGGGCACGGCAGGTGAGGTATAGCTTGAACCAAGCTGCGTTCTCTGATGTATCGGGCCATCTGTAAGATATTGCTCCTTCTTTCCTCTGGAAGAAAAGCCTTTGCACAGGAGGTGTCCAGAAGAGTTCCTATGAAGAGGAGCTTCTGGGAGGGCTGCAACTGTGACTTGTTGAGATTCAGCAGGACTCCCATGGACGTGAGGAAGTCTGAGGCCGTGGCCATGGCCTCCAGAGTCTCTTGCCTGGAGGGACTTGCTAGGAGCCAGTCATCCAGATATGGAAACACTTGTATTCCAATTTTCCTGAGGTGCGCTCTGAGAATTGCACAACACTTTGTAAAAACTTGAGGAGCCGAGGATAGCCCAAAGGGCAGGACTCTGAACTGACAGTGTTGACCTAATGCCACGAACCTTAGATATTTGTGGTGCTTTGGGTGTATGAGAATATGTTGGTAGGCATCCTGCATGTCCAGGGAGGCTAGTCAATCGTGTCGATGAAGCAAAGGTAGCAGGGTACCTAGTGGTATCATCTTGAACTTCTCCTTGTGAAGGAACTTGTTTAGTTTTCTGAGTTCCAGAATGGGGTGCATGCCACCAGTTTTCTTTGGAACTAGAAAGTAATGGGAGTAAAAACCTGTGTTTCGTTGATCCAGCAGAACTATTTCTACTGCCCTGTTTTTCTGAAGGCCTTGTACCTCGGAAGCAAGAATGTCTGACTGTGCTGCCAACAGCCTGGGCTGTTGTTTAGGAGGATGGTCCGGAGGGGTTTCCGAAAGATTGAGAGAGCACCCCTCGCAGATTATCTGGAGGACCCATTTGTCTGATGTTATAGATTTCCACTGATTGTAGAACTGAGTCAGATGTCCTCCCACCGCTGAGGAGTAGTTTCCCTCAGGCAGCTGAGGCGGAACCTGGTCCAGAAACTCAGAAAGTGGCACTGGGCACTTTGGGGCTTTGTGCCTTCTGCTGCATTTTCTTTTGTGGCTGAGGGTTGTGGTTTTTGCTAAAAATTTCCCTGCCTCTGCCCTGAAAGGACTGACGATTGTGAAACTGACTCTTGTTCACTCTTCCTCTGGAAGGAGCGGGTGTAGGTCTAGCCATCTTAATGGCAGACCTAGTCTTCTGAATGGCCTCCAGAGCTTGCTCCACCTGAGGCCTGAACAGATACATGCCCATCAAAGGGTAAGGCCATAACTTGCTGCTGGGCATCGTTCACGAAGCCCAAAGTATGTAGCCAAGAGTGGCGGCAGGTGCAGATGCCAGCCGCTGCCGCTGCCCGGGAGGCAGTATCGAAGGCATCCATTGCAGCTTTAACCTGTTGGTTATTGGATTTGATACCCCTAGTTTTGGTGTGAAGCAACTCTGAGCTAGCTTCCGATGCAGGCAGAGCTTCCACCATTTCCTTGAGGGAATGCCAAAGTACATACCCATATTGAGAAAAATAGCCCTGGCTACTGGCAATGAGCATCCCCAAGGTTGAGGCAGCAAAGACTCTCTTACCTAAGGTGTCTATCTTATGAGATTCTTTGTTTATTGGATGGGCCATAGATCCTTGAGGAAGGACGGCCTCATCATTCTCTGCCAAGATCACAATGGCATCAGCAAAGGCTTGTGAGGCCAAAATAGTACGATCCTTGGGAAGAGCATACTTACTATCGATGGACTTAGCCACGGAAGGAATGAGAGCTGGATTCTTCCATACCATCTGTGAGAGGGTCTCGAAAGAGGGTTGTACCGGAGGGGTTAAATCCATAGGGATTCTCCGAGACATGAAAATATTGGAGCTGCAGAAGCTTCCCAGGATCAATTTCTGAAGCTTGGAGAGAAAGAGTAGTGTTTAAATTTTTGAGCAGAGACTTAAAGGAGAGGTCTTCCACCACAGGCTCTGCAGAAGGATTGATCCCTGCTCTGAGGGCATTATCATCAACATCATCACCCAGGCGAAGATCTGGGTCAGGCTCAAAATCATCTCCTGACAGTCCAGGGGGACTGCATAGACAGAAAAGGAGTGAAAATCAGGAGGAAGAACAGAAGAAGAAAGATTCAGAGTTGAAAATCCCTGAAGACCTGTTGGCGTTGCACCAGCTTCCGGCACCGAAGAAGAAAATGATGCCAAGTACAAGGGGGGAGGCACCTGCCAAAATGGTGCCACACACAGTGCCAACAGCACCCCTGGCACCACAAATGGTGCAGACAGCGCGCACAGCACTGACAGAGCCCCTGGTGCTGTGCACGGCACCGACAGAGCTCCTGGTGCCACGCATGATGCTGACAGAGCCCCTGGTGTCACACGTGGTGCCGACAGAGCCCCTGGCACCACACACGGCACTGACAGGGCCCGCGGAATGGTGCTGAACGAACCCGCAGCACCGTGGATGGTGCCAAGAGTGTCCCAGAGGTCAGAAAACTGCAATTTGAGGTAAAAGAGGGAAAAATGGCAGGAGACAGAGGCATCGCTGTGGACCCGTGCACTGCAGCCATGTGAGGGGGATAAACACTGGAGTGTGGAGTCGACGGCACTGAAGAAGGCGCCGCATGACTAGGAAGGCCCAACTGCCCTATCCGTCCCTCTGGAGTTGAATGGCCTGAAGGCCTCGGTGTTGGAGTGATCAGTTCGGGCAACTGGACCAACCTCCAAGCCCACTGCTCCATAAGAGCAGCCCACTGGTGAAACTGCTCATGAGAAGCTCCTCAGAAAGATGGAGATGGGCTCCGAGGTCGAAGAGGTCGGCAATCGGAGGCAGAAACTGGCGACTCTGATAGAGGTGGAGACCAGTGCCTGGCCCCAACAACTGACCGTCTACATGCAGACATACCAGAGGGTGACCTTGAGTGATGCCTTTTCCTCTTCGACCTATGTGTCGAAGAGGAACTCAAGGTCGAATGGCGCTGAGAATGGGACCGTTTCCTTTTATGCTTTCGGCGGGGACCGCCCATCCCCCTGAGCATTGGACCATCCGTTGTCGGATCCCCCCCTCCGGTGAGGGTGGCAGACCAGACCTGGCCCAGCTGACTGAACAGCTTTCATATGAAGTGTCCTTACCGTCACCTGACCCGCTCATGGTTGGCTCCATCAATGGAGGACTGAAGACTTCTTGATGTACAATTTAAATATAATCGGTATTGATTCAAAATAAAACTACAAAACAATAAATTGAAATATTGCTGCTAGTGTAGTTTAACTCCCGGTGGGCGAGTGACGTTGTCACTGAAGCGCACTTGACAGCGAGGAAAAAAGGAACTGAGGCGGTTGGAGGGTCGACGCTGAGACAGTCATTGCCACATGAGCCGAAGCTCGTGGTGCCACTCCTTGCAGCTCCATCTTGGGTGCTGGCCCTGTTGAAAAAGTTTGCTCCCGCTGGGTTCTAGCACCTCCGGTGCTATCCATTAGTGTGAATGAGTGGTGGAGACTTTATGTCCAGGAAGATCAGGACCGGTTTCCCTGGTTGAAAAACTTTATTGCCCACCCCCTGGTCATAGTGGGTCTTTTGTGATACTTGTCTGTCTGCATTGTGTTGATGTGCTACTTTAATGTACTTCATCAACCTCTGTCAGAGCTGTACCATGTATTCTATGGTACTGATGGGTTCTATGCCTCTCCCTTTCTCCCAATGTTCTTTAATTACATCTCCCATACAAAAGTTCAAAGGGAGAAAACCCTGTAGAGGCCTGTGGTACCTCCCGGTAAGCAAACATTAGAAATAGCAGATAGATGCCCCATGTCTTTACTTCTTCCTGCACAAACTTACGCAACATTTTTTTCATGGTTTGTTTAAATCTTTCAACAAGACCATCGGTTTGTGGATGGTAGGGGGATGCATGTATGGCCTCTATCCCAAGTGACAGGTAAAATCTTTTCAATAGCTTCGAGCAGAAATTACTTCCCCAATCTGTTAAAATTTCCCTCAGGATTCCTACTCTGCTGAAAGGTTTGGTTAACTCATCAGCTATCTTCTCAGCTGTGATGGTCCTAAGGGGTATAGCCTCTGGATATTTTGTGGAGTAGACACAGATGACTAGAACAAACCTATTCCCGTTTGAGCTTTTCTGCAATGGCCCCACAATATCCATTACGATCCTGTCAAAAGGGGTAGTGATTAACGGAAGGGGGTTGTAAGGGTACCTTTTCTGTTTTGGTTATAGTCGCCACCTTCTGGCACTCCTCGCAACTGTGTCAGTATTCTGCCACCTGGTCATGGATACCTGCCTGGTAAAACTGATGGAGGAGTTGGCTCAGGGTGCGATCTCTACCCAGGTGCACAGCTAGGGGAATGTTATGGGCCAGATGCAATAACTGGGTCCTATACTTAATAGGAACCAGTAGCTGTTCTGCTATCTCCCCAGTAACAAGATTTATACAGTCCCTATATAGCAAGCCTCCCCTCAAAACACATTTTGGCCCTTTTTGAACATCTTGGTCCACCACCTGAAAGAAAGGTTTTAAGGTTACATCTTGCATTTGTTCAACACCAAATTCAATGTTATTAACCACCTTCAACATTTCATCACATGAGTCCATACATTTGTGAACCCATTGGACTCTGACCATTCTTTTGTCTTTTTTGGTTTTCTGGGTTTTCCCTGGGGACCCATAAACCTCATCATCAAAAGGGAAGAGCTGTGCCAATTGCCCTACTTGTCTAGCCTGTACTCCGGTGGTGACTGTGCTTAGTCTGTTGGTATTAGCCACAAATGTCTCAGATTCTCAGTGGTTGTGTCCTATGACAACTGGGATAGGTAGGTGGGGAACAAGACCAACATTTACCTGGTGCACAGTTTCTTGTACCTGTAAGTCTACTTTGGTGAGAGGGTAGAAATGTATATCTCCATGAATACACAAAACGCTAGTCTTCAGGCCCTTAGCCATACCCCCCATCACCAAATCAGCACTCATCAGGGTTTGTCTACCCCCAAATCTATCAGGCCAGTCACTTCTTGATCTTCTATCTTCACAGGGATAATATACTGCCCCCAGTTGGCCAAGGTGAGCTGGGCATATTCAGTTTGTTTGTTTGGGCAGAATCTTGCTATATGCCCCTTCCCTTGACACTCCCTGCAGATCATATCAGGGTTGTAAGGCCTCCCAGATTTAAATGTCTTACTTCCTCCTGTAGCTTGAGAAGTAGAAAAAGTGGTTCTTACTGTGGGTGGGGTAGCACCTGTCCCATGAATGTCCCTTCTGTCTATTTGGTCTGGCTGCAAGGTAGTCCTGAGTGAGGGTGATGACTTTCACACCTGTCTCTGGGCGGTGCTTCCTAACCCACACCTGAACATTCTGTGGCAACACTCCCACAAATTGCTCCATGATAACAGTCTCCCACATCTGTTCTGTAGTTTTAAGTCTGGGTTGAAATCACTTGTAACATAATTCCTTGAAACGGACAAAAGCTTCTCATGGGGCATCAGTGGTATGAGATTTAAAAGTACTGAATCTCTGTCGGTACGTCTCCAGGCTGATGTTGTACCTACGCAAGATCTCCTGCTGAACAGAGTCATAATTTTCTGTCTGCTGACTGTCCATATGGCTATAGGTGAGCTGTGCTTTCCCAGTTAGATGGGGCGCAAACCTGATTACCCACTGCTACCTAGGTCAATTGCATACTCTTGCTACCCTTTTGAAAGTCTTTAAGTAGGCTTCAATGTCATCTGACTCTCCCAACTTGGTGATCTTTATGTCTTTGGGGAGCCAGTTGGTGGGGGGTTGTGGGTTTTACCCATGGGCTGGATAGCTCGGAGAGTGTCCACCCAACTGGCTTCAATTCTCTGATAGTCAATTTCCCTCTGCTTATCCATAGCCAGCTGTTTGACACATGGCCAGAGCAAATGTTCATGCATATCCTCTTGAGGGTCTTTCTCTGGGGGTACATCAGGATCACTTTTTGTGCCTTCTTCCACCAGTTCCACCTTCATCTTGGGTGTCTTCCTTGTCGTATCCTCCAGGCTGGTCAGTGGCATCTCTCCGTACTTTTCCACCATGGCTCTGGTCAGGACACCAGTGAGCTTTGCCTGGTCCACTTGTACTGGCTGCATACAATGTCCACTTGAGCATCAGCTGGTACCCCTTGCTGAAGTACCACGAGCTCGAGGACTCCAACCTATCCCACTTCTCACACCAAGTGTGAGGTTGATGGCAATAGATGGACACATTCAGAAGTCAGGTTTGGCAAATTAAAGTGAATATTTATTTATGTACAGAAAATAAGCGTACTGGATATGACAAAATAATGGAAAACAAATGAAATAAAGCAAAATCACAGTTAATGTCACTGGCTGCTATCAAATAAGGCTCTAGAAAAGGGCTAGAGTCACACAGGCTGAGCAAAAACCCACCTGTACTATAAGGACTGAAGGTAGATGCAGACCTTATTAACTTGGGTCAGCGCTGTACTGATCCCACTATGAATCTGATGTGTGCATTAGGTTGGACTCCTTTTATACCAGGAGTCAACCAGGTGACCACATCAGGCTCCACCCCTTTTTAGAAGTGCAGATTATTTCATTAAAAAGCAATATTATTTTGAGTTACGCATTGAGAAAAATAATATACATGTATATGTATTATTCCAGGGGTAGCTGTCTTAAAACAAATCACAAATTAAAAAAAATATTGTAGATTTCAGGTATACGCTCCTCCCACAGAACTGTCCAGTGTATTAAAAAAAGGAAAACGGGGTCGGCTGGCTCTTAGAGACACCGTAGGACTCTTTTGCAGGGCTCTGCAACCCAGAAACCCACATGATAAGCAGAACATTTCTGGCATACTTTTAATTAATGTTACTTCATTGGGGCCCCACATTTCTTTCATTTGTTAACTGTACAGGTTTGTTTTCTTTCTCTGGTAGCATTCTTAGTACCAGGTACTAGGCTGTGGTATGTGCCAGCAGTTATGTTGTTCCCTCGGTTGCATTTTCATTTAGCATTAAAATATAAAGAGGGAGGGAAACGAACACAATACTGCAGCACAGTCTTTTCTAAGAGGAGAATGGGAAGATCCAAGAACAGGGTCATTCTCGATGCCCTGCAGGGGGCAGGCCTTAGACAGCTAGTGTTGGAACCCACTCAGGAGGGAGCAATACTAGACCTGGTACTCTGAAATGGAGAGAGGATCACAAGTTTAGAAGTCAGTAGACATCTGGGAACAAGTGACCACTGCACAGTGTGCTTCACAATAAGCACAACCATGGAGACAAGCCATACAAAAACAAGGATACTGGACTTTAGGAGGGCCGACTTTGGCAAATGGTGAATACCTGAGGAATGCACCACTAAATGGCCAAAAGGAGGGTGGAAGAACAATGGAGAAAATCAAAACTGCTATCATAGAGGCAACAAGCCTTTGTGTGGGACAAATAAAAGAAAACAAAGTGGAGTAAAAAACCACAATGGTTCTCAAAAGAGGTGGCAGGGAAGGTTAAGGAAAAAAAGGCTGCATTCAGAAAGTATAAGGAATCACAGAAAGAGCATGACAGAGAACTGTATCAATTAAAGCGGAAAGAAGTGGGGAAGGCAGTCGGAATAGCAAAGGCCCAAACCGAGGAAAAAATAGCCAACTCAGTTAAGAAGGGGGATAAAACCTTTAGGTACATTAGGGAGCATAGAAAGGTTAAGGAGGAATAGTGAAGATTAATAAAGGAGAGGGAGGTGGGCAGAGGGAGACAGTGAAAAGGCAGAAATACTGAATGAATACTTTGCTCAGTATTCACAAAAGAAGATGAGGAGGAGTTACCTAAACCAGACAATAGAAGCACTCTGGGTAAGGGTTGACACCAGTCCATTTACAGAAGAAAGAGTCCTGAAAGAACTCCTAAAACTCAAGGTGGACAAAGCAATGGTGCCTGACGGATTCACTCCAGAATCCTAAAAGAACTAAGGAGGACCTAGTGACACCACTAACCACACTTTTAACAAATCATGGGAGGATGGGGTGGTACCTGAGGACTGGAGGAGGGAGATGTGATTCCCTTCACAAAAGTGGGAGCAAGGCAGAAGCAGGAAACTACAGACCTATAAGTTTGACCTCAGTGGTAGGAAAATGATGGAATCACTTCTGAAAGAAAGAATTGTTGAGTACCTAGAGGCCAGCGGGGTACAGGACCCAAAGCAGCATGGATTTACAGCAGGAAGGTCATGTCAGATGAATCTAATTGATTTCTTTGACTGGGTGACCAAAGTAATAGACCAGGGAGGGGCTGTGGATATGGCCTACCTAGACTTTAGCAAGGCATTTGACACAGTCCCGCACAAAACTTGGCAGAGCCTGAAGGAGTGGAGGACCAGTGAGTATGGGGCGGAAAAATAGATAATACAAAAAAAAAAAAAGATAGAGGGGGGATGGCCAAGGGTAATGTGAGGAAATATTTTTCACAGAGAGAGTGGTGGATGCATGGGACCGCCTTCCTGGGGAGGTTGTTGGGTCTAAAACAGTGGGGGAATTCAAACATGCATGGGACAGACATAAGGCAATTGTAGTGGGGGGTTGCAGGAAGTAGGCTGTTGGTTAACTAGAATCTGCGGCTTATCCTGAATATCTGAAACTCTATAAAATAGAATGTAGTTGTATATGATTATGTATGGGAAATTCTTATTGTGAAATTTTATATTTTTTGGTTTTGTATTAGTGTTTTAATGTATTGTTGGATATTGAAATGTTGTGTATTGTGTATATTTTGTATTTATTTGATTAATGTTATATGTTTAGATGTAACTAAGTGAAATATAAACAGGACTATCTTGAGAACAGGATTGTATAATCCTAATGATTAGAATTTCCTGTATAAAAATAAAGTTTTCATCATCATCATCATCATCCAATAGGAAGGGAAATGGGCAGACTGGGTGGGCCAAGTGGTCCTTATCTGCTGTCAAAGTCTACATTTCTGTTTCTATAAACACTTCTTTCTATGTTCCTGTCTCCTTCTAAATTTCTTACGGGCTGAGTTACAGTGGAATGCCGGGCACAGCAGGCAAGGTATGGAGCAGCAGTTGGGGGGTCTTTCTGCAACCAACACAACTGCCTCTGTTACCTTGTACCCTGTGGATACTACCATTCCTTTCTGTAACTACACACTCTTCTCATTTTGTATTACCAGTTTAACATCAGAGAAGATTTTTATTTGAGCCAGATGGCTGAGCACAAAAACGGGGTTAAAACAGCATGGTGCATTACCAAAGCACTTTTCTGCTAGTGCTGTCTACGTACGTTTCTTGAGTATCTGTTCTTCCCCATCGGATGAGAGAGAGAGAGAAGTGGGTGGCCAAAGTATCTTATTCCTTTACATTATTTTCTTGTTTTTTATCTTATCCTGTTCACTCCTGTCCGTAAGCTCAGAGAACAGTTTTATTTTTTGGAGGGGAAAACCACTCAGGGAAATAAAACAGAAAGTTGATCACCGAAGTGGACAAATGAGCCTAGAGCAGCCCTGCCTGCCATGTACCAAGCACGTTGCAGGCAGGAAACAGCTACGCAGGTCTCATACAACCAAATAGGAGAATCCCTGAGGTGACATAAAACAAACAGACAGGATAGATAAGAACATTTACAGGTGGCCTGCCTGCAAATGGTGAACATTAGCCCACAGAAAGAAGTAAAGGAGGAAGGAGAGGGAGAAATGCTGCTGCAGCAGACTTGTTTATTTAAAGAGGGTCACTCAGGATCACACTGTGACAGAGAGATCATGCCGATCAGCACCTGCAGATATTGACGATGTCAGGTGCCATCTCCTAGAAATGTTAGCAGCTGGACTCATCCAGGAATGATGCAGCCCTTATTCATCCCCTATTGTGGTGGTCTGAAAAAAGAATAGCTCGGTGAGAATGTATATAGATTACTGGACACTTAATAGATGAGCCATACCAGATCAATCCACAAGGCCTCGCATCCAGGATGCCATAGATTGCCTGAATGGGAATCAGTAGTTTTCTGTTCGAGACCTCAGAAGCAGGTATTATCAGATCCCGATAGTACCAGATGATAGAGAGAAGATGGCATTTATCTGTCCCCTGGGTGTCTATGAATTTTTGTACATGTCCCAAAGCATAGCTGGAGTGCCTAGAACATTTCAGAAACTAATGGAGCATGCGGTAGGGGATATGAACCTCCTTGAATGCCTAGTTTATTTGGATGATGTCACTGTATTTGGCAAAACACTCGAGGAGCACAAGGCTCATCTGTTCAAGGTTCTGGACCAGTTAGAAGAATTTGGATTAAAGCTATGCATTGACTAGTGCCATTTTTTTAAACAATCTGTAAAGTACATGGGCCACATTGTATCTTCTGAAGGCATCAAGACAGATCTGAGCAAAGTAGAAGCTTTAACTTAATCAATCTTCAATCTATCAATCAATCTTTATTTATTTAACCAGGAGAAGCACCATTGAGACGAACTCATTTACAAAGTGGTCCTGTGTAGACAAAGCATATAGAATTGACACTCGAAAAGAACAAACTTAGGAAAATAATATACAGTAAATAGATACAAGGAAGCCAGAATACAAAATATAAAATATACAATAAACAATATGTAACATAAGATATTCAGTAAACAATATGTACAATATATACAGCCTAGAGTAGTGGCAAAACAGGTGGAAGAAAATAAAATATGGTGGCAATAATTTAATAGATGAGGAGAAAGGAGGAGAGGAGGCAGATGAAGACACCAAGTGAGTAAGTGGTGCTTGGGAGAGGGGAAGCCAGGAGGGGAGGTGTGAAAGGAGGAGGAAGGGGACAAGGAGGGTGTAAGACTAGGTGAGTGTCACTGGGGACACGAGTCCTACCTAGAAAAGTAAGAGAAGAGGGTAAGAGGAGATAAAGCTCACGAAGGACTCTAGTCTAACCTAGAAGGATAGGGAGGTGGATAGGCTTAACCAATGAGCATACTAGAGTTCTATGGCTTGTGGAAACAGTTGTAAGTTTCTTTCAGCAGATGGCAAAGTAGCATTTTGAAGGTAGACATCCTAACAATTTGTGGGAGTGTTTGGGATTTTTGGATACTAATCCAGTTGAAAAGTTCTGACTCTGGGGATGTCGAATGAGAGGCAAGAATATCATCTAAGGGAATTGGATCCCTTGGAGCAAACTAGGAGATTAGAAATATACTGGAGGAGCTTAACAGATATGGCTCTGTAAATCCAGGTTAACACATTTTTTGTTCTCCTCATTTTTAGGGAATGCCAGCCAAGTTAGGCATAGAGGGTACAATAATGGGTGTTGTATGCTGTGTTAATGATTAATCTGAGGGCTCTGTGGTACAGGATGTCCAGTTTGGAAAGAGACGTGATGGGACAAGATTGTAGAGAAGATTGGCGTAGTCCAGGAGTGGAAGGTAAGTTGTTTGAGCTAGCCTTATTTTGACCTCTACAGTGAGAAGGTGCTTGCTTCTGTAGAAAATTCCTAATCTTTGTCTAAGTTTTTTGGCAAATTCTTTGACATGTGGTGTGAAAGAGAGCCTACTGTTGATCCAGATCCCAAGGCATTTGAATTTATCTACTGGCTCTAGAGGTTCACCAAGGAGGGTTGTGATTTGGGGCCTAGCACCTTGAGGATGGGTGACTGTGGAGTTAGACTGGGAGGGAAAGAAACATGACTTTGGTTTTTTTTTTGGCATTGAGCAGCAGTTTGAGGTGCAGTAGGTTGTGCTGCAGCAGGTAGAATTCTTGCTGTAGGTCTGTAGGTCTGATCAGGCCAGTTCCAGTTTCGCAATGTACAGTACGGTGCTGTCCACAAAGAGGTGTATATTTGCTGAGGAGATGTTAAGGTCAATGTTGTTATTGTAGATCATGAATAGGATGGGCCCAAGAATAGAACCCTGGGGGACTCCTCTCATAAGAATTTTTAGCGGGGAGAGTTCACACTGAACTTTAACCTGTTGTTGTTGGCCAGCTGGGTAAGAAGTAAACCATATGAGGGAGGTGTTGTTTAGGCCAATGTTCTGCAGCATGTGCAGGAGGAGATCATGATCTACTGTATCAAATGCTTTACTAAATCTAGAAATAGAGCACGGATATCGTTCTTGGTGTCAAGCACTGATTGCTAATCATTGGTTACTTTGGCTAACCTTGTATGTCACTAAAGAAATAGAGGAAGGGATTTGACTATCAGAAGTTAAAACTAAAGAGACTGAAAGCCAACTAATAATACATTGCTGGAATATAACAGGTGCATTATGTAAATTTAGAGACAACAGCATTGCAAAATATATGCAACAAGCAGACATAATTATACTACAAGAAACCTGGGTAAACAAGGCAGAGGAATGTTATTTTGAAGGATATCAAGGATGGCATATCCAAGCAAAAAAAAGTGCCCAATTTGGCAGACCATTGGGGGGATTAGTACCTTTGTTAAAACAAGTGAAACCTGACCTGTAAATGCATCCGGAGTGATGTAAAGGCATTGCATACAGGTTTTGGAGATTTCTGTAAATTGCAAAGTGAAATGTCTTTTGTTGAATGTTTATTTTCCACCTGACTCCACTGCATCTTCCATAATGGTTTGCATAAATGCATTTATAAATATAGTGGAAGAGTTACTAAATAAATATCCAGGCAAGATGATCTTGACTGCAGGTGATTGTAATGCAAGTAGGTATAGAGCCAGAAGAAAAAGGTACACATTGAAATCTAGATGATGCTTTTTCAATTCCATTAAGAATGTCATTGGATAAAAAGAAAAATAAAGCAGGGGAAATATTTTTAAAAGCATTGAATAGGCTGAACCTATGCATATTAAATAGGAGATGCCATGGTGATAGGTTGGAAAATTGTACATATGTGTACAAACAAGGAATAAGTGTTTAGATTATGGTATTGTGGATGTGTTTTCTTATAACAAAGTATAAACAATTGAAAGTTACAAACAATTGGGAAAGTGATCACAGACCAATTAAAATATGTATGGAGAATAGTAATTAGATGTTTAAAGAAGATAAAAGTAAAGGGGAATGGATAGACAATAACATGGAAGTTAGGAAAAACAAAGGAATGAAATGGAAAAAAAGTTAATCTAGAACAACTATACAACTTTATAAAAACAAATGAGATTATGGACATAAAACAAAATTGTATTTTACAATTAGAAGGGCACTTAAATGATAACGAGGCACAAAAAAACCCAAAAGATATATTTTTGTTTTTTCAATCTGTTGAAAGAAGAAGAGTAAAAGAACTAGAAGGGCAACAGAATAAAAGATCAAAGTGTAATAATATATATATATATAGCAGAGTGGTTTGATGCAGAATGCAAAAAAAAAAAGAAAAATTGCTTCAACAAATTGGCAGAAGGATAGTAAAGTATAACAATGCAGAGAGTCATAAGGCTTTGAAAAATCTTAAAGCAGAATATAAAGACTTGATAAAAACAAAGAAAAGAGATCATCAAAAGGAACTTTGGAATAAACTGCAAATTACTATCAAAGAGAAAGATGGTAGTGCTTTTTTCAGCAATAAGGCATGACCAAGGGTTATGTTAATGATCTGTTAATCACCTTCTAGGGGTGTACTGTGGCATGAGGTGTAGCCGAGTGCCACATGCCCCTAGAGGGTGATTAACTGACCATTAACATAATCTCTGGGAGTGCCTTATTGCTATTATAATAAAAAATGTTTTTAAACAGTGTTAAACCTTGTTTAGCATATGGCTAAGCTCTACATGTATGTTAATAAAAGATTAACATAAGGCTGTTAGAATGTTTGCAGCCAATCAGAAAGCTCCATTTCTCAGACCCTTTTTATAATGGAGCTTAGTAGCTCAGGGCAAAAATAACAGTAGGTTTAATATACTTGCAGTGATTTCTCCAGAGAAATGGAGAAAATATTATGAAGGAATTTTTAATAAAGATAAGGGCCCAATACAAGCAGAAATAGAATATGTAAATAGGGTAGAAAAATCAGCTGGCTGGACTTTACCAAAGAAGAAGTAATAGAAGCAATAACATCACAAAAGAGAAATAAGGCACCAGGTACTGATAACATAGGTGCAGAACTATACCACATAAATACTGAATGGTGCGCTGATATATTATTAAGTCTGTATAAAAACATAGTAAAATACATGACACTTCCAAATAATTGGAAAGAGGGAATGATAGTACCCCTGCATAAAAAATGGTCCACTGAGAATCCAGAAAACTATTGACCTATTACTTCATTAAATATTAACCAGAAAATATTCTCTTGGCTGATATTGAAGAGAATCCATTATTGGATAGAGGACAATAAAATCTTACCACAAGTACATGCTGGTTTCTGTAGAGGAAGATCTACAGTGGATACAATTTTTGCTTTAAGATATATAACTGAAAAATATGTAACCATCAAGAAAATGAAAATTTATGCAGCATTCATAGATATCAAGGCAGCCTTTGCCTCAGTTAACCACAGGATGTAGTGGGATATCCTTGCTGAAAAAGGCATAAATAAAAGTTATTAAATATTATTAAGCTGTTGCACAAGGATAAAAAAATTGTAATGAAATATAATAAGGAAGGGAGTACAACGAGTACAATAGATGTAAATGTTGATGTCAAGCAAGGGTGAATTCTGGCACCAACATTATTTAATTTGTATATTGACACACTGGTGGAAGATCTAAAACAGGTGGAGACTCCCCCCCTCCAAAATAAATGGGGTTGATATTCAACTCATTATACGCAGATGATGCGATTTTGTTGTCACAAACCCCATTAGGTTTGAGGACTGCAATTTCAGTGACAGTGGAGACATTAAAAAAATGGATATGACATTAAATCAGGAAAAGACTAAAGTGATGATTTTTGGTAAAAAAAAAGCACCAAAGTTAGAAAACTGGAAAATGGAAGAATTATTGAATGAAGATTTAAATAACTTTTGTTACCTTGGATTTTTTATATGCTCAAAGGCTGCAAAAATGCTGAACGACATTAAACATTTTGCTAATACAATGGCTGGGAATTCCTTCATTGACCAATATAGGTGCCTAAGAGCTAAAGTAGAAACACAGACGATGTATGGGGCAGAAGAATGGGGAATAATATACAAAAAATAATCTAAAAGAACTTGAGATAGTCCAAAATAAATATTTGAAAATCTGTTTGGACTACCAAGTTTTGCCTCAGCAGCAGGGGTTAGAATTGAATCTGGAACTCTATCAGTTTTTACTAGAACAGTTAAAAAAGCATTGTTACTTTGGAAAAAAATGGTTGTTTCTACAGAAGGAAGTGTATTACATAATTGCTGGCTGGATGTGAGAAAATGGCAATGTGGGAAGGAAGTAATGTGGTACGGAATACTGAATGACGAATTGAATAAAAATGGCCTAGAGTACAATCATATTTTTAGAGATTTAAAAGATTTAATAAATCCATCTCGATTTGTGGAAGAGGCCATATAAAGAATAGAGGATAGTGAAAAGAACATGGATTGTGTTAAAATAATAAAGCCTTGGGAAAATGCTCCCTTGAAGTTTATAAAAGCTGAATTTAAAGTAGAAAGGTATCTGCTAAAATGTGAACATGTAAAACAAAGGAAAGCATTAGCAAGATTAAGATTTGGTATATTTACAGAATGGTGTAATAAAATGTATGGTAATAGTGCAAATATTTGTTCAGGTTGTGAGGTTGCAATTTTGTCCAATGCGCATCTAATTTTTGATTGTTAAAACTTTTGTGTCAGAAAGAGAATTGTATATTAATCAGCACTTTAGCAATTTGAAAGAATTGAATAAGCAGGAGAAATTAATAGTTGTCTTAAATTGTAAATGCACAACGCAAATTTTTGCAATTGCAAGTTTTGCACAGAAAGTTGCTATAAAATTAAGATGAAATTTATAAGTTGGCACTTTCGATCTGACTGGTATATTAGTGGTAGGCAGGTAGGAAAATGATTTTATGTAGAATGATTGTTTGTATATCTGATGTAAGTCTGTGTATGTGACAGAAAGTTTTTATATACATACTTTTAATAAACTGAACTGAACTGATTGCCAATCGCTGGTTACTTTTGGCTAAAGCGGTTATGGTGCTGGGTTTGGGTCTGAAGCTGGATTGAAGGGGATTTAACGTGTGTTTCAAGGCGTTCTCTGATTTGGGAGTTAACTAATTTTTCAATTAATTTAGAGAGGATTGGTAATAGGGATATTGGGCATGTAATTGTTTAGGCCACTTGGGTCTCCTGATTTACAGAGAGGGATGACATGTGATACTTTTCACTCATGGGGAAATACTCCTTCAGTGAGAGAGTTGTTAAAGAGATGAGTGATGGGGTGGTCAGCACTTGGAAACTGAGTTTCAAGAAATATGGGTCAATTTGGTCTGCCCCAGCACTCTTAGTAACATCAAGGGCTAGCAGAAGGTCTTCCACCTGTTTAAAGGTGATTGAACTAAAACTGAAGGAATTAGCATAGGATAGGGCCCTAATAGGGGGAGGAGAGGTGTCCAAGTTAAGAATAGAGGAGCGTAACGTACCAGCATGGGATGATTCGAAGGCAAGTCCCGCCATAGCAACGTGGATATTTAGAAGGTGAAGGATGTCCTTTTTGCTAGTGATTGTAATGCTGTCAGTGGAGATCATTACAGGGAGGGTAGGGGGAGGGTTGTGGTCATGTATTTCTCTCAGGGTCTTCCAGAATTTGTTCTGGTCATTAGAGGATGAGTCCAGGGCTGTCTGAAAGAATTTCACTTTTTCAACCCTGATTAACTATGTGCAGTGGTTCCTGGAGGCTCTAAAAACTGCCCAATCAGCTTGTAATCTAGTTTTATGTGCCTTTTTCCAGAGGGCATCTCTTTTGTATAGGGCTGACTTAAGAGAATCGTTGAACCAGGGGCAGGATTTTTCCTAGTCCTGATTTTGACTAGCGGGGCATGTTTATTGATAACCTGTAGTAACCGGGTTTTGAATATAGTGTAAGCTAAATCCACTGAGGGAGCGAGGTGAAAGTCTTGCCATCTGATGTTACTGAGATCTGACAAGAAGTGAGCACAGTTGAAGTTGCGGTGTCTTCTTTTGTAGATATAGGTAGAAGAGGAGATGGGTTTGGGCAAGTTTCTCGCGCAAGCGATGGCATCATGATCGCTCACCGTATATCATTAAATAAAAACAGCTGTACTGGTAAAATTGGGAGGTTTGTTAAGCAGGATGAGGTTGAGTAAAGTACTCTTTGTGGAGTTTTTGGAATTAATACGAGTGGCTTCCGTGATTAGCTGGGAAAGCCCGAGCATATCACAGAGAGCTTTTAGGGGTGATGAACAGGGAGAGAACCAATCCAGATTCAAGTCACCCATAATGATTAATTCTGAGATTTGGGAACCAAGCAAGGATTGGAGATGTTGTAGCAATTCAAGCCACCTTGAGAGTGGCCTGTAGCAACCAGAAATAATTAACGACTCAGTAGGGGAGATACTAACCTTAATAATAAGACATTCAAATTCTCTGCGTACAGAGGTGGAATTGATGAGTGAGACTGAGAATTTATCTCACACATATATCGCGACACCCCCACCTCTAGGGGATCTATCGGCCCTGAATACATTATGGGAGGGGATCAATCAATCAATCAATCACATCTTTATTTATTCAGGCGAACACCATTGAACAAGCTCATTTACAAGATGGACCTGAGACAAAAGTACAAGTAATAATACATTCCAGACAATATACAGTAGTGGCAATTCAGACAATACAAGGAGCGCATAGGTACAGTACAGGGAATAAGAAGTCCTTTGGGGGGTACAGACAGGGTTAACTAAGGGACTAACACAGTGCTGAGAGTAAGTGCCTTTCCGTGACTTATGGAGGACATGTACTGATGACGTTTTGAGTAGGGATATGTAAGACCTGATCAGGAGTATGAGATTTTAGCCATGTTTTGGAGATAACTAAAACATCTGGATTAGTGAGACAGACCCAGGCCTGGATGGCGTCCAATTTTCTTAGGAGACTGCAAGTGCTTATGTGTATAAAGCTCAGACCATTAGCCTGGGCCAGGTCAGAAGCGGCTAAGATTGGTGCCTGAGGGCAATGGTTCAGCTCCACATTCCCTGAGCATAGTAAAAGTAGGAGAAATAGTTTCTTAAGGACACAAAATAGGAATTTGAGGAACAAAACCCATCCTCATTTGGACTGGGTAAAGGAAGCTTGTGTAATCTGCTGGTTGGAATAGTTTATAAGGGTCAAGGAGACATGTAGGATGACCCTAGCGGAGGAGACATGTGGGGCATTGATAATACTGACAGGTATTTGGATAACAGGATAGGCCCTGATAGCTAAAGGACCAGTGCCAAAATTGGAGAAGTAGGGTGGAGGAATATAGGGGAGTGTGCTGGTCACAGTCAGTGACTTGGTATAGCAAGAGGCCAGCACGGGGGGGGGGGGGAGAGGATAAGGATCAGCAGTGTAAGCACATGTAAAAAGTAAGGATTAATGATATGCAAATTCCATTCATCATGATTATATGCTTAGAGGGAATCTGAAGGATACTGGTCAGTGGGAGAGATGAAACAGCCAGAGGCAGGATGTAAGCCAACAACTAATAGAGGAGGAAGACCAGCATGTGCAAGAGCATACTAAATGCCAGGCATGTAAGATGCAAAGGCAGGCTTAGGTTAAATATTTCTTGTGGGTATGTCTCTGGAGAGGTTTAACTTGAAATAGGGGAGCGCTGCTTGAGAAAGAAAGCATAGAGGGAGCAAGAGCCTATGAAGACTTACATAAAGATATCAATGACAGGACTAAGAAGGCACGGTTCTTATAGGTATAGTCCTGTTATGTTTAAATATGGAGCTTGTAATAAAGGACAATGGCAACTAATAGAGGAGGAAGACCAGTGCTTGCAAGAGCCTACTAAATGCCAGACGTGTAAGATGCAAAGGCAGGCTTAGATTAAATATTTCTTGTATAAGTAATAGTTTCAGCAGAGGGGCTGAGAATGTGCTAATAGACAGAAACAGTTTCAGCAGAGGGGCTGAAAATGATCGAAAGGCAAAAGTGGGAACAAAAAGGGAAGATATTGTGATGCTCTAGTGGCCAACTCTTATAATGAGCAAATGGAAAATCGAGGAACAAACAAAAATAAGCATTGAACCAGTCTTTTGTGGGGAGGGGAGGCCGAACTGGTAGCAGGAGCAGGAAAGCTCAAGGAGAAAAAAGGCACCAAGATTTAAAAGTCCTGGTCCCAGTATTTTGTGAATGCATTGAGGGCAAACCCGTACCTTCTTGGGAGTGTAGGGATGGGCTGCTCAGTGGGTGGACGGCGCTCTGTGGGAGCTGCTGGGGCACGAGTTCCAGGGAAGCTGGAGCCTGGTAAGGGGCTGGTGAGAGCTTGGGGGGACAAAAATGGAGACAAGAATTTAAGCACAAAGAACACAAAGCTAGGCTGTGCAAGATGAATCGGGGGAAGGAATTACAGGAGGGGGATGGACCGGGTGGAAGCATCAGTGAAGAGAAAAGACTGGGAAGGGTTAAAGAATTTAAAAGCAGACAGAGTCAAAAGGATGCAAATGCAGACAGAGTCAGAGTAAAAGACTGGGGAGGGTATAAAGAATTTAAATATACAGTAAATAGATTCATCAGAAGTTAGAAACTGGAATTAAATGTAGTGTAAAGCTAGTTTAAATGCAGTCTAAGAATTTAAAAGCAGAGTCAAAAGGATGTAAATGCAGACAGAGTCAGAGTAAAAGACTGGGGAGGGTATAAAGAATTTAAATATACAGTAAATAGATTCATCAGAAGTTAGAAACTGGAATTAAATTCTTGTGTGAAGCTAGTTTAAATGCAGTCTAAAAAATTACCATACAATTAGATTCAGCAGTTGTTGTAAACAGAGGAGTAATTGTGGCGTAAAGGTTGAGGGGTACAACATCACTCTCAGCCAGCCTCGGATCGCGAGTGCTATGTTACCCAGCAAAAAGTAAATTATCTATGGAAAAATACCATTATTTCTATCAACATACATTTGAAAGCGAATGCATAAATACATTATACAAGCAGGACACCACTGTTGTAAAACCTCACATGGTACCTGTGCGTTCTCTCACGCTGCCTCGAAGCACTGGAACTCCCTTCCCCTTGCCATCCGTCACTTGCACACATGCTATATTTAAAAAGGAGCTGCAACATGTCCTAACCAAATCTGTCCCTTGCTTGTGCTTTGATCCTACCTGGTCCTCCTCTATCTAGTCCACTTACTACTGCCCTATCCTTACCCAGATTACCTAACCCGTTCTAATTTTGCTTCTCTGACATGTTCTCCTACCTTAAACTTTCTGTTGATTTTGACTTTACCCAAATAGTTCCTCTCCCTTTTATCCTTCTGCTCATTTTCTTTGCTTGCACTTACCTGGTGCTAAACCACTGTGCGTCTCTGCCATTGTTTGGTTCCCTTACTATTTGAAAATTGTACTCCACCAGACCGCCACTCATTCCTTATTGTTCATTACTGTGTGCACTTATCATTGTATTTTTGCTTAGCTGGATATCTTCCCTTTATTCCCTCCCTCCTATTCATGCTACTGTTTATTTTTTACCTTACATTATACCCTCAGTGCTACTCTCCAATGTTTTATGTGCCTGCATTTTCTAAGAATTACATTGTATAACTAGGACAAGACTGTATTTCCTATTATATTATTTGTCTCTGCCATCATGGGAAATTGTATTATTTTCCTCATTTTTATGTTGGCTTGCTGCGCTTGCGCGCAAGTCAACATCTTGGGAGAGTGCAGATTTGGGGGTGCGGCCGCTGTTGGGTGAATGCAGGGCACGCATCAGTAGGTGCGTCCCTCATTCCCCAATCAGCCTGCATGCCGGCACCACACCATGCATAGAAATAATGCGGCGAGATATATCTAAGAAAAGGTCCGCTGCAATCCGAGGCAAAGCTCATCATATGCAGCGTCCTTTTTCTGCTGTGCTTCGCCACCATTATGAGCATGGTCGACAGCTGGCAGCCGCTTAAAGTCTCCGACATCGGGGTGCCAACTTCTGTCGTTAACTCCCCACTGTCTTTGTGGTGTCGACGGGAGCCCACTTCCGTCGGCATAAACCTCATCGTTGAATGCCGAGAGGGATGTCCAACCCCTCGGCTTGCACCCCCGCTTTCTTCTTTGCCGATGGGGGTGCCCAATCCCGCCAGCATTACTTTCTCCTCCCCGTGTTGTGTGCCGATGAGGGTGCCCAATCCCTCGCTGGCTACCTGACACCCCTAAAATGTTAGATGGCATGTGTGAGCCCACCCCAGCATGCCAAATGCCCTGCAAAATGAAAAACTGTCCCACAATGTTTTTCTGGTTTTTTACCCTGTAAAATGAAAACCGTCCTCGTAGTCTCGATGCGTCTCCCCCACCCGCACTCACCCACTGCGCACCCTGCCTCCCTCACCCCCTCACCTCATACTTACCTCGGAATCCAGCGAGATGATCTTCGTGGACCGAACACGTCTGCACTCTTTTCAAAGCCGACACGCAACTGAGGAAATGCCGGTAGGCTGTATAATGGAATGAACAGGGTTTTTTCAACTTTGCTGCATCTCTCGGCATTTCTTGGAATTTTGGCACCAAATTTTCAACATGGGGTTTTGGGGCCCTCCTCATGAATTCTTTTCACTGTTATGGCGTAATCGGCCTTGAAAGGTGATTTCGCAGTCACTGCACAAAATCACCTTCGGGACCCATAACCAAATGACAGTGCCAGTGTTCATGGAGGTGGCCTCTCAAAAGCCTATGTTCCAAATTTGTGGAAAAATCCAACAAAGGCCATGTTTTACAGCATGCATTGCAATAGTTGTTACGCTGGCTAGTAATTTTGCAATTCAATATTTTAATGCTGGATTTTCAGCATTGTCATTTTTGTACACCTCCTGTGAACTGTACAGCTGTCATTTTCAATCCTGCCCGAAATGTGTTTCGCATCCTGGCACATAATAGCACAGTCGCTGGGAAATCAGTGTTTGGGCCAGATTATGAAATGACAGTGACACAGTTCATGAGCAGAGGTCCAAATGTCTATGTTGAAAATTTGGTGAGATACTCATAAAATGACTGTGTTAATGGTGTGCGTTGGCAGATGGCATGCACATCTGCACTGTCGTGCATTTGTGATATTTTCACTCTGGATTTTCGCCATTGCCATTTTCCACACCTCTTGATGAACAGTACAGCCGTCATTTCACATATCCTGCCCAAAATGTGTTTTCACACTTCCGGCGCAGAATAGCGTGGTCGCTGTGCAAAATCACTTCTTGGGACACTTTGAGGAAATAACAGTGACACTGTACATGAGCAGAGGTGCTAAAATGCCTATGTTTAAAATTTGGTGCTGAACGCCCATAAAATGACAGTGTTGCATATTTCCCACGTACCCTTGTAACTTCGCAAATTTGGTAAATTTACATGCCACATTTTCAACACTGGCATTTTTTTACACCTCCTTATGAACTGCTCAGCTGTCATTTTTCACATCCTGCCCAACATGTTTTCCCACACTGCACTACCAAACACCCAAAGGGACACCCTAATGCCTATCACTCTCTGCAGGGTGGGGGTGGGTTGGCATCAGTTCAATACTTTACTGCCATTCCTATGATGCATCTCTCTTACTCCTGCACTACCAATGCCAATGCCAGCAAGCCAACATTCGGCATTGACAAATGCTTGTTTGTACTGTCTCTGTATTGTATATTCTCTACTTTGTAACCTCCCAGGTTATGCCTGCAAATAGTCATCTCTATGGCTAGTATGCCTCACCCAGTCAACAAAAATAAAAATAAATAAAATAAAAAAATGAGATATTGCATCTCACCTCTACTATCCTGGGAAATGCAGCAGATATCAGAATCCCATTGCAAATGACATATCATAGCTTACGTCTCATTTGGTCTATTTTGGTTAAAAATATACTAAAAATGTGCACAAGCTAGCAGGACCCACCAGCACAACAACAATTAAAGTGGCAAACATTTGGCAGTGACAAATGCTTGTTGTTTTTTATTTTGTACAGCTGTTAATTCATTTTAACACAGAAACATAACATTTGATGGCAGATAAGGACTGCTTCACTTGACTTACCCAGTCTGCCCATTTTTCCCTACTTACATTATCGCCATGGTCCGTAGACCCAACTTGATCTACAACTCTTTCTCCCTCCCCCCTTCCTTTCCATAATGACTCATTTGAACCATTCACCCAGACCCACCTACAGGGTAAGGGTTTGATTTTTAATTTATTGATGGCTGAGGGCTAGCTGGAGTTCAGTGGGCAAAGCAACAAACCACTCCCCCAACCAGGCCTTAAAAGGCCGTCCCTTGGGCCAGTCCTCATTCATTTTCTTCGTTGCTGCCCGAGGCGCTGCTCCTCATACCTCTTCTCCTGTTCTCCTGCATGTTCTTTGTTTACTGCATTTTAGCAGCACCTCCGACTGCTGGCTCCGTTCCATTTCCCTGCTGTTCACCCTACTGCTCACTGCCTTACTTGATGAGGTAGCATAAGGCCCAATGAGAAGTATGCATGATTAATCGATGTGAATGAACAGACCCTGAGATCGGACAGAGTGAAGGAGAACCACACTCATGTCATGAGGAAGCTACCCGTGATTGGTAACCACCGGCATGCATGCCTCCGGCTCTCTCTCCTTCATCCCTCCCACCCGACCCCTGTTCCTCATGTCTCCTCTAATCCTGTGTTCATTTTTCCTGACTTGCAAACCTTCATCCTGTTCCCGTCCTAGTCCGGGTATGCTGAGTAGCCTTTTGCCAGTTCTTCCCACCCACGGCTCTTCCCCCCTTCTGTTGCCTATGCTCCTTCTCCTGTCTCACTGCTCAGTGGCTGTCTGTGGCTCCTTGGTTCTCCATCCCTCCTCCTCACTCCATTTCCCCTGTACCTTTTTCATAGTTTCATTTCCCCTTCTCTCTTTCTCTCTCTTTCCATTTGCTGCTCTTTTCTCTGTTGCCTTCCCTCTTCTGGGTTTGTGCTGGTGTTGCCACTGCCCAGCTTTCCCTCGTACAGTCCCTGCTTCTTCTTCTCCCTCGATCCATCTTCCTTTTCTCTCTCTGTCCCTTTTGCCAACTGTACATATCCCCACTGCATATCCACTGTGTAGGATGCCTGCTCCTCTGTTTTAGTTCTCTTCACAGCACCTTCCTGTGCCCTGTGCTGTTGAGCTCCTCAGTGGTTACTGTGAGCTGAGGGACAGTGTTTACTTTGCTCCTCTTGACTTCGGTTCTCCCCCGGTCGATGCTCACCTCTTGGCCTCTCGTACCTGTTCCAGAACTTCATTTTTGATGGCCTGTCTTGATGTTTGGACCATATCTACTGTTATTGCCCTGTGGTTCAGATCCCAATCTCCCTTATTGGTTCCTGGCTCTCTTTTAAAGGGGAAGTTTCTCTCTATGGGGTCTGCGACTCCTACTGTTGGTTCTCGTCTGGTCTCCTCTTACATCCCCTTATACCTCATTTTCTTCCTGGTACTCCTACCCTTCCGTTCCTCAACCTCAACCCAACCTGTTTGCCACCCATCCTGTTTCATATCATAGGACTATCAATCCGACTGGACTGTACACCTGGCTGGCGCGCTCTGCAGCCTTCCTCTGGGATTCGCTATTTGTCTCTGCCCCTGCTCTCCCTGGCCTTTGCCACTCATTGCTCATGGTTACACCATGATGCGCTTTCTTAATTTCATCTCTGATTGTGCTTCCCCATAGTGGGTGCTTGCCCTCCCCCTCCCATTCCCTTCATCCTCCATTCCTTTCTTTTTCTGACCTCTGCTTTCTTTTGGGAGCTTCCCAATCCTGCCATCCCGCTTCACCACCATACCCTACTCATTTACAATGCCTAATATTCCCTCCAGTATATCGCCCTGCCTACTCGTCTCCTCCACCTCCAACCCTATTCCCTCATTCTAATGAAACCTATTCAGATGTCCTCCTGGTGCTACCTACCTCACCATCAACTGCTGGCTTCACCTGGCCACTCTTGCTCCTACCTTCATGCAAGTCTATCCATTCCTAATTTGTCTCTCAATGGACCCGGTTGGCATGCACTCCCATGGTTACCAATCACGGGTAGCTTACTCATGACATGAGTCTGGTTCTCCTTCACTCTGTCCGATCTCAGGGTCTGCTCATTCACATCGATTAATCATGCATAATTCTCATTGGGTCTTGTGCTACCTCATCAAACTGCTCTCCATTCGGAGACATGCCTTCTGTGTCCATTGCTCCTTGGCTTGGGGGTTAACCTGTAGCTGATGGTCTCACTCTGCACCCACAAAGTCCTCATATAGAGCATGTGAAGCTTGGAGTGGGATCCTTCTCCCTGGCCCATAGTGAGAATGTCTTCACTCTGGGTGGACCTTCAGTCATCCCTCATCTTGGCGACACCTCTTTATATAGAATTTATGCTATCCAGCTGTGAGGGGTGGGGCTCTCATCATCAGAGCCCCTTTGGCTGCCCGAGTAGGTTCAGAGGCACCATCTATGCTCTTCTCCTTCAGGACCACCTCTGGTTCACCTAGTCTGTTTCATAGGCTCGCATTGGCCAGCTGAATGCCTCAGTAGTCATTTCTCTCCTCTTTTGCTTTTGAGAGTCTAGTTGCAGAGACATCACTCATAACCCTAAACAGTTGTCCATTTAGAAGGACAGAGCAAGAACGTCCTCTAAATTGGAATGTTTTCCTTCTCACTCGATCTCGACTCTAAATTGCAGTAGCTGAGCCTTCACTAATCAAAACAGCCTTTAGCCTGGAGGGAAGGCAACCTAGGCCTTGGATCCCCAGAGGTTTCCTCCTAAAGGGTTTTTTTCCTCTCCTCCTTGCCAGTGGTCATAATATTAGATAGGGTTGGAGTTTCCTTAGGTTCCATAGTTTAGTTCTGCTGTTGGATGGAGTCGGATGGTGGCCTCAGCTGTTCCCACTTTCTTTAGGAAGTGTGCTCTTCTGCATCTTGTCTGCTTTCATTTCATTCATCATCCTCTTCATATCTCATTCTTCTCCTGTCCTTCCCATCTACATCTATCACCTTAATTTCTGGTCTCGAAATATTCTGATTTCTTGCCTCTTCGATGCTTGATACCCTTTTGGGCATTCTTTTTGGGCTTCTTCCTAAGTTACCTTTAGCCAAAGGAATTATTCCTGCGGCACCTATGGGGGGAATCCTCTTCTAGGGTTTCTTGCGTTGTACCCCTACAGGGTGGTATGTCCCTTGGATAGCGAGGCGAACAGCCACAATGTAGCGAAGTCACACAAGCATACATCTCATCCAGTTGAGCAAGTGCTTTGAAACTGATCGTTGAGAGCTGGCCGGAGTTCAATGGGCAGAGCAACAAACCACTCCCCCAACCAGGCCTTAAAAGGCCCTCCTCCGGGCCAGTCCTCATTTGTTTTCTTTGTTGCCCCACCATCCACCCCTCCTCCTCCAGCAACTCATCTCTCTTTCCTGTGGGCTTTTTCCTAAGTTACCTTTAGCCAAGGAAATCATTCCCGTGGCAACTATGGGGGGGGACCCTCCTCTAGGGTTCCTTGCATCCTACCCCTACAGGATGGTATATCCCATAGATAGAGAGGTGAACAAACACAGTGCATTGAAGTCACACAAGCATACATCTCATCCAGTTGCACAAGCCCATTAAAATTACTTTAACTTTGCTAATACAGAGGAAAACACTGGAGTTGCATGCTAGGCTAACCAGATAACACCCCCCCCCCAGCCAGCAAATCCCTGCCCCTACCAAAGCAGGCAACAGTCAGGCTCAGGTGGCACACAGGAGAGACATTAGCCAGCACAGCATTTTAAATCAGACACTGACTGTAGGCAGTACAGACACAACCAACACAGCAAAGCAGAACAGACCACAAATAAACATAATTCAACAGAAACATCACCTACCCTTGCCCTTTGTAGACTATTAGAGCTATGTTAGCTCAAGTTGAGCAGTTTTGTGCTGATTTCTGATTGTGTTGGTCACAGTCTACTGGTAGAGCCACTGGCCCACTCCAGACACAACAGTAAAGAGAATGCCTCACAGATTGCAGCAGGCTTCTTTTCCCAGGCACTCCCTGACCCTGACTGGAGCCAAATCAAATGGCCAATAGTGTGTGGCCTCTGCCAGTTTAGAACTGCCCAGTGCAAACTGGAATTCCCTTTCACCACCTCCTCTACTTGTTTGCCAGTGTCTTGTTTTGCAAATTTGTGCATACAGCATAGTGAGTAAATGCCCCTGTGGCATGATGATGCTGCTGGCTCACTGCCCCCCCCAATCACTACTCAGCCCCACCCACTGCACTGCAGCACCACCAGTCAGTCCTACCTCCCAGGTAGTTGTTGCTTCATCATTGCTTGCAGCAGCCTCCAGCAGTCCATATTCCTCTGTCCTCTACTCTGTCTTCCAAACTTCCACTGCAGGCTCAGACCAACTGACACCCCGACTGATCCAACCATCTGACCCCTACAGTCACTCACTGGTGCCCACAGCCATGAACCACTCAATCCCAGACCATAAAACCCCAGCCCCCCCAACTCCAATGCTGGAAAGCAAAGCAGCAGCTCCTCCACAGGCATCATCAGAGGGCAGATAGATGCAGCAGCAGGAGCCACAGGACATGACAGTCACAGTCAGGAGAGGGGAAGTGAAACAGCACCAAGCAGGCAAACACATTAATGGTAGCACTGCAGTTTTTTTCCCTCAATATGAGCAGTCAGTCTCCCGCCTGCTCCTCCCAACTCCTCGCTATTGACAGTGGCACGCGCTTATGCTACTTCCGGGTGCGATGCGGTCCGTCACTTTCTCCCTCCCTGCTACAATTCACTCTTCTCCTTCTGGTTCTGACCAGGCCACTTGCATAGCGCTGGTCCCTACCCCCCCCCGCCATCTAACTGTCTGGCTGCCGTAGCTCGCTGCATTCTCTTGGGGCTCTCACTCCCAGGACCTGACCCAACCCACCAGTAAAATCCAACCCCCCGCCCACACAACAGCAGGTTCCTGTGTCCCTCCCAGCTCACCAGCAGGCAGCAACAGCATCACGGCATGAATGTTGGAGGTGACAAATGTGCTCACCTAGGTCGTTGGGGGACTTGTGCTCTCCCCCTATAATTACTCCCTGGTTGTGAAGCAGGGGTTAAATGTGTCTAAAACTGAATTAAAAGCAGTCCTTAAAATAGGTTTAAAAGTGCAGACATTAGACTGTTTGAATGCTATCCTAGAAGAGACTGAAATAAGATGCAGCACATACAATTTAACTGTAAAATCTGCTTCAAAGAGCAGTAAACAATAATAAAGCTCTAAACAAATAATAAGCACTGAACAGGTCTTTCAGCAGGCAGCAGTGATAGCAGGGAGCAGTGAAAGGTCACAGAGAAAAAAGGCACCAAGACTTAAAAGTCCTGGTCCCAGTATTTTCTGGACACACTGTGGGCAAACCCGTACATTCTGGGGTGTGCAGGGATGGGCTGCTCGGTGGGCGGACGGTGTTCTGTGGGAGATGTCAGGGTGTGAGTTCCAGGGAGGCTGGAACCCTGTAAGGGGCTGGTGAAAGTCTTCTGGGGAGTGCAGGGGGCTGCTTGGTGGGTGGATGGTGCTCTGCGCCTGGCCAAGGCCTAACAACCTTAAAGAACTTCAGAGATTTTAGGTTTCTGTGGGTATTATCGGCACTTTGTTAAAGATTACACAGAAGTAATTTGCCCACTGTTAAATCTGACCCAAGGGTATCCCCCTACCAATCAGAAGTACAAAAGGGGTGCTGCAAAAGAAGGTGATAAAGTCTACTTCAAGCCTAATGAACCATTTGGAGCCCTGATTGTGACATAGCATTCTACGACACCATTCACCAGCTTACACATGCTCCAATACTCGCCTATGCAGATCCTACTAAACCGTATGTACTACACACAGATGCCAGCCTGAGGGGACTTGGAGCTGTGCTTTATCAAGAGTATGAGGAAGGATTACGCCAAATGGCATCTGCCAGTAGAAGCTTGGTCCCATCTGAAAAAACTATCCTGTGCACAAACTTGAATTCCTCACTTTGAAACGGGCAATAGTAGACCAATTGCATGAATATTTATATGGGGCAAAAAATCCTGGTAAAACAGACAATAACCCCTCACGTATGTCCAGACCTCAGCCAAGTTAGATGCCACCAGGCACTGGTGATTGTCAGCTCTCTCAACATATGATTATTTGGTGGAGTACTGTCCGGGCCTCAATCACATTGATGCCAATGCTCTATCTAGAAGGTCTGCTTCAAATCCTGAGTGGGTGAGAATGGGCATGGGGTCACCAATGTCATAAAGACATTATGCGCGTAACAAAATCATGCTGCCAATACAGTCGCGATATTGCCATGCGGCATAATTCTTTTGTGGGGGTTCCACCCCCGTTACAGAGGGCTGCACTCACCAGATCCCCCCACTAATGATTCTCAACTCTGCAGGGGTCCAACTTGGGGGGCACACAAAATGTGAACAAAAATAAAATGTCAGGGACCAGGAATCAAACCTGGTTCCAGATGCAGTACCTGGATTCCTGCTGCTGTGGCTCAGTCCAGTGAGCCATGGCAGTTGCTCGGTGGAACCCACTCCCAGCAGAGGTCTTATCCTCTGCCTGGGAGTGTGTGAATGGTGCAATACCGCATATAGCAGTATATGTGGTATTGCACCATTCGCTGTCCTGGACAGCATTCTTTCAGATTAGCTATATTGTTGTACGCTATTAAGCATATGACGTTATGAACTGGTAGGGTGAGAATGTCAGAACAATCTGTAAGGGCCCTGTGCCAAAGGTTTGACCAGGATGAACACCCTTCTGCTGCCACTGTGAACTGCCTAGTTGATTGTTTGGGGCCTCCAGATACTTGTGTTCCTGTAGCTTACTGTAACTTTGTGGCTTTAGATCTGAGTACCCTGTCTCAACTCACTCCAGCAGACATTCAAGGGGAACAGTATCACGATTCTATGATCAGACTTGCACTGAATGCCATAAACAAAGGAAAAGATGTTTCTAAACTATGGTCTAATAATCAGAGAATTACTTTACTGTTCAGAGAGAGGCCTAGACTTAAACTACAAGAAAAACTACTCTACAGAGAAGTCACAGATGAACAAGGCAAAGTTACTAAAAAGCAGCTGGTGTTGCCTTCCAAGTTTAAATGTGTGGTCCTAAGAGCCCTCCATGACCAGATGGGGCATTTGGGCAGTGAGAGGACAGCTGATTTAGCTAGAGCCTGGTTCTACAGGCCAAAACTGAATGCGGATGTGGACCAGTATATCAAAACTTGCAAGTGATGCCTTCAAAGAAAGGCCCAGCCACAAAGAGCAGCACCTTTGGTTAACATTGCCACCAGTGCACTCTTGGAGCTTGTCTGTATTGCATTTTTAAGTTTAGAGCCCGATGCCAAAAACATTGGAAATAAGCTTGTCGTAACCCACCACTTCACATGCTATGCACAGGCCTATCCAACAAAGGATCAGAAAGCAGCCACAGTAGCCAAGGTGCTTGTAGAAAAATTCTTCATCCACTACGGTTCCCCACAGTGGATCCATTCCAACCAGGGAAGGGACTTTGAAAGCTGTTTGATCAAAGAAATGTAACACTCTGGGGTGTGAGAAAGTCAGGGACCACTCCCTATCACCCACAAAGGGATCCATAACTTGAAAGGTTTAATTGGACGTTACTGGACATGCTAGGTACCCTTCACCCAAAGGACAAGCCAGGGCGGAGCCAACAAATAAGTACCTTGGTGCACGCTTATAATTGCAGCTGCAATGATACAACAGGTTTTTCACCATATAAACTGATGTTTGGTCGGAAAGCATGCTTACCTGTAGATATTTGCTTTGGAGTGTCGCCAGATGGAATTCAGGCTGACAACTATTTGCAGTATGTTCACAAACTCAAAGCACAACTCAATCAAGCCTACCAATTAGCTCACACTATGGCTGCCAAGAAAAACCTTGCAAATAAAGTAAGGCATGATAAAAGAGTTAAAGTCCAAGAGATGCATCCTGGAGATCATGTCTTGATGAGAAATTTTGGCTTGCATGGAAAACACAAAATAACTGACCGATGGAGTCACACTCCCTACATAGTCATAAGCAAGTCGGACAATCTTCCAGTCTGTAAAGTACAGCCAGAAGGAGATCCCAGATCTGTAAAGACCATCTATCGGAATCATCTTCTTCCAATTGGGTAAATTATCCTAGACACAGTACCACAAAGTGATGGTCCAGCTGGGCCTGTTACCAGATCTGCCTTTCAGAAAAAACAAGCAAACCAGCCACCTGCCTTGCAGCAGTACAAGCCTTCAGCAAGTAATGCTGTCATTAATGATGATGTCAATTTTGAGTCTGATGGGACAGAATATGGGCCTGTGAATTATCCATCCTTTGAGTTAGCACAGCTATTCCAAGGCAATCCTTTGTGTAATATGGGAGACAGTGTGGACAGTCCAGTGATGTCAGATAATCCTGCTCTTTCAACTGGTCCAGCACCTTTCGACAGTGATGTTTAAAGCATGACCTCTGAAATGGCCGACTCTGTGTCTGGTGGAATTGTCTGAAACTGAAGAAGCTGACTCTAGCAAACAGGCCCATAGCTAGAACAGCAAGACAGGGGGTCAGAAAGAATAACTGGGGGCAGCTACCAGTCACGCTTCCTATCACGTGATTTGTCAAAAATGCAGTGTCAGTCAGATGACAGAGAAGTAAGTCTTGTTTTATGTACCTGAGTGTAAATCATTTAACAGTTAACTCTAAACATGTAAGTGCTGTGGTTGTACTTGCAAAACAAGGTTAACACAGTGTTATGACACAAAAGTTGAAGTCTTCTTGGATAGTAGCATTTGAATCCTTCCACAAAGACATCCAGGTTGAGACTTTAAGTCACATCATTTTCATGTGACAGGAGAATGAGGTTTCTCTTTCGTTCATGACCCATGCTCATTCTCTGATGGGATAAAACTATTTTCAAACAAGAAAAGGAATTCTCACAAGCAGCAGTTGATGCCCCAAATAGCAAGACAGCAATACACATTTCAAATATACATGGGAACACCTCCTTTAATTCCTTGGCAGCACCAAGAACTTCTCCAAATTCATTGCACTGTTTCTTATCCATCAGTGCCTTGAATACAACCATTTCAGCTTTGACTTTCTCAATATCTAATGCAAGCAAGTCAATAAAAGCATGTAGAGATTCCATGTTCAAAAAGTTGGGAGAGCTAGTAGAATACATTGCTGACAAGCTTTTGTATAACTCGGAGTTCTGAGAAAATCTCCTTTGCATTTCAGTAGTGGTTTCATCAATCAGTTCATGATAAATCTGGGACCACTGATGCTCATTTAAAGTTTGGAATCCTGGTAAATGCTCAGTGATGACTGAATCTAGAAACCTTCGGGGCAGCACCCTGACTCTTTTGGTGGTGCCACCACGATGTAATGCCAATGTTTCATCCCAGACACTTTTCAAAATTGGGTGCTTGGATGAAATATCTGCTACAAAATCTTCAAACAGTTCTCTCTTCTGTTGAAGTGTTTCACAGGAAACAGTAATCAATTCAAGTCCCTTAGCAAGGTGCATCAATTCCTTTTGAAGGTAATTATTCACTGGAGCAAACACATTCAAAATCATTCTCATAACCTCGGCCAAGAACAGGAATTGGGATTATTTTGTAACTTCCACTAGCCCTCTTGCTTCAACTGACAGATCACCGTAACCATTTGCAAACTCTGACAGAACAATCCGAATGTCTTCTAAATTATTGAGGATTACTTCCAAGGTTTTCAGGTGACCAGTCCATCTTGTGTCTATGAATCTTTGCAGGTGCTGACCTTTGTACAGCACACTAACATCATGTCTGCAAAAACATTTGTACAGTGAGTTGCAATTTGAGGACATATCTGCCACTGCTGCGCTCTTCTCACACATGAGTAACCACCAGATGTAACTGATGATTCAAGCAGTGTGTGTAAGGAATTTCCTTGTTTAATTTCTCTTGCAAAAACTTTTGCACACCTCCTTTGCACACTGACATAACGGAGGCACCGTCAAAGCAAGAACAAAATATTTTGAGGGTCTACACCCAGGTCTTAGATGTCTTTCAAGAGCTGTTGTGTAATATCTTCAGCAGTGAGACCATACAATTGGGATACTCCAATAAGTCTCTCCTTTGGTTTGCCATCAACAGAATACCGTAAAATAATGGACAGATTTTCAACATTCGCAGCATCCCTTGGGGTGTCAGACTTGAGGCAGAAGAACTTGACATCAGCAATGTTTTTAATATCTGCAACAATATCTTTCAGAAGCATTTTTTTCATAATGTCAATTATTTCATTTTGAATTTCAGCAGAAGTGTACTTTGCATTCTTTGGAATGGTTTTCAGAATATCCATGAATATTGGATCTTGCCCTGCAGTAAACTTAATTAGGTTTACGAAAACTCCTGATGAATTGTTCGGTGTTAGATCTAACTCATCAAACTTGATGATATCTTTATCTCCTCTCAGAGGCAGCTCATTTAGAACAGTAAACTGAATGATTTTGCCCAAGGTTTTTACATAGTACTATTCCTTTCAATTTCTACAGATGACACCAGAACAGCAATTGTGGCACCGGTGGCCTCTCTTTTCCTTGCTGCAGTCCAATCAGCCATCGCATTCCAGTGGACTAAGCTGTGCTCATGTTTGTTGAGACCTTTCCTTTGACAAAGAGCATTTTTCCAGTTGCAAAACCCAGAGGATGTAAAAGTCATATCGAATCCCATTCCACCAGCATTGCCAGGGCGTGCATACATCCGACAAGGAAAACAGAAGGCCTCATCAGCCGCAACTGAGTTTTGCAACCATGGTCGGTTCCCATACCATTTTTCACTAAAACTATGCAGCACTCCTCCAATGTTTGTTTTAGGAAAATACATTTTTGGTTGCGCAGGTTCTTGAGTTCCAAGATTTGACGGTATTAATGAATCATTCTTGTTTGTAATCTCACTATGTTCATTAGCGCATGTTGAAGTAGCTGTACTAGATGACAAACTGCTTGGTTGAGTCTCTCTATGCAATGCACAAGCATGAATAACAAATGTACCCATTCTGAAATCAGACTACACTACTGTGGCAGTGTCAATGAAGAATGAGGTCAGCAGCTGTCAGTCACCCATCCTAAAGCAGGCCAGTCACACAGCTAAGCTCAGCAAGTTGGCTGGGGCAAGTGGAACACACACTTGGAAGGGGTACTTCCTCTCTATATTTTTATTATATGACTTCAGAAGTTAGAACTAAAAGAATACAGTGGAGACTGGATTTGGAATATCATATAAGCACAAGTAAGAGATGGTCACTGGGGCTTGAGGGGACTGACTTCAAAATAAAATGTATTCCAAAAATGAACTGTGTCTGTCTGTGTTTTATTTGCGAGTCTCGAGAACACAACTCAGAAAAGATGGGCCCTGGATGGGGCTGTGTTTTTTATAAAATTTGGTGCATGCTCCAAAAATGTACAGTGTATTTTTTTACTTCTTTTAATACTTACTGTTAGATACGCACACACACTACAATGCACACAGTCACTGATGGACTGACAGAATCACTTGATTTCTTTTCAGGAAGCATCCAAGCTGGCACTGGGTACTGGCAGCAAATTAATACTGTTCTTATTACTAATTACTACATATACAGTGCTAGCACCAGCAGCAGCAGTCAAAGAGTGCCTGTTCTTCAGAACTACATCTTTTCCTCTGTCTCCTCCCCTTATAGGATGATCTCACTCTCTCTCTCTCTCTCTCTACTGTTTTCTGCTTTTCTAGTAATAACAGTACAGTGGTGTTCCTTGCTTTAATGCTCTCTATTCGTCTTTCCTTTTTTCCCCCTTAGGCAAAGCAAATTAGCAGTTACCTGCACTTGTACTTTTTAACGTGTGGGCAACAATTACAACTTAACAAAAGCCTTGTAGCCCCTTGGTCTCTTCTTCTGTTATGTATTTTTTTCCCTTAGGCAAACAGGCAGTTAGGCTAGTCAGTTTAGTCAAACTTGCCCTTCACTTAAGGGCAACACAAAAAAGCAGAAGCCTCTTACTCTTTTCTTCCTTTACTGTCTTTACTGCTGCCTTTTCTCTTTATTTCTGTGTTGGTCACCCTTGTCTTCAGTTCTGCCCAGTGCAGCAGTGCCCACTGCCTTCCCTTTACTTAGTGTTTGTAAGCAGTAGGAGTTTGATGTACCGGTGCTAGTAGTTAAGCCACTGGCCCAACTCTCTCCGTTTCTCTGAACGACTCCTACTTTGGCCTTTTAGTGTGTTTTTTGTTGTTATATCTCTTACTTATTCTTATTTGCTATTTTTTTATTGCTCTTAATCCCTTTTATATATGTTTTAATAATATTCTTTCCCTTAGGGATAGTATAGAGAAGGAACACAAACAACCACCCTAAAAGTTATTTCTTTAGTGAGATGAGCTCTCCCTCACCACACTTTTTTAATGTGTCTTTTGTACTTGTTATATCTCCTCTTAGGTTACTTTTTTCTTATTCTTAGGGCTTCATTCCTTAATTAATCCCCTTTTTATTTGTAATGACTTTCTCTTATAATAATCAAACTCTTTAGTTCCACACTAGTACTTTGTTTCTGTAATTTGCTTATTGAAACAAAATCAAACAGCAGCAGCACTTTTTCATATCCTTCTATCCCTACCCTAAGTCTTGTCTATTTGATCCCTTCATTGTGAGTCTGGCTGCTGGCACTACCTTGCTTCTGACTTAGGCTTTATATTTTATTTTTATTTTCTCTCTCCTCATTTACCACACACATACACTCTGCACTGGATAAGGGTCACATCACTGGTGCTGTCTTCACTGACCTCACTAAGGCGTTCGACACCATCAACCACTTCCTCCTTCTAACCACATTGATCAATTTGGCTCTCTCACAGGATGCCTTGGGATGGTTCTCCGACTACCTCTCGAACCAGTCTCAACAGGTCAAAACTGGTAATGCATTTTCCAATAGACTACATGTCCTCTCTAGTGTCCCACAGGGGTCCATTTTGGGACTGCTACTTTTTAGCCTCTTCCTCAACTCCCTCCCTGAGTCCTGCCCAGGCAATCTATTACTATACATGGACGATGCAGTCATCTTCTCCTCCAGCCCTGACAATCTGCAACTTCACCACTCCCTCCAGTCCTCTTTCAGCTGTGCTGAAAGCTGGTTCACTGTGCAATGCCTTATTCTTAATTATAAAAAAAACAAAGTTATGCTATTCTCACATCTGCAGAATACCAGAAAGGTGCTTTGCCCACAAGTTCTAACTTTAAATCAGACTCCTTTGGAGCAAGTGAACTCCTTTAAATACCTGGGCATCACCCTGGAACCAGGTATTAACTTCCACAAGCATATTCACCACCTATCCAAGGCCCTTAATGTCAGGCTGGGGCTTTTGCACCGCTTCAAGCACTGCCTTACCCCTGATGCCCTCAGACTTACTGTCTCGTCCTCGGTCCTCTCTCTGCTTGACTATGGCTTATTGATATATGGGTCGGTAAGCACTTCATCTCTAGCTAGACTCCATATCTCCCTAAACAAAGCTTTCCATCTCATATTAGGATGTGACTGCCTTACACATACCTGCTCGCTTTATAGTGCTACCAACTGGCTTAATCTCAACAACAGAATTAGGTTCCACACCTGCCTGCTGGCTAAAAAAATTACCCTAGGCCTCCCCCCACTGGACTTGCCCCTTTAATCCATCCACACATTAAGGTTAAGTATACCCGTAGCTCAGACCATCATCTCCTCTCGATTCCCTCCTGCCGTACCTCTCAATTCCAAAGGTCTTTCAGCTACAGGGCCCCCTTGTGGATGAACAGCCTTCCCGCCACTCTGGTAAATGAACAAAGACTTGGTCAATTTAAAACCCTCCTTAGGGCCCACCTCTTGTCTTCAAATAACTGTGACTGCAACTGAACTCTATCCTCTACCTCCTCCTTATTATCTGACAATGGCCACTGACCTGCCTCTTCTCTTAGTGCCCAACCTGTGTCGCTCATACATTGTAATATATCAACATCTGATATGTACTGTGTAATTACTCTACTAAGTAACCCTAGTATTTGAATGTTAGCCTGGATGTTCCTTGTAAACAATCTGAATCTTTCTCTGAGTTCAGTCGTTGTAATGTTTGTCTGTATATATTCTATGTGACATGGAACCTATGTAAATGTCTGTGACTCAAAGGTATTCTCTGAATCTTAAATAAATAAATAAATAAATAAAATAAGCCTGAGCTCAACTTGTTCTCTTGTTCTGACAGGCAGTCCCTGTCCCTGACTCAGACTATGTATTTAATTCAGGCAATGCACTGCTCTCCTCTCTCACACTCACAGGAGGTTGTGTGACCACTGCCACCAGCACTGACTGACTGATTCACTGACCAACCCCAAGAAAACTAGTTTGATTTTTAAATGGTTGGTTATGATATGGTTGCTGGCATTAATAAAGAAAACTAAAGGAAAACCCTCCAGTTATAAGTTATTTCTGACTATCTCTGTAAAACAGGAGCAGCTGTTGCTGTAGTTGCTAGCTACTGCTAGAAACTCTCACTCTCTCAGTCCAGGCTGATGGTGGACTGAAGATTATTAGACAAGAGATTCCTTCCTTACTTTTTTCCAAAATTCCCCCATTCACATCACACACCAAAAAATAACATTTGTTCTGCAACTTCTCACTCCTGCCTTTAGCAGCAAAAGTCAAAGAACATGACAGAAGTCAGAGATTCAGTCAGAACTGTCTGTGTGTATTTTTTTCCTCCACCAACTGTGCAGTGGCTGGCTATGTCTCTCTGTGTGACCAACTCTAGAGAATACAGAAAAAATCCCCAGTTCCCCAAGCCCCAACAACTCAAGTCAGTTGCAGCTGCTGCTTAATAATTATTCTCTCTTCTCTTATTAACTGTTCTTCTCATCACTCCTACCTCCACTGAGCAGTAGCAGCTCTGCTGATTTCCTATCCAGCCGATGGCTGTGGTGTGTGACACAAAGGCCCCTGCTCCCACACATGAAAAGTGTGAGGTACAGCTGAGTTATAATTTTTTTCCCCTTCAGTTCAATCCAGTATACTGCACACACACAACACAAGTAAAGTGCTGAGCTCACTCAGTGAGCTCGGCTGAGTTGACTAGAGCGAGCGAGTCATGACAAGGAGTTATTATGTAGGTTTCTAGCCTTAGCCAACAGGTGTTTAGTCTTGCTAGAGTCAGAGAACAATAGAACACACAACCCTCTCCAAGCAATCTGGCGCTTTTCTGAGCGGAGCCAAGGCACCGATCATCTCCTGCATTGATGTCTTCGCCCTCCTGTTGGCCCCACTCTCCACTGTGACACGACCAGATTGGTTGTTACAAAGAGAAGTGGCAGGCAGAAAGCAACTGTCTCCTCAGTGTGTCACTGACTGCCTCTGTCAATCATACTGACAGACAGGCAGCAGTGCGGCATGGAACCTCTGCTCCATTCGGCACTTTGGCAGTCAGGGCAGGCTCTGCTCAGCTCTTGGCTTTCCGAGAGTCCCCTGGCCCCCACGTGGTGTATTATTTGTTCATCACGTGGGTGGTGGGAGTTCTCAGCTTGTAGCTCGCTGGAGCAATTTAATTTTTAAATGCTCACCATAGCCCTTCACAGCAGCAGCCTGCGCTCAGCTGGAGTGAGTAGTTAAAATACAAAAATATAACAATTAAATGGGAGAAATCACGGGGGGGGGGCCAATTAAATTACAGGGGGGGCAGTACCCTCCTACAGCCCCTGTAGCTATGGGCCTGCTAGCAAAGAAGATGGTAAACCTACCAGTGAACCTTTGAGTAATGCTGAAATAAATGGGCCTAGTGAAGCAGATCTTGAATTCAAAAGTGTTGCTATTCCTGCAGATGCTCACAGTATGTTAAGTGACTTAAACTTAGAGACACCTCTTTCAAATGAATCCATGTCTCAAGAACTAGAAAACTCAAGTACTATATCAAATACAAGTGTTACAACACATCCTGAATCTTACCAGAGTGCGGATATACCCCTTTCTTCAGAAGCTGTCTTATTGCTGGACGATAAGCTGGAAACAGCTAACCCGTGTGCTAATTTGGAAAGCCAAGTGTTAATGCTCTCTATGCCTAGATGATCTGGAAGAGCTTTAACACCTGTGGTTCGATTTACATACGATTCACTAGGAAAGCCTGTAGACCTGGCTATGAATGTGGTTCACAAAGCGGTATATGTCACTGCAAATTCCCTTCCCAAGCTAGTGTTCACTGCCTCCTCTAAGGTACTAATCAAGCCTTCCACCCAGTATGCTAGGGGTCACTCTTACAAAGTAAAAGGGGTCAGTTGAAAAAGTCTGGTTTATGGTAAAACAAGGTTTAATATCAATGGGTTAATGGAAAAGGTCCAGTGTTCCTATGGTTAACCAAATCAAAAGGGCGTACGTTTTATGTAAATTATCTTAAAAGGTACCGGTTAAAGTCATAGCATAATATACTGTGTAAATACTGGTGTTATATGTTAGGCCTAACAATGGGCCCTACGCATGATGCTAATGCGCCCAAGTAAACTGGGTGCATTGGCATCATGTGCGTGACTGCCGTGGAGCGGTGGCAGTGTGGCATTCACGATATGGGCACACCAGGGTAATGCACCTGATCCTGCTGCTGTGTGGACAGCAATGCATCGGAGGCAGGTGGGAGGCATTCCGGGGCTGTGCCAGCACTACGCGATATGCATTTACCCGCATAGTGCTGGCTGCATAGGTGCGGAGTGAGGCACAGGTTGTGGCAGGGGGCACACTGCCATAACTCACTGCACGCCCCCATGGACACAGGCCACTGGTCACTGGGGTACAGGGACAGGGCTCACCATGCTGCCCCTGACCACTGTGCAGCTGGAGGCGGCAGAAGCAGCTGGATGGGCGAGTACCCAGCAATGCGAGAGATCCACTAGGGGTCCCAGGAGGGCATCCCATTGGATGCCCGCCCAGGATGATGACTCTTCCCCAGCTACCCTGTGGAGTTCTGCGTGCCGGGGGGTGTGGAGCCACGGACAGGTGATCAGCATTTGTGCATGCCAGTATGGGCGCACCGGTTCGCAGGTGCGCAGCTGTGCAGGCGGGGTATGTGATTTTTTCACATACCAACTCACAATTGGTGCATAGCATCCATTGTAAATTGTGTATACAATAAAAGTGTTATCATAAATCCTAGTTTATTATGGACTTGGCACGGACACCAAGCATTGCAGGGAGCGGAGAGATGTAACCCCCCCTTGGGGGCTTACCTTGATTGCCCCAGTATCTCCCCGTTCCTCCTGATGCCTCTAGCATCCCGATTTTTCCTGATGCAGCCCAAGTCCTCCTGGTGCTTCCGCAGATCCCCCCGAAGCAGCTCATTTGGTTATTTTAGCCCAGTTTGGGCTTAAAGTTTAAACCGCGATCTCCCGCTGTTGGTATTGCACTGAGGTGCAAGCAGGGATTGCACAGGCGCAAGTGGCGAATTTGATCTCCCAACCGCTGGTTTTTGCAGTCTGCAGGAGGTACTTCAGCTGTCCCGATGCCCTTCTTCAGTCCACTGGGGCTAGTGACCTGACTGCTGCGGGAGAGAAGACACTTTTGGTTTAAAATTAAGAGTTTAGCAACGGGGCAAATGTGAGGCTAATTAATATTCGTAGCAAAAATGTCCAGGCTACTGCTTGGAGTCAGTCTATGATGTACTACATGCTGCTATGTATATTTCTGCTGCACTATGTAAACCTTGAGTCACTGTATGTATCGTAGCTTTGTTTGTTTTGTTTCTTTTTTCTCCGTTACGTACATGTAACTAATCCCGGGTCGCCCCTGAAAAAAGGACCGTCAAAGTCTCAGTGGGCCTACCCGGTTACCAAAATTTAAATAAATAAGATGCTGCCTGCCGCCTAGGGGACAGTATTTTGGTGGCAGTAACAGCAGAAGTACAAAGACTACATATGTAAAAGTGGACTCATTTAAAAGGAAATTGTTGAGGCTGTCTGTCAGGGGGGAATAATAAATACATAACCTCATTCCTGGCTGCACCAGAACTTTAAACTTGTGAGACTGCATAACTGTATACAAACTAGACACAGCAGCCACCATCTTTAAAGATAAACAGCCAATCACAATGTGGGATTTCAGCCAGGGACTCATTGGACAGTACTAAAGACTGGTGGGAGATAAACAGGGACAAAGTTCGGGCACCCAAACTCCAGCCAATACAAAGACTAAAACTGTCTTAGACAGCTTGGGCAGTCAATCAAAGCTTAAGGATTTTGCCTTTTTCTAAGAAGGACAGTTTGAATTTAAGTTCATCAGAGAGGCAGATCTGTTGAGTGTAGTCTGAGATGTGTTGGGTCTCCAGCTCAAACCTCTGAGGAGAGAGGAGCCTGTGTGTCTTTGCAGGAGGGGCTTGTTTGCCTCCTGCAAGCTGTATTCAGTCCACAAGAGGACTGATCTTCAGGGACTGCCTGCCTGCAGATTAAGAGGTTTGCTCAACAAAGTGACTGTAATCGCAAACCGGCCTGAAGCCGAACTGAGAAGTGGAGATGTGAATGCTGTTTCTGTTTAATGTGCTGAATGCTCGAGGTGGGCCTAGGCCTACTGACTGGAAACGTCTGTTTGCCACCGGGAGCTAGTTGCCTTGTTTGGCCAAGTTGTCAGCCAGCTGGAGGCTTTCACCAGCCAAAAGAACTGAACTTTGCCAGAAGTGTTTTACCCAACCTTGGGCTCATGCCAAATCTGGCCCCAGATGTCTATTCCTGCACCAGTTACTGTTTTCTCAGTGAGAGATTAGCTTGGGGATCCAGCCCCTGTGCAGCAAGGTATCGCAGGTTGCGGCCACCTGGAGGGAAAGGCCGTGAAGTGGAGGTGAGTCGTGTCAGTCCAGCTTCCCCATGCTCTTCAGTGCTCTACAAAAGGTCTTCATTTCGCCAGGCCATCTTCTGTCTACTGGTATTATGAGTAAACTCAGGGTAGCTCCCTGCAACAAGCTCTTGAATTATTTTGTGGTACCATCTGATTTCACTCAGTGTGATTTACAGGGTTTCAATGGACTAGGCCAACTGGCTGAGGATCCAATTAGCCAAGGTCTTTGTTTATGCATAACTGCCTTTTCTTCCCATCAAGGGTCCCAACAACAGCTGCAACCCTGGGCAACATTCAAGCTAGCCATTGTCATACTCTGGGTACCCAGCAGTTGTGAGACTGTTATAGTGGGACTGGATGCATGCATGCAAAGTAGCCTGGTTAAAATTCAGTATAACAATTATTCGTCCAGATCTGCCCCCTTCCTTGTTCAAATCCTCCTTAATAAATCAGATTGGTTGTTTCACTGTTACACTGCCTCATGAATATATCTGAAAGCTCCCCACTGCAGGTGGGGCTTATGCTCCCATTAGGAACCCCTTTCCCCCCTCCTACCCCACCCAGAGCTAGGGAATTTATTAGTGCTCTGGGGAGTTAATCCCTGCTGGTCGCCTCAAGGTGGCAGCAGAGGGCAGGTTAGGGAAGGTATATAAGGCTTGAGACAGGACATTTTGGGGCTTTTTCCAGCCTCAGGCCTACAGGGGCAGCTGGAGAAGCAGAGGAGGCAGGCAAGGAAGGAGCTCGACGGTCCGGGTTGGGCCTGTGTGGCAGACAGGGATGGCCTCTACAGTGATGTGGCATCAAGGAGCCAGGAAGGGAGCTCCGAAGGGAGGATGGTAAGCCAGGTACCTGCGTTGTTGGGAACAGGGAGGTGTGGGTGGTAGGAGAAGGCCAGGGATAGGCAGGAGCCTGTGTAATCCCATGAAAGACAGTCTTGGGCTGCTAGGGCTGTGGGAACTATGGCAGGGTTCCCACAGGGGGAGGCCAGTGGCAGTGGTTCCCTCCCGTACCAGGAGTGGCAGGATGGCCTGAGTGTAGAGGGAGGGGGGGGCCTTCATCCATACAGAGGGACCTGCATGGAGGGGCAGGTCCTGGGGCACCAGTATTTAAGGGCTGGGTGGGTCACAGGTCTTAGAACAGGCCTTGGGGGGTGTCCCTGGTAGGAGATTATCTCAAGCCCAGGATGTGTTAGCAGGGATGTAGGCCAGAGGCTGGCATCAATCTCAAATTGTCATCTGGGAGCTCAATGAGGAGTATGGGTGCCATTTGTGGAGGACTGGGTTGCTCGGGGGCCTGAGTGGTGGCAGGGATCAGGACTCTCCAGTGGTAGTGTAGCCCAAATGAGGTAGCTCAGGTACTGGAGCAGGGCTGGGTTTGAGGGCCGCCGTACCAATAGAAGAGCCAGGGCTGTGGGGACTGTGGCAGGGTTCCCACACGGGGGAGGCCAGTGGCAGTGGCAACAGTTTTGGGAGTGAAAGTTGTTTAAATTTGATGGACTGCGTCTGACTAAGGAGGGAGTCAGTGCATTGGGGCAGAAGTTTGACATCTTTGCAGAATATTTAAACTAGCAAATGGGGAGCGGGGTGCAGCACCTGATATGTCAAATGGGAAGAACACCCCTTCCCTCACAGCTAGTGGTCAAACAGGAGTTCAGCATGTTTGTAGTTCATTTGCATCACCAGGTAAGGAAAAAGGTCCAGATCCCCATATGACGCAGAGAGGAAATGCCAGACCTCTCCCAACAACTTACACACCGACATCTGGCCAATGGAAAATCATGTACACAAATGCTCACAGTCTGGGAAACAAGATCCCAGACCTGCAGGCAATAATGACAGAGGCTAAACTGGACATAGTAGACATTAGCGAGACATGGTTTACCAATAACCATACTTGGAGACTTCAGTACCTGGCTATGTACTGTTCAGAAGAGACCGAGGTGCAAAAAGGGGGGTGGAGTGGCCCTTTCTGTCAATGAAAATATCATACGAACATACGAATGTGCCAGCAGAAACAGACCACCTGGTCTATCTAAGTCTGCTCGAGTTTGCAGCCATCACCCCTAGTTTGCAGCTGCCCCACCCCCCCTTGTCATCCCACTGCCAACCCTCACCTCCCCCACCCTCACTCTCCCCTGTTACCTGTCCCATGCCCTTTTGAAGCTGTTCACAGATTTGCATGATACCACCCATTCTGGTATGGTGTTCCATTTTGCTACCACCCTCACTGTGAAATAGCGTCTCCTCATTTCCTTCCTAAATCTTCCCCCCTCTAGTCTTAGCCCATGCCCCCTGGTGACTCTCCCCTCCTTAACTTAAAGACCCCCTCTGACCCATCCTTACTGATTCCCTTCAGATACTTGAATGTCTCAATTTTGGCCCCTCTGTCCCTTCTATCCTCCAGGGTGTATATATTCAGGTCTCCCAGCCTGCTGTCATAGCCCCTCCCCTCCATTCCACATATCATCTTTGTTGACCTCCTCTGCACCCCCTCCAGTAGCTTGATATCATGCTTTAGGTATGGCCTCCAAAACTGGACACAATACTCAAAGTGTGGCCTTACCAGCGACTTGTAGAGAGGCAAGATCACCTGTCTTCGCCTGGACGCAAAAAACCTCGCTATGCACCCCAACATTTTGTTCACTTTTGCAGCTGCTCTCCTGCATTGGGCAGTGTTGTTCATGGTCCCTGTTATCATTACCCCTAGGTCCTTCTCCTCCTCAGTGATCCCCAGCTTAACCCCCCCCAAGCCAATATTCTCTCCTTGGGTTTTTCACCCCAAAGTGCATAATCTTACACTTCTTTGCATTGAACCCAAGCTGCCACCTCTCTGACCACTCCTCTAGCTTGCGTAGGTCCCCCTGCAGCTGCTTCCATCCCTCCTCTCCATCCACCACTGCTTCGATTTTGGTGTCATCAGTGAACAGACTTACCTCGCTCACCACCCCATGTGCAATGTCTGATATAAAGATCCCAAGCAATACTGGCCCCAACATAGAGCCCTGTGGCACCCCACTCATTAGTGGCTTTGGAGTTGAGAGTTCATCTCTCACCACCACCTGTTGCAGCCTGCCACTCAGCCAGCTTGTAATCCAGTTCATCATTTTTGCCCCTACCCCTACACCAGTTAGCTTCTCCCCAAGCCACCCATGAGGCACCGAATCAAAGGCCTTACTGAAGTCCAAGTAAAGAACATCCACCGGATGACCCTTATCCAGCTTACCTGTCACCCAGTCATAATATTGTATGAGGTTGGTTTGACAAGACTTTCCTGAAACAAACCCATGCTGCCTTACATCCTGGAGGCCATTGTCCTCCAGGTACGACACCAGTCTTTCCTTTAGTATCGTTTCCATGTGTTTGCACACTATGGAGGTGGGATTTACCAGACAATAATTACCCAGTTCATCCCTTGGCCCGCTCTTGTGTAATGGTACTACATGTGCCATCCTTTAATCCAGTGGCACACATCCCGACTCCATTGAGGTGCTGTACAGATCCGCCAGTGGCTCCGCCAACACCTCTGCCATCTCCCTCAGTACCCTGGGGTGGATACCATCTGGCCCTGGTGCTTTGTCTACCTTCAGTGCCCTCAGTCCCTCTAGGACTCTACTTGCCTCAATTCTTCCAACTGTTGCCTTCTCTCCCCCGTCCCCATCCTCCCAGCCCCTGCTGGTAGTGGTCCCCCCCCTTTCTTCCATGAACACTGAGCAAAAGTATTCATTTAGTGCTTCTGCCTGCTCCTCCCCCTTTTCTGTCCACTTCCCACCCTTTTTTATCCTCACTATTGCTCCAAGCTACAGAATTTCAGAATACACATAAGGAGCCAGAAGAACTGTAGGTCACCTTGGAAACAGGAAATGGACAGCCATACGAACTGGGGTTGTCTACAGGCCTCCAGACCAGGGAGAGGACATAGACACATTACTGTTAGAAGATATACAAAACATGACAGCTAAAAGGCCGGTTCTGACAATGGGAGACTTCAACATGCCAGATACAGATTGGTCAATACCAGCAGGAACATCTGCCAGAACTAGACACATAGTGGATTCCCTACAGGGGGAGGGCCTTAAACAACTGGTACAACAACCTACAAGAGACAGGGCTATCCTAGATCTAGTACTGCCTAACAGGGTAAGGATCACAGATCTCCAGGTAGAAGGTCACCTGGAGGGCCAGTGACCATCACATGGTATGGTTCGATTTGGCCACTAGAACTAAATTATCCCAAGGCAAAAACATGGGACTTCAGAGGAGCTGACTTTGATAAGATGGCCAGCAGAGTTAAGCTATCCCTGGCAAAAAGAAATACAGGTGAGGGAGTACAGGCAAAGTGGGCAAGCTTTAAGGATGCAATACTTGAAGCAACATCCTATTGTGTTAGAGAGAAAAAGAAGTGCAAAAGAAGAAGGAAACCACTTTGGTTCTCAAAAATAGTAGCAGAAAAGGTCAGAGTCAAAAGGCTGGCCTCCAGGAAATATAAGGAAATGCAGCAGGATAAAGATAGGGAGACATACCAAACTTCCCTAAGGGAAGCAGGGAAGGCAGTAAGGCAGGCAAAGGCCCAAACCGAGGAAACACTAGCATGAACAGTAAAAGAAAGCGACAAGACTTTCTATAGATACATTAGTGAAAGGAGAAAGCCCAGAGGGGGTGTTGCTAAGATCAAAGGAGATAAGGGGGCATGTGAGGAGGAGGACCATGTAAAAGCATATATCCTAAATAAGTACTTCTTGCTCAGTATTTACTAAAGAGAAGGTAGGGCATGGCCCACAGCTCAGCACCATGGACACAGCGGGGAAGGAGGTGTGCACTAGTCCCTTCACAAAAGAAAGGGTCCTACAAGAGATCAATAAGCTCAGGGTGGACAAGGCAATGGGACCTGATGACATACATCCCAGGGTACTAAAGGAGCTAAGGGTGGAAATAGCAGAGCCATTATCAGAACTGTTTAGTGAGTCTTTGAGCACAGAAGAGGTCCCAGAAGACTGCAGAAGGGCTCATGTGATCCTGCTCCACAAGAGAGGTAGCAGGGAGGAGGCAGGGAACTACAGACTAGTCAGTCTTACCACAGTAGTAGGCAAGATTATGGAGGGACTCCTTAAGGAAAGGAAAGTGCAACACCTGGAATCCATAAGAGCACAGGATCCAAGACAGCATGGGTTTACAACAGGAAGGTCCTGTCAGACTAATCTCATAGATTTCTTTGACTGGGTAACCACAGTGGTGGACCAAGGGGGAGCAGTTGATATTGCCTACCTTGACTTTAGCAAAGCTTTCGATACTGTTCCACATAGATGATTGATTACTAAGCTGGATAGGCTTGGGGTGGGTCAGAAGTTGGTCAACTGGGTGGCAAACTGGTTGGCGGGCAGAAAACAGAGAGTGGTGGTAAACAATATACAGTCAGAAGAGATGCAAGTCACAAGTGGGGTACCTCAGGGATCAGTCCTGGGGCCCGTCCTCTTCAATATCTTCATCATTGACATTACGGATGGACTGGAGGGTAAGGTTTGTCTGTTTGCAGATGACACCAAGATCTGCAACAGAGTAGATGATCCAGATGGGGTGGGCAGAATGAGAAGAGATGTGGATAAACTGGAAAAATGGTCAGAAAAGCGGCAACTGGGGTTTAACGCAAAGAAGTGCAAGATCATGAACATAGGGAAGGAAACCCTGAAGCCACCTATAGGCTGAAAGGGGAGCTGCTGGCAGTCACAAGGGAAAAAGAGAGTTGGGCATCATAATCACAGATGACCTGAAATCATCCAAGCAGACCACTAAAGTAGTAGGGAAGGCTACGGGGATGTTGGGTGTATTAGTAGGGGTATCACAAGTCATAAGAGGGAGGTAATAATCCCTCTTTACAAGACACTGGTTAGGCCCCATCTGGAGTACTGCATGCAGTACTGGAGGCCACACCTTCACAAGGACATTAACCAAATGGAAGCAGTCCAGAGAAGGGCAACCAAAATGGTGCAGGGACTGCATCAGAAAACATATGAGGACAGATTAACAAAGCTCAATATTGTATACCCTAGAGCAAAGGAGGGAAAGAGGTGATATGATCAAAACATTCAAATACCTTAAGGGCATTAACAAGGTGAATGAGTCTAACATGTTTCAATGTAAGAAAAATAGCAGAACAAGAGGACACAGCATGGGATTAGAGGGAGGCCGATTAAGGGGTAATGTGAGGAAGTTATTTTTCACAGAAAGGGTGGTGGATGCATGGAACTGCCTACCTCAGGAAGTGGTGGATATGAATACAGTGCAGGGCTTCAAACAGGCATGGGATTGGCATAAGGGAGCAATACAGATGAGTATGAATAGATAGGCCATTGACAGAGCAAAGGCCAATGGCACATTCATAAGGTAGAAAAAAAAATGGACATACTAGATGGTCCTTGCAGTCCTTATCTGCCGGCAACTTCTATGGTTCTTTGTAAGAGACAGAGCAAGTACATGGCCATGGGGACCGGTGCTGTGAGGCTGGGTGCACCAGCAGGTTCAGTTTCCATGTGGAAGGAGAGAGAATGGGTTACAAGGCCTGGGTCAGAGAGGGAAAAATCCTGGTACCCCTTGAGATTTGGGCCAAGCTCTAGGTGCCAGGTGGGGGAAGCAAAACTCTTCTTCGTGCCGGAGACAGGGCAGGGCAGCCAACCAATGCCAGATCAGACAGAGATTGAGGAAAAGGGTAACCCAGAATAGGAAAAAAGAGAGAGATTTGGCTTACCAGCGCCAGTGTGCCAGGAGCCTGTACATTCTTCAAGGGAGGAGTTTGTTTGGGTAAGTCATCCAAGAAGTCAGAGCTGAAGATAACCTGCTTGTACTGCCTGTATACCAGTTATGCTGCTTGTGAAGTCCAGCTTGGGTGAATTGTACAAAGTTTATATAGCCCCGTGGAGCAGCTTTATTTATCTGATGAACGATGGGACCCCTGTACTCCTGAAATCATTTGGGGGTGCAGGTGTTAAAATAAAGAACCTGGTTGGGCAGAAACGTGGTAGTGATTCTCTCTTTATTTAAGTTAGAAGGAGGAGAATGAAATGGAATCCCCCCTTGTGTCTAATTTATTTTGTAAGTTGTAATTCCAGTAGGCGTCCATCATGCTGCACCTGGATCGAGGGGCTCGGGAGCTCAGAAGAGACAGGAGGCTCCAGATTGGAATTCCTGTGTCTGGTGGCCAGAGGTTTGGGGTGAATCCAGGTTTCAGAAGTGAGATTGAGAGTGTATGTTGTGTTGAAGCCATCGAGAGGTAGGATAGCTATTTTTCCCCCCATCTTTATTTTGAGTGCAGTAGCTCGGAGTTTACGCATTGTGGTAATCCTGCTCATTCCCCCGGACCATCTGAGACGATAAGTTTTGCCCCTAGATGGGGGTTACATATCATTGCCTGGTTTACAGTTAACGTGGTTGGGAGAAAAGCATGTCAAAGTGCATGCCTGTTTTGGATATTGTTTTACAGGGGGTTCCAAAGGTTCACCTGAAGACCTGACCCTGGTGGCGAATGCAAGGAGTACAAATATATTATTAATGTTTATTGCTATCTGTGTGTTAAGTGTTGAAAGGGGCTGTGGTTATTCCAAAAGGGTCTTGGTCACCAGGCAGATTTGTGGGTGGTTATAGTTTCCCAAAGGGCTATACCAGGTTGGACAGATACCCCCACATCCTTTACTCTGGGTGGAGGCACCATTTCATTGAAGTTATTGAGGGTAGGGGAACCCTGGTAATTGTTAATTTGGAACCCAGGCCCCTCAACCTGATTTTAGAAGGAAAGGCAGGGGTAGCAGCCTTGGAATAGTGCTGCCTAAGGGTTACATGTGTTGACATAAACCAAACTGGAAAATGTTGGCCTTATTATATCATTTATGTATCATACATATTGGTCCTCTTCTTCCTTAGCAGCATTTAAATTATTTCACCTCTTTCCAATCATTACAATTACAAAAGTTTAAGTGTATCTACTTCTATGCTCCCAGTAAGTTGAAGCATCAGAAACTTCCCATTTTGTGTGGGATTCAACTTGTAGTAAAAAGGTATGATCAGCTGTTTGGAAGTAATTCTTCATCAAAGTTTTACTCTGGAATCCCATATGTTGGCTGTCTTTAGCGGCTGTTTTACCACTGCCAGATTTTTCCCCTTTCTTGTAGCTGTGTAGTGCAGCTCTATGTTGCATTAAGTAGTGTAATGTACTTGACCAGATCACATACCTACAGCTGGCACTTAGCATCTTACTGTGTTCCTGTATATTTTGGTAGGAGAAAAGATTGTGCATTTTAGGAAGATTAAAGGGGATTGCGTACACGATAATGACATCCAGTGACATTATTAATAAGGTAAAGGTGCACCAGTATATTGAGACTTTCTGTGAATAAAAAATGTAAATATGTCATGTTTCAATTGTTTTTATTTGCCCTCATCTGTAGCCTCCATGTTATGAAGCATGCCAGCTTCGTGAAACGGAAGTGACGATTCCAACAATCAGTGCCGCTACTATGAGCGGCAAACTTAAATGCTTTAGTGTGAACAGTTGTTTATTCTGTTTGCTTCTGATGCAACACATTAGTTGTTGTGCATCTTTGTAACATAAGTAATGTATGCCGGCAGTTTTCAATGCACTGAAATGGAAAATCAGTTGAGTTTCAAATGATTTTATGTATACAGCCGATAATTGTTCAGTTTGATATCTGTCTAGCATGATCAGACGTCAGCAACGGCAAGCTTCACTTAAAAATGTTACAAATTGCATTTTTTTACATGCACATGCCTTTGTATTTCTTGAAACAATGGGTCTGTATGCTTTGTAATGTCCATGCCATGATTATACCATATAGTTTAAGCAATGTCTGTGAGTATCAGGAGGTCCGAAAAGAAAAAGCAGTTGTTGGGTGGGGGGGTTGCCTTTCCCTGACACGTCGCACTAATCACTCATCCTGCAGTAAATCACTTTTAAATGTCATTTTTAGACAAACAATGGTGACACATTTTTGGAAATTTATGTTAGCACCTTCTGGGAGCTTACTAGTTAAATTGTGTAGCTAGGCAGTGGAAACAGTGGTGCTGGTAGGTCTGGGATGTAGGCCTGCCTGCTGTGGGCAGGGGGACCCACCCCTTCGGGTAAATAGTGGGGGTTTTGGTGCCAAAAGGGGAATAGAAGGGAGATTGAGAAGGGGAGAGTTAGTTGGGGTTTGGGGCCAATAGTTTGGCTGGATGGCCGCAGCAAGGCCAGGGTGGGCTGCCTGCCACCCCGGCCCTCCTTCCTTGAAGATCCATTTTGAAAGTGCGGTGGTTCAGCCTTGTGTCAGTGAAGGATAGCTGTGGAGTACAAGTCTATGTCCTGTTGGTGCAGTTTGGGAACCAGAGCACAGAGAGACCAAAATATAGAGGCCCGCCAAGTGATCTCTGGCACCTTGGTAGGGTATGCACCGATGGGAGGCCCTGTTCTGAAGACATCTCACCCGAGGTGAGTGCAATTTGAGAGCCAGTAGGTGTTTCTGTTGTTGGGTCTGCTCTGGCAGATGGGGCCTGGGGTGTGGTTCAGAGGTGGCAGCCTGGATCGTTGAGGGCATGGTAGTGGCAGCCTACCCCTTTTCCCCTGGCCGGTGGCTGATACAGGGTTTGGGATCTCAGGAGGTGCAGCCTGCTGTTACCCTGTGTAACAAGGCAAATAAGAAATGGGATTGGGACAGTAGAAACTTCTCATGCTGTCACAATTGCTACCTCAGTTAAGTATTGATGAGACTAAGAGAAGAAAAAGTAAGGAAGTGCAGTGTTAAGGAAGAGCATGAAGGGAAGGAATCTGAAGTGAAAGTCTGCAAGTTTTAAATACTTCTAAGTGTGGCCTGTTTCAGCCCACTGTCAAATGATGCTGTCAGGAATGTAGCCTTTTCGGCTCAAAGGAATGTCTGCAAAGCAATAAATCAATCTTTTGGAAAAAGAGATTGTTGCAGAATGGATTGTCAGGTTCATACCTGTGAAGTGCCCCAATGTACTTGTTACCCCCCACACTCCATGGAGTGGTTTATCAATTTTCTTGTTAATAAATCAGTTCATTTTGCAAAGTAATCTGGTTGTGGAAATTGCATTCACTGGACAAAATGTGTGCTGCTGTTGTTGCCTGCTAATCTCCTTGCCCCTGCAGTGATCCCTACTGATGTGAAGTATATACCTGCTCTTCATCATGTCAGTGTCAGTAGCTCAGTAGGTAGCACACTCGCCTCTTAGGCTGGGAGATCAGAGGACTGTGGGTTCAGTTCTCACATCTGGCACTTGGGTTAATATCCCAGTACTGACACTGTAGTGCAGCATGAGAGGGGTGCTGTCTTTCTGATGAGACGTTAAACCGAGGTCCCATCTTCCTGGATTGGTGGTAGTTCAGGTGGATGTTGAAGATCCCATGGCACTTCTCGAAAAGAGATGGGGAATTTCCCCGGTGTCCTGGCCAAATTTCCCTCATTCACTAAAAATACCACCAACAGCTTAATCTGGTTCAAGGTCAGTTGGCATTCATCTGTATCCCCCTCCCCCGGGCCTGAAAATAGGCAGGATTTGTCTAGTGCACTTACCCAGCCAACAAAAACTAAATAAAATGTAAAAATAAATGTGACGCCATCTCGCAACAGCAGAAGAATCAGATAATAAACATATTCTATTTTCTTGGACTGTTTTCTTGGTTGTACAGTGCTCCCTCTCCTACCAAGATACCATCCGGATACCCCTACACATCGGGAGGGGGCGTACATTTATTTGTGTTCATTAATAGCTAATTAATGCAAGAACTTAATTTAAATATATTCTCCTATTGCGGTAATGCTGTCTGAAGTAATGCTGTTAATTTACAGTCTGAAAGGTGAAATGCTACTTGTCTGCCTCGTCTGAAGCAATTTCTCACAGTGTGCTAATGTTCAAGAAATTTTTCTAATGTGCAATTTTTTTTTTTTGATAGTAAATGACTTTTACAAGTTTCTGTATTGTCTTACTTCCTAACACCCACAGTCCTTGTCTTCAGCTGCCAGTTTACCGAGGTCTGAGCTGCAGCCAAAAGATAGCATATGCAGCTTCTTCTGTTTGCACTTCAGTGGGCTTAGCTGAATAGTCACACAGTCACACACACACTTCAGACTGCAGTGGGAAATGTCACCAGCCTGTCAGCCCAATGTCTAACCCTTTTAAACTAGCTGATGTCGCGTTTCAAAGTGACAGAATAATCTTGTAGTAAATGAGAACTGTGAACTAACATACTTTCATTTACTGAAGTTCTTTATTTCTGGGTTTTTACTTACAAACTCAATTTAGTGTATATTTGTCTCATCCTTTTCTTCTTTATTTTAGTTTTTTAATGAAAACTATCTGTTGTGCTTTGTGATGTTCTGCTTTGTGATGAGTGAGTAAGAGAGCGTGAAAGTTCATATAGCGTGCAGAGTTCAACCATTCCGATATAAACCTCAGAAACACTCATATGTCTATATAAATACAGAAGAAACAAGAGTGTTTCTATGGATGAAAACAGCACGATATTTACAAGTAAGGATTTTTTTGGGTAACTGTAGCCCCCCCCAATTGGGGGGCTTACTTGAAGTGTCTTCCTGGGCTTCTTTAATGCCCACTGCCAGGCAGACGTCCATCAGAGATGGCAAATCCATGGTTGTTGGTGTTCTTCTGTTGATCTGCATGACAGTGCCACGCTATGCCTCTATGCTGTCCCTTTAAGTGCCATGCTATGCCTCCATGCTGTCCCTTTAAGTGCCATGGCCAGTGTGTATATTGTAGATAGCCTGGGCTGGGTCCGAGTATTTCAGAGCTCGCAACCAGCCAGGTATTTCCCTGATCTGCCCCACTCTGCTGGTGCTAATAGAGCAGAGGGAACCCTATATTGTACTGTAAATGTTTACTTTTAATTATTTACTGTTTTTGAGATAGAGCAGATTGTTTAACCTGTCTTCCTTTCAGTAGGCACTTCCCAATGGGAGGTGCCATGTTTGGTCTGGGACTTCCAGGTTTGGGTCAATTGGGACTCAGGGGACCTCGAAGGGTCCTTAGCTCAGGTGCCTTGTGGGAGAAACAGTGAACTCTAGTGTTGGCGCCTAAAAGAACCAATGAGAACATAAGACTGTGACTGATAGCTCCCTGGCCTGAACCAACCAGATTGCAGGAAAACTGGAAAAGTCCGAGAACTGTTTTCAAACAGTGTTGCAGTATAGCTCAAGCTCTCAAACTGAAAGGAGCTCCTGCGTGAACTAAGGAAAAGATAGGGAAAGGGTCTGTCTTGCCTTCCCTACCAGCTGGAAAGATACCTAGACTGACTAAATTCAGAGAAGAAGTAATTCTGAAGCAGGTTGTCTGCACTCCGGCTCAAGACCCTGAGGAGAGAGAAGCTGGTTTGGCTCAGTGAAGATCCTCACAGGAGAGGTCTGTTTTGCCTCCTGTGGTTCAACTGTGATCCAAAAAGGGATCGATCTTTAAGAACTGCCTCCTAGCAGACTGAGGGGTTGCTCAGCAGGTCGGTTGAGATTGCAATCAGCCACAAACCGAAGAAAAAAGAAAGTTTAATGTTTTGTCAGCTTGATGTGCTGAGGCCTACTGCATGTAAAGAGACTGCAATCCAGGGACTCCTGTTTGCAAAAAAGGAGCCAGCCATGCATAATAAATGATTGTCTACCAGCTGGAGGTTTCACCGGCAAAAGAACTGAACCATTCCAGAGAAACCTTCTGCATCTGGGCCCATGCCACTCTTGGCCCATGCCGCTTCGTCCTGTACCAGCAACAGTCTTTCGGCGAGAGACCAGATCTGGGGATTCAGCCCCTGTGCAGCAAATCATTGCAGGTTGTGGCCGTCTGTAGGGCAAGGCCATGAAGTGGAGGCGAGTCGTGCCAGTTCAGATCCCCATGAGCAGCAACTGCCAGCAACAGGTCTTCATTTTGCCAGTGCCTTCATCCATCTTCTGTGTACAGTGAGTAAAACCAGGGTAGATCCCTACAACAAGTGTTTCAATTAATTTATGGTACATCTGATTGTGTTCAGCTAGTGTTCAAGTGTTTTAATAGACTAGATCAACCAGCCATGGATGCAACTGATTTGCTTTGCACTACTAATGTTAATGATTTCTCCATCAAGTGCCCTACCAACAGCTGCAACGCCGGCCACCCCGGGCACCGTTTCCGGCATGCCAGCATTACATTCTGGGTATGCTGTAGTTGTACACTGTTTAACACAGGGCCTGAATTAATTGTATGCAAAGTAAACTGTCAAAATGCAGTAATCGTTGGTTTAAATTCTTGCCCTGTCCTTGTTCACATCCCCTTAATAAATCCGATTTACTGTTTTACTGCTAAGCTGGTTTGTGCGCTCATCACTACCTGGTCTAAGGTTACTGAAACCTAGAGAAAGTATTTAAAAGCGCATGCTTGAATTTGAAACTGTCTTTCTACAGTGGGGTTCCAGAGGTGTTTGCCAGAAGACCAAACCCTAGTGGTAAGTGCAAGGCGTGTGAGCATATTATTAATGTCTGTTACAAACTGTCTATTGAATACTGCAACTGGTTATTGCCAGTTTAAAGGTACATAGTCAGTAGGGGGGGATTGTGGGTGCTTATAGCTTCACATAGGGCTGTACCAGTCTAGATAGATACCCACGAAAGCATTACTCTGGGTAGAGGCACTAAAATATTGTTTACTTAGGGTAGGGACAACCTGGTACTTGCTAATTACCAACCCAGGCCCCTCAACCTGTTGTCAGGAAGACAGGCAGGTGTAGTAGCTCTTGGTATAATGGCTCCTGGGTTACATAGTATTAAAAATTATTTGTAACATAAGTAATGTATGTCTGCAATTTTCAATGGACTGAAACGGAAACAATGAAACAGTGCGCTGCTTGTGGGGACGGGGGTGGGAGCGTAAAGAGACTGTCGGCTATTAATGTGATAGTTTATAGTGGCTGTAACTATGAATGCTGCTCTCTACAAGATTTTCTATTATTTGATCATTACACAGATAAAACTGAGATGATTTTTTTTAAACCTAGAAACTGTCTTAGGAAATATGTCAGATGGCATATGACTACTTATTCTGTAATGAACTTACGACCAAGTAATTTGTTTCTAAGCAAACACACTCCAGACAGCTCAAATTTTAGTTATCAGAACAGCAAATATTTAAAAAATATCAATTAAGGACCCTTTTTTGTTGTTTGTTTTTCATTTAAATTAAACAAACAAACCACGTGAAGGTTCCAGACATAACTGTCTGCTGTAAAGTGGTCTGTTGCCGAAGTCTGGTAGGTTTTCCTGCTTAATTGCTGCATTGCATTTACTGATAATTAGCTTGCCTTTCGGGAATCTAAAAAAAGAAATGCTACAGCATCTAACCTTGTTAAATGCTGTAGTACTCATGTCCACACAGCAGCATACCATAAATGAAAAATCTGTTTAAGAAATGTTCAGACTGATAGCCACATTCAAACTACTGATCTGAATGAAGCTCATTGTCGTGCATGTCACAGTTCTAAGAATCTACTTAAAATGGCGTGCATGTTCTGCTACAGTTTCAGAGCAGACTAGCAGTGGCATGCCATTTCTGATAAAACAATTACACTCCACACTTTATTCTTACTAGGCATAGGTTAACTCAACAGTAGATTACTGTAGATATACCCCATGTACGTAAACAATCCCCTTTAATGTTACCTTTGAGTATGTGTGTGGTGTGGCCTGCTATTGCATGGTGTGCAAAGTGACTTAGTTTGCAGAATATAGTACCAGTTGAGACATTTTCTATCTGACTAACCCCCTATAGATTTGTATACCTATGATGCATTATGCTGGATTTAAGGCTTTAGATTATATGTGTTTACTGAAACAACACAAATTGTAAAATGTCTGTCTTCTTTTACCATTAAATGCATCCTGCATATTGTTCTTCTTCAGTTTTTATTTCAATATGTTTACCTAGTTCTGCTCACTACAAGCATGATAAGTGTTTTGCATCTGGGTCTATGCTCCCAGAGAACAAAAGTAATAAAAGTGACCTACAGTATTTGGTATGAGGTTCCGTCTGTGTTAGATAGGGCTTAAACTGTACTGTATTCTTTGCTGAAAGGGTATATCTTGAATCCCAAACATTGACTCCAGTTACGGGTTGCTGTTTACAATAGTCAGGTTGTATCCCATTCCTGAACAGAACATTGGTGCAGGCTTTTGTTGATTAGTGCTTCAAGCACTGTAGTAAGCTCTACAAGGAGCCAGATCTGACCCTTGCAGCTAGCACAAAATGCACAGCTTGTCTGAGCACATTGCTCTGGTACTCCACATCCTATCTCTGTGGGACACGGTAGGAGAAAAGAGAACAGTGTCAGACAAAGACTGGGCACATAGATTCCCAGGTCAAACACCTACTGTACCACACAGTTATAAACAACACATAGGTTCCAGAGACAAATACATACCACACAGTTATAAACAAAACATAGGTTCCAGGGACAAATACATACCATACAGTTAAAAACAACACATAGGTTCCAGAGACAAACACATACCACACAGTTATAAACAACACATAGGTTCCAGAGACAAATACATACCACACAGTTATAAACAAAACATAGGTTCCAGGAACAAATACATACCATACAGTTAAAAACAACACATAGGTTCCAGGGACAAATACATACCACACAGTTATAAACAACACATAGGTTCCAGAGACAAATACATACCACACAGTTATAAAGAAAACATAGGTTCCAGAGACAAATACATACCACACAGTTATAAAGAAAACATAGGTTCCAGGGACAAATACATACCATACAGTTATAAACAAAACATAGGTTCCAGGGACAAATACATACCACACAGTTAAAAACGACACATAGGTTCCAGAGACAAATACATACCACACAGTTAAAAACAACAAATAGCTCCAGGCATTTGCGTTTGAGGCCCCTACACTGTGGAACTCTCTACCTCATTGGATAAGGGAATGCCGGACCGTGGAGAGCTTTAAAACTGCATTAAAAACTATTTGTTTAATCTTACCTTCCCTGAATTTGAATGAATTGTTGCTGTCTGTCATTTTAATAAGTTATAAATGTTATCCTGTTTTTTTTAATTGTACAGACGCTATGATCTACGTGAACAGCACTTTTTAAAAATAAAGCTGATTGACTTGATTGAAAAACAAGTCTCTTGGCAATAGTCAACTCTTGTTTTATATGCAGTTCATTTCTAGCTATTTCAGCTTTGGCACATCTAATTAAAGAACTAGAAACACAGGATTTTTCAGCAGAAAAGGGCTGCTTAGCCAACTTACTCTGCCAGATGGTCCCAGCCTAGTCTGTTGCCGCAGACCCTAACTGGTCTTCAGTGACCCTACCTCCTCCCTGCCTATTTACTAATATTCATTTTTGTATATCCCACACATCCTTGAAGGCCCCTACTGTTTTCAACTCCACTACTTTCACTGGCAGTCTGTTCAGGCATCCACAACTCTTTCAGTGATGTAGTACTTCCTCACATCCCTCTTAACCTCTCCCCCTCCAGCTTCCTCACATGCCTGAGGTCCTGGTGCTATTTCTCCCTTGAAAGAGACTCGTCTCCTGCACTCTGTTCACCTCATGAGGTACTTGTAGGTCTCTATCATGTCCACTCTCACTCTACTCTCTTTCAGGGTGTACATGTCAAGATCCCTCAGTCGCTCCTTGTATGGCTTTTGATGCAACCCCTGCACCATTTAAGTTGCCCTCTTCTGGACTGCCTCCTCCTGGTCTATGTCCTTTCTAAGGTGCGGCCTCCAGAACTGGACACAAAACTTCAAGTGGGATCTCACAAGTGAAACAGAAACATAGAAGGCGACTGCAGATAAGGACAGTGTGGCCCACCTAGTCTGCCCCTTTTCCCTACCTAATGCAATACTGCAGACCCTAGTTGATCTGCGGCTTACCCTCTCTTCCCTATTGAGAGCATACTCTTATGTATATCCCATGCATTCTTGAATTTCCCTACTGTTTTTGCCCTCACCACCTCCCACCTCCACAAGGAGGCTGTTCCAAGCATCCACTACACTTTCCATGAGAAAGTACTTCCTCACGTTGCCCCTGAGTCTACCCCCTTCTAGCCTCACATCATGCCCCCTTGTTGTTGTTGTACACTTTCTTTTCTGAAAGATGCTACCCTCCTGTACCTTGTTTATATCCCTGCGGTACTTGAAAGTCTCCATCATATCTTCCCCCATCTCTCCTCTCTTCCCTTCAGGGAATACATATTGAGATCCTCTAGTCTTTCCTCATATGACTTTCGGTGCAGTCCTTGCACCATTTTTGTTGCCCTTCTCTGGACTGCCTCTATTTTGTCTATGTCCTTCCAGAGATGTGGCCTCCAGAACTGGACACAGTGCTCCAGATGAGGTCTGACTAGTGATCTGTACAGTGGCATAACCACCTCCTTTTTTCTGCTGGTGATACCTCTTCCTATGCACCCTAGCATCCCACTGGTTCTCCCCACAGCCTTCTTACATTGGTTCCCTTTAGGTCATCAGATATGATTACCCATAGGTCCCTTTCTTGATTGGTGGCTGTCAGTACCTCTCCCCCAATCTTGTACTCCTGCCTTGGATTTCTATGCTCCAAATGCACGATTTTGCACTTCTTTGCATTGAATCTTAGCTGCCACACTCTCGACCACTCCTCAAGCATGTTTAGGTCCTTTCTAATCCCCCCCCATGAGTGTTGACCCTGTTGCAGATCTTAGTGTCATCTGCAAAGAGGCATACCTTCCCCTACAACACTTCTGCAATGTCGCTTATGAAGACATTAAAGAGGACTGGCCCCAGCACAGATCCTTGTGGCACCCTGCTGGTACCCCCATCTCTTCGGATTGAACGCCATTTACCACAACCTTCTGTGTTCTGTCAATCAACCAATTTCTGACCCAGTTTACCACCTTGGGGCCCAGGCTGCCCAACTTGTTTACCAACCTCCTATGTGGGACAGTGTTGAAGTCCTTGCTGAAATCATCCACTGCCCCTCTCTGATCTACCTCCCTAGTCACCCAGTCAAAGAAATCTATCAGATTTGCTTGACAAGACCTTCCCTCTGTGAATCCATGCTGCCATGGATCCTGTGCTCTGCTGGATTCCAGAAATATCACAGCCCTTTCCTTTAGCAGTGACTTCATTAATTTCCCCACCACTAAGGTCAGGCTGACTTTCCTGTAGTTCCGAGCCACCTCTCTGTTCCCACTTTGTGGAGAGGGACTAATATTCACCCTCTTCCAGTTCCCTGGAATCACCCTGTCTCTATCAGTTTGTACAATAGGACTGTTAGTGGTGCTGCCAGCACCTCTCTAAGTTCTTTTAATATTTTGGGATGTATTTCATCTGGCTCCATAGCCTTGTCCCCTTTCAGATTCTCGAGTTCCTTTAGGACTCTTTCCTCCGTAAATGGGCTGATGTCCACCTCTCTCCCATTGATGCTCCTGTGGCCCAATAGTGGTCCTTCTCCTTCCCCTTCTTCTGTGAATACTGAACAAAACTATTTATTCAGGATTTTTGCTTTTTCTAGGTTCCCCTCTGCACACACCCCTCCCTCCCTTTTTAACCTCACAATCCCACCCCTGGTTGTCTTTCTTTCACTAATGTACCTGAAAAGGTCTTGTCTCCTTTGTTAATTGCCTTGGCTGTTTTTTCCTCTGTTTGTGCCTTTATGCTCCTGATAGCTTTCCCTGGCTCCCTCTGCTTTTTCAGAAACAGTTCCCTGTCTTATGGCCTCTGTGTTTCCTTGTACCTCCTAAAAGCTATCCTTTTCTCGCTTACTTTCCCGGCCATGTCCTTTTAGAATTATAGTGTTTTTTTCTTTTACTTTGTTTTGCTTAGTTGCTTAAGACAAAGGCTTGCTGCCTCTGCTATGGCTCCCTTAAGGTTAGCCCACTATTTCCCTACATCTGCCCCCACTTCTTCCCCTGCCAGGGCTTCCTTGAGACATTCCCCCATTTTTGCAAAGTTGATCCGTCTGAAATCCAGGACCTTGCTTTCATGTGGTTTGACTGCTCCGCTGTTCTTACACTAAACCACACCGTATGATGATCACTGGACCCCAGGTGGCTACCCACCATTACATTGGTGACTCTGTCCCCATTGGTGAGTACCAGGTCCAATACTGCTCCTTCTCTGATGGGTTCTGCCACAAGCTGCTTGAGGCACGCCCCCCTGCAGGGAATCCAGGATGCCTCTGCTCTTGGCTGTGACTGCAACCTGGGTGCTCCAATCCACATCAGGCAAAGTGAAGTCTCCCACCAGCAGCACTTCACCTTTGGCTGTCAGTTTGTGGATGGCTTCTACTAGTACTCTGTCCATCTCCTCCCCCTGTGCTGGAGGTCTGTAGATCACATGTATGAAGGATACAGAGGAAACACCACCTCCTTCCTGTTGCTGGAGATACTACTTCCTATGCATCCCAGTATTCCACTGGCCCTACCCACATTTTGAGGTAATCAGATATGGTAACTCTAAGGCCCATTTCCTACTTAATGCCTGTCAGTACATCCCCTCATCCTGTACTTGGCTTCTGGGTTCCTATGCCCTAGGTGCATGGTTTTGCACTTTATGTCATTGAATCCCAGCTGCCAAACTCTAGACCACTCCTCAAGTTTCCTAATATCCCTACGCATTCTCTCCACCCCTTCCTGAGTGTCCACCCTATTACAGATTTTGGTGTCATCTGCAAAAAGGCATATCTTCCCTTCCAGTTCTTCTGCTATGTCCCTTATAAAGACATTTAAGAGGTCCGGTCCCAGTACTGAGCCCTGCGGCACCCCGCTGGTAACTCTCCCCTCATTAGAGGGAGTGCTGTTAACCACCACCCTCTGTTGCCTATCATTTAACTGGTTTCTTACCCAGTTCATGACTTTTGGATCCCACTCCTAGGCTGCTCAATTTCTTTATCAGTCTTCTGTGCAACACAGTGTTGAAGGCCTTGCTAAAGTCCAGATAGGCCGTGTCCACTGCCTTCCCCTGATCTATTTCCCTTGTCACCCATTTAAGGAAACCAATCAGATTTGACTGGCATCCCCCCCCAGTGAATCCATGCTGCCTTTCATCTTGTAGCCCACTTGATTCAAAATGATTTTGCAGGATGTGGGCATCAATCCCACTACCTCTCACATGCTAAGCTTTTGAGCTAATCCCCAGTTCTAAACACCATTGGTACTTTAACTACTGGTAGTACCTGGGCTAAAGAATAGTATAGAATTTACATTTATGTAGCACAGTACATTTAACACATTCCAAAGTCATTTACAAGCAAGTTATAGCTTAGCTGAGAGGCCAGATCTCATTTCCAGTGGGAGCCTGCTTTTGCTAAGAGCAGCTTGACACCTGTCAGTACCTTTGGTGCTTTGATTGGTTTCTGACATTATGATTTCTTTCAGTTTAATTCTCCTTTCTGATTTATTTTCTCATAGGAAGTTGCAGAACAAAAAAGGTAATACATCTGTTTCAAAATTCTAAAAGGGGTTTTGTTGCACCCCCACACACAAAAAGGGAATACATTTACATTCAAAGAACTTACATAGAGTGGTAGATGCTGGCCCATATCTGTAGCGGATTCCGTGGGCTGAATAAAGTGCATTAACAGCCTTGTGAGCTGCAGATTCCTTGAAAACAAAAACAAACACACAGTTCAGCTCTCTTGTCTCTTCAGTCAAAAGAGTAAGAAATAACACATGCTAAGGTGAGATGTGTATATGTATTTATTCAGAGAATATGCAATGGTGTGACTCCAATTTATTTATTTTTTTTACAATGTATTTTCCTAAAATAGCCCAGTTGAGATGAACCACATTGTTTTCAGTGAGATCTTGCATCCACCCATTTCAGCAACTGGGTGAGTGGAGCACAGAGAAGTTAAGGGACTCTTCCACAGTCACACAAAATATTTTGCTCTAGCAGGGTATGCCATTTATCTTTATCAGTAAGAGGGCAGGACCATTGCTCATGAGTGGAGAAATCATGATTAAGTCATGCAGTGGCACACAGTCACAAAACACTTAAGTTCTTTTGGGCAGATGCTGGCATGGGGGGAGGGACGTTATGCAGCTCATTGATGGGGTTATTTACTGACTTGTGTAACCCCACTGCAAATGGGGGTTCCCAAAAGTCTTCCAGGAGCTTGCTAAGTGCTCTAAGTCTGGATGGTGTTTGGCGTTTAAGCCGTTTAAATGGCACTGCAGCAAGTGCTTTAGAGCCTCTGCGTACTGTCTCTTTAAGAGCTGTCTGCTTGCAGACATAATTAATTGGAATGGGGGGACTGTGTGTTACAATGCCCGAATTCCACTCGGGCTGTTGGATAAGTGCTCCATTTCTGCAGTGGCTATATGCGCAGAGGGAGCCTAATTAAAAGATGTAATTGTTTGCTGGTGATCTGTAAGAGTGATAATGAAAATGCAGTTTGTTCTAACCTGCTTACTTGTAGCAAGGACTGGGCAGTGTAGTTTCATCATTTTGGTCCTGAACTGCTGAATTGGACCAATCAGTGGAAAGGAGGTCCTTAAAATGGAGTCTGCTGGCAAATCAGAACTTGGACTCTCATTTGGAGCCTGCAACAGAGGGGATTGTATGGCAGGTGCTCATGGGAAATGTAGTTTGGACCTTGGCGCCTTTTTGCACCAACAGAGGGAGCCTTACAGTGATTGACAGCCGAACCAGCCAGCCGAACTGCTGTAAGCCCAAAGGAAATGCCCTTCACTGTTGCTGGAAAAGTTAGTTCAGTAGAGACAGTGAAGAGAAAAGGAGCTCTGTACTGTGCGGTGAGTGATTTGCGCAGGAAGTGCATATGTAGGCCCCCAAGTCGATCTGCGGCCGTTAGTGCAGCTGAATTGGACTAAATCTGAGCTGTTGTAGAAGGAAGAAGAAGCAAAAGTGTAGAAACCAGGCTTAACCTGTAGAAGACCAAAGATTTTGCTGAAGTGCGATCAGCCTGTCAGGGACTGAAGCTGCTGCGAATGCGCCCGGGTTTTTGCAGTGTTTTGCGATTGGGATCGAGGAGAAGCCTACTTGGTATAGTAATTTCCTTTACATATGAATGTGCTTGGTGTGTGTGGGGAAAGGCGGTCTTAATTCCTCTCGCTCTGCAGTGTGTGCTGAATGCTGGAAACCCAGAAGCAACACCATCCATCCTGTAACTGTCTTGGGTATTGTGAGTACAAATCAGGGCAACACCCTGCGACATTCATTTAATCAAAGTGTGTCAACTGATTTCCTTGTGTTTTCTTCCCAGGGACTGAGCCATCTGGCTCCAGATTACAAGTGTGTGTTGTGCATATATTTTCTTCCTACAGGGCCCCATCCATCTGCACCTGCTGGCCAACCCCGGGCAACGGACCTGGCTACCCCCCCATCCTGGGTACCCAGAGTGTGATTTTTTGGACCCTATATGTGTGCACAGTACTGTGATTTGAATATTGCCAGGCTAAATCAACCTGATTGCCCCCTCCCATGTTACTGTCCCCTAAATAAATCAGATTTGTTGTTACTGAACTATATGCTGTCTGTGGTGTCAGTACATATAGTGCCAGCATTGCATTGTGTTGTGTATGTTGCTTAACCTTGTTTTACAGGGGATCCTCAGAGACATGTTGCAGAATCAGTCTTGAGGGTAAGTGTTATCTATATGTGTAAAAAGTGTTCATATGTGGGGAATTGGGAAGGTAATTCCCGTGTACTGTGTGGGCCACTAGTGGGAAAAAAGGGGAGTCACAGTGTTCCAGAGGGCTGTAACTGAGCTAGTTTAACCACTACCAACCCTGACCTCTGGGTGGAGGCACCCATCATAGAACCTAGGCCCCTCAACCTGTCAGTAGCCAAGCGGGTAGGGGTAGTAGCCCTTGGGGTAGTGCCACCTAGGGGTTACACTTGCATCAAGCCCTGCATCAAACCCATTTTTTTGGCACAGTTGTGCCACTCTCCTTTGATGCAACTGCACCTGATTTTAGTACATTGGGTGCAGCTGCACCAGTTTCCTCAATTTATGTCCGCTTGTGCCAAAGATTTGGTGCAAACCCCATAAAAGGGGGTCCCCCAAATGATATAAGTTAGACCAGGGACAAGCTGGTCTAACTTGTGGCTTGGCACTCAGGACTGAAAATGCTGATCACCGGCTGGTAGAATGCCGCAAGCCCCGTGCACCAAACAATCGGTGCACGGGGTTTGCGGCATTCATGTGGCTTTGAAAATTGAGCCCCATGTGTCCATATTCTTAGCAACAATGCCTCTGCACACACCTAAGAAGTTTCTATAACTCACAATATATAGATATGGGATACCAAATATGTTTATTGAATCGAGTAAAACCTTAACATGCAAATGTAGTTACTATACCTATCATTAATGGACATAAGGGACAGGTAGATAAAGCTGGAAAAGGGATGAGACAAGGCTGTCCTTTTAGTCCACTGTTATATGTGTTCTGTTTATATCCTATGTTAAATATATCCAACATTCTAATATAATAAGGGGAATTTACCCAGAGAGCAGCATATTGCTATCATGGCATACGCTGATGATATTTCTCTTTTTGTAGTGGATGAAGATTCAGGTGTAACTGCTCTGGAGACTTTGCATCAGTTTTCCAGGGCTTCTGGATCCAAAATTAATAACTCTAAGAGCATCTGATTTAGGGTTGGGGAAGAACCGGTAGTACAGGACAGGAAAGGATAGCAAGTCTTCAAGTTTCTGAGCAACCTGTGAGGGTCCTAGAAGTTCTATTTAACCAACTGACTGTAGCCTTAGAGAACTGTACTGAGAGACTAGACATATGTAACAGGAAAGTCCAACAGTGGAAAGCTTGGACACTGTCCAAATTAAAACAGGTAGCTATGATTAAGACATTTCTTATTTCAATTTTTTTATATCTGAACCATGTTTTACCACTTCCTACAGTAGCCAAGCCACATCTCATGAGTAGTTTTTTTTTTCAACCAGTTTTTGGGAGTAGATTGAACATCGTTTAACGGGAAGTGATAGACATCAATTAAAGAAGGGGGACTAAATATGCTTAACCCAGTAGCTTTTCCCACACCCTGTTTATGACGGCTTCCTTTGCAAAGATATGAGGTACCCTGGGAAGTATTTGGGTTCTATAGTGGATGGGAGTTACAAAAGGATTTTTTCCAAAATGGGTAGACACAGCTCCTAAAGTGACTAAACTGTTGTCTCTTCCTGATTACATAATATCATCTTTAAAACAAAAATCAGCATTTAGAAGCTGACTATATCTCAAATACTTACATGACCGAGGACAGGACTGTACGAAGAAGTGATTCACACTAAATATAGGGTGTACATATCTATCTATTGCACAGATGGTGGAAAGAGAACTGTGGGCTTTGAAACTCAAATAATTAGAACTACATCTGTACCATATATAAATAAGTTATGAAAAGCATTTTTTTAATATAAATTAATTTCAATGAGATGGAACATGTAATTCTTTTTTAAGATGGGTAAGGGTTTCCTGACAACTGTGGAGAGTTGGAGGATATTTACATTTTTGTTTCCATAAATTTCATAGTTTATTTTTGAGATTTTTCTGTATTTATTTTGCTCTCTCTCTCTCTCTCTCTCTCTCCTCTCTCTCTCTCTCTCTCTCTGTCTTTTTAGTAAAATACCCCTATAGCTCACAATGAATGCATGCCCTATTGTGTGTTATTATCTACATACTCCCTCCAGGGTTTAGCTATGCCATATTCAATTGTATGACCTTGAAACAGGTCAAAGAGATTGAGAAACCAGTGTACTGAAAACGAAATGTGCACCTGGCCCGATCAGCTTACACCATGCTAAACTGCAAACTGAAGCAGCTTAGCATCTGTCCTACTGTTACACAGCCTGAATAACAATACTACAGCCATCCACGGTAATAGGGGACATCGGCAGATACTGATACAAGCAACAGCGTAATCCAACACAAGGCTGGGATGTAATTATTTATAAACCGGAGTGAGATGCTGAAAGTGTGAGTTTTTATATGCTTTGATAAACACATGGCAATGTGAATCTGGCTGTTGCTCAGGGCTGCAAACAATGCGGTGGAAAAACTGACAGTTCAAGAAAGGTGCTAGTGAAGGCACTGCACCTAATTTACAGCAGCACACAAAAGTAGTTACCACTATACTGCTCTCCAATTCCAAAGCAGGCCTGAATTATTAAACAGGAGTATTGTGCTACCACTGAAAAGAGCACATGAGGTGAACGTTTAACAAACAGAAAAATTATCAGTTCACATAGCTCCCAGATCTATAGGGAGTCCTGTATTGTACATGGAAATTAAGCTACCTACAGGGAACTCATTCCCATAGATTTGTACTGGTTATGTGGCAAAACAGAGTAACCTGAAAATAATGCAGTCTGCAGGAAAACACCAGGACATTGCCCTGGAGTTACAGGGAAAATGCCAAATCCATCTGGGAGCACTGAGTTCAGTAACTCAAAAGTCATAGAACAAGTTCTAATTTTTTAATGCATTAATATTAGTTCTCCTTAGGCCCTTAAAGAGCAGTTTTCAATTAAAATGATTTCCTCCCCAGCACATAAATAGCTTACTCTCCAGTTTAGCAGTTTCAGTGAAAAGCTTCATTTTTGGCACGCTGCATTTTAAGAAATAACCCTCATAAAACTGCTCCTCAGAGTTTGTATCTAAAACGGCAACATTTGCTGACCCAAAGCTGTACCCCAAGCATTCACATTTTGTGATGTCAGTACCAGAATGGTGTGGGAGTGTGCTCCATAGGATATAATGGTTGAATTTGAGAAAGGCAGGCCACCACTCAACTAACAAGGACTTTGTTACATGAGTGGTGGCCTGCCTTTTTCAAATTCAATACTCAAAAGTATAAAAATAACTGCTGACCTGGGTTCGGGAATGAGCCTGGGCCATTGGGGTTCAATGGGGGGGGAGAGAGGATTGAGCACCTGGAGGACTGCTCTCCTCTCTCCAGGGAAGGGACTAGTCTTCCCACCGCTGACTGCCCTCTAGCAGTAGCTGGAGGGCAGTCGGCTCAGGGGGCTCAGAAGCCAACATGCTTATGTCGGATGGGAGGGAGGGAGGAGGAGAAAACAGAAAAAGTCCAGGGCTCCATGGATCTGTGATGGCCCAACTGCTCCGGCGAAGTCTGCCCCCCACCACCAGTTTTGCTGTACAGGGTGGCGGGGGACTGCTGGCACCCCCCACCTGGCTTTGCCATGGAGAGGGAATCCTTGGGGGAACCTCAGCTGGCAGATGAGCTTGAGGGTCAGGCTGGAGGATGTACCCCCCTCTGAGGGAGGGGGTCATAGCCCCATGGAGTCCACAGAAGGCGATAAAGACTAATAATAAAAAAAAAAGTATAAAAATAAGTTATAAAAATGTTCCTTATTATACCCTTTGGAGCACGCCCCCGTACCATTCTGGTACTAACATCACAAAACGTGAATGCATGGGGCACAGCTCCGGGTCGGCAAACATTCCCATTTTAGATATAAGCCCTGAGGAACAGTTTTACGAGGGATATTTCTTAAATGCAGCATGCCAAAAATGAAGCTTTTACAGAAACTGCTAAACCGGAGGGTAAGCTATTTATATGCTGGGGGGGGGGAGGGATAAGTTTCATCAAAACCTGCTCTTTAAGTTAATGTGCTGAAGTTTAATTAAATTGCACATTTCCTAATAGTGGAACATCATGGAAGCCAAAACCTTGACATTCCTTTGGTGTTTTGCTGCAAGTATCCCAGGAGTTTATGCAATCAAATAAAAACAGAAAGTGTTGGTTTACTGCTATTTAAAGGGAAACTGTCATCTTCAGGATTTCTTAATGTCTGAAAGCCCATAAAAAACTAATTTGAGTGAGCCATTGTGTTTATCTGTGAGTCTTTTCAGTCCAGAGTTATTCATATGTAAATCAGCCTGTGATTAAGGGCTAGGGAAAGCCATATGTTTTAGGCTCTTGACAGGCAATGATGTCACCAAGGGACTTGGCCATGCTTTGACTGCAGATAATCCAACAGGTTAAATAGGAAATAATCTGTTTTGTAAAGTGTGTTTTAAGGTGTTATTACGACACTTTCTATATTTATAATAATTGTTTTGTATGTGCATTGAAAGTAATGAGTTATCACCTTTACATTTCAAACTGTTACAATGGCTCACTCAAATTAACTTTTTATGGGCTTTCAGACATTGAGAAATCCTGAAGATGACAGTTCCCCTTTAATGATCTCAGCAGCCAAAACAGTAAATTGGTCACAGTGGAAGTCACATTTGTAAAAATTGGTAAAATTTGTTGAAACATAATCTAATATATATTAGTGGAAAATACATAATTTAATATATTTAATAATAATAATAATAATATTATGCATCAACTTTGTAGCATTTACTTTTCCCCCCAAATTGTTACGTTTTTTTTAACCCCAAGCACCTTTCCCCACATTACTAACTTCTGTCACCAGTGCCCATAGTGAATATTAGTGACAGCATCTGAAAGTGATGGGCTGTGACTTGAGTGCAGGGCTCGTTCCAGTGGAGCCTTGACACTAGTGACCATAGCTATGGCAGCATACTAGTGCGGGGTCATTCCAAATCCTCTATCTGTTTTTTTCCTACTTCTAGGGATAGCTGCTCCAGAGACTGACCCTGTACTTGCAACATCATGATGACATACCCACACTTCCACAGTTGCACTCCTTGACCCACCCCACTGTACAAAGTATCAAGTAGAATTTATTTTCCCCGACAGTGGATTCTCAAGCTAGCCATGTTGCTTATTTGGCCTCACAGAACCCTCCTGCTGTAAGTCAGTTTTGTGTCCGAACAAGATCAAATCCTGGCAAGTACGGGTTCTAGTACATTGCTGTCAGGGCCCCTATAAGGCAGTTATATTGCAACCTGGTATCACCATTTAGGTTGGAATTCAAACTGTTTCTCAGCCACCAGATGCGTATATTGCAGGAAGCTATTGAACAGACATCCATGGAATGTTCTTCCAAAGCATTTCATTACTGACCTTAACCCCCTCTCTGTTCTGGTGGACATTTCCAAGCTCAACTATTGTTAGACCTGTTGTAAGAAAAGACTGTCCAATGTGTTGAATTGAATCTAACCGTGTTGTGATGTCGATTGCTGACCACCACCCTTGCAAGCCAGTGGTTGGCGCTATGCTTTCTGATCACCTAAATCTGGAGACATCACACTGAACTGGTACTGAACTGTAGTAACTAAAGAGTTTATTTCTTGAGTGACCTTAAAGAGAGCTGGCTTTACAGACAAACTCTGGTCAGAGCCCCTACGGCTGCTAATGCAGTCACTTGATAAGTGCCATGGAGCGTACGTACCTGTTGAACATTGTAAATATCAGTGTCCAATAAGTAGGTAGAGCAATTCTCCTGATAATGTTTTAATTCTCCCAACAGGAAGATTTGAAAATAATGCAGCAGTTGTCAGCAGGTGAGGAATGCCTTTCCCTTTAAATGAGTGCCATTTGTGTATATTAGGTACAATATATACTGCTACTTCTTAAAGTGATTTGCCGGGCTTGTGCAGATCAGCTTCTACTTACATTGTTGGTTAGGTTATGTCAGCAATAGTCTTTTTTCCAGTAATTTTCAAAATTTTAATTGCAGCCTGTAAATGTGCAGAAGGGATCACAACATGGGCCTGACAAAATTTTATTCCTTTATTTATTTATTTATTTATTTAAAAACTGGTAACTGAGAAAGGCACACTGAGTTGAGGCTCATTTCCAGGTGCGACCTGGGGACATGTGCAACATAAACATATATACGGTGGGGGATACATATGTATACAGGAACTGGGTAACAATTAATGTAAGGCTACTACATAGAACAAGTTAGAATTGACTAGCTAAGAAATGATGGCCAGCTAAGAAATGAAGGCCAGTCTATCCTTTCCACTTCCCGAATGGTCTGCCATGCCCCTGCACTTGGTCACATAATGACGTGTGCCAGGGAGAGAGCAGGAATGCACCCCACTGAAGTCAATGGGGGTCATATTCAGTTACATTTTAAAAATAGGATAAATATGGGGTGGTGTGTGTAATGAGATCCGAGGGGTTAGATGTTACATAAACCCTGAGAGTGAGCACGAGGGGTTTGTGAAAGCATCTAACTCTGAGGGTATGTGTAAACTTCGAGTACACACACCACCCCATATTTTATTTTATGTAATTGCTGAGTTTCCCTTTTTTTTGCCACAGCAATTATATAAAATAAATAGCAGAGGTTCTTGGGTGGCTACGCTCTGTTTTCGCCCGGTTTCCATTTTTGATAGGAAGTGGTTCAAGATTTTAAAATGTTTTAAAATGTTTATCTGTCCCTGTAAATGTGGAAAATTACTAAAATAAAAAAACAAACAAACAAAAAAAAAACTTACCACTGAGTTACACTGGTAGTTGACTTTCCAGCAAGAAGGCAAGTGATACGGTCAGGAAGGGACGAAATGTGCAGAGTAATGGAAACCATGAGTGTGTTTGCTTTAATAAACACTCCTTTATAACAAAAATTATGCCACGGTTTCCATTTGGGAGAAAGGGAAACCCACCCTTTGGGAAAAAGGAAACCCATTAATTATTACATAATAATGGCCAATTGGTGATTGCCGAAGGCCACTGCTTAACTAACAAAGACCTTGTTAGTCGAGCAGTGGCCTTCACTAACTGGCCACTATTACGTACTAAAATGTAACTGAATATGACCCCCAGTGACTTCAGTGGGTGCCCCCATGTTCTCCCTGGCCACACATCATTACATGCCTGAGCACGGGGGGGTGGCAGTTTACTCTCCGGTGTGGTTATTTACTCATTAACTTTACCATTTATGTGAGTGAAGGGAGACTTCACATTTGTTTTTAAGACAGTCAGGGCTAGTGGCGAGGGAGAAGAGGCATGAAGCCCAAGTGGAGTGCCGCAGATGAGCACAGCTCTGTTGCAGAATAGAGTGTGTGGAAGAAGTGCTGGTGATGAGCCCAGCTGCCTTGCTATGGTGAGGGGTCTGCAAAGAGCACGGCTCCCCTGCTGTGGCAAGGGGTGGGGAAGATGAAAGAGAGAGTGACAGAAAAATCAGGGGGCGGAACGCACAGACAAAGAGAGTGGAGTGATTCTGCTTCAACTCCACTGTGCAGAGCAAGCATTACTGCAATTATGTGATTCATTCTGTATCCAGTCATGTGCTTCCAGAGCCCCCTTCTCTCTGCAATAGCAATACATCAGCATAGCTCTTGCTATGCAGCTGTAAAAAGTGTGACTATCTGGATAGTCTGTCAATGTGTCTAGCTGCCTGTACCCACCATGTATGCCCTCTCCATGAGCAGCTCCCATGCCCTGTTTGGAATGGTTGTATCTTCAGCCCATCTGAATAAACCATCTCCATCACAGCTGTCTGTTTTTACTCCATTGAAGATACAGGTGTGTGTGTGTATGTGTTTGAGACTATAGCCTTAGCCAAAAATAAATGTCAGGTGGCTAGAGGTAAAAGGACTCTGATGGTGAACCTGTTACCAGAATCCTGTGAAAGAAGATTTAGGACAAATGTATTTCTTTTTCAGTTAAATTTCAATGCAGCAATAACCACATGTAAACATGTGTAGCACTGCCTTCTTCAGAGGAATATACATTTGGTTGTGCAACCAATTTTGTGCAGTTTAATAGTATTGGGACCTATGCACTACCGGGTGGGAATTACTTGCCGGAGGCACATATCCTGCCCGCTTTGCTCTGCACCTGCGGACAGGTGTGCACTGACAGTGTTCTTCAACAGCTGCCACCTGTCCACGGCTCCACCCCCTGGCATGTAGGACTCTGCAGGGTGGCTGGGGGTGGAGTCGCGGACCCAGCTGGGCATCCAATCGGATGCCCATTTCAGGCCCAGGAGTGGATCCCGTGCACAGAATGGCACAGGTCCAGTGGCGTTCATAGCACCTTCAGGCACCCAGACCTGTGCTGCCAGGCCACTCAGGCCAGCAGTCCAATACAGTGACCCCCCCATGCACCACACAGTGGTCCATGGCTCTGCATGGTACAGGAGCCCCCCCAGCTGTGCCCTGTACCACAAGACCCTCCCGCACATCTGTGCCTGACGACATATGGCACCAGCATCCCCCCATCCCAACACATACCTGCCCTGGTTCCCAGTGATGCAGCCCTCCTCACACCACCTCAGCTGCCAGCCATTCAAGAGATGCTGGGAGCTCAATGCCTATATATAGGCATTGTGCTCCCAGCATCACTTGGATGGCTGGTGGCTGAGTGGTGTGAGGAGGGCTGCAAGCTGGCCGCCCAGAGCCATGGCACTGGCAAGCAGGTACTGGGTCAGGGGGGTGGTGTTGCTGGTGCTGTGGGGGCAGGGGGTGGGTGACCATTGGACAGCTATGTGGGTGGGGGGTACCAGAGTCAGCATCGCGTTGCCTGGGATACCTGTGTGTGTGGGGGCCAGACTCCACACTGGGATGGGGAACCTGTGTATGGGGGGGGGGTTTGCTGCTGCCTACAGGAGGGGCACAGCTGTGTTGGGGAACTACCGCACACAGTGGGGGATGGGGTGGCTGTGTGTGTGTTGAGGGAGGCCAGCACCATGGTGACAGGCTGGGGATCTGGTCCTGTGGGGGTGCCACACTATCCTGCTGGGTCCGTGGCAGGTGTCCTGGTGAGTGTGTGAGTGGGGGGGCCACTTCAGCTTCCAGGGTCATGCAGGGGCTGGTGTGCATGGTGTAGGGCATGTAGGGCACTTACAGCAGGGTTCAATCTGGTGTAGGGGGCACCCTTCTATGCCCACCTCGTGCACTGCACTACGCTTCTTAATGCTTGGCGCATAGTGTTGGCATGCCCCCTGACTGCTTCTAGCACATTGCTGTCTGTGTGGCCGGGGATCAGGTGCATTGGGGCTGCATGTCTCAGTTAGTGCATCCTTGCACAGGGGGTGCAGTTGGTACAGAGTGGCTACATGCCGTGGATGCGTGGTGCATAGGCACTCCACACCATTGTGCATAGGCCCCAATGAGAAAAAGCAAATGCCTTTAAAGAGTTCTCCAAAAAAGCATCAAAATGTATCAAAAACATATTTATTTTGTCATTCAGAAGACGCCTTTGTTTAATGTCATGACACACTGTGAATTTCGATACAAGTTTAAGGAAAGCAGAAAATTAGATCACATTAGTGTTGTAAAAGGAGCACTTAGAACTAGCAACAAGTACTTTTCTCACTGCCTTCTTGAAATGGGCAATTTTGGAGAGTCCTACAAGGGTTTCAGGAGGTTTGTTCAGTCAGTGAGACACCCTTACTGCAAAAGAGCACCTACCCAGGCTTGTTTTACGGAAGGGAATTTCTAGAGTGTCCCTGGCCATACTCCTAGTGGTCTAATGGTTATTAACTGGGCAGAACAGGTTACAGATAGCCAGAGGGATAAGGCCCAACAGTGTTTTTTCACGAGCAGATGGGTCTGGTACCTTATTCTGTCCTGTAGGGAAAGCCAGTTGGTCAGGGTGTGAAGGGAGCAGCTATGTTAAAGTTTGCCTGCCCCTAGAGCAAAATGACAGGCCTTGTTGAAACCAACCTTACTCTATTGAGCACATACTATAGTCACTTGCCACTGCATAAACAGGGAGGCCGTAGTCTAGAATAGGCAGGATTGAACTGGGCACTACAAGATGCCTGGCTTTGGTGGTAAAGTGATTCCTGAACAAAGCTCCTAACTTACGGTTTCCAAGACTGACAATGTTATCCACATATTGGGTGAAAGATTAGTGTTATCCAAGGTAACATTTAGGAATTTGAAGAAGTTGACCTGTTCCAAATTTATTTGTCATTAAGGATGACAAGGAGAGATTCCTTTTTTTCAGTTGTGGGCTTGAGAATAACATGGTCTTTGTTTTTTTTTGTAGTTTAAGACCAGTTTGTTTAACGTGAACCATTTCTCCAAGGACTCAAAGCTCTCTTGGAGAACAGTGCATAACTTTGTTTGGTGTGGACTACTGTAGAATATAACAGCATCATCAGTGAACAAGTGCACCTTTGATGTCTGGCAGGCTTCCAGCAGGCTGTTTATGAACAGGACAAAAAGGATGGGGCCCAGTATTGAGCCTTGAGGCACTCGTACTGAAACACTTTTAACATCTGAGAGAAGGCCATCGATCATTACCTGCTGTGAGTGGTTAGAGAGATAGCTGCAAAACTAGGCAACAGTATCCTGGGAGTGGCCAAGCATAAGGAGCTTGCATAGCAACAGCCTATGGCTGACAAGATCAAAAACTTTGGTCAAGTCAATGCAGATGGCTCCCACCAGGTGACCGCCATCAAGGGCTTCATACAAGAAGCTTGTATACTCTATTAGGGCAGTGCTGGTGCTGTGGTGATCCTGAAACCTTGTTGTGGGGCGCACTGAACATTATACTCATTTAGGTAGCTGACCAATTGGTCAGTTGCTATATGTAACTTCCCTACAAATGGGGGTTGCTAAATTGTCTTCCTGGGCTTGCCTAAATGCCCACTGCCAGGCTGGTGTTCTGTGTTCTAACAGCTTTAAAAGTGCTTGCATGCGAGTGCCCTGATAGCCTCCATGCCTGTCTCTTTAAGAGGCATAATTTTCATATGGTTATAAGTAATCTGGGTAGGGGCTGAGTGATTTCTGGCTCGAGTTCTGCCTGGGCTGCAATACAGCCGCTTTATTCTGCCATTGCTAATTGTGCAGAGGGAGCCCTATTGAGAACTGTGACTGTTTGCTGATTATCTGCTTTACTAATAATGATATCATAGTTTGTCTATCCTGCCTTTTTTGCAGCATGGATTTTTCTGTTAATCACCACCATCTTGGCTCTGGACTACCAGTTGAGACCAATCAGTACCTTTGGGGACCTTAAAATGGAGCTTGTCCTCAGGGGTCTTGTGGGAGTGAATTTCTGTAGGAATTGTAGTTTTTACCCTTTGGCGCCTAAATGGACCTGGAAGGGGAGCCCTTGCTGTGACAGACAGATGGATCAATGAATCAAACCTTTTGGATCACTTGGAAAGTCACGAGCTGCCTGCAGCAGAGAGTCAGTGTGAGTTTGGAGTTGAGAGAGTGAATAGCTCGAGTGATTTGAGCAGCTGCTCCTGCGTGGTACGCAGGGGAAATCGTCAGGAAGGCTGTGTCTGGCTTGCCTGCTACCATCTTACCAAGTGAAGAGACCTTGAGCCTTGGAATCAGACTTTATCCGAAATTGCAGTTTTTGCGATCGGAACCTGAATGTGACAAAGTGAAATTCGCCTGAAGTGGACCGAAGAGTTGCCTCGGTGCGACTGGCCTGTCAGAACGTGAGACTGCCACAGCGCATACGGTTTGCACAGAGACACTGTGAATAGCAACCGGACTGTCATCTGAACTGTGGTATTTACTTGCTTTTACTATAAGTGTGCTGAATGCGGAGTGTGGGTCGCAATTTGGTTCCCCACCTTGCTTAATGTGTCATGCTTGCTGAAAGCTGTATCTAGTACTTTACCAGACTATATCCAAACTGTTCACCTGGTCTGGGCCTCACCATCTTGGCCCAGACTGCTGTTCACGCTGCAGAGAATCATCCAATGAGAGACCTGCCTAGGGATTCGGCTCCCTGCTCAACACCAATGAACAGGAACAACACCACGGTGCATCGTGTGGGCCCTGCTTCTCCTGGCAAACCAGCACTTCATCCTGATGTCACCATTTCATCCATCCTGCATCCTGAACTGGGTAGCATGAGTAAACACCAGGATAGCTCCCTTCAACAAAGCTCAAATCAAAGTGTGTCAACTAGCCGGCGCGGTGATGCTGAGGGCTTAGGCGCTGGACACCTTACCTCACCACGCCGGCGACCCATGTTTGGGAGTGAGCGCAGGTTGCTGGGGGTCGGCCAGGGAGGAAAAGGATCGCGCACCCAACTGCAGCTCTCCTTCCCTGGGTGGGGGATCACTGCACACTCCTGCCATATTACCACCACCTAGGGGAGCCTAGGTGGAAGGTGCGGTAGATGGGAGCAGCAGCAAGAGCGTTGGGCAGAAGTCATCAGGTGGCGGAGCAGGAGGCATGGGCTCATTGGCCCCCATTGCATGCTGACTTCAGGGGAAGGACGTAAAACAGGAGGAAAAACCCTCGCTCTCTCCTAGGCAATGACACCTCGCGCTGCGTTTCCGGATGGCTGTGGCAGACTCCGCTGTGCCGGGGTCCACGACAAGAGAAAGGCTGGAATCAGAGGAGGATTTGGGGATCCTTCCTCACCCACCTGGGGGGCTACCAGGTACCTAGGGATTAGTGGACCATGCACTCTAGGGGCAGACTGCGACCAGATTGGGAGGCAGTAGCGAGGATGTCTGAGAGAGTGGAAAGAGGCAGTAAGAAGGAGCATAAACACAGTGGGGAAAAAAAAAGTGTCAACTGATTTAATTGTTGTTGCTAATCATTTCGGACTGAGCCATCTGGCTCCGGATTACAAATTAAAGGTTAAAGTGCATGTTGTGTTTTTTTTCCTTCCAAAGGGCCCCAACAACAGCTGCAATGCTGGCCTACCCCGGGCAATGCTTCAGGCTAGACTGTGCTAACAACTGGGTTCCCAGAGTGTGCGTGTGTGTGTGACTGTGTTACAGGGACCTTTGAGTACATACCTTATAACCTGAATCATTCAGATCCCAAATCAACCACTAGATTACTGCCCCTCCCTTGTTTACATCCCCCTAATTAATAAATCATATCTAAATATTTTTGCATCTAAACTGGTTGTGGTGTACCTCTGTATAGAAAGTACTGTGATATTGCTGTTTACTGTTACAGGCCTTGTTTTACAGGGGGTCTCCAGGGCCATTCCAGCTAATCCAGCCTGGTGGTAAGTGTGTTACAAGAGAGGATAACAGTGCATTGCAGTGTGTATTGGGATTGTGTTATCTCAGACTTGCTTTGGCCACTAGAGAGGAAAGAGGTGAGGTATCAGTGTTCCGGAGGGCTGTACCCAGAGCAGCTACGCTACCATTAACCCTGTGCTCCGGGTGGAGGCACCCATTCACAGAACCCAGGCCCCTCAACCTGTGCTTAGTCATGCAGGCAGGGGTAGTATCCCTTGGGATAGTGCCACCTAGGGGTTACACATACATTCAAGGGCCTTGGACGAGAGGAGAGGATTGAAATGGGCCTGTAGTTAGCAGGGTTGGTGGGGTCACTACCTTTGAAGATGGGTGTGACTAGTGCCATTTGTCAGATGGCAGGGAACTGGGAAAACCACAGGGAAAGGTTAAATATCTTAGAGATGGGGAGAGCAAGTTCTGCCAGGGCCCGGGCCAGGGCCAGCAGCTTCATGTCTATCTCATCACTCCCCACCCTAGTTTTACCAATACTGAGATAGGCTTGAAATAGAATTTTGGTAAGCCCAGGTCTTGGACTGAGCTGGCCATGAGACCAGCAGTAATGCTGTCTGGTGTTACTGGCACAGTACTTGGTGGGGGGGGGAGGGAGAGATGAGCTGAGGTCAGTAAATGCTGAGCTGAACTTGTTAGCAATTTCAGTTGGGTCCAAGGTTATAGCTCCATTGATGCTGAGTATTTTAGGGGGTGCTTTCCCACTTTTACCTAGGAGTTCTGTTATATTGTCCCAGAATGTTTTCCCATTACTCCAGTTTCTGGTTTACAGTTCTTTGCAATGGGCAGCCTTGGCTTGCTTTATCCCTCTAGTGACCCTATTTCAAGCTTCATTTTACCTGCGCATGTCATCCAGAGAGCCAGTAGCTCTTGATTGGTGCCATGCGTTATCCCTGTCACACATTTGAGATAATAGGTCTGGCGTGATCCAGCCTGATGCAATGCCACAGATAATACGTTTTTCAGGGGGACAAATCTGTTGCAGACTGTCATGAATTGGTTTATGAAGAAGTCAATGGCAGTGTCGATATCCAGGATGACATCTAGATAGTTCCTGTTAATCAGTGCCATGTGCTCTTTGAATTTTTCGATCCTCTTTTTGCATAGGACTATACTGGTTGTAGTACAGGAAGGTAGCTTTGGGGTTTTAGCCCACAGTACACAATGTATAGAGGAGTGGTCACTGAGTCTGGTAGGACAGAGACACTGAACAGCCTTTCCATGTGGGTAGCTAGGATCCAATCAATTAGGGTTTTGGTTCCTGTTTTGTAGTTGGCTCTAGTGCACTCTGTGACTGCTTGTGCAAGCAACAGGCTGGCTGCAAGGTCCCTGTGAGCTATGCTCGTTTTGGCGGACCAGTTTAATATTAAAGTCACCGGTGACTATGGTCTCACAATTTTGGCTGACCTGTTTGAAGTGTCTAGTGAATGATTTGAGGCCAGATTTGTGTTTGCTGGGCGGAATATATGTTGATATTAAAACTAGCCATTTACGACCCTTCCCTAAAAGGAGTTTAACTGCAAGACATTCACAGTCAGTAGTCAGATTATGAAGTCTCACTTTGTAGCCCTGAGGCTCACCTTTTGAGTAGATTAGGCTGCACCCTCCCACCCCACTGTTTAGCTTGCTGGTCTTCCCTGAATAAATTAAAGCTTGCCAGAGTCAGGGCAGCATCAGCTGTTTTGGGAGTAAGGCATTGTCCTGTTAGGGAGACTATGTCTGGTTGGACAAGTGCAACTCGGGCTTCAAACAAAGCAAGTTTAGGGAGCAGGCTCCTTGTGTTGAGAGATGCTACCTTTAACTTCCTTTTATTATTCATACCCGCCCCATCTTTTCTGAGTGGACCTGAGTTAGGGTGAATATTATCAGATAATAGTAGAAGGGCAAGTGTAAGTTTTTTTAGATCCCTCAGACCAGGGGTTACCCTTAATGATTTTTCAGTGGGTGTGCAGTGTTTGATGCTGACCTTAATGCCGAAAATGCCTTACTGTAACACCCAACAGTAGTGGCTATCCTAGTATGTGCCATGTTGGGGTCAGTAAGAGGACTGGGGCTTGGGTAGGTAGTTCAGGGGCACAAAAGTTGTAAATGACAGTTTACAATACACACTGCAAGCCCACTGGTCAACAGTGTCAACCAATAGGCTTGTACTGTGTACAGTATGCTGTCAGTCATTGACAACTCAGTCGGCGTGAGCCGTGGAGGTGTGCGGAGGGCTATTCTGCCTGCCAGCTAACTGGTCATACTGGGATGGGGGAGTGGGGTGGGATGTGGGTGCCTCAGTGGGTGGAGTGGCCACTACACTATGGAAAAGAGGGCCTCTGGGACAATATTTTGTTCAGTGTCACACAGAGATTGATATGTGGGCGGGCACTTCAATGTTGACAGGCAGGCTGTGGGGAACTATTTTATTTTACTTCTGATGCGGATTGTGACAGGGAGGGGGGCACCACAATACTGGCAAGTGGGCTGTGGGGAAATGCTTTATTTTACGTCGGATGGGGATTGTGACAGGGAGGGGGGCACCACAATACTGGCAAGTGGGCTGTGGGGAAATGCTTTATTTTACATCGGACAGGGATTGTGACGGTATGGGGCTAACACAATACTGGCAAGTGGGCTGTGGGAAATGCTTTATTTTACGTCAGATGGGAACTGTGACATGGAAGGGGACACCAAAATACTGGCAAGAGGGCTGTGGGGAAATGTTTTATTTTACATCGGATGGGGATTGTGACAGGGAGGGGGGCACCACAATACTAGCAAGTGAGCTGTGGGGAAATGTTTTATTTTACATCTGATAGAAACATAGAATTTGATGGCAGATAAGGACCGCTTGGCCCACCAAGACTGCCCATTTCCCTACCTAATGGATAAGCTGCAGATCCTAGTTAACCAACAGCCTACTTCCTCCTACCCCCCACTAGAATTGCCTTTTGTCTGTCCCATGCATTCTTGAATTCCCCCACTGTTTTTGACTCTACGACCTCATCAGGAAGGCTGTTCCATGCATCTACAACCCTCTCTGTGAAGAGAAATACTTCCTCACATTACCTCTGAGCCGCCCCTCTATCTTCAAATTATGCCCCTTATTCTGCACATCTTTTTCTGAAAGATGCTACCTCTTGGACTTTGTTGATTCCCTTGAGGTTTTTGAAAGTTTCTATCATGTCCCCCTCTCCCTCCTTTCTTCGAGGCTATACATCTTAAGCTCCTTTAGTCTTTCTTCATATGTTTTCTGGTGCAGACTCTGCACCATTTTGGTTGCCCTCCTCTGGACAGCCTCCACCCTGTCTATGTCTTTGCGGAGATGGGGTCTCCAGAACTGTACACAGTACTCCAGATGAAGTCTTACCAACTGCCTGTACAGAGGGACAACAACTTCCTGTTTTCTACTGGCGATGCCTCTCCCTATGCATCCCAGTATCCCCCCAGCCCTCCTTACTGCCTGCTCACATTGCTGGCCCACCTTTAGATTATCTGATATGACAACCCCTAGGTCCATTTCCATTTTTGTTGTTGTCGGTATCTCACCCCCCCCCCATTGTGTACTCTTCCCCTGTGATTTTGTTTCCCAGGTGCATTACTTTGCACTTCTTTGCATTGAATCTAAGCTGCCATACATTTGACCATTACTCCAACCTTGCCAAGTCCCTTTTCATCGTTTCCACCACACCTTGCATATAAACCTTGTTGCAGATCTTTGTGTCATCTGCAAAGAGACATACTTTTCCTTCCAGTCCTTCTGCAATGTCACTTATAAATACATTAAAAAGGACTGGCCCCAGTACTGAACCCTGCGGTACCCCACTAGTAACCCCTCTTTCTTCAAAGTGGACTTCATTTACTATTGCCCTCTGTTTTCTGTTATCCAGCCAGTGTTTTACCCAGGCTACCACCCTGAGACCCACTCCCAGGCTGGCTAATTTGTTTATCAATCTTTTGAGCAGGACTGTGTCAAATGCCTTGCTAAAGTCTAGGTAGGCCATGTCCACAGTCCCTCCCTGGTCTACTACTTTGTTCACTCAGTCAAAGAAATCAATTGGATTCATTTGACATGACCTTCCCACTGTGAATCCATGCTACCTTGGGTCCTGTGCCCCACTGGCCTCTAGGTACTCAACAATTCTTTCCTTCAGAAGTGATTCCATCATTTTCCCTACCACTGAGGTCAAACTGACAGGTCTGTAGTTTCCTGCTTCTGTCTTGTTCCCACTTTTGTGAAGGGGAATCACATCTGCCCTCCTCCAGTCCTCAGGTACCACACCATCCTCCCACGATTTATTAAAAAGAGTAGTCAGCGGTGTTACTAGTTCTTCCCTTAGTTCTTTTAGAATACTGGGGTGAATCCCATCAGGCTCCATTGCTTTATCCACCTTCAGTTTTAGGAGTTCTTTCAGAACCCTTTCTTCTGTGAAAGGACTAATATCAACCCCCCTATTCAAAGTGCTTCTATTGACTGGATTAGGTAACTCCCCCAGCTCTTTCTTTGTGAATACTGAGCAGAAATGTTTGTTCAGTATCCCTACTTTTTCACTGTCGCTCTCTGCCCAACCACCTTCCTCTTTATTCAGCCTCAGTATCCTTGCCTTAGTCTTTCTTTGCTCCCTAATGTACTTATAAAAGGTTTTATCCCACTTCTTAACTGAGTTGGCTATCTTTTCCTTAGTTTGGACCTTTGCTATTCTGACTGCCTTCCCTGCTTCCTTCTGCTTTAACTGGTACAGTTCTCTGTCCTACTTCTTCTGTGTTTCCTTATACTTCCTGAATGCTATATTTTTCTCCCTAACCTTCCCCGACACTTCTTTTGAGAACCATAGTGTTTTTTTCTTTTGTTTTGATTTGTTTATTTGCTTCACACAAAGGCTTGTTGCCTCTGTGATGGCAGTTTTGATGTTTCTCCATTGTTGCTCCACTCCACCTTCTTGCCTGTTTGCTAGTGCTTTTCTGAGGCACTCTCCCATTTTGACAAAATCAGCCCTCCTGAAGTCCAGTACCTTCACTTTTGTATGGCTTGACTCTACAGCTAAGTTTATTGTGAACCACACTGTTTGGTGGTCGTTTGTTCCCAGATAGCTATCCACTTCTAGATCTGAGTTCCTCTCTCTGTCCCCATTTGAGAGTATGTGGTCTAAGATTGCTCCCTCCCAAGCTGGTTCCAAAACTAGCTATCTGAGGCATGCCCCCTGTAGGCCATCAAGAATGGCTCTACTCTTGGATGTGGCTGCAGCAAAGGTGCTCCAGTTAACATCTGGCATATTCAGGTCCCCTATCAGCAAAATCTCCCCTTTCTCTGCCATCCCAAGGATGCCTTCTATCATTTCCTTGTCCATTTCCTCCCCCTGAGACTAGGGTCTGTATACAACCCCTGTGTGGATCGTGGTGCCATTTCCAGTCTCCAGGGTTACCCATAGTGCCTCCTCTTCTCCCTGTTTACCCTTTAGTTCTGTTGCTTTGATCCCTTCCATTACATAGAGAGCTATTCCTCCTCCTCCTCTTGTACCCTCCCTTTCCCTCCTGTAGATTGTTTACCCTGGTATGTTGACATCCCAGTCATGGTTCTCTGTGTACCATGTTTCTGTGACTGCCACGATATCCAGGCATTCCCCCTTCCATCAAGGCCACCATTTCAGGGAGCTTTTTACCTAGACTATGGGCATTGGTACTCATTACCCTCCATTTTTTTATGGCCTTATTTCTTTTTGTCCCATCCCTGTCCTTACTGCCTTTGTCTTTTTCTTCATTTACCCCTGCCCTTCTCCCTATCGACTGCCCTATGTTGGTGTTTATCTCACTAACTACCCTGATTTTTTTGGGGGGGCTAGGATTTCCCTTCTCCTTTTCAGTGCCTTCCCCCTTGGCTAGTTTAAATGCTTGCCAATGAAACATTTAAACCTATCACCTAGGATCTCGGTTCCCCTCCTGGACAGATGCAGACCATCGTGCCAGTATAGGCCTGCATCCCTCCCGGTGGAGCCCCAATCCCCAATGAAGCCAAATGTCTGAGCTCTGCACCAATTTTTCAACCAGTCATTGAATCCCATGGTGCAGAGTACCCTAGCCTCATCCATGCCATAAACAGGTAGCACTTCTGAGAAAGTTACCGTGTGTGCCACTTGTCTAAGGCCCCTCCCCAACTCCACAAACTCCTGTTGCACTGCTCTGATCCCATTCTCAGCCAGGTCATTTGTCCCTAGGTGGATAATGACATCCAGCTCACTCCCCCTTGCAGCTGCTCCCACAATCCTGAGGATTTGTTTCCTGTCCCTCCAAGCCATGACACCGGACAGGCACCTTACCTCCCTTTCCCCTCCCTCCACAGTTCTACTCCCCTAACAATTAAGTCCCACACCAGGAGTTGTTTCCTTCACTTGTGAGGTCCTGTGCCACCCTCCTGTGGGTCTCTATTGTGGAAGTTCCCAGCATTCTCCTTGGTCTCCACTGCAGGTGCCTCCATAGAGGAACCATGCTCTTCCAGAGTGGTGAATGAATTGTGGAGAGGCACGACTGGAGGGATGCACCTCTGTTCCACCACCCTCACCCTCCCTGAGCCCACCATGGTCCAACCACTCCTCTTTCTTGGCAACCTCTGAGGTAGTGGTGGTGGTCTAGGTGGTGCCTGGGTGGGGGAGCAGGTTTCCCGAATCCCTGCTAGGTCAGCATGGAGTCAAGCAACCTCCTCCCTCAGACCAGAGAGGTGCCTGCAGATAAGGCAACAACGCAGTCTCCAGAATGTGTCCTGGAAGACTGCTGCTCCACAGCCAGTGCATTGCACCACACCCCACATGCCTGTCTCCCTTCCTGTTGCAGATGGGGATTGTGATGGGGAGGGGGGACACTACATTAGGGAAAAAGGGTTTGGGAGGGATTTTTATTTATATCACATGAGAATCGTGACAGGGAGGGTGGACACTACACTATGGAAAAAGGGGTCAGCCAGGATTGTCATATGTCACAGGGGGATTTCTGGGGGGAACCCTACAATTTGGAATGGGGGATCAAGCAATATGGTTACTGTGTTGAAGTTTGGGGATGGGAGGGGGGTGCCACTAGACTAATAAGGAACATGGTTCCTGTTTACTGTGATACCATAGAGGTTCAGGGTTTGGGGAGCTAGCCACCAAGGGTCTGGTGGCTGCTGTGCTGCTGTATGCAGTACAGTAGCCTACCTGTGGGTGGCTACAAGTTAGGTGTGTTTTTTACATACCTAATGTTTTGTGGCACATCTCAGAGATCTGCCAGCAGATGCGCTGCACATCTCGTCTGAATATAGAGATGTGCCACATATTCATGGGCACACCCCCTGGAGATGTGCCACATACATTATTACTGTACTTTGGCACAGTCAGAGTTGTGCGGCGCATCTCCAGACTTTGAATATAGTGCAGTGGCGCATTTCTTGAGATGCGCTGGCGCATCTCAGATGTGCCAGCGCATCTCCTTTGAATATGGCCCCCAATGTGTTCACATAGTTTTCATTAAACTTTATAACCCATTGATCGCTTTACTGGGGCATAGCTTTATGAAATTAGCAGTGGACGACTTTGTGCCCTTGTATCTCTGCATCTGTACATTATTAAATAATTTGATAAATCGGATCAGTTCAGGGGGCTGTAAGCTATAAAGTTATTTGCCCATGGAGTCTCAGTAATGTCACTTTCTTTTGGCACCAAAATGAAAGCAACACAGCAAATCATAATAATTCAATAGGAAGAAGATTAGTAAAGTGAGGCTATTGTTTACTTAGCCCCAGCCCCAATCTTCTGCCCAAGGACAAAGGTTTGTGGAATAAAGTGGATATAGGATAACTGAAGGTAATACTTTATCGGTGCAGAATTAGCCTCTGCTGAGCACTTGAAATGCAAATTGCAACGAGAAAGATGTGACCTAACTGGGACCCATCCCTGGGAAGGGCGCAGTGCAATTTGGCCATTTTTGATGCGGCTGTCATATTATGTTAAAAAAAGCCACATAATGCGGTTGCTAGAGCACAGCCTTGGGAACCAGGAGGGCCAGGTTCAAATCCCACCCCGCCACTGTGTGAACTTGAACAAGTCCCTTGATCTCCCTGTGTTTCAGCAGCTCTAGCACAAGCAGGATCCCACTGAAAAGGAGATATTGCATCATTGGGACTTACTTGAAATGATTAAATTAACTGTAAAATAAAATAAAAAATATTGTTTGACTTCAAAACTCCCTCACCACCGTCTGGAATTTTTAGCTGAAGGTGCTAGTGACTATATTCAAAATCAATTTAAAAGTTGTGTGTCTCAGTGAAGGGCTAGGATTTAGTAATAGGGCCAATAAAGAGCATTCCAGGTCACACACACATAAAAACTGGAAATGTGAGGTGAGGACTACTAATCTAGTTTGTTTTATACAGAATTTGTACAGATTTTATGAACATTCAGTGAGATGCAGCAAAAGGATCCGAAGGTACAATTGTGAAACTAATATTGAAAGGCACAGGTGATGAACCACTTCTGTAAACTTAATATCAGTGGTGTATATTTAAAATGAAAACTTTGAAAAAAAATACATGAAGACGTGGTACCCTGTGACCTTTTATCAGCAGGATGGGACTGCGTCTTCAGATGCTACCGGTATTTGCAGAATTCCAGTTAACTAATAAGGAAGGCAAATCATGTGAATAAGGCAACATTTTCCAAAGAGTAAACAGACTATAAAATCTTACTTTAGGGTTCCGAATGAACTTCTCAGGAATAAAAACCTGGGCCAAGCTTCAGGATTTGAATTATTTTAAATATATTCATTTTTTCCAATTGTTGTTTGCAAGTCTGTGAACTTTGTCTTTATTTTGTGTGAAGGAACTGAGAACAATCAATGAAATAAACTGCACATTCAGTGACCCCTCTGACTGTTCAGTCTGGATCTCTGGGTTCACCGAACACGTTATTCACCATACCGGGTGACTAATACATGCTGTACACAAACAAATATTATTTTAAGTAAATATTTCAGGCCAAAAATGCTACGGTATAGTTCAAAATACAGTAGGCTTGATGCAAGGTTTCCAGCAGTCTGCTTAACTAAGCTGCTTGTTCCAGCTCTGCATTTGTCCCCAAATGTGATTTGAAAGCCTAGCTTCTCATTTTGTATGTCAGAAATCTCTCAGGGTTTCACGAGCAGACACAATACTAACACAGTACATGCAATGTCTTTTATTTTTACATGCCCTTGTGATTATTAGGTGATTATTTATGTAATTTTTTGTAATTACATTTTATGTGATTCCCAAGTGGAGTGCCGCTGATGAACACAGCTCTGTTCTGAAAGGGAGGGTGAGTGGACCTTTTGTTAAAAACATTTTATTTTAATTTTCTTAAGGCACTGTGGTTAAATAGTCATCAACGCTGAGGAGAAATGTAGAGAAATTCTGGAAGCTGCCTTGTATGCCCAAAGTGGTTCAGTGAACATGCTTTTGAGAGGTTGCATTTTTTTTGGCAGATTGTAGAAAATCCAGAGAGGCAAACTTTAGCGGGCAGTATATTTTTTCAAAGACAAATGTTTAAAACAATTTGAAAGAAATTCCTTTATTGTGCGAGACAGATGGAGTCTGGCAGTGTGAACACACTTAAAAAGACCACAAGATGTGGGTGATCAGAATGTGTTGTGAATGCACATGTATTGATAAGGTGAACACTTGGTTGCAGTGGCAACCTTTGGTAACATATTTTTTTGTGATGAGATAATTGATACTTCTTGGAACTGAGTGCAGGAGGCCAGAAACCCTCCCTCATCTTGTAGTACAGAGCAAGAAAATAGTGCGTGGGGAGCACACTGTAGTGAATGGAGAGGATACAGTGAGATGTGCTTCAGCTCAGTCAGTGTAAGGGGACAGCTGTGGTGTGTTTGGTATCTGGCCATGGCCATGTCCCCAGAGTACTATTTTCTGTATATGTCACAGGATGTCATTACAGCTCTTGCTATGCAGCCGTATAAAAGAGCTTTCAGTTTACAAATCATTAATTTGGCCTATCTTAGAGTATTAGTGCCCCAGTTGGTATCCTGTTTATAATATTAAACAACTTAATACCTTTAAAGCTGTCCAGAAAAGAGCAACTCAGATAATTACAATAATTAATCATAGCATCAAATGTTAAAACTCATGTCATTGGAGTCATTAGGAGTTAGAAGAGATAGAATATGTAAATTGTTCTGTCAGGCTATTACAGCAAACACTATTAAACTATCCCCTTTAATGTGGGAAAATCCTTCCAAAAAGTATAAGAGAAGGAAACAAAACGTGTCACTCATACGGCAAGAATCAAGAGGGACTTTCTCTAGTTTCATTCCATGGTCTGTTGATAAATATGGATAAATGCCTTCAGAATATTTGGGATATTCTTTTGGACAGAATTTGCCTTAATGTTAGTTTAGTGAGTGATAAAACTTTCTGAACAAATCTACAATTTGCTCAACTTCATCCCAGCAAGATTCATTGGCTAACAAAAAGAAATCCTATGACATTGTCTAAAAAAGTGGACTTGTAATAGAACTCTGAAATGTGTTAAACCTAATTAATGAGGGGGAAGCATTACTGAACAATTTAAAAACAAACAAGCAAGCAAGCAAATAGAAATCCTTTCATTCAAATTTCATCTTAAATATATTCATTTTATGATATGGTCTAATAGTTATATGATTTTTTTTTTCTCTCTTTTTCCTTTTCTCAGAAATGGACATCATCAATAATTTAAAACCCAAGCTGGCTTAATCTCGATGGTGGTCATTTACAGGAGGGGTATTCTAAACTTTATTGATATGCATATGCAGCTGTATGGGCTTGAAATGGTTCTATGTGATAATAGCAAGTGCCGAATGGTGACCTGCATTACCGTGACGTCAGTGCGGCGAAAACAATTTCACCACCCTGACATCCTCGGCGCATGGAAGAACGGCGCCGAGGACTTATTTATTTGTTTGTTTGTGTCTAGGATTACAAAGTATCTTTGAGCCAAGGCTCTTTTACAAAGGTTCCACGTCACGGTGGTAGCAGGGTAACAGAAACTAAAACATAAAAACGGGTACATGGTTTTAGACAGTAACTTTGCTTGACAAAATCAGACTAAGCAATGAGTAACTCAAGAAACAATAGGAGGAAGAGGGCAAGAAGGGGAGAAGGCTGAGGGTAGGGGAAGGCATAGGTGTAGAGGGTCAGGGTGAGGCAGCCGAGGGGCCTTGTCAGGACAGACATAGGGCAAGTGCATTAGTAGTTGCATTGGACAGGTAAGTGCAAGAAGAGAAGGCAGAAACTGCCACCTATAAGGTCAGAAGCAGCGTAGGGAATGGAGATGTTATGGGGTGCAAGCACAGGTGGAGATGCCAGTTATGGAGTGGCGGAGCTTTTTTTTAAATGCTCCAAGCATTGCTGTGGATGAGATGTCACTAGAGAGCTCATTCAGCCAACTCGGAGCCCTGTATGCAAATGACCTTTGGCCTTGGGATGTGTGGCAGCAGGAGATTTGAAGGATTTGGGGCTTAGAGCTCCTGGTGTTGCGGTTGGTGATTTTGGGTTTGAGGAGGGTGCTGACTCCTGGTGGTGCCTTTCCCATCATGATTTTCTTAGCAGTGATGCAGGTTTGGTATTTGATTTGGTTGTTCAGTTGCAGCCAGACTGTTCTGGAGTAGAGGTCACCGGTGTGGGTGAGATGGTTGGAACCCGTAACGAGTTGGCAGGCTTGATTGAGGGAAGTCAAAACATGCCTGAGAGATGAGGTTGTGGCAGATCCATAGATAGTAAGACCGTAGTCAATGATGCTGATGATGGAGCTCTGGACAGCTATGGACAGAGCTTCTGGGGGTTAGATGTTTCCTATGTTGGAATAGTAGGCCCATCCTGGTGTTGGCTACTTTTGCCACATTATTGATGTGTGGGACATAGGAGAGATTACAGTCGAGGGTGAGGCCGAGGTATTTGAAGGTATGAACTTATTCGACGGTGATTCCTTGCTTGGTTTTAATGGAGAGCTGATATTGTTTGTGTTTGTTTTGGGAGCTGCAGCAGATCAGGGTCTTTGTTTTTTTCTGGTTAAAGCATTTGCATTAATGCATTTGTTGTCTGTGGGGGGGGGGGCTGCAACCCCCCATGCCCCTGCACCACCCTACTTAAGGATTCTCAACTCCAGGGGGGTGCATGTTGGGGGGGGGCAAAAGCAAAAAAAAAAATGCAAGTTTTGGGCCACGCACAACAAAACCACAGTAGTGCCCAGATCCAGACCCAAACCTTGAACCCCATGCACCGCAAGCGGAGGCCAACCCCCAATGCCATGGTTCAGCTTGGCAGACGACTGCAGCACCACCCGCTACATCCCTTCCACCCCCTCCCAGGCCACGCTCGCCATGCTTGCTCCCCCCATGCGTGTGTACATATAGCGATATCCTGTCGCTATGGTCGCCCACCCCACCACATCTGGTTGCCCTCCCTTCCCCCTTGCCATTTGGGCTTTCGCCCACATTGTGTTACCATTTTGGATGGCACCCACCTCACGTGCCACTGCTTGAAATTTATCCATATTTTGTTATGGATGAATTGAATTAGCTCTAGGGGGTGCACCAGAGTAACAGAAGCACTGTTCCATTGCATGGTAGGGTACATTCCCCTGTTCCACTGCATGGAAGGGCAGATTCCCCTGTTCCATTGCATGGAAGGGCAAGTGCACCTGTTCCATTGTATGGAAGGGCAAGTTCCCCTCTTCCACTGCATGGAAGGGCAAATTCCCCTGTTCCATTGCATGGAAGGGCGAGTGCCCCTGTTCCATTGCATGGAAGGGTGAGTGCCCCAGTTCCATTGCATGGAAGGGCAAGTGCCCCTGTTACATTGCATGGAAGGGCAAGTGTCCCTGTTCCATTGCATGGAAGGGCAAGTGTTCCTGTTCCATTGCTTGGAAGGACAAGTGCCTCTGTTTCATTGCATGGAAGGCAAGTTCCCCTGTTCCATTGCATGGAAGGGCAAGTTCCCCTGTTCCATTGCATGGAAGGGTAAGTCCCCCTGTTCCATTGCATGGAAGGGTAAGTCCCCCTGTTCCATTGCATGGAAGGGCAAGTTCCCCAATTTTTTAAGGGGACCTAGATGAAAGTTGGCCCCTTGCACAATGGTAGGGCTACCAATTGTGATGCTAATGACCCAAGTTTGGGAACGAGTTTGGGCCATCGGGGGCAGGTTGGGGAAGGAGACCGAGCATCCCAAATTACTCCTTCTTCCTCCAGGGAGGGAAGGTAACTGCAGCCACTATAGCACAGCCATTTGGGTGACCACGACAGCAATGCAACAGCATTCAATGGGGAGGGAGGACACTGGCCAGATTTTGCTCAAGCACACTTGTGTGCAAGAGCATGAAGCCCCTAGTATGCCAACGGCCCATTGGCAGTGACCCAGAACTAAGCAGAAATCACCCTGGCCCACATAGGATGATCCCTGGCATGCTCAGGCCTCGATCCTGCCACTGTCTGCTCTCAATCCACACCTTGGGAGCTCCCACCTCCATACTCAGGAGGCAGTTGGCAGTTGACTCTGGCATGACAAGACCTACCATGGTGGTGGGGGGCAAAACTGTGGGGTTGAAAATGAACTGAGAGGTAAGTGGCAGAGATGCAGGGGGATGGGGCTGGGCCCGAACCAAGGGAAGAGGGCCAAACCACTGCAAGGGCACAAACAATAAATTAACAAAATAAAAATAAAGAGGTCTTAGGTGGCATGAGAGATCAGTGGAAGCACTGACCTTACATGTGGAAGAACTTTTTAAATAAATATGAATTTCACCACATTCCTAATGTGCCCTCTGGAATCAATGTTTATTAGAAGCATCATTATCCCACTTGCAGTTTTGTACTGTGGTTCTACCATTATTCTTTCAAATGAGTATATTGAGTTATATATTACTATTACCTTTTTTTTTTTTTGTGACATTCTTCTTTTTTTTTTATTTAAGCGTTTATCACTCCAGTGTATGCCAAGTGCAGGAACTCCATCCTGCATGACCCATCCACCAGCCCATCCATCCCCAAGACCCACCACAGATTGCCCCCCCAACCCCGTGTGGGGCCGGGAAGGGAGCTCCCCCCTTGAGCACAATCCAAATCTGTCCGTAACAGCTGATTGGTGGAATGGGGTTGGGACTTCATGGAGTCCCTGGCTGCCATTTTCCATTTTCTGGTGTCCCTCTCTCCCTCCCAGTGTAAGGCATGGGCACACACCCGCCATGCCTGCCAGCTGCCTGTCTCCCAGCCTGCACCACCCCTGGCCCCCAGCAGAGGGCAATCAAGAGGCGGGACAACAATCTCTCCCTCCCCAAAAGAGGAGAGCAGTCTTTCAGATGCTCAACTCTCTGTCTCTCACCCCTGCCAACCCCTGACAGTTTTGGCTTATTCCTGAACCCAGGTCGTCAGTGTAGTGCAAGGTAAGGCATCCAGGGCCTCAGCCCTCAGTGCCACTGGACCGGCTAGGACATTCTTAATTTAAATTTTTCTAGACTTAATGTTAGAAATGTCCTGAAACTGTAGTAGTTATTTACTTCAATGTATTATTTATTTTCTGATATATGTTATGATGAACTGTTTAATTTTTTTTTAAATTCTAACAGTAAAAATTTTAATGTAATTTATAGAACAGGATGTTACCACCTTAAATTTTCAAGTGTATTTTGCGGTTCAAAAAGAAACCTCAGTTTATTGAGTTATTATCCTTATTCACCACATTCCTAATGTACCCTCTAGAATCAACATTTTTATTAGGAGAATCTTTATCCCTCTTTCAATTTTGTACTATAGGTCTACCATTATTCTTTTGAATGTGTACATTGAGCTATACATTACTAGTTTCTTTTATGCTTTCTGATATTCTTTTTTTATTTTAATTGAGTTAATGTTAGAAATGTCTTGAAACCATAGCAGTTCTTTATTTCAATGTATTTTTACTTTCTGATATATGTTCTGATGAACTGCTACTTTTTTATTCTAAAAATAAAAAGTTAAAATTGAATTGTCTAGAACAGGATGTTACCACCTTAAATTGTCCAGTGTATTTTGCAAGGGTTAGGTTATGAAGCCTCCGTTTATTGGGTTACTATCCTTATACAAGTTACTATTTAAATGTTATGGATTTAGTATTGTATCTTTTGATATTATTGCTATAATGACTCTACAAGTGAATGCTTACAGTTGGGTATCCTCCCGTCTGTTTTAAATGATTCTGTCTATTGAACTGTTTTAGTGTATTTATGTAATAACTTCACAGGTGGACTCCCACTAGTTGCAGTAAACTACTATTATAAAATGGATAGAAGAAATGCTGAAGGCTCACTGGTGGAGAGCCCACCTCACCCTTGATGTTATCCCAGACAACCTCACTGGCAAAATTAGTCTTGCAAAACAGCCTACTTATGATTGTAAACACTTATGTAAATGGATCCATTATATTATTGCAATTAGGCACTTCAGGGTATGTGCTGCTGGTATAGTGCCATTTCTCGGGTGGAGAACCCAAGGTGTGATGTTGTCCCAGCATAACACAAGCCCTGGCATTCCTTATTGCTTGCTTGATTGATTAATTGATTCATTTCACTTTTGTCGTGAGTCTAGATGCTTTACTAGGAAAAAGCTAATTCAGTGCCCATCAACCACCAAGACCACCAGAATTCAAAACTCTCCGCATTTGGACAGCCCAGTGACACCACATGGGAGGACTGAACTTGCATGCAGACTGGGTGTGGTTTATTGAGGAAATGAGGCACTTGGCTGTCAGCTCCTGCAAAGGGAGTTTACATACTCCTCAGAATTTGCACATTTGCTTCTGTTCAACCATGGAACAGCACTGGCATTGACTGCAAGGCCAACATGCAGCCTCAACAATAAAGAGGATTAGCATAGGGGACAAAAGGATATTGAGAAAAGGGGGGGGGTTGGCACCAGTAAAAAAAAATACTCATTTCTGAGCATCTCTTGAAACTGGGGCTGTATTTTAGATGGGACTTGTGGTCTGCAACTCCCCTTAAAGTGTCATAAGTACTAAGCTGTGTGATACTCTATGATTTTCCATCAAAGCACCACAATTCCAGTTCCTTAATACTGATAGATGTATATTAACGTATTTACTGCCTGTGCCTCTTTCTGTTGCATATGAGGAATTTTCCTTGCCATAATGTATTTATTTTGAATGCTTTTTTGTGGTATTGCATGGGTGTGATGCACAACCTTTTAAACCTGGTCCCAAGTATTCCAGGCACATGAGAGGAAATGGGGCAGAATCTGAGGACGGGACAATCACATGTCATCTAAGAACTCTTGACTTGCGCTCAAGCTACTCGACCCAAGCTAGAAGGAAGTATGGTAGAAGATACCAGGTATAAATCCCATTGCAACCAAGGACTTGTCATTATTCTGAGTTACTTGACCTCCCCATGCTTCAGTGTACTCAGCTAAAACATTGTGTAGAAGAAGGACCCTTCTGAAAATGAGACATTGCATTACAGCTGGTTGAATACATTTAAAAAGTAAATTGGCAGGCACAGCAGCAAATAACTGGGCAGTTGTATTGCAGCTTTGCTACCAATTAGAGTCACCAAGTACCATTAATTGTTACTAACCAAACCAACAAACTATTTGTCTATTATCATAGAGACAAAGAATTTGTTGGCAGATATGGACCACTTGGGGCACCTAGTGTGACCATTTATTCCCTTCCTATACTGTCATTGCAGACTCTATCTAGTCTGTGGCTACCTCCCCTCAAATTATACATTCCTTGTTCTGCTTAAGTTTACTTGACTGCTCAAATGGCAATTAAAAATGATAATGAATGTGATACTAGAAAGCAGGGAGAACAAAATATCCCTAAAGCAATTTCTTCTAATTACTTACCACACAATTAAAATTTGGAATCATTTCATTCTTGTAAGAGTATGGATAGAGCAACATCTGAGCATAAGCATGAAATGAGAGGTATGCTTTTATTTGTCTCCTGCGTTTGTGAAGAAATCTAGCTACGGCCTTTACTTCAGGCTCTGACTCTGGGAAAGGTCCGCAGTAAGTATCATCACAGGGATGTGAAGAGGCTCCTTCATCTACAAAAAGACAAAAAGATATTTATTAGTGTGTTAAAAAAAAGAATGTTTACTAAAGGAGCATACTGAGCTGTGGACAGCTTGTTTCCCGATACAACAGAACTACATAGGCAATGAAGAGGTTGGCATAGACTCTTCAAGGCAAGATGACATTTGAATCTCTTTCAAATTTATATTTCTCATGTTTCCAATATAATTTAAAAAGGCTGTACTATTACTAATTTAAAAAACATGTCAAAGTATAGTTTAAATTCAGTATAACTTTTTTGGCCCTATTTTTCACTTTTATCTACCTTCAAATGTGTTTCCTGGGCAACAACCATATAAAGAAGTACCCACCAACAAAAGCCAAGCAACATGGATACTGTACCACTTACACCATGAAATGTATTGGAAACTAAATGCTAGCAGGAATAACACAGAGTAAATTAGAAAACTGTTAGGAACACTGGATTTAATGAAGATCCACATTTAATTAGTTGACACTTCTGCTTTTAGGAATCCCTACAATGTATTGCAATATAGTTTTTGAAAAATCCAATGAAGATCTACTCAGCAGGAGTATGTTTCAGGCAAAATACAGTATAGCATACCTTGAAAAAACTGTGTTACTGTCCTTTTAAAAGGCAAGTTTAAATGTGGATCTGTTTGTACTGTAGCATTGAATGGGGCATCCAGTTGTGTAATGGCTGTAGTCACCTCTCAATAAATTTATCTTTACCTTTACCTTTATGGTTTCTGAGTCTTACTGCCCTCTAGAGGGCAGTTCATCTTTGTAATTTTATTTTTCAGTTAATTTGTTTATTAATTTTTGAAGTAATAGAAAACAAACGCAGTATTGCAGCATAGTGAGTGGTAGAAAACATATTGGGTTAAGCAATAAAAAATGTGCTCTGTGCGGAATGATGAAATGATGGTTTATAAAGCTCACTAATCCACTAAATCAAACAGATTTTAAATAATTTAGATTATCCTGCCAACAAAGTTTGTATTCATTCAGTTAGTCTAAGGAAAGGTAAGAAAGACATTCCGGAGATGCAGCTTGGGTTAAGTTTTTAAGGAGGTCTGCAAAGTCAAGTATTGTAGAAGATTTCCAGTACATTAAGATAAGGCATTTAACTTGCATAAAACATATATTTAACCATCTATGTTGGAATTTAGAAAGCATATTGTCATTCTGATTTACAATTCTCAATAGGAAGTATTTAGGATCAAAATAAATATTGTAACCTACAATTTTAGATGCAAGATGGCAGATGGACTGCCATAATTTATAAATAGGTTTGCAAAACCATAAAATGTGTAATAAATCACCACCTGGAGCATTGCAGCTCCAACAGTGATCATTTGGTACTAGTCCAAAATGGTATAGCATTGATGGGGTTCTATATCAGAGGTGGAGGATTCTGAATTGGATAAGCATACTGCATACATCCTTAAAGGTACTGTGACAAGAAGTCCAACATTTGTTCCACTGAATGATAATTATAGTATACTGTAAAGTTAAGTTCCATTTAGTTTTAGCTGCATGGGATTGGTCTGGTAAGTTGTCTCTGATAGCTTTGTATATTTTACTAATTAGACCAGATGTGATGCTAGTCCATAAGGTGACT